>OZ025254.1:3288836-4706580 GCA_964019135.1 Arenicola marina | reverse complement strand
CACGGGCACATATTCTCTATGGCTATAAGGAGTCCATCTATCCGATGAGTCATTTATTCAGCCAGTCAGTCCAGCGCTTTGCCCCGAAGATCACCCGATGCGTGTCATATGCTTTTGGCAACATGGTTACATATAGTGCTGACTAGCCGCCTATGATGTTTTACCTAGGTTGTTTCATAGGCCCTGTTTAAATAGAAATAATTGTCCTTTCATAAGCCTCATCCGTCCGGCTGTCATAGACATTATCTAAGTTATCAGGAAGATAAATATTTCACGTATCACAATTTTATGATATGTGGTTGTTTTAATGGTATTTATGTGCCAGTTAAACAACGAGATGGACTGCATTCGCTAAAATACATTTATTTAGGGAACGGATGACAGTGAGGTTCCTAACGTACTTATACAAATGTTGTAACAAGGCATTAGTTCGGCTTATGTTCCGTGAATCATTTTCCAGGTTTGGACACCGGAAATTGACTATCACATAATTGCCCCGCACGACTAATACGTGAGTAAGCATCGGGGAAATAATGGCTAGCTTTAAAAAGAAAGAAAGATCAACTACACAAGCGGATCTAGCGAGGGAGGGGGGTTAGGGGGGTTGCACCCCCCCCCCGCTGGGATCTTGACCATGCACTGTAAAAGTCGGGGTTTCCGACGAAATAGTGATATTTTGTAGATGCACTCCCCTCAACCCCTCAAGCAGGGGGATGCTAAAAACTAACAAGTTACTAATTATGTCTATGACCCTTATAGAGAAACAATGCCGTGCAAAATCAAGGCCATTTGAGGGGTAGGTGTCGTCCTCACCCCCCCGCATGTTTTTAGAGAACAGAGAATCTCCGGTCGCATGTTTTCCGAGAGCCCCCGGTCGCATCATTTCAGAGAACTGAGAGCCCCCTGTCGCATGTTTTCAGAGAACCCAGAGACCCCGGTCGCATGTTTTTTAGAGAACAGAGAGCCCCCGGTCGCATCATTTCAGAGAACTGAGAGCCCCCGGTCGCATGTTTTCAGAGAACCCAGAGCCCCCGGTCCCATGTTTTTTAGAGAACAGAGAGCCCCCGGTGGCATGTTTTCAGAAAACAGAGAGCCCCCGGTCGCATGTTTTCAGAGAACAGAGAGCCCCCCGGTCGCATGTTTTCAGAGATCAGAGAGCCCCCGGTGGCATGTTTTCAGAAAACAGAGAGCCCCCGGTGGCATGTTTTTAGAAAACAGAGAGCCCCCGGTCGCATGTTTTCAGAGATCAGAGAGCCCCCGGCCGCATGTTTTCAGAAAACAGAGAGCCCCCGGTGGCATGTTTTCAGAGAACAGAGAGCCCCCGGTCGCATGTTTTCAGAGAACCCAGAGCCCCCGGTCGCATGTTTTTTAGAGAACAGAGAGCCCCCGATCGCATGTTTTCAGAAAACAGAGAGCCCCCGGTGGCATGTTTTCAGAGAACAGAGAGCTCCCGATCGCATTTTTTCAGAGATCAGAGAGCCCCCGGTCGCATGTTTTCAGAAAACAGAGAGCCCCCGGTGGCATGTTTTTAGAGAACAGAAAGCCCCCGGTCGCATGTTTTCAGAGAACCCAGAGCCCCCGGTCTCATGTTTTGTAGAGAACAGAGAGCCCCCGATCGCATGTTTTCAGAGAACAGAGAGCCCCCGGTCGCATGTTTTCAGAGAACAGAGAGCCCCCGATCGCATGTTTTCAGAGAACAGAGAGCCCCCGGTCGCATGTTTTCAGAGAACAGAGAGCCCCCGGTCGCATGTTTTCAGAGAACCCAGAGCCCCCGGTCTCATGTTTTGTAGAGAACAGAGAGCCCCCGATCGCATGTTTTCAGAGAACAGAGAGCCCCCGGTCGCATGTTTTCAGAGAACAGAGAGCCCCCGATCGCATGTTTTCAGAGAACAGAGAGCCCCCGGTCGCATGTTTTCAGAGAACAGAGAGCCCCCGGTCGCATGTTTTCAGAGAACAGAAAGCCCCCGGTCGCATGTTTTCAGAGAACAGAGAGCCCCCGGTCGCATGTTTTCAGAGAACAGAGAGCCCCCGATCGCATGTTTTCAGAGAACAGAAAGCCCCCGGTCGCATGTTTCAGAGAACAGAAAGCCCCCGGTCGCATGTTTTCAGAGAACAGAGAGCCCCCGGTCGCATGTTTTCAGAGAACAGAAAGCCCCCGGTCGCATGTTTTCAGAGAACAGAAAGCCCCCGGTGGCATGTTTCAGAGAACAGAGAGCCCCCGGTCGCATGTTTTCAGAGAACAGAAAGCCCCCGGTGGCATGTTTCAGAGAACAGAGAGCCCCCGGTCGCATGTTTTCAGAGAACAGAAAGCCCCCGGTCGCATGTTTTCAGAGAACAGAAAGCCCCCGGTGGCATGTTTCAGAGAACAGAGAGCCCCCGGTCGCATGTTTCAGAGAACAGAAAGCCCCCGGTGGCATGTTTTTAGAGAACAGAAAGCCCCTGGTCGCATGTTTTCAGAGAACCCAGAGCCCCCGGTCTCATGTTTTGTAGAGAACAGAGAGCCCCCGATCGCATGTTTTCAGAGGACAGAGAGCCCCCGGTTGCATGTGTATAGAGAACAGAGAGCCCCCGGTGGCATGTGTATAGAGAACAGAGAGCCCCCGGTCGCATGTTTTCAGAGAACAGAGAGCCCCCGGTCGCATGTTTCAGAGAACAGAGAGCCTCCGGTCGCATGTTTCAGAGAACAGAAAGCCCCCGGTCGCATGTTTTCAGAGAACAGAGAGCCCCCGGTTGCATGTGTATAGAGAACAGAGAGCCCCCGGTTGCATGTGTATAGAGAACAGAGAGCCCCCGGTTGCATGTGTATAGAGAACAGAGACCCCCGGTCGCATGTTTCAGAGAACAGAAAGCCCCCGGTCGCATGTTTTCAGAGAACAGAAAGCCCCCGGTGGCATGTGTATAGAGAACAGAAAGCCCCCGGTTGCATGTTTCAGAGAACAGAAAGCCCCCGATCGCATGTTTTCAGAGAACAGAGAGCCCCCGGTCGCATGTTTTCAGAGAACAGAGAGCCCCCGGTCGCATGTTTCAGAGAACAGAGAGCCCCCGGTCGCATGTTTTCAGAGAACAGAGAGCCCCCGGTCGCATGTTTCAGAGAACAGAAAGCCCCCGGTCGCATGTTTTCAGAGAACAGAGACCCCCGATCGATAGCTGTCTATATATTTTCTATTTAATCTCGCAGCCCCCCCGCCCCCCACCCCTTTGGAGCTTAACATTGACTGATGCATTTCATTGTTTGTCTTGAGTTCGGACAACACCAGTTATCGTCCATTAGTTAAATTAGCTAGATGGTGGGTTGCCATCCTTCCGTCTGCGAAGGACGATGGATTTGGAGCTTTTGCTATGGTCGTTTAAGTAATATGGTTTGCTTCGCGGCATTTGCGCTTTTGACTGAATTAAGCCTATCTGTGACCGACATAGCTTACCGCACTCGTCTAACACTTCAATATTTGTTACCTGGTTTCGCCAAGATATATGTAAAATATCATGCAAGCAACGAAACTAGAAATTGTCCAATTTGAACACACGCCATGTACATTTTTTGTGCGAATGGTTAGTTTCGAATTTTGCGACGCTCGTTTGTTCAACCTACCAAAGGTGGTGGCTGCCTTCCCAATGCGAATATTTATTTCCTCGTCCAGGGATAAATTATCCGTGACGGTAGTTCCCAGGTAACAAAACTTATTTACCACCTCTAAAGGCATATTTAAATAATACACGCTTACGTTAATAAAACGCCTTGGTTTCTTGGTGCATTAATCTAAATAATGAACACTTTAGACAAAAGCGTGACGTCACAACTTTGTTTAAATAGTATAAACATTAAACAATACATTGCTTTGTTTTACCCAAATAAAGGGTTCGTATTTGCATGAAGTTAGCCACTCGAATAAGAACAACACCATATAAGTCCCTGTTAACCCGCACACCCTGTTTACCCAAACACCCTGTTTACCCGCACACCATGTTTACCCACAGACCATGTTAACCCGCACACACTGTTTACCCGCACACCCTGTTTACCCGCACACCATGTTTACCCGCAGATCCTAATTACCCGCAGATCCTGTTTACCCGCAGACCCTGTTTACCCGCAGACCTTGTTTACCCGCAGATCATGTTTACCCGCACACCCTGTTTACCCGCAGATCCTGTTTACCCGCAGATCCTGTTTACCCGCGCACCCTGTTTACCCCCACACCCTGTTTACCAACACCCTGTTTACCCGCACACCCTGTTTAGCCACAGACCCTGTTTAACCGCACACCCTGTTTATCCGCACACCCTGTTTACTCGCACACCCTGTTTACCCGCACACCCTGTTTAGCCAAAGACCCTGTTTACCAGCAAACCCTGTTTACCCTCACAACCTGTTTACCCGCACACCCTGTTTACCCGCACACCCTGTTTGGCCACAGACCCGGTTTACCCGCACACCCTGTTTACCCGCACACCCTGTTTACCCACAGACCCTGTTTACCTGCACACCCTGTTTACCCGCACACCCTGTTTAGCCACAGACCCTGTTTACCCGCAGATCCTGTTTACCCGCACTCCCTGTTTACCCGCACACCCTGTTTACCCGCAAACCCTGTTTACCCGCAGATCCTGTTTACCCGCAGACCCTGTTTACCCGCATACCCTGTTTACCCGCACACCCTGTTTACCCGCACACCCTGTTTATCCCCAGACCCTGTTTACCCGCAGATCCTGTTTACCCGCACACCCTGTTTACCCGCACACCCTGTTTAACCGCACACCCTGTTTACCCGCAGATCCTGTTTGCCCGCACACCCTGTTTACCCGCACACCTTGTTTACCCGCAGATCCTGTTTACCCACAGACCCTGTTTACCCGCACATCCTGTTTACTCGCACACCCTGTTTACCCGCACACCCTGTTTAGCCAAAGACCCTGTTTACCAGCAAACCCAGTTTACCCTCACAACCTGTTTACCCGCACACCCTGTTTACCCGCACACCCTGTTTGGCCACAGACCCGGTTTACCCGCACACCCTGTTTACCCGCACATCCTGTTTACCCACAGACCCTGTTTACCTGCACACCCTGTTTACCCGCACACCCTGTTTAGCCACAGACCCTGTTTACCCGCAGATCCTGTTTACCCGCACTCCCTGTTTACCCGCACACCCTGTTTACCCGCAAACCCTGTTTACCCGCAGATCCTGTTTACCCGCAGACCCTGTTTACCCGCATACCCTGTTTACCCGCACACCCTGTTTACCCGCACACCCTGTTTAGCCCCAGACCCTGTTTACCCGCAGATCCTGTTTACCCGCACACCCTGTTTACCCGCACACCCTGTTTAACCGCACACCCTGTTTACCCGCAGATCCTGTTTGCCCGCACACCCTGTTTACCCGCACACCTTGTTTACCCGCAGATCCTGTTTACCCACAGACCCTGTTTACCCGCACATCCTGTTTACTCGCACACCCTGTTTACCCGCACATCCTGTTTATCCACAGACCCTGTTTACCCGCAGACCCTGTTTACCCGCAGATCCTGTTTACCCGTACTCCCTGTTTACCCACAGACCCTTTTTACCCGCAGATCCTGTTTACCCGCAGACCCTGTTTACCCGCATACCCTGACACCTGCGTGAGGTCATCCGCAGCGTCTATCATATTTCTGGTAGTATGGTTACATATATAGTGGTAACTAGCCAGCCATTAGTTGCAGGTTTCTGCCTGCATGCTGTCGCATTTGTCGATATTATATGCTGGTCTTCTTGTGATCGATGTTGTGAAACCTTCTGAACTCGATACAACTTGATCCCCCAATGAGTGGCGGACAGTAAGACAACATTAATCGATTATTGGAGCAGTCGAGACGACAGGAATGGCAAACGCAGACGTTGCCATTGCCGTTGTGATTGTTGACAAATATTCGCTCTGGCTGTGCGCGACGCGGGCAGTTAACAACTTCCGCCAAGACGAGCGGCGAGTGAGCGGGCGATTCGAAATTTGTTTTGTGGGAAAAGATGGACATGTCATGGAACATCGAGTCTGTTGAAAGATATCAACGGTGCTACCCAGTAACATAACATATATGGAGTTAAAAAATACTGGATTTGGCGGTGAGTGTTGCTTAGTTTGTTTCACAGAGGTGCGGTTGGCGGCAACCCAAGGCGTTCCGCGGTCACAGGCTTGCTTGGCTCTGTGGCTGTCGACGGGCCCTGTCAGATTTTTGCCCGTCCTACAGCCACAGAACTGGGGCTACGCCCGGTATACCCAACACGTGACACGGTAAAGGCGCACCGATAGGGCTACGCCCGGTATACCCAACACGTGACACGGTAAAGGCGCACCGATAGGGCTACGCCCGGTATACCCAACACGTGACACGGTAAAGGCGCACCGATAGGGCTACGCCCGGTATACCCAACACGTGACACGGTAAAGGCGCACCGATAGGGCTACGCCCGGTATACCCAACACGTGACACGGTAAAGGCACACCGATAGGGCTACGCCCGGTATACCCAACACGTGACACGGTAAAGGCACACCGATAGGGCTACGCCCGGTATACCCAACACGTGACACGGTAAAGGCGCACCGATAGGGCTACGCCCGGTATACCCAACACGTGACACGGTAAAGGCGCACCGATAGGGCTACGCCATATGACGTTCTACAGGCAGAGGGTGTTCCGCTAGCACTATAGTGATTTGAGGAACTATCGAGCTCCCTTTGCTGGCAGAGTGGCAAATGTAATGTTCACATCGGTCCACTCTCTGCCTTCGACTCATTCCGCCTAGGGCTGCATTATATCTCTGTTGTCGCCTACATCCTCAATGCATTTGCACACTCGCTCGCCAGGGCGGCGCTGCGCCGCGCATTTCTACAATCTAGTGCCGGGGACCCAGCCTAAGCCTAATAACACACGGTATCAGGCGATGAAAAGAAAGAGTTCAGTCGCAATTATAACTATCGAAAGGGTACAAGATGTTTTTTGTTTTATTAAATATACAGAGCTCGTTAATTTGATGCTTTATTCTTGAAGATCATAATGGTGCAAGAAATTACAGCTGATTTGATCGTTTTTCAAGAATCTTGAAACTTTCCCCGGCCGAGAGCAGCGGTAAAAGCAGAGCTTGCGCTAGCGCCCCCGTGCGGGGAGCTGGACACCGGTCATGTCCGTTCACTGGCAACTGGCAGCTGGGGCCAGTTTCACGAAACCTTCATACCGTACGTTACACGTAGCCCATATAGGGCTATAAAGTCTCGTTCGCTTAGACTTCCGGTTTACTCATTTTGGGGACAAACAAACGAAGCACGTGTTCGGAACGAGTTTAGAATCTCTGCGCACACTGGTATCCTGACTATCTGTGACGTAGGCGTGACGTGTGTGTTACGCAAAGAGAGAGACTGGGAACCAGACTACCTGCGCAAAAGCCAGGCGCCGAGGGGTGGGTCCATTGCGGAAGGCCTAGCGATATGATTAAGAATATTTAAGAAATATAGCTTCACAAGACGGATAGACGACATATTTTTTATTCGTTTGCGCCATCACAATGACGAATATTTGTTACGACGGGACTGAGACGACTGAGAAATTAACGTTTTTTTGCATTTCCTACGAAAACGAGGCATTATTACGTCACACGGATTCTCACCGGTGACAACGTTGGCGCAACGCTTCAAACAGAAAACTTACAAAAATGAAGATACTTGGTCTTTTTTGTGATCCAAAAGTGATACGAAAACATCCAACTGGTCTTATTGTATCTTTACCATGTTGTTTAATGACGCATCCGTGTATTGTTACTTCATGTACTGCACATTTTGACAGCGGAATGGTTAAGTCGACCACTTGCTCTCGCCATTTTTGTTACCGCGGAGGCACGCGAATGTCTGTGACGTCACTCGCTGTTTGAGGAACTTGCGAAAGCTCGGGTGCAGGGCTAAATTTAGAACGTTATTTTTAGCTTTCGAGTGTTTTGAAGACGGAATTTTCCTCGTATATTCCCAAAGTTCTGCGCTTCATCGCCTCGAAATATTTTAACATATATCTCCCATATCCATGTTTAGTGAAATGGTACTCATAGTCTTTAGAATAAACCTGGAAAGAAATTGACTTACAGCTGCCTATACTTCAACATGGAGCACGTGTGTTTGTTAGTCCCGAAAACTGAAGTCTCGCGGCCCGATCGCGAGAACTGTATAGCCCTATACGAAGGTTCGTACGAAAACGGTACGTGCGTTTCACGAAGCCTTCGTACCTCCTTCGTATTTTGCATGGCTAAAGTCCATCGTACGAATCTTCGTAGTCTACCACAGTTTTTAACGCCGGAAGTAAAAGAAATATCAATGTGGTTGTGATAGATGCAAGAGCTTTTACATGAAAACAGTTAATCGAATCGAAGAAGGGCCTTTGACGTAAGCCTTTGCAAATCTAGTGTTTTTGCCGTTCCCAGCAATATTATTTCGCGTCATAGGGCATGTCAGTTCTCGCGGGTTCTACTTCCGGCCTGGCATTTTGGGGACAAACAAACGAACACGTGCTTTTTGTTCAGTGCGCAGCCTGACTCGCCCCCTGCGTAACAATGGATACCGCGCGCAGAAGGCTGTCATACTAGTTACGACATAAGACGTGGAACCAGGCAAGGTGCGCGGCCGGCGAGGCAAACAAGGGGTGGGTCGCAATTCGTCTTTCGTGCGACTTAAATAAGGAACTGTTAACTTTTTCGTGTCGATATGTTGGTAGATGACACTTTGAGCATGTCATTTTTCATAATACTGGCCACATTCAGCAAACTAGGCGCACAACAGGTAGATGATTTCCCAATGTTTATACTGATCTGGAGTGATCGGGTGACAGGTATGGACAGCCTTTGCCGTCAAAATTACAGTTTTTTTTCTATCCTGAATGCAACTACCATTTAAATAGGCAAATTTGCAAATTTCAAAGGAACAATGTTGTAAATTTACTGTGCTAACATTATCTTTCTAAATTGCTTCAGTTCTGTTACATTCATAGTTGTGATGGGTATTTTGACAAACGGTTTCATGAGAACCACAAAATAGAGCAGTACTGTCACTTTTCCATTTCCACAGAGTGAGCCAGCTTATATGTACCTAACGGCTTGCCGGTATAATGCTTTGGATCAAATAGATTGTGTAGCATTTCTAAGTTAACCTGATGCGGCAAACTTACTATCCAAGAAGTATATACATGTATGTAGTTGACTACAGTCATACCTCAGTTTAACAGGTCCTTTCACATAAGCCAGCAAAAATAGATAATCTATGCTTCCTCTATATGGGATTGGTGGAATTAAGCTTTAATTTATAAAACAAAAAGTTTTTAGATGTTTATAGGTGGACACTTGTGTTGATGAAAAATATTAATTTGTATAGCTGATGTGCCTACGTTCAGCTTACTGATAGCTTTACTTCTGCATAAATCTTTAATTTCCTTTTTAACATTTCCTTTCAATTTCGATTAATTAAATTACCCTTTCTTTTGCTACCTTTGACATAAACACACAAGGACGCAAAAACTATTTTAAAATTGTGACATCTTTAAATATATGGAGATTTTCATCAAGATTCTGCAATGTAAAACATACAGAATCAATAATAATTCAGTGTATAACCTTCACGATTCACTACTTTTTTTCTCATACATTGCATAAACATGATGATAATAAATCAAAGTTTCTATTTGTCTTTTTGCATTGGGTTTGCTTCTATCATATCAGTTTAATTGGGTTAACAACATATGGTATAAAATCAAATCTGCAGGTATTTCAAATGTAGCAGTACAAAAACTAAGTTAAGATACAAAACATAAGACACCCTTATATATATAAGTATATCTTTTTCATACCGGTACTTCATCAAATTCATAACATTTCCTTTTAAGGTTGTCCAATTCATTTTGATTAAATTACACCTTTCATAGCTACTTTTGTCCTGATGTCTATACATGAAACATATAATAAAGAAACAAGAGAACAACAAACTATTAAAAATATTGATAGCACTAAACTCATAAGAAATTCAATAATATAATGAAATTGTGGCTGGTTTATATATAGAGACATTTCTATTTAACCACCATAAACATAAAAAATTCCAATAAAGGGATCATCAATATATATGTTACATTTTGTTAGATCAATTTCATCTCTTATTTTTCTTGCATTCAACTACAGTAATGACAAGGGCACATTCCTTGGTTAATAAATCCTGCGTACCATAATAAATATAACATATAAGCTTTTTCAAACCTCTCAGTTGATACAGGTATATTGTATTAGATTGTGTTCCATCAATGAGAATGTAAAAAGGATAAATTAGTGACTTTTAAAATAAAATGGGACATTATATGGTTTAATAGGATATAATAATCATCAACTTTGTCTACATTATGTCAGCCCGGGGTGACAAATATTGTTCATGACATTTGCAACTTGAGACAATTTTATTTAAATGGTGCTTCTGTTAGGGTTGTAATGCAGTCTGTAGACTTTTTTATTTTGTTCAAAGATGTATTAAGTGACCTGCAATCCACTGACGTCTACAGTGGAATGAATGATGCATAACTCTGTAATGATAAGATGTCCCTTTTAGATTTTCCGACCTAATTTTGATTAAATTACACCTTTCTGGCACTGTTGCGCTAATGTCTATATATATGATATATATTAATAAAACAAGAAAACTACAAACTAAGAAAAATATCCATAATAACAAGTAGCACATAAGGACACGAGTAACATTAAACATTTTTGGCAGGTTTATATATATATATTTTCATTTAACCAGTATATATAAACATCACAAATAACAATAAAATGATACTAATCATCAATATATATGAAACATGTTGTTACTTTCATTATTTTCTCTAACATTTAACTACAGTTGTGACAAGAGAACCAAGATATTGCTTTGCTACTAAATCCTGTGTGTTGTAATAAATAAACTGGTGTCGTATAATCACTTTTTCAGACTTCTGCTCGGTGGCTATAGTATATATTATAATGTGTTCCATTATTTGAAAAGACCAGTTTACAACATTTAAAATATAACTAGACATTACAGTTCAGTAGGCTATAATAATCACATTTCTACTTTCTGTGACAAACATTATTCATGACATTGGCAAATTCATCAATTTTCTTTAAATGTTCGAGAGTTTTATGCAGGCTGTGAACTTTTTCATTTCTTCATAGATTTAGTTGACATTTGCATCCACATACTTTGTACTCTTGTTTAATTGATATTTACATACTTTGCAATGTTTTATTGGTATGTTCACTTGAAACTAAAATTTGACAAATTGAAAAAAAAAATAATCAAAGATAAAAACGTATGTAAGGATATATCATATCCCATATTCTTAGATCTATATCTATGTGTAATATATATCTGACAAAAATGTAGGTACATTGTACACATTATTTGACAGCAAATATTTGCTAAATACAAAGGGCATGATTGAGGATTCTTATAATGTCACAATATTTAAGGTAATACAGTCAAGTGTTTCTTAAATTTCATAATGTTATTCCCATTCAAAGCTTTATTTAAATAAAGGTTAGTTATAATTTGTCAAAACCTTCAGGATTGATTTCTTGGTTTGGACAAAACTGTAATAAAAGCATTTGCGGTAAAATAACAATTATAAGTATTATTGAGCTCAAGTGGCTCTATCATATCTGCTCATAAAATCACCCATATGCGTCAGCAGTATAATTATAAGAAACATTCGATATGTGTTCGTCAATTACCTACTTTGAAAAATATAAATCGATATGTCGAAACAATAGCAGTTACACTATTTTCGCGAATTATGGTTTATTCCGCTTGTCATCTGTCATTCGGCCGTCGGCAACACCGTCAGGCCAGAGCAAATATTGGGTCTTCAGCGGGCTGTAGTGCGCCAAGTTTACTGACCGCAGTTATTGATACGGCAAAATACAAGTTAAAAGTGTCGTTCAACAATATATTGTCACTAGATAGTTAACAGGTGCTTATTTAAGTTGCATACAGGTCTAGAAGGGACCCACCCTTTTCTCGCATCGCTCACCGCGCAGTTTGCCTGGTTCCACGTCCTAAATCGTGACTAGAATGACAGCGTTTTGATTCGTCAAGCAGGGAGCGAGTGAGCTGCGCAGTGAAAAATTAAGGTCGCATACAACGTCGTTGTCCCCAAAATCTGATCTCGTGAGGTATCGCACACATAAAACGAGATTCACTTGCATGCCCTATTGTTACATATAATTTGTGCCTGCAGTTTCAACCTATATTCATAATATCCAAGGCGTCATGCGACCGTTGCTAGGAGACTCGCATTGTGACGTCATGAATATGTTGAATGCATTTTGACCTTATACGTAACGTAGTAACGATTCCAACTTTCACAGATAGATCTACCGTAGACATAATAATGTATGAGCGCATTTGTTTATTCCCAACCTGTTGAAGGTTTAATGTTTACGTTTAGCTGTGTTGAAGAATCTTCAACGTAAACCTGTTGAGGATAAAAAAAACGTGTTTATTGTGTGTTGGGGTTTCCGTTGAATATGTTGACGTCATAAAGTGAACCAATGTGTCAACAAGGGCCTCGTTCGCAAGCGACCGTCAGTCGACTAATGGTTGACGATTTGGCTGCCGAACGGTGATTTGTCCAACCATCTAGTCGACCAGAACGAACCATGCCGCCACCCACGGTTCCTCTGGTCGATTGTCGTCCAATATGGCGGAGGGAAATGAGCAGTAAGCGGTGTTCGCGTCATCTTTGTGGCGTATACTTAATCTGTAACTTCGTTTGCAAGTTGATATCCATTTAAACGAATTAAAATATAGCATGGTTCATACGTAATTGCTTGTTTTGCCAATTTATCATGTTTTCGTGCTAAATGTTCACATGATCGAACTAACTGTACGCTCGTTTACAGTACCCTTATCTCTACTGTTTAGATTTTTGTTTGGGGGGGCGTTGGTACTCCTCCGGTCACCAAGCCGATACAGTGAGGCTCTAGCCAAAGGACACAGGGTGAAATGTTCTTTGTAATACAATTCAGTGACGATCCAGAATTTTGCACAAGAGGGTCAGGACACACGGCGGTTAAAGGTGCTTGTTATTGGTGTTATTTCCGCCATGAGACCGATTGTCAACCCTTTTCGACTATCCCGCGTTCGGCATTAGGCTGTAATGCGCAGGCGCAATGGCGAAATCTAGGTCAAGAAATAGTCGACTAGCTGTCGCTTGCGAACGAGGCCAAGGTTGAACTAGTTGACGAAGTTGAAGTAAACTTGTTGAGGTTTCATATTTGTTGAGAATAAAAAAACGCGCTTGAGCAGGTTTACGTGTAAGGTTTGTTTAAACTTAAACCTGTTGAGAATAAACAAACGCGCTCATATGTCTTATGCAGGCAAAGAATGTATATAAAGTCAAATTCATTAATGCCGTTCACACTGTTTTTGGCCGATATTTGCGTTAAAATTGGAGTGAGCACTCGGAAATTGCGGACAGGGTGCAGAATCCAGAGACCCAACCAATTCAATCATACTTTCCTTTATGTGCCAATCTATTTTTCCTATCATATCCAAAGTAATCTTGCACATGATAAAGTTCCATTGACCACAAATGCCTGCCTCAAGATAAGTTAAAACAAGGAGCACGTGTCTGTTATGACGCCTACTGTCTCTATTGTCTTAATTGCATCCGATGGCAACCATTGCTAGGCAACGTTGTGTGCACGTTCCTTCTTTTAGTCTTTTTAATGGCTGATGTTTGTGGTCAATGGAGCACCATGTGCAAGATTACTTTATTGTACAAATTTGAAGTATTCGTAAGCGGCCGAACTTCTTTGTAAACAATGGACAATTTGACACGTCCGCCGGAGCCAAAAAAATCAAGTATAATCTGGTATAAACTCCAATGTAAAATTGTTCCGACAGTAAACATTCAAGATAAAGATATTATTTCCAACTCGGTGCATTGTAAATATTCATTTAACATACCGCTGTAGGCCTACGTACGTTTGAGGGGGAGGGGGGGGGGGAGGCTGCAAGGGACATTTCCGTTCCTTGGGAACAGGCTTTTCATTTCACCGTAAACTGGGAATAAGGCAAATAATTCTTCGTGAACTGGTAATGAGATATTAGCCGATCGCCGTGACCAATGATGATCGGGACAGAGTTGGAGAATCTGGCCATTCGTCTACCAACACTCACTCCCGGCCCGAGAGCCCCATCGTCTCACGACATGGCTAATGCTGGATTAGCCTGAAAACAAGACGTTACTTTCGTTAGACAGTTGGTAATGGACTGCCTAGAATGGAGGGGGAGGGGGGGGGGGGTATTTCCGTTTCCCGGGAATGGGCTCTTTAGTTCACCGTGAATTGGGAAGGAGGAGAATTTAGTACCATGTATCCGCCCTTCCTTAGTATGAGGGTAGTTTTCTCTTTAATTCATCGTGGCCTGGGAATACATAAATTTATTCTTCGTGATCCGGGAACAGGACCCCCCCTCCCCCCATAAAATTGTTTCTGACAGACAGGCTGGTTCCAAGCTTGCTTGTTAATAGTGGCGCCGCCCTGGGGGCATAAGTTGACGATGAGACACGATGGCCGAACAAGCGCAACGCGAAATTGTTCGGTCGTCGGTGAAAATGTTGATTTATGCAGTCATCTTGCCTGAGTGAGTGCCAAACTCGTCTCCCAACGCTTCCATTTATATCAAGGAAGAAATTTGCTATTTTAAAATACGGCTGACAAGTGAGTGTTTTAGTCAAGATGGAGAATAGGTTCACTAAACAGCAAACAAGTGCTATGAGTTCAGAAGTTACTTGTCGTCCTAGCCTTAAAGTTCAGACGTTACAGTCTTGACACTTGTTCCATCACCAACTGTCAACGATAGTAACGTCTTGTTTTCAGGCTGTTGCTGGATGTAAGCTAGGTACGACCTCTGAAATCGATATGCTTCGCATCGACACAGCAATTTGTAACTGTTTACCCTCTGACACAAAGATAAAGTAAGCGCTTATGCGGTTTTCATATCGCACGTGTTTTCCCATGAAAACATACAGATCAATAAACGTACACGAGCGGCAGGATCTATGAGCAGGTGCATTGCTTTGTTCGAGTAAATCGCCCTCCTATACGTTCACACACTCTGAGCATTTGGCATTTTGAAGGGATGGTTGGTATAACTAGGACACATTACGTTTTGTGTGTCATATCGCGATAATGGAAAATGGTCAAGGTAAAAATAAGCCATATATTCTGGAGTAACCCCCAACTCCTTTTATCCTGTACAAAAACATTTGCACAGGTGGGGTTGAAACCACACCATCGTGACGTGCGTCGTGAAAAAAATAGTTACATTCCAGCAAACACATAACGTTTCCGTAACGTTTCCACAACGGTACTAACATTATGAATTCAAGATGGCCACCAATTTGTCTCGGTACTATACATTCACCGTTTGAAATTATGAATCGTCAGTTTTGAAGTTATGGATCATTATGAACACAATTAGAAGTTTTTCGGGCAAATGCTTCTGAAGCAATGTTGTATGAGACGAGGCGACCCAATACAACAGTCAGTCATCGTTGCGGCGCACACCTTGCTGAATGTTCAAACGACAATTGTTTCAGAAAACCCGTATTTCCTGTAATCGTAATCTTCATAATGAAATTTGAAAGTAATCGCAATCGTTTACGAGATAATCACCCCATGAAGTTCACTCATCCATCGAGTGAGACACCGCGACCCACCTGAAGTTCAGACGAATGCCATCTGTCTGGACACTCGATATGGTAACTAGAACTGTAACTGTCGGCTCATGCATTTCATCGATTAGCTCATCATCTTCGTCAGAAGTTTTTTTTAGGGTAACTAGGGAGTCTAATCAACTGACCTTTCATTTGACATTTGCTACAACACAACGATTAATGTTTAATGATTTATTACTTTAGCCTTCTGAGAAGTAGTGGCGATGCATAGACCTGTTTTTGCTTCCAATTGGCGAGCCAGCAAATGTCGAGGGTTTTCGGTTACTTGGAATGCTGTTAGCTCCATTACATGTCTGATGGCTGCAAAAAGACATAAACATACCTTACTCCAATTATGGGGGATATGTTTCATTCTAACTCGGGGACGTAGGCAGGCACTTGAGCAAGTGTACGCAGCTGCTGCAGATGAAATAAACAAATTACTCCTGAACAACAAGATTGCACGGGCTTGCACAACCCGATGTGTACGCACGTGCGTACGTGCGTACGGTTGGCTACGCCCCTGTAACTTATATATATAACGATGCTTGGTTCGTGGAAGTGACAGGCAAATCAATCAGAATGTAATAGAATAATAAGGGAAAAGGTACACCGATCTAGAGACAACTGGGCTTCTAGCGACGAAGCGTTGTGGCGGATGATGAGAACAGGTTTACCGTTGCTATGCTTACCCACCTCCAGAAACGCGTCTTCCCGGCGCTCCTATTGGCTGCTATACTGCTTCTCGTCATGACGTCATCGCTGTTGAAAGAAGCGAGTAGATCATTCACAACCGGCCTCGGTCCTTGGCATGGTGACCGCTTCCCCGTGGAGGGTGACTTCACCCGGGCAGCTACACCCTTGGACCCCTACACACTGTGGCCCACGGGTCCCGGGCGACCGATACACACGACCTGTGACAGCCACGGCGGCGGAACTTCGGACGGTCGCCCTCCCCCACCCCCACCCGCACGAGACCGCTGGCGCTGGGCAATCGGGAGCGTGACTCTGGTGTACTCGGCCTTTCAGGATCCCCGATTTGGGGACGGGTTGCTGGTCGTCAGGGTGCTGTCCTTAGTCAAGATGGCGGCAATGGAGGAGTTGCTGCCCCATTACTGCAGACTGTGGACGCTCGGATCCGAGACGGCGCCGATCACCGTACGAGCCACACCGGATGTCAGGCAATCTAAGATGGGAGAAAGAATGTAAGGAAGCGAAACCTGTGTGGCGTTTCAGAGCTGATGAGTTACTGAGTTAGTGAGTTAAGGGTCTTTCTTCGGAGCGGCATCATAATTGCAATCCTAAGATGAGGTCCATTAAGCTATGAGGATTGGTTCTTTACAACACAGACCGATATGATGTGATATATGATTTCAATATCCGCTAGGTGGCGCTCCGTTGTTCCACTCAGATCGCTCCTGTCGGCCGCGGGCATTTATGTTCAAGATTCACGTCAAATCTGTCATAATTCCTATCAAAAAGTAACCATTGAGAGGGAACCGAACATAAGTTTAAGGAACCCCCGTTACTTAATTACAGGATAACTGAGGGCGAAGCCGTTGCTTCGTTCACCTTTATGTGCCCGGAGGTGACCTGTGGCCCAAGGCTGTGAACTTTATGGACTGTTTTGTAGATACTGGCGAACTAACATATATTCTGTTCGCTACGGTATTGAAATCCCCGCATTATAGCTTGGCGCTGTACATATATATATATAGACTTCTTCATCGCTACCTGTCTGTTGTTGAAGTACAATAGTACACGGCTCCCCGCCTTGTACGACAACTCCATTATGAGCCTCCCTCCGTTATAACTCGTTTTGCTCGGGGACGGAAAACACATTTTACATGTTAAACCACGATAAAAGTCTACTTGACTCCTTTTGTTATATGACATTATCGGCCGGTGCCACGGAGGTCGTAGGAGGCAGGGGACACTGTGTGCCGGTACCCTTCACACGTGTACCTAGTTTCCATTTGTAATGTTCACAGTCACTTATAATTCTCCATTGCTTATTTTGATCTTATTTTTTTCTTTCCACCACCCATTCTTAGTTACCAATTCGTGCGATTCATCTGCGTATACAACACAACGGGCTTGGGGAGAGTCAACCAAGTACACCGCGTGTCCTTGACCCAGGGACCATGTGACTCCTCCAATGTCGCGGTCCGGGTTCGCCGGATCCCGGCCTCGCTGGCTCCAGGATCCAGAGAGTTCACCGTCTGTCTGGGAGGAGCTCTCCGGATGGGATTCACAGACATCCGGCTGTTTGTGGAGTGGATAGAGCTGCTGCAGATCCTGGGCGCCGAAAAAATCCTGGTGTACAACCACTCCGGGAGCGCCGACCTTGCCCCGGCCTTCAGGTATTACACAGCCAAGGGAGTCCTGGAGGTTCTCCCGTGGGATTTCCCAGCGCCCTACGCCGACGCGAATAATTACAAGTCTTTGCGAAAGATGGTGACGGTACTGGCTCAGAAGGCTCTGATGGACGACTGCCTCCACAGGGCCATGTACCGCACTCGCTTCCTCGTCGTCCACGACTTGGATGAGATGCTGGTTCCCCGTCTGCCGACCACGTGGTCGTGGCGAGACATGCTGGCTGCGGCCAACTGCTCCGAGAGCCCTCACGTCTCCGCCAGAAATGTCTTCTTCCGCCTCGACTGGGACAGTGACGTCACTGAGGCCGGTGGCGGTGCGCGTGTGGACAACGTATCCGCCATTGATGTCACCATTGAAAAGGCGAACCGCTCTAGTAATATCCCACATACTGCATCGAATAATGTTAACATATCTGGTGGTTTATATATCTCCAATGATAACTTTAACGTTTCTGGAAGTCCAGATCTCTCGACGGACGTTGTCCATGCATCGCCCCAAAATGCATCAACTGTTGGCGTGAGCGGCTTCAACAGATTCACTAATATTCCCAACGATAGGATAAAAGATGTCAATGGTAGCTCGGTTCAACCAATGATCAGCCGCGTCACAAAACGAGAGGATTATTTTTACCCCAATTTGGAACGCTCCAAATACATAGTGCGTCCTGAATACATCTACGAATTGAAGGTCCACGATGTGGAATTGTTACCTTCAGCAACCGCCAGTGCATGTGTACTTGAACCGGAAGTAGGGGCGCTACATCACTATCGTGGCGCCGTATGGCGGGGAGGAGGGACATCGGGACCCTTGTTGGATAGTACCGCTCTCCGCTACCTTGAGGCGCTGAAAGCAAGGCTGGAGGAGGTATATACGAATATTACTAGAGACACGGGGTTGTGATTCGTCTTGATTTATGGTAATGAACCGCCATATTGTTTTTGTTCTTGTAAATTCGCCATTAGCCGTTGGCAATGTTTGGGGATCGTTATCCGTATAATTCCTGGTTCAACGAGAAGGCCCTTTACCTGTTTACCGCGATTCGTTATAGTAGTCTGTGAATTCCTCGATATTCGCGATATCACCCTCGAGGTGTTGTTTTTTGGGCCCAGTCTTGAACAGACCTCACCTTGGTGATTCCATATTACTCTTCTTAATTCTTGGGGATTGGCGATTCCAAGGGGGTCCCCCCCCCCTACGTAAGTGAATCACAAGTTACCTGCAGAACATTAGGCTCCATTTCGCCATCGAATGACCATCGTATTTAACACGGTACCACGAGTCCGTATAATAATAAAGACTTTGACGTTTATATTAACAGTTATCATATTTGAAAGTTGCATATCGAGCTGACCGTTGCAGCCGATGCACCGAAATAAACTTTTTATACTTCAGTGTCTAAATGGGTGAATGTGGCATATAAAACGTTGCTCGATGTGTCAAACGATCAAGAGATTCGGGGAAACGGCCATTTAGACCTGATCCACCTCCCCTCCCCCACCGCTTTTGAGCACCTGCTGACTTTGAGGTTCAAACATTCCAAACACAGTGTCAACGGCCGCCGGCAAAGGGATGTGGTGCTCTAGACTCTTCTTTTGTCGGATATAGTTCGGGGCTAGGGCGCCCCCTGTCGGTGGGACCGGTAAATAACATGTGTACACGCGTTTATGACGTTTCAAAACAGGGGCTTGGGCTTGGAGAACCCGACTTTAACAGTGTCTGTTCAGTTTTCCAAGGAGGGGGGGGGGGGCTCTCTGAACACTTGGGACTTTAACATGTATGTTAACATGTAAGTCGTATGTTCTGGTTCCCCTACCCCCCCCCCTTAGATCCGCCACTGCTTAGTTTGTCTTAGGTTTCTGTTCTTATACGCAAAATCGACATTCAAAAATAGCAAAACAGCTCGATATGCAACTTTAAACGAGAATTTCCATATCTATTTATTTGACATCAGTAGCACTATTATCGAAAGATATCCCTGTGGGTGCGGCAGACATCTAAACTCAAAGTCATAAATGGAGTGTCAGCATGGAGAAATATTGTTTGTGTCATAAAAAAGGATAACATCGCAGTACAAACGTGAGTTTGGTATCATTAAAATCGTTTAGTGTTGCTTTCTCATATCAGTGATTTGTAGAGCGATCGCAGCACAATCGCGGAAAAATATAGGCCGAAACGTGTGTCTACGGCATTTATGACTGACTCTTTTTTTTATATCCAAGGGGGAAGCAGGTATCTGTGCACTCATTATTCGTTAACTGCAGTAGCCTACCCTGTTGTACGTTAATGTTTATAGTTTTCAATCATATAGAGTAAAGCCTTACCAAATATATACAAACATAAATCATTCTTCGATAATATTTATTCATGTGTATGATATAACTTTTTTGCGGAGATCATGAAGTGGATTTTCAGCAGTTGCATGGAGTAACATTTTAAGCTTCATGATGTCATAAGTCGTGAAAGCCCACATGAGACGCCTTCTTGCATGGAACAATAAGGTAGTCGTCCGTCCCTTTTTCGAGGTTCATCACAATGTAGATTTCAATCTGCTCGTACAGAAATTCTCCCAGTGACAAAAAATAACCCAACCAAACGTAAACCAAATCTCGTTTTGAATTTCCTTTCAATGGATCCTCCCTTGTGACATGTATGTGCAAAGCCATCGTTGTATACCCCCGCGACATCGCTTCGGCCCTACACATAATCCTCCCGAGTAACCTGATATAGGACCTTCATAATAAGATTAAAATGTTGTTCTAATGCGAAGCAACAGAACAACCGATAGAAGGTGAGGGCCATTGGTGTGCTCTTGAAATACACATATTTTCATACAAACATAATGATATCTCTCAGTATATTTATCAATAATAAGCTGTTCTTATAGAAGGTGGACCAGTGATTGCGCAGGTACCATGCAGTGATTGCGCATTTGCAGAATGCGCTTTCGTAATTTTAGTCATGTGAATTTGTATCCAAGCTTTTACCAGACAGATGCCTTCATATGTGACATCTACCTTGAAATATATTTTGTAACATTCCAAGAGATCTGCATATTATTTTTATCATCTGTTTGCTCGGCGCGCAATCACTGGTCCGATTACTATATATTTTTATATTATGTCATTGTTTTGAATATATAAAATGTAAGTATTTAGCGTCAACTTATCTTGTGTGATAGTGTCATAGCCGTAGTGTTTTTCGTGGCTCGTATAAAACACCTACAATGTTCTTCCGCCATGTGCCTCTCTCAGAGGGCTATTGCCCTCTTACCCAGAGTGCAGACCTTCCCCAGCAGCCCGGCAGCTGACAGGCCCAAACCCAGACAGACGAAATCAACCCAACCGGCCAGCTCAAAATGAACTCACCACCACGTCAACTAAACAGCCAGAGAACTCAATACTGAGCGAAACACGAACTCCGCATATTATATAGCGCTCGAAGACAAAGAAGGTTCACCTAATGATGGGTAACGTTATGATATTTTACAATAAAACGATCGTTTCACTAAGAAGTTAGGAGCTCGCGTCCACGTACTATGTACGTTTTACGGGTCATAATTTTACGAGCAACGGGAATAAGCGTCATACAACGATTACCGGGGTGCAGCCATCTGCGTGTAATGTATTTTCCGCCAATATTATTTAAAATCATATGTGTCATACTGTTTGATAAATTCATCATTCAAAATTTTCTCTTCTGGCCGGCGCAATTCATTTGACGAACACAAGTTTCGAAATAACTGGACCTATGAAATGCTCGATTTATCTTTATAGTACTATTTAATAAACATTAGTCTGTGGATTAGATCTATGAGCTGTACTGCATAGGCGGATCAGACATTTCGAATGTTCGTGGTGCAAAAACTGCATCGAGAGAGAATACGATCGCAAATAATAAACGTCTTTCTGTCCATGATCTCACGATAAATTAAAACGAAAACTTCCCGCATACAGGCGATAAACCAAGTTTTTAGGTCGAGACCCTGCTGTTCGAGTTGTGGCGCCATCATGCGGAAGTAGTCACATCGATATGCTGCTGGCCGCCAATTTTTACCGAGAACTGCTGTTATGCACGAGCCGTAACGTTACGTCATCAATTACAACATATTAATGCTACTTTTCCCTGTCTAATCCGTACAAAGCCCCAACCCGTTTGATTTCATGCACTCAGTTTCGGCTATGATGCTCATGATTCCCCTCCGTTTAGTAAACTTTACACTCTGAGAGTAATTCGACTCTTGCGCGGCTTTACGGTTAACGTTTAGCAACTGTTCCTTGTTCATCAGACACACAGAGGCGGCCCTTGGTGTATACGTTAAATAACAGCTTTTAGTTGTGTATTGTCGCATATTTTGGCCACCCGCTATCTCGCTTTCTCGCCTGGCACAAAAAAGGCGCGATCTCGCCCTCGCATTCTGGCCCTCGAGTTCTCGCCCTCGTGTTCTCGCCCTCACGTTCTGGCCCTCGCGATCTCGCCCTCGGGCTTCCCGGCGCGGGACGAGGTCTTAGGGTAATGTTTCCATGCTCCTGGCTATGGCTCCTGGCTATGGCTCCGGGCTATGCCTCCTGGCTCCGGGCTGTAGCTCCGGTCGCCGGATTATGGGTTCGGGCGACGGCTCTGAACGTCGGGCTATAGCTCCGGGCTGTGGCTCTGGGCGCCGGGCTATGGCTCCGGGCTATGGCTTCGGGCTGTGGCTCTGAACGTCGGGCTGTAGTTCTGAGCGCAGTCTGTGGCTCTGGGCGCTGGGCTATGGCTCCGGGCTATGCCTCTGGGCTGTAGCTCTGAACGTCGGGCGCTAGTTCTGAGCGCAGTCGGTGGCTCTGGGCGCCGGGCTATGGCTCCGGGTTATGCCTCTGGGCTGGAACTCTGAACGTCGGGCTGTAGTTCTGAGCGCAGTCTGTGGCTCTGGGCGCCGGGCTATGGCTCCGGGCTATAGCTTCGGGCTGTGGCTCTGAACGTCGGGCTGTAGTTGTAGGACTATGGCTTCGTCCGCTGCACTAAAATAGAGATCGCGAGGGCGAGATCGCGACAAAAGAGATGGCGAGGGCGAGATCACTAGAGAGCGAGATCGCGGGACATTAAGTTTTTCAACGATAAACTGAGTTTTTTAATGATAAACGGAGTTTTTCAACGATAAACTGAGTTTTTTAATGATAAACTGAGTTTTTCAACGATAAACTGAGTTATTCCGGTTTTCGGTCGATAAACACGGTTTCGCCCCGGTTTATCGCCTTTATTGTACGAATATCGAACGTATTGACTGCCACTACGCTTGCGCGTGGCAGGAAAGCGGCCATATATCCGGTTTGCTGCTGTTCTTCAGTGAGGAAATAATAATCGTTTTGGCGTCTGTTTTGTCCTGATATATTACAAATCTGATTCAGCAGTGTTCGTTTTACAGAATACGTAACTTGGCATCAGATGTGTACAGATAATAACTTGTTATAAATCGATGATATGGTCCTGTATACACTGTCTTTTCAATACGAATCTGAGTGCCCTCGAATGATCTTGTTGCGATTCCATTATATAATATAAAAAGTACAGGAAAGTGTATAGAGACATCGTATCTGTTTGTTCTGTAAATAACAATGCCATAGAACCAACCTACCCTTGACAAAAGAAACGTTGAAGCGGGGCACCTGCACCAACTCTATAGGCATGCATGGTATAAACACGTGCAAAAATCTGTTTTCTAACCAGAAACACACAGTGTATATTTTTGACTATAGATGTCGCCTGGGATACTATTTTGAACATAAAACTATAAGTAAAGCTCAATACCATGTGTTTTTGGCGTTGGTATTAATCCATGCGTGACATAATGTTAATCCTTTAGTTGCTGAAGTATGAGTATGAGGCCCGATGCAGCAACTTTATGTAGCAACTTGTATATTTACTTCTGTGTAGAAAGGATTCAAAATAAAAATGCAGGATCATATGTTTATGAGCGACGATTTTAATTATTTATCGACGCGCAGTCCTGACATATTATAATCCTGTTAAGAGCTGGGTCAGCTAGAAAACGGCTGTCAAAGTACGTGCAAAAATTAAATAATGGATGTAGTATTTGACATGCGTCCGTACTGTTCCGATTAAAACCATCACAAATGGCGGAACAAGCTATGAGTCATTTGATTTAAAACATATTTTATTGTAAGAGCACTAAAAGCAAATGAAGCCGATATCATATTGGTGGTTTTATATGCCATACACTCAGACTAACGCATTCATGAACGTGACATATTCTGCGAAAAAACGTTTGCGGCCTACGACAGTCACAGTATTTCGATGAATCTTCGCAAATTTCATCGCAATGGATTCAAATCACATCATCCTTCAACTTATTATAATAAGCAAATGCGCCTGTGGAAGTTCCAAGTTGTCCGTCAATGGCGCTGAAGTGGATACAAGTAATTCATCTATGGCTGTGATAAAAAACGAGGCTGTGACTAATTTTTCAGCTATTGTCATCTTTATTTTAATGTGTAACATATCACTTCCATAGAGAAGAGACTTAAAACGTGATAATCTAGTCGCATACCCTGGTCACACCTTATCAACGATAGTGACGCAGTTTACAGTCAAGCGTCGATCTGAAGGTCATTTAAGACAGCGGTGACCCTCTCCAGCAGAGGGAGCTGGTATCGCTGTACCACCGTGTCGTTCACTCTGACTTCATCACGCGCGGCATTAATGGCACGGCGGTAGTGGTGCAGCGCACCAACTTCCGGCGCCAAAACGCACGTGTTTCCGGTGGCCCCGGGGAGCACGTCTACGATATGCGCCTTCAGGTTGTGTACAAACTCGGGCCGTACAATGTACTTAGAGCGAGTTTTGTGGGGATAAAAGACGGACTCTCTATGTGTCACATTGATGAATTGTAACGCATTGGGGTCCGTGTTGCTGACGTTACCATCTCCTCCTCCTCCTCTTCCTCCGTCTTCCCAGTCGAGGCGGAAGAAGACGTTTCTGGCGGAGACGTAGGGGCTCTCGGAGCAGTCGGCCGCAGCCAGCATGTCACGCCACGACCACGTGGTCGGCAGACGGGGAACCAGCATCTCATCCAAGTCGTGGACGACGAGGAAGCGAGTGCGGTACATGGCCCTGTGGAGGCAGTCGTCCAGCAGACCATTCTGAGCCACGGTATTCACGAACTTCTTGAACTTCCGGTAGTTCTCCTGCGGGAACGGTTCCGGAAGATCCCAAGGGATGACTTCCAGGACCCCGTTGGCTGTGTAATAGCTGAAGGCCGGGGCAAGGTCGGCACTCCCGGAGTGGTTGTACACCAGGATTTTCTCGGCGCCCAGGATCTGCAGCAGCTCCATCCACTCCACAAACAGCCGGATGTCGGTGAATCCCATCCGAAGCGCTCCTCCCAGACAGACGGTGAACTCTCTGGATCCTGGAGCCAGCGAGGATGGGATCTGGCGAACCCGGACCGCGACATCGGAGGCGTCACATGGTCCCAAAGTCAAGGTCACGCTCTCAATGGTTAGGTCAGGGTCATAGCGTTTGTAGAGGCACACAAAGCGCACAACTTGATACCTGAAGTGGAAAACGAGACAACAGTTGACATTTAAACTTTGCAATCCACAAGATGAGCATTGGCGACACTCACAACTTAATAAATGGGTTAATATATATATATATTCACTCATCTAATATGTTCCA
Source organism: Arenicola marina (assembly GCA_964019135.1). Taxonomy (NCBI): domain Eukaryota; kingdom Metazoa; phylum Annelida; class Polychaeta; family Arenicolidae; genus Arenicola; species Arenicola marina. Next base: position 4,680,772 of record OZ025254.1, on the reverse strand, counting down.
TATGTTGCTATACATTCCGCAACATGCGGGTATGGTGCGAGCAACGTGCGGGCACTATGCGGGCACTATGCGGGTATGGTGCGAGCAACCTGCAGGCACTATGCGGGCACTATGCGGGTATGGTGCGGGCACTATGCGGGTATGGTGCGGGCACTATGCGGGTATGGTGCGAGCAACCTGCAGGCACTATGCGGGCACTATGCGGGTATGGTGCGAGCAACCTGCAGGCACTATGCGGGCACTATGCGGGTATGGTGCGGGCACTATGCGGGTATGGTGCGAGCAACCTGCAGGCACTATGCGGGCACTATGCGGGTATGGTGCGAGCAACGTGCGGGCACTATGCGGGCACTATGCGGGTATGGTGCGAGCAACCTGCGGGCACTATGCGAGCACTATGCGGGTATGGTGCGAGCAACCTGCAGGCACTATGCGGGCACTGTGCGGGTATGGTGCGGGCACTATGCGGGTATGGTGCGAGCAACCTGCAGGCACTATGCGGGCACTATGCGGGTATGGTGCGGGCACTATGCGGGTATGGTGCGAGCAACCTGCAGGCACTATGCGGGCACTATGCGGGTATGGTGCGAGCAACGTGCGGGCACTATGCGGGCACTATGCGGGTATGGTGCGAGCAACCTGCGGGCACTATGCGAGCACTATGCGGGTATGGTGCGAGCAACCTGCAGGCACTATGCGGGCACTGTGCGGGTATGGCGCGAGCAACCTGCAGGCACTATGCGGGCACTATGCGGGTATGGTGCGGGCACTATGCGGGTATGGTGCGAGCAACGTGCGGGCACTGACGGGTATGGTGCGAGGACTGTGTGGGTATGGTGCGAGCAATGTGCGGGTATGGTGCGAGGACTGTGTGGGTATGGTGCGAGCAATGTGCGGGTATGGTGCGAGGACTGTGTGGGTATGGTGCGAGCAACGTGCGGGCACTGACGGGTATGGTGCAAGGACTGTGTGGGTATGGTGCGAGCAATGTGCGGGTATGGTGCGAGGACTGTGTGGGTATGGTGCGAGCAACGTGCGGGCACTGACGGGTATCGTGCGAGGACTGTGTGGGTATGGTGCGAGCAATGTGCGGGTATGGTGCGGGGACTGTGTGGGTATGGTGCGGGTATGGTGCGGGGATTGTGTATGGTGCGAGGACTGTGGGTATGGTGCGGTTGCTGTGCGGGTATGGGGCGGGGACTGTGCAGGGACTGTGCGAGTGTATTGCGGCAACTGTGTGGGTATGATGCGAGCAACGTGCTGGCACTGTGCGGGGATTTTGCGGGTATAGTGCGACCAATATGCGGGCACTGTGTGGGTATGGTAGGATATGGTGCGGGCACTGTGTGGGTATGGTGCTTGTACTGTGCATAAACCTGTGATTTTGGGGCCCATTACATATGCGGGCGCTATGCGGACGCTTTGAGGGCGCTATGCGGGCGTTATACGGGCGTTATGCGGGCGCGTTGGTATATTATTCGCTATGCCAGCGGAAATACGTATACGGTCAATACTCGGTCACTGGAATAAGTCCTAACTTTGTTCATCCCTAATAGGGGGGGGGGGGGGGGGAGGGGGGGAGAATTCACGCAGTTCACGATTAGTGAAAATCATTGACCAGGATTCTTTGGTCCCGATTGAATGAAAATCATTGATCACGACGGTCGGTTAATATCTCGTTCCCAGTTCACGAAGAATTATTTTTCTTATTCCCAGTTCACAGTGAATCGAAAAGCCCGTTCTCGAGAAACGGAAATACACTGTGCCGCCACCCCCCCCCCCCCCCGGGTAGGCTTATATCTGGAAAATATACGCCACTTCGATCTAATCACCAACTCCCCATGTCAGTGTCATAATTACAAATTGGCCGTGATCCATACATGTAAATGCCATACTCACCGAGCGGCGGTGACAGCTTGGCTGGAATGTGATACGCTGATCGCACCTGGTGGGGGGGGGGACTATTATACACATCTGGCGGGGGGTTTCGCGGGTGCCTTGATGCCTTAGAGACCGGATATTTGTGATGAAAAACATACTGCAATAGAGCGGACATTTAATAATATGATGAAAAGGATACCCTATAAGGCAGATAGATCTATCTTAAAACTTGCGACCGGAGGGGAGGGGGTGGGGCGTGAGGGGTGGGGGGGGGGGCTCTGAAAATGTGCGTTCATAGATCGGCTTTCCGCAATGAAAATACCCATTCTGAGGGGAGTGTGGAGGTAAAACGCCCCGACCGGGCGGATTTTGGCGATAAAAAAGGTGGGGGCGGGGGGGGGGGCGTTACCGCGGAACGCCCCCAAGCCCAGCAATGTATTCAGTACCTCCCTCCTCCCGGGTCCAAACCACATGTGATAGGTCAATAGCCAGATGGCGTTTCCGGCTAGCAACAAAGCCAGAGCGTTTTATGGTAAGGGGGGCTTTGCAATCACATGCAGGAAAGAGTAAACTATTAATTCGAAGATTTATGATATATCGATGTGGCTAATTTGCTTCCGTCGCTCGCTCAGAACGGCTGAGAAGCCACTTTCACGAAACCTCGCGCCGCCTTCGTGTTTTGTATGGCTAAAGTTCATCGTAGACGCAGAGTCCATCATATATAAACGGTATGGATTTTACATTAAACACTTAATCGAATCGAATGAGACCCTTTTGCAAAAAAATGAATGTTTTCAGAGAATTAGAAAAAACTGGAGAGTTAGAGAGAGAGAGAGAGAGTGACGTAGAACGAGAGAGAATGAAACAGAACGAGAGGGAATGAAACAGAACGAGAGTGAATGAAACAGAACGAGAGTGAATGAAACAGAACGAGAGTGAATGAAACAAAACGAGAGTGAATGAAACAGAACGAAATGAGCCAGAACGATCGGTCTATGATCCTGGCGGTCTACGATCCTGGCGGTCTACGATTCTGGCGGTCTACGATCCTGGCGGTCTATGATCCTGGTGGTCTATGATCCTGGCGGTCTACGATCTTGGCGGTCTATGATCCTGGCGGTCTACGATCCTGGCGGTCTATGATCCTGGCGGTCTATGGTCCTGGCGGTCTATGATCCTGGCGGTCTGTGATCCGGGCGGTCTACGATCCTGGCGGTCTAGGATCCTGGCGGTCTACGATCCTGGCAGTCTATGATCCTGGCGGTCTATGATCCTGGCGGTCTACGATCCTGGCGGTCTATGATCCTGGTGGTCTATGATCCTGGCGGTCTACGATCCTGGCGGTCTATGATCCTGGATGTCTATGATCCTGGCGGTCTGTGATCCTGGCGGTCTATGATCCTGGCGGTCTGTGATCCTGGCGGTCTATGATCCTGGCGGTCTATGATCCTGGCGGTCTATGATCCTGGCGGTCTGTGATCCGGGCGGTCTACGATCCTGGCGGTCTAGGATCCTGGCGGTCTACGATCCTGGCAGTCTATGATCCTGGCGGTCTATGATCCTGGCGGTCTATGATTCTGGCGGTCTATGATCCTGGCGGTCTGTGATCCTGGCGGTCTACGATCCTGGCGGTCTATGATCCTGGCGGTCTACGACCCTGGCGGTCTACGACCCTGGCGGTCTATGATCCTGGCTGTCTATGATCCTGGCGGTCTATGATCCTGGCGGTCTATGATCCTAACGGTCTATGATCCTGGCGGTCTGTGATCCTGGCGGTCTATGATCCTGGCGGTCTATGATCCTGGCGGTCTAGGATCCTGGTGGTCTATGATCCTGGCGGTCTACGACCCTGGCGGTCTGTGATCCTGGCTGTCTATGATCCTGGCGGTCTGTGATCCTGGCGGTCTATGATCCTAACGGTCTATGATCCTGGCGGTCTGTGATCCTGGCGGTCTATGATCCTGGCGGTCTGTGATCCGGGCGGTCTACGATCCTGGCGGTCTAGGATCCTGGCGGTCTACGATCCTGGCAGTCTATGATCTAGGCGGTCTATGATCCTGGCGGTCTACGATCCTGGCGGTCTGTGATCCTGGCGGTCTACGATCCTGGCGGTCTACGATCCGGGCGGTCTATGATCCTGGCGGTCTACGATCCTGGCGGTCTGTCATCCGGGCGGTCTACGATCCGGGCGGTCTACGATCCGGGCGGTCTATGATCCTGGCGGTCTACGATCCTGGCGGTCTATGATCCTGGCGGTCTATGATCCTAGCGGTCTACGATCCTGGCGGTCTGTGATCCTGGCGGTCTACGATCCTGGCGGTCTACGATCCGGGTGGTCTACGATCCGGGCGGTCTATGATCCTGGCGGTCTACGATCCTGGCGGTCTATGATCCTGGCGGTCTATGATCCTGGCGGTCAACGATCGTGGTGGTCTACGATCCTGGCGTTCTATGATCCTGGCGGTCTACGATCCTGGCGGTCTATGATCCTGGCGGTCTGTGATCCTGGCGGTCTATGATCCTGGCGGTCTACGATCCTGGCGGTCTACGATCCTGGCGGTCTACTATCCTGGTGGTCTATGATCCTGGCGGTCTATGATCCTGGCGGTCTATGATCCTGGCGGTTTACGATCCTGGCGGTCTATGATCCTGGCGGTCTACGATCCTGGCGGTCTACGATCCGGGCGGTCTACGATCCTAGCGGTCTATGATCCTGGCGGTCTACGATCCTGGCGGTCTGCGATCCTGGCGGTCTATGATCCTGGCGGTCTGTGATCCTGGCGGTCTGTGATCCTGGCGGTCTATGATCCTGGCGGTCTGTGACCCTGGCGGTCTATGATCCTGGCGGTCTACGATCGGCCAAGGATTTCGCACTCCATTACGTGGAGTTCGAACCGATATGGATATCGGTTATATGCAACAAATACAATTATAGCGGTCCGTATGATCATCATGCTAAAATGTCATCTTCACCCAAGTATTGGCAGCGGATATATTAAATGTTTAATGAACTATATGATAAGTATTGAGTTATGACGGAGAAGGTAGTTTTACAATGAATATCGACCATTGCCATATATATGAACAGAAAATCGATTGATTTCAACGCGTTCAATATCTGTGGCCTATTTCACGTAGTTTAGCCGGCCACGGGGTTTAGTCGACTAAAATCGCTCATCATTTACATGGTAACTTTAGCCGACTAAGCCGTAGTAGACTAAACTGCGTTCGTGAAATCCGCCACTGATATAGGTTAGCCACGTATCCAACGGGAGGGGGGGGGGGGGGGCGGGGAGGAGAGGGGAGGTTATTGGGCTTGGTTTTGAAGTGCATTATTTCAACGAACACTTGGCTTATAACACATGTCTACTGCTAAACGCTTGTTAGCGTTTAACAAGACGAAACACGAAGAACTGGGTTTATCGCCGAAAAACTCGATAAAATCGATCGATAAACATGTTTCTATGATAAATTCCGTTTTTTTGGACGGAACGCCTGGATTATCGAAATGCACGCGATATGGATTGAAAACCCCTTTTTGGCGAAAATAACCTTAAAAATGCGCAGTTATCCATAGTGAAAGTACTTTTCGACGAAACACCTGGTTTATAGACCGATAAACTGAGTTTATTGACCCATAGTCCGGCGACAGGAGCCATAGCCCGGCGCCCAGAGCTATAACCCGACACCCAAAACCGTAGCCGGAAGCCATAGCCCGGCGATCGGAGCCATAGCTCTGCTCTAGCCCACCAACCCGTCAACAAGGAATGGGCAAACCAACCTTGCCCCATCCATCCTGTCCACCCACTGATATCAAATGCTATCACATACATCTGGACGTCACAAGACGCCAATTGTGACCGGTGTTCAATGTGCTAAGTGGGCTGTTGCTATTTTTGAAGTGCTGAGCGTTTGCCGTGTGGGTGATAATACGAGAATAAAGCCAGGATTATTGCTAACACGCGAATGCAAATACAACTTGGAGCGAAAGCGACTAGAGTCGATCAACAAAAGCGAAACGTTGGAACATTTTCTTGTCACACGAACACAAGGCATTTGATGTAAACTCGAATCATTAACAATGATTCATTCTCCGAGTTGTTTCAACTTGGAGACACAATGGGTGAACAGTCAATCCGTGTTGGCTGCTTGTACTCGGCAATAGAAATACGAACTGATCAAATGTGTTTGAGAGAATGATATATTCGGATTTCTCAATGATACAAAGTCATCCACATTCTTTAAATGCAATGAAAACGTTCCAGTGCCAGGAGTAATATAGACATCACTAAAGCTTAGATTGGTAGATTAGAAGAACACTATCAGGAAATAAGACATGATCAGCAAACCAAACACGGGATAGATATGGCAATCAAAACCCTAGCAATGTATATAAACGCAAACTCCCAATTGCAGTCCAACCGTCCTGTGCCAATATTTTCGTTAAAATTTTAGCGATCGCGTTGATATTTAGCGACAAAAAGAGATTGTTGATGCACTAATGAGAATGTTTTAACTTAAGATACGGATAACATTTCGGTTTGACCCTGTTGGTTTGATGTTATTGATTTCATTGATTCCTACGAAACAGACAGCCAACAGCGTGCCATTGATAACGTGCCATCGATACCACTGGGCTACAGATTGTGTAACTTAAGCTGACTGACATTAAGCGGATCACTGACCTGTGGCCTATTTCACGTAGTGTAATCGGCTACGGGGCTTAGTCGGCTAACATCGCCCATCATTCACATGTTAACGTTAGTCGATTAAGCCCCGTAGTCGTCTAGACTGTGTTCGTGAAATCCGCCACTCCACAGTTGAAGTGAATAAACTGGTAAACTATTAAATACGCTCTAATTTCACGTCTGATCAGCTACAGATCTCCCGGCAGAGGGCGTTCCGCTTACGCTCTAACCACTCCACCCCACGTCAAAATTCAGAACTACCCTTCATATGCGAACGTTGAAAATTAGTCCAATCGGGGATATATTCGCGGTTTGTTACTGTCGAACTATGGTTTCAAGTTCAATCGAGGTCAAAGGCATGACGCGTCTTGAACATGGACTTCGTGTTATTCGCTTAACTGTTCCATTGTTATCGTACGAAAACGGAATGTCTATATTTTTTTCAAATTCTACATCAAAAATATAAATTTTAACCCCAACAGCCGTCTAAAACCATTCTTGACCCCAGAACCTTTGAGGTCAACAGTGATCAGGAAGGTGACCTTTCCCGCACTCATCTCACATTTGAAGTTTTGAACAATTCAGATTTGTTGGTTGTGTATATTCAGGAGCTTTAACCAATTTTGGTCATAGCGCCTCAATGTGAGAAGGAAGGGAGAGTGGAGCCATGTCCCCGGGGGTAACCCCCTACTATTTGCGAAGAAGGGATCTTTATCCTGCGATCACACAAACATGGCCACAATGAGGCTCTCACGTGGCCAGAGCAGTCAAGGCGGGCGATCTAACCCACTGAGTTACCGGGCAGGCTCCGAACAATTCAGAAAACCATCAACGGATATCGCAACCAATTCCAGGGGCGTGTGCAGGAATCCTTAAAAAAGGCGGAAAGGGGGGGTGGGGGCACAATACAAACAAATGACAGCTTTTGAAAAGGGGGGACACAGACGTACTTTAGGGTATGAAAGGGGGGCACGTCCCACCAGTGCCCCCCTCCCCACCCAGCCCCTGGGCACGCCCATGAATTCTAATATTGTGCTATCCTATAAGTGCAAGTACCGGTCTCTTTTTCTCTCACGAAGGGACGGACCAAGGCGTAAATATCCAAGGCGGAGTGGGGGGGGGGGGGGGGGGGGAGGTGCAAATAAATGATTAATTTTTATTTTTTAAAAATATATCTAAAACATTGCTTTGCCTGTTACCAAAAAAAGGAAATTATCTTCTAATTGTTAACAAAAAATCCTTCACTGTTACTCGTGCAAATAAAAAAAAAGAACCCTTCACGAATTCAAAATAAAGTTCTTGAAACCGGATATTAGAAATGTATTGCACTGGTAATGTTCCATGTCACGTGGGTTGTCCCAGGGATTTATTGACTTTAGCCTTAACGCTTACCTCTTGCGTCCTAGCTTAGACACCAAGACATTGCTCGCCGCACGAACGACCTTGGAATGATAACCTTGAGGGCCGGAGAGCCACAGCCGGCAGTAGTGAGGACGCACGTCACGCGAGGTAGGAAGGTCAACCAGCGCGATGACCTTGAGAATCACGTGCTCCTGACCGAATCTTGGGTCGACAAAGGCGGAATACACAAAGGTTTCGTTTCCGACGGCCGCTCGCCAGGAATCTTCCGTAGGGGGCGCTGGTGGTCGCCGCGGTGCTTGCGCACATTTTACCTCCGAAATATTCCGCTGAGCAATTGAGGATTTATTCCATAAGATGTGTGGGTCCATATATTTAGTGCGCGCTGTCGCCGCTTGCGGGCCACCTCCTCGGGGAGAGGTTGGAGACACGGACGAGCGTAAGACCGAGGAGGTGGCGATGAGGGAGATGAACACAGCGAGAGCCAGGACGCGAAACAGCTGGACCTTCATGGCAACCGTCATGGCTCCCGCCAGATAGGACGGATTTATGTTCATGTCGCGGCTAACCTGAATGAGATTTGCTGCGATAAATGGCGAGACGTGGCACGAAACGGGAGGAGGGAACTTTCCCCGGGTTAATTCACCGTGCGGGCTCCCGTTACTGTATCAGAGGCGTTGTGGCGTGGGACTCAGATGCCAGGGATATAGATCCCTGCACCTGCCGTGCTCGCCCCTCCCCACTGACACCCTCCCGCAATCGGTAATGTGTTTGTGGCTGCTATATGCGTGTGAGGCTTAATGTGGTTTTACTTATGTATGATCGATATCGAACACTGGTTAGGCTGAAATTAATTATACACACCGTGAGCAGCGGAGAGACAAGGGAGAGAGACAACAGTAGGGAGAGTCAAGGGAGAGAGACAACAATAGGGAGAGTCAAGGGAGAGAGACAACAGTGGGGAGAGTCAAGGGAGAGAGACAACAGTGGGGAGAGGCCAGGGAAAGAGACAACAGTGGTGAGAGGCCAGGGAAAGAGACAACAGTGGAGAGAGACAAGGGAAAGAGACAACAGTAGAGAGAGGCAAGGGAAAGAGACAACAGTGGAGAGAGGCAAGGGAAAGAGACAACAGTGGGGAGAGGTCAGGGAAAGAGACAACAGTGGAGGGAGGCAAGGGAGAGAGACAACAGTGGAGCGAGGCAAGGGAGAGAGACAACAGTGGAGAGAGGCAAGGGAGAGAGACAACAGCGGGGAGAGGTCAGGGAAAGAGACAACAGTGGAGGGAGGCAAGGGAGAGAGACAACAGTGGAGCGAGGCAAGGGAGAGAGACAACAGTGGGGAGAGGCCAGGGAGAGAGACAACAGGGGGGAGAGGCCAGGGAGGGAGGCAAGGGAGAGAGACAACAGTGGAGAGAGACAAGGGAGAGAGACAACAGTGGAGAGAGACAAGGGAGAGAGACAACAGTGGAGAGAGGCCAGGGAAAGAGACAACAGTGGGGAGAGTCAAGGGAGAGAGACAACAGTGGGGAGAGGCCAGGGAAAGAGATGACAGTGGGGAGAGGCCAGGGAAAGAGACAACAGTGGAGAGAGACAAGGGAGAGAGACAACAGTGGAGAGAGGCCAGGGAAAGAGACAACAGTGGTGAGAGGCCAGGGAGAGAGACAACAGTGGGGAGAGGCCAGGGAGAGAGACAACAGTGGTGAGAGGCCAGGGAAAAAGACAACAGTGGTGAGAGGCAAGGGAGAGGGACAACAGTGGGGAGAGGCCAGGGAGAGAGACAACAGTGGGGAGAGACAAGGGAGAGAGACAACAGTGGTGAGAGGCCAGGGAAAGAGACAACAGTGGAGAGAGGCTAGGGAGAGAGACAACAGTGGGGAGAGGCAAGGGAGAGAGACAACAGTGGGGAGAGGCCAGGGAGAGAGACAACAGTGGAGAGAGACAAGGGAGAGAGACAACAGTGGGGAGAGTCAAGGGAGAGAGACAACAGTGGGGAGAGTCAAGGGAGAGAGACAACAGTGGTGAGAGGCCAGGGAAAGAGACAACAGTGGTGAGAGGCAAGGGAGAGAGACAACAGTGGGGAGAGGCCAGGGAGAGAGACAACAGTGGGGAGAGGCCAGGGAGAGAGACAACAGTGGAGAGAGACAAGGGAGAGAGACAACAGTGGGGAGAGGCAAGGGAGAGAGACAACAGTGGGGAGAGGCAAGCGAGAGAGACAACAGTGGGGAGAGGCCAGGGAGAGAGACAACAGTGGAGAGAGGCAAGGGAGAGAGACAACAGTGGGAAGAGGCCAGGGAGAGAGACAACAGTGGGGAGAGGCCAGGGAGAGAGACAACAGTGGAGAGAGACAAGGGAGAGAGACAACAGTGGGGAGAGGCAAGGGAGAGAGACAACAGTGGGGAGAGGCAAGGGAGAGAGACAACAGTGGGGAGAGGCCAGGGAGAGAGACAACAGTGGAGAGAGACAAGGGAGAGAGACAACAGTGGGGAGAGGCCAGGGAAAGAGACAACAGTGGGGAGAGGCCAGGGAGAGAGACAACAGTGGGGAGAGGCAAGGGAGAGAGACAACAGTGGGGAGAGGCAAGGGAGAGAGACAACAGTGGGGAGAGGCAAGGGAGAGAGACAACAGTGGGGAGAGGCAAGGGAGAGAGACAACAGTGGGGAGAGGCCAGGGAGAGAGACAACAGTGGAGAGAGGCCAGGGAGAGAGACAACAGTGGGGAGAGGCCAGGGAGAGAGACAACAGTGGGGAGAGGCCAGGGAGAGAGACAACAGTGGAGAGAGGCAAGGGAGAGAGACAACAGTGGGGAGAGACAAGGGAGTGAGACAACAGTGGAGAGAGGCCAGGGAAAGAGACAACAGTGGGGAGAGTCAAGGGAGAGAGACAACAGTGGAGACAGGCAAGGGAGAGAGACAACAGTGGAGAGAGACAAGGGAGAGAGACAACAGTGGAGAGAGGCCAGGGAGAGAGACAACAGTGGGGAGAGGCCAGGGAGAGAGGCAAGGGAGAGAGACAACAGTGGAGAGAGGCCAGGGAAAGAGACAACAGTGGAGAGAGACAAGGGAGAGAGACAACAGTGGAGAGAGGCCAGGGAAAGAGACAACAGTGGGGAGAGTCAAGGGAGAGAGACAACAGTGGGGAGAGGCCAGGGAAAGAGACAACAGTGGGGAGAGGCCAGGGAAAGAGACAACAGTGGAGAGAGTCAAGGGAGAGAGACAACAGTGGGGAGAGGCAAGGGAGAGAGACAACAGTGGGGAGAGGTCAGGGAAAGAGACAACAGTGGAGAGAGACAAGGGAGAGAGACAACAGTGGAGAGAGGCAAGCGAGAGAGACAACACTGGGGAGAGTCAAGGGAGAGAGACAACAGTGGAGAGAGGCCAGGGAAAGAGACAACAGTGGAGAGAGACAAGGGAGAGAGACAACAGTGGAGAGAGGCCAGGGAAAGAGACAACAGTGGGGAGAGTCAAGGGAGAGAGACAACAGTGGGGAGAGGCCAGGGAGAGAGACAACAGTGGAGAGAGGCCAGGGAAAGAGACAACAGTGGGAAGAGTCAAGGGAGAGAGACAACAGTGGGGAGAGGCAAGGGAGAGAGACAACAGTGGAGAGAGGCAAGGGAGAGAGACAACAGTGGAGTGAGGCAAGGGAGAGAGACAACAGTGGAGAGAGGCCAGGGAGAGAGACAACAGTGGAGAGAGGCAAGGGAGAGAGACAACAATGGAGAGAGGCAAGGGAGAGAGACAACAGTGGAGAGAGGCAAGGGAGAGAGACAACAGTGGAGAGAGGCAAGGGAGAGAGACAACAGTGGAGAGAGGCAAGGGAGAGAGACAACAGTGGGGAGAGGTCAGGGAAAGAGACAACAGGGGGGAGAGGCCAGGGAGAGAGACAACAGTGGGGAGAGGCACGGGAGAGAGACAACAGTGGGGAGAGACAAGGGAGAGAGACAACAGTGGGGAGAGGCCAGGGAGAGAGACAACAGTGGAGAGAGGCAAGGGAGAGAGACAACAATGGAGAGAGGCAAGGGAGAGAGACAACAATGGAGAGAGGCAAGGGAGAGAGACAACAGTGGAGAGAGGCAAGGGAGAGACAACAGTGGAGAGAGGCAAGGGAGAGAGACAACAGTGGAGAGAGGCAAGGGAGAGAGACAACAGTGGGGAGAGGTCAGGGAAAGAGACAACAGGGGGGAGAGGCCAGGGAGAGAGACAACAGTGGGGAGAGGCAAGGGAGAGAGACAACAATGGAGAGAGGCAAGGGAGAGAGACAACAATGGAGAGAGGCAAGGGAGAGAGACAACAGTGGAGAGAGGCAAGGGAGAGAGACAACAGTGGAGAGAGGCAAGGGAGAGAGACAACAGTGGAGAGAGGCAAGGGAGAGAGACAACAGTGGGGAGAGGTCAGGGAAAGAGACAACAGGGGGGAGAGGCCAGGGAGAGAGACAACAGTGGGGAGAGGCAAGGGAGAGAGACAACAGTGGGGAGAGACAAGGGAGAGAGACAACAGTGGGGAGAGGCCAGGGAAAGAGACAACAGTGGAGAGAGGCAAGGGAGAGAGACAACAGTGGAGAGAGGCAAGGGAGAGAGACGACAGTGGAGAGAGGCAAGGGAGAGAGACAACAATGGAGAGAGGCAAGGGAGAGAGACAACAGTGGGGAGAGGCAAGGGAGAGAGACAACAATGGAGAGAGGCAAGGGAGAGAGACAACAGTGGGGAGAGGCCAGGGAAAGAGACAACAGTGGAGAGAGGCAAGGGAGAGAGACAACAGTGGAGAGAGGCAAGGGAGAGAGACAACAATGGAGAGAGGCAAGGGAGAGAGACAACAGTGGAGAGAGGCAAGGGAGAGAGACAACAGTGGAGTGAGGCAAGGGAGAGAGACAACAGTGGAGAGAGGCAAGGGAGAGAGACAACAGTGGGGAGAGGTCAGGGAAAGAGACAACAGGGGGGAGAGGCCAGGGAGAGAGACAACAGTGGGGAGAGGCAAGGGAGAGAGACAACAGTGGGGAGAGACAAGGGAGAGAGACAACAGTGGGGAGAGGCCAGGGAAAGAGACAACAGTGGAGAGAGGCAAGGGAGAGAGACAACAGTGGAGAGAGGCAAGGGAGAGAGACAACAGTGGAGAGAGGCAAGGGAGAGAGACAACAATGGAGAGAGGCAAGGGAGAGAGACAACAGTGGAGAGAGGCAAGGGAGAGAGACAACAGTGGGGAGAGGCAAGGGAGAGAGACAACAATGGAGAGAGGCAAGGGAGAGAGACAACAGTGGGGAGAGGCCAGGGAAAGAGACAACAGTGGAGAGAGGCAAGGGAGAGAGACAACAGTGGAGAGAGGCAAGGGAGAGAGACAACAGTGGAGAGAGGCAAGAGAGAGAGACAACAGTGGAGAGAGGCAAGGGAGAGAGACAACAGTGGAGAGAGGCAAGGGAGAGAGACAACAGTGGAGAGAGGCAAGGGAGAGAGACAACAATGGAGAGAGGCAAGGGAGAGAGACAACAGTGGAGAGAGGCAAGGGAGAGAGACAACAGTGGGGAGAGGCAAGGGAGAGAGACAACAGTGGAGAGAGGCAAGGGAGAGAGACAACAGTGGAGAGAGGCAAGGGAGAGAGACAACAGTGGGGAGAGGCAAGGGAGAGAGACAACAGTGGAGAGAGGCAAGGGAGAGAGACAACAGTGGAGAGAGGCAAGGGAGAGAGACAACAGTGGAGAGAGGCAAGGGAGAGAGACAACAGTGGAGAGAGGCACGGGAGAGAGACAACAGTGGAGAGAGGCAAGGGAGAGAGACAACAGTGGAGAGAGGCAAGGGAGAGAGACAACAGTGGAGAGAGGCAAGGGAGAGAGACAACAGTGGGGAGAGGCAAGGGAGAGAGACAACAGTGGGGAGAGGCAAGGGAGAGAGACAACAGTGGAGAGAGGCCAGGGAAAGAGACAACAGTGGAGAGAGGCAAGGGAGAGAGACGACAGTGGAGAGAGGCAAGGGAGAGAGACAACAGTGGAGAGAGGCAAGAGAGAGAGACAACAGTGGAGAGAGGCAAGGGAGAGAGACAACAGTGGAGAGAGGCAAGCGAGAGAGACAACAGTGGGCAGAGGCCAGGGAGAGAGACAACAGTGGAGAGATGCAAGGGAGAGAGACAACAGTGGAGAGAGGCAAGGGAGAGAGACAACAGTGGAGAGAGGCAAGGGAGAGAGACAACAGTGGAGAGAGGCAAGGGAGAGAGACGACAGTGGAGAGAGGCAAGGGAGAGAGACAACAGTGGAGAGATGCAAGGGAGAGAGACAACAGTGGAGAGAGGCCAGGGAAAGAGACAACAGTGGAGAGAGGCAAGGGAGAGAGACAACAGTGGAGAGAGGCAAGGGAGAGAGACAACAGTGGAGAGAGGCAAGAGAGAGAGACAACAGTGGAGAGAGGCAAGGGAGAGAGACAACAGTGGAGAGATGCAAGGGAGAGAGACAACAGTGGAGAGAGACAAGGGAGAGAGACAACAGTGGAGAGAGGCAAGGGAGAGAGACAACAGTGGAGAGAGGCAAGGGAGAGAGACAACAGTGGGGAGAGGCAAGGGAGAGGGACGACAGTGGAGAGAGGCAAGGGAGAGAGACAAAAGTGGAGAGAGGCAAGGGAGAGACACAACAGTGGAGAGAGGCAAGGGAGAGAGACAACAGTGGAGAGAGGCAAGGGAGAGAGACAACAGTGGAGAGAGGCAAGGGAGAGAGACAACAGTGGGGAGAGGCAAGGGAGAGAGACAACAGTGGGGAGAGACAAGGGGGAGAGACAACAGTGGAGAGAGGCCAGGGAAAGAGACAACAGTGGAGAGAGGCAAGGGAGAGAGACGACAGTGGAGAGAGGCAAGGGAGAGAGACAACAGTGGAGAGAGGCAAGAGAGAGAGACAACAGTGGAGAGAGGCAAGGGAGAGAGACAACAGTGGAGAGAGGCAAGGGAGAGAGACAACAGTGGAGAGAGGCCAGGGAGAGAGACAACAGTGGAGAGATGCAAGGGAGAGAGACAACAGTGGAGAGAGGCAAGGGAGAGAGACAACAGTGGAGAGAGGCAAGGGAGAGAGACAACAGTGGAGAGAGGCAAGGGAGAGAGACGACAGTGGAGAGAGGCCAGGGAGAGAGACAACAGTGGAGAGATGCAAGGGAGAGAGACAACAGTGGAGAGAGGCCAGGGAAAGAGACACCAGTGGAGAGAAGCAAGGGAGAGAGGCAACAGTGGAGAGAGGCAAGGGAGAGAGACAACAGTGGAGAGAGGCAAGAGAGAGAGACAACAGTGGAGAGAGGCAAGGGAGAGAGACAACAGTGGAGAGAGGCAAGGGAGAGAGACAACAGTGGAGAGAGGCAAGGGAGAGAGACAACAGTGGAGAGAGGCAAGGGAGAGAGACAACAGTGGAGAGAGGCAAGGGAGAGAGACATCAGTGGAGAGAGGCAAGGGAGAGAGACAACAGTGGAGAGAGGCAAGGGAGAGAGACAACAGTGGAGAGAGGCAAGAGAGAGAGACAACAGTGGAGAGAGGCAAGGGAGAGAGACAACAGTGGAGAGAGGCAAGGGAGAGAGACAACAGTGGAGAGAGGCAAGGGAGAGAGACAACAGTGGAGAGAGGCAAGGGAGAGAGACGACAGTGGAGAGAGGCAAGGGAGAGAGACAACAGTGGGGAGAGGCAAGGGAGAGAGACAACAGTGGGGAGAGGCAAGGGAGAGAGACAACAGTGGAGAGAGGCAAAAGAGAGAGACAACAATGGAGAGAGGCAAGGGAGAGAGACAACAGTGGAGAGAGGCAAGGGAGAGAGACAACAGTGGAGAGATGCAAGGGAGAGAGACAACAGTGGGGAGAGGTCAGGAAAAGAGACAACAGTGGAGAGAGGCAAGGGAGAGAGACAACAGTGGAGAGAGGCAAGGGAGAGAGACGACAGTGGAGAGAGGCAAGGGAAAGAGACAACAGTGGGGAGAGGTCAGGGGAGAGAGACAACAGTGGAGAGAGGCAAGGGAGAGAGACAACAGTGGAGAGAGTCACGGGAGAGAGACAACAGTGGAGAGAGTCAGGGGAGAGAAACAACAGTGGAGAGAGGCAAGGGAGAGAGACAACAATGGGGAGAGGCAAGGGAGAGAGACAACAGTGGAGAGAGTCAGGGGAGAGAGACAACAGTGAAGAGAGGCAAGGGAGAGAGACAACAGTGGAGAGAGTCAGGGGAGAGAGACAACAGTGGAGAGAGTCAGGGGAAAGAGACAACAGTGGAGAGAGGCAAGGGAGAGAGACAACAGTGGAGAGAGGCAAGGGAGAGAGACAATAGTGGGGAGAGGCAAGGGAGAGAGACAACAGTGGAGAGAGGCAAGGGAGAGAGACAACAGTGGAGAGAGGCAAGGGAGAGAGACAACAGTGGAGAGAGGCAAGGGAGAAAGACAACAGTGGGGAGAGGCAAGGGAGAGAGACAACAGTGGGGAGAGGCAAGGGAGAGAGACAACAGTGGAGAAAGTCAGGGGAGAGAGACAACAGTGGAGAGAGGCAAGGGAGAGAGACAACAATGGGGAGAGGCAAGGGAGAGAGACAACAGTGGAGAGAGTCAGGGGAAAGAGACAACAGTGGAGAGAGGCAAGGGAGAGAGACAACAGTGGAGAGAGTCAGGGGAGAGAGACAACAGTGGAGAGAGTCAGGCTAGAGAGACAACAGTGGAGAGAGGCAAGGGAGAGAGACAACAGTGGAGAGAGGCAAGGGAGAGAGACAATAGTGGGGAGAGGCAAGGGAGAGAGACAACAGTGGAGAGAGGCAAGGGAGAGAGACAACAGTGGAGAGAGGCAAGGGAGAGAGACAACAGTGGAGAGAGGCAAGGGAGAGAGACAACAGTGGGGAGAGGCAAGGGAGAGAGACAACAGTGGGGAGAGGCAAGGGAGAGAGACAACAGTGGAGAGAGGCAAGGGAGAGAGACAACAGTGGAGAGAGGCAAGGGAGAGAGACAACAATGGGGAGAGGCAAGGGAGAGAGACAACAGTGGGGAGAGGCAAGGGAGAGAGACAATAGTGGGGAGAGGCAAGGGAGAGAGACAACAGTGGAGAGAGGCAAGGGAGAGAGACAACAGTGGGGAGAGGCAAGGGAGAGAGACGACAGTGGAGAGAGGCAAGGGAGAGAGACAACAGTGGAGAGAGGCAAGGGAGAGAGACAACAGTGGAGAGAGGCAGGAGAGAGACAACAGTGGGGAGAGGCAAGGGAGAGAGACAACAGTGGGGAGAGGCAAGGGAGAGAGACAACAGTGGAGAGAGTCAGGGGAGAGAGACAACAGTGGAGAGAGGCAAGGGAGAGAGACAACAGTGGAGAGAGGCAAGGGAGAGAGACAACAGTGGGGAGAGGCAAGGGAGAGAGACAAAAGTGGAGAGAGGCAGGAGAGAGACAACAGTGGGGAGAGGCAAGGGAGAGAGACAACAGTGGGGAGATGCAAGGGAGAGAGACAACAGTGGAGAGAGGCAAGGGAGAGAGACAACAGTGGGGAGAGGCAAGGGAGAGAGACAACAGTGGGGAGAGGCAAGGGAGAGAGACAACAGTGGAGAGAGGCAAGGGAGAGAGACGACAGTGGAGAGAGGCAAGGGAGAGAGACGACAGTGGAGAGAGACAAGGGAGAGAGACAACAGTGGGGAGAGGCCAGGGAGAGAGACAACAGTGGGGAGAGGCCAGGGAGAGAGACAACAGTGGGGAGAGGCAAGGGAGAGAGACAACAGTGGAGAGAGGCAAGGGAGAGAGACAACAGTGGAGAGAGGCAAGGGAGAGAGACAACAGTGGAGAGAGGCAAGGGAGAGAGACAACAGTGGAGAGAGGCAAGGGAGAGAGACAACAGTGGGGAGAGGCAAGGGAGAGAGACAACAGTGGGGAGAGGCAAGGGAGAGAGACAACAGTGGAGAGAGTCAGGGGAGAGAGACAACAGTGGAGAGAGGCAAGGGAGAGAGACAATAATGGGGAGAGGCAAGGGAGAGAGACAACAGTGGAGAGAGTCAGGGGAAAGAGACAACAGTGGAGAGAGGCTAGGGAGAGAGACAACAGTGGAGAGAGTCAGGGGAGAGAGACAACAGTGGAGAGAGTCAGGCTAGAGAGACAACAGTGGAGAGAGGCAAGGGAGAGAGACAACAGTGGAGAGAGGCAAGGGAGAGAGACAATAGTGGGGAGAGGCAAGGGAGAGAGACAACAGTGGAGAGAGGCAAGGGAGAGAGACAACAATGGAGAGAGGCAAGGGAGAGAGACAACAGTGGAGAGAGGCAAGGGAGAGAGACAACAGTGGGGAGAGGCAAGGGAGAGAGACAACAGTGGGGAGAGGCAAGGGAGAGAGACAACAGTGGAGAGAGGCAAGGGAGAGAGACAACAGTGGAGAGAGGCAAGGGAGAGAGACAACAGTGGAAAGAGGCAAGGGAGAGAGACAACAGTGGGGAGAGGCAAGGGAGAGAGACAATAGTGGGGAGAGGCAAGGGAGAGAGACAACAGTGGAGAGAGGCAAGGGAGAGAGACAACAGTGGGGAGAGGCAAGGGAGAGAGACGACAGTGGAGAGAGGCAAGGGAGAGAGACAACAGTGGAGAGAGGCAAGGGAGAGAGACAACAGTGGAGAGAGGCAGGAGAGAGACAACAGTGGGGAGAGGCAAGGGAGAGAGACAACAGTGGGGAGAGGCAAGGGAGAGAGACAACAGTGGAGAGAGTCAGGGGAGAGAGACAACAGTGGAGAGAGGCCAGGGAGAGAGACAACAGTGGAGAGAGGCAAGGGAGAGAGACAACAGTGGGGAGAGGCAAGGGAGAGAGACAACAGTGGAGAGAGTCAGGGGAGAGAGACAACAGTGGAGAGAGGCCAGGGAGAGAGACAACAGTGGAGAGAGGCAAGCGAGAGAGACAACAGTGGGGAGAGGCAAGGGAGAGAGACAATAGTGGGGAGAGGCAAGGGAGAGAGACAACAGTGGAGAGAGGCAAGGGAGAGAGACAACAGTGGGGAGAGGCAAGGGAGAGAGACAACAGTGGAGAGAGGCAAGGGAGAGAGACGACAGTGGAGAGAGGCAAGGGAGAGAGACAACAGTGGAGAGAGGCAAGGGAGATAGACAACAGTGGGGAGAGGCAAGGGAGAGAGACAAAAGTGGGGAGAGGCAAGGGAGAGAGACAACAGTGGAGAGAGGCCAGGGAGAGAGACAACAGTGGAGAGAGGCAAGGGAGAGAGACAACAGTGGGGAGAGGCAAGGGAGAGAGACAACAGTGGAGAGAGGCAAGGGAGAGAGACGACAGTGGAGAGAGGCAAGGGAGAGAGACGACAGTGGAGAGAGACAAGGGAGAGAGACAGCAGTGGGGAGAGGCAAGGGAGAGAGACAACAGTGGAGAGAGGCAAGCGAGAGAGACAACAGTGGGGAGAGGCAAGGGAGAGAGACAACAGTGGAGAGAGGCAAGGGAGAGAGACAACAGTGGAGAAAGGCAAGGGAGAGAGACAACAGTGGAGAGAGGCAAGGGAGAGAGACAACAGTGGAGAGAGGCAAAAGAGAGAGACGACAGTGGAGAGAGGCAAGGGAGAGAGACGACAGTGGAGAGAGACAAGGGAGAGAGACAACAGTGGGGAGAGGCCAGGGAGAGAGACAACAGTGGGGAGAGGCCAGGGAGAGAGACAACAGTGGGGAGAGGCAAGTGAGAGAGACAACAGTGGGGAGAGGCAAGGGAAAGAGACAACAGTGGGGAGAGGCCAGGGAGAGAGACAACAGTGGAGAGAGACAAGGGAGAGAGACAACAGTGGGGAGAGGCCAGGGAGAGAGACAACAGTGGGGAGAGGCCAGGGAGAGAGACAACAGTGGGGAGAGGCAAGGGAGAGAGACAACAGTGGAGAGAGACAAGGGAGAGAGACAACAGTGGGGAGAGGCCAGGGAGAGAGACAACAGTGGGGAGAGGCAAGGGAGAGAGACAACAGTGGGGAGAGGCAAGGGAGAGAGACAACAGTGGGGAGAGGCCAGGGAGAGAGACAACAGTGGAGAGAGACAAGGGAGAGAGACAACAGTGGGGAGAGGCCAGGGAGAGAGACAACAGTGGGGAGAGGCCAGGGAGAGAGACAACAGTGGGGAGAGGCAAGGGAGAGAGACAACAGTGGGGAGAGGCAAGGGAGAGAGACAACAGTGGGGAGAGGCAAGGGAGAGAGACAACAGTGGGGAGAGGCAAGGGAGAGAGACAACAGTGGGGAGAGGCCAGGGAGAGAGACAACAGTGGAGAGAGGCCAGGGAGAGAGACAACAGTGGGGAGAGGCCAGGGAGAGAGACAACAGTCGGGAGAGGCCAGGGAGAGAGACAACAGTGGAGAGAGGCAAGGGGGAGAGACAACAGTGGGGAGAGACAAGGGAGTGAGACAACAGTGGAGAGAGGCCAGGGAAAGAGACAACAGTGGGGAGAGTCAAGGGAGAGAGACAACAGTGGAGACAGGCAAGGGAGAGAGACAACAGTGGAGAGAGGCAAGAGAGAGAGACGACAGTGGAGAGAGGCAAGGGAGAGAGACAACAGTGGAGAGAGGCAAGGGAGAGAGACGACAGTGGAGAGAGGCAAGGGAAAGAGACAACAGTGGGGAGAGGCAAGGGAGAGAGACAACAGTGGGGAGAGGCAAGGGAAAGAGACAACAGTGGAGAGAGGCCAGGGAAAGAGACAACAGTGGGGAGAGGCAAGGGAGAGAGACGACAGTGGAGAGAGACAAGGGAGAGAGACAACAGTGGGGAGAGGCCAGGGAGAGAGACAACAGTGGGGAGAGGCCAGGGAGAGAGACAACAGTGGGGAGAGGCAAGTGAGAGAGACAACAGTGGGGAGAGGCAAGGGAAAGAGACAACAGTGGGGAGAGGCCAGGGAGAGAGACAACAGTGGAGAGAGACAAGGGAGAGAGACAACAGTGGGGAGAGGCCAGGGAGAGAGACAACAGTGGGGAGAGGCCAGGGAGAGAGACAACAGTGGGGAGAGGCAAGGGAGAGAGACAACAGTGGAGAGAGACAAGGGAGAGAGACAACACTGGGGAGAGGCCAGGGAGAGAGACAACAGTGGGGAGAGGCAAGGGAGAGAGACAACAGTGGGGAGAGGCAAGTCAGAGAGACAACAGTGGGGAGAGGCCAGGGAGAGAGACAACAGTGGAGAGAGACAAGGGAGAGAGACAACAGTGGGGAGAGGCCAGGGAGAGAGACAACAGTGGGGAGAGGCCAGGGAGAGAGACAACAGTGGGGAGAGGCAAGGGAGAGAGACAACAGTGGGGAGAGGCAAGGGAAAGAGACAACAGTGGAGAGAGGCCAGGGAAAGAGACAACAGTGGGGAGAGGCAAGGGAGAGAGACGACAGTGGAGAGAGACAAGGGAGAGAGACAACAGTGGGGAGAGGCCAGGGAGAGAGACAACAGTGGGGAGAGGCCAGGGAGAGAGACAACAGTGGGGAGAGGCAAGTGAGAGAGACAACAGTGGGGAGAGGCAAGGGAAAGAGACAACAGTGGGGAGAGGCCAGGGAGAGAGACAACAGTGGAGAGAGACAAGGGAGAGAGACAACAGTGGGGAGAGGCCAGGGAGAGAGACAACAGTGGGGAGAGGCCAGGGAGAGAGACAACAGTGGGGAGAGGCAAGGGAGAGAGACAACAGTGGAGAGAGACAAGGGAGAGAGACAACACTGGGGAGAGGCCAGGGAGAGAGACAACAGTGGGGAGAGGCCAGGGAGAGAGACAACAGTGGGGAGAGGCAAGTCAGAGAGACAACAGTGGGGAGAGGCCAGGGAGAGAGACAACAGTGGAGAGAGACAAGGGAGAGAGACAACAGTGGGGAGAGGCCAGGGAGAGAGACAACAGTGGGGAGAGGCCAGGGAGAGAGACAACAGTGGGGAGAGGCAAGGGAGAGAGACAACAGTGGGGAGAGGCAAGGGAGAGAGACAACAGTGGGGAGAGGCAAGGGAGAGAGACAACAGTGGGGAGAGGCAAGGGAGAGAGACAACAGTGGGGAGAGGCCAGGGAGAGAGACAACAGTGGAGAGAGGCCAGGGAGAGAGACAACAGTGGGGAGAGGCCAGGGAGAGAGACAACAGTCGGGAGAGGCCAGGGAGAGAGACAACAGTGGAGAGAGGCAAGGGGGAGAGACAACAGTGGGGAGAGACAAGGGAGTGAGACAACAGTGGAGAGAGGCCAGGGAAAGAGACAACAGTGGGGAGAGTCAAGGGAGAGAGACAACAGTGGAGACAGGCAAGGGAGAGAGACAACAGTGGAGAGAGGCAAGAGAGAGAGACGACAGTGGAGAGAGGCAAGGGAGAGAGACAACAGTGGAGAGAGGCAAGGGAGAGAGACGACAGTGGAGAGAGGCAAGGGAAAGAGACAACAGTGGGGAGAGGCAAGGGAGAGAGACAACAGTGGGGAGAGGCAAGGGAAAGAGACAACAGTGGAGAGAGGCCAGGGAAAGAGACAACAGTGGGGAGAGGCAAGGGAGAGAGACAACAGTGGGGAGAGGCAAGGGAGAGAGACAACAGTGGGGAGAGGCCAGGGAAAGAGACAACAGTGGGGAGAGGCCAGGGAAAGAGACAACAGTGGAGAGAGTCAAGGGAGAGAGACAATAGTGGGGAGAGGCAAGGGAGAGAGACAACAGTGGAGAGAGGCAAGGGAGAGAGACAACAGTGGGGAGAGGCAAGGGAGAGAGACGACAGTGGAGAGAGGCAAGGGAGAGAGACAACAGTGGAGAGAGGCAAGGGAGAGAGACAACAGTGGGGAGAGGCAAGGGAGAGAGACAACAGTGGAGAGATGCAAGGGGGAGAGACGACAGTGGAGAGAGGCAAGGGAGAGAGACGACAGTGGAGAGAGACAAGGGAGAGAGACAGCAGTGGGGAGAGGCAAGGGAGAGAGACAACAGTGGAGAGAGGCAAGCGAGAGAGACAACAGTGGAGAGAGGCCAGGGAGAGAGACAACAGTGGAGAGAGGCAAGGGAGAGAGACAACAGAGGGGAGAGGCAAGGGAGAGAGACAACAGTGGAGAGATGCAAGGGAGAGAGACAACAGTGGAGAGAGGCAAGGGAGAGAGACGACAGTGGAGAGAGACAAGGGAGAGAGACAGCAGTGGGGAGAGGCAAGGGAGAGAGACAACAGTGAAGAGAGGCAAGCGAGAGAGACAACAGTGGGGAGAGGCAAGGGAGAGAGACAACAGTGGAGAGAGGCAAGGGAGAGAGACAACAGTGGAGAAAGGCAAGGGAGAGAGACAACAGTGGGGAGAGGCAAGTGAGAGAGACAACAGTGGGGAGAGGCAAGGGAGAGAGACAACAGTGGGGAGAGGCCAGGGAGAGAGACAACAGTGGAGAGAGACAAGGGAGAGAGCCAACAGTGGGGAGAGGCCAGGGAGAGAGACAACAGTGGGGAGAGGCCAGGGAGAGAGACAACAGTGGGGAGAGGCAAGGGAGAGAGACAACAGTGGAGAGAGACAAGGGAGAGAGACAACAGTGGGGAGAGGCCAGGGAGAGAGACAACAGTGGGGAGAGGCAAGGGAGAGAGACAACAGTGGGGAGAGGCAAGGGAGAGAGACAACAGTGGGGAGAGGCCAGGGAGAGAGACAACAGTGGAGAGAGACAAGGGAGAGAGACAACAGTGGGGAGAGGCCAGGGAGAGAGACAACAGTGGGGAGAGGCCAGGGAGAGAGACAACAGTGGGGAGAGGCAAGGGAGAGAGACAACAGTGGGGAGAGGCAAGGGAGAGAGACAACAGTGGGGAGAGGCAAGGGAGAGAGACAACAGTGGGGAGAGGCCAGGGAGAGAGACAACAGTGGAGAGAGGCCAGGGAGAGAGACAACAGTGGGGAGAGGCCAGGGAGAGAGACAACAGTGGGGAGAGGCCAGGGAGAGAGACAACAGTGGAGAGAGGCAAGGGAGAGAGACAACAGTGGGGAGAGACAAGGGAGTGAGACAACAGTGGAGAGAGGCCAGGGAAAGAGACAACAGTGGGGAGAGTCAAGGGAGAGAGACAACAGTGGAGACAGGCAAGGGAGAGAGACAACAGTGGAGAGAGGCAAGAGAGAGAGACGACAGTGGAGAGAGGCAAGGGAGAGAGACAACAGTGGAGAGAGGCAAGGGAGAGAGACGACAGTGGAGAGAGGCAAGGGAAAGAGACAACAGTGGGGAGAGGCAAGGGAGAGAGACAACAGTTGGGAGAGGCAAGGGAAAGAGACAACAGTGGAGAGAGGCCAGGGAAAGAGACAACAGTGGGGAGAGGCAAGGGAGAGAGACAGCAGTGGGGAGAGGCAAGGGAGAGAGACAACAGTGGGGAGAGGCCAGGGAAAGAGACAACAGTGGGGAGAGGCCAGGGAAAGAGACAACAGTGGAGAGAGTCAAGGGAGAGAGACAACAGTGGGGAGAGGCCAGGGAAAGAGACAACAGTGGAGAGAGGCAAGGGAGAGAGACAACAGTGGGGAGAAGCAAGGGAGAGAGACAACAGTGGGGAGAGGCCAGGGAAAGAGACAACAGTGGGGAGAGGCCAGGGAAAGAGACAACAGTGGAGAGAGTCAAGGGAGAGAGACAACAGTGGGGAGAGGCCAGGGAAAGAGACAACAGTGGAGAGAGGCAAGGGAGAGAGACAACAGTGGGGAGAGGCAAGGGAGAGAGACAACAGTGGGGAGAGGCAAGGGAGAGAGACAACAGTGGAGAGAGGCCAGTGAAAGAGACAACAGTGGGGAGAGTCAAGGGAGAGAGACAACAGTGGGGAGAGGCCAGGGAAAGAGAGAACAGTGGGGAGAGGCCAGGGAAAGAGACAACAGTGGAGAGAGTCAAGGGAGAGAGACAACAGTGGGGAGAGGCAAGGGAGAGAGACAACAGTGGGGAGAGGTCAGGGAAAGAGACAACAGTGGAGAGAGACAAGGGAGAGAGACAACAGTGGAGAGAGGCAAGGGAGAGAGACAACACTGGGGAGAGTCAAGGGAGAGAGACAACAGTGGAGAGAGGCCAGGGAAAGAGACAACAGTGGAGAGAGACAAGGGAGAGAGACAACAGTGGAGAGAGGCCAGGGAAAGAGACAATAGTGGGGAGAGTCAAGGGAGAGAGACAACAGTGGGGAGAGGCCAGGGAGAGAGACAACAGTGGAGAGAGGCCAGGGATAGAGACAACAGTGGGAAGAGTCAAGGGAGAGAGACAACAGTGGGGAGAGGCCAGGGAAAGAGACAACAGTGGGGAGAGGCCAGGGAAAGAGACAACAGTGGGGAGAGGCCAGGGAAAGAGACAACAGTGGGGAAAGGCCAGGGAAAGAGACAACAGTGGAGAGAGTCAGGGGAGAGAGACAACAGTGGGGAGAGGCCAGGGAGAGAGACAACAGTGGAGAGAGGCCAGGGAAAGAGACAACAGTGGGGAGAGTCAAGGGAGAGAGACAACAGTGGGGAGAGACAAGGGAGAGAGACAACAGTGGGGAGAGGCCAGGGAAAGAGACAACAGTGGAGAGAGGCAAGGGAGACAGACAACCGTGGAGAGAGGCAAGGGAGAGAGACAACAGTGGAGAGAGGCAAGGGAGAGAGACAACAGTGGAGAGAGGCAAGTGAGAGAGACGACAGTGGAGAGAGGCAAGGGAGAGAGACAACAGTGGAGAGATGCAAGGGAGAGAGACAACAATGGAGAGAGGCAAGGGAGAGAGACAACAGTGGGGAGAGGCAAGGGAGAGAGACATCAATGGAGAGAGGCAAGGGAGAGAGACAACAGTGGGGAGAGGCCAGGGAAAGAGACAACAGTGGAGAGAGGCAAGGGAGAGAGACAAGAGTGGAGAGAGGCAAGGCAGAGAGACAACAGTGGAGAGAGGCAAGAGAGAGAGACAACAGTGGAGAGAGGCAAGGGAGAGAGACAACAGTGGAGAGAGGCAAGGGAGAGAGACAACAAAGAAGAGAGGCAAGGGAGAGAGACAACAATGGAGAGAGAGGCAAGGGAGAGAGACAACAGTGGGGAGAGGCAAGGGAGAGAGACAACAGTGGGGAGAGGCAAGGGAGAGAGACAACAGTGGAGAGATGCAAGGGAGAGAGACAACAGTGGGGAGAGGCAAGGGAGAGAGACAAGTGGAGAGAGGCAAGGGAGAGAGACAACAATGGAGAGAGGCAAGGGAGAGAGACAACAGTGGGGAGAGGCCAGGGAGAGAGACAACAGTGGAGAGAGGCAAGGGAGAGAGACAACAGTGGAGAGAGGCAAGGGAGAGAGACAACAGTGGGGAGAGGCACGGGAGAGAGACAACAGTGGGGAGAGGCAAGGGAGAGAGACAACAGTGGGGAGAGGCAAGGGAGAGAGACAACAGTGGAGAGAGGCAAGGGAGAGAGACAACAGTGGAGAGAGGCAAGGGAGAGAGACAACAGTGGAGAAAGGCAAGGGAGAGAGACAACAGTGGAGAGAGGCAAGGGAGAGAGACAACAGTGGAGAGAGGCAAGGGAGAGAGACGACAGTGGAGAGAGGCAAGGGAGAGAGACAACAGTGGAGAGAGGCAAGGGAGAGAGACAACAGTGGGGAGAGGCAAGGGAGAGAGACAACAGTAGAGAGAGGCAAGGGAGAGAGACAACAGTGGAGAGAGTCAAGGGAGAGAGACAACAGCGGGGAGAGGCCAGGGAAAGAGACAACAGTGGAGAGAGTCAAGGGAGAGAGACAACAGTGGGGAGAGGCCAGGGAAAGAGACAACAGTGGAGAGAGGCAAGGGAGAGAGACAACAGTGGGGAGAGGCAAGGGAGAGAGACAACAGTGGGGAGAGGCCAGGGAAAGAGACAACAGTGGGGAGAGGCCAGGGAAAGAGACAACAGTGGAGAGAGTCAAGGGAGAGAGACAACAGTGGGGAGAGGCCAGGGAAAGAGACAACAGTGGAGAGAGGCAAGGGAGAGAGACAACAGTGGGGAGAGGCAAGGGAGAGAGACAACAGTGGGGAGAGGCAAGGGAGAGAGACAACAGTGGAGAGAGGCCAGGGAAAGAGACAACAGTGGGGAGAGTCAAGGGAGAGAGACAACAGTGGGGAGAGGCCAGGGAAAGAGACAACAGTGGGGAGAGGCCAGGGAAAGAGACAACAGTGGAGAGAGTCAAGGGAGAGAGACAACAGTGGGGAGAGGCAAGGGAGAGAGACAACAGTGGGGAGAGTTCAGGGAAAGAGACAACAGTGGAGAGAGACAAGGGAGAGAGACAACAGTGGAGAGAGGCAAGGGAGAGAGACAACACTGGGGAGAGTCAAGGGAGAGAAACAACAGTGGAGAGAGGCCAGGGAAAGAGACAACAGTGGAGAGAGACAAGGGAGAGAGACAACAGTGGAGAGAGGCCAGGGAAAGAGACAATAGTGGGGAGAGTCAAGGGAGAGAGACAACAGTGGGGAGAGGCCAGGGAGAGAGACAACAGTGGAGAGAGGCCAGGGAAAGAGACAACAGTGGGAAGAGTCAAGGGAGAGAGACAACAGTGGGGAGAGGCCAGGGAAAGAGACAACAGTGGGGAGAGGCCAGGGAAAGAGACAACAGTGGGGAGAGGCCAGGGAAAGAGACAACAGTGGGGAAAGGCCAGGGAAAGAGACAACAGTGGAGAGAGTCAGGGGAGAGAGACAACAGTGGGGAGAGGCCAGGGAGAGAGACAACAGTGGAGAGAGGCCAGGGAAAGAGACAACAGTGGGGAGAGTCAAGGGAGAGAGACAACGGTGGGGAGAGACAAGGGAGAGAGACAACAGTGGGGAGAGGCCAGGGAAAGAGACAACAGTGGAGAGAGGCAAGGGAGAGAGACAACGGTGGAGAGAGGCAAGGGAGAGAGACAACAGTGGAGAGAGGCAAGGGAGAGAGACAACAGTGGAGAGAGGCAAGGGAGAGAGACGACAGTGGAGAGAGGCAAGGGAGAGAGACAACAGTGGAGAGAGGCAAGGGAGAGAGACAACACAATGGAGAGAGGCAAGGGAGAGTGACAACAGTGGGGAGAGGCAAGGGAGAGAGACATCAATGGAGAGAGGCAAGGGAGAGAGACAACAGTGGGGAGAGGCCAGGGAAAGAGACAACAGTGGAGAGAGGCAAGGGAGAGAGACAAGAGTGGAGAGAGGCTAGGGAGAGAGACAACAGTGGAGAGCGGCAAGAGAGAGAGACAACAGTGGAGAGAGGCAAGGGAGAGAGACAACAGTGGAGAGAGGCAAGGGAGAGAGACAACAAAGAAGAGAGGCAAGGGAGAGAGACAACAATGGAGAGAGAGGCAAGGGAGAGAGACAACAGTGGGGAGAGGCAAGGGAGAGAGACAACAGTGGGGAGAGGCAAGGGAGAGAGACAACAGTGGAGAGATGCAAGGGAGAGAGACAACAGTGGGGAGAGGCAAGGGAGAGAGACAAGTGGAGAGAGGCAAGGGAGAGAGACAACAATGGAGAGAGGCAAGGGAGAGAGACAACAGTGGGGAGAGGCCAGGGAGAGAGACAACAGTGGAGAGAGGCAAGGGAGAGAGACAACAGTGGAGAGAGGCAAGGGAGAGAGACAACAGTGGGGAGAGGCACGGGAGAGAGACAACAGTGGGGAGAGGCAAGGGAGAGAGACAACAGTGGGGAGAGGCAAGGGAGAGAGACAACAGTGGAGAGAGGCAAGGGAGAGAGACAACAGTGGAGAGAGGCAAGGGAGAGAGACAACAGTGGAGAAAGGCAAGGGAGAGAGACAACAGTGGAGAGAGGCAAGGGAGAGAGACAACAGTGGAGAGAGGCAAGGGAGAGAGACGACAGTGGAGAGAGGCAAGGGAGAGAGACAACAGTGGAGAGAGGCAAGGGAGAGAGACAACAGTGGGGAGAGGCAAGGGAGAGAGACAACAGTGGAGAGAGGCAAGGGAGAGAGACAATAGTGGAGAGAGGCAAGGGAGAGAGACAACAATGGAGAGAGGCAAGGGAGAGAGACAACAGTGGAGAGAGGCAAGGGAGAGAGACAACAGTGGGGAGAGGCAAGGGAGAGAGACAACAGTGGAGAGAGACAAGGGAGAGAGACAACAGTGGAGAGAGGCAAGGGAGAGAGACAACAGTGGTGAGAGGTCAGGGAAAGAGACAACAGTGGAGAGAGGCAAGGGAGAGAGACAACAGTGGAGAGAGGCAAGGGAGAGAGACAACAGTGGAGAGAGGCAAGGGAGAGAGACAACAGTGGAGAGAGGTCAGGGAAAGAGACAACAGTGGAGAGAGGCAAGGGAGAGAGACAACAGTGGAGAGAGGCAAGGGAGAGAGACAACAATGGAGAGAGGCAAGGGAGAGAGACAACAGTGGGGAGAGGCAAGGGAGAGAGAAAACAATGGAGAGAGGCAAGGGAGAGAGACAACAGTGGAGAGAGGCAAGGGAGAGAGACAACAGTGGGGAGAGGCCAGGGAGAGAGACAACAGTGGGGAGAGGCAAGGGAGAGAGACAACAGTGGAGAGAGGCAAGGGAGAGAGACAACAGTGGAGAGAGGCAAGGGAGAGAGACAACAGTGGGGAGAGGCAAGGGAGAGAGACAACAGTGGGGAGAGGCAAGGGAGAGAGACAACAGTGGAGAGAGGCAAGGGAGAGAGACAACAGTGGAGAGAGGCAAGGGAGAGAGACAACAGTGGGGAGAGGCAAGGGAGAGAGACAACAATGGAGAGAGGCAAGGGAGAGAGACAACAGTGGAGAGAGGCAAGGGAGAGAGACAACAGTGGGGAGAGGCACGGGAGAGAGACAACAGTGGAGAGAGGCAAGGGAAAGAGACAACAGTGGAGAGAGGCAAGGGAGAGAGACAACAGTGGAGAGAGGCAAGGGAGAGAGACAACAGTGGGGAGAGGCACGGGAGAGAGACAACAGTGGGGAGAGGCAAGGGAGAGAGACAACAGTGGGGAGAGGCAAGGGAGAGAGACAACAGTGGAGAGAGGCAAGGGAGAGAGACAACAGTGGAGAGAGGCAAGGGAGAGAGACAACAGTGGAGAAAGGCAAGGGAGAGAGACAACAGTGGAGAGAGGCAAGGGAGAGAGACAACAGTGGAGAGAGGCAAGGGAGAGAGACGACAGTGGAGAGAGGCAAGGGAGAGAGACAACAGTGGAGAGAGGCAAGGGAGAGAGACAACAGTGGGGAGAGGCAAGGGAGAGAGACAACAGTAGAGAGAGGCAAGGGAGAGAGACAACAGTGGAGAGAGTCAAGGGAGAGAGACAACAGCGGGGAGAGGCCAGGGAAAGAGACAACAGTGGAGAGAGTCAAGGGAGAGAGACAACAGTGGGGAGAGGCCAGGGAAAGAGACAACAGTGGAGAGAGGCAAGGGAGAGAGACAACAGTGGGGAGAGGCAAGGGAGAGAGACAACAGTGGGGAGAGGCCAGGGAAAGAGACAACAGTGGGGAGAGGCCAGGGAAAGAGACAACAGTGGAGAGAGTCAAGGGAGAGAGACAACAGTGGGGAGAGGCCAGGGAAAGAGACAACAGTGGAGAGAGGCAAGGGAGAGAGACAACAGTGGGGAGAGGCAAGGGAGAGAGACAACAGTGGGGAGAGGCAAGGGAGAGAGACAACAGTGGAGAGAGGCCAGGGAAAGAGACAACAGTGGGGAGAGTCAAGGGAGAGAGACAACAGTGGGGAGAGGCCAGGGAAAGAGACAACAGTGGGGAGAGGCCAGGGAAAGAGACAACAGTGGAGAGAGGCCAGGGAAAGAGACAACAGTGGGGAGAGGCAAGGGAGAGAGACAACAGTGGGGAGAGTTCAGGGAAAGAGACAACAGTGGAGAGAGACAAGGGAGAGAGACAACAGTGGAGATAGGCAAGGGAGAGAGACAACACTGGGGAGAGTCAAGGGAGAGAAACAACAGTGGAGAGAGGCCAGGGAAAGAGACAACAGTGGAGAGAGACAAGGGAGAGAGACAACAGTGGAGAGAGGCCAGGGAAAGAGACAATAGTGGGGAGAGTCAAGGGAGAGAGACAACAGTGGGGAGAGGCCAGGGAGAGAGACAACAGTGGAGAGAGGCCAGGGAAAGAGACAACAGTGGGAAGAGTCAAGGGAGAGAGACAACAGTGGGGAGAGGCCAGGGAAAGAGACAACAGTGGGGAGAGGCCAGGGAAAGAGACAACAGTGGGGAGAGGCCAGGGAAAGAGACAACAGTGGGGAAAGGCCAGGGAAAGAGACAACAGTGGAGAGAGTCAGGGGAGAGAGACAACAGTGGGGAGAGGCCAGGGAGAGAGACAACAGTGGAGAGAGGCCAGGGAAAGAGACAACAGTGGGGAGAGTCAAGGGAGAGAGACAACAGTGGGGAGAGACAAGGGAGAGAGACAACAGTGGGGAGAGGCCAGGGAAAGAGACAACAGTGGAGAGAGGCAAGGGAGAGAGACAACAGTGGAGAGAGGCAAGGGAGAGAGACAACAGTGGAGAGAGGCAAGGGAGAGAGACAACAGTGGAGAGAGGCAAGGGAGAGAGACGACAGTGGAGAGAGGCAAGGGAGAGAGACAACAGTGGAGAGAGGCAAGGGAGAGAGACAACACAATGGAGAGAGGCAAGGGAGAGTGACAACAGTGGGGAGAGGCAAGGGAGAGAGACATCAATGGAGAGAGGCAAGGGAGAGAGACAACAGTGGGGAGAGGCCAGGGAAAGAGACAACAGTGGAGAGAGGCAAGGGAGAGAGACAAGAGTGGAGAGAGGCAAGGGAGAGAGACAACAGTGGAGAGCGGCAAGAGAGAGAGACAACAGTGGAGAGAGGCAAGGGAGAGAGACAACAGTGGAGAGAGGCAAGGGAGAGAGACAACAAAGAAGAGAGGCAAGGGAGTGAGACAACAATGGAGAGAGAGGCAAGGGAGAGAAACAACAGTGGGGAGAGGCAAGGGAGAGAGACAACAGTGGGGAGAGGCAAGGGAGAGAGACAACAGTGGAGAGATGCAAGGGAGAGAGACAACAGTGGGGAGAGGCAAGGGAGAGAGACAAGTGGAGAGAGGCAAGGGAGAGAGACAACAATGGAGAGAGGCAAGGGAGAGAGACAACAGTGGGGAGAGGCCAGGGAGAGAGACAACAGTGGAGAGAGGCAAGGGAGAGAGACAACAGTGGAGAGAGGCAAGGGAGAGAGACAACAGTGGGGAGAGGCACGGGAGAGAGACAACAGTGGGGAGAGGCAAGGGAGAGAGACAACAGTGGGGAGAGGCAAGGGAGAGAGACAACAGTGGAGAGAGGCAAGGGAGAGAGACAACAGTGGAGAGAGGCAAGGGAGAGAGACAACAGTGGAGAAAGGCAAGGGAGAGAGACAACAGTGGAGAGAGGCAAGGGAGAGAGACAACAGTGGAAAGAGGCAAGGGAGAGAGACGACAGTGGAGAGAGGCAAGGGAGAGAGACAACAGTGGAGAGAGGCAAGGGAGAGAGACAACAGTGGGGAGAGGCAAGGGAGAGAGACAACAGTGGAGAGAGGCAAGGGAGAGAGACAATAGTGGAGAGAGGCAAGGGAGAGAGACAACAATGGAGAGAGGCAAGGGAGAGAGACAACAGTGGAGAGAGGCAAGGGAGAGAGACAACAGTGGGGAGAGGCAAGGGAGAGAGACAACAGTGGAGAGAGACAAGGGAGAGAGACAACAGTGGAGAGAGGCAAGGGAGAGAGACAACAGTGGTGAGAGGTCAGGGAAAGAGACAACAGTGGAGAGAGGCAAGGGAGAGAGACAACAGTGGAGAGAGGCAAGGGAGAGAGACAACAGTGGAGAGAGGCAAGGGAGAGAGACAACAGTGGAGAGAGGTCAGGGAAAGAGACAACAGTGGAGAGAGGCAAGGGAGAGAGACAACAGTGGAGAGAGGCAAGGGAGAGAGACAACAATGGAGAGAGGCAAGGGAGAGAGACAACAGTGGGGAGAGGCAAGGGAGAGAGACAACAATGGAGAGAGGCAAGGGAGAGAGACAACAGTGGAGAGAGGCAAGGGAGAGAGACAACAGTGGGGAGAGGCAAGGGAGAG
The DNA here is from genome assembly GCA_964019135.1 of Arenicola marina. Lineage (NCBI taxonomy): Eukaryota > Metazoa > Annelida > Polychaeta > Arenicolidae > Arenicola > Arenicola marina. Next base: position 4,648,063 of record OZ025254.1, on the reverse strand, counting down.
AGACAACAGTGGAGAGAGGCAAGGGAGAGAGACAACAGTGGAGAGAGGCCAGGGAAAGAGACACCAGTGGAGAGAAGCAAGGGAGAGAGGCAACAGTGGAGAGAGGCAAGGGAGAGAGACAACAGTGGAGAGAGGCAAGAGAGAGAGACAACAGTGGAGAGAGGCAAGGGAGAGAGACAACAGTGGAGAGAGGCAAGGGAGAGAGACAACAGTGGAGAGAGGCAAGGGAGAGAGACAACAGTGGAGAGAGGCAAGGGAGAGAGACAACAGTGGAGAGAGGCAAGGGAGAGAGACATCAGTGGAGAGAGGCAAGGGAGAGAGACAACAGTGGAGAGAGGCAAGGGAGAGAGACAACAGTGGAGAGAGGCAAGAGAGAGAGACAACAGTGGAGAGAGGCAAGGGAGAGAGACAACAGTGGAGAGAGGCAAGGGAGAGAGACAACAGTGGAGAGAGGCAAGGGAGAGAGACAACAGTGGAGAGAGGCAAGGGAGAGAGACGACAGTGGAGAGAGGCAAGGGAGAGAGACAACAGTGGGGAGAGGCAAGGGAGAGAGACAACAGTGGGGAGAGGCAAGGGAGAGAGACAACAGTGGAGAGAGGCAAAAGAGAGAGACAACAATGGAGAGAGGCAAGGGAGAGAGACAACAGTGGAGAGAGGCAAGGGAGAGAGACAACAGTGGAGAGATGCAAGGGAGAGAGACAACAGTGGGGAGAGGTCAGGAAAAGAGACAACAGTGGAGAGAGGCAAGGGAGAGAGACAACAGTGGAGAGAGGCAAGGGAGAGAGACGACAGTGGAGAGAGGCAAGGGAAAGAGACAACAGTGGGGAGAGGTCAGGGGAGAGAGACAACAGTGGAGAGAGGCAAGGGAGAGAGACAACAGTGGAGAGAGTCACGGGAGAGAGACAACAGTGGAGAGAGTCAGGGGAGAGAAACAACAGTGGAGAGAGGCAAGGGAGAGAGACAACAATGGGGAGAGGCAAGGGAGAGAGACAACAGTGGAGAGAGTCAGGGGAGAGAGACAACAGTGGAGAGAGGCAAGGGAGAGAGACAACAGTGGAGAGAGTCAGGGGAGAGAGACAACAGTGGAGAGAGTCAGGGGAAAGAGACAACAGTGGAGAGAGGCAAGGGAGAGAGACAACAGTGGAGAGAGGCAAGGGAGAGAGACAATAGTGGGGAGAGGCAAGGGAGAGAGACAACAGTGGAGAGAGGCAAGGGAGAGAGACAACAGTGGAGAGAGGCAAGGGAGAGAGACAACAGTGGAGAGAGGCAAGGGAGAAAGACAACAGTGGGGAGAGGCAAGGGAGAGAGACAACAGTGGGGAGAGGCAAGGGAGAGAGACAACAGTGGAGAAAGTCAGGGGAGAGAGACAACAGTGGAGAGAGGCAAGGGAGAGAGACAACAATGGGGAGAGGCAAGGGAGAGAGACAACAGTGGAGAGAGTCAGGGGAAAGAGACAACAGTGGAGAGAGGCAAGGGAGAGAGACAACAGTGGAGAGAGTCAGGGGAGAGAGACAACAGTGGAGAGAGTCAGGCTAGAGAGACAACAGTGGAGAGAGGCAAGGGAAAGAGACAACAGTGGAGAGAGGCAAGGGAGAGAGACAATAGTGGGGAGAGGCAAGGGAGAGAGACAACAGTGGAGAGAGGCAAGGGAGAGAGACAACAGTGGAGAGAGGCAAGGGAGAGAGACAACAGTGGAGAGAGGCAAGGGAGAGAGACAACAGTGGGGAGAGGCAAGGGAGAGAGACAACAGTGGGGAGAGGCAAGGGAGAGAGACAACAGTGGAGAGAGGCAAGGGAGAGAGACAACAGTGGAGAGAGGCAAGGGAGAGAGACAACAATGGGGAGAGGCAAGGGAGAGAGACAACAGTGGGGAGAGGCAAGGGAGAGAGACAATAGTGGGGAGAGGCAAGGGAGAGAGACAACAGTGGAGAGAGGCAAGGGAGAGAGACAACAGTGGGGAGAGGCAAGGGAGAGAGACGACAGTGGAGAGAGGCAAGGGAGAGAGACAACAGTGGAGAGAGGCAAGGGAGAGAGACAACAGTGGAGAGAGGCAGGAGAGAGACAACAGTGGGGAGAGGCAAGGGAGAGAGACAACAGTGGGGAGAGGCAAGGGAGAGAGACAACAGTGGAGAGAGTCAGGGGAGAGAGACAACAGTGGAGAGAGGCAAGGGAGAGAGACAACAGTGGAGAGAGGCAAGGGAGAGAGACAACAGTGGGGAGAGGCAAGGGAGAGAGACAAAAGTGGAGAGAGGCAGGAGAGAGACAACAGTGGGGAGAGGCAAGGGAGAGAGACAACAGTGGGGAGATGCAAGGGAGAGAGACAACAGTGGAGAGAGGCAAGGGAGAGAGACAACAGTGGGGAGAGGCAAGGGAGAGAGACAACAGTGGGGAGAGGCAAGGGAGAGAGACAACAGTGGAGAGAGGCAAGGGAGAGAGACGACAGTGGAGAGAGGCAAGGGAGAGAGACGACAGTGGAGAGAGACAAGGGAGAGAGACAACAGTGGGGAGAGGCCAGGGAGAGAGACAACAGTGGGGAGAGGCCAGGGAGAGAGACAACAGTGGGGAGAGGCAAGGGAGAGAGACAACAGTGGAGAGAGGCAAGGGAGAGAGACAACAGTGGAGAGAGGCAAGGGAGAGAGACAACAGTGGAGAGAGGCAAGGGAGAGAGACAACAGTGGAGAGAGGCAAGGGAGAGAGACAACAGTGGGGAGAGGCAAGGGAGAGAGACAACAGTGGGGAGAGGCAAGGGAGAGAGACAACAGTGGAGAGAGTCAGGGGAGAGAGACAACAGTGGAGAGAGGCAAGGGAGAGAGACAATAATGGGGAGAGGCAAGGGAGAGAGACAACAGTGGAGAGAGTCAGGGGAAAGAGACAACAGTGGAGAGAGGCTAGGGAGAGAGACAACAGTGGAGAGAGTCAGGGGAGAGAGACAACAGTGGAGAGAGTCAGGCTAGAGAGACAACAGTGGAGAGAGGCAAGGGAGAGAGACAACAGTGGAGAGAGGCAAGGGAGAGAGACAATAGTGGGGAGAGGCAAGGGAGAGAGACAACAGTGGAGAGAGGCAAGGGAGAGAGACAACAATGGAGAGAGGCAAGGGAGAGAGACAACAGTGGAGAGAGGCAAGGGAGAGAGACAACAGTGGGGAGAGGCAAGGGAGAGAGACAACAGTGGGGAGAGGCAAGGGAGAGAGACAACAGTGGAGAGAGGCAAGGGAGAGAGACAACAGTGGAGAGAGGCAAGGGAGAGAGACAACAGTGGAAAGAGGCAAGGGAGAGAGACAACAGTGGGGAGAGGCAAGGGAGAGAGACAATAGTGGGGAGAGGCAAGGGAGAGAGACAACAGTGGAGAGAGGCAAGGGAGAGAGACAACAGTGGGGAGAGGCAAGGGAGAGAGACGACAGTGGAGAGAGGCAAGGGAGAGAGACAACAGTGGAGAGAGGCAAGGGAGAGAGACAACAGTGGAGAGAGGCAGGAGAGAGACAACAGTGGGGAGAGGCAAGGGAGAGAGACAACAGTGGGGAGAGGCAAGGGAGAGAGACAACAGTGGAGAGAGTCAGGGGAGAGAGACAACAGTGGAGAGAGGCCAGGGAGAGAGACAACAGTGGAGAGAGGCAAGGGAGAGAGACAACAGTGGGGAGAGGCAAGGGAGAGAGACAACAGTGGAGAGAGTCAGGGGAGAGAGACAACAGTGGAGAGAGGCCAGGGAGAGAGACAACAGTGGAGAGAGGCAAGCGAGAGAGACAACAGTGGGGAGAGGCAAGGGAGAGAGACAATAGTGGGGAGAGGCAAGGGAGAGAGACAACAGTGGAGAGAGGCAAGGGAGAGAGACAACAGTGGGGAGAGGCAAGGGAGAGAGACAACAGTGGAGAGAGGCAAGGGAGAGAGACGACAGTGGAGAGAGGCAAGGGAGAGAGACAACAGTGGAGAGAGGCAAGGGAGATAGACAACAGTGGGGAGAGGCAAGGGAGAGAGACAAAAGTGGGGAGAGGCAAGGGAGAGAGACAACAGTGGAGAGAGGCCAGGGAGAGAGACAACAGTGGAGAGAGGCAAGGGAGAGAGACAACAGTGGGGAGAGGCAAGGGAGAGAGACAACAGTGGAGAGAGGCAAGGGAGAGAGACGACAGTGGAGAGAGGCAAGGGAGAGAGACGACAGTGGAGAGAGACAAGGGAGAGAGACAGCAGTGGGGAGAGGCAAGGGAGAGAGACAACAGTGGAGAGAGGCAAGCGAGAGAGACAACAGTGGGGAGAGGCAAGGGAGAGAGACAACAGTGGAGAGAGGCAAGGGAGAGAGACAACAGTGGAGAAAGGCAAGGGAGAGAGACAACAGTGGAGAGAGGCAAGGGAGAGAGACAACAGTGGAGAGAGGCAAAAGAGAGAGACGACAGTGGAGAGAGGCAAGGGAGAGAGACGACAGTGGAGAGAGACAAGGGAGAGAGACAACAGTGGGGAGAGGCCAGGGAGAGAGACAACAGTGGGGAGAGGCCAGGGAGAGAGACAACAGTGGGGAGAGGCAAGTGAGAGAGACAACAGTGGGGAGAGGCAAGGGAAAGAGACAACAGTGGGGAGAGGCCAGGGAGAGAGACAACAGTGGAGAGAGACAAGGGAGAGAGACAACAGTGGGGAGAGGCCAGGGAGAGAGACAACAGTGGGGAGAGGCCAGGGAGAGAGACAACAGTGGGGAGAGGCAAGGGAGAGAGACAACAGTGGAGAGAGACAAGGGAGAGAGACAACAGTGGGGAGAGGCCAGGGAGAGAGACAACAGTGGGGAGAGGCAAGGGAGAGAGACAACAGTGGGGAGAGGCAAGGGAGAGAGACAACAGTGGGGAGAGGCCAGGGAGAGAGACAACAGTGGAGAGAGACAAGGGAGAGAGACAACAGTGGGGAGAGGCCAGGGAGAGAGACAACAGTGGGGAGAGGCCAGGGAGAGAGACAACAGTGGGGAGAGGCAAGGGAGAGAGACAACAGTGGGGAGAGGCAAGGGAGAGAGACAACAGTGGGGAGAGGCAAGGGAGAGAGACAACAGTGGGGAGAGGCAAGGGAGAGAGACAACAGTGGGGAGAGGCCAGGGAGAGAGACAACAGTGGAGAGAGGCCAGGGAGAGAGACAACAGTGGGGAGAGGCCAGGGAGAGAGACAACAGTCGGGAGAGGCCAGGGAGAGAGACAACAGTGGAGAGAGGCAAGGGGGAGAGACAACAGTGGGGAGAGACAAGGGAGTGAGACAACAGTGGAGAGAGGCCAGGGAAAGAGACAACAGTGGGGAGAGTCAAGGGAGAGAGACAACAGTGGAGACAGGCAAGGGAGAGAGACAACAGTGGAGAGAGGCAAGAGAGAGAGACGACAGTGGAGAGAGGCAAGGGAGAGAGACAACAGTGGAGAGAGGCAAGGGAGAGAGACGACAGTGGAGAGAGGCAAGGGAAAGAGACAACAGTGGGGAGAGGCAAGGGAGAGAGACAACAGTGGGGAGAGGCAAGGGAAAGAGACAACAGTGGAGAGAGGCCAGGGAAAGAGACAACAGTGGGGAGAGGCAAGGGAGAGAGACGACAGTGGAGAGAGACAAGGGAGAGAGACAACAGTGGGGAGAGGCCAGGGAGAGAGACAACAGTGGGGAGAGGCCAGGGAGAGAGACAACAGTGGGGAGAGGCAAGTGAGAGAGACAACAGTGGGGAGAGGCAAGGGAAAGAGACAACAGTGGGGAGAGGCCAGGGAGAGAGACAACAGTGGAGAGAGACAAGGGAGAGAGACAACAGTGGGGAGAGGCCAGGGAGAGAGACAACAGTGGGGAGAGGCCAGGGAGAGAGACAACAGTGGGGAGAGGCAAGGGAGAGAGACAACAGTGGAGAGAGACAAGGGAGAGAGACAACACTGGGGAGAGGCCAGGGAGAGAGACAACAGTGGGGAGAGGCAAGGGAGAGAGACAACAGTGGGGAGAGGCAAGTCAGAGAGACAACAGTGGGGAGAGGCCAGGGAGAGAGACAACAGTGGAGAGAGACAAGGGAGAGAGACAACAGTGGGGAGAGGCCAGGGAGAGAGACAACAGTGGGGAGAGGCCAGGGAGAGAGACAACAGTGGGGAGAGGCAAGGGAGAGAGACAACAGTGGGGAGAGGCAAGGGAAAGAGACAACAGTGGAGAGAGGCCAGGGAAAGAGACAACAGTGGGGAGAGGCAAGGGAGAGAGACGACAGTGGAGAGAGACAAGGGAGAGAGACAACAGTGGGGAGAGGCCAGGGAGAGAGACAACAGTGGGGAGAGGCCAGGGAGAGAGACAACAGTGGGGAGAGGCAAGTGAGAGAGACAACAGTGGGGAGAGGCAAGGGAAAGAGACAACAGTGGGGAGAGGCCAGGGAGAGAGACAACAGTGGAGAGAGACAAGGGAGAGAGACAACAGTGGGGAGAGGCCAGGGAGAGAGACAACAGTGGGGAGAGGCCAGGGAGAGAGACAACAGTGGGGAGAGGCAAGGGAGAGAGACAACAGTGGAGAGAGACAAGGGAGAGAGACAACACTGGGGAGAGGCCAGGGAGAGAGACAACAGTGGGGAGAGGCCAGGGAGAGAGACAACAGTGGGGAGAGGCAAGTCAGAGAGACAACAGTGGGGAGAGGCCAGGGAGAGAGACAACAGTGGAGAGAGACAAGGGAGAGAGACAACAGTGGGGAGAGGCCAGGGAGAGAGACAACAGTGGGGAGAGGCCAGGGAGAGAGACAACAGTGGGGAGAGGCAAGGGAGAGAGACAACAGTGGGGAGAGGCAAGGGAGAGAGACAACAGTGGGGAGAGGCAAGGGAGAGAGACAACAGTGGGGAGAGGCAAGGGAGAGAGACAACAGTGGGGAGAGGCCAGGGAGAGAGACAACAGTGGAGAGAGGCCAGGGAGAGAGACAACAGTGGGGAGAGGCCAGGGAGAGAGACAACAGTCGGGAGAGGCCAGGGAGAGAGACAACAGTGGAGAGAGGCAAGGGGGAGAGACAACAGTGGGGAGAGACAAGGGAGTGAGACAACAGTGGAGAGAGGCCAGGGAAAGAGACAACAGTGGGGAGAGTCAAGGGAGAGAGACAACAGTGGAGACAGGCAAGGGAGAGAGACAACAGTGGAGAGAGGCAAGAGAGAGAGACGACAGTGGAGAGAGGCAAGGGAGAGAGACAACAGTGGAGAGAGGCAAGGGAGAGAGACGACAGTGGAGAGAGGCAAGGGAAAGAGACAACAGTGGGGAGAGGCAAGGGAGAGAGACAACAGTGGGGAGAGGCAAGGGAAAGAGACAACAGTGGAGAGAGGCCAGGGAAAGAGACAACAGTGGGGAGAGGCAAGGGAGAGAGACAACAGTGGGGAGAGGCAAGGGAGAGAGACAACAGTGGGGAGAGGCCAGGGAAAGAGACAACAGTGGGGAGAGGCCAGGGAAAGAGACAACAGTGGAGAGAGTCAAGGGAGAGAGACAATAGTGGGGAGAGGCAAGGGAGAGAGACAACAGTGGAGAGAGGCAAGGGAGAGAGACAACAGTGGGGAGAGGCAAGGGAGAGAGACGACAGTGGAGAGAGGCAAGGGAGAGAGACAACAGTGGAGAGAGGCAAGGGAGAGAGACAACAGTGGGGAGAGGCAAGGGAGAGAGACAACAGTGGAGAGATGCAAGGGGGAGAGACGACAGTGGAGAGAGGCAAGGGAGAGAGACGACAGTGGAGAGAGACAAGGGAGAGAGACAGCAGTGGGGAGAGGCAAGGGAGAGAGACAACAGTGGAGAGAGGCAAGCGAGAGAGACAACAGTGGAGAGAGGCCAGGGAGAGAGACAACAGTGGAGAGAGGCAAGGGAGAGAGACAACAGAGGGGAGAGGCAAGGGAGAGAGACAACAGTGGAGAGATGCAAGGGAGAGAGACAACAGTGGAGAGAGGCAAGGGAGAGAGACGACAGTGGAGAGAGACAAGGGAGAGAGACAGCAGTGGGGAGAGGCAAGGGAGAGAGACAACAGTGAAGAGAGGCAAGCGAGAGAGACAACAGTGGGGAGAGGCAAGGGAGAGAGACAACAGTGGAGAGAGGCAAGGGAGAGAGACAACAGTGGAGAAAGGCAAGGGAGAGAGACAACAGTGGGGAGAGGCAAGTGAGAGAGACAACAGTGGGGAGAGGCAAGGGAGAGAGACAACAGTGGGGAGAGGCCAGGGAGAGAGACAACAGTGGAGAGAGACAAGGGAGAGAGCCAACAGTGGGGAGAGGCCAGGGAGAGAGACAACAGTGGGGAGAGGCCAGGGAGAGAGACAACAGTGGGGAGAGGCAAGGGAGAGAGACAACAGTGGAGAGAGACAAGGGAGAGAGACAACAGTGGGGAGAGGCCAGGGAGAGAGACAACAGTGGGGAGAGGCAAGGGAGAGAGACAACAGTGGGGAGAGGCAAGGGAGAGAGACAACAGTGGGGAGAGGCCAGGGAGAGAGACAACAGTGGAGAGAGACAAGGGAGAGAGACAACAGTGGGGAGAGGCCAGGGAGAGAGACAACAGTGGGGAGAGGCCAGGGAGAGAGACAACAGTGGGGAGAGGCAAGGGAGAGAGACAACAGTGGGGAGAGGCAAGGGAGAGAGACAACAGTGGGGAGAGGCAAGGGAGAGAGACAACAGTGGGGAGAGGCCAGGGAGAGAGACAACAGTGGAGAGAGGCCAGGGAGAGAGACAACAGTGGGGAGAGGCCAGGGAGAGAGACAACAGTGGGGAGAGGCCAGGGAGAGAGACAACAGTGGAGAGAGGCAAGGGAGAGAGACAACAGTGGGGAGAGACAAGGGAGTGAGACAACAGTGGAGAGAGGCCAGGGAAAGAGACAACAGTGGGGAGAGTCAAGGGAGAGAGACAACAGTGGAGACAGGCAAGGGAGAGAGACAACAGTGGAGAGAGGCAAGAGAGAGAGACGACAGTGGAGAGAGGCAAGGGAGAGAGACAACAGTGGAGAGAGGCAAGGGAGAGAGACGACAGTGGAGAGAGGCAAGGGAAAGAGACAACAGTGGGGAGAGGCAAGGGAGAGAGACAACAGTTGGGAGAGGCAAGGGAAAGAGACAACAGTGGAGAGAGGCCAGGGAAAGAGACAACAGTGGGGAGAGGCAAGGGAGAGAGACAGCAGTGGGGAGAGGCAAGGGAGAGAGACAACAGTGGGGAGAGGCCAGGGAAAGAGACAACAGTGGGGAGAGGCCAGGGAAAGAGACAACAGTGGAGAGAGTCAAGGGAGAGAGACAACAGTGGGGAGAGGCCAGGGAAAGAGACAACAGTGGAGAGAGGCAAGGGAGAGAGACAACAGTGGGGAGAAGCAAGGGAGAGAGACAACAGTGGGGAGAGGCCAGGGAAAGAGACAACAGTGGGGAGAGGCCAGGGAAAGAGACAACAGTGGAGAGAGTCAAGGGAGAGAGACAACAGTGGGGAGAGGCCAGGGAAAGAGACAACAGTGGAGAGAGGCAAGGGAGAGAGACAACAGTGGGGAGAGGCAAGGGAGAGAGACAACAGTGGGGAGAGGCAAGGGAGAGAGACAACAGTGGAGAGAGGCCAGTGAAAGAGACAACAGTGGGGAGAGTCAAGGGAGAGAGACAACAGTGGGGAGAGGCCAGGGAAAGAGAGAACAGTGGGGAGAGGCCAGGGAAAGAGACAACAGTGGAGAGAGTCAAGGGAGAGAGACAACAGTGGGGAGAGGCAAGGGAGAGAGACAACAGTGGGGAGAGGTCAGGGAAAGAGACAACAGTGGAGAGAGACAAGGGAGAGAGACAACAGTGGAGAGAGGCAAGGGAGAGAGACAACACTGGGGAGAGTCAAGGGAGAGAAACAACAGTGGAGAGAGGCCAGGGAAAGAGACAACAGTGGAGAGAGACAAGGGAGAGAGACAACAGTGGAGAGAGGCCAGGGAAAGAGACAATAGTGGGGAGAGTCAAGGGAGAGAGACAACAGTGGGGAGAGGCCAGGGAGAGAGACAACAGTGGAGAGAGGCCAGGGATAGAGACAACAGTGGGAAGAGTCAAGGGAGAGAGACAACAGTGGGGAGAGGCCAGGGAAAGAGACAACAGTGGGGAGAGGCCAGGGAAAGAGACAACAGTGGGGAGAGGCCAGGGAAAGAGACAACAGTGGGGAAAGGCCAGGGAAAGAGACAACAGTGGAGAGAGTCAGGGGAGAGAGACAACAGTGGGGAGAGGCCAGGGAGAGAGACAACAGTGGAGAGAGGCCAGGGAAAGAGACAACAGTGGGGAGAGTCAAGGGAGAGAGACAACAGTGGGGAGAGACAAGGGAGAGAGACAACAGTGGGGAGAGGCCAGGGAAAGAGACAACAGTGGAGAGAGGCAAGGGAGACAGACAACCGTGGAGAGAGGCAAGGGAGAGAGACAACAGTGGAGAGAGGCAAGGGAGAGAGACAACAGTGGAGAGAGGCAAGTGAGAGAGACGACAGTGGAGAGAGGCAAGGGAGAGAGACAACAGTGGAGAGATGCAAGGGAGAGAGACAACAATGGAGAGAGGCAAGGGAGAGAGACAACAGTGGGGAGAGGCAAGGGAGAGAGACATCAATGGAGAGAGGCAAGGGAGAGAGACAACAGTGGGGAGAGGCCAGGGAAAGAGACAACAGTGGAGAGAGGCAAGGGAGAGAGACAAGAGTGGAGAGAGGCAAGGCAGAGAGACAACAGTGGAGAGAGGCAAGAGAGAGAGACAACAGTGGAGAGAGGCAAGGGAGAGAGACAACAGTGGAGAGAGGCAAGGGAGAGAGACAACAAAGAAGAGAGGCAAGGGAGAGAGACAACAATGGAGAGAGAGGCAAGGGAGAGAGACAACAGTGGGGAGAGGCAAGGGAGAGAGACAACAGTGGGGAGAGGCAAGGGAGAGAGACAACAGTGGAGAGATGCAAGGGAGAGAGACAACAGTGGGGAGAGGCAAGGGAGAGAGACAAGTGGAGAGAGGCAAGGGAGAGAGACAACAATGGAGAGAGGCAAGGGAGAGAGACAACAGTGGGGAGAGGCCAGGGAGAGAGACAACAGTGGAGAGAGGCAAGGGAGAGAGACAACAGTGGAGAGAGGCAAGGGAGAGAGACAACAGTGGGGAGAGGCACGGGAGAGAGACAACAGTGGGGAGAGGCAAGGGAGAGAGACAACAGTGGGGAGAGGCAAGGGAGAGAGACAACAGTGGAGAGAGGCAAGGGAGAGAGACAACAGTGGAGAGAGGCAAGGGAGAGAGACAACAGTGGAGAAAGGCAAGGGAGAGAGACAACAGTGGAGAGAGGCAAGGGAGAGAGACAACAGTGGAGAGAGGCAAGGGAGAGAGACGACAGTGGAGAGAGGCAAGGGAGAGAGACAACAGTGGAGAGAGGCAAGGGAGAGAGACAACAGTGGGGAGAGGCAAGGGAGAGAGACAACAGTAGAGAGAGGCAAGGGAGAGAGACAACAGTGGAGAGAGTCAAGGGAGAGAGACAACAGCGGGGAGAGGCCAGGGAAAGAGACAACAGTGGAGAGAGTCAAGGGAGAGAGACAACAGTGGGGAGAGGCCAGGGAAAGAGACAACAGTGGAGAGAGGCAAGGGAGAGAGACAACAGTGGGGAGAGGCAAGGGAGAGAGACAACAGTGGGGAGAGGCCAGGGAAAGAGACAACAGTGGGGAGAGGCCAGGGAAAGAGACAACAGTGGAGAGAGTCAAGGGAGAGAGACAACAGTGGGGAGAGGCCAGGGAAAGAGACAACAGTGGAGAGAGGCAAGGGAGAGAGACAACAGTGGGGAGAGGCAAGGGAGAGAGACAACAGTGGGGAGAGGCAAGGGAGAGAGACAACAGTGGAGAGAGGCCAGGGAAAGAGACAACAGTGGGGAGAGTCAAGGGAGAGAGACAACAGTGGGGAGAGGCCAGGGAAAGAGACAACAGTGGGGAGAGGCCAGGGAAAGAGACAACAGTGGAGAGAGTCAAGGGAGAGAGACAACAGTGGGGAGAGGCAAGGGAGAGAGACAACAGTGGGGAGAGTTCAGGGAAAGAGACAACAGTGGAGAGAGACAAGGGAGAGAGACAACAGTGGAGAGAGGCAAGGGAGAGAGACAACACTGGGGAGAGTCAAGGGAGAGAAACAACAGTGGAGAGAGGCCAGGGAAAGAGACAACAGTGGAGAGAGACAAGGGAGAGAGACAACAGTGGAGAGAGGCCAGGGAAAGAGACAATAGTGGGGAGAGTCAAGGGAGAGAGACAACAGTGGGGAGAGGCCAGGGAGAGAGACAACAGTGGAGAGAGGCCAGGGAAAGAGACAACAGTGGGAAGAGTCAAGGGAGAGAGACAACAGTGGGGAGAGGCCAGGGAAAGAGACAACAGTGGGGAGAGGCCAGGGAAAGAGACAACAGTGGGGAGAGGCCAGGGAAAGAGACAACAGTGGGGAAAGGCCAGGGAAAGAGACAACAGTGGAGAGAGTCAGGGGAGAGAGACAACAGTGGGGAGAGGCCAGGGAGAGAGACAACAGTGGAGAGAGGCCAGGGAAAGAGACAACAGTGGGGAGAGTCAAGGGAGAGAGACAACGGTGGGGAGAGACAAGGGAGAGAGACAACAGTGGGGAGAGGCCAGGGAAAGAGACAACAGTGGAGAGAGGCAAGGGAGAGAGACAACGGTGGAGAGAGGCAAGGGAGAGAGACAACAGTGGAGAGAGGCAAGGGAGAGAGACAACAGTGGAGAGAGGCAAGGGAGAGAGACGACAGTGGAGAGAGGCAAGGGAGAGAGACAACAGTGGAGAGAGGCAAGGGAGAGAGACAACACAATGGAGAGAGGCAAGGGAGAGTGACAACAGTGGGGAGAGGCAAGGGAGAGAGACATCAATGGAGAGAGGCAAGGGAGAGAGACAACAGTGGGGAGAGGCCAGGGAAAGAGACAACAGTGGAGAGAGGCAAGGGAGAGAGACAAGAGTGGAGAGAGGCTAGGGAGAGAGACAACAGTGGAGAGCGGCAAGAGAGAGAGACAACAGTGGAGAGAGGCAAGGGAGAGAGACAACAGTGGAGAGAGGCAAGGGAGAGAGACAACAAAGAAGAGAGGCAAGGGAGAGAGACAACAATGGAGAGAGAGGCAAGGGAGAGAGACAACAGTGGGGAGAGGCAAGGGAGAGAGACAACAGTGGGGAGAGGCAAGGGAGAGAGACAACAGTGGAGAGATGCAAGGGAGAGAGACAACAGTGGGGAGAGGCAAGGGAGAGAGACAAGTGGAGAGAGGCAAGGGAGAGAGACAACAATGGAGAGAGGCAAGGGAGAGAGACAACAGTGGGGAGAGGCCAGGGAGAGAGACAACAGTGGAGAGAGGCAAGGGAGAGAGACAACAGTGGAGAGAGGCAAGGGAGAGAGACAACAGTGGGGAGAGGCACGGGAGAGAGACAACAGTGGGGAGAGGCAAGGGAGAGAGACAACAGTGGGGAGAGGCAAGGGAGAGAGACAACAGTGGAGAGAGGCAAGGGAGAGAGACAACAGTGGAGAGAGGCAAGGGAGAGAGACAACAGTGGAGAAAGGCAAGGGAGAGAGACAACAGTGGAGAGAGGCAAGGGAGAGAGACAACAGTGGAGAGAGGCAAGGGAGAGAGACGACAGTGGAGAGAGGCAAGGGAGAGAGACAACAGTGGAGAGAGGCAAGGGAGAGAGACAACAGTGGGGAGAGGCAAGGGAGAGAGACAACAGTGGAGAGAGGCAAGGGAGAGAGACAATAGTGGAGAGAGGCAAGGGAGAGAGACAACAATGGAGAGAGGCAAGGGAGAGAGACAACAGTGGAGAGAGGCAAGGGAGAGAGACAACAGTGGGGAGAGGCAAGGGAGAGAGACAACAGTGGAGAGAGACAAGGGAGAGAGACAACAGTGGAGAGAGGCAAGGGAGAGAGACAACAGTGGTGAGAGGTCAGGGAAAGAGACAACAGTGGAGAGAGGCAAGGGAGAGAGACAACAGTGGAGAGAGGCAAGGGAGAGAGACAACAGTGGAGAGAGGCAAGGGAGAGAGACAACAGTGGAGAGAGGTCAGGGAAAGAGACAACAGTGGAGAGAGGCAAGGGAGAGAGACAACAGTGGAGAGAGGCAAGGGAGAGAGACAACAATGGAGAGAGGCAAGGGAGAGAGACAACAGTGGGGAGAGGCAAGGGAGAGAGAAAACAATGGAGAGAGGCAAGGGAGAGAGACAACAGTGGAGAGAGGCAAGGGAGAGAGACAACAGTGGGGAGAGGCCAGGGAGAGAGACAACAGTGGGGAGAGGCAAGGGAGAGAGACAACAGTGGAGAGAGGCAAGGGAGAGAGACAACAGTGGAGAGAGGCAAGGGAGAGAGACAACAGTGGGGAGAGGCAAGGGAGAGAGACAACAGTGGGGAGAGGCAAGGGAGAGAGACAACAGTGGAGAGAGGCAAGGGAGAGAGACAACAGTGGAGAGAGGCAAGGGAGAGAGACAACAGTGGGGAGAGGCAAGGGAGAGAGACAACAATGGAGAGAGGCAAGGGAGAGAGACAACAGTGGAGAGAGGCAAGGGAGAGAGACAACAGTGGGGAGAGGCACGGGAGAGAGACAACAGTGGAGAGAGGCAAGGGAAAGAGACAACAGTGGAGAGAGGCAAGGGAGAGAGACAACAGTGGAGAGAGGCAAGGGAGAGAGACAACAGTGGGGAGAGGCACGGGAGAGAGACAACAGTGGGGAGAGGCAAGGGAGAGAGACAACAGTGGGGAGAGGCAAGGGAGAGAGACAACAGTGGAGAGAGGCAAGGGAGAGAGACAACAGTGGAGAGAGGCAAGGGAGAGAGACAACAGTGGAGAAAGGCAAGGGAGAGAGACAACAGTGGAGAGAGGCAAGGGAGAGAGACAACAGTGGAGAGAGGCAAGGGAGAGAGACGACAGTGGAGAGAGGCAAGGGAGAGAGACAACAGTGGAGAGAGGCAAGGGAGAGAGACAACAGTGGGGAGAGGCAAGGGAGAGAGACAACAGTAGAGAGAGGCAAGGGAGAGAGACAACAGTGGAGAGAGTCAAGGGAGAGAGACAACAGCGGGGAGAGGCCAGGGAAAGAGACAACAGTGGAGAGAGTCAAGGGAGAGAGACAACAGTGGGGAGAGGCCAGGGAAAGAGACAACAGTGGAGAGAGGCAAGGGAGAGAGACAACAGTGGGGAGAGGCAAGGGAGAGAGACAACAGTGGGGAGAGGCCAGGGAAAGAGACAACAGTGGGGAGAGGCCAGGGAAAGAGACAACAGTGGAGAGAGTCAAGGGAGAGAGACAACAGTGGGGAGAGGCCAGGGAAAGAGACAACAGTGGAGAGAGGCAAGGGAGAGAGACAACAGTGGGGAGAGGCAAGGGAGAGAGACAACAGTGGGGAGAGGCAAGGGAGAGAGACAACAGTGGAGAGAGGCCAGGGAAAGAGACAACAGTGGGGAGAGTCAAGGGAGAGAGACAACAGTGGGGAGAGGCCAGGGAAAGAGACAACAGTGGGGAGAGGCCAGGGAAAGAGACAACAGTGGAGAGAGGCCAGGGAAAGAGACAACAGTGGGGAGAGGCAAGGGAGAGAGACAACAGTGGGGAGAGTTCAGGGAAAGAGACAACAGTGGAGAGAGACAAGGGAGAGAGACAACAGTGGAGATAGGCAAGGGAGAGAGACAACACTGGGGAGAGTCAAGGGAGAGAAACAACAGTGGAGAGAGGCCAGGGAAAGAGACAACAGTGGAGAGAGACAAGGGAGAGAGACAACAGTGGAGAGAGGCCAGGGAAAGAGACAATAGTGGGGAGAGTCAAGGGAGAGAGACAACAGTGGGGAGAGGCCAGGGAGAGAGACAACAGTGGAGAGAGGCCAGGGAAAGAGACAACAGTGGGAAGAGTCAAGGGAGAGAGACAACAGTGGGGAGAGGCCAGGGAAAGAGACAACAGTGGGGAGAGGCCAGGGAAAGAGACAACAGTGGGGAGAGGCCAGGGAAAGAGACAACAGTGGGGAAAGGCCAGGGAAAGAGACAACAGTGGAGAGAGTCAGGGGAGAGAGACAACAGTGGGGAGAGGCCAGGGAGAGAGACAACAGTGGAGAGAGGCCAGGGAAAGAGACAACAGTGGGGAGAGTCAAGGGAGAGAGACAACAGTGGGGAGAGACAAGGGAGAGAGACAACAGTGGGGAGAGGCCAGGGAAAGAGACAACAGTGGAGAGAGGCAAGGGAGAGAGACAACAGTGGAGAGAGGCAAGGGAGAGAGACAACAGTGGAGAGAGGCAAGGGAGAGAGACAACAGTGGAGAGAGGCAAGGGAGAGAGACGACAGTGGAGAGAGGCAAGGGAGAGAGACAACAGTGGAGAGAGGCAAGGGAGAGAGACAACACAATGGAGAGAGGCAAGGGAGAGTGACAACAGTGGGGAGAGGCAAGGGAGAGAGACATCAATGGAGAGAGGCAAGGGAGAGAGACAACAGTGGGGAGAGGCCAGGGAAAGAGACAACAGTGGAGAGAGGCAAGGGAGAGAGACAAGAGTGGAGAGAGGCAAGGGAGAGAGACAACAGTGGAGAGCGGCAAGAGAGAGAGACAACAGTGGAGAGAGGCAAGGGAGAGAGACAACAGTGGAGAGAGGCAAGGGAGAGAGACAACAAAGAAGAGAGGCAAGGGAGTGAGACAACAATGGAGAGAGAGGCAAGGGAGAGAAACAACAGTGGGGAGAGGCAAGGGAGAGAGACAACAGTGGGGAGAGGCAAGGGAGAGAGACAACAGTGGAGAGATGCAAGGGAGAGAGACAACAGTGGGGAGAGGCAAGGGAGAGAGACAAGTGGAGAGAGGCAAGGGAGAGAGACAACAATGGAGAGAGGCAAGGGAGAGAGACAACAGTGGGGAGAGGCCAGGGAGAGAGACAACAGTGGAGAGAGGCAAGGGAGAGAGACAACAGTGGAGAGAGGCAAGGGAGAGAGACAACAGTGGGGAGAGGCACGGGAGAGAGACAACAGTGGGGAGAGGCAAGGGAGAGAGACAACAGTGGGGAGAGGCAAGGGAGAGAGACAACAGTGGAGAGAGGCAAGGGAGAGAGACAACAGTGGAGAGAGGCAAGGGAGAGAGACAACAGTGGAGAAAGGCAAGGGAGAGAGACAACAGTGGAGAGAGGCAAGGGAGAGAGACAACAGTGGAAAGAGGCAAGGGAGAGAGACGACAGTGGAGAGAGGCAAGGGAGAGAGACAACAGTGGAGAGAGGCAAGGGAGAGAGACAACAGTGGGGAGAGGCAAGGGAGAGAGACAACAGTGGAGAGAGGCAAGGGAGAGAGACAATAGTGGAGAGAGGCAAGGGAGAGAGACAACAATGGAGAGAGGCAAGGGAGAGAGACAACAGTGGAGAGAGGCAAGGGAGAGAGACAACAGTGGGGAGAGGCAAGGGAGAGAGACAACAGTGGAGAGAGACAAGGGAGAGAGACAACAGTGGAGAGAGGCAAGGGAGAGAGACAACAGTGGTGAGAGGTCAGGGAAAGAGACAACAGTGGAGAGAGGCAAGGGAGAGAGACAACAGTGGAGAGAGGCAAGGGAGAGAGACAACAGTGGAGAGAGGCAAGGGAGAGAGACAACAGTGGAGAGAGGTCAGGGAAAGAGACAACAGTGGAGAGAGGCAAGGGAGAGAGACAACAGTGGAGAGAGGCAAGGGAGAGAGACAACAATGGAGAGAGGCAAGGGAGAGAGACAACAGTGGGGAGAGGCAAGGGAGAGAGACAACAATGGAGAGAGGCAAGGGAGAGAGACAACAGTGGAGAGAGGCAAGGGAGAGAGACAACAGTGGGGAGAGGCCAGGGAGAGAGACAACAGTGGGGAGAGGCAAGGGAGAGAGACAACAGTGGAGAGAGGCAAGGGAGAGAGACAACAGTGGAGAGAGGCAAGGGAGAGAGACAACAGTGGGGAGAGGCAAGGGAGAGAGACAACAGTAGGGAGAGGCAAGGGAGAGAGACAACAGTGGAGAGAGGCAAGGGAGAGAGACAACAGTGGAGAGAGGCAAGGGAGAGAGACAACAGTGGGGAGAGGCAAGGGAGAGAGACAACAATGGAGAGAGGCAACGGCGAGAGACAACAGTGGAGAGAGGCAAGGGAGAGAGACAACAGTGGGGAGAGGCACGGGAGAGAGACAACAGTGGAGAGAGGCAAGGGAAAGAGACAACAGTGGAGAGAGGCAAGGGAGAGAGACAACAGTGGAGAGAGGCAAGGGAG
Source organism: Arenicola marina (assembly GCA_964019135.1). NCBI lineage: Eukaryota > Metazoa > Annelida > Polychaeta > Arenicolidae > Arenicola > Arenicola marina. The sequence continues at coordinate 4,629,970 of OZ025254.1, read as the reverse complement.
AGAGACAACAATGGAGAGAGGCAAGGGAGAGAGACAACAGTGGGGAGAGGCAAGGGAGAGAGACAACAATGGAGAGAGGCAAGGGAGAGAGACAACAGTGGAGAGAGGCAAGGGAGAGAGACAACAGTGGGGAGAGGCTAGGGAGAGAGACAACAGTGGGGAGAGACAAGGGAGAGAGACAACAATGGAGAGAGGCAAGGGAGAGAGACAACAGTGGAGAGAGGCAAGGGAGAGAGACAACAGTGGGGAGAGGCACGGGAGAGAGACAACAGTGGAGAGAGGCAAGGGAAAGAGACAACAGTGGGGAGAGGCACGGGAGAGAGACAACAGTGGAGAGAGGCAAGGGAGAGAGACAACAGTGGAGAGAGGCAAGAGAGAGAGACAACAGTGGAGAGAGGCAAGGGAGAGAGACAACAATGGAGAGAGGCCAGGGAAAGAGACAACAATGGAGAGAGACAAGGGAGAGAGACAACAGTGGGGAGAGGCAAGGGAGAGAGACAACAGTGGAGAGAGGCAAGGGAGAGAGACAACAGTGGGGAGAGGCAAGGGAGAGAGACAACAGTGGGGAGAGGCAAGGGAGAGAGACAATAGTGGGGAGAGGCAAGGGAGAGAGACAACAGTGGAGAGAGGCAAGGGAGAGAGACAACAGTGGGGAGAGGCAAGGGAGAGAGACAACAGTGGAGAGAGGCAAGGGAGAGAGACAACAGTAGAGAGAGGCAAGGGAGAGAGGCAACAGTGGAGAGAGGCAAGGGAGAGAGACAACAATGGAGAGAGGCAAAGGAGAGAGACAACAGTGGAGAAAGGCAAGGGAGAGAGACAACAGTGGGGAGAGGCAAGGGAGAGAGACAACAGTGGGGAGAGGCAAGGGAGAGAGACAACAGTGGAGAGAGGCAAGGGAGAGAGACAACAGTGGAGGGAGGCAAGGGAGAGAGACAACAGTGGAGAGAGGCAAGGGAGAGAGACAACAGTGGAGAGAGACAAGGGAGAGAGACAACAGTGGGGAGAGGCAAGGGAGAGAGACAACAGTGGGGAGAGGCAAGGGAGAGAGACAACAGTGGAGAGAGGCAAGGGAGAGAGACAACAGTGGAGAGAGGCAAGAGAGAGAGACAACAGTGGAGAGAGGCAAGGGAGAGAGATAACAGTGGAGAGAGGCAAGGGAGAGAGACAACAAAGAAGAGAGGCAAGGGAGAGAGACAAAAATGGAGAGAGAGGCAAGGGAGAGAGACAACAGTGGAGAGAGGCAAGGGAGAGAGACAACAGTGGGGAGAGGCAAGGGAGAGAGACAACAGTGGAGAAAGGCAAAGGAGAGAGACAACAGTGGGGAGAGGCAAGGGAGAGAGACAACAGTGGAGAGATGCAAGGGAGAGAGACGACAGTGGAGAGAGGCAAGGGAGAGAGACAACAGTGGGGAGAGGCAAGGGAGAGAGACAACAGTGGGGAGAGGCAAGGGAGAGAGACAACAGTGGAGAAAGGCAAGGGAGAGAGACAACAGTGGGGAGAGGCAAGGGAGAGAGACAACAGTGGAGAGATGCAAGGGAGAGAGACAACAGTTGGGAGAGGCAAGGGAGAGAGACGACAGTGGAGAGAGGCAAGGGAGAGAGACAACAATGGAGAGAGGCAAGGGAGAGCGACAACAGTGGGGAGAGGCTAGGGAGAGAGACAACAGTGGAGAGAGGCAAGGGAGAGAGACAACAGTGGAGAGAGGCAAGGGAGAGAGACAACAGTGGGGAGAGGCACGGGAGAGAGACAACAGTGGGGAGAGGCAAGGGAGAGAGACAACAGTGGGGAGAGGCAAGGGAGAGAGACAACAGTGGAGAGAGGCAAGGGAGAGAGACAACAGTGGAGAGAGGCAAGGGAGAGAGACAACAGTGGAGAAAGGCAAGGGAGAGAGACAACAGTGGAGAGAGGCAAGGGAGAGAGACAACAGTGGAGAGAGGCAAGGGAGAGAGACGACAGTGGAGAGAGGCAAGGGAGAGAGACAACAGTGGAGAGAGGCAAGGGAGAGAGACAACAGTGGGGAGAGGCAAGGGAGAGAGACAACAGTGGAGAGAGGCAAGGGAGAGAGACAACAGTAGAGAGAGGCAAGGGAGAGAGACAACAGTGGAGAGAGGCAAGGGAGAGAGACAACAGTGGAGAGAGGCAAGGGAGAGAGACAACAGTGGGGAGAGGCAAGGGAGAGAGACAACAGTGGAGAGAGACAAGGGAGAGAGACAACAGTGGAGAGAGGCAAGGGAGAGAGACAACAGTGGTGAGAGGTCAGGGAATAAGACAACAGTGGAGAGAGGCAAGGGAGAGAGACAACAGTGGAGAGAGGCAAGGGAGAGAGACAACAGTGGAGAGAGGCAAGGGAGAGAGACAACAGTGGAGAGCGGTCAGGGAAAGAGACAACAGTGGAGAGAGGCAAGGGAGAGAGACAACAGTGGAGAGAGGCAAGGGAGAGAGACAACAATGGAGAGAGGCAAGGGAGAGAGACAACAGTGGGGAGAGGCAAGGGAGAGAGACAACAATGGAGAGAGGCAAGAGAGAGAGACAACAGTGGAGAGAGGCAAGGGAGAGAGACAAAAGTGGGGAGAGGCCAGGGAGAGAGACAACAGTGGGGAGAGGCAAGGGAGAGAGACAACAGTGGAGAGAGGCAAGGGAGAGAGACAACAGTGGAGAGAGGCAAGGGAGAGAGACAACAGTGGGGAGAAGCAAGGGAGAGAGACAACAGTGGGGAGAGGCAAGGGAGAGAGACAACAGTGGAGAGAGGCAAGGGAGAGAGACAACAGTGGAGAGAGGCAAGGGAGAGAGACAACAGTGGAGAGAGGCAAGGGAGAGAGACAACAATGGAGAGAGGCAAGGGAGAGAGACAACAGTGGGGAGAGGCAAGGGAGAGAGACAACAGTGGGGAGAGGCACGGGAGAGAGACAACAGTGGAGAGAGGCAAGGGAAAGAGACAACAGTGGAGAGAGGCAAGGGAGAGAGACAACAGTGGAGAGAGGCAAGGGAGAGAGACAACAATGGAGAGAGGCAAGGGAGAGAGACAACAGTGGAGAGAGGCAAGGGAGAGAGACAACAGTGGGGAGAGGCTAGGGAGAGAGACAACAGTGGGGAGAGACAAGGGAGAGAGACAACAATGGAGAGAGGCAAGGGAGAGAGACAACAGTGGAGAGAGGCAAGGGAGAGAGACGACAGTGGAGAGAGGCAAGGGAGAGAGACAACAGTGGAGAGAGGCAAGGGGGAGAGACAACAGTGGAGAGAGGCAAGGGAGAGAGACAACAGTGGAGAGAGGCAAGGGAGAGAGACGACAGTGGAGAGAGGCAAGGGAGAGAGACAACAGTGGAGAGAGGCAAGGGAGAGAGACAACACAATGGAGAGAGGCAAGGGAGAGTGACAACAGTGGGGAGAGGCAAGGGAGAGAGACATCAATGGAGAGAGGCAAGGGAGAGAGACAACAGTGGGGAGAGGCAAGGGAAAGAGACAACAGTGGAGAGAGGCAAGGGAGAGAGACAAGAGTGGAGAGAGGCAAGGGAGAGAGACAACAGTGGAGAGCGGCAAGAGAGAGAGACAACAGTGGAGAGAGGCAAGGGAGAGAGACAACAGTGGAGAGAGGCAAGGGAGAGAGACAACAAAGAAGAGAGGCAAGGGAGAGAGACAACAATGGAGAGAGAGGCAAGGGAGAGAGACAACAGTGGGGAGAGGCAAGGGAGAGAGACAACAGTGGGGAGAGGCAAGGGAGAGAGACAACAGTGGAGAGATGCAAGGGAGAGAGACAACAGTGGGGAGAGGCAAGGGAGAGAGACAAGTGGAGAGAGGCAAGGGAGAGAGACAACAATGGAGAGAGGCAAGGGAGAGAGACAACAGTGGGGAGAGGCCAGGGAGAGAGACAACAGTGGAGAGAGGCAAGGGAGAGAGACAACAGTGGAGAGAGGCAAGGGAGAGAGACAACAGTGGGGAGAGGCACGGGAGAGAGACAACAGTGGGGAGAGGCAAGGGAGAGAGACAACAGTGGGGAGAGGCAAGGGAGAGAGACAACAGTGGAGAGAGGCAAGGGAGAGAGACAACAGTGGAGAGAGGCAAGGGAGAGAGACAACAGTGGAGAAAGGCAAGGGAGAGAGACAACAGTGGAGAGAGGCAAGGGAGAGAGACAACAGTGGAGAGAGGCAAGGGAGAGAGACGACAGTGGAGAGAGGCAAGGGAGAGAGACAACAGTGGAGAGAGGCAAGGGAGAGAGACAACAGTGGAGAGAGGCAAGGGAGAGAGACAACAGTGGAGAGAGGCAAGGGAGAGAGACAATAGTGGAGAGAGGCAAGGGAGAGAGACAACAATGGAGAGAGGCAAGGGAGAGAGACAACAGTGGAGAGAGGCAAGGGAGAGAGACAACAGTGGGGAGAGGCAAGGGAGAGAGACAACAGTGGAGAGAGACAAGGGAGAGAGACAACAGTGGAGAGAGGCAAGGGAGAGAGACAACAGTGGTGAGAGGTCAGGGAAAGAGACAACAGTGGAGAGAGGCAAGGGAGAGAGACAACAGTGGAGAGAGGCAAGGGAGAGAGACAACAGTGGAGAGAGGCAAGGGAGAGAGACAACAGTGGAGAGAGGTCAGGGAAAGAGACAACAGTGGAGAGAGGCAAGGGAGAGAGACAACAGTGGAGAGAGGCAAGGGAGAGAGACAACAATGGAGAGAGGCAAGGGAGAGAGACAACAGTGGGGAGAGGCAAGGGAGAGAGAAAACAATGGAGAGAGGCAAGGGAGAGAGACAACAGTGGAGAGAGGCAAGGGAGAGAGACAACAGTGGGGAGAGGCCAGGGAGAGAGACAACAGTGGGGAGAGGCAAGGGAGAGAGACAACAGTGGAGAGAGGCAAGGGAGAGAGACAACAGTGGAGAGAGGCAAGGGAGAGAGACAACAGTGGGGAGAGGCAAGGGAGAGAGACAACAGTGGGGAGAGGCAAGGGAGAGAGACAACAGTGGAGAGAGGCAAGGGAGAGAGACAACAGTGGAGAGAGGCAAGGGAGAGAGACAACAGTGGGGAGAGGCAAGGGAGAGAGACAACAATGGAGAGAGGCAAGGGAGAGAGACAACAGTGGAGAGAGGCAAGGGAGAGAGACAACAGTGGGGAGAGGCACGGGAGAGAGACAACAGTGGAGAGAGGCAAGGGAAAGAGACAACAGTGGAGAGAGGCAAGGGAGAGAGACAACAGTGGAGAGAGGCAAGGGAGAGAGACAACAGTGGGGAGAGGCACGGGAGAGAGACAACAGTGGGGAGAGGCAAGGGAGAGAGACAACAGTGGGGAGAGGCAAGGGAGAGAGACAACAGTGGAGAGAGGCAAGGGAGAGAGACAACAGTGGAGAGAGGCAAGGGAGAGAGACAACAGTGGAGAAAGGCAAGGGAGAGAGACAACAGTGGAGAGAGGCAAGGGAGAGAGACAACAGTGGAGAGAGGCAAGGGAGAGAGACGACAGTGGAGAGAGGCAAGGGAGAGAGACAACAGTGGAGAGAGGCAAGGGAGAGAGACAACAGTGGGGAGAGGCAAGGGAGAGAGACAACAGTAGAGAGAGGCAAGGGAGAGAGACAACAGTGGAGAGAGTCAAGGGAGAGAGACAACAGCGGGGAGAGGCCAGGGAAAGAGACAACAGTGGAGAGAGTCAAGGGAGAGAGACAACAGTGGGGAGAGGCCAGGGAAAGAGACAACAGTGGAGAGAGGCAAGGGAGAGAGACAACAGTGGGGAGAGGCAAGGGAGAGAGACAACAGTGGGGAGAGGCCAGGGAAAGAGACAACAGTGGGGAGAGGCCAGGGAAAGAGACAACAGTGGAGAGAGTCAAGGGAGAGAGACAACAGTGGGGAGAGGCCAGGGAAAGAGACAACAGTGGAGAGAGGCAAGGGAGAGAGACAACAGTGGAGAAAGGCAAGGGAGAGAGACAACAGTGGAGAGAGGCAAGGGAGAGAGACAACAGTGGAAAGAGGCAAGGGAGAGAGACGACAGTGGAGAGAGGCAAGGGAGAGAGACAACAGTGGAGAGAGGCAAGGGAGAGAGACAACAGTGGGGAGAGGCAAGGGAGAGAGACAACAGTGGAGAGAGGCAAGGGAGAGAGACAATAGTGGAGAGAGGCAAGGGAGAGAGACAACAATGGAGAGAGGCAAGGGAGAGAGACAACAGTGGAGAGAGGCAAGGGAGAGAGACAACAGTGGGGAGAGGCAAGGGAGAGAGACAACAGTGGAGAGAGACAAGGGAGAGAGACAACAGTGGAGAGAGGCAAGGGAGAGAGACAACAGTGGTGAGAGGTCAGGGAAAGAGACAACAGTGGAGAGAGGCAAGGGAGAGAGACAACAGTGGAGAGAGGCAAGGGAGAGAGACAACAGTGGAGAGAGGCAAGGGAGAGAGACAACAGTGGAGAGAGGTCAGGGAAAGAGACAACAGTGGAGAGAGGCAAGGGAGAGAGACAACAGTGGAGAGAGGCAAGGGAGAGAGACAACAATGGAGAGAGGCAAGGGAGAGAGACAACAGTGGGGAGAGGCAAGGGAGAGAGACAACAATGGAGAGAGGCAAGGGAGAGAGACAACAGTGGAGAGAGGCAAGGGAGAGAGACAACAGTGGGGAGAGGCCAGGGAGAGAGACAACAGTGGGGAGAGGCAAGGGAGAGAGACAACAGTGGAGAGAGGCAAGGGAGAGAGACAACAGTGGAGAGAGGCAAGGGAGAGAGACAACAGTGGGGAGAGGCAAGGGAGAGAGACAACAGTAGGGAGAGGCAAGGGAGAGAGACAACAGTGGAGAGAGGCAAGGGAGAGAGACAACAGTGGAGAGAGGCAAGGGAGAGAGACAACAGTGGGGAGAGGCAAGGGAGAGAGACAACAATGGAGAGAGGCAACGGCGAGAGACAACAGTGGAGAGAGGCAAGGGAGAGAGACAACAGTGGGGAGAGGCACGGGAGAGAGACAACAGTGGAGAGAGGCAAGGGAAAGAGACAACAGTGGAGAGAGGCAAGGGAGAGAGACAACAGTGGAGAGAGGCAAGGGAGAGAGACAACAATGGAGAGAGGCAAGGGAGAGAGACAACAGTGGGGAGAGGCAAGGGAGAGAGACAACAATGGAGAGAGGCAAGGGAGAGAGACAACAGTGGAGAGAGGCAAGGGAGAGAGACAACAGTGGGGAGAGGCTAGGGAGAGAGACAACAGTGGGGAGAGACAAGGGAGAGAGACAACAATGGAGAGAGGCAAGGGAGAGAGACAACAGTGGAGAGAGGCAAGGGAGAGAGACAACAGTGGGGAGAGGCACGGGAGAGAGACAACAGTGGAGAGAGGCAAGGGAAAGAGACAACAGTGGGGAGAGGCACGGGAGAGAGACAACAGTGGAGAGAGGCAAGGGAGAGAGACAACAGTGGAGAGAGGCAAGAGAGAGAGACAATAGTGGAGAGAGGCAAGGGAGAGAGACAACAATGGAGAGAGGCCAGGGAAAGAGACAACAATGGAGAGAGACAAGGGAGAGAGACAACAGTGGGGAGAGGCAAGGGAGAGAGACAACAGTGGAGAGAGGCAAGGGAGAGAGACAACAGTGGGGAGAGGCAAGGGAGAGAGACAACAGTGGGGAGAGGCAAGGGAGAGAGACAATAGTGGGGAGAGGCCAGGGAGAGAGACAACAGTGGAGAGAGGCAAGGGAGAGAGACAACAGTGGGGAGAGGCAAGGGAGAGAGACAACAGTGGAGAGAGGCAAGGGAGAGAGACAACAGTAGAGAGAGGCAAGGGAGAGAGGCAATAGTGGAGAGAGGCAAGGGAGAGAGACAACAATGGAGAGAGGCAAAGGAGAGAGACAACAGTGGAGAAAGGCAAGGGAGAGAGACAACAGTGGGGAGAGGCAAGGGAGAGAGACAACAGTGGGGAGAGGCAAGGGAGAGAGACAACAGTGGAGAGAGGCAAGGGAGAGAGACAACAGTGGAGGGAGGCAAGGGAGAGAGACAACAGTGGAGAGAGGCAAGGGAGAGAGACAACAGTGGAGAGAGACAAGGGAGAGAGACAACAGTGGGGAGAGGCAAGGGAGAGAGACAACAGTGGGGAGAGGCAAGGGAGAGAGACAACAGTGGAGAGAGGCAAGGGAGAGAGACAACAGTGGAGAGAGGCAAGAGAGAGAGACAACAGTGGAGAGAGGCAAGGGAGAGAGATAACAGTGGAGAGAGGCAAGGGAGAGAGACAACAAAGAAGAGAGGCAAGGGAGAGAGACAAAAATGGAGAGAGAGGCAAGGGAGAGAGACAACAGTGGAGAGAGGCAAGGGAGAGAGACAACAGTGGGGAGAGGCAAGGGAGAGAGACAACAGTGGAGAAAGGCAAAGGAGAGAGACAACAGTGGGGAGAGGCAAGGGAGAGAGACAACAGTGGAGAGATGCAAGGGAGAGAGACGACAGTGGAGAGAGGCAAGGGAGAGAGACAACAGTGGGGAGAGGCAAGGGAGAGAGACAACAGTGGGGAGAGGCAAGGGAGAGAGACAACAGTGGAGAAAGGCAAGGGAGAGAGACAACAGTGGGGAGAGGCAAGGGAGAGAGACAACAGTGGAGAGATGCAAGGGAGAGAGACAACAGTTGGGAGAGGCAAGGGAGAGAGACGACAGTGGAGAGAGGCAAGGGAGAGAGACAACAATGGAGAGAGGCAAGGGAGAGCGACAACAGTGGGGAGAGGCTAGGGAGAGAGACAACAGTGGAGAGAGGCAAGGGAGAGAGACAACAGTGGAGAGAGGCAAGGGAGAGAGACAACAGTGGGGAGAGGCACGGGAGAGAGACAACAGTGGGGAGAGGCAAGGGAGAGAGACAACAGTGGGGAGAGGCAAGGGAGAGAGACAACAGTGGAGAGAGGCAAGGGAGAGAGACAACAGTGGAGAGAGGCAAGGGAGAGAGACAACAGTGGAGAAAGGCAAGGGAGAGAGACAACAGTGGAGAGAGGCAAGGGAGAGAGACAACAGTGGAGAGAGGCAAGGGAGAGAGACGACAGTGGAGAGAGGCAAGGGAGAGAGACAACAGTGGAGAGAGGCAAGGGAGAGAGACAACAGTGGGGAGAGGCAAGGGAGAGAGACAACAGTGGAGAGAGGCAAGGGAGAGAGACAACAGTAGAGAGAGGCAAGGGAGAGAGACAACAGTGGAGAGAGGCAAGGGAGAGAGACAACAGTGGAGAGAGGCAAGGGAGAGAGACAACAGTGGGGAGAGGCAAGGGAGAGAGACAACAGTGGAGAGAGACAAGGGAGAGAGACAACAGTGGAGAGAGGCAAGGGAGAGAGACAACAGTGGTGAGAGGTCAGGGAATAAGACAACAGTGGAGAGAGGCAAGGGAGAGAGACAACAGTGGAGAGAGGCAAGGGAGAGAGACAACAGTGGAGAGAGGCAAGGGAGAGAGACAACAGTGGAGAGAGGTCAGGGAAAGAGACAACAGTGGAGAGAGGCAAGGGAGAGAGACAACAGTGGAGAGAGGCAAGGGAGAGAGACAACAATGGAGAGAGGCAAGGGAGAGAGACAACAGTGGGGAGAGGCAAGGGAGAGAGACAACAATGGAGAGAGGCAAGAGAGAGAGACAACAGTGGAGAGAGGCAAGGGAGAGAGACAAAAGTGGGGAGAGGCCAGGGAGAGAGACAACAGTGGGGAGAGGCAAGGGAGAGAGACAACAGTGGAGAGAGGCAAGGGAGAGAGACAACAGTGGAGAGAGGCAAGGGAGAGAGACAACAGTGGGGAGAAGCAAGGGAGAGAGACAACAGTGGGGAGAGGCAAGGGAGAGAGACAACAGTGGAGAGAGGCAAGGGAGAGAGACAACAGTGGAGAGAGGCAAGGGAGAGAGACAACAGTGGAGAGAGGCAAGGGAGAGAGACAACAATGGAGAGAGGCAAGGGAGAGAGACAACAGTGGGGAGAGGCAAGGGAGAGAGACAACAGTGGGGAGAGGCACGGGAGAGAGACAACAGTGGAGAGAGGCAAGGGAAAGAGACAACAGTGGAGAGAGGCAAGGGAGAGAGACAACAGTGGAGAGAGGCAAGGGAGAGAGACAACAATGGAGAGAGGCAAGGGAGAGAGACAACAGTGGGGAGAGGCAAGGGAGAGAGACAACAATGGAGAGAGGCAAGGGAGAGAGACAACAGTGGAGAGAGGCAAGGGAGAGAGACAACAGTGGGGAGAGGCTAGGGAGAGAGACAACAGTGGGGAGAGACAAGGGAGAGAGACAACAATGGAGAGAGGCAAGGGAGAGAGACAACAGTGGAGAGAGGCAAGGGAGAGAGACGACAGTGGAGAGAGGCAAGGGAGAGAGACAACAGTGGAGAGAGGCAAGGGAGAGAGACAACAGTGGAGAGAGGCAAGGGAGAGAGACAACAGTGGAGAGAGGCAAGGGAGAGAGACGACAGTGGAGAGAGGCAAGGGAGAGAGACAACAGTGGAGAGAGGCAAGGGAGAGAGACAACACAATGGAGAGAGGCAAGGGAGAGTGACAACAGTGGGGAGAGGCAAGGGAGAGAGACATCAATGGAGAGAGGCAAGGGAGAGAGACAACAGTGGGGAGAGGCCAGGGAAAGAGACAACAGTGGAGAGAGGCAAGGGAGAGAGACAAGAGTGGAGAGAGGCAAGGGAGAGAGACAACAGTGGAGAGCGGCAAGAGAGAGAGACAACAGTGGAGAGAGGCAAGGGAGAGAGACAACAGTGGAGAGAGGCAAGGGAGAGAGACAACAAAGAAGAGAGGCAAGGGAGAGAGACAACAATGGAGAGAGAGGCAAGGGAGAGAGACAACAGTGGGGAGAGGCAAGGGAGAGAGACAACAGTGGGGAGAGGCAAGGGAGAGAGACAACAGTGGAGAGATGCAAGGGAGAGAGACAACAGTGGGGAGAGGCAAGGGAGAGAGACAAGTGGAGAGAGGCAAGGGAGAGAGACAACAATGGAGAGAGGCAAGGGAGAGAGACAACAGTGGGGAGAGGCCAGGGAGAGAGACAACAGTGGAGAGAGGCAAGGGAGAGAGACAACAGTGGAGAGAGGCAAGGGAGAGAGACAACAGTGGGGAGAGGCACGGGAGAGAGACAACAGTGGGGAGAGGCAAGGGAGAGAGACAACAGTGGGGAGAGGCAAGGGAGAGAGACAACAGTGGAGAGAGGCAAGGGAGAGAGACAACAGTGGAGAGAGGCAAGGGAGAGAGACAACAGTGGAGAAAGGCAAGGGAGAGAGACAACAGTGGAGAGAGGCAAGGGAGAGAGACAACAGTGGAGAGAGGCAAGGGAGAGAGACGACAGTGGAGAGAGGCAAGGGAGAGAGACAACAGTGGAGAGAGGCAAGGGAGAGAGACAACAGTGGGGAGAGGCAAGGGAGAGAGACAACAGTGGAGAGAGGCAAGGGAGAGAGACAATAGTGGAGAGAGGCAAGGGAGAGAGACAACAATGGAGAGAGGCAAGGGAGAGAGACAACAGTGGAGAGAGGCAAGGGAGAGAGACAACAGTGGGGAGAGGCAAGGGAGAGAGACAACAGTGGAGAGAGACAAGGGAGAGAGACAACAGTGGAGAGAGGCAAGGGAGAGAGACAACAGTGGTGAGAGGTCAGGGAAAGAGACAACAGTGGAGAGAGGCAAGGGAGAGAGACAACAGTGGAGAGAGGCAAGGGAGAGAGACAACAGTGGAGAGAGGCAAGGGAGAGAGACAACAGTGGAGAGAGGTCAGGGAAAGAGACAACAGTGGAGAGAGGCAAGGGAGAGAGACAACAGTGGAGAGAGGCAAGGGAGAGAGACAACAATGGAGAGAGGCAAGGGAGAGAGACAACAGTGGGGAGAGGCAAGGGAGAGAGAAAACAATGGAGAGAGGCAAGGGAGAGAGACAACAGTGGAGAGAGGCAAGGGAGAGAGACAACAGTGGGGAGAGGCCAGGGAGAGAGACAACAGCGGGGAGAGGCAAGGGAGAGAGACAACAGTGGAGAGAGGCAAGGGAGAGAGACAACAGTGGAGAGAGGCAAGGGAGAGAGACAACAGTGGGGAGAGGCAAGGGAGAGAGACAACAGTGGGGAGAGGCAAGGGAGAGAGACAACAGTGGAGAGAGGCAAGGGAGAGAGACAACAGTGGAGAGAGGCAAGGGAGAGAGACAACAGTGGGGAGAGGCAAGGGAGAGAGACAACAATGGAGAGAGGCAAGGGAGAGAGACAACAGTGGAGAGAGGCAAGGGAGAGAGACAACAGTGGGGAGAGGCACGGGAGAGAGACAACAGTGGAGAGAGGCAAGGGAAAGAGACAACAGTGGAGAGAGGCAAGGGAGAGAGACAACAGTGGAGAGAGGCAAGGGAGAGAGACAACAGTGGGGAGAGGCACGGGAGAGAGACAACAGTGGGGAGAGGCAAGGGAGAGAGACAACAGTGGGGAGAGGCAAGGGAGAGAGACAACAGTGGAGAGAGGCAAGGGAGAGAGACAACAGTGGAGAGAGGCAAGGGAGAGAGACAACAGTGGAGAAAGGCAAGGGAGAGAGACAACAGTGGAGAGAGGCAAGGGAGAGAGACAACAGTGGAGAGAGGCAAGGGAGAGAGACGACAGTGGAGAGAGGCAAGGGAGAGAGACAACAGTGGAGAGAGGCAAGGGAGAGAGACAACAGTGGGGAGAGGCAAGGGAGAGAGACAACAGTAGAGAGAGGCAAGGGAGAGAGACAACAGTGGAGAGAGACAAGGGAGAGAGACAACAGTGGAGAGAGGCAAGGGAGAGAGACAACAGTGGTGAGAGGTCAGGGAATAAGACAACAGTGGAGAGAGGCAAGGGAGAGAGACAACAGTGGAGAGAGGCAAGGGAGAGAGACAACAGTGGAGAGAGGCAAGGGAGAGAGACAACAGTGGAGAGAGGTCAGGGAAAGAGACAACAGTGGGGAGAGGCCAGGGAAAGAGACAACAGTGGAGAGAGTCAAGGGAGAGAGACAACAGTGGGGAGAGGCCAGGGAAAGAGACAACAGTGGAGAGAGGCAAGGGAGAGAGACAACAGTGGGGAGAGGCAAGGGAGGGAGACAACAGTGGGGAGAGGCAAGGGAGAGAGACAACAGCGGAGAGAGGCCAGGGAAAGAGACAACAGTGGGGAGAGTCAAGGGAGAGAGACAACAGTGGGGAGAGGCCAGGGAAAGAGACAACAGTGGGGAGAGGCCAGGGAAAGAGACAACAGTGGAGAGAGTCAAGGGAGAGAGACAACAGTGGGGAGAGGCAAGGGAGAGAGACAACAGTGGGGAGAGTTCAGGGAAAGAGACAACAGTGGAGAGAGACAAGGGAGAGAGACAACAGTGGAGATAGGCAAGGGAGAGAGACAACACTGGGGAGAGTCAAGGGAGAGAAACAACAGTGGAGAGAGGCCAGGGAAAGAGACAACAGTGGAGAGAGACAAGGGAGAGAGACAACAGTGGAGAGAGGCCAGGGAAAGAGACAATAGTGGGGAGAGTCAAGGGAGAGAGACAACAGTGGGGAGAGGCCAGGGAGAGAGACAACAGTGGAGAGAGGCCAGGGAAAGAGACAACAGTGGGAAGAGTCAAGGGAGAGAGACAACAGTGGGGAGAGGCCAGGGAAAGAGACAACAGTGGGGAGAGGCCAGGGAAAGAGACAACAGTGGGGAGAGGCCAGGGAAAGAGACAACAGTGGGGAAAGGCCAGGGAAAGAGACAACAGTGGAGAGAGTCAGGGGAGAGAGACAACAGTGGGGAGAGGCCAGGGAGAGAGACAACAGTGGAGAGAGGCCAGGGAAAGAGACAACAGTGGGGAGAGTCAAGGGAGAGAGACAACAGTGGGGAGAGACAAGGGAGAGAGACAACAGTGGGGAGAGGCCAGGGAAAGAGACAACAGTGGAGAGAGGCAAGGGAGAGAGACAACAGTGGAGAGAGGCAAGGGAGAGAGACAACAGTGGAGAGAGGCAAGGGAGAGAGACAACAGTGGAGAGAGGCAAGGGAGAGAGACGACAGTGAAGAGAGGCAAGGGAGAGAGACAACAGTGGAGAGAGGCAAGGGAGAGAGACAACACAATGGAGAGAGGCAAGGGAGAGTGACAACAGTGGGGAGAGGCAAGGGAGAGAGACATCAATGGAGAGAGGCAAGGGAGAGAGACAACAGTGGGGAGAGGCCAGGGAAAGAGACAACAGTGGAGAGAGGCAAGGGAGAGAGACAAGAGTGGAGAGAGGCAAGGGAGAGAGACAACAGTGGAGAGCGGCAAGAGAGAGAGACAACAGTGGAGAGAGGCAAGGGAGAGAGACAACAGTGGAGAGAGGCAAGGGAGAGAGACAACAAAGAAGAGAGGCAAGGGAGAGAGACAACAATGGAGAGAGAGGCAAGGGAGAGAGACAACAGTGGGGAGAGGCAAGGGAGAGAGACAACAGTGGGGAGAGGCAAGGGAGAGAGACAACAGTGGAGAGATGCAAGGGAGAGAGACAACAGTGGGGAGAGGCAAGGGAGAGAGACAAGTGGAGAGAGGCAAGGGAGAGAGACAACAATGGAGAGAGGCAAGGGAGAGAGACAACAGTGGGGAGAGGCCAGGGAGAGAGACAACAGTGGAGAGAGGCAAGGGAGAGAGACAACAGTGGAGAGAGGCAAGGGAGAGAGACAACAGTGGGGAGAGGCACGGGAGAGAGACAACAGTGGGGAGAGGCAAGGGAGAGAGACAACAGTGGGGAGAGGCAAGGGAGAGAGACAACAGTGGAGAGAGGCAAGGGAGAGAGACAACAGTGGAGAGAGGCAAGGGAGAGAGACAACAGTGGAGAAAGGCAAGGGAGAGAGACAACAGTGGAGAGAGGCAAGGGAGAGAGACAACAGTGGAAAGAGGCAAGGGAGAGAGACGACAGTGGAGAGAGGCAAGGGAGAGAGACAACAGTGGAGAGAGGCAAGGGAGAGAGACAACAGTGGGGAGAGGCAAGGGAGAGAGACAACAGTGGAGAGAGGCAAGGGAGAGAGACAATAGTGGAGAGAGGCAAGGGAGAGAGACAACAATGGAGAGAGGCAAGGGAGAGAGACAACAGTGGAGAGAGGCAAGGGAGAGAGACAACAGTGGGGAGAGGCAAGGGAGAGAGACAACAGTGGAGAGAGACAAGGGAGAGAGACAACAGTGGAGAGAGGCAAGGGAGAGAGACAACAGTGGTGAGAGGTCAGGGAAAGAGACAACAGTGGAGAGAGGCAAGGGAGAGAGACAACAGTGGAGAGAGGCAAGGGAGAGAGACAACAGTGGAGAGAGGCAAGGGAGAGAGACAACAGTGGAGAGAGGTCAGGGAAAGAGACAACAGTGGAGAGAGGCAAGGGAGAGAGACAACAGTGGAGAGAGGCAAGGGAGAGAGACAACAATGGAGAGAGGCAAGGGAGAGAGACAACAGTGGGGAGAGGCAAGGGAGAGAGACAACAATGGAGAGAGGCAAGGGAGAGAGACAACAGTGGAGAGAGGCAAGGGAGAGAGACAACAGTGGGGAGAGGCCAGGGAGAGAGACAACAGTGGGGAGAGGCAAGGGAGAGAGACAACAGTGGAGAGAGGCAAGGGAGAGAGACAACAGTGGAGAGAGGCAAGGGAGAGAGACAACAGTGGGGAGAGGCAAGGGAGAGAGACAACAGTGGGGAGAGGCAAGGGAGAGAGACAACAGTGGAGAGAGGCAAGGGAGAGAGACAACAGTGGAGAGAGGCAAGGGAGAGAGACAACAGTGGGGAGAGGCAAGGGAGAGAGACAACAATGGAGAGAGGCAACGGCGAGAGACAACAGTGGAGAGAGGCAAGGGAGAGAGACAACAGTGGGGAGAGGCACGGGAGAGAGACAACAGTGGAGAGAGGCAAGGGAAAGAGACAACAGTGGAGAGAGGCAAGGGAGAGAGACAACAGTGGAGAGAGGCAAGGGAGAGAGACAACAATGGAGAGAGGCAAGGGAGAGAGACAACAGTGGGGAGAGGCAAGGGAGAGAGACAACAATGGAGAGAGGCAAGGGAGAGAGACAACAGTGGAGAGAGGCAAGGGAGAGAGACAACAGTGGGGAGAGGCTAGGGAGAGAGACAACAGTGGGGAGAGACAAGGGAGAGAGACAACAATGGAGAGAGGCAAGGGAGAGAGACAACAGTGGAGAGAGGCAAGGGAGAGAGACAACAGTGGGGAGAGGCACGGGAGAGAGACAACAGTGGAGAGAGGCAAGGGAAAGAGACAACAGTGGGGAGAGGCACGGGAGAGAGACAACAGTGGAGAGAGGCAAGGGAGAGAGACAACAGTGGAGAGAGGCAAGAGAGAGAGACAACAGTGGAGAGAGGCAAGGGAGAGAGACAACAATGGAGAGAGGCCAGGGAAAGAGACAACAATGGAGAGAGACAAGGGAGAGAGACAACAGTGGGGAGAGGCAAGGGAGAGAGACAACAGTGGAGAGAGGCAAGGGAGAGAGACAACAGTGGAGAGAGGCAAGGGAGAGAGACAACAGTGGGGAGAGGCAAGGGAGAGAGACAATAGTGGGGAGAGGCAAGGGAGAGAGACAACAGTGGAGAGAGGCAAGGGAGAGAGACAACAGTGGGGAGAGGCAAGGGAGAGAGACAACAGTGGAGAGAGGCAAGGGAGAGAGACAACAGTAGAGGGAGGCAAGGGAGAGAGGCAACAGTGGAGAGAGGCAAGGGAGAGAGACAACAATGGAGAGAGGCAAAGGAGAGAGACAACAGTGGAGAAAGGCAAGGGAGAGAGACAACAGTGGGGAGAGGCAAGGGAGAGAGACAACAGTGGGGAGAGGCAAGGGAGAGAGACAACAGTGGAGAGAGGCAAGGGAGAGAGACAACAGTGGAGGGAGGCAAGGGAGAGAGACAACAGTGGAGAGAGGCAAGGGAGAGAGACAACAGTGGAGAGAGACAAGGGAGAGAGACAACAGTGGGGAGAGGCAAGGGAGAGAGACAACAGTGGGGAGAGGCAAGGGAGAGAGACAACAGTGGAGAGAGGCAAGGGAGAGAGACAACAGTGGAGAGAGGCAAGAGAGAGAGACAACAGTGGAGAGAGGCAAGGGAGAGAGATAACAGTGGAGAGAGGCAAGGGAGAGAGACAACAAAGAAGAGAGGCAAGGGAGAGAGACAAAAATGGAGAGAGAGGCAAGGGAGAGAGACAACAGTGGAGAGAGGCAAGGGAGAGAGACAACAGTGGGGAGAGGCAAGGGAGAGAGACGACAGTGGAGAGAGGCAAGGGAGAGAGACAACAGTGGAGAGAGGCAAGGGAGAGAGACAACACAATGGAGAGAGGCAAGGGAGAGTGACAACAGTGGGGAGAGGCAAGGGAGAGAGACATCAATGGAGAGAGGCAAGGGAGAGAGACAACAGTGGGGAGAGGCCAGGGAAAGAGACAACAGTGGAGAGAGGCAAGGGAGAGAGACAAGAGTGGAGAGAGGCAAGGGAGAGAGACAACAGTGGAGAGCGGCAAGAGAGAGAGACAACAGTGGAGAGAGGCAAGGGAGAGAGACAACAGTGGAGAGAGGCAAGGGAGAGAGACAACAAAGAAGAGAGGCAAGGGAGAGAGACAACAATGGAGAGAGAGGCAAGGGAGAGAGACAACAGTGGGGAGAGGCAAGGGAGAGAGACAACAGTGGGGAGAGGCAAGGGAGAGAGACAACAGTGGAGAGATGCAAGGGAGAGAGACAACAGTGGGGAGAGGCAAGGGAGAGAGACAAGTGGAGAGAGGCAAGGGAGAGAGACAACAATGGAGAGAGGCAAGGGAGAGAGACAACAGTGGGGAGAGGCCAGGGAGAGAGACAACAGTGGAGAGAGGCAAGGGAGAGAGACAACAGTGGAGAGAGGCAAGGGAGAGAGACAACAGTGGGGAGAGGCACGGGAGAGAGACAACAGTGGGGAGAGGCAAGGGAGAGAGACAACAGTGGGGAGAGGCAAGGGAGAGAGACAACAGTGGAGAGAGGCAAGGGAGAGAGACAACAGTGGAGAGAGGCAAGGGAGAGAGACAACAGTGGAGAAAGGCAAGGGAGAGAGACAACAGTGGAGAGAGGCAAGGGAGAGAGACAACAGTGGAAAGAGGCAAGGGAGAGAGACGACAGTGGAGAGAGGCAAGGGAGAGAGACAACAGTGGAGAGAGGCAAGGGAGAGAGACAACAGTGGGGAGAGGCAAGGGAGAGAGACAACAGTGGAGAGAGGCAAGGGAGAGAGACAATAGTGGAGAGAGGCAAGGGAGAGAGACAACAATGGAGAGAGGCAAGGGAGAGAGACAACAGTGGAGAGAGGCAAGGGAGAGAGACAACAGTGGGGAGAGGCAAGGGAGAGAGACAACAGTGGAGAGAGACAAGGGAGAGAGACAACAGTGGAGAGAGGCAAGGGAGAGAGACAACAGTGGTGAGAGGTCAGGGAAAGAGACAACAGTGGAGAGAGGCAAGGGAGAGAGACAACAGTGGAGAGAGGCAAGGGAGAGAGACAACAGTGGAGAGAGGCAAGGGAGAGAGACAACAGTGGAGAGAGGTCAGGGAAAGAGACAACAGTGGAGAGAGGCAAGGGAGAGAGACAACAGTGGAGAGAGGCAAGGGAGAGAGACAACAATGGAGAGAGGCAAGGGAGAGAGACAACAGTGGGGAGAGGCAAGGGAGAGAGACAACAATGGAGAGAGGCAAGGGAGAGAGACAACAGTGGAGAGAGGCAAGGGAGAGAGACAACAGTGGGGAGAGGCCAGGGAGAGAGACAACAGTGGGGAGAGGCAAGGGAGAGAGACAACAGTGGAGAGAGGCAAGGGAGAGAGACAACAGTGGAGAGAGGCAAGGGAGAGAGACAACAGTGGGGAGAGGCAAGGGAGAGAGACAACAGTGGGGAGAGGCAAGGGAGAGAGACAACAGTGGAGAGAGGCAAGGGAGAGAGACAACAGTGGAGAGAGGCAAGGGAGAGAGACAACAGTGGGGAGAGGCAAGGGAGAGAGACAACAATGGAGAGAGGCAACGGCGAGAGACAACAGTGGAGAGAGGCAAGGGAGAGAGACAACAGTGGGGAGAGGCACGGGAGAGAGACAACAGTGGAGAGAGGCAAGGGAAAGAGACAACAGTGGAGAGAGGCAAGGGAGAGAGACAACAGTGGAGAGAGGCAAGGGAGAGAGACAACAATGGAGAGAGGCAAGGGAGAGAGACAACAGTGGGGAGAGGCAAGGGAGAGAGACAACAATGGAGAGAGGCAAGGGAGAGAGACAACAGTGGAGAGAGGCAAGGGAGAGAGACAACAGTGGGGAGAGGCTAGGGAGAGAGACAACAGTGGGGAGAGACAAGGGAGAGAGACAACAATGGAGAGAGGCAAGGGAGAGAGACAACAGTGGAGAGAGGCAAGGGAGAGAGACAACAGTGGGGAGAGGCACGGGAGAGAGACAACAGTGGAGAGAGGCAAGGGAAAGAGACAACAGTGGGGAGAGGCACGGGAGAGAGACAACAGTGGAGAGAGGCAAGGGAGAGAGACAACAGTGGAGAGAGGCAAGAGAGAGAGACAACAGTGGAGAGAGGCAAGGGAGAGAGACAACAATGGAGAGAGGCCAGGGAAAGAGACAACAATGGAGAGAGACAAGGGAGAGAGACAACAGTGGGGAGAGGCAAGGGAGAGAGACAACAGTGGAGAGAGGCAAGGGAGAGAGACAACAGTGGAGAGAGGCAAGGGAGAGAGACAACAGTGGGGAGAGGCAAGGGAGAGAGACAATAGTGGGGAGAGGCAAGGGAGAGAGACAACAGTGGAGAGAGGCAAGGGAGAGAGACAACAGTGGGGAGAGGCAAGGGAGAGAGACAACAGTGGAGAGAGGCAAGGGAGAGAGACAACAGTAGAGGGAGGCAAGGGAGAGAGGCAACAGTGGAGAGAGGCAAGGGAGAGAGACAACAATGGAGAGAGGCAAAGGAGAGAGACAACAGTGGAGAAAGGCAAGAGAGAGAGACAACAGTGGGGAGAGGCAAGGGAGAGAGACAACAGTGGGGAGAGGCAAGGGAGAGAGACAACAGTGGAGAGAGGCAAGGGAGAGAGACAACAGTGGAGGGAGGCAAGGGAGAGAGACAACAGTGGAGAGAGGCAAGGGAGAGAGACAACAGTGGAGAGAGACAAGGGAGAGAGACAACAGTGGGGAGAGGCAAGGGAGAGAGACAACAGTGGGGAGAGGCAAGGGAGAGAGACAACAGTGGAGAGAGGCAAGGGAGAGAGACAACAGTGGAGAGAGGCAAGAGAGAGAGACAACAGTGGAGAGAGGCAAGGGAGAGAGATAACAGTGGAGAGAGGCAAGGGAGAGAGACAACAAAGAAGAGAGGCAAGGGAGAGAGACAAAAATGGAGAGAGAGGCAAGGGAGAGAGACAACAGTGGAGAGAGGCAAGGGAGAGAGACAACAGTGGGGAGAGGCAAGGGAGAGAGACAACAGTGGAGAAAGGCAAAGGAGAGAGACAACAGTGGGGAGAGGCAAGGGAGAGAGACAACAGTGGAGAGATGCAAGGGAGAGAGACGACAGTGGAGAGAGGCAAGGGAGAGAGACAACAGTGGGGAGAGGCAAGGGAGAGAGACAACAGTGGGGAGAGGCAAGGGAGAGAGACAACAGTGGAGAAAGGCAAGGGAGAGAGACAACAGTGGGGAGAGGCAAGGGAGAGAGACAACAGTGGAGAGATGCAAGGGAGAGAGACAACAGTTGGGAGAGGCAAGGGAGAGAGACGACAGTGGAGAGAGGCAAGGGAGAGAGACAACAATGGAGAGAGGCAAGGGAGAGCGACAACAGTGGGGAGAGGCTAGGGAGAGAGACAACAGTGGAGAGAGGCAAGGGAGAGAGACAACAGTGGAGAGAGGCAAGGGAGAGAGACAACAGTGGGGAGAGGCACGGGAGAGAGACAACAGTGGGGAGAGGCAAGGGAGAGAGACAACAGTGGGGAGAGGCAAGGGAGAGAGACAACAGTGGAGAGAGGCAAGGGAGAGAGACAACAGTGGAGAGAGGCAAGGGAGAGAGACAACAGTGGAGAAAGGCAAGGGAGAGAGACAACAGTGGAGAGAGGCAAGGGAGAGAGACAACAGTGGAGAGAGGCAAGGGAGAGAGACGACAGTGGAGAGAGGCAAGGGAGAGAGACAACAGTGGAGAGAGGCAAGGGAGAGAGACAACAGTGGGGAGAGGCAAGGGAGAGAGACAACAGTGGAGAGAGGCAAGGGAGAGAGACAACAGTAGAGAGAGGCAAGGGAGAGAGACAACAGTGGAGAGAGGCAAGGGAGAGAGACAACAGTGGAGAGAGGCAAGGGAGAGAGACAACAGTGGGGAGAGGCAAGGGAGAGAGACAACAGTGGAGAGAGACAAGGGAGAGAGACAACAGTGGAGAGAGGCAAGGGAGAGAGACAACAGTGGTGAGAGGTCAGGGAATAAGACAACAGTGGAGAGAGGCAAGGGAGAGAGACAACAGTGGAGAGAGGCAAGGGAGAGAGACAACAGTGGAGAGAGGCAAGGGAGAGAGACAACAGTGGAGAGAGGTCAGGGAAAGAGACAACAGTGGAGAGAGGCAAGGGAGAGAGACAACAGTGGAGAGAGGCAAGGGAGAGAGACAACAATGGAGAGAGGCAAGGGAGAGAGACAACAGTGGGGAGAGGCAAGGGAGAGAGACAACAATGGAGAGAGGCAAGAGAGAGAGACAACAGTGGAGAGAGGCAAGGGAGAGAGACAAAAGTGGGGAGAGGCCAGGGAGAGAGACAACAGTGGGGAGAGGCAAGGGAGAGAGACAACAGTGGAGAGAGGCAAGGGAGAGAGACAACAGTGGAGAGAGGCAAGGGAGAGAGACAACAGTGGAGAGAAGCAAGGGAGAGAGACAACAGTGGGGAGAGGCAAGGGAGAGAGACAACAGTGGAGAGAGGCAAGGGAGAGAGACAACAGTGGAGAGAGGCAAGGGAGAGAGACAACAGTGGAGAGAGGCAAGGGAGAGAGACAACAATGGAGAGAGGCAAGGGAGAGAGACAACAGTGGGGAGAGGCAAGGGAGAGAGACAACAGTGGGGAGAGGCACGGGAGAGAGACAACAGTGGAGAGAGGCAAGGGAAAGAGACAACAGTGGAGAGAGGCAAGGGAGAGAGACAACAGTGGAGAGAGGCAAGGGAGAGAGACAACAATGGAGAGAGGCAAGGGAGAGAGACAACAGTGGGGAGAGGCAAGGGAGAGAGACAACAATGGAGAGAGGCAAGGGAGAGAGACAACAGTGGAGAGAGGCAAGGGAGAGAGACAACAGTGGGGAGAGGCTAGGGAGAGAGACAACAGTGGGGAGAGACAAGGGAGAGAGACAACAATGGAGAGAGGCAAGGGAGAGAGACAACAGTGGAGAGAGGCAAGGGAGAGAGACAACAGTGGGGAGAGGCACGGGAGAGAGACAACAGTGGAGAGAGGCAAGGGAAAGAGACAACAGTGGGGAGAGGCACGGGAGAGAGACAACAGTGGAGAGAGGCAAGGGAGAGAGACAACAGTGGAGAGAGGCAAGGGAGAGAGACAACAGTGGAGAGAGGCAAGGGAGAGAGACAACAATGGAGAGAGGCCAGGGAAAGAGACAACAATGGAGAGAGACAAGGGAGAGAGACAACAGTGGGGAGAGGCAAGGGAGAGAGACAACAGTGGAGAGAGGCAAGGGAGAGAGACAACAGTGGGGAGAGGCAAGGGAGAGAGACAACAGTGGGGAGAGGCAAGGGAGAGAGACAATAGTGGGGAGAGGCAAGGGAGAGAGACAACAGTGGAGAGAGGCAAGGGAGAGAGACAACAGTGGGGAGAGGCAAGGGAGAGAGACAACAGTGGAGAGAGGCAAGGGAGAGAGACAACAGTAGAGAGAGGCAAGGGAGAGAGACAACAGTGGAGAGAGGCAAGGGAGAGAGACAACAATGGAGAGAGGCAAAGGAGAGAGACAACAGTGGAGAAAGGCAAGGGAGAGAGACAACAGTGGGGAGAGGCAAGGGAGAGAGACAACAGTGGGGAGAGGCAAGGGAGAGAGACAACAGTGGAGAGAGGCAAGGGAGAGAGACAACAGTGGAGAGAGGCAAGGGAGAGAGACAACAGTGGAGAGAGGCAAGGGGGAGAGACAACAGTGGAGAGAGACAAGGGAGAGAGACAACAGTGGGGAGAGGCAAGGGAGAGAGACAACAGTGGGGAGAGGCAAGGGAGAGAGACAACAGTGGAGAGAGGCAAGGGAGAGAGACAACAGTGGAGAGAGGCAAGAGAGAGAGACAACAGTGGAGAGAGGCAAGGGAGAGAGATAACAGTGGAGAGAGGCAAGGGAGAGAGACAACAAAGAAGAGAGGCAAGGGAGAGAGACAAAAATGGAGAGAGAGGCAAGGGAGAGAGACAACAGTGGAGAGAGGCAAGGGAGAGAGACAACAGTGGGGAGAGGCAAGGGAGAGAGACAACAGTGGAGAAAGGCAAGGGAGAGAGACAACAGTGGGGAGAGGCAAGGGAGAGAGACAACAGTGGAGAGATGCAAGGGAGAGAGACGACAGTGGAGAGAGGCAAGGGAGAGAGACAACAGTGGGGAGAGGCAAGGGAGAGAGACAACAGTGGGGAGAGGCAAGGGAGAGAGACAACAGTGGAGAAAGGCAAGGGAGAGAGACAACAGTGGGGAGAGGCAAGGGAGAGAGACAACAGTGGAGAGATGCAAGGGAGAGAGACAACAGTTGGGAGAGGCAAGGGAGAGAGACGACAGTGGAGAGAGGCAAGGGAGAGAGACAACAATGGAGAGAGGCAAGGGAGAGCGACAACAGTGGGGAGAGGCCAGGGAGAGAGACAACAGTGGAGAGAGGCAAGGGAGAGAGACAACAGTGGAGAGAGGCAAGGGAGAGAGACAACAGTGGGGAGAGGCACGGGAGAGAGACAACAGTGGGGAGAGGCAAGGGAGAGAGACAACAGTGGGGAGAGGCAAGGGAGAGAGACAACAGTGGAGAGAGGCAAGGGAGAGAGACAACAGTGGAGAGAGGCAAGGGAGAGAGACAACAGTGGAGAAAGGCAAGGGAGAGAGACAACAGTGGAGAGAGGCAAGGGAGAGAGACAACAGTGGAGAGAGGCAAGGGAGAGAGACGACAGTGGAGAGAGGCAAGGGAGAGAGACAACAGTGGAGAGAGGCAAGGGAGAGAGACAACAGTGGGGAGAGGCAAGGGAGAGAGACAACAGTGGAGAGAGGCAAGGGAGAGAGACAACAGTAGAGAGAGGCAAGGGAGAGAGACAACAGTGGAGAGAGGCAAGGGAGAGAGACAACAGTGGAGAGAGGCAAGGGAGAGAGACAACAGTGGGGAGAGGCAAGGGAGAGAGACAACAGTGGAGAGAGACAAGGGAGAGAGACAACAGTGGAGAGAGGCAAGGGAGAGAGACAACAGTGGTGAGAGGTCAGGGAGAGAGACAACAGTGGAGAGAGGCAAGGGAGAGAGACAACAGTGGAGAGAGGCAAGGGAGAGAGACAACAGTGGAGAGAGGCAAGGGAGAGAGACAACAGTGGAGAGAGGTCAGGGAAAGAGACAACAGTGGAGAGAGGCAAGGGAGAGAGACAACAGTGGAGAGGGGCAAGGGAGAGAGACAACAATGGAGAGAGGCAAGGGAGAGAGACAACAGTGGGGAGAGGCAAGGGAGAGAGACAACAATGGAGAGAGGCAAGGGAGAGAGACAACAGTGGGGAGAGGCAAGGGAGAGAGACAACAGTGGAGAGAGGCAAGGGAGAGAGACAACAGTGGAGAGAGGCAAGGGGGAGAGACAACAGTGGAGAGAGGCAAGGGAGAGAGACAACAATGGAGAGAGGCAAAGGAGAGAGACAACAGTGGAGAAAGGCAAGGGAGAGAGACAACAGTGGAGAGAGGCAAGGGAGAGAGACAACAGTGGAGAGAGGCAAGGGAGAGAGACAACAGTGGAGAGAGGCAAGGGAGAGAGACAACAGTGGGGAGAGGCAAGGGAGAGAGACAACAATGGAGAGAGGCAAGGGAGAGAGACAACAATGGAGAGAGGCAAGGGAGAGAGACAACAGTGGAGAGAGGCAAGGGAGAGAGACAACAGTGGGGAGAGGCAAGGGAGAGAGACAACAGTGGGGAGAGACAAGGGAGAGAGACAACAATGGAGAGAGGCAAGGGAGAGAGACAACAGTGGAGAGAGGCAAGGGAGAGAGACAACAGTGGGGAGAGGCACGGGAGAGAGACAACAGTGGAGAGAGGCAAGGGAAAAAGACAACTGTGGAGAGAGGCAAGGGAGAGAGACAACAGTGGAGAGCTGCAAGGGAGAGAGACAACAGTGGAGAGAGGCAAGGGAGAGAGACAACAGTGGAGAGAGGCAAGGGAGAGAGACAACAATGGAGAGAGGCCAGGGAAAGAGACAACAATGGAGAGAGACAAGGGAGAGACATCAGTGGGGAGAGGCAAGGGAGAGCGACAACAGTGGAGAGAGGCAAGGGAGAGAGACAACAGTGGGGAGAGGCAAGGGAGAGAGACAACAGTGGGGAGAGGCAAGGGAGGGAGACAACAGTGGGGAGAGACAAGGGAGAGAGACAACAGTGGAGAGAGGCAAGGGAGAGAGACAACAGTGGGGAGAGGCAAGGGAGAGAGACAACAGTGGAGAGAGGCAAGGGAGAGAGGCAAGGGAGAGAGGCAAGGGAGAGAGGCAAGGGAGAGAGACAACAGTGGAGAGAGACAAGGGAGAGAGACAACAGTGGAAGGAGGCAAGGGAGAGAGACAACAGTGGGGAGAGGCAAGGGAGAGAGACAACAGTGGAGAGAGGCAAGGGAGAGAGACAACAGTGGAGAGAGGCAAGGGGGAGAGACAACAATGGAGAGAGGCAAAGGAGAGAGACAACAGTGGAGAAAGGCAAGGGAGAGAGACAACAGTGGAGAGAGGCAAGGGAGAGAGACAACAGTGGAGAGAGGCAAGGGAGAGAGACGACAGTGGAGAGAGGCAAGGGAGAGAGACAACAGTGGAGAGAGGCAAGGGAGAGAGACAACAGTGGGGAGAGGCAAGGGAGAGAGACAACAGTGGAGAGAGGCAAGAGAGAGAGACAACAGTGGAGAGAGGCAAGGGAGAGAGACAACAGTGGAGAGAGGCAAGGGAGAGAGACAACAGTGGAGAGAGGCAAGGGAGAGAGACAACAATGGAGAGGGGCAAGGGAGAGAGACAACAGTGGAGAGAGGCAAGGGAGAGAGACAACAGTGGGGAGAGGCCAGGGAGAGAGACAACAGTGGGGAGAGGCAAGTGAGAGAGACAACAGTGGGGAGAGGCAAGGGAGAGAGACAACAGTGGGGAGAGGCCAGGGAGAGAGACAACAGTGGAGAGAGACAAGGGAGAGAGACGACAGTGGAGAGAGGCAAGGGAGAGAGACGACAGTGGAGAGAGACAAGGGAGAGAGACAACAGTGGGGAGAGGCCAGGGAGAGAGACAACAGTGGGGAGAGGCCAGGGAGAGAGACAACAGTGGGGAGAGGCAAGTGAGAGAGACAACAGTGGGGAGAGGCAAGGGAGAGAGACAACAGTGGGGAGAGGCCAGGGAGAGAGACAACAGTGGAGAGAGACAAGGGAGAGAGACAACAGTGGGGAGAGGCCAGGGAGAGAGACAACAGTGGGGAGAGGCCAGGGAGAGAGACAACAGTGGGGAGAGGCAAGGGAGAGAGACAACAGTGGAGAGAGACAAGGGAGAGAGACAACAGTGGGGAGAGGCCAGGGAGAGAGACAACAGTGGGGAGAGGCAAGGGAGAGAGACAACAGTGGGGAGAGGCAAGGGAGAGAGACAACAGTGGGGAGAGGCCAGGGAGAGAGACAACAGTGGAGAGAGACAAGGGAGAGAGACAACAGTGGGGAGAGGCCAGGGAGAGAGACAACAGTGGGGAGAGGCCAGGGAGAGAGACAACAGTAGGGAGAGGCAAGGGAGAGAGACAACAGTGGGGAGAGGCCAGTGAGAGAGACAACAGTGGGGAGAGGCAAGGGAGAGAGACAACAGTGGGGAGAGGCAAGGGAGAGAGACAACAGTGGGGAGAGGCCAGGGAGAGAGACAACAGTGGAGAGAGGCCAGGGAGAGAGACAACAGTGGAGGGAGGCCAGGGAGAGAGACAACAGTGGGGAGAGGCCAGGGAGAGAGACAACAATGGAGAGAGGCAAGGGAGAGAGACAACAGTGGGGAGAGACAAGGGAGTGAGACAACAGTGGAGACAGGCAAGGGAGAGAGACAACAGTGGGGAGAGGCAAGGGAGAGAGACAACAGTGGAGAGAGGCAAGGGAGTGAGACAACAGTGGAGAGAGGCAAGGGAGTGAGACAACAATGGAGAGAGGCAAGGGAGAGAGGCGAGGGAGAGAGACAACAGTGGAGAGAGACAAGGGAGAGAGACAACAGTGGAAGGAGGCAAGGGAGAGAGACAACAGTGGGGAGAGGCAAGGGAGAGAGACAACAGTGGAGAGAGGCAAGGGAGAGAGACAACAGTGGAGAGAGGCAAGGGGGAGAGACAACAGTGGAGAGAGGCAAGGGAGAGAGACAACAATGGAGAGAGGCAAAGGAGAGAGACAACAGTGGAGAAAGGCAAGGGAGAGAGACAACAGTGGAGAGAGGCAAGGGAGAGAGACAACAGTGGAGAGAGGCAAGGGAGAGAGACGACAGTGGAGAGAGGCAAGGGAGAGAGACAACAGTGGAGAGAGGCAAGGGAGAGAGACAACAGTGGGGAGAGGCAAGGGAGAGGGACAACAGTGGAGAGAGGCAAGAGAGAGAGACAACAGTGGAGAGAGGCAAGGGAGAGAGACAACAGTGGAGAGAGGCAAGGGAGAGAGACAACAGTGGAGAGAGGCAAGGGAGAGAGACAACAATGGAGAGAGGCAAGGGAGAGAGACAACAGTGGAGAGAGGCAAGGGAGAGAGACAACAGTGGGGAGAGGCCAGGGAGAGAGACAACAGTGGGGAGAGGCAAGTGAGAGAGACAACAGTGGGGAGAGGCAAGGGAGAGAGACAACAGTGGGGAGAGGCCAGGGAGAGAGACAACAGTGGAGAGAGACAAGGGAGAGAGACGACAGTGGAGAGAGGCAAGGGAGAGAGACGACAGTGGAGAGAGACAAGGGAGAGAGACAACAGTGGGGAGAGGCCAGGGAGAGAGACAACAGTGGGGAGAGGCCAGGGAGAGAGACAACAGTGGGGAGAGGCAAGTGAGAGAGACAACAGTGGGGAGAGGCAAGGGAGAGAGACAACAGTGGGGAGAGGCCAGGGAGAGAGACAACAGTGGAGAGAGACAAGGGAGAGAGACAACAGTGGGGAGAGGCCAGGGAGAGAGACAACAGTGGGGAGAGGCCAGGGAGAGAGACAACAGTGGGGAGAGGCAAGGGAGAGAGACAACAGTGGAGAGAGACAAGGGAGAGAGACAACAGTGGGGAGAGGCCAGGGAGAGAGACAACAGTGGGGAGAGGCAAGGGAGAGAGACAACAGTGGGGAGAGGCAAGGGAGAGAGACAACAGTGGGGAGAGGCCAGGGAGAGAGACAACAGTGGAGAGAGACAAGGGAGAGAGACAACAGTGGGGAGAGGCCAGGGAGAGAGACAACAGTGGGGAGAGGCCAGGGAGAGAGACAACAGTGGGGAGAGGCAAGGGAGAGAGACAACAGTGGGGAGAGGCCAGTGAGAGAGACAACAGTGGGGAGAGGCAAGGGAGAGAGACAACAGTGGGGAGAGGCAAGGGAGAGAGACAACAGTGGGGAGAGGCCAGGGAGAGAGACAACAGTGGAGAGAGGCCAGGGAGAGAGACAACAGTGGAGGGAGGCCAGGGAGAGAGACAACAGTGGGGAGAGGCCAGGGAGAGAGACAACAATGGAGAGAGGCAAGGGAGAGAGACAACAGTGGGGAGAGACAAGGGAGTGAGACAACAGTGGAGAAAGGCCAGGGAAAGAGACAACAGTGGGGAGAGTCAAGGGAGAGAGACAACAGTGGAGACAGGCAAGGGAGAGAGACAACAGTGGAGAGAGGCAAGAGAGAGAGACGACAGTGGAGAGAGGCAAGGGAGAGAGACAACAGTGGAGAGAGGCAAGGGAGAGAGACGACAGTGGAGAGAGGCA
Source organism: Arenicola marina (assembly GCA_964019135.1). Taxonomy (NCBI): domain Eukaryota; kingdom Metazoa; phylum Annelida; class Polychaeta; family Arenicolidae; genus Arenicola; species Arenicola marina. The sequence goes on along the minus strand of OZ025254.1, from coordinate 4,601,082 downwards.
AGGGAAAGAGACAACAGTGGGGAGAGGCAAGGGAGAGAGACAAGAGTGGAGAGAGGCAAGGCAGAGAGACAACAGTGGAGAGAGGCAAGAGAGAGAGACAACAGTGGAGAGAGGCAAGGGAGAGAGACAACAGTGGAGAGAGGCAAGGGAGAGAGACAACAAAGAAGAGAGGCAAGGGAGAGAGACAACAATGGAAAGAGAGGCAAGGGAGAGAGACAACAGTGGGGAGAGGCAAGGGAGAGAGACAACAGTGGGGAGAGGCAAGGGAGAGAGACAACAGTGGAGAGATGCAAGGGAGAGAGACAACAGTGGGGAGAGGCAAGGGAGAGAGACAAGTGGAGAGAGGCAAGGGAGAGAGACAACAATGGAGAGAGGCAAGGGAGAGAGACAACAGTGGGGAGAGGCCAGGGAGAGAGACAACAGTGGAGAGAGGCAAGGGAGAGAGACAACAGTGGAGAGAGGCAAGGGAGAGAGACAACAGTGGGGAGAGGCACGGGAGAGACAACAGTGGGGAGAGGCAAGGGAGAGAGACAACAGTGGGGAGAGGCAAGGGAGAGAGACAACAGTGGAGAGAGGCAAGGGAGAGAGACAACAGTGGAGAGAGGCAAGGGAGAGAGACAACAGTGGAGAAAGGCAAGGGAGAGAGACAACAGTGGAGAGAGGCAAGGGAGAGAGACAACAGTGGAGAGAGGCAAGGGAGAGAGACGACAGTGGAGAGAGGCAAGGGAGAGAGACAACAGTGGAGAGAGGCAAGGGAGAGAGACAACAGTGGGGAGAGGCAAGGGAGAGAGACAACAGTAGAGAGAGGCAAGGGAGAGAGACAACAGTGGAGAGAGGCAAGGGAGAGAGACAACAATGGAGAGAGGCAAGGGAGAGAGACAACAGTGGAGAGAGGCAAGGGAGAGAGACAACAGTGGGGAGAGGCAAGGGAGAGAGACAACAGTGGAGAGAGACAAGGGAGAGAGACAACAGTGGAGAGAGGCAAGGGAGAGAGACAACAGTGGTGAGAGGTCAGGGAAAGAGACAACAGTGGAGAGAGGCAAGGGAGAGAGACAACAGTGGAGAGAGGCAAGGGAGAGAGACAACAGTGGAGATAGGCAAGGGAGAGAGACAACAGTGGAGAGAGGCAAGGGAGAGAGACGACAGTGGAGAGAGGCAAGGGAAAGAGACAACAGTGGGGAGAGGCAAGGGAGAGAGACAACAGTGGGGAGAGGCCAGGGAAAGAGACAACAGTGGAGAGAGGCCAGGGAAAGAGACAACAGTGGGGAGAGGCAAGGGAGAGAGACAGCAGTGGGGAGAGGCAAGGGAGAGAGACAACAGTGGGGAGAGGCCAGGGAAAGAGACAACAGTGGGGAGAGGCCAGGGAAAGAGACAACAGTGGAGAGAGTCAAGGGAGAGAGACAACAGCGGGGAGAGGCCACTGAAAGAGACAACAGTGGAGAGAGTCAAGGGAGAGAGACAACAGTGGGGAGAGGCCAGGGAAAGAGACAACAGTGGAGAGAGGCAAGGGAGAGAGACAACAGTGGGGAGAGGCAAGGGAGAGAGACAACAGTGGGGAGAGGCCAGGGAAAGAGACAACAGTGGGGAGAGGCCAGGGAAAGAGACAACAGTGGAGAGAGTCAAGGGAGAGAGACAACAGTGGGGAGAGGCCAGGGAAAGAGACAACAGTGGAGAGAGGCAAGGGAGAGAGACAACAGTGGGGAGAGGCAAGGGAGAGAGACAACAGTGGGGAGAGGCAAGGGAGAGAGACAACAGTGGAGAGAGGCCAGGGAAAGAGACAACAGTGGGGAGAGTCAAGGGAGAGAGACAACAGTGGGGAGAGGCCAGGGAAAGAGACAACAGTGGGGAGAGGCCAGGGAAAGAGACAACAGTGGAGAGAGTCAAGGGAGAGAGACAACAGTGGGGAGAGGCAAGGGAGAGGGACAACAGTGGGGAGAGTTCAGGGAAAGAGACAACAGTGGAGAGAGACAAGGGAGAGAGACAACAGTGGAGAGAGGCAAGGGAGAGAGACAACACTGGGGAGAGTCAAGGGAGAGAAACAACAGTGGAGAGAGGCCAGGGAAAGAGACAACAGTGGAGAGAGACAAGGGAGAGAGACAACAGTGGAGAGAGGCCAGGGAAAGAGACAATAGTGGGGAGAGTCAAGGGAGAGAGACAACAGTGGGGAGAGGCCAGGGAGAGAGACAACAGTGGAGAGAGGCCAGGGAAAGAGACAACAGTGGGAAGAGTCAAGGGAGAGAGACAACAGTGGGGAGAGGCCAGGGAAAGAGACAACAGTGGGGAGAGGCCAGGGAAAGAGACAACAGTGGGGAGAGGCCAGGGAAAGAGACAACAGTGGGGAAAGGCCAGGGAAAGAGACAACAGTGGAGAGAGTCAGGGGAGAGAGACAACAGTGGGGAGAGGCCAGGGAGAGAGACAACAGTGGAGAGAGGCCAGGGAAAGAGACAACAGTGGGGAGAGTCAAGGGAGAGAGACAACAGTGGGGAGAGACAAGGGAGAGAGACAACAGTGGGGAGAGGCCAGGGAAAGAGACAACAGTGGAGAGAGGCAAGGGAGAGAGACAACAGTGGAGAGAGGCAAGGGAGAGATACAACAGTGGAGAGAGGCAAGGGAGAGAGACAACAGTGGAGAGAGGCAAGGGAGAGAGACGACAGTGGAGAGAGGCAAGGGAGAGAGACAACAGTGGAGAGAGGCAAGGGAGAGAGACAACACAATGGAGAGAGGCAAGGGAGAGAGACAACAGTGGGGAGAGGCAAGGGAGAGAGACATCAATGGAGAGAGGCAAGGGAGAGAGACAACAGTGGGGAGAGGCCAGGGAAAGAGACAACAGTGGAGAGAGGCAAGGGAGAGAGACAAGAGTGGAGAGAGGCAAGGGAGAGAGACAACAGTGGAGAGCGGCAAGAGAGAGAGACAACAGTGGAGAGAGGCAAGGGAGAGAGACAACAGTGGAGAGAGGCAAGGGAGAGAGACAACAAAGAAGAGAGGCAAGGGAGAGAGACAACAATGGAGAGAGAGGCAAGGGAGAGAGACAACAGTGGGGAGAGGCAAGGGAGAGAGACAACAGTGGGGAGAGGCAAGGGAGAGAGACAACAGTGGAGAGATGCAAGGGAGAGAGACAACAGTGGGGAGAGGCAAGGGAGAGAGACAAGTGGAGAGAGGCAAGGGAGAGAGACAACAATGGAGAGAGGCAAGGGAGAGAGACAACAGTGGGGAGAGGCCAGGGAGAGAGACAACAGTGGAGAGAGGCAAGGGAGAGAGACAACAGTGGAGAGAGGCAAGGGAGAGAGACAACAGTGGGGAGAGGCACGGGAGAGAGACAACAGTGGGGAGAGGCAAGGGAGAGAGACAACAGTGGGGAGAGGCAAGGGAGAGAGACAACAGTGGAGAGAGGCAAGGGAGAGAGACAACAGTGGAGAGAGGCAAGGGAGAGAGACAACAGTGGAGAAAGGCAAGGGAGAGAGACAACAGTGGAGAGAGGCAAGGGAGAGAGACAACAGTGGAGAGAGGCAAGGGAGAGAGACGACAGTGGAGAGAGGCAAGGGAGAGAGACAACAGTGGAGAGAGGCAAGGGAGAGAGACAACAGTGGGGAGAGGCAAGGGAGAGAGACAACAGTGGAGAGAGGCAAGGGAGAGAGACAACAGTGGAGAGAGGCAAGGGAGAGAGACAACAATGGAGAGAGGCAAGGGAGAGAGACAACAGTGGAGAGAGGCAAGGGAGAGCGACAACAGTGGGGAGAGGCAAGGGAGAGAGACAACAGTGGAGAGAGACAAGGGAGAGAGACAACAGTGGAGAGAGGCAAGGGAGAGAGACAACAGTGGTGAGAGGTCAGGGAAAGAGAAAACAGTGGAGAGAGGCAAGGGAGAGAGACAACAGTGGAGAGAGGCAAGGGAGAGAGACAACAGTGGAGAGAGGCAAGGGAGAGAGACAACAGTGGAGAGAGGTCAGGGAAAGAGACAACAGTGGAGAGAGGCAAGGGAGAGAGACAACAGTGGAGAGAGGCAAGGGAGAGAGACAACAATGGAGAGAGGCAAGGGAGAGAGACAACAGTGGGGAGAGGCAAGGGAGAGAGACAACAATGGAGAGATGCAAGGGAGAGAGACAACAGTGGAGAGAGGCAAGGGAGAGAGACAACAGTGGAGAGAGGCAAGGGAGAGAGACAACAGTGGGGAGAGGCAAGGGAGAGAGACAACAGTGAGGAGAGGCAAGGGAGAGAGACAACAGTGGAGAGAGGCAAGGGAGAGAGACAACAGTGGAGAGAGGCAAGGGAGAGAGACAACAGTGGGGAGAGGCAAGGGAGAGAGACAACAATGGAGAGAGGCAAGGGAGAGAGACAACAGTGGAGAGTGGCAAGGGAGAGAGACAACAGTGGGGAGAGGCACGGGAGAGAGACAACAGTGGAGAGAGGCAAGGGAAAGAGACAACAGTGGAGAGAGGCAAGGGAGAGAGACAACAGTGGAGAGAGGCAAGGGAGAGAGACAACAATGGAGAGAGGCAAGGGAGAGAGACAACAGTGGGGAGAGGCAAGGGAGAGAGACAACAATGGAGAGAGGCAAGGGAGAGAGACAACAGTGGAGAGAGGCAAGGGAGAGAGACAACAGTGGGGAGAGGCTAGGGAGAGAGACAACAGTGGGGAGAGACAAGGGAGAGAGACAACAATGGAGAGAGGCAAGGGAGAGAGACAACAGTGGAGAGAGGCAAGGGAGAGAGACAACAGTGGGGAAAGACACGGGAGAGAGACAACAGTGGAGAGAGGCACGGGAAAGAGACAACAGTGGGGAGAGGCACGGGAGAGAGACAACATTGGAGAGAGGCAAGGGAGAGAGACAACAGTGGAGAGAGGCAAGGGAGAGAGACAACAGTGGAGAGAGGCAAGGGAGAGAGACAACAATGGAGAGAGGCCAGGGAAAGAGACAACAATGGAGAGAGACAAGGGAGAGAGACAACAGTGGGGAGAGGCAAGGGAGAGAGACAACAGTGGAGAGAGGCAAGGGAGAGAGACAACAGTGGGGAGAGGCAAGGGAGAGAGACAACAGTGGGGAGAGGCAAGGGAGAGAGACAATAGTGGGGAGAGGCAAGGGAGAGAGACAACAGTGGAGAGAGGCAAGGGAGAGAGACAACAGTGGGGAGAGGCAAGGGAGAGAGACAACAGTGGAGAGAGGCAAGGGAGAGAGACAACAGTAGAGAGAGGCAAGGGAGAGAGACAACAGTGGAGAGAGGCAAGGGAGAGAGACAACAATGGAGAGAGGCCAAGGAGAGAGACAACAGTGGAGAAAGGCAAGGGAGAGAGACAACAGTGGGGAGAGGCAAGGGAGAGAGACAACAGTGGGGAGAGGCAAGGGAGAGAGACAACAGTGGAGAGAGGCAAGGGAGAGAGACAACAGTGGAGAGAGGCAAGGGAGAGAGACAACAGTGGAGAGAGGCAAGGGAGAGAGACAACAGTGGAGAGAGGCAAGGGAGAGAGACAACAGTGGGGAGAGGCAAGGGAGAGAGACAACAGTGGGGAGAGGCAAGGGAGAGAGACAACAGCGGAGAGAGGCAAGGGAGAGAGACAACAGTGGAGAGAGGCAAGAGAGAGAGACAACAGTGGAGAGAGGCAAGGGAGAGAGATAACAGTGGAGAGAGGCAAGGGAGAGAGACAACAAAGAAGAGAGGCAAGGGAGAGAGACAACAATGGAGAGAGAGGCAAGGGAGAGAGACAACAGTGGAGAGAGGCAAGGGAGAGAGACAACAGTGGGGAGAGGCAAGGGAGAGAGACAACAGTGGAGAAAGGCAAGGGAGAGAGACAACAGTGGGGAGAGGCAAGGGAGAGAGACAACAGTGGAGAGATGCAAGGGAGAGAGACGACAGTGGAGAGAGGCAAGGGAGAGAGACAACAGTGGGGAGAGGCAAGGGAGAGAGACAACAGTGGGGAGAGGCAAGGGAGAGAGACAACAGTGGAGAAAGGCAAGGGAGAGAGACAACAGTGGGGAGAGGCAAGGGAGAGAGACAACAGTGGAGAGATGCAAGGGAGAGAGACAACAGTTGGGAGAGGCAAGGGAGAGAGACGACAGTGGAGAGAGGCAAGGGAGAGAGACAACAATGGAGAGAGGCAAGGGAGAGCGACAACAGTGGGGAGAGGCCAGGGAGAGAGACAACAGTGGAGAGAGGCAAGGGAGAGAGACAACAGTGGAGAGAGGCAAGGGAGAGAGACAACAGTGGGGAGAGGCACGGGAGAGAGACAACAGTGGGGAGAGGCAAGGGAGAGAGACAACAGTGGGGAGAGGCAAGGGAGAGAGACAACAGTGGAGAGAGGCAAGGGAGAGAGACAACAGTAGAGAGAGGCAAGGGAGAGAGACAACAGTGGAGAAAGGCAAGGGAGAGAGACAACAGTGGAGAGAGGCAAGGGAGAGAGACAACAGTGGAGAGAGGCAAGGGAGAGAGACGACAGTGGAGAGAGGCAAGGGAGAGAGACAACAGTGGAGAGAGGCAAGGGAGAGAGACAACAGTGGGGAGAGGCAAGGGAGAGAGACAACAGTGGAGAGAGGCAAGGGAGAGAGACAACAGTAGAGAGAGGCAAGGGAGAGAGACAACAGTGGAGAGAGGCAAGGGAGAGAGACAACAGTGGAGAGAGGCAAGGGAGAGAGACAACAGTGGGGAGAGGCAAGGGAGAGAGACAACAGTGGAGAGAGACAAGGGAGAGAGACAACAGTGGAGAGAGGCAAGGGAGAGAGACAACAGTGGTGAGAGGTCAGGGAAAGAGACAACAGTGGAGAGAGGCAAGGGAGAGAGACAACAGTGGAGAGAGGCAAGGGAGAGAGACAACAGTGGAGAGAGGCAAGGGAGAGAGACAACAGTGGAGAGAGGTCAGGGAAAGAGACAACAGTGGAGAGAGGCAAGGGAGAGAGACAACAGTGGAGAGAGGCAAGGGAGAGAGACAACAATGGAGAGAGGCAAGGGAGAGAGACAACAGTGGGGAGAGGCAAGGGAGAGAGACAACAATGGAGAGAGGCAAGGGAGAGAGACAACAGTGGAGAGAGGCAAGGGAGAGAGACAAAAGTGGGGAGAGGCCAGGGAGAGAGACAACAGTGGGGAGAGGCAAGGGAGAGAGACAACAGTGGAGAGAGGCAAGGGAGAGAGACAACAGTTGAGAGAGGCAAGGGAGAGAGACAACAGTGGGGAGAAGCAAGGGAGAGAGACAACAGTGGGGAGAGGCAAGGGAGAGAGACAACAGTGGAGAGAGGCAAGGGAGAGAGACAACAGTGGAGAGAGGCAAGGGAGAGAGACAACAGTGGGGAGAGGCAAGGGAGAGAGACAACAATGGAGAGAGGCAAGGGAAAGAGACAACAGTGGAGAGAGGCAAGGGAGAGAGACAACAGTGGGGAGAGGCACGGGAGAGAGACAACAGTGGAGAGAGGCAAGGGAAAGAGACAACAGTGGAGAGCGGCAAGGGAGAGAGACAACAGTGGAGAGAGGCAAGGGAGAGAGACAACAATGGAGAGAGGCAAGGGAGAGAGACAACAGTGGGGAGAGGCAAGGGAGAGAGACAACAATGGAGAGAGGCAAGGGAGAGAGACAACAGTGGAGAGAGGCAAGGGAGAGAGACAACAGTGGGGAGAGGCAAGGGAGAGAGACAACAGTGGGGAGAGGCAAGGGAGAGAGACAACAATGGAGAGAGGCAAGGGAGAGAGACAACAGTGGAGAGAGGCAAGGGAGAGAGACAACAGTGGGGAGAGGCACGGGAGAGAGACAACAGTGGAGAGAGGCAAGGGAAAAAGACAACTGTGGAGAGAGGCAAGGGAGAGAGACAACAGTGGAGAGCTGCAAGGGAGAGAGACAACAGTGGAGAGAGGCAAGGGAGAGAGACAACAGTGGAGAGAGGCAAGGGAGAGAGACAACAATGGAGAGAGGCCAGGGAAAGAGACAACAATGGAGAGAGACAAGGGAGAGAGACAACAGTGGGGAGAGGCAAGGGAGAGCGACAACAGTGGAGAGAGGCAAGGGAGAGAGACAACAGTGGGGAGAGGCAAGGGAGAGAGACAACAGTGGGGAGAGGCAAGGGAGGGAGACAACAGTGGGGAGAGACAAGGGAGAGAGACAACAGTGGAGAGAGGCAAGGGAGAGAGACAACAGTGGGGAGAGGCAAGGGAGAGAGACAACAGTGGAGAGAGGCAAGGGAGTGAGACAACAATGGAGAGAGGCAAGGGAGAGAGGCAAGGGAGAGAGACAACAGTGGAGAGAGACAAGGGAGAGAGACAACAGTGGAGGGAGGCAAGGGAGAGAGACAACAGTGGGGAGAGGCAAGGGAGCGTGACAACAGTGGAGAGAGGCAAGGGAGAGAGACAACAGTGGAGAGAGGCAAGGGAGAGAGACAACAGTGGAGAGAGGCAAGGGAGAGAGACAACAATGGAGAGAGGCAAAGGAGAGAGACAACAGTGGAGAAAGGCAAGGGAGAGAGACAACAGTGGAGAGAGGCAAGGGAGAGAGACAACAGTGGAGAGAGGCAAGGGAGAGAGACGACAGTGGAGAGAGGCAAGGGAGAGAGACAACAGTGGAGAGAGGCAAGGGAGAGAGACAACAGTGGGGAGAGGCAAGGGAGAGAGACAACAGTGGAGAGAGGCAAGAGAGAGAGACAACAGTGGAGAGAGGCAAGGGAGAGAGACAACAGTGGAGAGAGGCAAGGGAGAGAGACAACAGTGGAGAGAGGCAAGGGAGAGAGACAACAATGGAGAGAGGCAAGGGAGAGAGACAACAATGGAGAGAGGCAAGGGAGAGAGACAACAGTGGAGAGAGGCAAGGGAGAGAGACAACAGTGGGGAGAGGCCAGGGAGAGAGACAACAGTGGAGAGAGGCAAGGGAGAGAGACAACAGTGGGGAGAGGCCAGGGAAAGAGACAACAGTGGAGAGAGGCCAGGGAAAGAGACAACAGTGGGGAGAGGCAAGGGAGAGAGACAGCAGTGGGGAGAGGCAAGGGAGAGAGACAACAGTGGGGAGAGGCCAGGGAAAGAGACAACAGTGGGGAGAGGCCAGGGAAAGAGACAACAGTGGAGAGAGTCAAGGGAGAGAGACAACAGCGGGGAGAGGCCAGGGAAAGAGACAACAGTGGAGAGAGTCAAGGGAGAGAGACAACAGTGGGGAGAGGCCAGGGAAAGAGACAACAGTGGAGAGAGGCAAGGGAGAGAGACAACAGTGGGGAGAGGCAAGGGAGAGAGACAACAGTGGGGAGAGGCCAGGGAAAGAGACAACAGTGGGGAGAGGCAAGGGAGAGAGACAGCAGTGGGGAGAGGCAAGGGAGAGAGACAACAGTGGGGAGAGGCCAGGGAAAGAGACAACAGTGGGGAGAGGCCAGGGAAAGAGACAACAGTGGAGAGAGTCAAGGGAGAGAGACAACAGCGGGGAGAGGCCAGGGAAAGAGACAACAGTGGAGAGAGTCAAGGGAGAGAGACAACAGTGGGGAGAGGCCAGGGAAAGAGACAACAGTGGAGAGAGGCAAGGGAGAGAGACAACAGTGGGGAGAGGCAAGGGAGAGAGACAACAGTGGGGAGAGGCCAGGGAAAGAGACAACAGTGGGGAGAGGCCAGGGAAAGAGACAACAGTGGAGAGAGTCAAGGGAGAGAGACAACAGTGGGGAGAGGCCAGGGAAAGAGACAACAGTGGAGAGAGGCAAGGGAGAGAGACAACAGTGGGGAGAGGCAAGGGAGAGAGACAACAGTGGGGAGAGGCAAGGGAGAGAGACAACAGTGGAGAGAGGCCAGGGAAAGAGACAACAGTGGGGAGAGTCAAGGGAGAGAGACAACAGTGGGGAGAGGCCAGGGAAAGAGACAACAGTGGGGAGAGGCCAGGGAAAGAGACAACAGTGGAGAGAGTCAAGGGAGAGAGACAACAGTGGGGAGAGGCAAGGGAGAGAGACAACAGTGGGGAGAGTTCAGGGAAAGAGACAACAGTGGAGAGAGACAAGGGAGAGAGACAACAGTGGAGAGAGGCAAGGGAGAGAGACAACACTGGGGAGAGTCAAGGGAGAGAAACAACAGTGGAGAGAGGCCAGGGAAAGAGACAACAGTGGAGAGAGACAAGGGAGAGAGACAACAGTGGAGAGAGGCCAGGGAAAGAGACAATAGTGGGGAGAGTCAAGGGAGAGAGACAACAGTGGGGAGAGGCCAGGGAGAGAGACAACAGTGGAGAGAGGCCAGGGAAAGAGACAACAGTGGGAAGAGTCAAGGGAGAGAGACAACAGTGGGGAGAGGCCAGGGAGAGAGACAACAGTGGGGAGAGGCCAGGGAAAGAGACAACAGTGGGGAGAGGCCAGGGAAAGAGACAACAGTGGGGAAAGGCCAGGGAAAGAGACAACAGTGGAGAGAGTCAGGGGAGAGAGACAACAGTGGGGAGAGGCCAGGGAGAGAGACAACAGTGGAGAGAGGCCAGGGAAAGAGACAACAGTGGGGAGAGTCAAGGGAGAGAGACAACAGTGGGGAGAGACAAGGGAGAGAGACAACAGTGGGGAGAGGCCAGGGAAAGACACAACAGTGGAGAGAGGCAAGGGAGAGAGACAACAGTGGAGAGAGGCAAGGGAGAGAGACAACAGTGGAGAGAGGCAAGGGAGAGAGACAACAGTGGAGAGAGGCAAGGGAGAGAGACGACAGTGGAGAGAGGCAAGGGAGAGAGACAACAGTGGAGAGAGGCAAGGGAGAGAGACAACACAATGGAGAGAGGCAAGGGAGAGAGACAACAGTGGGGAGAGGCAAGGGAGAGAGACATCAATGGAGAGAGGCAAGGGAGAGAGACAACAGTGGGGAGAGGCCAGGGAAAGAGACAACAGTGGAGAGAGGCAAGGGAGAGAGACAAGAGTGGAGAGAGGCAAGGGAGAGAGACAACAGTGGAGAGCGGCAAGAGAGAGAGACAACAGTGGAGAGAGGCAAGGGAGAGAGACAACAGTGGAGAGAGGCAAGGGAGAGAGACAACAAAGAAGAGAGGCAAGGGAGAGAGACAACAATGGAGAGAGAGGCAAGGGAGAGAGACAACAGTGGGGAGAGGCAAGGGAGAGAGACAACAGTGGGGAGAGGCAAGGGAGAGAGACAACAGTGGAGAGATGCAAGGGAGAGAGACAACAGTGGGGAGAGGCAAGGGAGAGAGACAAGTGGAGAGAGGCAAGGGAGAGAGACAACAATGGAGAGAGGCAAGGGAGAGAGACAACAGTGGGGAGAGGCCAGGGAGAGAGACAACAGTGGAGAGAGGCAAGGGAGAGAGACAACAGTGGAGAGAGGCAAGGGAGAGAGACAACAGTGGGGAGAGGCACGGGAGAGAGACAACAGTGGGGAGAGGCAAGGGAGAGAGACAACAGTGGGGAGAGGCAAGGGAGAGAGACAACAGTGGAGAGAGGCAAGGGAGAGAGACAACAGTGGAGAGAGGCAAGGGAGACAGACAACAGTGGAGAAAGGCAAGGGAGAGAGACAACAGTGGAGAGAGGCAAGGGAGAGAGACAACAGTGGAGAGAGGCAAGGGAGAGAGACGACAGTGGAGAGAGGCAAGGGAGAGAGACAACAGTGGAGAGAGGCAAGGGAGAGAGACAACAGTGGGGAGAGGCAAGGGAGAGAGACAACAGTGGAGAGAGGCAAGGGAGAGAGACAACAGTGGAGAGAGGCAAGGGAGAGAGACAACAATGGAGAGAGGCAAGGGAGAGAGACAACAGTGGAGAGAGGCAAGGGAGAGAGACAACAGTGGGGAGAGGCAAGGGAGAGAGACAACAGTGGAGAGAGACAAGGGAGAGAGACAACAGTGGAGAGAGGCAAGGGAGAGAGACAACAGTGGTGAGAGGTCAGGGAAAGAGACAACAGTGGAGAGAGGCAAGGGAGAGAGACAACAGTGGAGAGAGGCAAGGGAGAGAGACAACAGTGGAGAGAGGCAAGGGAGAGAGACAACAGTGGAGAGAGGTCAGGGAAAGAGACAACAGTGGAGAGAGGCAAGGGAGAGAGACAACAGTGGAGAGAGGCAAGGGAGAGAGACAACAATGGAGAGAGGCAAGGGAGAGAGACAACAGTGGGGAGAGGCAAGGGAGAGAGACAACAATGGAGAGATGCAAGGGAGAGAGACAACAGTGGAGAGAGGCAAGGGAGAGAGACAACAGTGGAGAGAGGCAAGGGAGAGAGACAACAGTGGGGAGAGGCAAGGGAGAGAGACAACAGTGGGGAGAGGCAAGGGAGAGAGACAACAGTGGAGAGAGGCAAGGGAGAGAGACAACAGTGGAGAGAGGCAAGGGAGAGAGACAACAGTGGGGAGAGGCAAGGGAGAGAGACAACAATGGAGAGAGGCAAGGGAGAGAGACAACAGTGGAGAGAGGCAAGGGAGAGAGACAACAGTGGGGAGAGGCACGGGAGAGAGACAACAGTGGAGAGAGGCAAGGGAAAGAGACAACAGTGGAGAGAGGCAAGGGAGAGAGACAACAGTGGAGAGAGGCAAGGGAGAGAGACAACAATGGAGAGAGGCAAGGGAGAGAGACAACAGTGGGGAGAGGCAAGGGAGAGAGACAACAATGGAGAGAGGCAAGGGAGAGAGACAACAGTGGAGAGAGGCAAGGGAGAGAGACAACAGTGGGGAGAGGCTAGGGAGAGAGACAACAGTGGGGAGAGACAAGGGAGAGAGACAACAATGGAGAGAGGCAAGGGAGAGAGACAACAGTGGAGAGAGGCAAGGGAGAGAGACAACAGTGGGGAGAGGCACGGGAGAGAGACAACAGTGGAGAGAGGCACGGGAAAGAGACAACAGTGGGGAGAGGCACGGGAGAGAGACAACAGTGGAGAGAGGCAAGGGAGAGAGACAACAGTGGAGAGAGGCAAGGGAGAGAGACAACAGTGGAGAGAGGCAAGGGAGAGAGACAACAATGGAGAGAGGCCAGGGAAAGAGACAACAATGGAGAGAGACAAGGGAGAGAGACAACAGTGGGGAGAGGCAAGGGAGAGAGACAACAGTGGAGAGAGGCAAGGGAGAGAGACAACAGTGGGGAGAGGCAAGGGAGAGAGACAACAGTGGGGAGAGGCAAGGGAGAGAGACAATAGTGGGGAGAGGCAAGGGAGAGAGACAACAGTGGAGAGAGGCAAGGGAGAGAGACAACAGTGGGGAGAGGCAAGGGAGAGAGACAACAGTGGAGAGAGGCAAGGGAGAGAGACAACAGTAGAGAGAGGCAAGGGAGAGAGACAACAGTGGAGAGAGGCAAGGGAGAGAGACAACAATGGAGAGAGGCAAAGGAGAGAGACAACAGTGGAGAAAGGCAAGGGAGAGAGACAACAGTGGGGAGAGGCAAGGGAGAGAGACAACAGTGGGGAGAGGCAAGGGAGAGAGACAACAGTGGAGAGAGGCAAGGGAGAGAGACAACAGTGGAGAGAGGCAAGGGAGAGAGACAACAGTGGAGAGAGGCAAGGGAGAGAGACAACAGTGGAGAGAGGCAAGGGAGAGAGACAACAGTGGGGAGAGGCAAGGGAGAGAGACAACAGTGGGGAGAGGCAAGGGAGAGAGACAACAGTGGAGAGAGGCAAGGGAGAGAGACAACAGTGGAGAGAGGGAAGAGAGAGAGACAACAGTGGAGAGAGGCAAGGGAGAGAGATAACAGTGGAGAGAGGCAAGGGAGAGAGACAACAAAGAAGAGAGGCAAGGGAGAGAGACAACAATGGAGAGAGAGGCAAGGGAGAGAGACAACAGTGGAGAGAGGCAAGGGAGAGAGACAACAGTGGGGAGAGGCAAGGGAGAGAGACAACAGTGGAGAAAGGCAAGGGAGAGAGACAACAGTGGGGAGAGGCAAGGGAGAGAGACAACAGTGGAGAGATGCAAGGGAGAGAGACGACAGTGGAGAGAGGCAAGGGAGAGAGACAACAGTGGGGAGAGGCAAGGGAGAGAGACAACAGTGGGGAGAGGCAAGGGAGAGAGACAACAGTGGAGAAAGGCAAGGGAGAGAGACAACAGTGGGGAGAGGCAAGGGAGAGAGACAACAGTGGAGAGATGCAAGGGAGAGAGACAACAGTTGGGAGTGGCAAGGGAGAGAGACGACAGTGGAGAGAGGCAAGGGAGAGAGACAACAATGGAGAGAGGCAAGGGAGAGCGACAACAGTGGGGAGAGGACAGGGAGAGAGACAACAGTGGAGAGAGGCAAGGGAGAGAGACAACAGTGGAGAGAGGCAAGGGAGAGAGACAACAGTGGGGAGAGGCACGGGAGAGAGACAACAGTGGGGAGAGGCAAGGGAGAGAGACAACAGTGGGGAGAGGCAAGGGAGAGAGACAACAGTGGAGAGAGGCAAGGGAGAGAGACAACAGTAGAGAGAGGCAAGGGAGAGAGACAACAGTGGAGAAAGGCAAGGGAGAGAGACAACAGTGGAGAGAGGCAAGGGAGAGAGACAACAGTGGAGAGAGGCAAGGGAGAGAGACGACAGTGGAGAGAGGCAAGGGAGAGAGACAACAGTGGAGAGAGGCAAGGGAGAGAGACAACAGTGGGGAGAGGCAAGGGAGAGAGACAACAGTGGAGAGAGGCAAGGGAGAGAGACAACAGTAGAGAGAGGCAAGGGAGAGAGACAACAGTGGAGAGAGGCAAGGGAGAGAGACAACAGTGGAGAGAGGCAAGGGAGAGAGACAACAGTGGGGAGAGGCAAGGGAGAGAGACAACAGTGAAGAGAGACAAGGGAGAGAGACAACAGTGGAGAGAGGCAAGGGAGAGAGACAACAGTGGTGAGAGGTCAGGGAAAGAGACAACAGTGGAGAGAGGCAAGGGAGAGAGACAACAGTGGAGAGAGGCAAGGGAGAGAGACAACAGTGGAGAGAGGCAAGGGAGAGAGACAACAGTGGAGAGAGGTCAGGGAAAGAGACAACAGTGGAGAGAGGCAAGGGAGAGAGACAACAGTGGAGAGAGGCAAGGGAGAGAGACAACAATGGAGAGAGGCAAGGGAGAGAGACAACAGTGGGGAGAGGCAAGGGAGAGAGACAACAATGGAGAGAGGCAAGGGAGAGAGACAACAGTGGAGAGAGGCAAGGGAGAGAGACAAAAGTGGGGAGAGGCCAGGGAGAGAGACAACAGTGGGGAGAGGCAAGGGAGAGAGACAACAGTGGAGAAAGGCAAGGGAGAGAGACAACAGTGGGGAGAGGCAAGGGAGAGAGACAACAGTGGAGAGATGCAAGGGAGAGAGACAACAGTTGGGAGTGGCAAGGGAGAGAGACGACAGTGGAGAGAGGCAAGGGAGAGAGACAACAATGGAGAGAGGCAAGGGAGAGCGACAACAGTGGGGAGAGGACAGGGAGAGAGACAACAGTGGAGAGAGGCAAGGGAGAGAGACAACAGTGGAGAGAGGCAAGGGAGAGAGACAACAGTGGGGAGAGGCACGGGAGAGAGACAACAGTGGGGAGAGGCAAGGGAGAGAGACAACAGTGGGGAGAGGCAAGGGAGAGAGACAACAGTGGAGAGAGGCAAGGGAGAGAGACAACAGTAGAGAGAGGCAAGGGAGAGAGACAACAGTGGAGAAAGGCAAGGGAGAGAGACAACAGTGGAGAGAGGCAAGGGAGAGAGACAACAGTGGAGAGAGGCAAGGGAGAGAGACGACAGTGGAGAGAGGCAAGGGAGAGAGACAACAGTGGAGAGAGGCAAGGGAGAGAGACAACAGTGGGGAGAGGCAAGGGAGAGAGACAACAGTGGAGAGAGGCAAGGGAGAGAGACAACAGTAGAGAGAGGCAAGGGAGAGAGACAACAGTGGAGAGAGGCAAGGGAGAGAGACAACAGTGGAGAGAGGCAAGGGAGAGAGACAACAGTGGGGAGAGGCAAGGGAGAGAGACAACAGTGAAGAGAGACAAGGGAGAGAGACAACAGTGGAGAGAGGCAAGGGAGAGAGACAACAGTGGTGAGAGGTCAGGGAAAGAGACAACAGTGGAGAGAGGCAAGGGAGAGAGACAACAGTGGAGAGAGGCAAGGGAGAGAGACAACAGTGGAGAGAGGCAAGGGAGAGAGACAACAGTGGAGAGAGGTCAGGGAAAGAGACAACAGTGGAGAGAGGCAAGGGAGAGAGACAACAGTGGAGAGAGGCAAGGGAGAGAGACAACAATGGAGAGAGGCAAGGGAGAGAGACAACAGTGGGGAGAGGCAAGGGAGAGAGACAACAATGGAGAGAGGCAAGGGAGAGAGACAACAGTGGAGAGAGGCAAGGGAGAGAGACAAAAGTGGGGAGAGGCCAGGGAGAGAGACAACAGTGGGGAGAGGCGAGGGAGAGAGACAACAGTGGAGAGAGGCAAGGGAGAGAGACAACAGTGGAGAGAGGCAAGGGAGAGAGACAACAGTGGGGAGAAGCAAGGGAGAGAGACAACAGTGGGGAGAGGCAAGGGAGAGAGACAACAGTGGAGAGAGGCAAGGGAGAGAGACAACAGTGGAGAGAGGCAAGGGAGAGAGACAACAGTGGGGAGAGGCAAGGGAGAGAGACAACAATGGAGAGAGGCAAGGGAGAGAGACAACAGTGGAGAGAGGCAAGGGAGAGAGACAACAGTGGGGAGAGGCACGGGAGAGAGACAACAGTGGAGAGAGGCAAGGGAAAGAGACAACAGTGGAGAGCGGCAAGGGAGAGAGACAACAGTGGAGAGAGGCAAGGGAGAGAGACAACAATGGAGAGAGGCAAGGGAGAGAGACAACAGTGGGGAGAGGCAAGGGAGAGAGACAACAATGGAGAGAGGCAAGGGAGAGAGACAACAGTGGAGAGAGGCAAGGGAGAGAGACAACAGTGGGGAGAGGCAAGGGAGAGAGACAACAGTGGGGAGAGGCAAGGGAGAGAGACAACAATGGAGAGAGGCAAGGGAGAGAGACAACAGTGGAGAGAGGCAAGGGAGAGAGACAACAGTGGGGAGAGGCACGGGAGAGAGACAACAGTGGAGAGAGGCAAGGGAAAAAGACAACTGTGGAGAGAGGCAAGGGAGAGAGACAACAGTGGAGAGCTGCAAGGGAGAGAGACAACAGTGGAGAGAGGCAAGGGAGAGAGACAACAGTGGAGAGAGGCAAGGGAGAGAGACAACAATGGAGAGAGGCCAGGGAAAGAGACAACAATGGAGAGAGACAAGGGAGAGAGACAACAGTGGGGAGAGGCAAGGGAGAGCGACAACAGTGGAGAGAGGCAAGGGAGAGAGACAACAGTGGGGAGAGGCAAGGGAGAGAGACAACAGTGGGGAGAGGCAAGGGAGGGAGACAACAGTGGGGAGAGACAAGGGAGAGAGACAACAGTGGAGAGAGGCAAGGGAGAGAGACAACAGTGGGGAGAGGCAAGGGAGAGAGACAACAGTGGAGAGAGGCAAGGGAGTGAGACAACAATGGAGAGAGGCAAGGGAGAGAGGCAAGGGAGAGAGACAACAGTGGAGAGAGACAAGGGAGAGAGACAACAGTGGAGGGAGGCAAGGGAGAGAGACAACAGTGGGGAGAGGCAAGGGAGCGTGACAACAGTGGAGAGAGGCAAGGGAGAGAGACAACAGTGGAGAGAGGCAAGGGAGAGAGACAACAGTAGAGAGAGGCAAGGGAGAGAGACAACAATGGAGAGAGGCAAAGGAGAGAGACAACAGTGGAGAAAGGCAAGGGAGAGAGACAACAGTGGAGAGAGGCAAGGGAGAGAGACAACAGTGGAGAGAGGCAAGGGAGAGAGACGACAGTGGAGAGAGGCAAGGGAGAGAGACAACAGTGGGGAGAGGCAAGGGAGAGAGACAACAGTGGAGAGAGGCAAGAGAGAGAGACAACAGTGGAGAGAGGCAAGGGAGAGAGACAACAGTGGAGAGAGGCAAGGGAGAGAGACAACACTGGGGAGAGTCAACGGAGAGAAACAACAGTGGAGAGAGGCCAGGGAAAGAGACAACAGTGGAGAGAGACAAGGGAGAGAGACAACAGTGGAGAGAGGCCAGGGAAAGAGACAATAGTGGGGAGAGTCAAGGGAGAGAGACAACAGTGGGGAGAGGCCAGGGAGAGAGACAACAGTGGAGAGAGGCCAGGGAAAGAGACAACAGTGGGAAGAGTCAAGGGAGAGAGACAACAGTGGGGAGAGGCCAGGGAGAGAGACAACAGTGGGGAGAGGCCAGGGAAAGAGACAACAGTGGGGAGAGGCCAGGGAAAGAGACAACAGTGGGGAAAGGCCAGGGAAAGAGACAACAGTGGAGAGAGTCAGGGGAGAGAGACAACAGTGGGGAGAGGCCAGGGAGAGAGACAACAGTGGAGAGAGGCCAGGGAAAGAGACAACAGTGGGGAGAGTCAAGGGAGAGAGACAACAGTGGGGAGAGACAAGGGAGAGAGACAACAGTGGGGAGAGGCCAGGGAAAGACACAACAGTGGAGAGAGGCAAGGGAGAGAGACAACAGTGGAGAGAGGCAAGGGAGAGAGACAACAGTGGAGAGAGGCAAGGGAGAGAGACAACAGTGGAGAGAGGCAAGGGAGAGAGACGACAGTGGAGAGAGGCAAGGGAGAGAGACAACAGTGGAGAGAGGCAAGGGAGAGAGACAACACAATGGAGAGAGGCAAGGGAGAGAGACAACAGTGGGGAGAGGCAAGGGAGAGAGACATCAATGGAGAGAGGCAAGGGAGAGAGACAACAGTGGGGAGAGGCCAGGGAAAGAGACAACAGTGGAGAGAGGCAAGGGAGAGAGACAAGAGTGGAGAGAGGCAAGGGAGAGAGACAACAGTGGAGAGCGGCAAGAGAGAGAGACAACAGTGGAGAGAGGCAAGGGAGAGAGACAACAGTGGAGAGAGGCAAGGGAGAGAGACAACAAAGAAGAGAGGCAAGGGAGAGAGACAACAATGGAGAGAGAGGCAAGGGAGAGAGACAACAGTGGGGAGAGGCAAGGGAGAGAGACAACAGTGGGGAGAGGCAAGGGAGAGAGACAACAGTGGAGAGATGCAAGGGAGAGAGACAACAGTGGGGAGAGGCAAGGGAGAGAGACAAGTGGAGAGAGGCAAGGGAGAGAGACAACAATGGAGAGAGGCAAGGGAGAGAGACAACAGTGGGGAGAGGCCAGGGAGAGAGACAACAGTGGAGAGAGGCAAGGGAGAGAGACAACAGTGGAGAGAGGCAAGGGAGAGAGACAACAGTGGGGAGAGGCACGGGAGAGAGACAACAGTGGGGAGAGGCAAGGGAGAGAGACAACAGTGGGGAGAGGCAAGGGAGAGAGACAACAGTGGAGAGAGGCAAGGGAGAGAGACAACAGTGGAGAGAGGCAAGGGAGAGAGACAACAGTGGAGAAAGGCAAGGGAGAGAGACAACAGTGGAGAGAGGCAAGGGAGAGAGACAACAGTGGAGAGAGGCAAGGGAGAGAGACGACAGTGGAGAGAGGCAAGGGAGAGAGACAACAGTGGAGAGAGGCAAGGGAGAGAGACAACAGTGGGGAGAGGCAAGGGAGAGAGACAACAGTGGAGAGAGGCAAGGGAGAGAGACAACAGTGGAGAGAGGCAAGGGAGAGAGACAACAATGGAGAGAGGCAAGGGAGAGAGACAACAGTGGAGAGAGGCAAGGGAGAGAGACAACAGTGGGGAGAGGCAAGGGAGAGAGACAACAGTGGAGAGAGACAAGGGAGAGAGACAACAGTGGAGAGAGGCAAGGGAGAGAGACAACAGTGGTGAGAGGTCAGGGAAAGAGACAACAGTGGAGAGAGGCAAGGGAGAGAGACAACAGTGGAGAGAGGCAAGGGAGAGAGACAACAGTGGAGAGAGGCAAGGGAGAGAGACAACAGTGGAGAGAGGTCAGGGAAAGAGACAACAGTGGAGAGAGGCAAGGGAGAGAGACAACAGTGGAGAGAGGCAAGGGAGAGAGACAACAATGGAGAGAGGCAAGGGAGAGAGACAACAGTGGGGAGAGGCAAGGGAGAGAGACAACAATGGAGAGATGCAAGGGAGAGAGACAACAGTGGAGAGAGGCAAGGGAGAGAGACAACAGTGGAGAGAGGCAAGGGAGAGAGACAACAGTGGGGAGAGGCAAGGGAGAGAGACAACAGTGGGGAGAGGCAAGGGAGAGAGACAACAGTGGAGAGAGGCAAGGGAGAGAGACAACAGTGGAGAGAGGCAAGGGAGAGAGACAACAGTGGGGAGAGGCAAGGGAGAGAGACAACAATGGAGAGAGGCAAGGGAGAGAGACAACAGTGGAGAGAGGCAAGGGAGAGAGACAACAGTGGGGAGAGGCACGGGAGAGAGACAACAGTGGAGAGAGGCAAGGGAAAGAGACAACAGTGGAGAGAGGCAAGGGAGAGAGACAACAGTGGAGAGAGGCAAGGGAGAGAGACAACAATGGAGAGAGGCAAGGGAGAGAGACAACAGTGGGGAGAGGCAAGGGAGAGAGACAACAATGGAGAGAGGCAAGGGAGAGAGACAACAGTGGAGAGAGGCAAGGGAGAGAGACAACAGTGGGGAGAGGCTAGGGAGAGAGACAACAGTGGGGAGAGACAAGGGAGAGAGACAACAATGGAGAGAGGCAAGGGAGAGAGACAACAGTGGAGAGAGGCAAGGGAGAGAGACAACAGTGGGGAGAGGCACGGGAGAGAGACAACAGTGGAGAGAGGCACGGGAAAGAGACAACAGTGGGGAGAGGCACGGGAGAGAGACAACAGTGGAGAGAGGCAAGGGAGAGAGACAACAGTGGAGAGAGGCAAGGGAGAGAGACAACAGTGGAGAGAGGCAAGGGAGAGAGACAACAATGGAGAGAGGCCAGGGAAAGAGACAACAATGGAGAGAGACAAGGGAGAGAGACAACAGTGGGGAGAGGCAAGGGAGAGAGACAACAGTGGAGAGAGGCAAGGGAGAGAGACAACAGTGGGGAGAGGCAAGGGAGAGAGACAACAGTGGGGAGAGGCAAGGGAGAGAGACAATAGTGGGGAGAGGCAAGGGAGAGAGACAACAGTGGAGAGAGGCAAGGGAGAGAGACAACAGTGGGGAGAGGCAAGGGAGAGAGACAACAGTGGAGAGAGGCAAGGGAGAGAGACAACAGTAGAGAGAGGCAAGGGAGAGAGACAACAGTGGAGAGAGGCAAGGGAGAGAGACAACAATGGAGAGAGGCAAAGGAGAGAGACAACAGTGGAGAAAGGCAAGGGAGAGAGACAACAGTGGGGAGAGGCAAGGGAGAGAGACAACAGTGGGGAGAGGCAAGGGAGAGAGACAACAGTGGAGAGAGGCAAGGGAGAGAGACAACAGTGGAGAGAGGCAAGGGAGAGAGACAACAGTGGAGAGAGGCAAGGGAGAGAGACAACAGTGGAGAGAGGCAAGGGAGAGAGACAACAGTGGGGAGAGGCAAGGGAGAGAGACAACAGTGGGGAGAGGCAAGGGAGAGAGACAACAGTGGAGAGAGGCAAGGGAGAGAGACAACAGTGGAGAGAGGCAAGAGAGAGAGACAACAGTGGAGAGAGGCAAGGGAGAGAGATAACAGTGGAGAGAGGCAAGGGAGAGAGACAACAAAGAAGAGAGGCAAGGGAGAGAGACAACAATGGAGAGAGAGGCAAGGGAGAGAGACAACAGTGGAGAGAGGCAAGGGAGAGAGACAACAGTGGGGAGAGGCAAGGGAGAGAGACAACAGTGGAGAAAGGCAAGGGAGAGAGACAACAGTGGGGAGAGGCAAGGGAGAGAGACAACAGTGGAGAGATGCAAGGGAGAGAGACGACAGTGGAGAGAGGCAAGGGAGAGAGACAACAGTGGGGAGAGGCAAGGGAGAGAGACAACAGTGGGGAGAGGCAAGGGAGAGAGACAACAGTGGAGAAAGGCAAGGGAGAGAGACAACAGTGGGGAGAGGCAAGGGAGAGAGACAACAGTGGAGAGATGCAAGGGAGAGAGACAACAGTTGGGAGTGGCAAGGGAGAGAGACGACAGTGGAGAGAGGCAAGGGAGAGAGACAACAATGGAGAGAGGCAAGGGAGAGCGACAACAGTGGGGAGAGGACAGGGAGAGAGACAACAGTGGAGAGAGGCAAGGGAGAGAGACAACAGTGGAGAGAGGCAAGGGAGAGAGACAACAGTGGGGAGAGGCACGGGAGAGAGACAACAGTGGGGAGAGGCAAGGGAGAGAGACAACAGTGGGGAGAGGCAAGGGAGAGAGACAACAGTGGAGAGAGGCAAGGGAGAGAGACAACAGTAGAGAGAGGCAAGGGAGAGAGACAACAGTGGAGAAAGGCAAGGGAGAGAGACAACAGTGGAGAGAGGCAAGGGAGAGAGACAACAGTGGAGAGAGGCAAGGGAGAGAGACGACAGTGGAGAGAGGCAAGGGAGAGAGACAACAGTGGAGAGAGGCAAGGGAGAGAGACAACAGTGGGGAGAGGCAAGGGAGAGAGACAACAGTGGAGAGAGGCAAGGGAGAGAGACAACAGTAGAGAGAGGCAAGGGAGAGAGACAACAGTGGAGAGAGGCAAGGGAGAGAGACAACAGTGGAGAGAGGCAAGGGAGAGAGACAACAGTGGGGAGAGGCAAGGGAGAGAGACAACAGTGAAGAGAGACAAGGGAGAGAGACAACAGTGGAGAGAGACAAGGGAGAGAGACAACAGTGGAGGGAGGCAAGGGAGAGAGACAACAGTGGGGAGAGGCAAGGGAGCGTGACAACAGTGGAGAGAGGCAAGGGAGAGAGACAACAGTGGAGAGAGGCAAGGGAGAGAGACAACAGTAGAGAGAGGCAAGGGAGAGAGACAACAATGGAGAGAGGCAAAGGAGAGAGACAACAGTGGAGAAAGGCAAGGGAGAGAGACAACAGTGGAGAGAGGCAAGGGAGAGAGACAACAGTGGAGAGAGGCAAGGGAGAGAGACGACAGTGGAGAGAGGCAAGGGAGAGAGACAACAGTGGGGAGAGGCAAGGGAGAGAGACAACAGTGGAGAGAGGCAAGAGAGAGAGACAACAGTGGAGAGAGGCAAGGGAGAGAGACAACAGTGGAGAGAGGCAAGGGAGAGAGACAACACTGGGGAGAGTCAAGGGAGAGAAACAACAGTGGAGAGAGGCCAGGGAAAGAGACAACAGTGGAGAGAGACAAGGGAGAGAGACAACAGTGGAGAGAGGCCAGGGAAAGAGACAATAGTGGGGAGAGTCAAGGGAGAGAGACAACAGTGGGGAGAGGCCAGGGAGAGAGACAACAGTGGAGAGAGGCCAGGGAAAGAGACAACAGTGGGAAGAGTCAAGGGAGAGAGACAACAGTGGGGAGAGGCCAGGGAGAGAGACAACAGTGGGGAGAGGCCAGGGAAAGAGACAACAGTGGGGAGAGGCCAGGGAAAGAGACAACAGTGGGGAAAGGCCAGGGAAAGAGACAACAGTGGAGAGAGTCAGGGGAGAGAGACAACAGTGGGGAGAGGCCAGGGAGAGAGACAACAGTGGAGAGAGGCCAGGGAAAGAGACAACAGTGGGGAGAGTCAAGGGAGAGAGACAACAGTGGGGAGAGACAAGGGAGAGAGACAACAGTGGGGAGAGGCCAGGGAAAGACACAACAGTGGAGAGAGGCAAGGGAGAGAGACAACAGTGGAGAGAGGCAAGGGAGAGAGACAACAGTGGAGAGAGGCAAGGGAGAGAGACAACAGTGGAGAGAGGCAAGGGAGAGAGACGACAGTGGAGAGAGGCAAGGGAGAGAGACAACAGTGGAGAGAGGCAAGGGAGAGAGACAACACAATGGAGAGAGGCAAGGGAGAGAGACAACAGTGGGGAGAGGCAAGGGAGAGAGACATCAATGGAGAGAGGCAAGGGAGAGAGACAACAGTGGGGAGAGGCCAGGGAAAGAGACAACAGTGGAGAGAGGCAAGGGAGAGAGACAAGAGTGGAGAGAGGCAAGGGAGAGAGACAACAGTGGAGAGCGGCAAGAGAGAGAGACAACAGTGGAGAGAGGCAAGGGAGAGAGACAACAGTGGAGAGAGGCAAGGGAGAGAGACAACAAAGAAGAGAGGCAAGGGAGAGAGACAACAATGGAGAGAGAGGCAAGGGAGAGAGACAACAGTGGGGAGAGGCAAGGGAGAGAGACAACAGTGGGGAGAGGCAAGGGAGAGAGACAACAGTGGAGAGATGCAAGGGAGAGAGACAACAGTGGGGAGAGGCAAGGGAGAGAGACAAGTGGAGAGAGGCAAGGGAGAGAGACAACAATGGAGAGAGGCAAGGGAGAGAGACAACAGTGGGGAGAGGCCAGGGAGAGAGACAACAGTGGAGAGAGGCAAGGGAGAGAGACAACAGTGGAGAGAGGCAAGGGAGAGAGACAACAGTGGGGAGAGGCACGGGAGAGAGACAACAGTGGGGAGAGGCAAGGGAGAGAGACAACAGTGGGGAGAGGCAAGGGAGAGAGACAACAGTGGAGAGAGGCAAGGGAGAGAGACAACAGTGGAGAGAGGCAAGGGAGAGAGACAACAGTGGAGAAAGGCAAGGGAGAGAGACAACAGTGGAGAGAGGCAAGGGAGAGAGACAACAGTGGAGAGAGGCAAGGGAGAGAGACGACAGTGGAGAGAGGCAAGGGAGAGAGACAACAGTGGAGAGAGGCAAGGGAGAGAGACAACAGTGGGGAGAGGCAAGGGAGAGAGACAACAGTGGAGAGAGGCAAGGGAGAGAGACAACAGTGGAGAGAGGCAAGGGAGAGAGACAACAATGGAGAGAGGCAAGGGAGAGAGACAACAGTGGAGAGAGGCAAGGGAGAGAGACAACAGTGGGGAGAGGCAAGGGAGAGAGACAACAGTGGAGAGAGACAAGGGAGAGAGACAACAGTGGAGAGAGGCAAGGGAGAGAGACAACAGTGGTGAGAGGTCAGGGAAAGAGACAACAGTGGAGAGAGGCAAGGGAGAGAGACAACAGTGGAGAGAGGCAAGGGAGAGAGACAACAGTGGAGAGAGGCAAGGGAGAGAGACAACAGTGGAGAGAGGTCAGGGAAAGAGACAACAGTGGAGAGAGGCAAGGGAGAGAGACAACAGTGGAGAGAGGCAAGGGAGAGAGACAACAATGGAGAGAGGCAAGGGAGAGAGACAACAGTGGGGAGAGGCAAGGGAGAGAGACAACAATGGAGAGATGCAAGGGAGAGAGACAACAGTGGAGAGAGGCAAGGGAGAGAGACAACAGTGGAGAGAGGCAAGGGAGAGAGACAACAGTGGGGAGAGGCAAGGGAGAGAGACAACAGTGGGGAGAGGCAAGGGAGAGAGACAACAGTGGAGAGAGGCAAGGGAGAGAGACAACAGTGGAGAGAGGCAAGGGAGAGAGACAACAGTGGGGAGAGGCAAGGGAGAGAGACAACAATGGAGAGAGGCAAGGGAGAGAGACAACAGTGGAGAGAGGCAAGGGAGAGAGACAACAGTGGGGAGAGGCACGGGAGAGAGACAACAGTGGAGAGAGGCAAGGGAAAGAGACAACAGTGGAGAGAGGCAAGGGAGAGAGACAACAGTGGAGAGAGGCAAGGGAGAGAGACAACAATGGAGAGAGGCAAGGGAGAGAGACAACAGTGGGGAGAGGCAAGGGAGAGAGACAACAATGGAGAGAGGCAAGGGAGAGAGACAACAGTGGAGAGAGGCAAGGGAGAGAGACAACAGTGGGGAGAGGCTAGGGAGAGAGACAACAGTGGGGAGAGACAAGGGAGAGAGACAACAATGGAGAGAGGCAAGGGAGAGAGACAACAGTGGAGAGAGGCAAGGGAGAGAGACAACAGTGGGGAGAGGCACGGGAGAGAGACAACAGTGGAGAGAGGCACGGGAAAGAGACAACAGTGGGGAGAGGCACGGGAGAGAGACAACAGTGGAGAGAGGCAAGGGAGAGAGACAACAGTGGAGAGAGGCAAGGGAGAGAGACAACAGTGGAGAGAGGCAAGGGAGAGAGACAACAATGGAGAGAGGCCAGGGAAAGAGACAACAATGGAGAGAGACAAGGGAGAGAGACAACAGTGGGGAGAGGCAAGGGAGAGAGACAACAGTGGAGAGAGGCAAGGGAGAGAGACAACAGTGGGGAGAGGCAAGGGAGAGAGACAACAGTGGGGAGAGGCAAGGGAGAGAGACAATAGTGGGGAGAGGCAAGGGAGAGAGACAACAGTGGAGAGAGGCAAGGGAGAGAGACAACAGTGGGGAGAGGCAAGGGAGAGAGACAACAGTGGAGAGAGGCAAGGGAGAGAGACAACAGTAGAGAGAGGCAAGGGAGAGAGACAACAGTGGAGAGAGGCAAGGGAGAGAGACAACAATGGAGAGAGGCAAAGGAGAGAGACAACAGTGGAGAAAGGCAAGGGAGAGAGACAACAGTGGGGAGAGGCAAGGGAGAGAGACAACAGTGGGGAGAGGCAAGGGAGAGAGACAACAGTGGAGAGAGGCAAGGGAGAGAGACAACAGTGGAGAGAGGCAAGGGAGAGAGACAACAGTGGAGAGAGGCAAGGGAGAGAGACAACAGTGGAGAGAGGCAAGGGAGAGAGACAACAGTGGGGAGAGGCAAGGGAGAGAGACAACAGTGGGGAGAGGCAAGGGAGAGAGACAACAGTGGAGAGAGGCAAGGGAGAGAGACAACAGTGGAGAGAGGCAAGAGAGAGAGACAACAGTGGAGAGAGGCAAGGGAGAGAGATAACAGTGGAGAGAGGCAAGGGAGAGAGACAACAAAGAAGAGAGGCAAGGGAGAGAGACAACAATGGAGAGAGAGGCAAGGGAGAGAGACAACAGTGGAGAGAGGCAAGGGAGAGAGACAACAGTGGGGAGAGGCAAGGGAGAGAGACAACAGTGGAGAAAGGCAAGGGAGAGAGACAACAGTGGGGAGAGGCAAGGGAGAGAGACAACAGTGGAGAGATGCAAGGGAGAGAGACGACAGTGGAGAGAGGCAAGGGAGAGAGACAACAGTGGGGAGAGGCAAGGGAGAGAGACAACAGTGGGGAGAGGCAAGGGAGAGAGACAACAGTGGAGAAAGGCAAGGGAGAGAGACAACAGTGGGGAGAGGCAAGGGAGAGAGACAACAGTGGAGAGATGCAAGGGAGAGAGACAACAGTTGGGAGTGGCAAGGGAGAGAGACGACAGTGGAGAGAGGCAAGGGAGAGAGACAACAATGGAGAGAGGCAAGGGAGAGCGACAACAGTGGGGAGAGGACAGGGAGAGAGACAACAGTGGAGAGAGGCAAGGGAGAGAGACAACAGTGGAGAGAGGCAAGGGAGAGAGACAACAGTGGGGAGAGGCACGGGAGAGAGACAACAGTGGGGAGAGGCAAGGGAGAGAGACAACAGTGGGGAGAGGCAAGGGAGAGAGACAACAGTGGAGAGAGGCAAGGGAGAGAGACAACAGTAGAGAGAGGCAAGGGAGAGAGACAACAGTGGAGAAAGGCAAGGGAGAGAGACAACAGTGGAGAGAGGCAAGGGAGAGAGACAACAGTGGAGAGAGGCAAGGGAGAGAGACGACAGTGGAGAGAGGCAAGGGAGAGAGACAACAGTGGAGAGAGGCAAGGGAGAGAGACAACAGTGGGGAGAGGCAAGGGAGAGAGACAACAGTGGAGAGAGGCAAGGGAGAGAGACAACAGTAGAGAGAGGCAAGGGAGAGAGACAACAGTGGAGAGAGGCAAGGGAGAGAGACAACAGTGGAGAGAGGCAAGGGAGAGAGACAACAGTGGGGAGAGGCAAGGGAGAGAGACAACAGTGAAGAGAGACAAGGGAGAGAGACAACAGTGGAGAGAGGCAAGGGAGAGAGACAACAGTGGTGAGAGGTCAGGGAAAGAGACAACAGTGGAGAGAGGCAAGGGAGAGAGACAACAGTGGAGAGAGGCAAGGGAGAGAGACAACAGTGGAGAGAGGCAAGGGAGAGAGACAACAGTGGAGAGAGGTCAGGGAAAGAGACAACAGTGGAGAGAGGCAAGGGAGAGAGACAACAGTGGAGAGAGGCAAGGGAGAGAGACAACAATGGAGAGAGGCAAGGGAGAGAGACAACAGTGGGGAGAGGCAAGGGAGAGAGACAACAATGGAGAGAGGCAAGGGAGAGAGACAACAGTGGAGAGAGGCAAGGGAGAGAGACAAAAGTGGGGAGAGGCCAGGGAGAGAGACAACAGTGGGGAGAGGCAAGGGAGAGAGACAACAGTGGAGAGAGGCAAGGGAGAGAGACAACAGTGGAGAGAGGCAAGGGAGAGAGACAACAGTGGGGAGAAGCAAGGGAGAGAGACAACAGTGGGGAGAGGCAAGGGAGAGAGACAACAGTGGAGAGAGGCAAGGGAGAGAGACAACAGTGGAGAGAGGCAAGGGAGAGAGACAACAGTGGGGAGAGGCAAGGGAGAGAGACAACAATGGAGAGAGGCAAGGGAGAGAGACAACAGTGGAGAGAGGCAAGGGAGAGAGACAACAGTGGGGAGAGGCACGGGAGAGAGACAACAGTGGAGAGAGGCAAGGGAAAGAGACAACAGTGGAGAGCGGCAAGGGAGAGAGACAACAGTGGAGAGAGGCAAGGGAGAGAGACAACAATGGAGAGAGGCAAGGGAGAGAGACAACAGTGGGGAGAGGCAAGGGAGAGAGACAACAATGGAGAGAGGCAAGGGAGAGAGACAACAGTGGAGAGAGGCAAGGGAGAGAGACAACAGTGGGGAGAGGCAAGGGAGAGAGACAACAGTGGGGAGAGGCAAGGGAGAGAGACAACAATGGAGAGAGGCAAGGGAGAGAGACAACAGTGGAGAGAGGCAAGGGAGAGAGACAACAGTGGGGAGAGGCACGGGAGAGAGACAACAGTGGAGAGAGGCAAGGGAAAAAGACAACTGTGGAGAGAGGCAAGGGAGAGAGACAACAGTGGAGAGCTGCAAGGGAGAGAGACAACAGTGGAGAGAGGCAAGGGAGAGAGACAACAGTGGAGAGAGGCAAGGGAGAGAGACAACAATGGAGAGAGGCCAGGGAAAGAGACAACAATGGAGAGAGACAAGGGAGAGAGACAACAGTGGGGAGAGGCAAGGGAGAGCGACAACAGTGGAGAGAGGCAAGGGAGAGAGACAACAGTGGGGAGAGGCAAGGGAGAGAGACAACAGTGGGGAGAGGCAAGGGAGGGAGACAACAGTGGGGAGAGACAAGGGAGAGAGACAACAGTGGAGAGAGGCAAGGGAGAGAGACAACAGTGGGGAGAGGCAAGGGAGAGAGACAACAGTGGAGAGAGGCAAGGGAGTGAGACAACAATGGAGAGAGGCAAGGGAGAGAGGCAAGGGAGAGAGACAACAGTGGAGAGAGACAAGGGAGAGAGACAACAGTGGAGGGAGGCAAGGGAGAGAGACAACAGTGGGGAGAGGCAAGGGAGCGTGACAACAGTGGAGAGAGGCAAGGGAGAGAGACAACAGTGGAGAGAGGCAAGGGAGAGAGACAACAGTAGAGAGAGGCAAGGGAGAGAGACAACAATGGAGAGAGGCAAGGGAGAGAGACAACAAAGAAGAGAGGCAAGGGAGAGAGACAACAATGGAGAGAGAGGCAAGGGAGAGAGACAACAGTGGAGAGAGGCAAGGGAGAGAGACAACAGTGGGGAGAGGCAAGGGAGAGAGACAACAGTGGAGAAAGGCAAGGGAGAGAGACAACAGTGGGGAGAGGCAAGGGAGAGAGACAACAGTGGAGAGATGCAAGGGAGAGAGACGACAGTGGAGAGAGGCAAGGGAGAGAGACAACAGTGGGGAGAGGCAAGGGAGAGAGACAACAGTGGGGAGAGGCAAGGGAGAGAGACAACAGTGGAGAAAGGCAAGGGAGAGAGACAACAGTGGGGAGAGGCAAGGGAGAGAGACAACAGTGGAGAGATGCAAGGGAGAGAGACAACAGTTGGGAGTGGCAAGGGAGAGAGACGACAGTGGAGAGAGGCAAGGGAGAGAGACAACAATGGAGAGAGGCAAGGGAGAGCGACAACAGTGGGGAGAGGACAGGGAGAGAGACAACAGTGGAGAGAGGCAAGGGAGAGAGACAACAGTGGAGAGAGGCAAGGGAGAGAGACAACAGTGGGGAGAGGCACGGGAGAGAGACAACAGTGGGGAGAGGCAAGGGAGAGAGACAACAGTGGGGAGAGGCAAGGGAGAGAGACAACAGTGGAGAGAGGCAAGGGAGAGAGACAACAGTAGAGAGAGGCAAGGGAGAGAGACAACAGTGGAGAAAGGCAAGGGAGAGAGACAACAGTGGAGAGAGGCAAGGGAGAGAGACAACAGTGGAGAGAGGCAAGGGAGAGAGACGACAGTGGAGAGAGGCAAGGGAGAGAGACAACAGTGGAGAGAGGCAAGGGAGAGAGACAACAGTGGGGAGAGGCAAGGGAGAGAGACAACAGTGGAGAGAGGCAAGGGAGAGAGACAACAGTAGAGAGAGGCAAGGGAGAGAGACAACAGTGGAGAGAGGCAAGGGAGAGAGACAACAGTGGAGAGAGGCAAGGGAGAGAGACAACAGTGGGGAGAGGCAAGGGAGAGAGACAACAGTGAAGAGAGACAAGGGAGAGAGACAACAGTGGAGAGAGGCAAGGGAGAGAGACAACAGTGGTGAGAGGTCAGGGAAAGAGACAACAGTGGAGAGAGGCAAGGGAGAGAGACAACAGTGGAGAGAGGCAAGGGAGAGAGACAACAGTGGAGAGAGGCAAGGGAGAGAGACAACAGTGGAGAGAGGTCAGGGAAAGAGACAACAGTGGAGAGAGGCAAGGGAGAGAGACAACAGTGGAGAGAGGCAAGGGAGAGAGACAACAATGGAGAGAGGCAAGGGAGAGAGACAACAGTGGGGAGAGGCAAGGGAGAGAGACAACAATGGAGAGAGGCAAGGGAGAGAGACAACAGTGGAGAGAGGCAAGGGAGAGAGACAAAAGTGGGGAGAGGCCAGGGAGAGAGACAACAGTGGGGAGAGGCAAGGGAGAGAGACAACAGTGGAGAGAGGCAAGGGAGAGAGACAACAGTGGAGAGAGGCAAGGGAGAGAGACAACAGTGGGGAGAAGCAAGGGAGAGAGACAACAGTGGGGAGAGGCAAGGGAGAGAGACAACAGTGGAGAGAGGCAAGGGAGAGAGACAACAGTGGAGAGAGGCAAGGGAGAGAGACAACAGTGGGGAGAGGCAAGGGAGAGAGACAACAATGGAGAGAGGCAAGGGAGAGAGACAACAGTGGAGAGAGGCAAGGGAGAGAGACAACAGTGGGGAGAGGCACGGGAGAGAGACAACAGTGGAGAGAGGCAAGGGAAAGAGACAACAGTGGAGAGCGGCAAGGGAGAGAGACAACAGTGGAGAGAGGCAAGGGAGAGAGACAACAATGGAGAGAGGCAAGGGAGAGAGACAACAGTGGGGAGAGGCAAGGGAGAGAGACAACAATGGAGAGAGGCAAGGGAGAGAGACAACAGTGGAGAGAGGCAAGGGAGAGAGACAACAGTGGGGAGAGGCAAGGGAGAGAGACAACAGTGGGGAGAGGCAAGGGAGAGAGACAACAATGGAGAGAGGCAAGGGAGAGAGACAACAGTGGAGAGAGGCAAGGGAGAGAGACAACAGTGGGGAGAGGCACGGGAGAGAGACAACAGTGGAGAGAGGCAAGGGAAAAAGACAACTGTGGAGAGAGGCAAGGGAGAGAGACAACAGTGGAGAGCTGCAAGGGAGAGAGACAACAGTGGAGAGAGGCAAGGGAGAGAGACAACAGTGGAGAGAGGCAAGGGAGAGAGACAACAATGGAGAGAGGCCAGGGAAAGAGACAACAATGGAGAGAGACAAGGGAGAGAGACAACAGTGGGGAGAGGCAAGGGAGAGCGACAACAGTGGAGAGAGGCAAGGGAGAGAGACAACAGTGGGGAGAGGCAAGGGAGAGAGACAACAGTGGGGAGAGGCAAGGGAGGGAGACAACAGTGGGGAGAGACAAGGGAGAGAGACAACAGTGGAGAGAGGCAAGGGAGAGAGACAACAGTGGGGAGAGGCAAGGGAGAGAGACAACAGTGGAGAGAGGCAAGGGAGTGAGACAACAATGGAGAGAGGCAAGGGAGAGAGGCAAGGGAGAGAGACAACAGTGGAGAGAGACAAGGGAGAGAGACAACAGTGGAGGGAGGCAAGGGAGAGAGACAACAGTGGGGAGAGGCAAGGGAGCGTGACAACAGTGGAGAGAGGCAAGGGAGAGAGACAACAGTGGAGAGAGGCAAGGGAGAGAGACAACAGTAGAGAGAGGCAAGGGAGAGAGACAACAATGGAGAGAGGCAAAGGAGAGAGACAACAGTGGAGAAAGGCAAGGGAGAGAGACAACAGTGGAGAGAGGCAAGGGAGAGAGACAACAGTGGAGAGAGGCAAGGGAGAGAGACGACAGTGGAGAGAGGCAAGGGAGAGAGACAACAGTGGAGAGAGGCAAGGGAGAGAGACAACAGTGGGGAGAGGCAAGGGAGAGAGACAACAGTGGAGAGAGGCAAGAGAGAGAGACAACAGTGGAGAGAGGCAAGGGAGAGAGACAACAGTGGAGAGAGGCAAGGGAGAGAGACAACAGTGGAGAGAGGCAAGGGAGAGAGACAACAATGGAGAGAGGCAAGGGAGAGAGACAACAGTGGAGAGAGGCAAGGGAGAGAGACAACAGTGGGGAGAGGCCAGGGAGAGAGACAACAGTGGGGAGAGGCAAGTGAGAGAGACAACAGTGGGGAGAGGCAAGGGAGAGAGACAACAGTGGGGAGAGGCCAGGGAGAGAGACAACAGTGGAGAGAGACAAGGGAGAGAGACGACAGTGGAGAGAGGCAAGGGAGAGAGACGACAGTGGAGAGAGACAAGGGAGAGAGACAACAGTGGGGAGAGGCCAGGGAGAGAGACAACAGTGGGGAGAGGCCAGGGAGAGAGACAACAGTGGGGAGAGGCAAGTGAGAGAGACAACAGTGGGGAGAGGCAAGGGAGAGAGACAACAGTGGGGAGAGGCCAGGGAGAGAGACAACAGTGGAGAGAGACAAGGGAGAGAGACAACAGTGGGGAGAGGCCAGGGAGAGAGACAACAGTGGGGAGAGGCCAGGGAGAGAGACAACAGTGGGGAGAGGCAAGGGAGAGAGACAACAGTGGAGAGAGACAGGGGAGAGAAACAACAGTGGGGAGAGGCCAGGGAGAGAGACAACAGTGGGGAGAGGCAAGGGAGAGAGACAACAGTGGGGAGAGGCAAGGGAGAGAGACAACAGTGGGGAGAGGCCAGGGAGAGAGACAACAGTGGAGAGAGACAAGGGAGAGAGACAACAGTGGGGAGAGGCCAGGGAGAGAGACAACAGTGGGGAGAGGCCAGGGAGAGAGACAACAGTGGGGAGAGGCAAGGGAGAGAGACAACAGTGGGGAGAGGCCAGTGAGAGAGACAACAGTGGGGAGAGGCAAGGGAGAGAGACAACAGTGGGGAGAGGCAAGGGAGAGAGACAACAGTGGGGAGAGGCCAGGGAGAGAGACAACAGTGGAGAGAGGCCAGGGAGAGAGACAACAGTGGGGAGAGGCCAGGGAGAGAGACAACAGTGGGGAGAGGCCAGGGAGAGAGACAACAATGGAGAGAGGCAAGGGAGAGAGACAACAGTGGGGAGAGACAAGGGAGTGAGACAACAGTGGAGAGAGGCCAGGGAAAGAGACAACAGTGGGGAGAGTCAAGGGAGAGAGACAACAGTGGAGACAGGCAAGGGAGAGAGACAACAGTGGAGAGAGGCAAGAGAGAGAGACGACAGTGGAGAGAGGCAAGGGAGAGAGACAACAGTGGAGAGAGGCAAGGGAGAGAGACGACAGTGGAGAGAGGCAAGGGAAAGAGACAACAGTGGGGAGAGGCAAGGGAGAGAGACAACAGTGGGGAGAGGCAAGGGAAAGACACAACAGTGGAGAGAGGCCAGGGAAAGAGACAACAGTGGGGAGAGGCAAGGGAGAGAGACAGCAGTGGGGAGAGGCAAGGGAGAGAGACAACAGTGGGGAGAGGCCAGGGAAAGAGACAACAGTGGGGAGAGGCCAGGGAAAGAGACAACAGTGGAGAGAGTCAAGGGAGAGAGACAACAGCGGGGAGAGGCCAGGGAAAGAGACAACAGTGGAGAGAGTCAAGGGAGAGAGACAACAGTGGGGAGAGGCCAGGGAAAGAGACAACAGTGGAGAGAGGCAAGGGAGAGAGACAACAGTGGGGAGAGGCCAGGGAAAGAGACAACAGTGGGGTGAGGCCAGGGAAAGAGACAACAGTGGAGAGAGTCAAGGGAGGGAGACAACAGTGGGGAGAGGCCAGGGAAAGAGACAACAGTGGAGAGAGGCAAGGGAGAGAGACAACAGTGGGGAGAGGCAAGGGAGAGAGATAACAGTGGGGAGAGGCAAGGGAGAGAGACAACAGTGGAGAGAGGCCAGGGAAAGAGACAACAGTGGGGAGAGTCAAGGGAGAGAGACAACAGTGGGGAGCGGCCAGGGAAAGAGACAACAGTGGGGAGAGGCCAGGGAAAGAGACAACAGTGGAGAGAGTCAAGGGAGAGAGACAACAGTGGGGAGAGGCAAGGGAGAGAGACAACAGTGGGGAGAGGTCAGGGAAAGAGACAACAGTGGAGAGAGACAAGGGAGAGAGACAACAGTGGAGAGAGGCAAGGGAGAGAGACAACACTGGGGAGAGTCAAGGGAGAGAAACAACAGTGGAGAGAGGCCAGGGAAAGAGACAACAGTGGAGAGAGACAAGGGAGAGAGACAACAGTGGAGAGAGGCCAGGGAAAGAGACACTAGTGGGGAGAGTCAAGCTAGAGAGACAACAGTGGGGAGAGGCCAGGGAGAGAGACAACAGTGGAGAGAGGCCAGGGAAAGAGACAACAGTAGGGAGAGGCCAGGGAAAGAGACAACAGTGGGGTAAGGCCAGGGAAAGAGACAACAGTGGAGAGAGTCAGGGGAGAGAGACAACAGTGGGGAGAGGCCAGGGAGAGAGACAACAGTGGAGAGAGGCCAGGGAAAGAGACAACAGTGGGGAGAGTCAAGGGAGAGAGACAACAGTGGGGAGAGACAAGGGAGAGAGACAACAGTGGGGAGAGGCCAGGGAAAGAGACAACAGTGGAGAGAGGCAAGGGAGAGAGACAACAGTGGAGAGAGGCAAGGGAGAGAGACAACAGTGGAGAGAGGCAAGGGAGAGAGACAACAGTGGAGAGAGGCAAGGGAGAGAGACGACAGTGGAGAGAGGCAAGGGAGAGAGACAACAGTGGAGAGAGGCAAGGGAGAGAGATAACAATGGAGAGAGGCAAGGGAGAGAGACAACAGTGGGGAGAGGCAAGGGAGAGAGACATCAATGGAGAAAGGCAAGGGAGAGAGACAACAGTGGGGAGAGGCCAGGGAAAGAGACAACAGTGGAGAGAGGCAAGGGAGAGAGACAACAGTGGAGAGAGGCAAGGGAGAGAGACAACAATGGAGAGATGCAAGAGAGAGAGACAACAGTGGAGAGAGGCAAGGGAGAGAGACAACAGTGGAGAGAGGCAAGGGAGAGAGACAACAAAGAAGAGAGGCAAGGGAGAGAGACAACAATGGAGAGAGAGGCAAGGGAGAGAGACAACAGTGGGGAGAGGCAAGGGAGAGAGACAACAGTGGGGAGAGGCAAGGGAGAGAGACAACAGTGGAGAGATGCAAGGGAGAGAGACAACAGTGGGGAGAGGCAAGGGAGAGAGACAAGTGGAGAGAGGCAAGGGAGAGAGACAACAATGGAGAGAGGCAAGGGAGAGAGACAACAGTGGGGAGAGGCCAGGGAGAAAGACAACAGTGGAGAGAGGCAAGGGAGAGAGACAACAGTGGAGAGAGGCAAGGGAGAGAGACAACAGTGGGGAGAGGCACGGGAGAGAGACAACAGTGGGGAGAGGCAAGGGAGAGAGACAACAGTGGGGAGAGGCAAGGGAGAGAGACAACAGTGGAGAGAGGCCAGGGAGAGAGACAAGAGTGGAAGGAGGCAAGGGAGAGAGACAACAGTGGGGAGAGACAAGGGAGTGAGACAACAGTGGAGAGAGGCCAGGGAAAGAGACAACAGTGGGGAGAGTCAAGGGAGAGAGACAACAGTGGAGACAGGCAAGGGAGAGAGACAACAGTGGAGAGAGGCAAGAGAGAGAGACGACAGTGGAGAGAGGCAAGGGAGAGAGACAACAGTAGGGAGAGGCAAGGGAGAGAGACGACAGTGGAGAGAGGCAAGGGAAAGAGACAACAGTGGGGAGAGGCAAGGGAGAGAGACAACAGTGGGGAGAGGCCAGGGAAAGAGACAACAGTGGAGAGAGGCCAGGGAAAGAGACAACAGTGGGGAGAGGCAAGGGAGAGAGACAGCAGTGGGGAGAGGCAAGGGAGAGAGACAACAGTGGGGAGAGGCCAGGGAAAGAGACAACAGTGGGGAGAGGCCAGGGAAAGAGACAACAGTGGAGAGAGTCAAGGGAGAGAGACAACAGCGGGGAGAGGCCAGGGACAGAGACAACAGTGGAGAGAGTCAAGGGAGAGAGACAACAGTGGGGAGAGGCCAGGGAAAGAGACAACAGTGGAGAGAGGCAAGGGAGAGAGACAACAGTGGGGAGAGGCAAGGGAGAGAAACAACAGTGGGGAGAGGCCAGGGAAAGAGACAACAGTGGGGAGAGGCCAGGGAAAGAGACAACAGTGGAGAGAGTCAAGGGAGAGAGACAACAGTGGGGAGAGGCCAGGGAAAGAGACAACAGTGGAGAGAGGCAAGGGAGAGAGACAACAGTGGGGAGAGGCAAGGGAGAGAGACAACAGTGGGGAGAGGCAAGGGAGAGAGACAACAGTGGAGAGAGGCCAGGGAAAGAGACAACAGTGGGGAGAGTCAAGGGAGAGAGACAACAGTGGGGAGAGGCCAGGGAAAGAGACAACAGTGTGGAGAGGCCAGGGAAAGAGACAACAGTGGGGAGAGGCAAGGGAGAGAGACAACAGTGGGGAGAGGCAAGGGAGAGAGACAACAGTGGGGAGAGGTCAGGGAAAGAGACAACAGTGGAGAGAGACAAGGGAGAGAGACAACAGTGGAGAGAGGCAAGGGAGAGAGACAACACTGGGGAGAGTCAAGGGAGAGAAACAACAGTGGAGAGAGGCCAGGGAAAGAGACAACAGTGGAGAGAGACAAGGGAGAGAGACAACAGTGGAGAGAGGCCAGGGAAAGAGACAATAGTGGGGAGAGTCAAGGGAGAGAGACAACAGTGGGGAGAGGCCAGGGAGAGAGACAACAGTGGAGAGAGGCCAGGGAAAGAGACAACAGTGGGAAGAGTCAAGGGAGAGAGACAACAGTGGGGAGAGGCCAGGGAAAGAGACAACAGTGGGGAGAGGCCAGGGAAAGAGACAACAGTAGGGAGAGGCCAGGGAAAGAGACAACAGTGGGGAAAGGCCAGGGAAAGAGACAACAGTGGAGAGAGTCAGGGGAGAGAGACAACAGTGGGGAGAGGCCAGGGAGAGAGACAACAGTGGAGAGAGGCCAGGGAAAGAGACAACAGTGGGGAGAGTCAAGGGAGAGAGACAACAGTGGGGAGAGACAAGGGAGAGAGACAACAGTGGGGAGAGGCCAGGGAAAGAGACAACAGTGGAGAGAGGCAAGGGAGAGAGACAACAGTGGAGAGAGGCAAGGGAGAGAGACAACAGTGGAGAGAGGCAAGGGAGAGAGACAACAGTGGAGAGAGGCAAGGGAGAGAGACGACAGTGGAGAGAGGCAAGGGAGAGAGACAACAGTGGAGAGAGGCAAGGGAGAGAGACAACAATGGAGAGAGGCAAGGGAGAGAGACAACATTGGGGAGAGGCAAGGGAGAGAGACAACAGTGGGGAGAGGCAAGGGAGAGAGACAACAGTGGGGAGAGGCAAGGGAGAGAGACAACAGTGGGGAGAGTCAAGGGAGAGAGACAACAGTGGGGAGAGGCCAGGGAAAGAGACAACAGTGGGGAGAGGCCAGGGAAAGAGACAACAGTGGAGAGAGTCAAGGGAGAGAGACAACAGTGGGGAGAGGCAAGGGAGAGAGACAACAGTGGGGAGAGGTCAGGGAAAGAGACAACAGTGGAGAGAGACAAGGGAGAGAGACAACAGTGGAGAGAGGCAAGGGAGAGAGACAACACTGGGGAGAGTCAAGGGAGAGAAACAACAGTGGAGAGAGGCCAGGGAAAGAGACAACAGTGGAGAGAGACAAGGGAGAGAGACAACAGTGGAGAGAGGCCAGGGAAAGAGACAATAGTGGGGAGAGTCAAGCTAGAGAGACAACAGTGGGGAGAGGCCAGGGAAAGAGACAACAGTGGAGAGAGGCCAGGGAAAGAGACAACAGTGGGAAGAGTCAAGGGAGAGAGACAACAGTGGGGAGAGGCCAGGGAAAGAGACAACAGTGGGGAGAGGCCAGGGAAAGAGACAACAGTAGGGAGAGGCCAGGGAAAGAGACAACAGTGGGGAAAGGCCAGGGAAAGAGACAACAGTGGAGAGAGTCAGGGGAGAGAGACAACAGTGGGGAGAGGCCAGGGAGAGAGACAACAGTGGAGAGAGGCCAGGGAAAGAGACAACAGTGGGGAGAGTCAAGGGAGAGAGACAACAGTGGGGAGAGACAAGGGAGAGAGACAACAGTGGGGAGAGGCCAGGGAAAGAGACAACAGTGGAGAGAGGCAAGGGAGAGAGACAACAGTGGAGAGAGGCAAGGGAGAGAGACAACAGTGGAGAGAGGCAAGGGAGAGAGACAACAGTGGAGAGAGGCAAGGGAGAGAGACGACAGTGGAGAGAGGCAAGGGAGAGAGACAACAGTGGAGAGAGGCAAGGGAGAGAGACAACAATGGAGAGAGGCAAGGGAGAGAGACAACAGTGGGGAGAGGCAAGGGAGAGAGACATCAATGGAGAGAGGCAAGGGAGAGAGACAACAGTGGGGAGAGGCCAGGGAAAGAGACAACAGTGGAGAGAGGCAAGGGAGAGAGACAACAGTGGAGAGAGGCAAGGGAGAGAGACAACAGTGGAGAGATGCAAGAGAGAGAGACAACAGTGGAGAGAGGCAAGGGAGAGAGACAACAGTGGAGAGAGGCAAGGGAGAGAGACAACAAAGAAGAGAGGCAAGGGAGAGAGACAACAATGGAGAGAGAGGCAAGGGAGAGAGACAACAGTGGGGAGAGGCAAGGGAGAGAGACAACAGTGGGGAGAGGCAAGGGAGGGAGACAACAGTGGAGAGATGCAAGGGAGAGAGACAACAGTGGGGAGAGGCAAGGGAGAGAGACAAGTGTAGAGAGGCAAGGGAGAGAGACAACAATGGAGAGAGGCAAGGGAGAGAGACAACAGTGGGGAGAGGCCAGGGAGAAAGACAACAGTGGAGAGAGGCAAGGGAGAGAGACAACAGTGGAGAGAGGCAAGGGAGAGAGACAACAGTGGGGAGAGGCACGGGAGAGAGACAACAGTGGGGAGAGGCAAGGGAGAGAGACAACAGTGGGGAGAGGCAAGGGAGAGAGACAACAGTGGAGAGAGGCCAGGGAGAGAGACAACAGTGGAGAGAGGCAAGGGAGAGAGACAACAGTGGGGAGAGACAAGGGAGTGAGACAACAGTGGAGAGAGGCCAGGGAAAGAGACAACAGTGGGGAGAGTCAAGGGAGAGAGACAACAGTGGAGACAGGCAAGGGAGAGAGACAACAGTGGAGAGAAGCAAGAGAGAGAGACGACAGTGGAGAGAGGCAAGGGAGAGAGACAACAGTGGAGAGAGGCAAGGGAGAGAGACGACAGTGGAGAGAGGCAAGGGAAAGAGACAACAGAGGGGAGAGGCAAGGGAGAGAGACAACAGTGGGGAGAGGCCAGGGAAAGAGACAACAGTGGAGAGAGGCCAGGGAAAGAGACAACAGTGGGGAGAGGCAAGGGAGAGAGACAGCAGTGGGGAGAGGCAAGGGAGAGAGACAACAGTGGGGAGAGGCCAGCGAAAGAGACAACAGTGGGGAGAGGCCAGGGAAAGAGACAACAGTGGAGAGAGTCAAGGGAGAGAGACAACAGCGGGGAGAGGCCAGGGAAAGAGACAACAGTGGAGAGAGTCAAGGGAGAGAGACAACAGTGGGGAGAGGCCAGGGAAAGAGACAACAGTGGAGAGAGGCAAGGCAGAGAGACAACAGTGGGGAGAGGCAAGGGAGAGAGACAACAGTGGGGAGAGGCCAGGGAAAGAGACAACAGTGGGGAGAGGCCAGGGAAAGAGACAACAGTGGAGAGAGTCAAGGGAGAGAGACAACAGTGGGGAGAGGCCAGGGAAAGAGACAACAGTGGAGAGAGGCAAGGGAGAGAGACAACAGTGGGGAGAGGCAAGGGAGAGAGACAACAGTGGGGAGAGGCAAGGGAGAGAGACAACAGTGGAGAGAGGCCAGGGAAAGAGACAACAGTGGGGAGAGTCAAGGGAGAGAGACAACAGTGGGGAGAGGCCAGGGAAAGAGACAACAGTGTGGAGAGGCCAGGGAAAGAGACAACAGTGGAGAGAGTCAAGGGAGAGAGACAACAGTGGGGAGAGGCAAGGGAGAGAGACAACAGTGGGGAGAGGTTAGGGAAAGAGACAACAGTGGAGAGAGACAAGGGAGAGAGACAACAGTGGAGAGAGGCAAGGGAGAGAGACAACACTGGGGAGAGTCAAGGGAGAGAAACAACAGTGG
This sequence comes from Arenicola marina, assembly GCA_964019135.1. Lineage (NCBI taxonomy): Eukaryota > Metazoa > Annelida > Polychaeta > Arenicolidae > Arenicola > Arenicola marina. The sequence goes on along the minus strand of OZ025254.1, from coordinate 4,560,713 downwards.
AGAGAGGCCAGGGAAAGAGACAACAGTGGAGAGAGACAAGGGAGAGAGACAACAGTGGAGAGAGGCCAGGGAAAGAGACAATAGTGGGGAGAGTCAAGGGAGAGAGACAACAGTGGGGAGAGGCCAGGGAGAGAGACAACAGTGGAGAGAGGCCAGGGAAAGAGACAACAGTGGGAAGAGTCAAGGGAGAGAGACAACAGTGGGGAGAGGCCAGGGAAAGAGACAACAGTGGGGAGCGGCCAGGGAAAGAGACAACAGTAGGGAGAGGCCAGGGAAAGAGACAACAGTGGGGAAAGGCCAGGGAAAGAGACAACAGTGGAGAGAGTCAGGGGAGAGAGACAACAGTAGGGAGAGGCCAGGGAGAGAGACAACAGTGGAGAGAGGCCAGGGAAAGAGACAACAGTGGGGAGAGTCAAGGGAGAGAGACAACAGTGGGGAGAGACAAGGGAGAGAGACAACAGTGGGGAGAGGCCAGGGAAAGAGACAACAGTGGAGAGAGGCAAGGGAGAGAGACAACAGTGGAGAGAGGCAAGGGAGAGAGACAACAGTGGAGAGAGGCAAGGGAGAGAGACAACAGTGGAGAGAGGCAAGGGAGAGAGACGACAGTGGAGAGAGGCAAGGGAGAGAGACAACAGTGGAGAGAGGCAAGGGAGAGAGACAACAATGGAGAGAGGCAAGGGAGAGAGACAACAGTGGGGAGAGACAAGGGAGAGAGACATCAATGTAGAGAGGCAAGGGAGAGAGACAACAGTGGGGAGAGGCCAGGGAAAGAGACAACAGTGGAGAGAGGCAAGGGAGAGAGACAACAGTGGAGAGAGGCAAGGGAGAGAGACAACAGTGGAGAGAGGCAAGAGAGAGAGACAACAGTGGAGAGAGGCAAGGGAGAGAGACAACAGTGGAGAGAGGCAAGGGAGAGAGATAACAAAGAAGAGAGGCAAGGGAGAGAGACAACAATGGAGAGAGAGGCAAGGGAGAGAGACAACAGTGGGGAGAGGCAAGGGAGAGAGACAACAGTGGGGAGAGGCAAGGGAGAGAGACAACAGTGGAGAGATGCAAGGGAGAGAGACAACAGTGGGGAGAGGCAAGGGAGAGAGACAAGTGGAGAGAGGCAAGGGAGAGAGACAACAATGGAGAGAGGCAAGGGAGAGAGACAACAGTGGGGAGAGGCCAGGGAGAGAGACAACAGTGGAGAGAGGCAAGGGAGAGAGACAACAGTGGAGAGAGGCAAGGGAGAGAGACAACAGTGGGGAGAGGCACGGGAGAGAGACAACAGTGGGGAGAGGCAAGGGAGAGAGACAACAGTGGGGAGAGGCAAGGGAGAGAGACAACAGTGGAGAGAGGCAAGGGAGAGAGACAACAGTGGAGAGAGGCAAGGGAGAGAGACAACAGTGGAGAAAGGCAAGGGAGAGAGACAACAGTGGAGAGAGGATAGGGAGAGAGACAACAGTGGAGAGAGGCAAGGGAGAGAGACGACAGTGGAGAGAGGCAAGGGAGAGAGACAACAGTGGAGAGAGGCAAGGGAGAGAGACAACAGTGGGGAGAGGCAAGGGAGAGAGACAACAGTGGAGAGAGGCAAGGGAGAGAGACATCAGTGGAGAGAGGCAAGGGAGAGAGACAACAATGGAGAGAGGCAAGGGAGAGAGACAACAGTGGAGAGAGGCAAGGGAGAGAGACAACAGTGGGGAGAGGCAAGGGAGAGAGACAACAGTGGAGAGAGACAAGGGAGAGAGACAACAGTGGAGAGAGGCACGGGAGAGAGACACCAGTGGTGAGAGGTCAGGGAAAGAGACAACAGTGGAGAGAGGCAAGGGAGAGAGACAACAGTGGAGAGAGGCAAGGGAGAGAGACAACAGTGGAGAGAGGCAAGGGAGAGAGACAACAGTGGAGAGAGGTCAGGGAAAGAGACAACAGTGGAGAGAGGCAAGGGAGAGAGACAACAGTGGAGAGAGGCAAGGGAGAGAGACAACAATGGAGAGAGGCAAGGGAGAGAGACAACAGTGGGGAGAGGCAAGGGAGAGAGACAACAATGGAGAGAGGCAAGGGAGAGAGACAACAGTGGAGAGAGGCAAGGGAGAGAGACAACAGTGGGGAGAGGCCAGGGAGAGAGACAACAGTGGGGAGAGTCAAGGGAGAGAGACAACAGTGGAGAGAGGCAAGGGAGAGAGACAACAGTGGAGAGAGGCAAGGGAGAGAGACAACAGTGGGGAGAGGCAAGGGAGAGAGACAACAGTGGGGAGAGGCAAGGGAGAGAGACAACAGTGGAGAGAGGCAAGGGAGAGAGACAACAGTGGAGAGAGGCAAGGGAGAGAGACAACAGTGGGGAGAGGCAAGGGAGAGAGACAACAATGGAGAGAGGCAAGGGAGAGAGACAACAGTGGAGAGAGGCAAGGGAGAGAGACAACAGTGGGGAGAGGCACGGGAGAGAGACAACAGTGGAGAGAGGCAAGGGAAAGAGACAACAGTGGAGAGAGGCAAGGGAGAGAGACAACAGTGGAGAGAGGCAAGGGAGAGAGACAACAATGGAGAGAGGCAAGGGAGAGAGACAACAGTGGGGAGTGGCAAGGGAGAGAGACAACAATGGAGAGAGACAAGGGAGAGAGACAACAGTGGAGAGAGGCAAGGGAGAGAGACAACAGTGGGGAGAGGCTAGGGAGAGAGACAACAGTGGGGAGAGGCAAGGGAGAGAGACAACAATGGAGAGAGGCAAGGGAGAGAGACAACAGTGGAGAGAGGCAAGGGAGAGAGACAACAGTGGGGAGAGGCACGGGAGAGAGACAACAGTGGAGAGAGGCAAGGGAAAGAGACAACAGTGGAGAGAGGCAAGGGAGAGAGACAACAGTGGAGAGAGGCAAGGGAGAGAAACAACAGTGGAGAGAGGCAAGGGAGAGAGACAACAGTGGAGAGAGGCAAGGGAGAGAGACAACAATGGAGAGAGGCCAGGGAAAGAGACAACAATGGAGAGAGACAAGGGAGAGAGACAACAGTGGGGAGAGGCAAGGGAGAGAGACAACAGTGGAGAGAGGCAAGGGAGAGAGACAACAGTGGGGAGAGGCAAGGGAGAGAGACAACAGTGGGGAGAGGCAAGGGAGAGAGACAATAGTGGGGAGAGGCAAGGGAGAGAGACAACAGTGGAGAGAGGCAAGGGAGAGAGACAACAGTGGGGAGAGGCAAGGGAGAGAGACAACAGAGGAGAGAGGCAAGGGAGAGAGACAACAGTAGAGAGAGGCAAGGGAGAGAGACAACAGTGGAGAGAGGCAAGGGAGAGAGACAACAATGGAGAGAGGCAAAGGAGAGAGACAACAGTGGAGAGAGGCAAGGGAGAGAGACGACAGTGGAGAGAGGCAAGGGAGAGAGACAACAGTGGAGAGAGGCAAGGGAGAGAGACGACAGTGGAGAGAGGCAAGGGAGAGAGACAACAGTGGAGAGAGGCAAGAGAGATAGACAACAGTGGAGAGAGGCAAGGGAGAGAGACAACAGTGGAGAGAGGCAAGGGAGAGAGACAACAGTGGAGAGAGGCAAGGGAGAGAGACAACAATGGAGAGAGGCAAGGGAGAGAGACAACAGTGGAGAGAGGCAAGGGAGAGAGACAACAGTGGAGAGAGGCAAGGGAGCGAGACAACAGTGGAGAGAGGCCAGGGAGAGAGACAACAGTGGGGAGAGGCAAGGGAGAGAGACAACAGTGGAGAGAGGCAAGGGAGAGAGACAACAGTGGAGAGAGGCAAGGGAGAGAGACAACAATGGAGAGAGGCAAGGGAGAGAGACAACAGTGGAGAGAGGCAAGGGAGAGAGACAACAGTGGAGAGAGGCAAGGGAGAGAGACAACAGTGGAGAGAGGCCAGGGAGAGAGACAACAGTGGAGAGAGGCAAGGTAGAGAGACGACAGTGGAGAGAGGCACGGGAGAGAGACAACAGTGGGGAGAGGCAAGGGAGAGAGACAACAGTGGGGAGAGGCAAGGGAGAGAGACAACAGTGGGGAGAGGCAAGGGAGAGAGACAACAGTGGAGAGAGGCAAGGGAGAGAGACAACAGTGGAGAGAGGCAAGGGAGAGAGACAACAGTGGAGAGAGGCAAGGGAGAGAGACAACAGTGGAGAGAGGCAAGGGAGAGAGACAACAGTGGGGAGAGGCAAGGGAGAGAGACAACAGTGGGGAGAGGCAAGGGAGAGAGACAACAGTGGAGAGAGGCAAGGGAGAGAGACAACAGTGGAGAGAGGCAAGAGAGAGAGACAACAGTGGAGAGAGGCAAGGGAGAGAGACAACAGTGGAGAGAGGCAAGGGAGAGAGACAACAAAGAAGAGAGGCAAGGGAGAGAGACAACAATGGAGAGAGAGGCAAGGGAGAGAGACAACAGTGGAGAGAGGCAAGGGAGAGAGACAACAGTGGGGAGAGGCAAGGGAGAGAGACAACAGTGGAGAAAGGCAAGGGAGAGAGACAACAGTGGGGAGAGGCAAGGGAGAGAGACAACAGTGGAGAGATGCAAGGGAGAGAGACGACAGTGGAGAGAGGCAAGGGAGAGAGACAACAGTGGGGAGAGGCAAGGGAGAGAGACAACAGTGGGGAGAGGCAAGGGAGAGAGACAACAGTGGAGAAAGGCAAGGGAGAGAGACAACAGTGGGGAGAGGCAAGGGAGAGAGACAACAGTGGAGAGAGGCAAGGGAGAGAGACAACAGTGGAGAGAGGCAAGGGAGAGAGACAACAGTGGGGAGAGGCACGGGAGAGAGACAACAGTGGGGAGAGGCAAGGGAGAGAGACAACAGTGGGGAGAGGCAAGGGAGAGAGACAACAGTGCAGAGAGGCAAGGGAGAGAGACAACAGTGGAGAGAGGCAAGGGAGAGAGACAACAGTGGAGAAAGGCGAGGGAGAGAGACAACAGTGGAGAGAGGCAAGGGAGAGGGACGACAGTGGAGAGAGGCAAGGGAGAGAGACAACAGTGGAGAGAGGCAAGGGAGAGAGACAACAGTGGGGAGAGGCAAGGGAGAGAGACAACAGTGGAGAGAGGCAAGGGAGAGAGACAACAGTGGAGAGAGGCAAGGGAGAGAGACAACAGTGGAGAGAGGCAAGGGAGAGAGACAACAGTGGAGAGAGGCAAGGGAGAGAGACAACAGTGGGGAGAGGCAAGGGAGAGAGACAACAGTGGAGAGAGACAAGGGAGAGAGACAACAGTGGAGAGAGGCAAGGGAGAGAGACAACAGTGGTGAGAGGTCAGGGAAAGAGACAACAGTGGAGAGAGGCAAGGGAGAGAGACAACAGTGGAGAGAGGCAAGGGAGAGAGACAACAGTGGAGAGAGGCAAGGGAGAGAGACAACAGTGGAGAGAGGTCAGGGAAAGAGACAACAGTGGAGAGAGGCAAGGGAGAGAGACAACAGTGGAGAGAGGCAAGGGAGAGAGACAACAATGGAGAGAGGCAAGGGAGAGAGACAACAGTGGGGAGAGGCAAGGGAGAGAGACAACAATGGAGAGAGGCAAGGGAGAGAGACAACAGTGGAGAGAGGCAAGGGAGAGAGACAAAAGTGGGGAGAGGCCAGGGAGAGAGACAACAGTGGGGAGAGGCAAGGGAGAGAGACAACAGTGGAGAGAGGCAAGGGAGAGAGACAACAGTGGAGAGAGGCAAGGGAGAGAGACAACAGTGGGGAGAGGCAAGGGAGAGAGACAACAGTGGGGAGAGGCAAGGGAGAGAGACAACAGTGGAGAGAGGCAAGGGAGAGAGACAGCAGTGGAGAGAGGCAAGGGAGAGAGACAACAGTGGGGAGAGGCAAGGGAGAGAGACAACAATGGAGAGAGGCAAGGGAGAGAGACAACAGTGGAGAGAGGCAAGGGAGAGAGACAACAGTGGGGAGAGGCACGGGAGAGAGACAACAGTGGAGAGAGGCAAGGGAAAGAGACAACAGTGGAGAGAGGCAAGGGAGAGAGACAACAGTGGAGAGAGGCAAGGGAGAGAGACAACAATGGAGAGAGGCAAGGGAGAGAGACAACAGTGGGGAGAGGCAAGGGAGAGAGACAACAATGGAGAGAGGCAAGGGAGAGAGACCACAGTGGAGAGAGGCAAGGGAGAGAGACAACAGTGGGGCGAGGCAAGGGAGAGAGACAACAGTGGGGAGAGGCAAGGGAGAGAGACAACAATGGAGAGAGGCAAGGGAGAGAGACAACAGTGGAGAGAGGCAAGGGAGAGAGACAACAGTGGGGAGAGGCACGGGAGAGAGACAACAATGGAGAGAGGCCAGGGAAAGAGACAACAATGGAGAGAGACAAGGGAGAGAGACAACAGTGGGGAGAGGCAAGGGAGAGCGACAACAGTGGAGAGAGGCAAGGGAGAGAGACAACAGTGGGGAGAGGCAAGGGAGAGAGACAACAGTGGGGAGAGGCAAGGGAGAGAGACAACAGTGGGGAGAGGCAAGGGAGAGAGACAACAGTGGAGAGAGGCAAGGGAGAGAGACAACAGAGGGGAGAGGCAAGGGAGAGAGACAACAGTGGAGAGAGGCAAGGGAGAGAGACAACAATGGAGAGAGGCAAGGGAGAGAGGCAAGGGAGAGAGACAACAGTGGAGAGAGACAAGGGAGAGAGACAACAGTGGAGGGAGGCAAGGGAGAGAGACAACAGTGGGGAGAGGCAAGGGAGAGAGACAACAATGGAGAGAGGCAAGGGAGAGAGACAACAGTGGAGAGAGGCAAGGGAGAGAGACAACAATGGAGAGAGGCAAAGGAGAGAGACAACAGTGGAGAAAGGCAAGGGAGAGAGACAACAGTGGAGAGAGGCAAGGGAGAGAGACAACAGTGGAGAGAGGCAAGGGAGAGAGACGACAGTGGAGAGAGGCAAGGGAGAGAGACAACAGTGGAGAGAGGCAAGGGAGAGAGACAACAGTGGGGAGAGGCAAGGGAGAGAGACAACAGTGGAGAGAGGCAAGAGAGAGAGACAACAGTGGAGAGAGGCAAGAGAGAGAGACAACAGTGGAGAGAGGCAAGGGAGAGAGACAACAGTGGAGAGAGGCAAGGGAGAGAGACAACAATGGAGAGAGGCAAGGGAGAGAGACAACAGTGGAGAGAGGCAAGGGAGATAGACAACAGTGGAGAGAGGCAAGGGAGAGAGACAACAGTGGAGAGAGGCCAGGGAGAGAGACAACAGTGGGGAGAGGCAAGGGAGAGAGACAACAGTGGGGAGAGGCAAGGGAGAGAGACAACAGTGGAGAGAGGCAAGGGAGAGAGACAACAATGGAGAGAGGCAAGGGAGAGAGACAACAGTGGAGAGAGGCAAGGGAGAGAGACAACAGTGGAGAGAGGCAAGGGAGAGAGACAACAGTGGAGAGAGGCAAGGGAGAGAGACAACAGTGGAGAGAGGCAAGGGAGAGAGACAACAGTGGAGAGAGGCAAGAGAGAGAGACAACAGTGGAGAGAGGCAAGGGAGAGAGACAACAGTGGAGAGAGGCAAGGGAGAGAGACGACAATGGAGAGAGGCAAGGGAGAGAGACAACAGTGGGGAGAGGCAAGGGAGAGAGACAACAGTGGAGAGAGGCAAAGGGAGAGAGACAACAGTGGAGAGAGGCAAGGGAGAGAGACGACAATGGAGAGAGGCAAGGGAGAGAGACAACAGTGGGGAGAGGCAAGGGAGAGAGACAACAGTGGGGAGAGGCAAGGGAGAGAGACAACAATGGAGAGAGGCAAGGGAGAGAGACAACAGTGGAGAGAGGCAAGGGAGAGAGACAACAGTGGAGAGAGGCAAGGGAGAGAGACAACAGTGGAGAGAGGCAAGGGGAAGAGACAACAGTGGAGAGAGGCAAGGGAGAGAGACAACAGTGGAGAGAGGCAAGGGAGAGAGACAACAATGGAGAGAGGCAAGGGAGAGAGACAACAGTGGGGAGAGGCAAGGGAGAGAGACGACAGTGGGGAGAGGCAAGGGAGAGAGACAACAGTGGAGGGAGGCAAGGGAGAGAGACAACAGTGGGGAGAGGCCAGGGAGAGAGACAACAGTGGAGAGAGGCAAGGGAGAGAACCAACAGTGGAGAGAGGCAAGGGAGAGAGACAACAGTGGAGAGAGGCAAGGGAAAGAGACAACAGTGGAGAGAGGCAAGGGAGAGAGACAACAGTGGGGAGAGGCAAGGGAGAGAGACAACAGTGGAGAGAGGCAAGGGAGAGAGACAGCAATGGAGAGAGCCAAGGGAGAGAGACGACAGTGGAAAGAGGCAAGGGAGAGAGACAACAGTGGAGAGAGGCAAGGGAGAGAGACAACAGTGGAGAGAGGCAAGGGAGAGAGACAACAATGGGGAGAGGCAAGGGAGAGAGACAACAGTGGGGAGAGGCAAGGGAGAGAGACAACAGTGGGGAGAGGCAAGGGAGAGAGACAACAGTGGAGAGAGGCAAGGGAGAGAGACAACAGTGGAGAGAGGCAAGGGAGAGAGACAACAGTGGAGAGAGGCAAGGGAGAGAGACAACAGTGGAGAGAGGCAAGGGAGAGAGACAACAGTGGGGAGAGGCAAGGGAGAGAGACAACAGTGGGGAGAGGCAAGGGAGAGAGACAACAGTGGAGAGAGGCAAGGGAGAGAGACAACAGTGGAGAGAGGCAAGGGAGAGAGACAACAGTGGAGAGAGGCAAGGGAGAGAGACAACAGTGGAGAGAGGCAAGGGAGAGAGACAACAATGGAGAGAGGCAAGGGAGAGAGACAACAGTGGGGAGAGGCAAGGGAGAGAGACAACAGTGGGGAGAGGCAAGGGAGAGAGACAACAGTGGAGGGAGGCAAGGGAGAGAGACAACAGTGGGGAGAGGCCAGGGAGAGAGACAACAGTGGAGAGAGGCAAGGGGGAGAACCAACAGTGGAGAGAGGCAAGGGAGAGAGACAACAGTGGAGAGAGGCAAGGGAAAGAGACAACAGTGGAGAAAGGCAAGGGAGAGAGACAATAGTGGGGAGAGGCAAGGGAGAGAGACAACAGTGGAGAGAGGCAAGGGAGAGGGACAACAGTGGGGAGAGGCAAGGGAGAGAGACAACAGTGGGGAGAGGCCAGGGAGAGAGACAACAATGGAGAGAGGCAAGGGAGAGAGACAACAGTGGGGAGAGGCCAGGGAAAGAGACAACAGTGGAGAAAGGCAAGGGAAAGAGACAACAATGGAGAGAGGCAAGGGAGAGAGACAACAGTGGGGAGAGGCCAGGGAAAGAGACAACAGTGGGGAGAGGCCAGGGAAAGAGACAACAGTGGAGAAAGGCAAGGGAGGGAGACAACAGTGGAGAGAGGCAAGGGAGAGAGACAACAGTGGGGAGAGGTCAGGGAGAGAGACAACAGTGGGGAGAGGCAAGGGAGAGAGACAACAGTGGAGAGAGACAAGGGAGAGAGCCAACAGTGGAGAGAGGCAAGGGAGAGAGGCAACAGTGGAGAGAGGCAAGGGAAAGGGACAACAGTGGAGAGAGGCAAGGGAGAGAGACAACAGTGGAGAGAGACAAGGGAGAGAGACAACAGTGGAGAGAGGCAAGGGAGAGAGACAACAATGGAGAGAGGCACGGGAGAGAGTGACGAAGGCCATGGTCTCTTTGACAAATGTAGGTACCTGCAAAGATATTAGTACACCGAGATAGGTCATACGGCGATTTCCTTTTAATCGTTCTCCGGTGGCGCCTCCAAGCGGTGAGCGCGTAGTGTTGTACAGAACCGCCGTCAACAGGCATCAACTTCAAGTTTGTCCTGCCATAAATTGCGCGAATTCACGAAAGGAATGCCCAGGACAGGCCTTTTTCAGATTCCCGAAGGAAAAGGAATGGTTAGACAGGCTTCTTGCGTTAATTTATCAATCATTGCTAGCCTGTAAGTGAAGTGGGCGCTGGGTTGGGCCAGCAGTGGAGAGAGGGACGGGAAAGAGTGACGAAGGCCATGGTCTCTTTGACAAATGTAGGTACCTGTGAGTGAAGTAGGCGCTGGGTTAAACGCATATCGCACTCGAAAAGTTCCAAATGTTAATGACATATATGTGGATAGATGTGGCATAATTCTTCTAACAGGCATGGCGCAGCCGTATTTCAGAGAAATTTGCTTGTAATTAGTTGAATATATGTATGAATACTGAGGGGAGAAACAAAAAGGGGCGAGTGGGGGGGGGGGGGGGGCGTGGCGTCGTCACGAGAGAGAGAGAATCCGTCCCGGCCTGATGTGTGTGTGTGGGTGTGTGTGTGTGTGTGGGGGGGGGGGGGGGTCCCAGCTCAGTTGTTTAGCAGGATTAGCTGCAGATGAAGACGCCACGGGTTCGCGCCCTGACATCACATCTGAATTCATTAACCTTCTCCAAGCGCAGTCACTGGTCGGTTGCTTGGCAACTGTATCGATATGCAGATAAATCGATAAGTGGAAGCACGTAACTCACAATTTAGACACCTTAACCTTTGAATCCATGTATTTACGATTGGCTCTATGACACAAACGGTCATTAGACAGAAACATTCATCACACCAGATGTATTTACGATTGGCTCTATGACACAAACGGCCATTGGACAGAAACATTCATCACACCAGATGTATTTACGATTGGCTCTATGACACAAACGGCCATTGGACAGAAACATTCATCACACCAGATGTATTTACGATTGGCTCTATGACACAAACGGCCAGACAGAAACATTCATCACACCAGATGTATTTACGATTGGCTCTATGACACAAACGGCCATTGGACAGAAACATTCATCACACCAGATGTATTTACGATTGGCTCTATGACACAAACGGCCATTGGACAGAAACATTCATCACACCAGATGTATTTACGATTGGCTCTATGACACAAACGGCCATTGGACAGAAACATTCATCACACCAGATGTATTTACGATTGGCTCTATGACACAAACGGCCAGACAGAAACATTCATCACACCAGATGTATTTACGATTGGCTCTATGACACAAACGGCCAGACAGAAACATTCATCACACCAGATGTATTTACGATTGGCTCTATGACACAAACGGCCAGACAGAAACATTCATCACACCAGATGTATTTACGATTGGCTCTATGACACAAACGGCCAGACAGAAACATTCATCACACCAGATGTATTTACGATTGGCTCTATGACACAAACGGCCATTGGACAGAAACATTCATCACACCAGATGTATTTACGATTGGCTCTATGACACAAACGGCCATTGGACAGAAACATTCATCACACCAGATGTATTTACGATTGGCTCTATGACACAAACGGCCAGACAGAAACATTCATCACACCAGATGTATTTACGATTGGCTCTATGACACAAACGGCCAGACAGAAACATTCATCACACCAGATGTATTTACGATTGGCTCTATGACACAAACGGCCAGACAGAAACATTCATCACACCAGATGTATTTACGATTGGCTCTATGACACAAACGGCCAGACAGAAACAAACGGCCAGACAGAAACAAACGGCCATTAGACAGAAACATTCATCACACCAGATGTAAAACAATTGCCTACAGGTGGCGCAAGCAGCAACACACAGCAACAGGGTTACACCGCGAGTGCAAGATGCAAGATTTTTTTTTCATCACGTTTTTTTTTTAACAAACATTAATTATGAAACTAAAAAAAGGAAAACAACACATACATATATAGTTTACACATATTGTGTCTCGGGGTCGCACACATGTTCCCAGACCTGTACAATGAAATCGCCCTATGATCGGTGCAATCGTTACGGTCACTGCTGACATGATAGCGATACCGCCACGGAGCTGTGCTGTGTACCATGATTGTACGTATTAAGTTTCAACCACTCCAAGGTCTAATATTCAACCAGGTTTCCACCGTCATTCAGTCAAAGTTTTCAGTTAAACCAGGTTTCCACTGTGATGGATTCTATCTTCATTTTCTTATTTTCAATCAGATTTTAACTAGATGTCCAACAAACTTTTAACTGTATGGGAATAATATCTCGCCAGCGAGAAATAGTGTCACTTGTTTCACAGCGTCACTTGTTACACAGTGTCACTTGTTGCACACTGTCACTTGTTACACAGTGTCACTTGTGACACAGTGTCACTTGTTACAGTCTCACGGTGTAGCGCCGCAACACAGTCTCCCAATGTCTCCTGAATGACCAATGCCATCTATATACTCACTAAATACAAGACGACATTGTATAACAGAAACAAAATATAAAATGGCTATCGTCATACATTAATATGTACCACATTTCGCCCAGTGCAGCTCTTTACAAAAAGTTTTGGATTTGTTTATAGCGTGTTTGCCACCGTACTTTTTTTAAGATTCTAGACAAAATCTTACAGAACGGGACATGTCCAGGACCCCCGGTCACGGTCTGTCCCTACCCCATTATGGAAATAACACACTGTGCGTCCATGCTATGGGTTAGAGCTGAAAGTACTCGCGAGGACACTTTATAGTGTTTAATAGTATTTGATTTGATTGTTGAATTGTATTTGATTTATTGATTAATTAGGTGCTTTACACGCCTTGCACGCAAATATCTTCGCCTAAATGTAATGTGATCTGAAGTACCTGCCACAGCTCCCTGGACGCATGATAAAGACTAGCTTATCGTCCTATCCTGTTGCCGCTGGTGACTAGATCAAGGGGGTGGACGAGAGCTTGATGAAAAGAGGGAGAGGGGGGGAGAAGAAGGAAGGGGTGGTGGTAATATGGGGATACGGCTGGCATCTCAAGAGGAAAGATTTCGCATATCCACCACCTCAACAACGGAACTGCGAACTATTTTGAACTACGGCCCAACTTGCGCAATCTTATTACATATCTCATAACTGTATTTAATGCAGGATATCCCGCTCGCCTAACCCAATCCCTGATATTTGTGACCATATCCTGCTGGTAGCGGGATGATAGATTAGTGTTACTAAGCTACTGATACGGCAAACACATGATAATAATTATTCGAATTGAACCGATCAAAATCATAGAGATTAAATTGATTGGTTATTCAGGACGCATTAACCACTTTTGGTCATATCGCGTCAATGGGAGAAAGAAGGGAGAGTGGAGCCATGTCCCCGCGGGTAACCCCCCTACTCGTTACGAAGAAAGACATGGGATCTTTATCCTGCGACCACACAGACATGGCCACAGCAGGGCTCGAACCACCGATCCACGTGCCGTTAGGCTCTCAGGTGACCAGAGCGCTCTAGCCCACTGAGCTATCGCGCCGTCCGCTCATATACGTTAGAAGACTATCATGCAATCCGAGTCTTACCGAGTTTTACCCTTGTTCTTTCCCAAGAACAATACGAATTCTTGTCAATTGATGTACATCACATTAGGCAGCATAATTATATAATGAAAGATGTCACAATGACCTTATACAGTGACCTTGACCCGTGACCGTAAACAACCATCCTGCATGTCCGACACATCTTGTATGTCCGACACATCCTGTATGTCCGACTCATCATGTATGTCCGACACATCCTGCATGTCCGACACATCCTGTATGTCCGACACATCTTGCATGTCCGACACATCCTGTATGTCTGACCCATCCTGTATGTCCGACACATCTTGCATGTCCGAAACATCCTGTATGTCCGACATATCCTGTATGTCCGACACATCCTGCATGTCCGACACATCCTGTATGTCCGACACATCTTGCATGTCCGACACATCCTGTATGTCCGACACATCTTGCATTTCCGACACATCCTGTATGTCCGACACATCCTGTATGTCCGACACATCTTGCATGTCCGACACATCCTGTATGTCCGACACATCCTGCACGTCCAACACATCCTGTATGTCCGACATATCCTGTATGTCCGACACATCTTGCATGTCCGACACATCCTGTATGTCCGACACATCCTGCACGTCCAACACATCCTGCATGTCCGACACATCCTGTATGTTCGACACATCCTCCAAGTCCGACACATCCTGTATGTCCGACACATCCTGTATGTCCGGCATATCCTGCATGTCAGACACATCCTGTATGTCCGACACATCCTGTATGTTCGACAAATCCTGTATGTCCGATATATCCTGCATGTCCGACACATCCTGCATGTCCGACACATCCTGTATGTCTGACATATCCTGTATGTGCGACACATCCTGTATATTCGACACATCTTGTATGTCAGATATTTCATGTATGTCCGACACATCCTGCACGTCCAACACATCCTGCATGTCCGACACATCCTGTATGTTCGACACATCCTCCAAGTCCGACACATCCTGTATGTCCGACACATCCTGTATGTCCGGCATATCCTGCATGTCCGACACATCCTGTATGTCCGACACATCCTGTATGTTCGACAAATCCTGTATGTCCGATATATCCTGCATGTCCGACACATCCTGCATGTCCGACACATCCTGTATGTCTGACATATCCTGTATGTGCGACACATCCTGTATATTCGACACATCTTGTATGTCAGATATTTCATGTATGTCCGACACATCCTGCATGTCCGACACATCTTGTATGTCCGACACATCCTGTATGTCCGACTCATCATGTATGTCCGACACATCCTGTATGTCCGACCCATCCTGCATGTCCAGCACAACCTGCATGTCCGGCCGATGGCTCAGGGCACCGTCGCGATGTATGTGGCACAAGGGACGTTAGAGGGGTAGTCACATGCAAAAGGGACGAAGGGGGAGGCGACAGTCCCTTGGACGCAAGACAGGGAGAATACACCTGACGTGGAGCAACTCACGTACTTCTGGCAGTCAAAGGGGTCAGCGTGATAGTCACCCGGATAGGCGGCACAGTTACCATTATCAATCAGATCTACGGAAAGAAAGGAACATGCGGAATGCAACTGACACCGACGGTGCCTCATATAAGTAGCATGTGACTATTTATATGATATATCAATAACACTTATGGCTTTAACAGATGTATTCGGCCTTACTTTCCTGCTATACAAGGTTAGTAGACGATATTTATGTATATTTTCTTCGTGCAGAGCTATGAACGACACTTTAATCAGCTATTTTCCAAATGTACACCTGTTACATGTCATGCATTATACCACTGTCACTCCTAACATACCCATTTCTTTAACAATATTTTCTCAACTCCTTCACTTAATATATCCGGGGCACTTACCGTTTGCACATGTCTTCGTAGCGAACGTCTGTCCACATTCGCAAACAGTGCAGTTGCACTGGAAGTCGTTGCCATCGGGCAGACACTGTCCCCTGACACAGGGATTGGGATTACATGGATCTGAAACCGGTCACAGCGCATCGACTTTTCAGGGAATTATACCTACAAGCAACCTCTCAACATGTTTCAAAATGCCTTCTCGCTTATTATTCACATGGTGTCCAATAAATGTAAGTCACAAGACCTGGCTTTGTCAACCTCATGATGTCTTTGCAAGATGCAATGTCTGGGCATAAACAAGTGAATATAAAATAAAAAATTATAGGGTTCCCATAGTGGCTATTGAATATTTAAGAACTGCATTTTGCTGCTCACTTCGTATATACGATATAAGATTTGACCGCGTGATGTCTAGGTCATATAGATGTAGGAGTACGTTAAGTTATGTACTGTAAGTAAACTCATACGCCTTGGTTTTTCACTGAACAGCAAGCGCATAGCAATTGCCAGGCTCCCAGCGGCTGAGAGAACTAGAATGTGCACAACCACTGAAAAAATGACAAAAGCCCACAACGATTGACAGAATGACAACGCCCAAAACCATTGTCACTACCACAGGCACTACTATTGGCACCTACTTTGTGGCACCCTCGCTCTTCAAACCGCGTCCGTGGACGCGTAGTCTACGCTGTCTTCGACAGACCCAGCTAATCTCAGAAACTCTGGGTGAGCGGCGGCTCCACCGTGTGAGTGACGTACGAGTTATTGTTACGCGTCTGATCAGTTTTGATCAAGCCAGTTATACGCGTGAGAGTCTTACCTATCGGTATGTTCGGATCTGGCGTTGTTGTCGGATCTGAAATGGCGGAGATAGTAAATTAATTAATAGCAATTAAATTACAAGATTTTCCCGTCATTTCCACGACAAGTTAATTAATCTATTTTTACGTCAATATTTTTTGCTATTGGCTTAGTCATCTTATTTTTGATTAAAGAGTGAATCTCCATGTATACTGAATGAAGGTTTAAAGCTGACAGACTAAGAAATAACAGTCGTTTTGGGAAGATTCGAATTTTTATTTTATCTGGATGTCGCGCATGCACTGTCACACTCAGAAAGACAAATATTTGGATTGGTTGGATGTACGGAACAGCATCGGGCTCTGATTGGACGAGCCCATTCCTCCTTTGAAACGATATCAATAGATCATAACGGACACCTTGGTAACGTCGAACACAAACAATTAAAGAGCTTAGCCAGTAAACTTTGGTTAAACAATGAAATTCTTTATGATTTAGTCCACATTACTAAATCATCTACCAATATCGGCACTCTATAGCCTCGACACACTGCTAGGTGGCGCCACCTAGCGAATATCAGCTTCCATTATCCGCCCAACACTATCATCCAAGTTGAAAGATTTGCCCGTACCTGGAAATGGGTCCACGTACGTGGCGCAAGGCACATTTTGAGCGTAGTCACAGACGAGGCCCGGTAGCCGGGTGACATCCAGCACGGTGCCCGGGGCACAGGAAGTATTGTACGCTCGGCCGGCGGAACACCCGATGTAACCACTGCAGTCGTACGGGTTGGGGTAGTAGCCATCGACCAACCCTTCGCAGTCGTTATCCAAAGCATCTAGATGAGGCAAATTATATGAAGTGAAATGTTAGTGTATTTTAAATAGCTCTCTTTTGTGCACACGAAGTGCACATTGGACCAAGAAACCCAGAAACAATGAAATGTTTGTTCGAAGAATCGTTGTTTTAGATGTGGATAAATCCTTTTACTCTGTATATCTTTTACTGTCAATTTTTGCCTCATAAACTGCCTCATGTAAATATGAGCATGTTTATGTATCAATGTATTCATATTATTTCCAATTGTGTAACATCTGCCATGCCATTTTGTCACAATAAATGAGCAAATAAAAAAAACATATGAAGTATCTTTTAATTAACACTGTTTTGTGTGCACGAAGATTGCAATTATTATTATTATCTGTATTCGTATCGATCATTAAAGAAAACGATACACAGTAAAAAGCAGTTGACATAAAAAATCATTCAAGACGTACAAATAAAACGCAGGATGCAATCCAATTCCTCAGCCGACATAAAATTATCATAACGGCAGGCGTCCCTCTCTTTAAGAATAGTTTGTGCAAAAGCACCAAGAGCTTTATAAGACGCTCAGTGGATAAACGTTTAAAAAATAGACCCTTTGCACTATTACAAACGTCGTCTATCTGCATTTTATTCTTTGCTAAAATGTGTCTTAAGCTTGAAGATAGGGGAGTGCTAGTACCATTTGTAGCGATCTTGACTAGAAATTTGACTAATTGATTGTCACTAGTATATGCGACATTTACAAATTTTAACATACGATATGAAATTTGATCTTCAATGGTCAGACATTGCGCTATTAATGGGAGTAACCTGCCGTGCGTACATGCTGGCAATTTTAAAACTTTTCTAATGCATACTCTCCAGGAGGTAAAAAAGTTACCCACATCCTTGTGCTGCAGGTCCCACAGACAACATCCATAAAACGAAGTACAATATGAATTAAAAAGCGTATATAACGTCAATACATCGCATGTGCCATAATTGGCTAAAACGTAATTAGTGCGGCGGATCATGTCATATGATGCCTTCCTAAAAACGTCACTCGAGACGTTAGGTCCTATTAAATGGCCTAGGTGTATACCACTACGTACAACATCTACAGGAACATCGTTGAAATGAAAGCATACGTCTTCATTTTTGCTAAAATTAATCAGCTTGCACTTCGACGGGTTAAACTCGAGACAGAAATCCTTTGCAAATATATTACAAATATGAACCAATGATATCCCGCAGTATATGACCAACTGCTGCTTACCGATAGAACAGTTTTTGTTGGTAGCGTTCACGGAACACTGACATATGTCCCCGCAATCACACGCATAGTCGTCTCCCATGGCAACGCACGGGCCGCGCACACAAGGGCTGGAGGCACATGGATCTGGAGACAAGGAGTCAAAAATACACAAATAAAAGTCAGAAAACAGAGACTAGCAACAGGGTGATATCTTACCAATAAAATTCGAGACGCGCATATTTCAAATGGATGTGGTGTTCTGAACAGCCAATGGCGACATTGAAAATGGCGCCTAAGTTCAACTACCTGACAGAACAACAGAATCAACAGCGACATCAACTAGCGACATTTTAAAGCTGGCATCCATCGCATGCATGCTCAAGCGATGCTGGAGCGATATCATACGGTTACGAGGACATATGAAGAGCGATAGGTATTCTTACCGAAAGGGGTGCTCGCTGATGAAGACGGAGTCGTTGCTGTCTCACTTGTAGGGGTCACTGTAGTGCCAGTGGGGGTTGTGGTGGTGTCAGTGGTTGTGGTTTCAGTGGTTGTGGTCCTGTCAGTGGTTGTGGTTGTGTCAGTGGTTGTGGACGTTGTGGTGGTGTCAGTGGTTGTGGGCGTTGTGGTGGTGCCAGTGGTTGTGGGCGTTGTGGTGGTGCCAGTGGTTGTGGGCGTTGTGGTGGGGCCAATGGTTGTGGACGTTGTGGTGGTGCCGGTGGTTGTGGGCGTTGTGGTGGTGTCAGTGTTTGTGGGTGTTTTGGTGATGTCAGTGGTTGTGGTGGTGTCAGTGGTTGTGGTGGTGTCAGTGGTTGTGGACGTTGTGGTGGTGTCAGTGGTTGTGGGCGTTGTGGTGGTGTCAGTGGTTGTGGGCGTTGTGGTGGTGCCAATGGTTGTGGACGCTGTGGTGGTGTCAGTGGTTGTGGGCGTTGTGGTGGTGCCAATGGTTGTGGACGCTGTGGTGGTGTCAGTGGTTGTGGGCGTTGTGGTGCCAGTGGTTGTGGTCGTGTCAGTGGTTGTGGTGGTATCAGTGGTTGTGGTGGTGCCAGTGGTTGTGGCGGTGTCAGTGGCTGTGGTGGTGCCAGTGGTTGTGGTGGTGTCAGTGGTTGTAATGGTATCAGTGGTTGCGCTGGTGCCAGTGTTTGTGGTGGTATCAGTGATTGTTGGCGTTGTGGGGGTGTCAGTGGTTGTGTCAATGGTTGTGGTGGTGTCAGTGGCCGTGGGCGCTGTGGTGGTGTCAATGGTTGTGGGCGTTGTGGTGGCGTCCGTGGTTGTTGGCGTTGTGGTGGTGTCAGTGATTGTGCCAGTGGTTGTGGGCGTTGTGATGGTGTCAGTGGTTTGGGGCGTTGTGGTGGTCTCAGTGGTTGTGGGCGTTGTGGTGGTGTCAGTGGATGTTTGTTTTGTGGTGGTGCCAGTGGTTGTGGGCGTTGTGGTGGTGTCAGTGGGTGTGGGCATTGTGGTGATGTCAGTGGTTGTGGGTGTTGTGGTGGTACCGGTGGTTGTTGGCGTTGTGGTGGTGTCAGTGGTTTGGGGCGTCGTGGTGGTTTCAGTGGTTTTGGGCGTTGTGGTGGTACCGGTGGTTGTTGGCGTTGTGGTGGTGTCAGTGGTTTGGGGCGTCGTGGTGGTTTCAGTGGTTTTGGGCGTTGTGGTGGTACCGGTGGTTGTGGGCGTTGTGGTGGTGTCAGTGGTTGTTTGTTTTGTGGTGGTGCCAGTGGTTGTGGGCGTTGTGGTGGTGCCCGTGGTTGTAGGCGTTGTGGTGATGTCAGTGGTTGTGGGCGTTGTGGTGGTGTCAGTGGTTGTGGGCGTTGTGGTGGTGTCAGTGGTTGTGGGCATAGTAGTGGTGTCAGTGGTTGTGAGCGTTGTGGTGGTACCGGTGGTTGTGGGCGTTGTGGTGGTGTCAGTGGTTGTTTGTTTTGTGGTGGTGCCAGTGGTTGTGGGCGTTGTGGTGGTGCCCGTGGTTGTAGGCGTTGTGGTGGTGTCAGTGGTTGTGGGCGTTGTGGTGGTGCCCGTGGTTGTAGGCGTTGTGGTGGTGTCAGTGGTTGTGGGCATAGTAGTGGTGTCAGTGGTTGTGAGCGTTGTGGTGGTACCGGTGGTTGTGGGCGTTGTGGTGGTGTCAGTGGTTGTTTGTTTTGTGGTGGTGCCAGTGGTTGTAGGCATTGTGGTGGTGTCAGTGATTGTAGGCGTTGTGGTGGTGTCACTGGTTGTGGGCGTTGTGGTGGTGTCAGTGGTTGTTTGTTTTGTTGTGTTGCCAGTGGTTGTGGGCATTGTGGTGGTGTCAGTGGTTGTGGGCGTTGTGGTGGTGTCAGTGGTTGTTGGCGTTGTGTTGGTGTCAGTGGTGGTGTCAGTGGTTGTGGCCGTAGTGGTGGTGTCAGTGGTTGTGGGCATTGTGGTGGTGCCAGTGGTTTTGGGCGTTGTGGTGGTGTCAGTGGTTGTAGGCGTTGTGGTGGTGTCAGTGGTTGTGGGCGTTGTGGTGGTGTCAGTGGTTGTAGGCGTTGTGGTGGTGTCAGTGGTTGTGGGCGTTGTGGTGGTGTCAGTGGTTGTGGGCGTTGTGGTGGTGTCAGTGGTTGTAGGCGTTGTGGTGGTGTCAGTGGTTGTGGGCGTTGTGGTGGTGTCAGTGGTTGTAGGCGTTGTGGTGGTGTCAGTGGTTGTGGGCGTTGTGGTGGTGTCAGTGGTTGTGGGCGTTGTGGTGGTGTCAGTGGTTGTGGGCGTTGTGGTGGTGTCAGTGGTTGTGGGCGTTGTGGTGGTGTCAGTGGTTGTAGGCGTTGTGGTGGTGTCAGTGGTTGTGGGCGTTGTGGTGGTGTCAGTGGTTGTGGGCGTTGTGGTGGTGTCAGTGGTTGTGGGCGTTGTGGTGGTGTCAGTGGTTGTGGGCGTTGTGGTGGTGTCAGTGGTTGTTTGTTTTGTTGTGTTGCCAGTGGTTGTGGGCATTGTGGTGGTGTCAGTGGTTGTGGGCGTTGTGGTGGTGTCAGTGGTTGTGGGCGTTGTGGTGGTACCAGTGGTTGTGGGCGTTGTGGTGGTGTCAGTGGTTGTGGGCGTTGTGGTGGTGTCAGTGGTGGTGTCAGTGGTTGTGGCCGTAGTGGTGGTGTCAGTGGTTGTGGGCTTTGTGGTGGTGTCAGTGGTTGTGGGCGTTGTGGTGGTGTCAGTGGTTGTGGGCGTTGTGGTGGTGTCAGTGGTTGTAGGCGTTGTGGTGGTGTCAGTGGTTGTGGGCGTTGTGGTGGTGTCAGTGGTTGTGGGCGTTGTGGTGGTGTCAGTGGTTGTTTGTTTTGTTGTGTTGCCAGTGGTTGTGGGCATTGTGGTGGTGTCAGTGGTTGTGGGCGTTGTGGTGGTGTCAGTGGTTGTGGGCGTTGTGGTGGTACCAGTGGTTGTGGGCGTTGTGGTGGTGTCAGTGGTTGTGGGCGTTGTGGTGGTGTCAGTGGTGGTGTCAGTGGTTGTGGCCGTAGTGGTGGTGTCAGTGGTTGTGGGCTTTGTGGTGGTGTCAGTGGTTGTGGGCGTTGTGGTGGTGTCAGTGGTTGTGGGCGTTGTGGTGGTGTCAGTGGTTGTAGGCGTTGTGGTGGTGTCAGTGGTTGTGGGCGTTGTGGTGGTGTCAGTGGTTGTGGGCGTTGTGGTGGTGTCAGTGGTTGTGGGCGTTGTGGTGGTGTCAGTGGTTGTAGGCGTTGTGGTGGTGTCAGTGGTTGTGGGCGTTGTGGTGGTGTCAGTGGTTGTGGGCGTTGTGGTGGTGTCAGTGGTTGTGGGCATTGTGGTGGTGCCAGTGGTTTTGGGCGTTGTGGTGGTGTCAGTGGTTGTAGGCGTTGTGGTGGTGTCAGTGGTTGTGGGCGTTGTGGTGGTGTCAGTGGTTGTAGGCGTTGTGGTGGTGTCAGTGGTTGTGGGCGTTGTGGTGGTGTCAGTGGTTGTGGGCGTTGTGGTGGTGTCAGTGGTTGTAGGCGTTGTGGTGGTGTCAGTGGTTGTGGGCGTTGTGGTGGTGTCAGTGGTTGTAGGCGTTGTGGTGGTGTCAGTGGTTGTGGGCGTTGTGGTGGTGTCAGTGGTTGTGGGCGTTGTGGTGGTGTCAGTGGTTGTGGGCGTTGTGGTGGTGTCAGTGGTTGTGGGCGTTGTGGTGGTGTCAGTGGTTGTAGGCGTTGTGGTGGTGTCAGTGGTTGTGGGCGTTGTGGTGGTGTCAGTGGTTGTGGGCGTTGTGGTGGTGTCAGTGGTTGTGGGCGTTGTGGTGGTGTCAGTGGTTGTGGGCGTTGTGGTGGTGTCAGTGGTTGTTTGTTTTGTTGTGTTGCCAGTGGTTGTGGGCATTGTGGTGGTGTCAGTGGTTGTGGGCGTTGTGGTGGTGTCAGTGGTTGTGGGCGTTGTGGTGGTACCAGTGGTTGTGGGCGTTGTGGTGGTGTCAGTGGTTGTGGGCGTTGTGGTGGTGTCAGTGGTGGTGTCAGTGGTTGTGGCCGTAGTGGTGGTGTCAGTGGTTGTGGGCTTTGTGGTGGTGTCAGTGGTTGTAGGCGTTGTGGTGGTGTCAGTGGTTGTGGGCGTTGTGGTGGTGTCAGTGGTTGTGGGCGTTGTGGTGGTGTCAGTGGTTGTGGGCGTTGTGGTGGTGTCAGTGGTTGTTTGTTTTGTTGTGTTGCCAGTGGTTGTGGGCATTGTGGGGGTGTCAGTGGTTGTGGGCGTTGTGGTGGTGTCAGTGGTTGTGGGCGTTGTGGTGGTACCAGTGGTTGTGGGCGTTGTGGTGGTGTCAGTGGTTGTTTGTTTTGTGGTGGTGCCAGTGGTTGTGGTTGTGGGCGTTGTGGTGGCGTCAGTGGTTGTTGGCGTTGTGTTGGTGTCAGTGGTGGTGTCAGTGGTTGTGGCCGTAGTGGTGGTGTCAGTGGTTGTGGGCATTGTGGTGGTGTCAGTGGTTTTGGGCGTTGTGGTGGTGTCAGTGGTTGTAGGCGTTGTGGTGGTGTCAGTGGTTGTGGGCGTTGTGGTGGTGTCAGTGGTTGTAGGCGTTGTGGTGGTGTCAGTGGTTGTAGGCGTTGTGGTGGTGTCAGTGGTTGTAGGCGTTGTGGTGGTGTCAGTGGTTGTAGGCGTTGTGGTGGTGTCAGTGGTTGTGGGCATTGTGGTGGTGTCAGTGGTTGTGGGCGTTGTGGTGGTGTCAGTGGTTGTGGGCGTTGTGGTGGTGTCAGTGGTTGTAGGCGTTGTGGTGGTGTCAGTGGTTGTGGGCGTTGTGGTGGTGTCAGTGGTTGTGGGCGTTGTGGTGGTGTCAGTGGTTGTGGGCGTTGTGGTGGTGTCAGTGGTTGTAGGCGTTGTGGTGGTGTCAGTGGTTGTGGGCGTTGTAGTGGTGTCAGTGGTTGTGGGCGTTGTGGTGGTGTCAGTGGTTGTGGGCGTTGTGGTGGTGTCAGTGGTTGTAGGCGTTGTGGTGATGTCAGTGGTTGTGGGCGTTGTGGTGGTGTCAGTGGTTGTGGGCGTTGTGGTGGTGTCAGTGGTTGTGGGCGTTGTGGTGGTGTCAGTGGTTGTAGGCGTTGTGGTGGTGTCAGTGGTTGTGGGCGTTGTGGGGGTGTCAGTGGTTGTGGGCGTTGTGGTGGTGTCAGTGGTTGTGGGCGTTGTGGTGGTGTCAGTGGTTGTGGGCGTTGTGGTGGCGTCAGTGGTTGGCGGCGTTGTGGTGGTGTCAGTGATTGTGGTGATGTCAGTGGTTGTGGGCGTTGTGGTGGTACCGGTGGTTGTGGGCGTTGTGGTGGTCTCAGTGTCTGTGGGCGTTGTGGTGGTGTCAGTGGTTGTGGGCGTTGTGGTGGTGTCAGTGGTTGTAGGCATTGTGATGGTGTCAGTGGTTGTGGGCATTGTGGTGGTGTCAGTGATTGCGGTGATGTCAGTGGTTGTGGGCGTTGTGGTGGTGTCAGTGTTTGTGGGTGTTGTGGTGATGTCAGTGGTTGTGGTGGTGTCAGTGGTTGTGGTGGTGTCAGCGGTTGTGGGTATTGTGGTGGGGTTAGTGATTGTGGGCGTTGTGGTGGTGCCAGTGGTTGTGGACGTTGTGGTGGTGTCAGTGGTTGTGGGCGTTGTGGCGATGTCAGTGGTTGTGGTGGTGTCAGTGGTTGTGGGCGTTGTGGTGGGGTCAGTGGTTGTGGGCGTTGTGGTGGTGTTAGTGGTTGTGGGCGTTGTGGTGGTGTCAGTGATTGTGGGCGTTGTGGTGATGTCAGTGGTTGTGGTCCGGTCAGTGGTTGTGGTGGTGTCACTGGTCGTGGTGGTATCAGTGGTTGTGGTGGTGCCAGTGGTTGTGGCGGTGTCAGTGGTTGTGGTCCTGTCAGTGGTTGTGGTGGTGTCAGTGGTCGTGGTGGTATCAGTGGTTGTGGTGCTGTCAGTGGTTATGGTTGTGGGCGTTGTGGTGGCGTCAGTGGTTGTTGGCGTTGTGGTGATGCAAGTGGTTGTGCCAGTGCTTGCGGGCCTTGTGGTGGTGTCAGTGGTTGTTGGCGTTGTGGTGGTGCCAATGGTTGTGGGCGTTGTGGTGGTGCCAGTGGTTGTGGGCGTTGTGGTGGTGCCAGTGGTTGTGGGCGTTGTGGAGGTGTCAACGGTTGCGGGCATTGTGGTGGTATGAGTGGCTGTGGGCGGTGTGGTGGTGTCAGTGGTTGTGTCAATGGTTGTGGTGGTGTCAGTGACTGTGGGCGTTGTGGTGGTGTCAGTGGTTGTGTACGTTGTGGTGGTGCCGGTGGTTGCGGTGGTGTCAGTGGTTGTGGTGGTGTCAGTGGTTGTGGTGGTGTCAGTGGTTGTGGTGGCTTCGGTGGTTGTTGGCGTTGTGGTGGTTGTGTCAGTGGTTGTTGTGGTGCCAGTTAATGTGGGCGTTGTGGTGGTGTCAGTGGTTGTGGGCGTTGTGGTGGTGTCAGTGTTTGTGGTGGTGTCAGTGGTTGTGGTGGTTTCAGCTGTTGTGGGCGTTGTGATGGTGCCAGTGGTTATGCCAGTGGTTGTGGGCGTTGTGGTGGTGTTAGTGGTTGTGGGCATTGTGGTGGTGTCAGTGGCTGTACGAGTTCTGGTGGTGTCAGTGGTTGTGGGCGTCATGGCGGTGTCAGTGGTTGAATCAATGGTTGTGGTGGTGTCAGTGGTTGTGGGGGTTGTGGGGGTGTCAGTAGTTGTGGGTGTTGTGGTGTCAGTTGTTGTGGGCGTTGTGGTGGTGTTAGAGGTTGTGGTGGTGTCAGTGGCTCTGGGCGTTGTGGTGGTGGTAGTGGTTGTGGGCGTTGTGGTGGTGTCAGTGGTTGTGGTGGTGTCAGTGGTTGCATGCGTTGTGGTGGTGTCACTTTTTGTGAGCGTTGTGGTGGTGTCAGTGGTTGTGGGCGTTGTGGTAGTGTCAGTGGTTGTGGGCGTTGTGGTGGTGTCAATTGTTGTGGGCGTTGTGGTGGTGTCAGTGGTTGTGGGCGTTGTGGTAGTGTCAGTGGTTGTGGTGGTGTCAGTGGTTGTGGGCGTTGTGGTGGTGTCAGTGGTTGTGGTGGTGTCGGTGGTTGTGGGGGTTGTGGTGGTTTCAGTGGTTGTGGTGGTGTCAGTTGGTGTGGGCGTTGTGGTGGTGTCAGTTGTTGTGGGTGTTGTGGTGGTGCCAGTGGTTGTGGGCGTTGTGGTGGTGTCACTTGTTGTGAGCGTTGTGGTGGTGGCAGTGGTTGTGGACGTTGTGGTGGTGTCAGTGGCTGTGGGCGTTGTTGTGGTGTCAGTGGTTGTGGTGGTGTCAGCGGTTGTGGGCATTGTGGTGGGGTCAGTGGTTGTGGGCGTTGTGGTGGTGCCAGTGGTTGTGGTGGTGCCAGTGGCTCTGGTGTCAGTTGCTGTGGTGGTGTCAGTGGCTGTGGCGGTGTCAGTGGTTGTGGTGGTGCCAGTGGCTGCGGCGGTGTCAGTGGCTGCGGCGGTGTCAGTGGCTGTGGTAGTGCCAGTGGCTGTGGAGGTGCCAGTGGCTGTGGTGGTGCCAGTGGCTGTGGTAGTGTCAGTGGCTGTGGTAGTGTCAGTGGCTGTGGTGTTGCCAGTGGCTGTGGTGGTGCCAGTGTTCGCTGTAGTGTCAGTGGGTGTGGTGGTGTTAGTGGTTGAGGTCGTGCCGCTGACGGTTCGCGTTGATGGCCATGGCTCCAGGCTGAAGTAGGTTACTTCGGTAGCCCGGTCCGCTGGCTCCCCCCAGGGGATGCCGCCATACGCCGCCCTGAGTGCCACCCCCATGTCCTCAAGAGCCCGGATGTCCTTACCAAACCGCACGCGACGCAGCAGCAGGAAGTCTGCTACTACGCTGCCTGACCTGGCGGCGGGAAGACACACTAATCAGAGGCCCACACGTGGTTGGGCACAACATGATATATCAAGTGGCGGAGCCAGGGGTGTGGGGAGGAGGGCGGAGGTGGAGCCAGGGGTGTGGGGAGGAAGGCGGAGGTGGCGCCAGGGGTGTGGGGAGGAGGGTAGAGGTGGAGCCAGGGGTGTGGGGAGGGGGGCGGAGGCGGAGGCGGAGCCAGGGTTGTGGGGAGGAGGGCGGAGGTGGAGCCAGGGGTGTGGGGGAGGAGGGCGGAGGCGGAGCCAGGGGCGCGGGGAGGAGGGCGGAGGTGGAGCCAGGGGTGTGGGGGAGGAGGGCGGAGGCGGAGCCAGGGGTTTGGGGAGTAAGGCGGACGTGGCGCCAGGGGTGTGGGGAGGAGGGTAGAGGTGGAGCCAGGGGTGTGGGGAGGGGGGCGGAGGCGGAGGCGGAGCCAGGGGTGTGGGGAGGAGGGCGGAGGCGGAGCCAGGGGCGTGGGGAGGAAGGCGGAGGCGGAGCCAGGGGTGTGGGGAGGAGGGCGGTGGTGGAGCCAGGGGTGTGGGGAGGAGGGCGGAGGCGGAGCCAGGGGTGTGGGGAGGAGGGTGGAGGCGGAGGCGGAGCCAGGGGTGTGGGGAGGAGGGCGGAGGTGGAGCCAGGGGTGTGGGGAGGAGGGCGGAGGCGGAGCCAGGGGTGTGGGGGAGGAGGGCGGAGGCGGAGCCAGGGGTGTGGGGAGGAGGGCGGAGGCGGAGCCAGGGTTGTGGGGGAGGAGGGCGGAGGCGGAGCCAGGAGTGTGGGGAGGAGGGCGGAGGCGGAGCCAGGGGTGTGGGGGAGGAGGGCGGAGGCTTAGCCAGGGGTGTGGGGAGGAGGGCGGAGGTGGAGTCAGGGGTGGGGGGAGGAGGGCGGAGGTGGAGTCAGGGGCGTGGGGAGGAGGGCGGAGGTGGAGCCAGGGGTGTTTGGAGGAGGGTGGAGGCGGAGCCAGGGGTGTGGGGAGGAGGGTGGTGGTGGAGTCAGGGGTGTGGGGAGGAGGGCGGAGGTGGAGCCAGGGGTGTGGGGAGGAGGGCGGAGGTGGAGCCAGGGGTGTGGAGAGGGGGGCGGAGGCGGAGCCAGGGGTGTGGGGAGGAGGGTGGAGGTGGAGCCAGGGGTGTGGGGAGGAGGGCGGAGGCGGAGGCGGAGCCAGGGGTGTGAGGGGGAGGGCGGAGGTGGAGCCAGGGGTGTGGGGGAGGAGGGCGGAGGCGGAGCCAGGGGTGTGGGGAGGAGGGCGGAGGTGGAGCCAGGGGTGTGGGGAGGAGGGCGGAGGTGGAGCCAGGGGTGTGGGGAGGGGGGCGGAGGTGTAGCCAGGGGTGTGGGGAGGAGGGCGAAGGTGGAGCCAGGGGTGTAGGGAGGAGGGCGGAGGCGGAGCCAGGGGTGTGGGGAGGGGGGCGGAGGCGGAGCCAGGGGTGTTGGGAGGGGGGCGGAGGCGGAGCCAGGGGTGTGGGGAGGAGGGCGGAGGTGGAGCCAGGGGTGTGGGGAAGAGGGTGGAGGTGGAGCCAGGGGTGTGGGGAGGAGGGCGGAGGTGGAGCCAGGGGTGTGGGGAGGAGGGCGGAAGCGGAGGTGGAGCCAGGGGTGTGGGGAGGAGGGTGGAGGTGGAGCCAGGGGTGTGGGGAGGAGGGCGGAGGTGGAGCCAGGGGTGTGGGGGAGGAGGGCGGTGGCGGAGCCAGGGGTGTGGGGGAGGAGGGCGGAGGCGGAGCCAGGGGTGTGGGGAGGAGGGCGGAGGCGGAGCCAGGGGTGTGGGGAGGAGGGCGGAGGCGGAGCCAGGGGTGTGGGGTAGGAGGGCGGAGGCGGAGCCAGGGGTGTGGGGGAGGAGGGCGGAGGCGGAGCCAGGGGTGTGGGGGAGGAGGGCGGAGGTGGAGCCAGGGGTGTGGGGAGGAGGGCGGAGGTGGAGCCAGGGGTGTAGGGAGGAGGGCGGAGGCGGAGGTGGAGCCAGGGGTGTGGGGAGGAGGGCGGAGGTGAAGCCAGGGGTGTGGGGAGGAGGGCGGAGGTGGAGCCAGGGGTGTGGGGAAGGAGGGCGGAATCGGAGCCAGGGGTGTGGGGAGGAGGGCGGAGGCGGAGCCAGGGGTGTGGGGAGGAGGGCGGAGGCGGAGCCAGGGGTCTGGGGAGAAGGGCGGAGGCGGAGCCAGGGGTGTGGGGGAGGGGGGCGGAGGTGGAGCCAGGGGTGTGGGGGAGGAGGGCGGAGGCGGAGCCAGGGGTGTGGGAGGAGGGCGGAGGCGGAGCAGGGGTGTGGGGAGGAGGGCGGAGGCGGAGCCAGGGGTGTGGGGAGGAGGGCGGAGGCGGAGCCAGGGGTGTGGGGGAGGAGGGCGGAGGCGGAGCCAGGGGTGTGGGGAGGAGGGCGGAGGCGCAGCCAGGGGTGTAGGGGAGGAGGGCGGAGGCGGAGCCTGGGGTGTGGGGGAGCAGGGCGGAGGCGGAGCCAGGGGTGTGGGGAGGAGGGCGGAGGCGGAGCCAGGGGTGTGGGGAGGAGGGCGGAGGCGGAGCCAGGGGTGTAGGGAGGAGTGCGGAGGCGGAGGTGGAGCCAGGGGTGTGGGGAGGAGGGCGGAGGTGGAGCCAGGGGTGTGGGGAGGAGGGCGGAGGTGGAGCCAGGGGTGTGGGGGAGGAGGGCGGAAGCGGAGCCAGGGGTGTGGGGAGGAGGGCGGATGCGGAGCCAGGGCTGTGGGGAGGAGGGCGGAGGCGGAGCCAGGGGTGTGGGGGAGGAGGGCGGAAGCGGAGCCAGGGGTGTGGGGGAGGAGGGCGGAGGCGGAGCAGGGGTGTGGGGAGGAGGGCGGAGGAGGGGCCAGGGGTGTGGGGAGGAGGGCGGAGGCGGAGCCAAGGCTGTGGGCAGGAGGGCGGAGGCGGAGCCAGGGGTGTGGGGAGGAGGGCGGAGGCGGAGCCAGGGGTGTAGGGGAGGAGGGCGGAGGCGGAGCCTGGGGTGTGGGGGAGGAGGGCGGAGGCGGAGCCAGGGGTGTAGGGAGGAAGGCGGGGGTGGAGCCAGGGGTGTGGGGAGGAGGGCGGAGGCGGAGCCAGGGTTGTGGGGAGGAGGGCGGCGGCGGAGCCAGGGGTGTAGGGAGGAGGGCGGAGGCGGAGCCAGGGGTGTGGGGGAGGAGGGCGGAGGCGGAGCCAGGGGTGTGGGGGAGGAGGGCGGAGGCGGAGACAGGGGTGTGGGGAGGAGGGCGGAGGCGGAGCCAGGGGTGTGGGGAGGAGGGCGGAGGCGGAGCCAGGGGTGTGGGGGAGGAGGGCGGAGGCGGGGCCAGGGGTGTGGGGGAGGAGGGCGGAGGCGGAGCCAGGGGTGTGGGGAGGAGGGCGGAGGTGGAGCCAGGGGTGTAGGGGAGGAGGGCGGAGGCGGAGCCTGGGGTGTGGGGGAGGAGGGCGGAGGCGGAGCCAGGGGTGTGGGGAGGAGGGCGGAGGTGGAGCCAGGGGTGTGGGGGAGGAGGGCGGAGTCGGAGCCAGGGGTGTGGGGGAGGAGGGCGGGGGCGGAGCCAGCGGTGTGGGGAGGAGGGCGGAGCTGGAGCCAGGGGTGTGGGGAGGAGGGTGGAGGCGGAGTCAGGGGTGTGGGGAGGAGGGTGGTGGTGGAGCCAGGGGTGTGGGGAGGAGGGCGGAGGTGGAGCCAGGGGTGTGGGGAGGAGGGCGGAGGTGGAGCCAGGGGTGTGGAGAGGGGGGCGGAGGCGGAGCCAGGGGTGTGGGGAGGAGGGTGGAGGTGGAGCCAGGGGTGTAGGGAGGGGGGCGGAGGCGGAGGCGGAGCCAGGGGTGTGGGGAGGCGGGCGGAGGCGGAGCCAGGGGCGTGTGGAGGAGGGCGGAGGCGGAGCCAGGGTTGTGGGGAGGAGGGCGGAGGTGGAGCCAGGGGTGTGGGGAGGAGGGCGGAGGCGGAGCCAGGGGTGTGGGGAGGAGGGTGGAAGCGGAGGCGGAGCCAGGGGTGTGGGGAGGAGGGCGGAGGTGGAGCCAGGGGTGTGGGGAGGAGGGCGGAGGCGGAGCCAGGGGTGTGGGGGAGGAGGGCGGAGGCGGAGCCAGGGGTGTGGGGAGGAGGGCGGAGGCGGAGCCAAGGGTGTGGGGGAGGAGGGCGGAGGTGGAGCCAGGGGTGTGGGGAGGAGGGCGGAGGCGGAGCCAGGGGTGTGGGGGAGGAGGGCGGAGGCGGAGCCAGGGGTGTGGGGAGGAAGGCGGACGTGGCGCCAGGGGTGTGGGGAGGAGGGTAGAGGTGGAGCCAGGGGTGTGGGGAGGGGGGCGGAGGCGGAGGCGGAGCCAGGGGTGTGGGGAGGAGGGCGGAGGCGGAGCCAGGGGCGTGGGGAGGAGGGCGGAGGTGGAACCAGGGGTGTGGGGAGGAGGGCGGAGGTGGAGCCAGGCGTGTGGGGAGGAGGGCGGAGGCGGAGCCAGGGGTGTGGGGAGGAGGGTGGAGGCGGAGGCGGAGCCAGGGGTGTGGGGAGGAGGGCGGAGGTGGAGCCAGGGGTGTGGGGAGGAGGGCGGAGGCGGAGCCAGGGGTGTGGGGGAGGAGGGCGGAGGCGGAGCCAGGGGTGTGGGGAGGAGGGCGGAGGCGGAGCCAGGGGTGTGGGGGAGGAGGGCGGAGGCGGAGCCAGGGGTGTGGGGAGGAAGGCGGACGTGGCGCCAGGGGCGTGGGGAGGAGGGCGGAGGTGGAGCCAGGGGTGTGGGGAGGAGGGCGAAGGTGGAGCCAGGGGTGTGGGGAGGAGGGCGGAGGCGGAGCCAGGGGTGTGGGGAGGAGGGTGGAGGCGGAGGCGGAGCCAGGGGTGTGGGGAGGAGGGCGGAGCTGGAGCCAGGGGTGTGGGGAGTAGGGTGGAGGCGGAGCCAGGGGTGTGGGGAGGAGGGTGGTGGTGGAGCCAGGGGTGTGGGGAGGAGGGCGGAGGTGGAGCCAGGGGTGTGGGGAGGGGGGCGGAGGTGGAGCCAGGGGTGTGGAGAGGGGGGCGGAGGCGGAGCCAGGGGTGTGGGGAGGAGGGTGGAGGTGGAGCCAGGGGTGTAGGGAGGGGGGCGGAGGCGGAGGCGGAGCCAGGGGTGTGGGGAGGCGGGCGGAGGCGGAGCCAGGGGCGTGTGGAGGAGGGCGGAGGCGGAGCCAGGGGTGTGGGGAGGAGGGCGGAGGTGGAGCCAGGGGTGTGGGGAGGAGGGCGGAGGCGGAGCCAGGGGTGTGGGGAGGAGGGTGGAGGCGGAGGCGGAGCCAGGGGTGTGGGGAGGAGGGCGGAGGTGGAGCCAGGGGTGTGGGGAGGAGGGCGGAGGCGGAGCCAGGGGTGTGGGGGAGGAGGGCGGAGGCGGAGCCAGGGGTGTGGGGAGGAGGGCGGAGGCGGAGCCAAGGGTGTGGGGGAGGAGGGCGGAGGTGGAGCCAGGGGTGTGGGGAGGAGGGCGGAGGCGGAGCCAGGGGTGAGGGGGAGGAGGGCGGAGGCGGAGCCAGGTGTGTGGGGAGGAAGGCGGACGTGGCGCCAGGGGTGTGGGGAGGAGGGTAGAGGTGGAGCCAGGGGTGTGGGGAGGGGGGCGGAGGCGGAGGCGGAGCCAGGGGTGTGGGGATGAGGGCGGAGGCGGAGCCAGGGGCGTGGGGAGGAGGGCGGAGGTGGAGCCAGGGGTGTGGGGAGGAGGGCGGAGGTGGAGCCAGGGGTGTGGAGAGGAGGGCGGAGGCGGAGCCAGGGGTGTGGGGAGGAGGGTGGAGGCGGAGGCGGAGCCAGGGGTGTGGGGAGGAGGGCGGAGGTGGAGCCAGGGGTGTGGGGAGGAGGGCGGAGCCGGAGCCAGGGGTGTGGGGGAGGAGGGCGGGGGCGGAGCCAGGGGTGTGGGGAGGAGGGCGGAGGCGGAGCCAGGGGTGTGGGGGAGGAGGGCGGAGGCGGAGCCAGGGGTGTGGGGAGGAAGGCGGACGTGGCGCCAGGGGTGTGGGGAGGAGGGTAGAGGTGGAGCCAGGGGTGTGGGGAGGGGGGCGGAGGCGGAGGCGGAGCCAGGGGTGTGGGGAGGAGGGCGGAGGCGGAGCCAGGGGCGTGGGGAGGAGGGCGGAGGTGGAGCCAGGGGTGTGGGGAGGAGGGCGGAGGCGGAGCCAGGGGTGTGGGGAGGAGGGTGGAGGCGGAGGCGGAGCCAGGGGTGTGGGGAGGAGGGCGGAGCTGGAGCCAGGGGTGTGGGGAGGAGGGCGGAGGCGGAGCCAGGGGTGTGGGGGAGGAGGGCGGAGGCGGAGCCAGGGGTGTGGGGAGGAGGGCGGAGGCGGAGCCAGGGGTGTGGGGGAGGAGAGCAGAGGCGGAGCCAGGGGTGTGGGGAGGAGGGCGGAGGCGGAGCCAGGGGTGTGGGGGAGGAGGGCGGAGGCTTAGCCAGGGGTGTGGCGAGGAGGGCGGAGGTGGAGTAAGGGGTGTGGGGAGGAGGGCGGAGGTGGAGTCAGGGGTGTGGGGAGGAGGGCGGAGGCGGAGCCAGGGGTGTGGGGAGGAGGGTGGAGGCGGAGCCAGGGGTGTGGGGAGGAGGGTGGTGGTGGAGCCAGGGGTGTGGGGAGGAGGGCGGAGGTGGAGCCAGGGGTGTGGGGAGGAGGGCGGAGGTGGAGCTAGGGGTGTGGAGAGGGGGGCGGAGGCGGAGCCAGGGGTGTGGGGAGGAGGGTGGAGGTGGAGCCAGGGGTGTGGGGAGGAGGGCGGAGGCGGAGGCGGAGCCAGGGGTGTGGGGGGGAGGGCGGAGGTGGAGCCAGGGGTGTGGGGGAGGAGGGCGGAGGCGGAGCCAGGGGTGTGGGGAGGAAGGCGGAGGTGGAGCCAGGGGTGTGGGGAGGAGGGCGGAGGTGGAGCCAGGGGTGTGGGGAGGGGGGCGGAGGTGTAGCCAGGGGTGTTGGGAGGAGGGCGAAGGTGGAGCCAGGGGTGTAGGGAGGAGGGCGGAAGCGGAGCCAGGGGTGTGGGGAGGGGGGCGGAGGCGGGGCCAGGGGTGTGGGGAGGGGGGCGGAGGCGGAGCCAGGGGTGTAGGGAGGAGGGCGGAGGTGGAGCCAGGGGTGTGTGGAGGAGGGTGGAGGTGGAGCCAGGGGTGTGGGGAGGAGGGCGGAGGTGGAGCCAGGGGTGTGGGGAGGAGGGCGGAGGCGGAGGCGGAGCCAGGGGTGTGGGGAAGAGGGCGGAGGCGGAGGTGGAGCCAGGGGTGTGGGGAGGAGGGTGGAGGTGGGGCCAGGGGTGTGGGGAGGAGGGCGGAGGTGGAGCCAGGGGTGTGGGGGAGGAGGGCGGTGGCGGAGCCAGGGGTGTGGGGAGGAGGGCGGAGGTGGAGCCAGAGGTGTGGGGAGGAGGGCGGAGGCGGAGCCAGGGGTGTGGGGGAGGAGGGCGGTGGCGGAGCCAGGGGTGTGGGGGAGGAGGGCGGAGGCGGAGCCAGGGGTGTGGGGGAGGAGGGCGGAGGTGGAGCCAGGGGTGTGGGGAGGGGGGCGGAGGTGGAGGCGGAGCCAGGGGTGTGGGGAGGAGGGCGGAGGCGGAGCCAGGGGTGTGGGGAGGAGGGCGGAGGCGGAGCCAGGGGTGTGGGGGAGGAGGGCGGTGGCGGAGCCAGGGGTGTGGGGGAGGAGGGCGGAGGCGGAGCCAGGGGTGTGGGGAGGAGGGCGGAGGCGGAGACAGGGGTGTGGGGAGGAGGGCGGAGGCGGAGCCAGGGGTGTGGGGGAGGAGGGCGGAGGCGGAGCCAGGGGTGTGGGGGAGGAGGGCGGAGGCGGAGCCAGGGGTGTGGGGGAGGAGGGCGGAGGTGGAGCCAGGGGTGTGGGGAGGAGGGCGGAGGTGGAGCCAGGGGTGTAGGGAGGAGTGCGGAGGCGGAGGTGGAGCCAGGGGTGTGGGGAGGAGGGCGGAGGTGGAGCCAGGGGTGTGGGGAGGAGGGCGGAGGTGGAGCCAGGGGTGTGGGGGAGGAGGGCGGAAGCGGAGCCAGGGGTGTGGGGAGGAGGGCGGATGCGGAGCCAGGGCTGTGGGGAGGAGGGCGGAGGCGGAGCCAGGGGTGTGGGGGAGGAGGGCGGAAGCGGAGCCAGGGGTGTGGGGGAGGAGGGCGGAGGCGGAGCAGGGGTGTGGGGAGGTGGGCGGAGGAGGGGCCAGGGGTGTGGGGAGGAGGGCGGAGGCGGAGCCAAGGCTGTGGGGCAGGAGGGCGGAGGCGGAGCCAGGGGTGTGGGGAGGAGGGCGGAGGCGGAGCCAGGGGTGTAGGGGAGGAGGGCGGAGGCGGAGCCTGGGGTGTGGGGGAGGAGGGCGGAGGCGGAGCCAGGGGTGTAGGGAGGAAGGCGGGGGCGGAGCCAGGGGTGTGGGGAGGAGGGCGGAGGCGGAGCCAGGGTTGTGGGGAGGAGGGCGGGGGCGGAGCCAGGGGTGTAGGGAGGAGGGCGGAGGCGGAGCCAGGGGTGTGGGGGAGGAGGGCGGAGGCGGAGCCAGGGGTGTGGTCGAGGAGGGCGGAGGCGGAGACAGGGGTGTGGGGAGGAGGGCGGAGGCGGAGCCAGGGGTGTGGGGAGGAGGGCGGAGGCGGAGCCAGGGGTGTGGGGGAGGAGGGCGGAGGCGGGGCCAGGGGTGTGGGGGAGGAGGGCGGAGGCGGAGCCAGGGGTGTGGGGAGGCGGGCGGAGGCGGAGCCAGGGGTGTGGGGAGGGGGGCGGAGGCGGAGCCAGAGGTGTGGGGAGGAGGGCGGAGGCGGAGCCAGGGGTGTGGGGAGGAGGGCGGAGGCGGATCCAGGGGTGTGGGGAGGAGGGCGGAGGCGGAGCCAGGGGTGTGGGGGAGGAGGGCGGAGGCGGAGCCAGGGGTGTGGGGGAGGAGGGCGGAGGCGGAGCCAGGGGTGTGGGGGAGGAGGGCGGAGGCGGAGCAGGGGTGTGGGGAGGAGGGCGGAGGCGGAGCCAGGGGTGTGGGGAGGAGGGCGGAGGTGGAGCCAGGGGTGTGGGGAGGAGGGCGGAGGCGGAGCCAGGGGTGTGGGGAGGAGGGCGGAGGCGGAGCCAGGGGTGTGGGGGAGGAGGGCGGAGGCTTAGCCAGGGGTGTGGCGAGGAGGGCGGAGGTGGAGTAAGGGGTGTGGGGAGGAGGGCGGAGGTGGAGTCAGGGGTGTGGGGAGGAGGGCGGAGGTGGAGCCAGGGGTGTGGGGAGGAGGGTGGAGGCGGAGCCAGGGGTGTGGGGAAGAGGGTGGTGGTGGAGCCAGGGGTGTGGGGAGGAGGGCGGAGGTGGAGCCAGGGGTGTGGGGAGGAGGGCGGAGGTGGAGCCAGGGGTGTGGAGAGGGGGCGGAGGCGGAGCCAGGGGTGTGGGGAGGAGGGTGGAGGTGGAGCCAGGGGTGTTGGGAGGAGGGCGGAGGTGGAGGCGGAGCCAGGGGTGTGGGGGGGAGGGCGGAGGTGGAGCCAGGGGTGTGGGGGAGGAGGGCGGAGGCGGAGCCAGGGGTGTGGGGGAGGAGGGCGGAGGCGGAGCCAGGGGTGTGGGGAGGAGGGCGGAGGCGGAGCCAGGGGTGTAGGGGAGGAGGGCGGAGGCGGAGCCTGGGGTGTGGGGGAGGAGGGCGGAGGCGGAGCCAGGGGTGTGGGGAGGAGGGCGGGGGCGGAGCCAGGGGTGTGGGGAGGAGGGCGGAGGCGGAGCCAGGGTTGTGGGGAGGAGGGCGGGGGCGGAGCCAGGGGTGTAGGGAGGAGGGCGGAGGCGGAGCCAGGGGTGTGGGGGAGGAGGGCGGAGGCGTAGCCAGGGGTGTGGGGGAGGAAGGCGGAGGCGGAGACAGGGGTGTGGGGAGGAGGGCGGAGGCGGAGCCAGGGGTGTGGGGAGGCGGGCGGAGGCGGAGCCAGGGGTGTGGGGGAGGAGGGCGGAGGTGGGGCCAGGGGTGTGGGGGAGGAGGGCGGAGGCGGAGCCAGGGGTGTGGGGAGGCGGGCGGAGGCGGAGCCAGGGGTGTGGGGAGGGGGGCGGAGGTGGAACCAGGGGTGTGGGGAGGAGGGCGGAGGTGGAGCCAGGGGTGTGGGGAGGAGGGCGGAGGCGGAGCCAGGGGTGTGGGGAGGAGGGTGGAGGCGGAGGCGGAGCCAGGGGTGTGGGGAGGAGGGCGGAGGTGGAGCCAGGGGTGTGGGGAGGAGGGCGGAGGCGGAGCCAGGGGTGTGGGGGAGGAGGGCGGAGGCGGAGCCAGGGGTGTGGGGAGGAGGGCGGAGGCGGAGCCAGGGGTTTGGGGGAGGAGGGCGGAGGCGGAGCCAGGGGTGTGGGGAGGAAGGCGGACGTGGCGCCAGGGGTGTGGGGAGGAGGGTAGAGGTGGAGCCAGGGGTGTGGGGAGGGGGGCGGAGGCGGAGGCGGAGCCAGGGGTGTGGGGAGGAGGGCGGAGGCGGAGCCAGGGGCGTGGGGAGGAGGGCGGAGGTGGAGCCAGGGGTGTGGGGAAGAGGGCGAAGGTGGAGCCAGGGGTGTGGGGAGGAGGGCGGAGGCGGAGCCAGGGGTGTGGGGAGGAGGGTGGAGGCGGAGGCGGAGCCATGGGTGTGGGGAGGAGGGCGGAGGTGGAGCCAGGGGTGTGGGGAGGAGGGCGGAGGCGGAGCCAGGGGTGTGGGGGAGGAGGGCGGAGGCGGAGCCAGGGGTGTGGGGAGGAGGGCGGAGGCGGAGCCAGGGGTGTGGGGGAGGAGGGCAGAGGCTTAGCCAGGGGTGTGGGGAGGAGGGCGGAGGCGGAGCCAGGGGTGTGGGGGAGGAGGGCGGAGGCTTAGCCAGGGGTGTGGCGAGGAGGGCGGAGGTGGAGTAAGGGGTGTGGGGAGGAGGGCGGAGGTGGAGTCAGGGGTGTGGGGAGGAGGGCGGAGGTGGAGCCAGGGGTGTGGGGAGGAGGGTGGAGGCGGAGCCAGGGGTGTGGGGAAGAGGGTGGTGGTGGAGCCAGGGGTGTGGGGAGGAGGGCGGAGGTGGAGCCAGGGGTGTGGGGAGGAGGGCGGAGGTGGAGCCAGGGGTGTGGAGAGGGGGGCGGAGGCGGAGCCAGGGGTGTGTGGAGGAGGGTGGAGGTGGAGCCAGGGGTGTTGGGAGGAGGGCGGAGGTGGAGGCGGAGCCAGGGGTGTGGGGGGGAGGGCGGAGGTGGAGCCAGGGGTGTGGGGGAGGAGGGCGGAGGCGGAGCCAGGGGTGTGGGGGAGGAGGGCGGAGGCGGAGCCAGGGGTGTGGGGAGGAGGGCGGAGGCGGAGCCAGGGGTGTAGGGGAGGAGGGCGGAGGCGGAGCCTGGGGTGTGGGGGAGGAGGGCGGAGGCGTAGCCAGGGGTGTGGGGAGGAGGGCGGGGGCGGAGCCAGGGGTGTGGGGAGGAGGGCGGAGGCGGAGCCAGGGTTGTGGGGAGGAGGGCGGGGGCGGAGCCAGGGGTGTAGGGAGGAGGGCGGAGGCGGAGCCAGGGGTGTGGGGGAGGAGGGCGGAGGCGTAGCCAGGGGTGTGGGGGAGGAGGGCGGAGGCGGAGACAGGGGTGTGGGGAGGAGGGCGGAGGCGGAGCCAGGGGTGTGGGGAGGCGGGCGGAGGCGGAGCCAGGGGTGTGGGGGAGGAGGGCGGAGGTGGGGCCAGGGGTGTGGGGGAGGAGGGCGGAGGCGGAGCCAGGGGTGTGGGGAGGCGGGCGGAGGCGGAGCCAGGGGTGTGGGGAGGGGGGCGGAGGCGGAGCCAGAGGTGTGGGGAGGAGGGCGGAGGCGGAGCCAGGGGTGTGGGGAGGAGGGTGGAGGCGGAGCCAGGGGTGTGGGGAGGAGGGCCGAGGCGGAGCCAGGGGTGTGGGGGAGGAGGGCGGAGGCGGAGCCAGGGGTGTGGGGGAGGAGGGCGGAGGCGGAGCCAGGGGTGTGGGGGAGGAGG
This sequence comes from Arenicola marina, assembly GCA_964019135.1. Classification (NCBI taxonomy): domain Eukaryota; kingdom Metazoa; phylum Annelida; class Polychaeta; family Arenicolidae; genus Arenicola; species Arenicola marina. The sequence goes on along the minus strand of OZ025254.1, from coordinate 4,522,941 downwards.
GCGGAGGCGGAGCAGGGGTGTCTGGAGGAGGGCGGAGGCGGAGCCAGGGGTGTGGGGAGGAGGGTGGAGGCGGAGCCAGGGGTGTGGGGGAGGAGGGCGGAGGCGGAGCCAGGGGTGTGGGGAGGAGGGCGGAGGTGGAGCCAGGGGTGTAGGGGAGGAGGGCGGAGGCGGAGCCTGGGGTGTGGGGGAGGAGGGCGGAGGCGGAGCCAGGGGTGTGGGGAGGAGGGCGGAGGCGGAGCCAGGGGTGTGGGGAGGAGGGCGGAGGCGGAGCCAGGGGTGTGGGGGAGGAGGGCGGAGGCGGAGCCTGGGGTGCGGGGAGGAGGGCGGAGGCGGAGCCAGGGGTGTGGAGAGGCGGCCGGAGGCGGAGCCAGGGGTGTGGGGAGGAGGGCTGAGGTGGAGCCAGGGGTGTGGGGAGGAGGGCGGAGGCGGAGCCAGGGATGTAGGGAGGAGGGTGGAGGCGGAGGCGGAGCCAGGGGTGTGGGGAGGAGGGCGGAGGTGGAGCCAGGGGTGTGGGGAGGAGGGCGGAGGCGGAGCCAGGGGTGTGGGGGAGGAGGGCGGAGGCGGAGCCAGGGGTGTGGGGAGGAGGGCGGAGGCGGAGCCAGGGGTGTGGGGGAGGAGGGCGGAGGCGGAGCCAGGGGTGTGGGGAGGAGGGCGGAGGCGGAGCCAGGGGTGTGGGGGAGGAGGGCGGAGGCTTAGCCAGGGGCGTGGGGAGGAGGGCGGAGGTGGAGTCAGGGGTGTGGGAGGAGGGTGGAGGCGGAACCAGGGGTGTGGGGAGGAGGGCGGAGGTGGAGCCAGGGGTGTGGCGAGGAGGGTGGAGGCGGAGCCAGGGATGTGGGGAGGAGGGTGGTGGTGGAGCCAGGGTGTGGGGAGGAGGGCGGAGGTGGAGCCAGGGGTGTGGGGAGGAGGGCGGAGGTGGAGCCAGGGGTGTGGAGATGGGGGCGGAGGTGGAGCCAGGGGTGTGGAGAGGGGGGCGGAGGCGGAGCCAGGGGTGTGGGGGAGGAGGGCGGAGGTGGGGCCAGGGGTGTGGGGGAGGAGGGCGGAGGCGGAGCCAGGGGTGTGGGGAGGCGGGCGGAGGCGGAGCCAGGGGTGTGGGGAGGGGGGCGGAGGCGGAGCCAGAGGTGTGGGGAGGAGGGCGGAGGCGGAACCAGGGGTGTGGGGAGGAGGGTGGAGGCGGAGCCAGGGGTGTGGGGAGGAGGGCCGAGGCGGAGCCAGGGGTGTGGGGGAGGAGGGCGGAGGCGGAGCCAGGGGTGTGGGGGAGGAGGGCGGAGGCGGAGCCAGGGGTGTGGGGGAGGAGGGCGGAGGCGGAGCAGGGGTGTCTGGAGGAGGGCGGAGGCGGAGCCAGGGGTGTGGGGAGGAGGGTGGAGGCGGAGCCAGGGGTGTGGGGGAGGAGGGCGGAGGCGGAGCCAGGGGTGTGGGGAGGAGGGCGGAGGTGGAGCCAGGGGTGTAGGGGAGGAGGGCGGAGGCGGAGCCTGGGGTGTGGGGGAGGAGGGCGGAGGCGGAGCCAGGGGTGTGGGGAGGAGGGCGGAGGCGGAGCCAGGGATGTGGGGAGGAGGGCGGAGGCGGAGCCAGGGGTGTGGGGGAGGAGGGCGGAGGCGGAGCCTGGGGTGCGGGGAGGAGGGCGGAGGCGGAGCCAGGGGTGTGGAGAGGCGGCCGGAGGCGGAGCCAGGGGTGTGGGGGAGGAGGGCGGAGGCGGAGCCAGGGGTGTGGGGAGGAGGGTGGAGGTGGAGCCAGGGGTGTAGGGAGGGGGGCGGAGGCGGAGGCGGAGCCAGGGGTGTGGGGAGGAAGGCGGAGGCGGAGCCAGGGGCGTGGGGAGGAGGGCGGAGGTGGAGCCAGGGGTGTGGGGAGGAGGGCTGAGGTGGAGCCAGGGGTGTGGGGAGGTGGGCGGAGGCGGAGCCAGGGATGTAGGGAGGAGGGTGGAGGCGGAGGCGGAGCCAGGGGTGTGGGGAGGAGGGCGGAGGTGGAGCCAGGGGTGTGGGGAGGAGGGCGGAGGCGGAGCCAGGGGTGTGGGGGAGGAGGGCGGAGGCGGAGCCAGGGGTGTGGGAAGGAGGGCGGAGGCGGAGCCAGGGGTGTGGGGGAGGAGGGCGGAGGCGGAGCCAGGGGTGTGGGGAGGAGGGCGGAGGCGGAGCCAGGGGTGTGGGGGAGGAGGGCGGAGGCTTAGCCAGGGGTGTGGGGAGGAGGGCGGAGGTGGAGTCAGGGGTGTGGGGAGGAGGGTGGAGGCGGAACCAGGGGTGTGGGGAGGAGGGCGGAGGTGGAGCCAGGGGTGTGGCGAGGAGGGTGGAGGCGGAGCCAGGGATGTGGGGAGGAGGGTGGTGGTGGAGCCAGGGGTGTGGGGAGGAGGGCGGAGGTGGAGCCAGGGGTGTGGGGAGGAGGGCGGAGGTGGAGCCAGGGGTGTGGAGAGGGGGGCGGAGGTGGAGCCAGGGGTGTGGGGAGGAGGGCGGAGGCGGAGGCCGAGCCAGGGGTGGGGGGGGAGGGCGGAGGTGGAGCCAGGGGTGTGGGGGAGGAGGGCGGAAGCGGAGCCAGGGGTGTGGGGAGGAGGGCGGAGGTGGAGCCAGGGGTGTGGGGAGGAGGGCGGAGATGGAGCCAGGGGTGTGGGGAGGGGGGCGGAGGTGGAGCCAGGATTGTGGTGAGGAGGGCGGAGGTGGAGCCAGGGGTGTGGGGAGGAGGGCGGAGGCGGAGCCAGGGGTGTGGGGAGGGGGGCGGAGGCGGAGCCAGGGGTGTGGGGAGGGGGGCGGAGGCGGAGCCAGGGGTGTGGGGAGGAGGGCGGAGGTGGAGCCAGGGGTGTGGGGAGGAGGGTGGAGGTGGAGCCAGGGGTGTGGGGAGGAGGGCGGAGGTGGAGCCAGGGGTGTGGGGAGGAGGGCGGAGGCGGAGGCGGAGCCAGGGGTGTGGGGAGGAGGGCGGAGGCGGAGGTGGAGCCAGAGGTGTGGGGAGGAGGGCGGAGGCGGAGGCGGAGCCAGGGGTGTGGGGAGGAGGGCGGAGGCGGAGGTGGAGCCAGGGGTGCGGGGAGGAGGGCGGAGGTGGAGCCAGGGGTGCGGGGAGGAGGGCGGAGGTGGAGCCAGGGGTGTGGGGGAGGAGGGCGGAGGCGGAGCCAGGGGTGTGGGGGAGGAGGGTGGAGGCGGAGCCAGGGGTGTGGGGAAGAGGGCGGAGGCGGAGCCAGGGGTGTGGGGAGGCGGGCGGAGGCGGAGCCAGGGGTGTGGGGGAGGAGGGCGGAGGCGGAGCCAGGGGTGTGGGGGAGGAGGGCGGAGGCGGAGCCAGGGGTGTGGGGGAGGAGGGCGGAGGCGGAGCCAGCGGTGTGGGGAGGAGGGCGGAGCTGGAGCCAGGGGTGTGGGGAGGAGGGTGGAGGCGGAGCCAGGGGTGTGGGGAGGAGGGTGGTGGTGGAGCCAGGGGTGTGGGGAGGAGGGCGGAGGTGGAGCCAGGGGTGTGGGGAGGAGGGCGGACGTGGAGCCAGGGGTGTATAGAGGGGGGCGGAGGCGGAGCCAGGGTTGTAGGGAGGGGGGCGGAGGCGGAGGCGGAGCCAGGGGTGTGGGGAGGCGGGCAGAGGCGGAGCCAGGGGCGTGTGGAGGAGGGCGGAGGCGGAGCCAGGGGTGTGGGGAGGGGGGCGGAGGTGGAGCCAGGGGTGTGGGGAGGGGGGCGGAGGCGGAGCCAGGGGTGTGAGGAGGGGGGCGGAGGCGGAGCCAGGGGTGTGGAGAGGAGGGCGGAGGTGGAGCCAGGGGTGTGGGGAGGAGGGTGGATGTGGAGCCAGGGGTGTGGGGAGGAGGGCGGAGGTGGAGCCAGGGGTGTGGGGAGGAGGGCGGAGGCGGAGGCGGAGCCAGGGGTGTGGGGAGGAGGGCGGAGGCGGAGGTGGAGCCAGGGGTGTGGGGAGGAGGGTGGAGGTGGAGCCAGGGGTGTGGGGAGGAGGGCGGAGGTGGAGCCAGGGATGTGGGGGAGGAGGGCGGTGGCGGAGCCAGGGGTGTGGGGAGGAGGGCGGAGGTGGAGCCAGGGGTGTGGGGAGGAGGGCGGAGGCGGAGCCAGGGGTGTGGGGGAGGAGGGCGGTGGCGGAGCCAGGGGTGTGGGGGAGGAGGGCGGAGGCGGAGCCAGGGGTGTGGGGGAGGAGGGCGGAGGTAGAGCCAGGGGTGTGGGTGAGGGAGGCGGAGGTGGGGGCGGAGCCAGGGGTGTGGGGAGGAGGGCGGAGGCGGAGCAAGGGGTGTGGGGGAGGAGGGCGGAAGCGGAGCCAGGGGTGTGGGGGAGGAGGGCGGTGGCGGAGCCAGGGGTGTGGGGGAGGAGGGCGGAGGCGGAGCCAGGGGTATGGGGAGGAGGGCGGAGGCGGAGGCGGAGCCAGGGGTGTGGGGAGGAGGGCGGAGGTGGAGCCAGGGGTGTGGGGAGGAGGGCGGAGGTGGAGCCAGGGGTGTGGAGAGGAGGGCGGAGGCGGAGCCAGGGGTGTGGGGAGGAGGGTGGAGGCGGAGGCGGAGCCAGGGGTGTGGGGAGGAGGGCGGAGGTGGAGCCAGGGGTGTGGGGAGGAGGGCGGAGGCGGAGCCAGGGGTGTGGGGGAGGAGGGCGGAGGCGGAGCCAGGGGTGTGGGGAGGAGGGCGGAGGCGGAGCCAGGGGTGTGGGGGAGGAGGGCGGAGGTGGAGCCAGGGGTGTGGGGAGGAGGGCGGAGGAATAGCCAGGGGTGTGGGGGAGGAGGGCGGAGGCTTAGCCAGGGGTGTGGGGAGGAGGGCGGAGGTGGAGTCAGGGGTGTGGGGAGGAGAGCGGAGGTGGAGTCAGGGGTGTGGGGAGGAGGGCGGAGGTGGAGCCAGGGGTGTGGCGAGGAGGGTGGAGGCGGAGCCAGGGGTGTGGGGAGGAGGGTGGTGGTGGAGCCAGGGGTGTGGGGAGGAGGGCGGAGGCGGAGGCGGAGCCAGGGGTGTGGGGAGGAGGGCGGAGGCGGAGGTGGAGCCAGGGGTGCGGGGAGGAGGGCGGAGGTGGAGCCAGGGGTGTGGGGGAGGAGGGCGGAGGCGGAGCCAAGGGTGTGGGGGAGGAGGGCGGAGGCGGAGCCAGGGGTGTGGGGGAGGAGGGTGGAGGCGGAGCCAGGGGTGTGGGGGAGGAGGGCGGTGGCGGAGCCAGGGGTGTGGGGGAGGAGGGCGGAGGCGGAGCCAGGGGTATGGGGAGGAGGGCGGAGGCGGAGGCGGAGCCAGGGGTGTGGGGAGGAGGGCGGAGGTGGGGCCAGGGGTGTGGGGAGGAGGGCGGAGGTGGAGCCAGGGGTGTGGAGAGGAGGGCGGAGGCGGAGCCAGGGGTGTGGGGAGGAGGGTGGAGGCGGAGGCGGAGCCAGGGGTGTGGGGAGGAGGGCGGAGGTGGAGCCAGGGGTGTGGGGAGGAGGGCGGAGGCGGAGCCAGGGGTGTGGGGGAGGAGGGCGGAGGCGGAGCCAGGGGTGTGGGGAGGAGGGCGGAGGCGGAGCCAGGGGTGTGGGGGAGGAGGGCGGAGGTGGAGCCAGGGGTGTGGGGAGGAGGGCGGAGGAATAGCCAGGGGTGTGGGGGAGGAGGGCGGAGGCTTAGCCAGGGGTGTGGGGAGGAGGGCGGAGGTGGAGTCAGGGGTGTGGGGAGGAGAGCGGAGGTGGAGTCAGGGGTGTGGGGAGGAGGGCGGAGGTGGAGCCAGGGGTGTGGCGAGGAGGGTGGAGGCGGAGCCAGGGGTGTGGGGAGGAGGGTGGTGGTGGAGCCAGGGGTGTGGGGAGGAGGGCGGAGGCGGAGGCGGAGCCAGGGGTGTGGGGAGGAGGGCGGAGGCGGAGGTGGAGCCAGGGGTGCGGGGAGGAGGGCGGAGGTGGAGCCAGGGGTGTGGGGGAGGAGGGCGGAGGCGGAGCCAAGGGTGTAGGGGAGGAGGGCGGAGGCGGAGCCAGGGGTGTGGGGGAGGAGGGTGGAGGCGGAGCCAGGGGTGTGGGGAGGAGGGCGGAGGCGGAGCCAGGGGTGTGGGGAGGCGGGCGGAGGCGGAGCCAGGGGTGTGGGGGAGGAGGGCGGAGGCGGAGCCAGGGGTGTGGGGGAGGAGGGCGGAGGCCGAGCCAGGGGTGTGGGGAGGGGGGCGGAGGCGGAGCCAGGGGTGTGGGGAGGAGGGCGGAGGCGGAGCCAGGGGTGTGGGGAGGAGGGCGGAGGTGGAGCCAGGGGTGTGGGGGAGGAGGGCGGAGGCGGAGCCAGGGGTGTGGGGGAGGAGGGCGGAGGCGGAGCCAGCGGTGTGGGGAGGAGGGCGGAGCTGGAGCCAGGGGTGTGGGGAGGAGGGTGGAGGCGGAGCCAGGGGTGTGGGGAGGAGGGTGGTGATGGAGCCAGGGGTGTGGGGAGGAGGGCGGAGGTGGAGCCAGGGGTGTGGGGAGGAGGGCGGAGGTGGAGCCAGGGGTGTATAGAGGGGGGCGGAGGCGGAGCCAGGGGTGTGGGGAGGAGGGTGGAGGTGGAGCCAGGGGTGTAGGGAGGGGGGCGGAGGCGGAGCCAGGGGTATGGGGAGGAGGGCGGAGGCGGAGGCGGAGCCAGGGGTGTGGGGAGGAGGGCGGAGGTGGAGCCAGGGGTGTGGGGAGGAGGGCGGAGGCGGAGCCAGGGGTGTGGGGAGGAGGGTGGAGGCGGAGGCGGAGCCAGGGGTGTGGGGAGGAGGGCGGAGGTGGAGACAGGGGTGTGGGGAGGAGGGCGGAGGCGGAGCCAGGGGTGTGGGGGAGGAGGGCGGAGGCGGAGCCAGGGGTGTGGGGAGGAGGGCGGAGGCGGAGCCAGGGGTGTGGGGGAGGAGGGCGGAGGTGGAGCCAGGTGTGTGGGGAGGAGGGCGGAGGCGGAGCCAGGGGTGTGGGGGAGGAGGGCGGAGGCTTAGCCAGGGGTGTGGGGAGGAGGGCGGAGGTGGAGTCAGGGGTGTGGGGAGGAGGGCGGAGGTGGAGTCAGGGGTGTGGGGAGGAGGGCGGAGGTGGAGCCAGGGGTGTGGCGAGGAGGGTGGAGGCGGAGCCAGGGGTGTGGGGAGGAGGGCGGAGGTGGAGCCAGGGGTGTGGGGAGGAGGGCGGAGGTGGAGCCAGGGGTGTATAGAGGGGGGCGGAGGCGGAGCCAGGGGTGTGGGGAGGAGGGTGGAGGTGGAGCCAGGGGTGTAAAGAGGGGGGCGGAGGCGGAGCCAGGGGTATGGGGAGGAGGGCGGAGGCGGAGGCGGAGCCAGGGGTGTGGGGAGGAGGGCGGAGGTGGAGCCAGGGGTGTGGGGAGGAGGGCGGAGGCGGAGCCAGGGGTGTGGGGAGGAGGGTGGAGGCGGAGGCGGAGCCAGGGGTGTGGGGAGGAGGGCGGAGGTGGAGACAGGGGTGTGGGGAGGAGGGCGGAGGCGGAGCCAGGGGTGTGGGGGAGGAGGGCGGAGGTGGAGCCAGGTGTGTGGGGAGGAGGGCGGAGGCGGAGCCAGGGGTGTGGGGGAGGAGGGCGGAGGCTTAGCCAGGGGTGTGGGGAGGAGGGCGGAGGTGGAGTCAGGGGTGTGGGGAGGAGGGCGGAGGTGGAGTCAGGGGTGTGGGGAGGAGGGCGGAGGTGGAGCCAGGGGTGTGGCGAGGAGGGTGGAGGCGGAGCCAGGGGTGTGGGGAGGAGGGCGGAGGTGGAGCCAGGGGTGTGGGGAGGAGGGCGGAGGTGGAGCCAGGGGTGTGGAGAGGGGGGCGGAGGCGGAGCCAGGGGTGTGGGGAGGAGGGTGGAGGTGGAGCCAGGGGTGTGGGGAGGAGGGCGGAGGCGGAGGCGGAGCCAGGGGTGTGGGGGGGAGGGCGGAGGTGGAGCCAGGGGTGTGGGGGAGGAGGGCGGAGGCGGAGCCAGGGGTGTGGGGAGGAGGGCGGAGGTGGAGCCAGGGGTGTGGGGAGGAGGGCGGAGGTGGAGCCAGGGGTGTGGGGAGGGGGGCGGAGGTGGAGCCAGGGGTGTGGAGAGGAGGGCGGAGGTGGAGCCAGGGGTGTGGGGAGGGGGGCGGAGGCGGAGCCAGGGGTGTGAGGAGGGGGGCGGAGGCGAAGCCAGGGGTGTGGAGAGGAGGGCGGAGGTGGAGCCAGGGGTGTGGGGAGGAGGGTGGAGGTGGAGCCAGGGGTGTGGGGAGGAGGGCGGAGGTGGAGCCAGGGGTGTGGGGAGGAGGGCGGAGGCGGAGGCGGAGCCAGGGGTGTGGGGAGGAGGGCGGAGGCGGAGGTGGAGCCAGGGGTGTGGGGAGGAGGGTGGAGGTGGAGCCAGGGGTGTGGGGAGGAGGGCGGAGGTGGAGCCAGGGATGTGGGGGAGGAGGGCGGTGGCGGAGCCAGGGGTGTGGGGAGGAGGGCGGAGGTGGAGCCAGGGGTGTGGGGAGGAGGGCGGAGGCGGAGCCAGGGGTGTGGGGGAGGAGGGCGGTGGCGGAGCCAGAGGTGTGGGGGAGGAGGGCGGAGGCGGAGCCAGGGGTGTGGGGGAGGAGGGCGGAGGTAGAGCCAGGGGTGTGGGGAGGGGGGCGGAGGTGGGGGCGGAGCCAGGGGTGTGGGGAGGAGGGCGGAGGCGGAGCCAGGGGTGTGGGGGAGGAGGGCGGAGGCGGAGCCAGGGGTGTGGGGGAGGAGGGCGGTGGCGGAGCCAGGGGTGTGGGGGAGGAGGGCGGAGGCGGAGCCAGGGGTATGGGGAGGAGGGCGGAGGCGGAGGCGGAGCCAGGGGTGTGGGGAGGCGGGCGGAGGCGGAGCCAGGGGCGTGTGGAGGAGGGCGGAGGTGGCGCCAGGGGTGTGGGGAGGAGGGCGGAGGTGGAGCCAGGGGTGTGGAGAAGAGGGCGGAGGCGGAGCCAGGGGTGTGGGGAGGAGGGTGGAGGCGGAGGCGGAGCCAGGGGTGTGGGGAGGAGGGCGGAGGTGGAGCCAGGGGTGTGGGGAGGAGGGCGGAGGCGGAGCCAGGGGTGTGGGGGAGGAGGGCGGAGGCGGAGCCAGGGGTGTGGGGAGGAGGGCGGAGGCGGAGCTAGGGGTGTGGGGGAGGAGTGCGGAGGTGGAGCCAGGGGTGTGGGGAGGAGGGCGGAGGAATAGCCAGGGGTGTGGGGGAGGAGGGCGGAGGCTTAGCCGGGGGTGTGGGGAGGAGGGCGGAGGTGGAGTCAGGGGTGTGGGGAGGAGAGCGGAGATGGAGTCAGGGGTGTGGGGAGGAGGGCGGAGGTGGAGCCAGGGGTGTGGCGAGGAGGGTGGAGGCGGAGCCAGGGGTGTGGGGAGGAGGGTGGTGGTGGAGCCACTGGTGTGGGGAGGAGGGCGGAGGTGGAGCCAGGGGTGTGGGGAGGAGGGCGGAGGTGGAGCCAGGGGTGTGGAGAGGGGGGCGGAGGCGGAGCCAGGGGTGTGGGGAGGAGGGTGGAGGTGGAGCCAGGGGTGTGGGGAGGAGGACGGAGACGGAGGCGGAGCCAGGGGTGTGGGGGGGAGGGCGGAGGTGGAGCCAGGGGTGTGGGGGAGGAGGGCGGAGGCGGAGCCAGGGGTGTGGGGAGGAGGGCGGAGGTGGAGCCAGGGGTGTGGGGAGGAGGGCGGAGGTGGAGCCAGGGGTGTGGGGAGGGGGGCGGAGGTGGAGCCAGGGGTGTGGGGAGGAGGGCGGAGGTGGAGCCAGGGGTGTGGGGAGGAGGGCGGAGGCGGAGCCAGGGGTGTGGGGAGGGGGGCGGAGGCGTAGCCAGTGGTGTGAGGAGGGGGGCGGAGGCGGAGCCAGGGGTGTGGGGAGGAGGGCGGAGGTGGAGCCAGGGGTGTGGGGAGGAGGGTGGAGGTGGAGCCAGGGGTGTGGGGAGGAGGGCGGAGGTGGAGCCAGGGGTGTGGGGAGGAGGGCGGAGGTGGAGCCAGGGGTGTGGGGAGAAGGGCGGAGGCGGAGGCGGAGCCAGGGGTGTGGGGAGGAGGGCGGAGGCGGAGGTGGAGCCAGGGGTGTGGGGAGGAGGGTGGAGGTGGAGCCACGGGTGTGGGGAGGAGGGCGGAGGTGGAGCCAGGGGTGTGGGGGAGGAGGGCCGTGGCGGAGCCAGGGGTGTGGGGAGGAGGGCGGAGGTGGAGCCAGGGGTGTGGGGAGGAGGGCGGAGGCGGAGCCAGGGGTGTGGGGGAGGAGGGCGGTGGCGGAGCCAGGGGTGTGGGGGAGGAGGGCGGAGGCGGAGCCAGGGGTGTGGGGGGGAGGGCGGAGGTGGAGCCAGGGGTGTGGGGGAGGAGGGCGGAGGCGGAGCCAGGGGTGTGGGGAGGAGGGCGGAGGTGGAGCCAGGGGTGTGGGGAGGAGGGCGGAGGTGGAGCCAGGGGTGTGGGGAGGGGGGCGGAGGTGGAGCCAGGGGTGTGGGGAGGAGGGCGGAGGTGGAGCCAGGGGTGTGGGGAGGAGGGCGGAGGTGGAGCCAGGGGTGTGGGGAGGGGGGCGGAGGTGGAGCCAGGGGTGTGGGGAGGAGGGCGGAGGTGGAGCCAGGGGTGTGGGGAGGAGGGCGGAGGTGGAGCCAGGGGTGTGGGGAGGGGGGCGGAGGTGGAGCCAGGGGTGTGGGGAGGAGGGCGGAGGTGGAGCCAGGGGTGTGGGGAGGAGGGCGGAGGCGGAGCCTGGGGTGTGGGGGAGGAGGGCGGAGGCGGAGCCAGGGGTGTGGGGGAGGAGGGCGGAGGCGGAGCATTCCTAACAGTTCCCTCTTTTTTGGGCGAGACAGCCTTTTCCCCAGTGTTAATGCAAACTGCACGCAGTCCCAATGTTGACCCCCTCTATTTTCCGGGCGCAATATTTAAGAGCACCCCCCCCCCCCCTCCGGAGTTCATAAGATTACGAACGCAACCCTATCGTCATCGGCCCCTCTTCGGGCGTCAGATTGTAGATCATACCGACAAAATTGGATCCCCCTCTCCTGCCTCTCCTCTTCAAAGTCCTGTATCCGTGCCTGATGTTCACTACTCACCGGCTGAGAAAACGAAGAGAGCTATTACCTAATGGGGGGCAGTGGACACAGTCAGCAGTTGTATATGCGGAAAGTGTGTACGCTAAAAGGTTTCAGGTCACCAGACAGGGCCAGCTCTATACATAGCTCACGTGGCTCTCACGCAATGGGGCAATTTGCCTGTTTACCAGACGCATCGAATTTGAAACTGTTACAATTGCTTTTGCCGACGTTGGTTGTCGGTTAGAAAAGTTTGACTTATGTCACCAATACTAGCTTCCTGGTTAGTCATTCTAAGGGTATTTTGGTTTAAAAAAATCTGAGAGGTTTATGCACTGTAATCGTTTAGCGGCCTTTCCTGTTCGTTGTCGGCGTGAATGTCATGCGGAACACCCTATGGTGATGATATATACACATAAGTCGGTGGGCTTTACTCTAAAAATATAAACTGGATGCATAGATCGGTGTACACTGAACCGCATCAGACACGAGAGCCCCGGGGCATGTCGAGTGTCTGACTGGGCCATTATGCAGGGGTGGATCCAGGAATTTGAAAAAGGGGCGGGGGGGGGGGGCGGGGCGGCAAACTTGTGACCGAGGGGGGTGAGAGGGGGGTCCATTGAAAACTTGCGACTGGGGGGTGGGCGGTGGGGGGTAGGGGGTGGCACGCCGCCTCAGATAACGTTCTTTCTTATCAAAAAGTGGGGGGTCCACGCCTCAGATGGCCTAAATTTTGCCTTGAAAAACGGAAGTCTTCCTCAAAAAGGGGGGAAGGTCTGGACCCCCTAAACAGCCCCTGGACCCCCCTGGATCCGCCCTTGGTTGTGCAACGACTATTCACTTCTTAAGCACATTTATAAAGGTGAATTACCAAGCAATTTATTTTCCTTATGTTTCGGCTTCTAAAGAAATAGATCTATATGGACATCAGATCTATCCCTAACTGATCGGAATTCGTTTTTCGTTTTATAATATGGCAGATGTATGGCTGCTATGTACCCAGAACTATTTTCACTTTCGAATAAATGATTTTACAACATCAAGAAATGTGTTAAACCAAATAACTCACTTATCACAAAGTTGTTCATGTGGTGTACGCTTATATATACATATATAGGTATGTGTCGTAAAAGGCATGACGTCAGACAATCGTTGACATTACCGTAATTCCCAAACGCTACACCCTCGGTTGCCGCTGCGAATGTCACTCATTAGCAACACCCTCTCCAGCTGAATAACAAAAACAGAAAGGACGTTTGAGTAGGGGGTTATATGGTACTTGCACAACGACATGCATCACTAATTTCTTATATATTATAATGGCTAAACAGAATTATCAGTTCGGTGCTGCATGTCTGTAGAAACCACATAGAACAGGGATACTGTATGGTGGTGTCATCAGCGTACTATGTAAAAGTCTGCCATTTACGTATGAGGGACTTAATAACGTCCACCTCTTGGGTCGAAAGGAAATTCCAAGACTCCCTCTCAATCTATTTCGTAGCGTTATTTCCACTTAGACTGGTAAGCTATGCGGTTAGCCGTCATACCACTTCATAGGAAGTTTGGCTATGTCAGATATTATAAATCAAACATATAGAAAATGCATTGTTTTCTTCTTTTCTCAAAACGTTAACTTCATCGGAACATTTAGATTGATGCATTTACTGCCTATATTTAACAAGATTAACGATTGCCTGGAAATTACATCAATGGGCGAACAAATTACGGCATGGATCTTTCCGGTGTTCGTTAAAGTTTGGTACAATTTCTGCCCTTCACAAACAAGGAGCTAAACATTATTTTGGAATGAAAGGCTTCAATATTAACTCTTCGGTGACTAAATCATGTGTATTTTACGAATTAATTCCCCCAGAAGCTCGCCTGTAAATAACTCTAGCAGCAGGGGCCGACATACTATAGGCCTACGGTATACGGAATTCGCCAACGGAATGAAATGAAGTGAGCACCACCCTATTGGTACCGAACAACAAAGTAATTATTTCATACACACGTTCAAGCTACATTCTGTCACATTCAAACTATTCATTCATTCACACTATTATCCCTAGCGATCCCTTGACCCAAATTACTTAGTGGTATATGTTACTGCTGCAAAAATTATTTGTCTTGAAATGAAAGCTTGGTTTTCCAGCACGTATGTGTGAAACGCCTATCCCGCAAGTTGAACATTTGCAAAAAATAGCTACACGAAACGTCATTTGATCATTATGTCGACAGTTTGGGTCACATCGCTATGACGTAACTGATATGGAATCGGTCCCACAGGTAACCCCGTCTCTAATCACGCTACTTAAATCGATAAGAACAACATGGAGATGTTCTTCCTCGCTGTGTTTACCCCATGGCAGAGGCCTGAGCTGAAGTTTCTGGCGGACTCGGAGAGCAAGTCTCTGTAGCCGTCCTCAAACGTCAAATTGTTGAACTTTATGGTCCCATAGAAATTAACTGAGGAAGAAACATTTCTCTATAAGACCATCTGGCAGTAAAAACAAATACATTATTACGAACTTAGTCACTTTTGTTCACGAAGTCATTTATTGTATCGATGTAGCTGACGTTTATAATTAGACACGTATGTCATCTATCTGAACGTTGTATCACTTATAATATTGTATATATCATATGTACCAGGCGTGTAGTGCCCAAAATAATGAATAAATATCATATTATTTTTTAATTGCCCGTTGTATGAAAATTTAAGACAATCATATATAGATATGAACTACCGATCGAATGACTCGTCACAAATGTTTGCTAAATGGATGAAGTCCCACAATAAGCAAGACATATTGAATTTATCGATTCATTTATATAAAGCAGAAAGCTTTAACTAAGCAAAAGGCGAAACTTAAATTGTATATATCCTGTTACACCGCAATATTTATGTAACCTTGTATGCACTATGGGGCTGATGGCCTCCTATACGGAATACACTTACTGGCTACTTACTCACTAATGCATAAACATTTACCACACCATACTATGCCAACTGAGAGAGGAATACGAATAACGCTTTATGAAGAAGCGGTAAAGATATATATAACCTGAAAGTTAAATTGTCTGCCTCGTGACAGATGTGGATCTGATAAAAAAAATCGCATTCATTTCAGCCTTTAGTAAAGTGACATGTATGTTGCTGCATACAATATAAAACATGCGATGGTAACTTTAAGAACTGGGTTTTTCCTCGAATAAATCCATGTGTAAGTCCTTAGTATGTCTTACCTTCACGTGTAGAATCCACTGAAAGAAGGGACACGAAAATTAATCATGTTGGCTGCGTTTTCAATAATGTATGATTCTTTGAGCTATATAAAAAAACACATGGAATATCCAGTACATGGATCAAATGAGACATTGACCATAGTGAACAGGTGGGACATTGACCATACTGAACAGGTGGAATATTGAGCATACTGAACAGGTGGGACATTGACCATACTGAACAGGTGGGACATTGACCATAGTGAACAGGTGGGACATTGATCATACTGAACAGGTGGGATATTGACCATGCTGAACAGGTGGAATATTGAGCATACTGAACAGGTGGGATTTTGACCATGCTGAACAGGTGGGACATTGACCATACTAAACAGGTAGGACATTGACCATACTAAACAGGTAGGACATTGACCATACTGAACAGGTGAAATATTGAGCATACTGAACAGGTGGGACATTGACCATACTGAACAGGTGGGGCATTGACTATACTGAACAGGTAGGGCACTGACGATACTGAACAGGTGGGACATTGACCATACTGAACAGGTGAAATATTGAGCATACTGAACAGGTGGGACATTGACCATACTGAACAGGTGGGGCATTGACTATACTGAACAGGTAGGGCACTGACGATACTGAACAGGTGGGACATTGACCATACTGAACAGGTGGGACACTGACCATACTGAACAGGTGGGACATTGACCATGCTAAACAGGTGGGGCATTGACCATACTAAACAGGTGGGACATTGACCATACTGAACAGGTGGGACATTGACTATGCTGAACAGGTGGGGCATTGACCATACTGAACAGGTGGGACATTGACCATACTGAACAGGTGGGACATTGACCATACTGAACAGGTGGGACATTGACTATGCTGAACAGGTGGGGCATTGACGATAGTGAACAGGTGGGACATTGACTATACTGAACAGGTGAGACATTGACTATACTGAACAGGTGGGACATTGACCATACTGAACAGGTGGGGCATTGACCATACTAAACAGGTGGGGCATTGACTATACTGAACAGGTGGGACATTGACCATACTGAACAGGTGGGGCATTGACGATAGTGAACAGGTGGGACATTGACTATACTGAACAGGTGAGACATTGACTATACTGAACAGGTGGGACATTGACCATACTGAACAGGTGGGACATTGACTATGCTGAACAGGTGGGGCATTGACGATAGTGAACAGGTGGGGCATTGACTATACTGAACAGGTGGGACATTGACCATACTGAACAGGTGGGGCATTGACTATACTGAACAGGTGGGACATTGACTATACTGAACAGGTGGGACATTGACCATAGTGAACAGGTGGGACATTGACCATACTGAACAGGTGGGACATTGACCATAGTGAACAGGTGGGACATTGACCATACTGAACAGGTGGGACATTGACCATAGTGAACAGGTGGGACATTGACGATAGTGAACATGTGGGACATTGACTATACTGAACAGGTGGGACATTGACCATACTGAACAGGTGGGACATTGACTATACTGAACAGGTGGGACATTGACCATAGTGAACAGGTGGGACATTGACCATACTGAACAGGTGGGACATTGACCATAGTGAACAGGTGGGACATTGACGATAGTGAACATGTGGGACTTAGACCATGCTAAACAGGTGGGACATTGACCATAGTGAACAGGTGGGACTTTGACCATGCTAAACAGGTGGGACATTGACTATACTGAACAGGTGGGACACTGACCATACTGAACAGGTGGGACATTGACCATAGTGAACAGGTGGGACATTGACCATAGTGAACATGTGGGACTTAGACCATGCTAAACAGGTGGGACATTGACCATAGTGAACAGGTGGGACTTTGACCATGCTAAACAGGTGGGACATTGATCATACTGAACAGGTGGGATATTGATCATAGTAAACAGGTGGGATATTGACCATGCTGAACAGGTGGAATATTGAGCATACTGAACAGGTGGGATTTTGACCATGCTGAACAGGTGGGACATTGACGATACTGAACAGGTAGGACATTGACCATACTAAACAGGTAGGACATTGACCATACTAAACAGGTAGGACATTGACCATACTGAACAGGTGAAATATTGAGCATACTGAACAGGTGGGACATTGACCATACTAAACAGGTAGGACATTGACCATACTAAACAGGTGGGACATTGACCATACTGAACAGGTGGGACATTGATCATAGTGAACAGGTGGGATATTGATCATAGTAAACAGGTGGGATATTGACCATGCTGAACAGGTGGAATATTGAGCATACTGAACAGGTGGGATTTTGACCATGCTGAACAGGTGGGACATTGACGATACTGAACAGGTAGGACATTGACCATACTAAACAGGTAGGACATTGACCATACTAAACAGGTAGGACATTGACCATACTGAACAGGTGAAATATTGAGCATACTGAACAGGTGGGACATTGACCATACTAAACAGGTAGGACATTGACCATACTAAACAGGTAGGACATTGACCATACTGAACAGGTGAAATATTGAGCATACTGAACAGGTGGGACATGGACCATACTGAACAGGTGGGGCATTGACTATACTGAACAGGTGGGACATTGACCATACTGAACAGGTGGGACATTGACCATACTGAACAGGTAGGGCACTGACGATACTGAACAGGTGGGACATTGACCATACTGAACAGGTGGGACATTGACCATAGTGAACAGGTGGGACATTGATCAGAGTGAACAGGTGGGACATTGACCATACTGAACAGGTAGGGCACTGACGATACTGAACAGGTGGGACATTGACTATACTGAACAGGTGGGACATTGACCATAGTGAACAGGTGGGATATTGATCATAGTAAACAGGTGGGACATTGACCATAGTGAACAGGTGGGACATTGACCATAGTGAACAGGTGGGACACTGACGATACTGAACAGGTGGGACATTGACCATAGTGAACAGGTGGGACATTGACCATACTGAACAGGTAGGGCACTGACGATACTGAACAGGTGGGACATTGACCATACTGAACAGGTGGGACATTGACCATAGTGAACAGGTGGGACATTGACCATACTGAACAGGTGGGACATTGACCATACTGAACAGGTAGGGCACTGACGATACTGAACAGGTGGGACATTGACCATAGTGAACAGGTGGGACATTGACCATAGTGAACAGGTGGGACATTGATCATAGTGAACAGGTGGGACATTGATCATAGTGAACAGGTGGGATATTGATCATAGTAAACAGGTGGGATATTGACCATGCTGAACAGGTGGAATATTGAGCATACTGAACAGGTGGGATTTTGACCATGCTGAACAGGTGGGACATTGACCATACTAAACAGGTAGGACATTGACCATACTAAACAGGTAGGACATTGACCATACTGAACAGGTGAAATATTGAGCATACTGAACAGGTGGGACATTGACCATACTGAACAGGTGGGGCATTGACTATACTGAACAGGTAGGGCACTGACGATACTGAACAGGTGGGACATTGACCATACTGAACAGGTGGGACACTGACCATACTGAACAGGTGGGACATTGACCATGCTAAACAGGTGGGGCATTGACCATACTAAACAGGTGGGACATTGACCATACTGAACATGTGGGACATTGACTATGCTGAACAGGTGGGACATTGACCATAGTGAACAGGTGGGATATTGATCATAGTAAACAGGTGGGACATTGACCATAGTGAACAGGTGGGACATTGACCATAGTGAACAGGTGGGACATTGATCATAGTGAACAGGTGGGACATTGACCATACTGAACAGGTAGGGCACTGACGATACTGAACAGGTGGGACATTGACCATACTGAACAGGTGGGACATTGACCATAGTGAACAGGTGGGACATTGACCATAGTGAACAGGTGGGACATTGACCATACTGAACATGTGGGACATTGACTATGCTGAACAGGTGGGACATTGATCATAGTAAACAGGTGGGACATTGACCATAGTGAACAGGTGGGACATTGACCATAGTGAACAGGTGGGACATTGATCATAGTGAACAGGTGGGACATTGACCATACTGAACAGGTAGGGCACTGACGATACTGAACAGGTGGGACATTGACCATACTGAACAGGTGGGACATTGACCATAGTGAACAGGTGGGACATTGACCATACTGAACAGGTGGGACATTGACCATAGTAAACAGGTGGGACATTGACCATAGTGAACAGGTGGGACATTGACCATAGTGAACAGGTGGGACATTGATCATAGTGAACAGGTGGGACATTGACCATACTGAACAGGTAGGGCACTGACGATACTGAACAGGTGGGACATTGACCATACTGAACAGGTGGGACATTGACCATAGTGAACAGGTGGGACATTGACCATAGTGAACAGGTGGGACATTGACCATAGTGAACAGGTGGGATATTGATCATAGTAAACAGGTGGGATATTGACCATGCTGAACAGGTGGAATATTGAGCATACTGAACAGGTGGGATTTTGACCATGCTGAACAGGTGGGACATTGACCATACTAAACAGGTAGGACATTGACCATACTAAACAGGTAGGACATTGACCATACTGAACAGGTGAAATATTGAGCATACTGAACAGGTGGGACATTGACCATACTGAACAGGTGGGGCATTGACTATACTGAACAGGTAGGGCACTGACGATACTGAACAGGTGGGACATTGACCATACTGAACAGGTGGGACACTGACCATACTGAACAGGTGGGACATTGACCATGCTAAACAGGTGGGGCATTGACCATACTAAACAGGTGGGACATTGACCATACTGAACATGTGGGACATTGACTATGCTGAACAGGTGGGACATTGACCATACTGAACAGGTGGGACATTGACCATACTGAACAGGTGGGACATTGACTATACTGAACAGGTGGGACATTGACCATAGTGAACAGGTGGGACATTGACCATAGTGAACATGTGGGACTTAGACCATGCTAAACAGGTGGGACATTGACCATAGTGAACAGGTGGGACTTTGACCATGCTAAACAGGTGGGACATTGACTATACTGAACAGGTGGGACACTGACCATACTGAACAGGTGGGACATTGACCATACTGAACAGGTGGGACATTGACTATACTGAACAGGTGGGACATTGACCATAGTGAACAGGTGGGACATTGACCATACTGAACAGGTGGGACATTGACTATACTGAACAGGTGGGACATTGACCATAGTGAACAGGTGGGACATTGACCATAGTGAACATGTGGGACTTAGACCATGCTAAACAGGTGGGACATTGACCATAGTGAACAGGTGGGACTTTGACCATGCTAAACAGGTGGGACATTGACTATACTGAACAGGTGGGACACTGACCATACTGAACAGGTGGGACATTGACCATACTGAACAGGTGGGACATTGACTATACTGAACAGGTGGGACATTGACCATAGTGAACAGGTGGGACATTGACCATAGTGAACATGTGGGACTTAGACCATGCTAAACAGGTGGGACATTGACCATAGTGAACAGGTGGGACTTTGACCATGCTAAACAGGTGGGACATTGACTATACTGAACAGGTGGGACACTGACCATACTGAACAGGTGGGACATTGACCATAGTGAACAGGTGGGACATTGACGATAGTGAACATGTGGGACTTAGACCATGCTAAACAGGTGGGACATTGACCATAGTGAACAGGTGGGACTTTGACCATGCTAAACAGGTGGGACATTGACCATACTGAACAGGTGGGACATTGACCATAGTGAACAGGTGGGACATTGATCATAGTGAACAGGTGGGACATTGACCATACTAAACAGGTGGGACATTGACCATACTGAACAGGTGGGGCATTGACTATGCTGAACAGGCGGGGCATTGACGATAGTGAACAGGTGGGACATTGACCATACTGAACAGGTGGGACATTGACCATGCTAAACAGGTGGGACATTGACCACACTGAACAGGTGGGACACTGACCATACTGAACAGGTGGGGCATTGACCATGCTGAACAGGTGGGACATTGACTATGCTAAACAGGTGGGACATTGACCACACTGAACAGGTGGGACACTGACCATACTGAACAGGTGGGGCATTGACCACACTGAACAGGTGGGACACTGACCATACTGAACAGGTGGGGCATTGACCATACTGAACAGGTGGGACATTGACCATGCTAAACAGGTGGGACATTGACCACACTGAACAGGTGGGACACTGACCATACTGAACAGGTGGGACATTGACCATGCTAAACAGGTGGGACATTGACCACACTGAACAGGTGGGACACTGACCATACTGAACAGGTGGGGCATTGACCATACTGAACAGGTGGGACATTGACCATGCTAAACAGGTGGGACATTGACCACACTGAACAGGTGGGACACTGACCATACTGAACAGGTGGGGCATTGACTATACTGAACAGGTGGGACATTGACCATACTGAACAGGTGGGACATTGACTATGCTGAACAGGCGGGGCATTGACGATAGTGAACAGGTGGGACATTGACCATACTGAACAGGTGGGACATTGACCATACTGAACAGGTGGGACATTGACCATACTGAACAGGTGGGACATTGACCATACTGAACAGGTGGGGCATTGACCATACTGAACAGGTGGGACATTGACCATACTGAACAGGTGGGACACTGACCATACTGAACAGGTGGGACATTGACTATGCTGAAAAGGTGGGGCATTGACTATACTGAACAGGTGGGACATTGACCATGCTAAACAGGTGGGACATTGACCACACTGAACAGGTGGGACATTGACTATACTGAACAGGTGGAGCATTGACTATACTGAACAGGTGGGACATTGACCATAATGAACAGGTGGGACATTGACCATAGTGAACAGGTGGGACTTTGACCATGCTAAACAGGTGGGACATTGACCATAGTGAACAGGTGGGACATTGATCATAGTGAACAGGTGGGACATTGACCATGCTAAACAGGTAGGACATTGACCATACTGAACAGGTGGGACATTGACTATGCTGAACAGGCGGGGCATTGACGAGAGTGAACAGGTGGGACATTGACCATACTGAACAGGTGGGACATTGACCATGCTAAACAGGTGGGACATTGACCATGCTAAACAGGTGGGACATTGACTATACTGAACAGGTGGGGCATTGACCATACTGAACAGGTGGGACATTGACCATACTGAACAGGTGGGACATTGACTATGCTGAACAGGTGGGGCATTGACGATAGTGAACAGGTGGGACATTGACCATACTGAACAGGTGGGACATTGACCATACTGAACAGGTGGGACATTGACCATACTGAACAGGTGGGGCATTGACCATACTGATCAGGTGGGACATTGACCATACTGAACAGGTGGGACATTGACCATACTGAACAGGTGGGACATTGACTATGCTGAACAGGTGGGGCATTGACTATACTGAACAGGTGGGGCATTGACCATGCTAAACAGGTGGGGCATTGACTATACTGAACAGGTGGGGCATTGACCATAATGAACAGGTGGGACATTGACCATACTGAACAGGTGGGACATTGACCATGCTAAACAGGTGGGACATTGACCACACTGAACAGGTGGGACATTGACTATACTGAACAGGTGGAGCATTGACTATACTGAACAGGTGGGACATTGACCATAATGAACAGGTGGGACATTGACCATAGTGAACAGGTGGGACTTTGACCATGCTAAACAGGTGGGACATTGACCATAGTGAACAGGTGGGACATTGATCATAGTGAACAGGTGGGACATTGACCATGCTAAACAGGTAGGACATTGACCATACTGAACAGGTGGGACATTGACTATGCTGAACAGGCGGGGCATTGACGAGAGTGAACAGGTGGGACATTGACCATACTGAACAGGTGGGACATTGACCATGCTAAACAGGTGGGACATTGACCATGCTAAACAGGTGGGACATTGACTATACTGAACAGGTGGGACATTGACCATACTGAACAGGTGGGGCATTGACCATACTGAACAGGTGGGACATTGACCATACTGAACAGGTGGGACATTGACCATACTGAACAGGTGGGACATTGACCATACTGAACAGGTGGGGCATTGACCATACTGAACAGGTGGGACATTGACCATACTGAACAGGTGGGACATTGACCATACTGAACAGGTGGGACATTGACCATGCTAAACAGGTGGGACATTGACTATACTGAACAGGTGGGGCATTGACTATACTGAACAGGTGGGACATTGACTATACTGAACAGGTGGGGCATTGACCATGCTAAACAGGTGGGACATTGACTATACTGAACAGGTGGGGCATTGACCATACTGAACAGGTGGGACATTGACCACACTGATCAGGTGGGACACTGACCATACTGAACAGGTGGGGCATTGACTATACTGAACAGGTGGGACATTGACTATACTGAACAGGTGGGGCATTGACCATGCTAAACAGGTGGGACATTGACTATACTGAACAGGTGGGGCATTGACCATACTGAACAGGTGGGACATTGACTATACTGAACAGGTGGGGCATTGACCATGCTAAACAGGTGGGACATTGACTATACTGAACAGGTGGGGCATTGACCATACTGAACAGGTGGGACATTGACTATACTGAACAGGTGGGGCATTGACCATGCTAAACAGGTGGGACATTGACTATACTGAACAGGTGGGGCATTGACTATACTGAACAGGTGGGACATTGACTATACTGAACAGGTGGGACATTGACCATGCTAAACAGGTGGGACATTGACTATAGTGAACAGGTGGGACATTGACTATACTGAACAGGTGGGGCATTGACTATACTGACCAGGTGGGACATTGACTATAGTGAACAGGCAGTATATTCTCCGTATTGTGCCGGTGATTCGTTTACTTTGCTAAGGGTAAACTTACCCCGACATAAGAATGACAAATGTGCGTCTAAAACATGCCCCTTTGGCCCGTTATTACCCCTTACGGCCCTTTAGATGAGATTACTATCACTATTAGTCGCAATTGACGACGTTGTTTGGACACCAGTAAAACTGGCAGTGCTCTTCCTTGCCTTTTCGGCATATGACGCCCATAATATGTGCCTTCAGGTGACACATATACCCCGGGGGCATGTGAATCACTATGAGGAACACCAGGTGTGAGGTACTTACCCATCCAGAGACAGACACCAAAGGTGATTGCCAACGAGGTGATGCCAATCAGAAGAAATGCTGCCAGTTTTTTCCGCTTCACTTTCTTCCGCTTCTTCGTGTCCGCTGCGCTCTCATTGCTCGACACGCTCCAGTCAGCACGCAACACATCCGGGTCCCGCCATTGACTTGGTCGCCATAGCCACCTCCACGCGGCGCGTGTCGGTGTCCATGAATAATGCGCATGCGCCCTGGCTCCGTAGGGGTAGGTATCAGAGGAGTCGGTTTCATGGCTTTCGCGCCTTGGAAGCTTCAGACGCGGTAGGAACTTCTGGAAGGCCTTATGATGGAAAACATAGCAATATTAAACCCAAACCCTTCGGAGATTGCATATATTTAAATATTACCAAATCATGTAAGTCCGAAAATCATCAGTAAATGTTTCTGATTGTGATTAATATGTAGATTGCAGAATACATGGGACAAAATCGATAATCGAGTTTATTGAATCCTAGAATTCACAGGCACTAATAATCCTAAGACTACTTGATCATGCCTGCCACATCGTCACATATCTACCCACTCTTGCCTTGGGTTCGTTAGACATATATCAGGTTAGACCGTCGCCGCTCCACCACCCAGAAATTTTATCTTTGCTTGCGACAATACTACGCTTCACCGCAGAACGTCGCTGGCCCATCCCATACATCTCAAGTAAATAGCAAATCTCGTCTATGCCAGGCGGGTCTTTGTGCAAACACTTCGAGAAAACTAAGATGAATGATAGCCATGTAGTACGATCAACGGGGGTTGCCCCAGTCACATATTAGTGCACCAGTATAGCTCCATTATGTGGGGGATGTCTTGTCAACCTCATACCGCTAGCTATATTTAAGCCTATATTGGAACAACATACTTCAGATGGCATAAATTTAAAGTTTGTTGACTTGGAGAACGACCTGTTCTCACAATGTAATCAATATAACCCTGCTAATTATGTGGACTTTTAATTAAACAAAATTTATTCCATACACATAAATCAAAAATATTTACTGAATAGAAATTTCTAGATATGTACTTCGCCTGTATAAGTATCTTTAATTTTCACTAATCGGTGCTACATATCAAGAGCTTTGGTTTACCTTTTTGCAAAAGCAAAATGCGTTTTTCGTTCTTCGATAGGCACGACCAATGTTTCCACTGATTGGAAGTCGCAATACAATAGCGACATAATTTATAGTTATTATTTTGATAAATTTGATAAATGTCCACGAGCAAACCGACAGGGCATCCTGATCTCATACTCCCTTTAGTCTTATAATAACTGATTAAGATCCAGGAATAATATTCAAAAACTGCCTTCCATGAGAAAGATCACATTTTGTGCCTAAATAAACGTCGCTTCTATCAGTAAATATCATTTTTGTTGTCCTTATCGAGGAATTTAAGGCAAGACTCTAGTATTAGAATTTTACCGCTCTATCGAGTCCCGGCTTCATACTGTTTGATAATGTTTTTGACTGCGCCGGCGCTTTTGACAAACCTCATTTTTTCCAACGCTATTACGTGACAAGTACCTCTGTTATACCAACTGCTTATCACCCTTATCGCAGCATCGAAACACGTTTTGATAAAATATATTCGTAAATAATATATATACAACATAATTGTCGATAATGAGATACGCATTTGCAATATTTACAAACTGTCATGTATGTCATATTCAAGAATTTGCTGAGATATTATTACCATCCTTTCTGATGTCACAGCCTTCGCTCGTGAGTCACTTTTGTAAGAGTCATTATTGTATTGCAGTGTCCCTTTTATCCAATTAAGTGGTGGACAAATGTCTTCCACGTGCGTTATGTCGGACAAACAAGTCGGACAAACAAGTCGGACAAACAAAGCCGCATGTCACTTTGTTCTCAGTTTCAGAGGTGAGAACTTCTTCAGTGTACCTACCATCAGCTTCGATTGTCAGTTTTATACTCACGATGACGGAAAAAGGACTGGGGCTTAATTAGTATCGGAGTCTGTATTGGTCTATTAACGCACATGGTATCAATGCATTATGCTGAGTATTACTTGGCTGTTTCATGCACAGACGAGATGATCACAGCATCGCACACACAGGCCTATATTGTACCCACCTCATATCCGTCGGTGCTTGCCAGCCCCCCGCCCCCCGATAAATCCGACCGGTCACTCCAATGGTCTGCTATCCAGAGGCGTTGACTTCCTATTCGCTCCCCCCATGGTCGCCAGGGGGACGTGGCTTCATCATCCAATGAGTTCATGATAGTTCGATGGCCGAATATATGCTGAATTTTAGCTCATCCAAAAATAATTTCGAATCTTGTGCCCTTGTTGAGAAACCGTCGGCCCGCTTCTGCTTTGGCGTATGTCGAGAGGGAAGATATCGACCTTCAAATCTGGCGGTCTTCAGAGGCACGTGGCGGGTGTCTCGGCCCATTGCCGTCCGTCGTCATGGTTAAGTTATGTGCACAATGCTTACAAACACTAGCACGGTAATATCAACGATAATAAAGGGTGCTACGTTCATGCGGTATGCCGTCTAAAGAGGAAGTTGAGGGCTACCTTTATTGAGTGACCCGCTTCTAGGCCGCGCAAGATAACTTTTTGCTCCGAGTCTGTAAAGGGTTGCTATCATTTCCTAACCGCGGAGGCGTCGTAAAAGATAATGGCTCAAAGATGTCGCTCTCCTTTTGGTAAAAAAAATCCAGGGTAAATGGTGTTTTATATTTTATTTATGTGAAACGAGATTCATGATTCCTTTCACTTGCAGGTGATAAATGGGCGGTGTCGTAATCAGATATTAAAAAGGGGTGCAGTAGTGACGTCATTCGTGATGGAGTGAAGTAGTGACTAGTGTAACGGACCGATATGGACGTTTAGGCTGCCCATAGTTTTGGTTACGGGCCAGTGCACTCAGCGATATTGCAGCCAGGCTATTATTACCTGTCACCTGTTACCTGTAGTTCATTGTCTAGCGCCACACAGGGAGGTTGTGTTTTATGTTCAGGGATAAACAAAGTGAGTATGTCGTATGCCTCGTATTTAATAAGTATAGCAATTATGTAAGCTAAAGATTCTTCATAGAAAGCCACATGTAGTCGGATTGTTATAGTTACAGTATCATAATTGACGTATTTGTTAAGTTTAACTGGCCAACTGTCCTGTGCGTTGTTACACAGGTCAAACCGTCCAGAGACCAACGTCACCTGTCACCTGTCAACCCGGCCGTCACCCCGTCACCCTGTCACCCGTCACCCGTCACGACCACCCGATACGTCAAAAATAAAAGGACAATCAAAGGACGCGTTTGATTATATTCCCTGTGTGGACATTCGTCAGTAACGGTTTGACGTTGTTTCATTGTATGGAACGCCGATGACACTATAAACTGTCGACATGCCAAAGGTTGGTGAACCCCATTCGAAGACTGCAGATAGACGAAACGCAATTGCATGACCTGGAACGCCTTAGGAAACGGCGAGGAGGTTACAAGGCTAAAGTGACGCGTATATGTAATACCATTAAAGAACTGTTAAACTTTAACATAGAGTTGTCGGAAACACGGCAACAGTTACAGAGACAAAATGAAGTGTTGGATGCTGCCATGACAGAGCTCGATGATGTGCATCGCAAATATCATGCGCTGCTCATTGATGAAGTTGAGATAAGCGACTCTGATCATTATATGGCCTGTGTGCATATGCAGGTGAAGAAAACTCAACGACTGTTGGTCGAAGGCCTCAAGGGGTCTACACATGGGCAAATCACTCCTTCTGACCTTGTGCTACCTGAGGACTCTGCCAGCCAGATCTATTCCCGTGCATCTAAAACGTCCAGTGTCAGAGCAAGAGCAGCTGCCAAGGCAGCTAGGTTAGCGGCAGCAGCAGCTGCTTTGGAACAGCAGCAAACTTTGGAACTAGAAGAGCTGGCTATCAAGCAAAAGAAAGCAGCGTTACAGCTGAAGACAGACCTAGCAGTTGCGGACGCGGAATTGCATGCCTTATCTGAAGTGGAGACTGGACATAGCCGCGTCAGTCGCCAGCACTCCGACACGGCTGCTCACAGTAATGTGAATCACGTCATTCGTCCGGCGACATCAAAACTCAACCCTGATGCCGCCGAGTGGATAGCTACAGAGCATTCATCGCCACGTCAAGCGGCGACTTCATCCGTCGTCCAAGATTCTCTCCTGCGGATGCTGAGCCAAACCCAGCAGCAGCAACATCATCTCATACAGTCCATGCAACTACCGAAAGTAGAACTTACTCGTTTCGACGGCGATCCAATTAAGTATTGCAGGTTTGCCAGAGCTTTCGATAACTGTGTTGAAAGGGACACAATAGACGACAATGCAAAGTTAAACCGACCTGTGCAATACTGTGTTGGCAAAGCAAGCCAACTCATTGAATCATGTGTGATGTTCGAACCAGTCGTTTCGGAAATACCTATGCAATTGTCGAAGCCTGGGTAAAACGAGTGACAGAAGGTTCCCAGATAGCTGCTGGAGATAACGAAGCTCTTCAAGACCAACGTCACCTGTCACCTGTCAACCCGGCCGTCACCCCGTCACCCTGTCACCCTGTCACCAGTCACTCGTCACGACCACCCGATAGGTCAAAAATAAAAGGACAAATAAAGGACGCGTTTCATTATATTCCCTGTGTCGACATTCGTCAGTAACAACTACGTCCAAATTGATGGCGCGAAAAGATGATAGAAACACTCATTTAAAATTATTTTTGCGTCACGTTTGTTGGACTCCATAGAAAAACAGATACAGTCTCCATCCAGTGTAATTTTGAAGTAATGACAAGGTAATTTTTGCTCATGAGATTTGGATACGGGACCGACTATGACAGACACTGAAACAAAGATTAGACCTTCAATACAGCGAGCCGTCATCTTCAGCATCGGAAGCGTCAGAAATGAAGCCAGCGTCAATCAAATGGGTTTGCAAATCTTCCAGTTGCTCGGCGCGTTGACTGGCGTACTCGTAGAAGACATTTCGCAGCCCTTCTAGACTGGCCAACTGCAGACGGCAAGTGTAGCGGAAGGAGCGTCGGTTGGCATTGTAAGCTCGGTCATAGCGCACTTGCATGCTCTCGATGCTGTGATTCAACAGACGAATCTGTTGACATGCGTAAAACCAGTTAAAAAACGCTCGAGTGACACGCTCCCTTCTCAACAACGAATGACATCAGACAACTGACACGCATTGAGCAGTTACCTCATGTCATACTCCCACTGTTAATTGCTTCTGTCACATCTATCATTCATAACCCGCTGGCCTTAATTGCAATAAACACTTTTAATCGCGACATGCACTGTTCAGCCGCCAAGTGATTAACGTTATAGTGCAAGAGACATGGGCATTTGTGGTTAGCATATTCTCCAATACGTTACAGCTGACAACTTTATCTACCGACAATAATGTAAATGGAAACATGACCAGATATTTTCCACAATCTACATATTCGTGGGTTGATTTGCCAGCCACATACCGATTCAATCACATGCTCAAATTACATGGAAATACAGAAAGATTCGAAATGAACAGTTTCTTTCTTGTAACATACATGACCCTTGTGGCAATTATGAAGACTATTTTACCGTGATGATTATTATGGTAACAACTTTAAGGTTGACAATACTATCAAACTCTCTGAAGAAACGTTCGTATCCTGACACTAATAACACATGTAACATGCATTTTTCTACTAGATGTTTGCATTTGAGCATGGGTTGTACAGCACGAGATCAATCATCATCGCACATGATCATTATTTCAAGAAAACAAAGGCTTGAGACTAGACGTTGCATGGGTTTTACTTTCCATGAATTCAATAAAGCAAATATGACCGCGGAATCATAGGGAAGGGTGATAAATGAATAAAATAGTGAAAATGTGACGCGAGAAGACTGCAATACTGACGCAGGAATGCTGGTGTTATTTGTTTTCGGAGATTGAAGTCATGAAATGTAAAGACCACAGGTAATCTTTTGGGAGGATGTGTAGCTCTGAGAAGAGCTGTTTTGAACAACGATTAGGCCTTCAGTACAGCGCGCCGTCATCTTCAGCATCGGAAGCGTCAGAAATGAAGCCAGCGTCAATCAAATGGGTCTGCAAATCTTCCAGTTGCTGGGCGCGTTGACTGGCGTACTCGTAGAAGACATTTCGCAGCCCTTCTAGACTGGCCAACTGCAGACGGCAAGTGTAGCGGAAGGAGCGTCGGTTGGCATTGTAAGCTCGGTCATAGCGCACTTGCATGCTCTCGATGCTGTGATTCAACAGACGAATCTGTTGACATGCGCGGCGGAACTTACGATCCAAGTGATGGAAGGTAGCTAGTGCGTCGCTAGGGCAGGCCATTATTGTAAGAGACAAGAAAACACCAATAGTCGACAAAAACGATGTGAACCGTATGATGGCGAATAGTGATATGGCTTAAAACAGATACCGCCCTGCATTTATACAGCCGTGTGGCGCTCGAGTGACACGCTCCCTTCTCAACAACGAATGACATCAGACAACTGACACGCATTGAGCAGTTACCTCATGTCATACCCCCACTGTTAATTGCTTCTGTCACATCTGTCATTCATAACGCGCTGGCCTTAATTGCAATAAACACTTTTAATCGCGACATGCACTGTTCAGCCGCCAAGTGATTAACGGTATAGTGCAAGAGACATGGGCATTTATGGTAAACATATTCTCCAATACGTTACAGCTGACAACTTCATCTACCGACAATAATGTAAATGGAAACATGACCAGATATCTTCCACAATCTACATATTCGTGGGTTGATTTGCCAGCCACATACCGATTCAATCACATGCTCAAATTACATGGAAATACAGAAAGATTCGAAATCAAAAGAGTTTTTTTCTTGTAACATACATGACCCTTGTGGCAATTATGAAGACTATTTTACCGTGATGATTATTATGGTAACAAATTTAAGGTTGACAATACTATCAAACTCTCTGAGGAAACGTTCGTATCCTGACACTAATAACACAAGTAACATGCATTATTTTGCTAGATGTTTGCATTTGAGCATGGGTTGTACAGCACGAGATCAATCATCATCGCACATGATCATTATTTCAAGAAAACAAAGGCTTGAGACTACACGTTGCATGGGTTTCCTTTCTATGAATTCAATAAAGCAAATATGACCGCGGAATCATAGGGAAGGGAGATAAATGAATAAAATAGTGAAAATGTGACGCGAGAAGACTGCAAAAGTGACGCAGGAATGCTGGTGTTATTTGTTTTCTGAGATTGAAGTCATGAAACGTAAAGACCACAGGTAATCATTGGGGGGGTTGTGTAGCTCTGAGAAGAGCTGTTTTGAACAACGATTAGGCCTTCAGTACAGCGCGCCGTCATCTTCAGCATCGGAAGCGTCAGAAATGAAGCCAGCGTCAATCAAATGGGTCTGCAAATCTTCCAGTTGCTGGGCGCGTTGACTGGCGTACTCGTAGAAGACATTTCGCAGCCCTTCTAGACTGGCCAACTGCAGACGGCAAGTGTAGCGGAAGGAGCGTCGGTTGGCATTGTAAGCTCCGTCATAGCGCACTTGCATGCTCTCGATGCTGTGATTCAACAGACGAATCTGTTGACATGCGCGGCGGAACTTACGATCCAAATGATGGAAGGTAGCTAGTGCGTCGCTAGGGCAAGCCATTATTGTAAGAGACAAGAAAATACCAATAGTCGACAAAAACGATGTGAACCGTATGATGGCGAATAGTGATATGGCTTAAAACAGATACCGCCCTGCATTTATACAGCCGTGTGGCGCTCGAGTGACACGCTCCCTTCTCAACAACGAATGACATCAAACAACTGACACGCATTGAGCAGTTGCCTCATGTCATACTCCCACTGTTAATTGCTTCTGTCACATCTGTCATTCATCACCCGCTGGCCTTAATTGCAATAAGTGCTTTTAATCGCGACATGCACTGTTCAGCCGCCAAGTGGTTAACGGTATAGTGCAAGAGACATGGGCATTTATGGTTAGCATATTCTCCGATACGTTACAGCTGGCCACTGCATCTACCGACGATAATATCAATGGAAACATGACCAGATATTATCCACAATCTACATATTCGTGGGTTGATTTTGCCAGCCACATACCGATTCAATCACATGCTCAAATTACATGGGAATACAGAAAGATTCGAAATCAAAAGAGTTTCTTTCTTGTAGCATACATGACCCTTGTGGCAATTATGAAGACAATTCTACCGTGATGATTATTATGGTAACAAATTTAAGGTTGACAATACTATCAAACTCTCTGAAGAAACGTTCGTATCCTGACACTAATAACACAAGTAACATGCATTATTTTACTAGATGTTTGCATTTGAGCATGGGTTGTACAGCACGAGATCAATCATCATCGCACATGATCATTATTTCAAGAAAACAAAGGCTTGAGACTACACGTTGCATGGGTGTCCTTTCTGTGAATTCAATAAAGCAAATATGACGGCGGAATCATAGGGAAAGGAGATAAATGAATAAAATAGTGAAAATGTGACGCGAGAAGACTGCAATAGTGACGCAGGAATGCTGGTGTTATTTTTTTCTGAGATTGAAGTCATGAAACGTAAAGACCACAGGTAATCTTTTGGGAGGATGTGTAGCTCTGAGAAGAGCTGTTTTGAACAACGATTAGGCCTTCAGTAGAGCGCGCCGTCATCTTCAGCATCGGAAGCGTCAGAAATGAAGCCAGCGTCAATCAAATGGGTCTGCAAATCTTCCAGTTGCTGGGCGCGTTGACTGGCGTACTCGTAGAAGACATTTCGCAGCCCTTCTAGACTAGCCAACTGCAGACGGCAAGTGTAGCGGAAGGAGCGTCGGTTGGCATTGTAAGCTCGGTCATAGCGCACTTGCATGCTCTCGTTGCTGTGATTCAACAGACGAATCTGTTGACATGCGCGGCGGAACTTACGATCCAAATGATGGAAGGTAGCTAGTGCGTCGCTAGGGCAAGCCATTATTGTAAGAGACAAGAAAATACCAATAGTCGACAAAAACGATGTGAACCGTATGATGGCGAATAGTGATATGGCTTAAAACAGATACCGCCCTGCATTTATACAGCCGTGTGGCGCTCGAGTGACACGCTCCCTTCTCAACAACGAATGACATCAGACAACTGACACGCATTGAGCAGTTACTTCATGTCATACTCCCATACCCCACTGTTAATTGCTTCTGTCACATCTGTCATTCATAACGCGCTGGCCTTAATTGCAATAAACACTTTTAATCGCGACATGCACTGTTCAGCCGCCAAGTGATTAACGGTATAGTGCAAGAGACATGGGCATTTATGGTAAACATATTCTCCAATACGTTACAGCTGACAACTTCATCTACCGACCATAATGTAAATGGAAACATGACCAGATATCTTCCACAATCTACATATTCGTGGGTTGATTTGCCAGCCACATACCGATTCAATCACATGCTCAAATTACATGGAAATACAGAAAGATTCGAAATCAAAAGAGTTTTTTTCTTGTAACATACATGACCCTTGTGGCAATTATGAAGACTATTTTACCGTGATGATTATTATGGTAACAAATTTAAGGTTGACAATACTATCAAACTCTCTGAGGAAACGTTCGTATCCTGACACTAATAACACAAGTAACATGCATTATTTTGCTAGATGTTTGCATTTGAGCATGGGTTGTACAGCACGAGATCAATCATCATCGCACATGATCATTATTTCAAGAAAACAAAGGCTTGAGACTACACGTTGCAGGAATGCTGGTGTTATTTGTTTTCTGAGATTGAAGTCATGAAACGTAAAGACCACAGGTAATCATTGGGGGGGTTGTGTAGCTCTGAGAAGAGCTGTTTTGAACAACGATTAGGCCTTCAGTACAGCGCGCCGTCATCTTCAGCATCGGAAGCGTCAGAAATGAAGCCAGCGTCAATCAAATGGGTCTGCAAATCTTCCAGTTGCTGGGCGCGTTGACTGGCGTACTCGTAGAAGACATTTCGCAGCCCTTCTAGACTGGCCAACTGCAGACGGCAAGTGTAGCGGAAGGAGCGTCGGTTGGCATTGTAAGCTCCGTCATAGCGCACTTGCATGCTCTCGATGCTGTGATTCAACAGACGAATCTGTTGACATGCGCGGCGGAACTTACGATCCAAATGATGGAAGGTAGCTAGTGCGTCGCTAGGGCAAGCCATTATTGTAAGAGACAAGAAAATACCAATAGTCGACAAAAACGATGTGAACCGTATGATGGCGAATAGTGATATGGCTTAAAACAGATACCGCCCTGCATTTATACAGCCGTGTGGCGCTCGAGTGACACGCTCCCTTCTCAACAACGAATGACATCAGACAACTGACACGCATTGAGCAGTTACTTCATGTCATACTCCCACTGTTAATTGCTTCTGTCACATCTGTCATTCATAACCCGCTGGCCTTAATTGCAATAAACACTTTTAATCGCGACATGCACTGTTCAGCCGCCAAGTGATTAACGTTATAGTGCAAGAGACATGGGCATTTGTGGTTAGCATATTCTCCAATACGTTACAGCTGACAACTTCATCTACCGACAATGATGTAAATGGAAACATGACCAGATATTTTCCACAATCTACATATTCGTGGGTTGATTTTGCCAGCCACATACCGATTCAATCACATGCTCAAATTACATGGAAATACAGAAAGATTCGAAATCAAAAGAGTTTTTTTCTTGTAACATACATGACCCTTGTGGCAATTATGAAGACAATGCTACCGGGATGATTATTATGGTAACAACTTTAAGGTTGACAATACTATCAAACTCTCTGAAGAAACGTTCGTATCCTGACACTAATAACAAGTAACATGCATTATTTTACTAGATGTTTGCATTTGAGCATTAGTTGTACAGCACGAGATCAATCATCATCGCACATGATCATTATTTCAAGAAAACAAAGGCTTGAGACTACACGTTGCATGGGTTTCCTTTCTATGAATTCAATAAAGCAAATATGACCGCGGAATCATAGGGAAGGGAGATAAATGAATAAAATAGTGAAAATGTGACGCGAGAAGACTGCAATACTGATGCAGGAATGCTGGTGTTATTTGTTTTCTGAGATTGAAATCATGAAACGTAAAGACCACAGGTAATCTTTTGGGAGGATGTGTAGCTCTGAGAAGAGCTGTTTTGAACAACGATTAGGCCTTCAGTACAGCGCGCCGTCATCTTCAGCATCGGAAGCGTCAGAAATGAAGCCAGCGTCAATCAAATGGGTCTGCAAATCTTCCAGTTGCTGGGCGCGTTGACTGGTGTACTCGTAGAAGACATTTCGCAGCCCTTCTAGACTAGCCAACTGCAGACGGCAAGTGTAGCGGAAGGAGCGTCGGTTGGCATTGTAAGCTCGGTCATAGCGCACTTGCATGCTCTCGATGCTGTGATTCAACAGACGAATCTGTTGACATGCGCGGCGGAACTTACGATCCAAATGATGGAAGGTAGCTAGTGCGTCGCTAGGGCAAGCCATTATTGTAAGAGACAAGAAAATACCAATAGTCGACAAAAACGATGTGAACCGTATGATGGCGAATAGTGATATGGCTTAAAACAGATACCGCCCTGCATTTATACAGCCGTGTGGCGCTCGAGTGACACGCTCCCTTCTCAACAACGAATGACATCAGACAACTGACACGCATGGAGCAGTTACTTCATGTCATACTCCCACTGTTAATTGCTTCTGTCACATCTGTCATTCATAACCCGCTGGCCTTAATTGCAATAAACACTTTTAATCGCGACATGCACTGTTCAGCCGCCAAGTGATTAACGTTATAGTGCAAGAGACATGGGCATTTGTGGTTAGCATATTCTCCAATACGTTACAGCTGACAACTTCATCTACCGACGATAATGTAAATGGAAACATGACCAGATATTTTCCACAATCTACATTTTCGTGGGTTGATTTTGCCAGCCACATACCGATTCAATCACATGCTCAAATTACATAGAAATACAGAAAGATTCGAAATCAAATGAGTTTTTTTCTTGTAACATACATGACCCTTGTGGCAATTATGAAGACAATTCTACCGTGATGATTATTATGGTAACAAATTTAAGGTTGACAATACTATCAAACACTCTGAGGAAACGTTCGTATCCTGACACTAATAACACAAGTAACATGCATTATTTTGCTAGATGTTTGCATTTGAGCATGGGTTGTACAGCACGAGATCAATCATCATCGCACATGATCATTATTTCAAGAAAACAAAGGCTTGAGACTACACGTTGCATGGGTGTCCTTTCTATGAATTCAATAAAGCAAATATGACGGCGGAATCATAGGGAAGAGAGATAAATGAATAAAATAGTGAAAATGTGACGCGAGAAGACTGCAATAGTGACGCAGGAATGCTGGTGTTATTTTTTTCTGAGATTGAAGTCATGAAACGTAAAGACCACAGGTAATCTTTTGGGAGGATGTGTAGCTCTGAGAAGAGCTGTTTTGAACAACGATTAGGCCTTCAGTACAGCGCGCCGTCATCTTCAGCATCGGAAGCGTCAGAAATGAAGCCAGCGTCAATCAAATGGGTCTGCAAATCTTCCAGTTGCTGGGCGCGTTGACTGGCGTACTCGTAGAAGACATTTCGCAGCCCTTCTAGACTAGCCAACTGCAGACGGCAAGTGTAGCGGAAGGAGCGTCGGTTGGCATTGTAAGCTCGGTCATAGCGCACTTGCATGCTCTCGTTGCTGTGATTCAACAGACGAATCTGTTGACATGCGCGGCGGAACTTACGATCCAAATGATGGAAGGTAGCTAGTGCGTCGCTAGGGCAAGCCATTATTGTAAGAGACAAGAAAATACCAATAGTCGACAAAAACGATGTGAACCGTATGATGGCGAATAGTGATATGGCTTAAAACAGATACCGCCCTGCATTTATACAGCCGTGTGGCGCTCGAGTGACACGCTCCCTTCTCAACAACGAATGACATCAGACAACTGACACGCATTGAGCAGTTACTTCATGTCATACTCCCATTGTTAATTGCTTCTGTCACATCTGTCATTCATAACCCGCTGGCCTTAATTGCAATAAACACTTTTAATCGCGACATGCACTGTTCAGCCGCCAAGTGATTAACGTTATAGTGCAAGAGACATGGGCATTTGTGGTTAGCATATTCTCCAATACGTTACAGCTGACAACTTCATCTACCGACAATGATGTAAATGGAAACATGACCAGATATTTTCCACAATCTACATATTCGTGGGTTGATTTTGCCAGCCACATACCGATTCAATCACATGCTCAAATTACATGGAAATACAGAAAGATTCGAAATCAAAAGAGTTTTTTTCTTGTAACATACATGACCCTTGTGGCAATTATGAAGACAATGCTACCGGGATGATTATTATGGCAACAACTTTAAGGTTGACAATACTATCAAACTCTCTGAAGAAACGTTCGTATCCTGACACTAATAACAAGTAACATGCATTATTTTACTAGATGTTTGCATTTGAGCATTAGTTGTACAGCACGAGATCAATCATCATCGCACATGATCATTATTTCAAGAAAACAAAGGCTTGAGACTACACGTTGCATGGGTTTCCTTTCTATGAATTCAATAAAGCAAATATGACCGCGGAATCATAGGGAAGGGAGATAAATGAATAAAATAGTGAAAATGTGACGCGAGAAGACTGCAATACTGACGCAGGAATGCTGGTGTTATTTGTTTTCTGAGATTGAAATCATGAAACGTAAAGACCACAGGTAATCTTTTGGGAGGATGTGTAGCTCTGAGAAGAGCTGTTTTGAACAACGATTAGGCCTTCAGTACAGCGCGCCGTCATCTTCAGCATCGGAAGCGTCAGAAATGAA
Organism: Arenicola marina; assembly: GCA_964019135.1. Lineage (NCBI taxonomy): Eukaryota > Metazoa > Annelida > Polychaeta > Arenicolidae > Arenicola > Arenicola marina. The sequence goes on along the minus strand of OZ025254.1, from coordinate 4,485,696 downwards.
GCCAGCGTCAATCAAATGGGTCTGCAAATCTTCCAGTTGCTGGGCGCGTTGACTGGTGTACTCGTAGAAGACATTTCGCAGCCCTTCTAGACTAGCCAACTGCAGACGGCAAGTGTAGCGGAAGGAGCGTCGGTTGGCATTGTAAGCTCGGTCATAGCGCACTTGCATGCTCTCGATGCTGTGATTCAACAGACGAATCTGTTGACATGCGCGGCGGAACTTACGATCCAAATGATGGAAGGTAGCTAGTGCGTCGCTAGGGCAAGCCATTATTGTAAGAGACAAGAAAATACCAATAGTCGACAAAAACGATGTGAACCGTATGATGGCGAATAGTGATATGGCTTAAAACAGATACCGCCCTGCATTTATACAGCCGTGTGGCGCTCGAGTGACACGCTCCCTTCTCAACAACGAATGACATCAGACAACTGACACGCATGGAGCAGTTACTTCATGTCATACTCCCACTGTTAATTGCTTCTGTCACATCTGTCATTCATAACCCGCTGGCCTTAATTGCAATAAACACTTTTAATCGCGACATGCACTGTTCAGCCGCCAAGTGATTAACGTTATAGTGCAAGAGACATGGGCATTTGTGGTTAGCATATTCTCCAATACGTTACAGCTGACAACTTCATCTACCGACGATAATGTAAATGGAAACATGACCAGATATTTTCCACAATCTACATTTTCGTGGGTTGATTTTGCCAGCCACATACCGATTCAATCACATGCTCCAATTACATAGAAATACAGAAAGATTCGAAATCAAATGAGTTTTTTTCTTGTAACATACATGACCCTTGTGGCAATTATGAAGACAATTCTACCGTGATGATTATTATGGTAACAAATTTAAGGTTGACAATACTATCAAACACTCTGAGGAAACGTTCGTATCCTGACACTAATAACACAAGTAACATGCATTATTTTGCTAGATGTTTGCATTTGAGCATGGGTTGTACAGCACGAGATCAATCATCATCGCACATGATCATTATTTCAAGAAAACAAAGGCTTGAGACTACACGTTGCATGGGTTTCCTTTCTATGAATTCAATAAAGCAAATATGACCGCGGAATCATAGGGAAGGGAGATAAATGAATAAAATAGTGAAAATGTGACGCGAGAAGACTGCAATAGTGACGCAGGAATGCTGGTGTTATTTGTTTTCTGAGATTGAAATCATGAAACGTAAAGACCACAGGTAATCTTTTGGGAGGATGTGTAGCTCTGAGAAGAGCTGTTTTGAACAACGATTAGGCCTTCAGTACAGCGCGCCGTCATCTTCAGCATCGGAAGCGTCAGAAATGAAGCCAGCGTCAATCAAATGGGTCTGCAAATCTTCCAGTTGCTGGGCGCGTTGACTGGCGTACTCGTAGAAGACATTTCGCAGCCCTTCTAGACTGGCCAACTGCAGACGGCAAGTGTAGCGGAAGGAGCGTCGGTTGGCATTGTAAGCTCGGTCATAGCACACTTGCATGCTCTCGATGCTGTGATTCAACAGACGAATCTGTTGACATGCGCGGCGGAACTTACGATCGAAGTGATGGAAGGTAGCTAGTGCGTCGCTAGGGCAAGCCATTATTGTAAGAGACAAGAAAATACCAATAGTCGACAAAAACGATGTGAACCGTATGATGGCGAATAGTTATATGGCTTAAAACAGATACCGCCCTGCATTTATACAGCCGTGTGGCGCTCGAGTGACACGCTCCCTTCTCAACAACGAATGACATCAAACAACTGACACGCATTGAGCAGTTGCCTCATGTCATACTCCCACTGTTAATTGCTTCTGTCACATCTGTCATTCATAACCCGCTGGCCTTAATTGCAATAAGTGCTTTTAATCGCGACATGCACTGTTCAGCCGCCAAGTGGTTAACGGTATAGTGCAAGAGACATGGGCATTTATGGTTAGCATATTCTCCGATACGTTACAGCTGGCCACTGCATCTACCGACGATAATATCAATGGAAACATGACCAGATATTTTCCACAATCTACATATTCGTGGGTTGATTTGCCAGCCACATACCGATTCAATCACATGCTCAAATTACATGGAAATACAGAAAGATTCGAAATGAACAGAGTTTCTTTCTTGTAACATACATGACCCTTGTGGCAATTATGAAGACTATTTTACCGTGATGATTATTATGGTAACAAATTTAAGGTTGACAATACTATCAAACTCTCTGAAGAAACGTTCGTATCCTGACACTAATAACACATGTAACATGCATTTTTCTACTAGATGTTTGCATTTGAGCATGGGTTGTACAGCACGAGATTAATCATCATCGCACATGATCATTATTTCAAGAAAACAAAGGCTTGAGACTAGACGTTGCATGGGTTTCCTTTCTATGAATTCAGTAAAGCAAATATGACGGCGGAATCATAGGGAAGGGAGATAAATGAATAAAACAGTGAAAATGTGACGCGAGAAGACTGCAATAGTGACGCAGGAATGCTGGTGTTATTTGTTTTCTGAGATTGAAATCATGAAACGTAAAGACCACAGGTAATCTTTTGGGAGGATGTGTAGCTCTGAGAAGAGCTGTTTTGAACAACGATTAGGCCTTCAGTACAGCGCGCCGTCATCTTCAGCATCGGAAGCGTCAGAAATGAAGCCAGCGTCAATCAAATGGGTCTGCAAATCTTCCAGTTGCTGGGCGCGTTGACTGGCGTACTCGTAGAAGACATTTCGCAGCCCTTCTAGACTGGCCAACTGCAGACGGCAAGTGTAGCGGAAGGAGCGTCGGTTGGCATTGTAAGCTCGGTCATAGCGCACTTGCATGCTCTCGATGCTGTGATTCAACAGACGAATCTGTTGACATGCGCGGCGGAACTTACGATCCAAATGATGGAAGGTAGCTAGTGCGTCGCTAGGGCAAGCCATTATTGTAAGAGACAAGAAAACACCAATAGTCGACAAAAACGATGTGAACCGTATGATGGCGAATAGTGATATGGCTTAAAACAGATACCGCCCTGCATTTATACAGCCGTGTGGCGCTCGAGTGACACGCTCCCTTCTCAACAACGAATGACATCAGACAACTGACACGCATTGAGCAGTTACCTCATGTCATACTCCCACTGTTAATTGCTTCTGTCACATCTGTCATTCATAACCCGCTGGCCTTAATTGCAATAAACACTTTTAATCGCGAAATGCACTGTTCAGCCGCCAAGTGATTAACGGTATAGTGCAAGAGACATGGGCATTTGTGGTTAGCATATTCTCCAATACGTTACAGCTGACAACTTCATCTACCGACAATAATGTAAATGGAAACATGACCAGATATCTTCCACAATCTACATATTCGTGGCTTGATTTGCCAGCCACATACCGATTCAATCACATGCTCAAATTACATGGAAATACAGAAAGATTCGAAATGAACAGAGTTTCTTTCTTGTAACATACATGACCCTTGTGGCAATTATGAAGACTATTTTACCGTGATGATTATTATGGTAACAACTTTAAGGTTGACAATACTATCAAACTCTCTGAAGAAACGTTCGTATCCTGACACTAATAACACATGTAACATGCATTTTTCTACTAGATGTTTGCATTTGAGCATGGGTTGTACAGCACGAGATCAATCATCATCGCACATGATCATTACTTCAAGAAAACAAAGGCTTGAGACTAGACGTTGCATGGGTTTCCTTTCTATGAATTCAATAAAGCAAATATGACGGCGGAATCATAGGGAAAGGAGATCAATGAATAAAATAGTGAAAATGTGACGCGAGAAGACTGCAATACTGACGCAGGAATGCTGGTGTTATTTGTTTTCTGAGATTGAAGTCATGAAACGTAAAGACCACAGGTAATCTTTTGGGAGGATGTGTAGTTCTGAGAAGAGCTGTTTTGAACACCGATTAGGCCTTCAGTACAGCGCGCCGTCATCTTCAGCATCGGAAGCGTCAGAAATGAAGCCAGCGTCAATCAAATGGGTCTGCAAATCTTCCAGTTGCTGGGCGCGTTGACTGGCGTACTCGTAGAAGACATTTCGCAGCCCTTCCAGACTGGCCAACTGCAGACGGCAAGTGTAGCGGAAGGAGCGTCGGTTGGCATTGTAAGCTCGGTCATAGCGCACTTGCATGCTCTCGATGCTGTGATTCAACAGACGAATCTGTTGACATGCGCGGCGGAACTTACGATCCAAGTGATGGAAGGTAGCTAGTGGGTCGCTAGGGCAAGCCATTATTGTAAGAGACAAGAAAACACCAATAGTCGACAAAAACGATGTGAACCGTATGATGGCGAATAGTGATATGGCTTAAAACAGATACCGCCCTGCATTTATACAGCCGTGTGGCGCTCGAGTGACACGCTCCCTTCTCAACAACGAATGACATCAGACAACTGACACGCATTGAGCAGTTACCTCATGTCATACTCCCACTGTTAATTGCTTCTGTCACATCTGTCATTCATAACCCGCTGGCCTTAATTGCAATAAACACTTTTAATCGCGAAATGCACTGTTCAGCCGCCAAGTGATTAACGTTATAGTGCAAGAGACATGGGCATTCATGGTAAACATATTCTCCAATACGTTACAGCTGACAACTTCATCTACCGACGATAATGTAAATGGAAACATGACCAGATATTTTCCACAATCTACATATTCGTGGGTTGATTTTGCCAGCCACATACCGATTCAATCACATGCTCAAATTACATGGAAATACAGAAAGATTCGAAATGAACAGAGTTTCTTTCTTGTAACATACATGACCCTTGTGGCAATTATGAAGACTATTTTACCGTGATGATTATTATGGTAACAACTTTAAGGTTGACAATACTATCAAACTCTCTGAAGAAACGTTCGTATCCTGACACTAATAACACATGTAACATGCATTTTTCTACTAGATGTTTGCATTTGAGCATGGGTTGTACAGCACGAGATCAATCATCATCGCACATGATCATTATTTCAAGAAAACAAAGGCTTGAGACTAGACGTTGCATGGGTTTTACTTTCCATGAATTCAATAAAGCAAATATGACCGCGGAATCATAGGGAAGGGTGATAAATGAATAAAATAGTGAAAATGTGACGCGAGAAGACTGCAATACTGACGCAGGAATGCTGGTGTTATTTGTTTTCTGAGATTGAAGTCATGAAACGTAAAGACCACAGGTAATCTTTTGGGAGGATGTGTAGCTCTGAGAAGAGCTGTTTTGAACAACGATTAGGCCTTCAGTACAGCGCGCCGTCATCTTCAGCATCGGAAGCGTCAGAAATGAAGCCAGCGTCAATCAAATGGGTCTGCAAATCTTCCAGTTGCTGGGCGCGTTGACTGGCGTACTCGTAGAAGACATTTCGCAGCCCTTCTAGACTGGCCAACTGCAGACGGCAAGTGTAGCGGAAGGAGCGTCGGTTGGCATTGTAAGCTCGGTCATAGCGCACTTGCATGCTCTCGATGCTGTGATTCAACAGACGAATCTGTTGACATGCGCGGCGGAACTTACGATCCAAATGATGGAAGGTAGCTAGTGCGTCGCTAGGGCAAGCCATTATTGTAAGAGACAAGAAAACACCAATAGTCGTCAAAAACGATGTAAACCGTATGATGGCGAATAGTGATATGGCTTGAAACAGATACCGCCCTGCATTTATACAGCCGTGTGGCGCTCGAGTGACACGCTCCCTTCTCAACAACGAATGACATCAAACAACTGACACGCATTGAGCAGTTACTTCATGTCATACTCCCACTGTTAATTGCTTCTGTCACATCTGTCATTCATAACCCGCTGGCCTTAATTGCAATAAACACTTTTAATCGCGACATGCACTGTTCAGCCGCCAAGTGATTAACGTTATAGTGCAAGAGACATGGGCATTTGTGGTTAGCATATTCTCCAATACGTTACAGCTGACAACTTCATCTACCGACAATAATGTAAATGGAAACATGACCAGATATCTTCCACAATCTACATATTCGTGGCTTGATTTGCCAGCCACATACCGATTCAATCACATGCTCAAATTACATGGAAATACAGAAAGATTCGAAATGAACAGAGTTTCTTTCTTGTAACATACATGACCCTTGTGGCAATTATGAAGACTATTTTACCGTGATGATTATTATGGTAACAACTTTAAGGTTGACAATACTATCAAACTCTCTGAAGAAACGTTCGTATCCTGACACTAATAACACATGTAACATGCATTTTTCTACTAGATGTTTGCATTTGAGCATGGGTTGTACAGCACGAGATCAATCATCATCGCACATGATCATTATTTCAAGAAAACAAAGACTTGAGACTAGACGTTGCATGGGTTTTACTTTCCATGAATTCAATAAAGCAAATATGACCGCGGAATCATAGGGAAGGGTGATAAATGAATAAAATAGTGAAAATGTGACGCGAGAAGACTGCAATACTGACGCAGGAATGCTGGTGTTATTTGTTTTCTGAGATTGAAGTCATGAAACGTAAAGACCACAGGTAATCTTTTGGGAGGATGTGTAGCTCTGAGAAGAGCTGTTTTGAACAACGATTAGGCCTTCAGTACAGCGCGCCGTCATCTTCAGCATCGGAAGCGTCAGAAATGAAGCCAGCGTCAATCAAATGGGTCTGCAAATCTTCCAGTTGCTGGGCGCGTTGACTGGCGTACTCGTAGAAGACATTTCGCAGCCCTTCTAGACTGGCCAACTGCAGACGGCAAGTATAGCGGAAGGAGCGTCGGTTGGCATTGTAAGCTCGGTCATAGCGCACTTGCATGCTCTCGATGCTGTGATTCAACAGACGAATCTGTTGACATGCGCGGCGGAACTTACGATCCAAATGATGGAAGGTAGCTAGTGCGTCGCTAGGGCAAGCCATTATTGTAAGAGACAAGAAAACACCAATAGTCGACAAAAACGATGTAAACCGTATGATGGCGAATAGTGATATGGCTTAAAACAGATACCGCCCTGCATTTATACAGCCGTGTGGCGCTCGAGTGACACGCTCCCTTCTCAACAACGAATGACATCAGACAACTGACACGCATTGAGCAGTTACCTCATGTCATACTCCCATTGTTAATTGCTTCTGTCACATCTGTCATTCATAACCCGCTGGCCTTAATTGCAATAAACACTTTTAATCGCGACATGCACTGCTCAGCCGCCAAGTGATTAACGATATAGTGCAAGAGACATGGGCATTTGTGGTTAGCATATTCTCCAATACGTTACAGCTGACAACTTCATCTACCGACAATAATGTAAATGGAAACATAACCCAGATATCTTCCACAATCTACATATTCGTGGGTTGATTTGCCAGCCACATACCGATTCAATCACATGCTCAAATTACATGGAAATACAGAAAGATTCGAAATGAACAGAGTTTCTTTCTTGTAACATACATGACCCTTGTGGCAATTATGAAGTCTATTTTACCGTGATGATTATTATGGTAACAACTTTAAGGTTGACAATACTATCAAACTCTCTGAAGAAACGTTCGTATCCTGACACTAATAACACATGTAACATGCATTTTTCTACTAGATGTTTGCATTTGAGCATGGGTTGTACAGCACGAGATCAATCATCATCGCACATGATCATTATTTCAAGAAAACAAAGGCTTGAGACTAGACGTTGCATGGGTTTTACTTTCCATGAATTCAATAAAGCAAATATGACCGCGGAATCATAGGGAAGGGTGATAAATGAATAAAATAGTGAAAATGTGACGCGAGAAGACTGCAATACTGACGCAGGAATGCTGGTGTTATTTGTTTTCTGAGATTGAAGTCATAAAACGTAAAGACCACAGGTAATCTTTTGGGAGGATGTGTAGCTCTGAGAAGAGCTGTTTTGAACAACGATTAGGCCTTCAGTACAGCGCGCCGTCATCTTCAGCATCGGAAGCGTCAGAAATGAAGCCAGCGTCAATCAAATGGGTCTGCAAATCTTCCAGTTGCTGGGCGCGTTGACTGGCGTACTCGTAGAAGACATTTCGCAGCCCTTCTAGACTGGCCAACTGCAGACGGCAAGTGTAGCGGAAGGAGCGTCGGTTGGCATTGTAAGCTCGGTCATAGCGCACTTGCATGCTCTCGATGCTGTGAGTCAACAGACGAATCTGTTGACATGCGCGGCGGAACTTACGATCCAAATGATGGAAGGTAGCTAGTGCGTCGCTAGGGCAAGCCATTATTGTAAGAGACAAGAAAACACCAATAGTCGACAAAAACGATGTAAACCGTATGATGGCGAATAGTGATATGGCTTAAAACAGATACCGCCCTGCATTTATACAGCCGTGTGGCGCTCGAGTGACACGCTCCCTTCTCAACAACGAATGACATCAGACAACTGACACGCATTGAGCAGTTACCTCATGTCATACTCCCATTGTTAATTGCTTCTGTCACATCTGTCATTCATAACCCGCTTGCCTTAATTGCAATAAACACTTTTAATCGCGACATGCACTGTTCAGCCGCCAAGTGATTAACGATATAGTGCAAGAGACACGGGCATTTGTGGTTAGCATATTCTCCAATACGTTACAGCTGACAACTTCATCTACCGACAATAATGTAAATGGAAACATGACCAGATATCTTCCACAATCTACATATTCGTGGGTTGATTTGCCAGCCACATACCGATTCAATCACATGCTCAAATTACATGGAAATACAGAAAGATTCGAAATGAACAGAGTTTCTTTCTTGTAACATACATGACCCTTGTGGCAATTATGAAGACTATTTTACCGTGATGATTATTATGGTAACAACTTTAAGGTTGACAATACTATCAAACTCTCTGAAGAAACGTTCGTATCCTGACACTAATAACACATGTAACATGCATTTTTCTACTAGATGTTTGCATTTGAGCATGGGTTGTACAGCACGAGATCAATCATCATCGCACATGATCATTATTTCAAGAAAACAAAGGCTTGAGACTAGACGTTGCATGGGTTTTACTTTCCATGAATTCAATAAAGCAAATATGACCGCGGAATCATAGGGAAGGGTGATAAATGAATAAAATAGTGAAAATGTGACGCGAGAAGACTGCAATACTGACGCAGGAATGCTGGTGTTATTTGTTTTCTGAGATTGAAGTCATGAAACGTAAAGACCACAGGTAATCTTTTGGGAGGATGTGTAGCTCTGAGAAGAGCTGTTTTGAACAACGATTAGGCCTTCAGTACAGCGCGCCGTCATCTTCAGCATCGGAAGCGTCAGAAATGAAGCCAGCGTCAATCAAATGGGTCTGCAAATCTTCCAGTTGCTGGGCGCGTTGACTGGCGTACTCGTAGAAGACATTTCGCAGCCCTTCTAGACTGGCCAACTGCAGACGGCAAGTGTAGCGGAAGGAGCGTCGGTTGGCATTGTAAGCTCGGTCATAGCGCACTTGCATGCTCTCGATGCTGTGATTCAACAGACGAATCTGTTGACATGCGCGGCGGAACTTACGATCCAAATGATGGAAGGTAGCTAGTGCGTCGCTAGGGCAAGCCATTATTGTAAGAGACAAGAAAACACCAATAGTCGTCAAAAACGATGTAAACCGTATGATGGCGAATAGTGATATGGCTTGAAACAGATACCGCCCTGCATTTATACAGCCGTGTGGCGCTCGAGTGACACGCTCCCTTCTCAACAACGAATGACATCAAACAACTGACACGCATTGAGCAGTTACTTCATGTCATACTCCCACTGTTAATTGCTTCTGTCACATCTGTCATTCATAACCCGCTGGCCTTAATTGCAATAAACACTTTTAATCGCGACATGCACTGTTCAGCCGCCAAGTGATTAACGTTATAGTGCAAGAGACATGGGCATTTGTGGTTAGCATATTCTCCAATACGTTACAGCTGACAACTTCATCTACCGACAATAATGTAAATGGAAACATGACCAGATATCTTCCACAATCTACATATTCGTGGCTTGATTTGCCAGCCACATACCGATTCAATCACATGCTCAAATTACATGGAAATACAGAAAGATTCGAAATGAACAGAGTTTCTTTCTTGTAACATACATGACCCTTGTGGCAATTATGAAGACTATTTTACCGTGATGATTATTATGGTAACAACTTTAAGGTTGACAATACTATCAAACTCTCTGAAGAAACGTTCGTATCCTGACACTAATAACACATGTAACATGCATTTTTCTACTAGATGTTTGCATTTGAGCATGGGTTGTACAGCACGAGATCAATCATCATCGCACATGATCATTATTTCAAGAAAACAAAGACTTGAGACTAGACGTTGCATGGGTTTTACTTTCCATGAATTCAATAAAGCAAATATGACCGCGGAATCATAGGGAAGGGTGATAAATGAATAAAATAGTGAAAATGTGACGCGAGAAGACTGCAATACTGACGCAGGAATGCTGGTGTTATTTGTTTTCTGAGATTGAAGTCATGAAACGTAAAGACCACAGGTAATCTTTTGGGAGGATGTGTAGCTCTGAGAAGAGCTGTTTTGAACAACGATTAGGCCTTCAGTACAGCGCGCCGTCATCTTCAGCATCGGAAGCGTCAGAAATGAAGCCAGCGTCAATCAAATGGGTCTGCAAATCTTCCAGTTGCTGGGCGCGTTGACTGGCGTACTCGTAGAAGACATTTCGCAGCCCTTCTAGACTGGCCAACTGCAGACGGCAAGTATAGCGGAAGGAGCGTCGGTTGGCATTGTAAGCTCGGTCATAGCGCACTTGCATGCTCTCGATGCTGTGATTCAACAGACGAATCTGTTGACATGCGCGGCGGAACTTACGATCCAAATGATGGAAGGTAGCTAGTGCGTCGCTAGGGCAAGCCATTATTGTAAGAGACAAGAAAACACCAATAGTCGACAAAAACGATGTAAACCGTATGATGGCGAATAGTGATATGGCTTAAAACAGATACCGCCCTGCATTTATACAGCCGTGTGGCGCTCGAGTGACACGCTCCCTTCTCAACAACGAATGACATCAGACAACTGACACGCATTGAGCAGTTACCTCATGTCATACTCCCATTGTTAATTGCTTCTGTCACATCTGTCATTCATAACCCGCTGGCCTTAATTGCAATAAACACTTTTAATCGCGACATGCACTGCTCAGCCGCCAAGTGATTAACGATATAGTGCAAGAGACATGGGCATTTGTGGTTAGCATATTCTCCAATACGTTACAGCTGACAACTTCATCTACCGACAATAATGTAAATGGAAACATAACCCAGATATCTTCCACAATCTACATATTCGTGGGTTGATTTGCCAGCCACATACCGATTCAATCACATGCTCAAATTACATGGAAATACAGAAAGATTCGAAATGAACAGAGTTTCTTTCTTGTAACATACATGACCCTTGTGGCAATTATGAAGTCTATTTTACCGTGATGATTATTATGGTAACAACTTTAAGGTTGACAATACTATCAAACTCTCTGAAGAAACGTTCGTATCCTGACACTAATAACACATGTAACATGCATTTTTCTACTAGATGTTTGCATTTGAGCATGGGTTGTACAGCACGAGATCAATCATCATCGCACATGATCATTATTTCAAGAAAACAAAGGCTTGAGACTAGACGTTGCATGGGTTTTACTTTCCATGAATTCAATAAAGCAAATATGACCGCGGAATCATAGGGAAGGGTGATAAATGAATAAAATAGTGAAAATGTGACGCGAGAAGACTGCAATACTGACGCAGGAATGCTGGTGTTATTTGTTTTCTGAGATTGAAGTCATAAAACGTAAAGACCACAGGTAATCTTTTGGGAGGATGTGTAGCTCTGAGAAGAGCTGTTTTGAACAACGATTAGGCCTTCAGTACAGCGCGCCGTCATCTTCAGCATCGGAAGCGTCAGAAATGAAGCCAGCGTCAATCAAATGGGTCTGCAAATCTTCCAGTTGCTGGGCGCGTTGACTGGCGTACTCGTAGAAGACATTTCGCAGCCCTTCTAGACTGGCCAACTGCAGACGGCAAGTGTAGCGGAAGGAGCGTCGGTTGGCATTGTAAGCTCGGTCATAGCGCACTTGCATGCTCTCGATGCTGTGAGTCAACAGACGAATCTGTTGACATGCGCGGCGGAACTTACGATCCAAATGATGGAAGGTAGCTAGTGCGTCGCTAGGGCAAGCCATTATTGTAAGAGACAAGAAAACACCAATAGTCGACAAAAACGATGTAAACCGTATGATGGCGAATAGTGATATGGCTTAAAACAGATACCGCCCTGCATTTATACAGCCGTGTGGCGCTCGAGTGACACGCTCCCTTCTCAACAACGAATGACATCAGACAACTGACACGCATTGAGCAGTTACCTCATGTCATACTCCCATTGTTAATTGCTTCTGTCACATCTGTCATTCATAACCCGCTTGCCTTAATTGCAATAAACACTTTTAATCGCGACATGCACTGTTCAGCCGCCAAGTGATTAACGATATAGTGCAAGAGACACGGGCATTTGTGGTTAGCATATTCTCCAATACGTTACAGCTGACAACTTCATCTACCGACAATAATGTAAATGGAAACATGACCAGATATCTTCCACAATCTACATATTCGTGGGTTGATTTGCCAGCCACATACCGATTCAATCACATGCTCAAATTACATGGAAATACAGAAAGATTCGAAATGAACAGAGTTTCTTTCTTGTAACATACATGACCCTTGTGGCAATTATGAAGACTATTTTACCGTGATGATTATTATGGTAACAACTTTAAGGTTGACAATACTATCAAACTCTCTGAAGAAACGTTCGTATCCTGACACTAATAACACATGTAACATGCATTTTTCTACTAGATGTTTGCATTTGAGCATGGGTTGTACAGCACGAGATCAATCATCATCGCACATGATCATTATTTCAAGAAAACAAAGGCTTGAGACTAGACGTTGCATGGGTTTTACTTTCCATGAATTCAATAAAGCAAATATGACCGCGGAATCATAGGGAAGGGTGATAAATGAATAAAATAGTGAAAATGTGACGCGAGAAGACTGCAATACTGACGCAGGAATGCTGGTGTTATTTGTTTTCTGAGATTGAAGTCATGAAACGTAAAGACCACAGGTAATCTTTTGGGAGGATGTGTAGCTCTGAGAAGAGCTGTTTTGAACAACGATTAGGCCTTCAGTACAGCGCGCCGTCATCTTCAGCATCGGAAGCGTCAGAAATGAAGCCAGCGTCAATCAAATGGGTCTGCAAATCTTCCAGTTGCTGGGCGCGTTGACTGGCGTACTCGTAGAAGACATTTCGCAGCCCTTCTAGACTGGCCAACTGCAGACGGCAAGTGTAGCGGAAGGAGCGTCGGTTGGCATTGTAAGCTCGGTCATAGCGCACTTGCATGCTCTCGATGCTGTGATTCAACAGACGAATCTGTTGACATGCGCGGCGGAACTTACGATCCAAATGATGGAAGGTAGCTAGTGCGTCGCTAGGGCAAGCCATTATTGTAAGAGACAAGAAAACACCAATAGTCGTCAAAAACGATGTAAACCGTATGATGGCGAATAGTGATATGGCTTGAAACAGATACCGCCCTGCATTTATACAGCCGTGTGGCGCTCGAGTGACACGCTCCCTTCTCAACAACGAATGACATCAAACAACTGACACGCATTGAGCAGTTACTTCATGTCATACTCCCACTGTTAATTGCTTCTGTCACATCTGTCATTCATAACCCGCTGGCCTTAATTGCAATAAACACTTTTAATCGCGACATGCACTGTTCAGCCGCCAAGTGATTAACGTTATAGTGCAAGAGACATGGGCATTTGTGGTTAGCATATTCTCCAATACGTTACAGCTGACAACTTCATCTACCGACAATAATGTAAATGGAAACATGACCAGATATCTTCCACAATCTACATATTCGTGGCTTGATTTGCCAGCCACATACCGATTCAATCACATGCTCAAATTACATGGAAATACAGAAAGATTCGAAATGAACAGAGTTTCTTTCTTGTAACATACATGACCCTTGTGGCAATTATGAAGACTATTTTACCGTGATGATTATTATGGTAACAACTTTAAGGTTGACAATACTATCAAACTCTCTGAAGAAACGTTCGTATCCTGACACTAATAACACATGTAACATGCATTTTTCTACTAGATGTTTGCATTTGAGCATGGGTTGTACAGCACGAGATCAATCATCATCGCACATGATCATTATTTCAAGAAAACAAAGACTTGAGACTAGACGTTGCATGGGTTTTACTTTCCATGAATTCAATAAAGCAAATATGACCGCGGAATCATAGGGAAGGGTGATAAATGAATAAAATAGTGAAAATGTGACGCGAGAAGACTGCAATACTGACGCAGGAATGCTGGTGTTATTTGTTTTCTGAGATTGAAGTCATGAAACGTAAAGACCACAGGTAATCTTTTGGGAGGATGTGTAGCTCTGAGAAGAGCTGTTTTGAACAACGATTAGGCCTTCAGTACAGCGCGCCGTCATCTTCAGCATCGGAAGCGTCAGAAATGAAGCCAGCGTCAATCAAATGGGTCTGCAAATCTTCCAGTTGCTGGGCGCGTTGACTGGCGTACTCGTAGAAGACATTTCGCAGCCCTTCTAGACTGGCCAACTGCAGACGGCAAGTATAGCGGAAGGAGCGTCGGTTGGCATTGTAAGCTCGGTCATAGCGCACTTGCATGCTCTCGATGCTGTGATTCAACAGACGAATCTGTTGACATGCGCGGCGGAACTTACGATCCAAATGATGGAAGGTAGCTAGTGCGTCGCTAGGGCAAGCCATTATTGTAAGAGACAAGAAAACACCAATAGTCGACAAAAACGATGTAAACCGTATGATGGCGAATAGTGATATGGCTTAAAACAGATACCGCCCTGCATTTATACAGCCGTGTGGCGCTCGAGTGACACGCTCCCTTCTCAACAACGAATGACATCAGACAACTGACACGCATTGAGCAGTTACCTCATGTCATACTCCCATTGTTAATTGCTTCTGTCACATCTGTCATTCATAACCCGCTGGCCTTAATTGCAATAAACACTTTTAATCGCGACATGCACTGCTCAGCCGCCAAGTGATTAACGATATAGTGCAAGAGACATGGGCATTTGTGGTTAGCATATTCTCCAATACGTTACAGCTGACAACTTCATCTACCGACAATAATGTAAATGGAAACATAACCCAGATATCTTCCACAATCTACATATTCGTGGGTTGATTTGCCAGCCACATACCGATTCAATCACATGCTCAAATTACATGGAAATACAGAAAGATTCGAAATGAACAGAGTTTCTTTCTTGTAACATACATGACCCTTGTGGCAATTATGAAGTCTATTTTACCGTGATGATTATTATGGTAACAACTTTAAGGTTGACAATACTATCAAACTCTCTGAAGAAACGTTCGTATCCTGACACTAATAACACATGTAACATGCATTTTTCTACTAGATGTTTGCATTTGAGCATGGGTTGTACAGCACGAGATCAATCATCATCGCACATGATCATTATTTCAAGAAAACAAAGGCTTGAGACTAGACGTTGCATGGGTTTTACTTTCCATGAATTCAATAAAGCAAATATGACCGCGGAATCATAGGGAAGGGTGATAAATGAATAAAATAGTGAAAATGTGACGCGAGAAGACTGCAATACTGACGCAGGAATGCTGGTGTTATTTGTTTTCTGAGATTGAAGTCATAAAACGTAAAGACCACAGGTAATCTTTTGGGAGGATGTGTAGCTCTGAGAAGAGCTGTTTTGAACAACGATTAGGCCTTCAGTACAGCGCGCCGTCATCTTCAGCATCGGAAGCGTCAGAAATGAAGCCAGCGTCAATCAAATGGGTCTGCAAATCTTCCAGTTGCTGGGCGCGTTGACTGGCGTACTCGTAGAAGACATTTTGCAGCCCTTCTAGACTGGCTAACTGCAGACGGCAAGTGTAGCGGAAGGAGCGTCGGTTGGCATTGTAAGCTCGGTCATAGCGCACTTGCATGCTCTCGATGCTGTGATTCAACAGACGAATCTGTTGACATGCGCGGCGGAACTTACGATCCAAATGATGGAAGGTAGCTAGTGCGTCGCTAGGGCAAGCCATTATTGTAAGAGACAAGAAAACACCAATAGTCGACAAAAACGATGTGAACCGTATGATGGCGAATAGTGATATGGCTTAAAACAGATACCGCCCTGCATTTATACAGCCGTGTGGCGCTCGAGTGACACGCTCCCTTCTCAACAACGAATGACATCAGACAACTGACACGCATTGAGCAGTTACTTCATGTCATACTCCCACTGTTAATTGCTTCTGTCACATCTGTCATTCATAACCCGCTGGCCTTAATTGCAATAAACACTTTTAATCGCGACATGCACTGTTCAGCCGCCAAGTGATTAACGTTATAGTGCAAGAGACATGGGCATTTGTGGTTAGCATATTCTCCAATACGTTACAGCTGACAACTTCATCTACCGACAATAATGTAAATGGAAACATGACCAGATATCTTCCACAATCTACATATTCGTGGCTTGATTTGCCAGCCACATACCGATTCAATCACATGCTCAAATTACATGGAAATACAGAAAGATTCGAAATGAACAGAGTTTCTTTCTTGTAACATACATGACCCTTGTGGCAATTATGAAGACTATTTTACCGTGATGATTATTATGGTAACAACTTTAAGGTTGACAATACTATCAAACTCTCTGAAGAAACGTTCGTATCCTGACACTAATAACACATGTAACATGCATTTTTCTACTAGATGTTTGCATTTGAGCATGGGTTGTACAGCACGAGATCAATCATCATCGCACATGATCATTATTTCAAGAAAACAAAGGCTTGAGACTAGACGTTGCATGGGTTTACTTTCCATGAATTCAATAAAGCAAATATGACCGCGGAATCATAGGGAAGGGTGATAAATGAATAAAATAGTGAAAATGTGACGCGAGAAGACTGCAATACTGACGCAGGAATGCTGGTGTTATTTGTTTTCTGAGATTGAAGTCATGAAACGTAAAGACCACAGGTAATCTTTTGGGAGGATGTGTAGCTCTGAGAAGAGCTGTTTTGAACAACGATTAGGCCTTCAGTACAGCGCGCCGTCATCTTCAGCATCGGAAGCGTCAGAAATGAAGCCAGCGTCAATCAAATGGGTCTGCAAATCTTCCAGTTGCTGGGCGCGTTGACTGGCGTACTCGTAGAAGACATTTCGCAGCCCTTCTAGACTGGCCAACTGCAGACGGCAAGTGTAGCGGAAGGAGCGTCGGTTGGCATTGTAAGCTCGGTCATAGCGCACTTGCATGCTCTCGATGCTGTGATTCAACAGACGAATCTGTTGACATGCGCGGCGGAACTTACGATCCAAATGATGGAAGGTAGCTAGTGCGTCGCTAGGGCAAGCCATTATTGTAAGAGACAAGAAAACACCAATAGTCGTCAAAAACGATGTAAACCGTATGATGGCGAATAGTGATATGGCTTGAAACAGATACCGCCCTGCATTTATACAGCCGTGTGGCGCTCGAGTGACACGCTCCCTTCTCAACAACGAATGACATCAAACAACTGACACGCATTGAGCAGTTACTTCATGTCATACTCCCACTGTTAATTGCTTCTGTCACATCTGTCATTCATAACCCGCTGGCCTTAATTGCAATAAACACTTTTAATCGCGACATGCACTGTTCAGCCGCCAAGTGATTAACGTTATAGTGCAAGAGACATGGGCATTTGTGGTTAGCATATTCTCCAATACGTTACAGCTGACAACTTCATCTACCGACAATAATGTAAATGGAAACATGACCAGATATCTTCCACAATCTACATATTCGTGGCTTGATTTGCCAGCCACATACCGATTCAATCACATGCTCAAATTACATGGAAATACAGAAAGATTCGAAATGAACAGAGTTTCTTTCTTGTAACATACATGACCCTTGTGGCAATTATGAAGACTATTTTACCGTGATGATTATTATGGTAACAACTTTAAGGTTGACAATACTATCAAACTCTCTGAAGAAACGTTCGTATCCTGACACTAATAACACATGTAACATGCATTTTTCTACTAGATGTTTGCATTTGAGCATGGGTTGTACAGCACGAGATCAATCATCATCGCACATGATCATTATTTCAAGAAAACAAAGACTTGAGACTAGACGTTGCATGGGTTTTACTTTCCATGAATTCAATAAAGCAAATATGACCGCGGAATCATAGGGAAGGGTGATAAATGAATAAAATAGTGAAAATGTGACGCGAGAAGACTGCAATACTGACGCAGGAATGCTGGTGTTATTTGTTTTCTGAGATTGAAGTCATGAAACGTAAAGACCACAGGTAATCTTTTGGGAGGATGTGTAGCTCTGAGAAGAGCTGTTTTGAACAACGATTAGGCCTTCAGTACAGCGCGCCGTCATCTTCAGCATCGGAAGCGTCAGAAATGAAGCCAGCGTCAATCAAATGGGTCTGCAAATCTTCCAGTTGCTGGGCGCGTTGACTGGCGTACTCGTAGAAGACATTTCGCAGCCCTTCTAGACTGGCCAACTGCAGACGGCAAGTATAGCGGAAGGAGCGTCGGTTGGCATTGTAAGCTCGGTCATAGCGCACTTGCATGCTCTCGATGCTGTGATTCAACAGACGAATCTGTTGACATGCGCGGCGGAACTTACGATCCAAATGATGGAAGGTAGCTAGTGCGTCGCTAGGGCAAGCCATTATTGTAAGAGACAAGAAAACACCAATAGTCGACAAAAACGATGTAAACCGTATGATGGCGAATAGTGATATGGCTTAAAACAGATACCGCCCTGCATTTATACAGCCGTGTGGCGCTCGAGTGACACGCTCCCTTCTCAACAACGAATGACATCAGACAACTGACACGCATTGAGCAGTTACCTCATGTCATACTCCCATTGTTAATTGCTTCTGTCACATCTGTCATTCATAACCCGCTGGCCTTAATTGCAATAAACACTTTTAATCGCGACATGCACTGCTCAGCCGCCAAGTGATTAACGATATAGTGCAAGAGACATGGGCATTTGTGGTTAGCATATTCTCCAATACGTTACAGCTGACAACTTCATCTACCGACAATAATGTAAATGGAAACATAACCCAGATATCTTCCACAATCTACATATTCGTGGGTTGATTTGCCAGCCACATACCGATTCAATCACATGCTCAAATTACATGGAAATACAGAAAGATTCGAAATGAACAGAGTTTCTTTCTTGTAACATACATGACCCTTGTGGCAATTATGAAGTCTATTTTACCGTGATGATTATTATGGTAACAACTTTAAGGTTGACAATACTATCAAACTCTCTGAAGAAACGTTCGTATCCTGACACTAATAACACATGTAACATGCATTTTTCTACTAGATGTTTGCATTTGAGCATGGGTTGTACAGCACGAGATCAATCATCATCGCACATGATCATTATTTCAAGAAAACAAAGGCTTGAGACTAGACGTTGCATGGGTTTTACTTTCCATGAATTCAATAAAGCAAATATGACCGCGGAATCATAGGGAAGGGTGATAAATGAATAAAATAGTGAAAATGTGACGCGAGAAGACTGCAATACTGACGCAGGAATGCTGGTGTTATTTGTTTTCTGAGATTGAAGTCATAAAACGTAAAGACCACAGGTAATCTTTTGGGAGGATGTGTAGCTCTGAGAAGAGCTGTTTTGAACAACGATTAGGCCTTCAGTACAGCGCGCCGTCATCTTCAGCATCGGAAGCGTCAGAAATGAAGCCAGCGTCAATCAAATGGGTCTGCAAATCTTCCAGTTGCTGGGCGCGTTGACTGGCGTACTCGTAGAAGACATTTTGCAGCCCTTCTAGACTGGCTAACTGCAGACGGCAAGTGTAGCGGAAGGAGCGTCGGTTGGCATTGTAAGCTCGGTCATAGCGCACTTGCATGCTCTCGATGCTGTGATTCAACAGACGAATCTGTTGACATGCGCGGCGGAACTTACGATCCAAATGATGGAAGGTAGCTAGTGCGTCGCTAGGGCAAGCCATTATTGTAAGAGACAAGAAAACACCAATAGTCGACAAAAACGATGTGAACCGTATGATGGCGAATAGTGATATGGCTTAAAACAGATACCGCCCTGCATTTATACAGCCGTGTGGCGCTCGAGTGACACGCTCCCTTCTCAACAACGAATGACATCAGACAACTGACACGCATTGAGCAGTTACTTCATGTCATACTCCCACTGTTAATTGCTTCTGTCACATCTGTCATTCATAACCCGCTGGCCTTAATTGCAATAAACACTTTTAATCGCGACATGCACTGTTCAGCCGCCAAGTGATTAACGTTATAGTGCAAGAGACATGGGCATTTGTGGTTAGCATATTCTCCAATACGTTACAGCTGACAACTTCATCTACCGACAATAATGTAAATGGAAACATGACCAGATATCTTCCACAATCTACATATTCGTGGCTTGATTTGCCAGCCACATACCGATTCAATCACATGCTCAAATTACATGGAAATACAGAAAGATTCGAAATGAACAGAGTTTCTTTCTTGTAACATACATGACCCTTGTGGCAATTATGAAGACTATTTTACCGTGATGATTATTATGGTAACAACTTTAAGGTTGACAATACTATCAAACTCTCTGAAGAAACGTTCGTATCCTGACACTAATAACACATGTAACATGCATTTTTCTACTAGATGTTTGCATTTGAGCATGGGTTGTACAGCACGAGATCAATCATCATCGCACATGATCATTATTTCAAGAAAACAAAGGCTTGAGACTAGACGTTGCATGGGTTTACTTTCCATGAATTCAATAAAGCAAATATGACCGCGGAATCATAGGGAAGGGTGATAAATGAATAAAATAGTGAAAATGTGACGCGAGAAGACTGCAATACTGACGCAGGAATGCTGGTGTTATTTGTTTTCTGAGATTGAAGTCATGAAACGTAAAGACCACAGGTAATCTTTTGGGAGGATGTGTAGCTCTGAGAAGAGCTGTTTTGAACAACGATTAGGCCTTCAGTACAGCGCGCCGTCATCTTCAGCATCGGAAGCGTCAGAAATGAAGCCAGCGTCAATCAAATGGGTCTGCAAATCTTCCAGTTGCTGGGCGCGTTGACTGGCGTACTCGTAGAAGACATTTCGCAGCCCTTCTAGACTGGCCAACTGCAGACGGCAAGTGTAGCGGAAGGAGCGTCGGTTGGCATTGTAAGCTCGGTCATAGCGCACTTGCATGCTCTCGATGCTGTGATTCAACAGACGAATCTGTTGACATGCGCGGCGGAACTTACGATCCAAATGATGGAAGGTAGCTAGTGCGTCGCTAGGGCAAGCCATTATTGTAAGAGACAAGAAAACACCAATAGTCGTCAAAAACGATGTAAACCGTATGATGGCGAATAGTGATATGGCTTGAAACAGATACCGCCCTGCATTTATACAGCCGTGTGGCGCTCGAGTGACACGCTCCCTTCTCAACAACGAATGACATCAAACAACTGACACGCATTGAGCAGTTACTTCATGTCATACTCCCACTGTTAATTGCTTCTGTCACATCTGTCATTCATAACCCGCTGGCCTTAATTGCAATAAACACTTTTAATCGCGACATGCACTGTTCAGCCGCCAAGTGATTAACGTTATAGTGCAAGAGACATGGGCATTTGTGGTTAGCATATTCTCCAATACGTTACAGCTGACAACTTCATCTACCGACAATAATGTAAATGGAAACATGACCAGATATCTTCCACAATCTACATATTCGTGGCTTGATTTGCCAGCCACATACCGATTCAATCACATGCTCAAATTACATGGAAATACAGAAAGATTCGAAATGAACAGAGTTTCTTTCTTGTAACATACATGACCCTTGTGGCAATTATGAAGACTATTTTACCGTGATGATTATTATGGTAACAACTTTAAGGTTGACAATACTATCAAACTCTCTGAAGAAACGTTCGTATCCTGACACTAATAACACATGTAACATGCATTTTTCTACTAGATGTTTGCATTTGAGCATGGGTTGTACAGCACGAGATCAATCATCATCGCACATGATCATTATTTCAAGAAAACAAAGATTTGAGACTAGACGTTGCATGGGTTTTACTTTCCATGAATTCAATAAAGCAAATATGACCGCGGAATCATAGGGAAGGGTGATAAATGAATAAAATAGTGAAAATGTGACGCGAGAAGACTGCAATACTGACGCAGGAATGCTGGTGTTATTTGTTTTCTGAGATTGAAGTCATGAAACGTAAAGACCACAGGTAATCTTTTGGGAGGATGTGTAGCTCTGAGAAGAGCTGTTTTGAACAACGATTAGGCCTTCAGTACAGCGCGCCGTCATCTTCAGCATCGGAAGCGTCAGAAATGAAGCCAGCGTCAATCAAATGGGTCTGCAAATCTTCCAGTTGCTGGGCGCGTTGACTGGCGTACTCGTAGAAGACATTTCGCAGCCCTTCTAGACTGGCCAACTGCAGACGGCAAGTGTAGCGGAAGGAGCGTCGGTTGGCATTGTAAGCTCGGTCATAGCGCACTTGCATGCTCTCGATGCTGTGAGTCAACAGACGAATCTGTTGACATGCGCGGCGGAACTTACGATCCAAATGATGGAAGGTAGCTAGTGCGTCGCTAGGGCAAGCCATTATTGTAAGAGACAAGAAAACACCAATAGTCGACAAAAACGATGTAAACCGTATGATGGCGAATAGTGATATGGCTTAAAACAGATACCGCCCTGCATTTATACAGCCGTGTGGCGCTCGAGTGACACGCTCCCTTCTCAACAACGAATGACATCAGACAACTGACACGCATTGAGCAGTTACCTCATGTCATACTCCCATTGTTAATTGCTTCTGTCACATCTGTCATTCATAACCCGCTTGCCTCGATTGCAATAAACACTTTTAATCGCGACATGCACTGTTCAGCCGCCAAGTGATTAACGATATAGTGCAAGAGACACGGGCATTTGTGGTTAGCATATTCTCCAATACGTTACAGCTGACAACTTCATCTACCGACAATAATGTAAATGGAAACATGACCAGATATCTTCCACAATCTACATATTCGTGGGTTGATTTGCCAGCCACATACCGATTCAATCACATGCTCAAATTACATGGAAATACAGAAAGATTCGAAATGAACAGAGTTTCTTTCTTGTAACATACATGACCCTTGTGGCAATTATGAAGACTATTTTACCGTGATGATTATTATGGTAACAACTTTAAGGTTGACAATACTATCAAACTCTCTGAAGAAACGTTCGTATCCTGACACTAATAACACATGTAACATGCATTTTTCTACTAGATGTTTGCATTTGAGCATGGGTTGTACAGCACGAGATCAATCATCATCGCACATGATCATTATTTCAAGAAAACAAAGGCTTGAGACTAGACGTTGCATGGGTTTTACTTTCCATGAATTCAATAAAGCAAATATGACCGCGGAATCATAGGGAAGGGTGATAAATGAATAAAATAGTGAAAATGTGACGCGAGAAGACTGCAATACTGACGCAGGAATGCTGGTGTTATTTGTTTTCTGAGATTGAAGTCATGAAACGTAAAGACCACAGGTAATCTTTTGGGAGGATGTGTAGCTCTGAGAAGAGCTGTTTTGAACAACGATTAGGCCTTCAGTACAGCGCGCCGTCATCTTCAGCATCGGAAGCGTCAGAAATGAAGCCAGCGTCAATCAAATGGGTCTGCAAATCTTCCAGTTGCTGGGCGCGTTGACTGGCGTACTCGTAGAAGACATTTCGCAGCCCTTCTAGACTGGCCAACTGCAGACGGCAAGTGTAGCGGAAGGAGCGTCGGTTGGCATTGTAAGCTCGGTCATAGCGCACTTGCATGCTCTCGATGCTGTGATTCAACAGACGAATCTGTTGACATGCGCGGCGGAACTTACGATCCAAATGATGGAAGGTAGCTAGTGCGTCGCTAGGGCAAGCCATTATTGTAAGAGAGAAGAAAACACCAATAGTCGTCAAAAACGATGTAAACCGTATGATGGCGAATAGTGATATGGCTTGAAACAGATACCGCCCTGCATTTATACAGCCGTGTGGCGCTCGAGTGACACGCTCCCTTCTCAACAACGAATGACATCAAACAACTGACACGCATTGAGCAGTTACTTCATGTCATACTCCCACTGTTAATTGCTTCTGTCACATCTGTCATTCATAACCCGCTGGCCTTAATTGCAATAAACACTTTTAATCGCGACATGCACTGTTCAGCCGCCAAGTGATTAACGTTATAGTGCAAGAGACATGGGCATTTGTGGTTAGCATATTCTCCAATACGTTACAGCTGACAACTTCATCTACCGACAATAATGTAAATGGAAACATGACCAGATATCTTCCACAATCTACATATTCGTGGCTTGATTTGCCAGCCACATACCGATTCAATCACATGCTCAAATTACATGGAAATACAGAAAGATTCGAAATGAACAGAGTTTCTTTCTTGTAACATACATGACCCTTGTGGCAATTATGAAGACTATTTTACCGTGATGATTATTATGGTAACAACTTTAAGGTTGACAATACTATCAAACTCTCTGAAGAAACGTTCGTATCCTGACACTAATAACACATGTAACATGCATTTTTCTACTAGATGTTTGCATTTGAGCATGGGTTGTACAGCACGAGATCAATCATCATCGCACATGATCATTATTTCAAGAAAACAAAGACTTGAGACTAGACGTTGCATGGGTTTTACTTTCCATGAATTCAATAAAGCAAATATGACCGCGGAATCATAGGGAAGGGTGATAAATGAATAAAATAGTGAAAATGTGACGCGAGAAGACTGCAATACTGACGCAGGAATGCTGGTGTTATTTGTTTTCTGAGATTGAAGTCATGAAACGTAAAGACCACAGGTAATCTTTTGGGAGGATGTGTAGCTCTGAGAAGAGCTGTTTTGAACAACGATTAGGCCTTCAGTACAGCGCGCCGTCATCTTCAGCATCGGAAGCGTCAGAAATGAAGCCAGCGTCAATCAAATGGGTCTGCAAATCTTCCAGTTGCTGGGCGCGTTGACTGGCGTACTCGTAGAAGACATTTCGCAGCCCTTCTAGACTGGCCAACTGCAGACGGCAAGTATAGCGGAAGGAGCGTCGGTTGGCATTGTAAGCTCGGTCATAGCGCACTTGCATGCTCTCGATGCTGTGATTCAACAGACGAATCTGTTGACATGCGCGGCGGAACTTACGATCCAAATGATGGAAGGTAGCTAGTGCGTCGCTAGGGCAAGCCATTATTGTAAGAGACAAGAAAACACCAATAGTCGACAAAAACGATGTAAACCGTATGATGGCGAATAGTGATATGGCTTAAAACAGATACCGCCCTGCATTTATACAGCCGTGTGGCGCTCGAGTGACACGCTCCCTTCTCAACAACGAATGACATCAGACAACTGACACGCATTGAGCAGTTACCTCATGTCATACTCCCATTGTTAATTGCTTCTGTCACATCTGTCATTCATAACCCGCTGGCCTTAATTGCAATAAACACTTTTAATCGCGACATGCACTGCTCAGCCGCCAAGTGATTAACGATATAGTGCAAGAGACATGGGCATTTGTGGTTAGCATATTCTCCAATACGTTACAGCTGACAACTTCATCTACCGACAATAATGTAAATGGAAACATAACCCAGATATCTTCCACAATCTACATATTCGTGGGTTGATTTGCCAGCCACATACCGATTCAATCACATGCTCAAATTACATGGAAATACAGAAAGATTCGAAATGAACAGAGTTTCTTTCTTGTAACATACATGACCCTTGTGGCAATTATGAAGTCTATTTTACCGTGATGATTATTATGGTAACAACTTTAAGGTTGACAATACTATCAAACTCTCTGAAGAAACGTTCGTATCCTGACACTAATAACACATGTAACATGCATTTTTCTACTAGATGTTTGCATTTGAGCATGGGTTGTACAGCACGAGATCAATCATCATCGCACATGATCATTATTTCAAGAAAACAAAGGCTTGAGACTAGACGTTGCATGGGTTTTACTTTCCATGAATTCAATAAAGCAAATATGACCGCGGAATCATAGGGAAGGGTGATAAATGAATAAAATAGTGAAAATGTGACGCGAGAAGACTGCAATACTGACGCAGGAATGCTGGTGTTATTTGTTTTCTGAGATTGAAGTCATGAAACGTAAAGACCACAGGTAATCTTTTGGGAGGATGTGTAGCTCTGAGAAGAGCTGTTTTGAACAACGATTAGGCCTTCAGTACAGCGCGCCGTCATCTTCAGCATCGGAAGCGTCAGAAATGAAGCCAGCGTCAATCAAATGGGTCTGCAAATCTTCCAGTTGCTGGGCGCGTTGACTGGCGTACTCGTAGAAGACATTTCGCAGCCCTTCTAGACTGGCCAACTGCAGACGGCAAGTGTAGCGGAAGGAGCGTCGGTTGGCATTGTAAGCTCGGTCATAGCGCACTTGCATGCTCTCGATGCTGTGATTCAACAGACGAATATGTTGACATGCGCGGCGGAACTTACGATCCAAATGATGGAAGGTAGCTAGTGCGTCGCTAGGGCAAGCCATTATTGTAAGAGACAAGAAAACACCAATAGTCGTCAAAAACGATGTAAACCGTATGATGGCGAATAGTGATATGGCTTGAAACAGATACCGCCCTGCATTTATACAGCCGTGTGGCGCTCGAGTGACACGCTCCCTTCTCAACAACGAATGACATCAAACAACTGACACGCATTGAGCAGTTACTTCATGTCATACTCCCACTGTTAATTGCTTCTGTCACATCTGTCATTCATAACCCGCTGGCCTTAATTGCAATAAACACTTTTAATCGCGACATGCACTGTTCAGCCGCCAAGTGATTAACGTTATAGTGCAAGAGACATGGGCATTTGTGGTTAGCATATTCTCCAATACGTTACAGCTGACAACTTCATCTACCGACAATAATGTAAATGGAAACATGACCAGATATCTTCCACAATCTACATATTCGTGGCTTGATTTGCCAGCCACATACCGATTCAATCACATGCTCAAATTACATGGAAATACAGAAAGATTCGAAATGAACAGAGTTTCTTTCTTGTAACTTACATGACCCTTGTGGCAATTATGAAGACTATTTTACCGTGATGATTATTATGGTAACAACTTTAAGGTTGACAATACTATCAAACTCTCTGAAGAAACGTTCGTATCCTGACACTAATAACACATGTAACATGCATTTTTCTACTAGATGTTTGCATTTGAGCATGGGTTGTACAGCACGAGATCAATCATCATCGCACATGATCATTATTTCAAGAAAACAAAGACTTGAGACTAGACGTTGCATGGGTTTTACTTTCCATGAATTCAATAAAGCAAATATGACCGCGGAATCATAGGGAAGGGTGATAAATGAATAAAATAGTGAAAATGTGACGCGAGAAGACTGCAATACTGACGCAGGAATGCTGGTGTTATTTGTTTTCTGAGATTGAAGTCATGAAACGTAAAGACCACAGGTAATCTTTTGGGAGGATGTGTAGCTCTGAGAAGAGCTGTTTTGAACAACGATTAGGCCTTCAGTACAGCGCGCCGTCATCTTCAGCATCGGAAGCGTCAGAAATGAAGCCAGCGTCAATCAAATGGGTCTGCAAATCTTCCAGTTGCTGGGCGCGTTGACTGGCGTACTCGTAGAAGACATTTCGCAGCCCTTCTAGACTGGCCAACTGCAGACGGCAAGTATAGCGGAAGGAGCGTCGGTTGGCATTGTAAGCTCGGTCATAGCGCACTTGCATGCTCTCGATGCTGTGATTCAACAGACGAATCTGTTGACATGCGCGGCGGAACTTACGATCCAAATGATGGAAGGTAGCTAGTGCGTCGCTAGGGCAAGCCATTATTGTAAGAGACAAGAAAACACCAATAGTCGACAAAAACGATGTGAACCGTATGATGGCGAATAGTGATATGGCTTAAAACAGATACCGCCCTGCATTTATACAGCCGTGTGGCGCTCGAGTGACACGCTCCCTTCTCAACAACGAATGACATCAAACAACTGACACGCATTGAGCAGTTACTTCATGTCATACTCCCACTGTTAATTGCTTCTGTCACATCTGTCATTCATAACCCGCTGGCCTTAATTGCAATAAACACTTTTAATCGCGACATGCACTGTTCAGCCGCCAAGTGATTAACGTTATAGTGCAAGAGACATGGGCATTTGTGGTTAGCATATTCTCCAATACGTTACAGCTGACAACTTCATCTACCGACAATAATGTAAATGGAAACATGACCAGATATCTTCCACAATCTACATATTCGTGGCTTGATTTGCCAGCCACATACCGATTCAATCACATGCTCAAATTACATGGAAATACAGAAAGATTCGAAATGAACAGAGTTTCTTTCTTGTAACTTACATGACCCTTGTGGCAATTATGAAGACTATTTTACCGTGATGATTATTATGGTAACAACTTTAAGGTTGACAATACTATCAAACTCTCTGAAGAAACGTTCGTATCCTGACACTAATAACACATGTAACATGCATTTTTCTACTAGATGTTTGCATTTGAGCATGGGTTGTACAGCTCGAGATCAATCATCATCGCACATGATCATTATTTCAAGAAAACAAAGGCTTGAGACTAGACGTTGCATGGGTTTTACTTTCCATGAATTCAATAAAGCAAATATGACCGCGGAATCATAGGGAAGGGTGATAAATGAATAAAATAGTGAAAATGTGACGCGAGAAGACTGCAATACTGACGCAGGAATGCTGGTGTTATTTGTTTTCTGAGATTGAAGTCATAAAACGTAAAGACCACAGGTAATCTTTTGGGAGGATGTGTAGCTCTGAGAAGAGCTGTTTTGAACAACGATTAGGCCTTCAGTACAGCGCGCCGTCATCTTCAGCATCGGAAGCGTCAGAAATGAAGCCAGCGTCAATCAAATGGGTCTGCAAATCTTCCAGTTGCTGGGCGCGTTGACTGGCGTACTCGTAGAAGATATTTCGCAGCCCTTCTAGACTGGCCAACTGCAGACGGCAAGTGTAGCGGAAGGAGCGTCGGTTGGCATTGTAAGCTCGGTCATAGCGCACTTGCATGCTCTCGATGCTGTGATTCAACAGACGAATCTGTTGACATGCGCGGCGGAACTTACGATCCAAATGATGGAAGGTAGCTAGTGCGTCGCTAGGGCAAGCCATTATTGTAAGAGACAAGAAAACACCAATAGTCGACAAAAACGATGTGAACCGTATGATGGCGAATAGTGATATGGCTTAAAACAGATACCGCCCTGCATTTATACAGCCGTGTGGCGCTCGAGTGACACGCTCCCTTCTCAACAACGAATGACATCAAACAACTGACACGCATTGAGCAGTTACTTCATGTCATACTCCCACTGTTAATTGCTTCTGTCACATCTGTCATTCATAACCCGCTGGCCTTAATTGCAATAAACACTTTTAATCGCGACATGCACTGTTCAGCCGCCAAGTGATTAACGTTATAGTGCAAGAGACATGGGCATTTGTGGTTAGCATATTCTCCAATACGTTACAGCTGACAACTTCATCTACCGACAATAATGTAAATGGAAACATGACCAGATATCTTCCACAATCTACATATTCGTGGCTTGATTTGCCAGCCACATACCGATTCAATCACATGCTCAAATTACATGGAAATACAGAAAGATTCGAAATGAACAGAGTTTCTTTCTTGTAACATACATGACCCTTGTGGCAATTATGAAGACTATTTTACCGTGATGATTATTATGGTAACAACTTTAAGGTTGACAATACTATCAAACTCGTATCCTGACACTAATAACACATGTAACATGCATTTTTCTACTAGATGTTTGCATTTGAGCATGGGTTGTACAGCACGAGATCAATCATCATCGCACATGATCATTATTTCAAGAAAACAAAGGCTTGAGACTAGACGTTGCATGGGTTTTACTTTCCATGAATTCAATAAAGCAAATATGACCGCGGAATCATAGGGAAGGGTGATAAATGAATAAAATAGTGAAAATGTGACGCGAGAAGACTGCAATACTGACGCAGGAATGCTGGTGTTATTTGTTTTCTGAGATTGAAGTCATGAAACGTAAAGACCACAGGTAATCTTTTGGGAGGATGTGTAGCTCTGAGAAGAGCTGTTTTGAACAACGATTAGGCCTTCAGTACAGCGCGCCGTCATCTTCAGCATCGGAAGCGTCAGAAATGAAGCCAGCGTCAATCAAATGGGTCTGCAAATCTTCCAGTTGCTGGGCGCGTTGACTGGCGTACTCGTAGAAGACATTTCGCAGCCCTTCTAGACTGGCCAACTGCAGACGGCAAGTGTAGCGGAAGGAGCGTCGGTTGGCATTGTAAGCTCGGTCATAGCGCACTTGCATGCTCTCGATGCTGTGATTCAACAGACGAATCTGTTGACATGCGCGGCGGAACTTACGATCCAAATGATGGAAGGTAGCTAGTGCGTCGCTAGGGCAAGCCATTATTGTAAGAGACAAGAAAACACCAATAGTCGTCAAAAACGATGTAAACCGTATGATGGCGAATAGTGATATGGCTTGAAACAGATACCGCCCTGCATTTATACAGCCGTGTGGCGCTCGAGTGACACGCTCCCTTCTCAACAACGAATGACATCAAACAACTGACACGCATTGAGCAGTTACTTCATGTCATACTCCCACTGTTAATTGCTTCTGTCACATCTGTCATTCATAACCCGCTGGCCTTAATTGCAATAAACACTTTTAATCGCGACATGCACTGTTCAGCCGCCAAGTGATTAACGTTATAGTGCAAGAGACATGGGCATTTGTGGTTAGCATATTCTCCAATACGTTACAGCTGACAACTTCATCTACCGACAATAATGTAAATGGAAACATGACCAGATATCTTCCACAATCTACATATTCGTGGCTTGATTTGCCAGCCACATACCGATTCAATCACATGCTCAAATTACATGGAAATACAGAAAGATTCGAAATGAACAGAGTTTCTTTCTTGTAACATACATGACCCTTGTGGCAATTATGAAGACTATTTTACCGTGATGATTATTATGGTAACAACTTTAAGGTTGACAATACTATCAAACTCTCTGAAGAAACGTTCGTATCCTGACACTAATAACACATGTAACATGCATTTTTCTACTAGATGTTTGCATTTGAGCATGGGTTGTACAGCACGAGATCAATCATCATCGCACATGATCATTATTTCAAGAAAACAAAGACTTGAGACTAGACGTTGCATGGGTTTTACTTTCCATGAATTCAATAAAGCAAATATGACCGCGGAATCATAGGGAAGGGTGATAAATGAATAAAATAGTGAAAATGTGACGCGAGAAGACTGCAATACTGACGCAGGAATGCTGGTGTTATTTGTTTTCTGAGATTGAAGTCATGAAACGTAAAGACCACAGGTAATCTTTTGGGAGGATGTGTAGTTCTGAGAAGAGCTGTTTTGAACACCGATTAGGCCTTCAGTACAGCGCGCCGTCATCTTCAGCATCGGAAGCGTCAGAAATGAAGCCAGCGTCAATCAAATGGGTCTGCAAATCTTCCAGTTGCTGGGCGCGTTGACTGGCGTACTCGTAGAAGACATTTCGCAGCCCTTCTAGACTGGCCAACTGCAGACGGCAAGTATAGCGGAAGGAGCGTCGGTTGGCATTGTAAGCTCGGTCATAGCGCACTTGCATGCTCTCGATGCTGTGATTCAACAGACGAATCTGTTGACATGCGCGGCGGAACTTACGATCCAAATGATGGAAGGTAGCTAGTGCGTCGCTAGGGCAAGCCATTATTGTAAGAGACAAGAAAACACCAATAGTCGACAAAAACGATGTGAACCGTATGATGGCGAATAGTGATATGGCTTAAAACAGATACCGCCCTGCATTTATACAGCCGTGTGGCGCTCGAGTGACACGCTCCCTTCTCAACAACGAATGACATCAAACAACTGACACGCATTGAGCAGTTACTTCATGTCATACTCCCACTGTTAATTGCTTCTGTCACATCTGTCATTCATAACCCGCTGGCCTTAATTGCAATAAACACTTTTAATCGCGACATGCACTGTTCAGCCGCCAAGTGATTAACGTTAGAGTGCAAGAGACATGGGCATTTGTGGTTAGCATATTCTCCAATACGTTACAGCTGACAACTTCATCTACCGACAATAATGTAAATGGAAACATGGCCAGATATCTTCCACAATCTACATATTCGTGGCTTGATTTGCCAGCCACATACCGATTCAATCACATGCTCAAATTACATGGAAATACAGAAAGATTCGAAATGAACAGAGTTTCTTTCTTGTAACTTACATGACCCTTGTGGCAATTATGAAGACTATTTTACCGTGATGATTATTATGGTAACAACTTTAAGGTTGACAATACTATCAAACTCTCTGAAGAAACGTTCGTATCCTGACACTAATAACACATGTAACATGCATTTTTCTACTAGATGTTTGCATTTGAGCATGGGTTGTACAGCACGAGATCAATCATCATCGCACATGATCATTATTTCAAGAAAACAAAGGCTTGAGACTAGACGTTGCATGGGTTTTACTTTCCATGAATTCAATAAAGCAAATATGACCGCGGAATCATAGGGAAGGGTGATAAATGAATAAAATAGTGAAAATGTGACGCGAGAAGACTGCAATACTGACGCAGGAATGCTGGTGTTATTTGTTTTCTGAGATTGAAGTCATGAAACGTAAAGACCACAGGTAATCTTTTGGGAGGATGTGTAGCTCTGAGAAGAGCTGTTTTGAACAACGATTAGGCCTTCAGTACAGCGCGCCGTCATCTTCAGCATCGGAAGCGTCAGAAATGAAGCCAGCGTCAATCAAATGGGTCTGCAAATCTTCCAGTTGCTGGGCGCGTTGACTGGCGTACTCGTAGAAGACATTTCGCAGCCCTTCTAGACTGGCCAACTGCAGACGGCAAGTGTAGCGGAAGGAGCGTCGGTTGGCATTGTAAGCTCGGTCATAGCGCACTTGCATGCTCTCGATGCTGTGATTCAACAGACGAATCTGTTGACATGCGCGGCGGAACTTACGATCCAAATGATGGAAGGTAGCTAGTGCGTCGCTAGGGCAAGCCATTATTGTAAGAGACAAGAAAACACCAATAGTCGACAAAAACGATGTAAACCGTATGATGGCGAATAGTGATATGGCTTAAAACAGATACCGCCCTGCATTTATACAGCCGTGTGGCGCTCGAGTGACACGCTCCCTTCTCAACAACGAATGACATCAGACAACTGACACGCATTGAGCAGTTACCTCATGTCATACTCCCATTGTTAATTGCTTCTGTCACATCTGTCATTCATAACCCGCTGGCCTTAATTGCAATAAACACTTTTAATCGCGACATGCACTGCTCAGCCGCCAAGTGATTAACGATATAGTGCAAGAGACATGGGCATTTGTGGTTAGCATATTCTCCAATACGTTACAGCTGACAACTTCATCTACCGACAATAATGTAAATGGAAACATAACCCAGATATCTTCCACAATCTACATATTCGTGGGTTGATTTGCCAGCCACATACCGATTCAATCACATGCTCAAATTACATGGAAATACAGAAAGATTCGAAATGAACAGAGTTTCTTTCTTGTAACATACATGACCCTTGTGGCAATTATGAAGACTATTTTACCGTGATGATTATTATGGTAACAACTTTAAGGTTGACAATACTATCAAACTCTCTGAAGAAACGTTCGTATCCTGACACTAATAACACATGTAACATGCATTTTTCTACTAGATGTTTGCATTTGAGCATGGGTTGTACAGCACGAGATCAATCATCATCGCACATGATCATTATTTCAAGAAAACAAAGACTTGAGACTAGACGTTGCATGGGTTTTACTTTCCATGAATTCAATAAAGCAAATATGACCGCGGAATCATAGGGAAGGGTGATAAATGAATAAAATAGTGAAAATGTGACGCGAGAAGACTGCAATACTGACGCAGGAATGCTGGTGTTATTTGTTTTCTGAGATTGAAGTCATGAAACGTAAAGACCACAGGTAATCTTTTGGGAGGATGTGTAGCTCTGAGAAGAGCTGTTTTGAACAACGATTAGGCCTTCAGTACAGCGCGCCGTCATCTTCAGCATCGGAAGCGTCAGAAATGAAGCCAGCGTCAATCAAATGGGTCTGCAAATCTTCCAGTTGCTGGGCGCGTTGACTGGCGTACTCGTAGAAGACATTTCGCAGCCCTTCTAGACTGGCCAACTGCAGACGGCAAGTATAGCGGAAGGAGCGTCGGTTGGCATTGTAAGCTCGGTCATAGCGCACTTGCATGCTCTCGATGCTGTGATTCAACAGACGAATCTGTTGACATGCGCGGCGGAACTTACGATCCAAATGATGGAAGGTAGCTAGTGCGTCGCTAGGGCAAGCCATTATTGTAAGAGACAAGAAAACACCACTAGTCGTCAAAAACGATGTAAACCGTATGATGGCGAATAGTGATATGGCTTGAAACAGATACCGCCCTGCATTTATACAGCCGTGTGGCGCTCGAGTGACACGCTCCCTTCTCAACAACGAATGACATCAAACAACTGACACGCATTGAGCAGTTACTTCATGTCATACTCCCACTGTTAATTGCTTCTGTCACATCTGTCATTCATAACCCGCTGGCCTTAATTGCAATAAACACTTTTAATCGCGACATGCACTGTTCAGCCGCCAAGTGATTAACGTTATAGTGCAAGAGACATGGGCATTTGTGGTTAGCATATTCTCCAATACGTTACAGCTGACAACTTCATCTACCGACAATAATGTAAATGGAAACATGACCAGATATCTTCCACAATTTACATATTCGTGGCTTGATTTGCCAGCCACATACCGATTCAATCACATGCTCAAATTACATGGAAATACAGAAAGATTCGAAATGAACAGAGTTTCTTTCTTGTAACATACATGACCCTTGTGGCAATTATGAAGACTATTTTACCGTGATGATTATTATGGTAACAACTTTAAGGTTGAATGAATGAATCTCCTTTATTCCACCACTTCCTGGTGAGCATTAGAACATGTCAAAAAACAGAACAAATAACAAAAACACACAGAACAAAAAAAACAAAAACAAAAACGGTCGTCAGTAAAATTTTAACATTTTGTCGTATGACATTCTTTGCCAAGCGTTGGCACATATTTGGGTTAAAATGCTAAGCTGCTCTAGGGTGGCTTCAATGTCAGGAGGCTTGCCTAACAGTACTCGAGTTAATTCGATCTCTTCAAGATTGTATAGATACGCGCTTATTGGCACTTCACATGTATTTACAATTAGTGCCCAGAAGTATTCACGGGCCTCACCGTACGCCACGCAATGATGGAAAAGGTGATTGAGAATATCCGTATATGCACGGTCACAGTGTGTGCATGCATATGTCTTGGTGTCGTGTACGACACAGTTCAAACGAGCTAGGTCACGAAGGTGTTGCCTTCGACCACGCGTACGGTGTTCTAAGGTCCATATGGCGTTTACGCCAAAAACTCCCCCTCTAATCATTTCAAAGCGTCTGTATTTTGGTTGGGACAATTTGGTGGTTAACAGTTGTTCCGACCAGCGCCGCACAGCCGTTCTCACCAACTTTTTCCAGTCGCCTTTGCTAGGAAAGTTGCTGTTATCCATGAACCTAAAAACGATTCCTTCTAGATTATATTTCTTCAGGATCTCTATGATGTCCCTAATATACCCAAACTTTGGCCCTGGGCCCTGGGACTGATAGAGACGTTCCACAAATATGCGTTTCGCTAATGCGGTATTTTTGAGCCGACATAATCTGCCCAGAATTGTTAGCTTCTTTTTATCAATTTCTTCCGCAAGAGACATTTCGTTAACCATACTGCGGGCAATGGTCGCACTGGAGCATTTTGGAAAATTTTGAATACATCGTATGGCGCCATTGTGGGCCGCTTCAAGTTTCGCTAGGTGGTTGTGTGTCAGATGATTCCAAAACTCAGCACCATAGAGGGCCCGCGGAATGACAATACATCGATACAGTTTCAAAGCGGTGAGACAACTCATGCCGGCATTCTTTGTGTTGACTGACAGGATGCTCATTAAGCCCCTCTTAAGCTTTTTAGTCGCCTCCTCCACCGCACATGTTGAGGAGAGATTGACATCGAGGTGAATTCCCACATGGTTGTATACCTGGACTTCTTCCACACGCTCGTTATATAGCGCAATCTGACATGCATTTGCCTTTTTAACTCTTCGTAATTTGCTATCAAAAAACATTACTTTCGACTTGGTTGGATTATATTTAAATTGCCACCTTCGGCTGTAGTTTTCGCAGACGCTTACCACTGCCTGCAAGGCAGAATTCGTTAGAGCACATACGGCAATGTCGTCAGCTTGGAGTATGCCGCCGCATATTATGTCACCAATGCGTGCGCCATACACAGAGCTACCAAGCGCAACTGCTAATTCGTGTATATATAGCATGTAATACCAAGGCCCTAACACAGAACCCTGGCGCACAGACCTACTGATAGGTATGTCTTCGGATTTAATGCCGTTACATACCACATTTGAGACCATACCTTGGTACGCCGAGTATAATAAGGACCAAAGTTTGCCTCTGATGCCGAAGGAATGCAATTTGTAAAACAACCCTTCGTGCCACACCGTATCAAAAGCGCAAGACGAATCTAACAGGGCCAAGTACACACCGGATCCCCTCTCGCGGTTGTAATTAATGCATTCCTGAACACTATAAGACGCTAAGAGGCTGCACATAGATTCTTGATAGGCATTCTGGTTGGACGAAGGAAAGTCTACGCGGTTGACATTAATCCATGTTTTTACCTTCGACAGAATTACTTTATCGAATAGTTTGGCAATTACAGGAAGTAGTGAAATTCCACGGTAATTTCGCCTGTCGTCTTCATACTTATTCGATCCCTTGTACAATGTGTAGATAGTACCTTTTTTTAAATCCTTTGGAACGTACTCATATGTATACATGGCGTTGAAGAGGTTATTTAAGCATAATATTAAGTTACTGCCTCCAAATTTCACATGCTCATTAGTTATGTTGTCGTGGCCTCCTTTCTTCCCTGGTTTCAACGTTTTAATAGCATTGTCGATGTCGGAATAGGCAAACCCTTGGCAAATGTCATCTTTCTCTGAAGGTATTTGCTGGCACAACTGCTTTACCGCGGTTTGAATGAATCGGTCGTGGGATTGGTCAAATTGATTCTGATCGTCGTTCGTGATGTGGGTCTCTGAATACATGTCCCTAAAATAGTCAGTCCACACAGACAGTTTCTCCTCCCGTCCCCGATAAACTTTACCGTCTACTTTGAGCGGCCTACTGCACAGAACGGTTTGCTTTTTTTTCTTGTTGACGAGCGACCAGAACTTGTTCTGGTTCACCTCAGCTTCTCTATCGATCTCCTGGAAGAATTCGTCATCACTCTCGTGCTTTAACTTCCTTAAGGTAAGTCTAAAACGACGTTTCAGGTTCTTGTACGTCTTATACCCTACGTTTGTCGGGTCACGCGGTCGGCCTTGTTCCACCCATGACTTACGCGCCTGGTACATGTCCTTATGGGCATGCCCTGCACCTTGCTTCCAGTACGGCTTAAGAAATGGACGGAACCGGGCCTCCGGAATGTGTCGGTGCGAAACGATCAGCATCAGATCTGTGACTCTTTTATGATACGTCTCGATGTCACCTATGCAGCTAAGATTTGTGTGCAATATTGGCCTCAGTCTGTCGTTAAGCTCTCTGGTGTAGGTGTCGCGTATGTACTGGTTACTAACTCGCTTCCACTTTAGAGAAGGGAACTGTGCGTCTGTGTCGCGCACACTTAACCGCGGACAGCTGATGGATACGAGAACAGGAAGGTGATCTGATGTATTCAACTCATCGTCGTCGACTACACATGCGAACAATACAAGGTCGTCATATTGCCTTCGCATAAGGATGTGATCAATAAGAGTCTGGGGTCCCCCGTCGTAAGGACAAAAGGTATAGTCTGGCCCACTACAAATATCTTCAGTTGGCAGCGAACATAGATCGAACCAGGCGGTGAAGCCCTGTAACTCGCGGGAGCGAATGTTGCTCGCACCTAAGCATCTGGGCCCTACGATTTGCGCGTTACAGTCGCCCAGCACAATAACCTCAGACGATTCTGCATGTAAACTGTACAAATCAAACAGTAGATTTAGGGTTTCTTGATAGATCCCAATGTCGTGGTTTGTGGAAGGCATATAGACTGCCAGGTTTGTTAAAAATTTCTTTTTACCTATTTCAAAACATACCCCCGCTATCCTATCGCTTCCACAATTGACCAGAGTGGTATTTTGTGAGAGCTGTTGCTTCCATAGGATTGCAACTCCCCCTCTGCCGCGTGTTCCTGCATTATCTTTTGAGGGTGTCTCAGCTACTGCATGAGAGTGATACCCTGATTCTACGCTATTTAAAAAGTGCAGACTCTGCGGCAATAACCAGTGCTCACTAATTGCTAGGATGTCGACCTGAGACTTACACAACAACTTGCTCAGATACGGAGTGTTACGCATCACACCCTTGCAATTAAATGCGCCTATGACAAGTTTATTCCTATGAGTTTCGATGCCCATAAAAAATACGAGTACCTGCCTTATGTGAACCTTTTCCACCGGACGCTGTTACCTGCCATTGCCTTTTATAAATACCAGGTGGAAGGTTTATTGCATTTAACGCAGCTTTCGAACTCTGACTAATGGATAACTTGGCACCATTGCCCCTCTCATCCCGATCATTTTTTCTAGGGAGCAGTTTAAGATAAATGGGCTTGACCCCATGCTCAGTGAAAAATTTCCTCACCATGTTTTCTCCCACAGATCTTGATATGTTCCCTATATAATAGTTGACGAGGGGCTCACGATTCGTTTCTGCTTTAAATTCGCCATTGTTATCATCACCACCTGCTACCCTTAGCCTTTGTTTAGGGGCACGAGGCCTTGACAAGACTGGGATAAAGTTCTCCTCAGTGGCGCGGCGAAGTTCGTTCTCCTGCAATTCCTGAGAATGGACGGGAGAGCAGCCGTTCTGGATGGTGACGCGGCTGTACGCTTCTGGATCGGCGGACTGACTCCCGATCTCTTGTTGAGACAGACATCTGTCGCTGTTAGGCTGCGGAAACCCACTGTCGGCGGCTTGACGCACGCGGTGACCCCCACTAGGAGAACGGAAACTGTGGTAGTCGCCATCCGAAGCCGTGCGGCGATCCTCGACGTCCGAAGGTGTGCGGCGATCCCCCAAATCAGTTATGGGGTGACGATTATCCAAATCAGTGGGCGGTTGGCGGCTGTCAGAATCGGTAGTGGGGCGGTGTCTGTCAAAATCTTTAGACGTACGGCGATTGTCAAAGTCCATGAAGTGATTGCGATTGTCCAAGTCGATGGGAGGAAGGTGGTTGTCAACATAGGTGGTGGGGCGGGGTTTGTCAACATCGGTGATGGGGCGGCGATTGTCAAAATCTGTGGTGGGGCGGGGATTGTCAACATCGGTAATGGGGCGGCGATTGTCAAAATCCGTGGTGGGGCGGCGGTTGTCACCATCGGTGATGGGGCGGCGATTGACAGCATCGGTGGTGGGGCGGGGGTTGTCACATTCACTGGTGGGGCGGGGGTTGTCACAATCGGTGGTATGGCGGGGATTGAAAGAAGAAACGTTCGTATCCTGACACTAATAACACATGTAACATGCATTTTTCTACTAGATGTTTGCATTTGAGCATGGGTTGTACAGCACGAGATCAATCATCATCGCACATGATCATTATTTCAAGAAAACAAAGACTTGAGACTAGACGTTGCATGGGTTTTACTTTCCATGAATTCAATAAAGCAAATATGACCGCGGAATCATAGGGAAGGGTGATAAATGAATAAAATAGTGAAAATGTGACGCGAGAAGACTGCAATACTGACGCAGGAATGCTGGTGTTATTTGTTTTCTGAGATTGAAGTCATGAAACGTAAAGACCACAGGTAATCTTTTGGGAGGATGTGTAGCTCTGAGAAGAGCTGTTTTGAACAACGATTAGGCCTTCAGTACAGCGCGCCGTCATCTTCAGCATCGGAAGCGTCAGAAATGAAGCCAGCGTCAATCAAATGGGTCTGCAAATCTTCCAGTTGCTGGGCGCGCTGACTGGCGTACTCGTAGAAGACATTTCGCAGCCCTTCTAGACTGGCCAACTGCAGACGGCAAGTGTAGCGGAAGGAGCGTCGGTTGGCATTGTAAGCTCGGTCATAGCGCACTTGCATGCTCTCGATGCTGTGATTCAACAGACGAATCTGTTGACATGCGCGGCGGAACTTACGATCCAAATGATGGAAGGTAGCTAGTGCGTCGCTAGGGCAAGCCATTATTGTAAGAGACAAGAAAACACCAATAGTCGACAAAAACGATGTAAACCGTATGATGGCGAATAGTGATATGGCTTAAAACAGATACCGCCCTGCATTTATACAGCCGTGTGGCGCTCGAGTGACACGCTCCCTTCTCAACAACGAATGACATCAGACAACTGACACGCATTGAGCAGTTACCTCATGTCATACTCCCATTGTTAATTGCTTCTGTCACATCTGTCATTCATAACCCGCTGGCCTTAATTGCAATAAACACTTTTAATCGCGACATGCACTGCTCAGCCGCCAAGTGATTAACGATATAGTGCAAGAGACATGGGCATTTGTGGTTAGCATATTCTCCAATACGTTACAGCTGACAACTTCATCTACCGACAATAATGTAAATGGAAACATAACCCAGATATCTTCCACAATCTACATATTCGTGGGTTGATTTGCCAGCCACATACCGATTCAATCACATGCTCAAATTACATGGAAATACAGAAAGATTCGAAATGAACAGAGTTTCTTTCTTGTAACATACATGACCCTTGTGGCAATTATGAAGTCTATTTTACCGTGATGATTATTATGGTAACAACTTTAAGGTTGACAATACTATCAAACTCTCTGAAGAAACGTTCGTATCCTGACACTAATAACACATGTAACATGCATTTTTCTACTAGATGTTTGCATTTGAGCATGGGTTGTACAGCACGAGATCAATCATCATCGCACATGATCATTATTTCAAGAAAACAAAGGCTTGAGACTAGACGTTGCATGGGTTTTACTTTCCATGAATTCAATAAAGCAAATATGACCGCGGAATCATAGGGAAGGGTGATAAATGAATAAAATAGTGAAAATGTGACGCGAGAAGACTGCAATACTGACGCAGGAATGCTGGTGTTATTTGTTTTCTGAGATTGAAGTCATAAAACGTAAAGACCACAGGTAATCTTTTGGGAGGATGTGTAGCTCTGAGAAGAGCTGTTTTGAACAACGATTAGGCCTTCAGTACAGCGCGCCGTCATCTTCAGCATCGGAAGCGTCAGAAATGAAGCCAGCGTCAATCAAATGGGTCTGCAAATCTTCCAGTTGCTGGGCGCGTTGACTGGCGTACTCGTAGAAGACATTTCGCAGCCCTTCTAGACTGGCCAACTGCAGACGGCAAGTGTAGCGGAAGGAGCGTCGGTTGGCATTGTAAGCTCGGTCATAGCGCACTTGCATGCTCTCGATGCTGTGATTCAACAGACGAATCTGTTGACATGCGCGGCGGAACTTACGATCCAAATGATGGAAGGTAGCTAGTGCGTCGCTAGGGCAAGCCATTATTGTAAGAGACAAGAAAACACCAATAGTCGACAAAAACGATGTGAACCGTATGATGGCGAATAGTGATATGGCTTAAAACAGATACCGCCCTGCATTTATACAGCCGTGTGGCGCTCGAGTGACACGCTCCCTTCTCAACAACGAATGACATCAAACAACTGACACGCATTGAGCAGTTACTTCATGTCATACTCCCACTGTTAATTGCTTCTGTCACATCTGTCATTCATAACCCGCTGGCCTTAATTGCAATAAACACTTTTAATCGCGACATGCACTGTTCAGCCGCCAAGTGATTAACGTTATAGTGCAAGAGACATGGGCATTTGTGGTTAGCATATTCTCCAATACGTTACAGCTGACAACTTCATCTACCGACAATAATGTAAATGGAAACATGACCAGATATCTTCCACAATCTACATATTCGTGGGTTGATTTGCCAGCCACATACCGATTCAATCACATGCTCAAATTACATGGAAATACAGAAAGATTCGAAATGAACAGAGTTTCTTTCTTGTAACATACACGACCCTTGTGGCAATTATGAAGACTATTTTACCGTGATGATTATTATGGTAACAACTTTAAGGTTGACAATACTATCAAACTCTCTGAAGAAACGTTCGTATCCTGACACTAATAACACATGTAACATGCATTTTTCTACTAGATGTTTGCATTTGAGCATGGGTTGTACAGCACGAGATCAATCATCATCGCACATGATCATTATTTCAAGAAAACAAAGGCTTGAGACTAGACGTTGCATGGGTTTTACTTTCCATGAATTCAATAAAGCAAATATGACCGCGGAATCATAGGGAAGGGTGATAAATGAATAAAATAGTGAAAATGTGACGCGAGAAGACTGCAATACTGACGCAGGAATGCTGGTGTTATTTGTTTTCTGAGATTGAAGTCATGAAACGTAAAGACCACAGGTAATCTTTTGGGAGGATGTGTAGCTCTGAGAAGAGCTGTTTTGAACAACGATTAGGCCTTCAGTACAGCGCGCCGTCATCTTCAGCATCGGAAGCGTCAGAAATGAAGCCAGCGTCAATCAAATGGGTCTGCAAATCTTCCAGTTGCTGGGCGCGTTGACTGGCGTACTCGTAGAAGACATTTCGCAGCCCTTCTAGACTGGCCAACTGCAGACGGCAAGTGTAGCGGAAGGAGCGTCGGTTGGCATTGTAAGCTCGGTCATAGCGCACTTGCATGCTCTCGATGCTGTGATTCAACAGACGAATCTGTTGACATGCGCGGCGGAACTTACGATCCAAATGATGGAAGGTAGCTAGTGCGTCGCTAGGGCAAGCCATTATTGTAAGAGACAAGAAAACACCAATAGTCGACAAAAACGATGTGAACCGTATGATGGCGAATAGTGATATGGCTTAAAACAGATACCGCCCTGCATTTATACAGCCGTGTGGCGCTCGAGTGACACGCTCCCTTCTCAACAACGAATGACATCAAACAACTGACACGCATTGAGCAGTTACTTCATGTCATACTCCCACTGTTAATTGCTTCTGTCACATCTGTCATTCATAACCCGCTGGCCTTAATTGCAATAAACACTTTTAATCGCGACATGCACTGTTCAGCCGCCAAGTGATTAACGTTATAGTGCAAGAGACATGGGCATTTGTGGTTAGCATATTCTCCAATACGTTACAGCTGACAACTTCATCTACCGACAATAATGTAAATGGAAACATGACCAGATATCTTCCACAATCTACATATTCGTGGGTTGATTTGCCAGCCACATACCGATTCAATCACATGCTCAAATTACATGGAAATACAGAAAGATTCGAAATGAACAGAGTTTCTTTCTTGTAACATACATGACCCTTGTGGCAATTATGAAGACTATTTTACCGTGATGATTATTATGGTAACAACTTTAAGGTTGACAATACTATCAAACTCTCTGAAGAAACGTTCGTATCCTGACACTAATAACACATGTAACATGCATTTTTCTACTAGATGTTTGCATTTGAGCATGGGTTGTACAGCACGAGATCAATCATCATCGCACATGATCATTATTTCAAGAAAACAAAGGCTTGAGACTAGACGTTGCATGGGTTTTACTTTCCATGAATTCAATAAAGCAAATATGACCGCGGAATCATAGGGAAGGGTGATAAATGAATAAAATAGTGAAAATGTGACGCGAGAAGACTGCAATACTGACGCAGGAATGCTGGTGTTATTTGTTTTCTGAGATTGAAGTCATGAAACGTAAAGACCACAGGTAATCTTTTGGGAGGATGTGTAGCTCTGAGAAGAGCTGTTTTGAACAACGATTAGGCCTTCAGTACAGCGCGCCGTCATCTTCAGCATCGGAAGCGTCAGAAATGAAGCCAGCGTCAATCAAATGGGTCTGCAAATCTTCCAGTTGCTGGGCGCGTTGACTGGCGTACTCGTAGAAGACATTTCGCAGCCCTTCTAGACTGGCCAACTGCAGACGGCAAGTGTAGCGGAAGGAGCGTCGGTTGGCATTGTAAGCTCGGTCATAGCGCACTTGCATGCTCTCGATGCTGTGATTCAACAGACGAATCTGTTGACATGCGCGGCGGAACTTACGATCCAAATGATGGAAGGTAGCTAGTGCGTCGCTAGGGCAAGCCATTATTGTAAGAGACAAGAAAACACCAATAGTCGACAAAAACGATGTGAACCGTATGATGGCGAATAGTGATATGGCTTAAAACAGATACCGCCCTGCATTTATACAGCCGTGTGGCGCTCGAGTGACACGCTCCCTTCTCAACAACGAATGACATCAAACAACTGACACGCATTGAGCAGTTACTTCATGTCATACTCCCACTGTTAATTGCTTCTGTCACATCTGTCA
Organism: Arenicola marina; assembly: GCA_964019135.1. NCBI lineage: Eukaryota > Metazoa > Annelida > Polychaeta > Arenicolidae > Arenicola > Arenicola marina. The sequence goes on along the minus strand of OZ025254.1, from coordinate 4,440,711 downwards.
TTCATAACCCGCTGGCCTTAATTGCAATAAACACTTTTAATCGCGACATGCACTGTTCAGCCGCCAAGTGATTAACGTTATAGTGCAAGAGACATGGGCATTTGTGGTTAGCATATTCTCCAATACGTTACAGCTGACAACTTCATCTACCGACAATAATGTAAATGGAAACATGACCAGATATCTTCCACAATCTACATATTCGTGGCTTGATTTGCCAGCCACATACCGATTCAATCACATGCTCAAATTACATGGAAATACAGAAAGATTCGAAATGAACAGAGTTTCTTTCTTGTAACATACACGACCCTTGTGGCAATTATGAAGACTATTTTACCGTGATGATTATTATGGTAACAACTTTAAGGTTGACAATACTATCAAACTCTCTGAAGAAACGTTCGTATCCTGACACTAATAACACATGTAACATGCATTTTTCTACTAGATGTTTGCATTTGAGCATGGGTTGTACAGCACGAGATCAATCATCATCGCACATGATCATTATTTCAAGAAAACAAAGGCTTGAGACTAGACGTTGCATGGGTTTTACTTTCCATGAATTCAATAAAGCAAATATGACCGCGGAATCATAGGGAAGGGTGATAAATGAATAAAATAGTGAAAATGTGACGCGAGAAGACTGCAATACTGACGCAGGAATGCTGGTGTTATTTGTTTTCTGAGATTGAAGTCATGAAACGTAAAGACCACAGGTAATCTTTTGGGAGGATGTGTAGCTCTGAGAAGAGCTGTTTTGAACAACGATTAGGCCTTCAGTACAGCGCGCCGTCATCTTCAGCATCGGAAGCGTCAGAAATGAAGCCAGCGTCAATCAAATGGGTCTGCAAATCTTCCAGTTGCTGGGCGCGTTGACTGGCGTACTCGTAGAAGACATTTCGCAGCCCTTCTAGACTGGCCAACTGCAGACGGCAAGTGTAGCGGAAGGAGCGTCGGTTGGCATTGTAAGCTCGGTCATAGCGCACTTGCATGCTCTCGATGCTGTGATTCAACAGACGAATCTGTTGACATGCGCGGCGGAACTTACGATCCAAATGATGGAAGGTAGCTAGTGCGTCGCTAGGGCAAGCCATTATTGTAAGAGACAAGAAAACACCAATAGTCGACAAAAACGATGTGAACCGTATGATGGCGAATAGTGATATGGCTTAAAACAGATACCGCCCTGCATTTATACAGCCGTGTGGCGCTCGAGTGACACGCTCCCTTCTCAACAACGAATGACATCAAACAACTGACACGCATTGAGCAGTTACTTCATGTCATACTCCCACTGTTAATTGCTTCTGTCACATCTGTCATTCATAACCCGCTGGCCTTAATTGCAATAAACACTTTTAATCGCGACATGCACTGTTCAGCCGCCAAGTGATTGACGTTATAGTGCAAGAGACATGGGCATTTGTGGTTAGCATATTCTCCAATACGTTACAGCTGACAACTTCATCTACCGACAATAATGTAAATGGAAACATGACCAGATATCTTCCACAATCTACATATTCGTGGGTTGATTTGCCAGCCACATACCGATTCAATCACATGCTCAAATTACATGGAAATACAGAAAGATTCGAAATGAACAGAGTTTCTTTCTTGTAACATACATGACCCTTGTGGCAATTATGAAGACTATTTTACCGTGATGATTATTATGGTAACAACTTTAAGGTTGACAATACTATCAAACTCTCTGAAGAAACGTTCGTATCCTGACACTAATAACACATGTAACATGCATTTTTCTACTAGATGTTTGCATTTGAGCATGGGTTGTACAGCACGAGATCAATCATCATCGCACATGATCATTATTTCAAGAAAACAAAGGCTTGAGACTAGACGTTGCATGGGTTTTACTTTCCATGAATTCAATAAAGCAAATATGACCGCGGAATCATAGGGAAGGGTGATAAATGAATAAAATAGTGAAAATGTGACGCGAGAAGACTGCAATACTGACGCAGGAATGCTGGTGTTATTTGTTTTCTGAGATTGAAGTCATAAAACGTAAAGACCACAGGTAATCTTTTGGGAGGATGTGTAGCTCTGAGAAGAGCTGTTTTGAACAACGATTAGGCCTTCAGTACAGCGCGCCGTCATCTTCAGCATCGGAAGCGTCAGAAATGAAGCCAGCGTCAATCAAATGGGTCTGCAAATCTTCCAGTTGCTGGGCGCGTTGACTGGCGTACTCGTAGAAGACATTTCGCAGCCCTTCTAGACTGGCCAACTGCAGACGGCAAGTGTAGCGGAAGGAGCGTCGGTTGGCATTGTAAGCTCGGTCATAGCGCACTTGCATGCTCTCGATGCTGTGATTCAACAGACGAATCTGTTGACATGCGCGGCGGAACTTACGATCCAAATGATGGAAGGTAGCTAGTGCGTCGCTAGGGCAAGCCATTATTGTAAGAGACAAGAAAACACCAATAGTCGACAAAAACGATGTAAACCGTATGATGGCGAATAGTGATATGGCTTAAAACAGATACCGCCCTGCATTTATACAGCCGTGTGGCGCTCGAGTGACACGCTCCCTTCTCAACAACGAATGACATCAGACAACTGACACGCATTGAGCAGTTACCTCATGTCATACTCCCATTGTTAATTGCTTCTGTCACATCTGTCATTCATAACCCGCTGGCCTTAATTGCAATAAACACTTTTAATCGCGACATGCACTGCTCAGCCGCCAAGTGATTAACGATATAGTGCAAGAGACATGGGCATTTGTGGTTAGCATATTCTCCAATACGTTACAGCTGACAACTTCATCTACCGACAATAATGTAAATGGAAACATAACCCAGATATCTTCCACAATCTACATATTCGTGGGTTGATTTGCCAGCCACATACCGATTCAATCACATGCTCAAATTACATGGAAATACAGAAAGATTCGAAATGAACAGAGTTTCTTTCTTGTAACATACATGACCCTTGTGGCAATTATGAAGTCTATTTTACCGTGATGATTATTATGGTAACAACTTTAAGGTTGACAATACTATCAAACTCTCTGAAGAAACGTTCGTATCCTGACACTAATAACACATGTAACATGCATTTTTCTACTAGATGTTTGCATTTGAGCATGGGTTGTACAGCACGAGATCAATCATCATCGCACATGATCATTATTTCAAGAAAACAAAGGCTTGAGACTAGACGTTGCATGGGTTTTACTTTCCATGAATTCAATAAAGCAAATATGACCGCGGAATCATAGGGAAGGGTGATAAATGAATAAAATAGTGAAAATGTGACGCGAGAAGACTGCAATACTGACGCAGGAATGCTGGTGTTATTTGTTTTCTGAGATTGAAGTCATAAAACGTAAAGACCACAGGTAATCTTTTGGGAGGATGTGTAGCTCTGAGAAGAGCTGTTTTGAACAACGATTAGGCCTTCAGTACAGCGCGCCGTCATCTTCAGCATCGGAAGCGTCAGAAATGAAGCCAGCGTCAATCAAATGGGTCTGCAAATCTTCCAGTTGCTGGGCGCGTTGACTGGCGTACTCGTAGAAGACATTTCGCAGCCCTTCTAGACTGGCCAACTGCAGACGGCAAGTGTAGCGGAAGGAGCGTCGGTTGGCATTGTAAGCTCGGTCATAGCGCACTTGCATGCTCTCGATGCTGTGATTCAACAGACGAATCTGTTGACATGCGCGGCGGAACTTACGATCCAAATGATGGAAGGTAGCTAGTGCGTCGCTAGGGCAAGCCATTATTGTAAGAGACAAGAAAACACCAATAGTCGACAAAAACGATGTGAACCGTATGATGGCGAATAGTGATATGGCTTAAAACAGATACCGCCCTGCATTTATACAGCCGTGTGGCGCTCGAGTGACACGCTCCCTTCTCAACAACGAATGACATCAAACAACTGACACGCATTGAGCAGTTACTTCATGTCATACTCCCACTGTTAATTGCTTCTGTCACATCTGTCATTCATAACCCGCTGGCCTTAATTGCAATAAACACTTTTAATCGCGACATGCACTGTTCAGCCGCCAAGTGATTAACGTTATAGTGCAAGAGACATGGGCATTTGTGGTTAGCATATTCTCCAATACGTTACAGCTGACAACTTCATCTACCGACAATAATGTAAATGGAAACATGACCAGATATCTTCCACAATCTACATATTCGTGGCTTGATTTGCCAGCCACATACCGATTCAATCACATGCTCAAATTACATGGAAATACAGAAAGATTCGAAATGAACAGAGTTTCTTTCTTGTAACATACACGACCCTTGTGGCAATTATGAAGACTATTTTACCGTGATGATTATTATGGTAACAACTTTAAGGTTGACAATACTATCAAACTCTCTGAAGAAACGTTCGTATCCTGACACTAATAACACATGTAACATGCATTTTTCTACTAGATGTTTGCATTTGAGCATGGGTTGTACAGCACGAGATCAATCATCATCGCACATGATCATTATTTCAAGAAAACAAAGGCTTGAGACTAGACGTTGCATGGGTTTTACTTTCCATGAATTCAATAAAGCAAATATGACCGCGGAATCATAGGGAAGGGTGATAAATGAATAAAATAGTGAAAATGTGACGCGAGAAGACTGCAATACTGACGCAGGAATGCTGGTGTTATTTGTTTTCTGAGATTGAAGTCATGAAACGTAAAGACCACAGGTAATCTTTTGGGAGGATGTGTAGCTCTGAGAAGAGCTGTTTTGAACAACGATTAGGCCTTCAGTACAGCGCGCCGTCATCTTCAGCATCGGAAGCGTCAGAAATGAAGCCAGCGTCAATCAAATGGGTCTGCAAATCTTCCAGTTGCTGGGCGCGTTGACTGGCGTACTCGTAGAAGACATTTCGCAGCCCTTCTAGACTGGCCAACTGCAGACGGCAAGTGTAGCGGAAGGAGCGTCGGTTGGCATTGTAAGCTCGGTCATAGCGCACTTGCATGCTCTCGATGCTGTGATTCAACAGACGAATCTGTTGACATGCGCGGCGGAACTTACGATCCAAATGATGGAAGGTAGCTAGTGCGTCGCTAGGGCAAGCCATTATTGTAAGAGACAAGAAAACACCAATAGTCGACAAAAACGATGTGAACCGTATGATGGCGAATAGTGATATGGCTTAAAACAGATACCGCCCTGCATTTATACAGCCGTGTGGCGCTCGAGTGACACGCTCCCTTCTCAACAACGAATGACATCAAACAACTGACACGCATTGAGCAGTTACTTCATGTCATACTCCCACTGTTAATTGCTTCTGTCACATCTGTCATTCATAACCCGCTGGCCTTAATTGCAATAAACACTTTTAATCGCGACATGCACTGTTCAGCCGCCAAGTGATTAACGTTATAGTGCAAGAGACATGGGCATTTGTGGTTAGCATATTCTCCAATACGTTACAGCTGACAACTTCATCTACCGACAATAATGTAAATGGAAACATGACCAGATATCTTCCACAATCTACATATTCGTGGCTTGATTTGCCAGCCACATACCGATTCAATCACATGCTCAAATTACATGGAAATACAGAAAGATTCGAAATGAACAGAGTTTCTTTCTTGTAACATACATGACCCTTGTGGCAATTATGAAGACTATTTTACCGTGATGATTATTATGGTAACAACTTTAAGGTTGACAATACTATCAAACTCTCTGAAGAAACGTTCGTATCCTGACACTAATAACACATGTAACATGCATTTTTCTACTAGATGTTTGCATTTGAGCATGGGTTGTACAGCACGAGATCAATCATCATCGCACATGATCATTATTTCAAGAAAACAAAGGCTTGAGACTAGACGTTGCATGGGTTTTACTTTCCATGAATTCAATAAAGCAAATATGACCGCGGAATCATAGGGAAGGGTGATAAATGAATAAAATAGTGAAAATGTGACGCGAGAAGACTGCAATACTGACGCAGGAATGCTGGTGTTATTTGTTTTCTGAGATTGAAGTCATGAAACGTAAAGACCACAGGTAATCTTTTGGGAGGATGTGTAGCTCTGAGAAGAGCTGTTTTGAACAACGATTAGGCCTTCAGTACAGCGCGCCGTCATCTTCAGCATCGGAAGCGTCAGAAATGAAGCCAGCGTCAATCAAATGGGTCTGCAAATCTTCCAGTTGCTGGGCGCGTTGACTGGCGTACTCGTAGAAGACATTTCGCAGCCCTTCTAGACTGGCCAACTGCAGACGGCAAGTGTAGCGGAAGGAGCGTCGGTTGGCATTGTAAGCTCGGTCATAGCGCACTTGCATGCTCTCGATGCTGTGATTCAACAGACGAATCTGTTGACATGCGCGGCGGAACTTACGATCCAAATGATGGAAGGTAGCTAGTGCGTCGCTAGGGCAAGCCATTATTGTAAGAGACAAGAAAACACCAATAGTCGACAAAAACGATGTGAACCGTATGATGGCGAATAGTGATATGGCTTAAAACAGATACCGCCCTGCATTTATACAGCCGTGTGGCGCTCGAGTGACACGCTCCCTTCTCAACAACGAATGACATCAAACAACTGACACGCATTGAGCAGTTACTTCATGTCATACTCCCACTGTTAATTGCTTCTGTCACATCTGTCATTCATAACCCGCTGGCCTTAATTGCAATAAACACTTTTAATCGCGACATGCACTGTTCAGCCGCCAAGTGATTGACGTTATAGTGCAAGAGACATGGGCATTTGTGGTTAGCATATTCTCCAATACGTTACAGCTGACAACTTCATCTACCGACAATAATGTAAATGGAAACATGACCAGATATCTTCCACAATCTACATATTCGTGGGTTGATTTGCCAGCCACATACCGATTCAATCACATGCTCAAATTACATGGAAATACAGAAAGATTCGAAATGAACAGAGTTTCTTTCTTGTAACATACATGACCCTTGTGGCAATTATGAAGACTATTTTACCGTGATGATTATTATGGTAACAACTTTAAGGTTGACAATACTATCAAACTCTCTGAAGAAACGTTCGTATCCTGACACTAATAACACATGTAACATGCATTTTTCTACTAGATGTTTGCATTTGAGCATGGGTTGTACAGCACGAGATCAATCATCATCGCACATGATCATTATTTCAAGAAAACAAAGGCTTGAGACTAGACGTTGCATGGGTTTTACTTTCCATGAATTCAATAAAGCAAATATGACCGCGGAATCATAGGGAAGGGTGATAAATGAATAAAATAGTGAAAATGTGACGCGAGAAGACTGCAATACTGACGCAGGAATGCTGGTGTTATTTGTTTTCTGAGATTGAAGTCATGAAACGTAAAGACCACAGGTAATCTTTTGGGAGGATGTGTAGCTCTGAGAAGAGCTGTTTTGAACAACGATTAGGCCTTCAGTACAGCGCGCCGTCATCTTCAACATCGGAAGCGTCAGAAATGAAGCCAGCGTCAATCAAATGGGTCTGCAAATCTTCCAGTTGCTGGGCGCGTTGACTGGCGTACTCGTAGAAGACATTTCGCAGCCCTTCTAGACTGGCCAACTGCAGACGGCAAGTGTAGCGGAAGTAGCGTCGGTTGGCATTGTAAGCTCGGTCATAGCGCACTTGCATGCTCTCGATGCTGTGATTCAACAGACGAATCTGTTGACATGCGCGGCGGAACTTACGATCCAAATGATGGAAGGTAGCTAGTGCGTCGCTAGGGCAAGCCATTATTGTAAGAGACAAGAAAACACCAATAGTCGACAAAAACGATGTAAACCGTATGATGGCGAATAGTGATATGGCTTAAAACAGATACCGCCCTGCATTTATACAGCCGTGTGGCGCTCGAGTGACACGCTCCCTTCTCAACAACGAATGACATCAAACAACTGACACGCATTGAGCAGTTACTTCATGTCATACTCCCACTGTTAATTGCTTCTGTCACATCTGTCATTCATAACCCGCTGGCCTTAATTGCAATAAACACTTTTAATCGCGACATGCACTGTTCAGCCGCCAAGTGATTAACGTTATAGTGCAAGAGACATGGGCATTTGTGGTTAGCATATTCTCCAATACGTTACAGCTGACAACTTCATCTACCGACAATAATGTAAATGGAAACATGACCAGATATCTTCCACAATCTACATATTCGTGGCTTGATTTGCCAGCCACATACCGATTCAATCACATGCTCAAATTACATGGAAATACAGAAAGATTCGAAATGAACAGAGTTTCTTTCTTGTAACATACACGACCCTTGTGGCAATTATGAAGACTATTTTACCGTGATGATTATTATGGTAACAACTTTAAGGTTGACAATACTATCAAACTCTCTGAAGAAACGTTCGTATCCTGACACTAATAACACATGTAACATGCATTTTTCTACTAGATGTTTGCATTTGAGCATGGGTTGTACAGCACGAGATCAATCATCATCGCACATGATCATTATTTCAAGAAAACAAAGGCTTGAGACTAGACGTTGCATGGGTTTTACTTTCCATGAATTCAATAAAGCAAATATGACCGCGGAATCATAGGGAAGGGTGATAAATGAATAAAATAGTGAAAATGTGACGCGAGAAGACTGCAATACTGACGCAGGAATGCTGGTGTTATTTGTTTTCTGAGATTGAAGTCATGAAACGTAAAGACCACAGGTAATCTTTTGGGAGGATGTGTAGCTCTGAGAAGAGCTGTTTTGAACAACGATTAGGCCTTCAGTACAGCGCGCCGTCATCTTCAGCATCGGAAGCGTCAGAAATGAAGCCAGCGTCAATCAAATGGGTCTGCAAATCTTCCAGTTGCTGGGCGCGTTGACTGGCGTACTCGTAGAAGACATTTCGCAGCCCTTCTAGACTGGCCAACTGCAGACGGCAAGTGTAGCGGAAGTAGCGTCGGTTGGCATTGTAAGCTCGGTCATAGCGCACTTGCATGCTCTCGATGCTGTGATTCAACAGACGAATCTGTTGACATGCGCGGCGGAACTTACGATCCAAATGATGGAAGGTAGCTAGTGCGTCGCTAGGGCAAGCCATTATTGTAAGAGACAAGAAAACACCAATAGTCGACAAAAACGATGTAAACCGTATGATGGCGAATAGTGATATGGCTTAAAACAGATACCGCCCTGCATTTATACAGCCGTGTGGCGCTCGAGTGACACGCTCCCTTCTCAACAACGAATGACATCAAACAACTGACACGCATTGAGCAGTTACTTCATGTCATACTCCCACTGTTAATTGCTTCTGTCACATCTGTCATTCATAACCCGCTGGCCTTAATTGCAATAAACACTTTTAATCGCGACATGCACTGTTCAGCCGCCAAGTGATTAACGTTATAGTGCAAGAGACATGGGCATTTGTGGTTAGCATATTCTCCAATACGTTACAGCTGACAACTTCATCTACCGACAATAATGTAAATGGAAACATGACCAGATATCTTCCACAATCTACATATTCGTGGGTTGATTTGCCAGCCACATACCGATTCAATCACATGCTCAAATTACATGGAAATACAGAAAGATTCGAAATGAACAGAGTTTCTTTCTTGTAACATACATGACCCTTGTGGCAATTATGAAGACTATTTTACCGTGATGATTATTATGGTAACAACTTTAAGGTTGACAATACTATCAAACTCTCTGAAGAAACGTTCGTATCCTGACACTAATAACACATGTAACATGCATTTTTCTACTAGATGTTTGCATTTGAGCATGGGTTGTACAGCACGAGATCAATCATCATCGCACATGATCATTATTTCAAGAAAACAAAGGCTTGAGACTAGACGTTGCATGGGTTTTACTTTCCATGAATTCAATAAAGCAAATATGACCGCGGAATCATAGGGAAGGGTGATAAATGAATAAAATAGTGAAAATGTGACGCGAGAAGACTGCAATACTGACGCAGGAATGCTGGTGTTATTTGTTTTCTGAGATTGAAGTCATGAAACGTAAAGACCACAGGTAATCTTTTGGGAGGATGTGTAGCTCTGAGAAGAGCTGTTTTGAACAACGATTAGGCCTTCAGTACAGCGCGCCGTCATCTTCAGCATCGGAAGCGCCAGAAATGAAGCCAGCGTCAATCAAATGGGTCTGCAAATCTTCCAGTTGCTGGGCGCGTTGACTGGCGTACTCGTAGAAGACATTTCGCAGCCCTTCTAGACTGGCCAACTGCAGACGGCAAGTGTAGCGGAAGGAGCGTCGGTTGGCATTGTAAGCCCGGTCATAGCGCACTTGCATGCTCTCGATGCTGTGATTCAACAGACGAATCTGTTGACATGCGCGGCGGAACTTACGATCCAAATGATGGAAGGTAGCTAGTGCGTCGCTAGGGCAAGCCATTATTGTAAGAGACAAGAAAACACCAATAGTCGACAAAAACGATGTGAACCGTATGATGGCGAATAGTGATATGGCTTGAAACAGATACCGCCCTGCATTTATACAGCCGTGTGGCGCTCGAGTGACACGCTTCCTTCTCAACAACGAATGACATCAAACAACTGACACGCATTGAGCAGTTACTTCATGTCATACTCCCACTGTTAATTGCTTCTGTCACATCTGTCATTCATAACCCGCTGGCCTTAATTGCAATAAACACTTTTAATCGCGACATGCACTGTTCAGCCACCAAGTGATTAACGTTATAGTGCAAGAGACATGGGCATTTGTGGTTAGCATATTCTCCAATACGTTACAACTGACAACTTCATCTACCGACAATAATGTAAATGGAAACATGACCAGATGTCTTCCACAATCTACATATTCGTGGCTTGATTTGCCAGCCACATACAGATTCAATCACATGCTCAAATTACATGGAAATACAGAAAGATTCGAAATGAACAGAGTTTCTTTCTTGTAACATACATGACCCTTGTGGCAATTATGAAGACTATTTTACCGTGATGATTATTATGGTAACAACTTTAAGGTTGACAATACTATCAAACTCTCTGAAGAAACGTTCGTATCCTGACACTAATAACACATGTAACATGCATTTTTCTACTAGATGTTTGCATTTGAGCATGGGTTGTACAGCACGAGATCAATCATCATCGCACATGATCATTATTTCAAGAAAACAAAGGCTTGAGACTAGACGTTGCATGGGTTTTACTTTCCATGAATTCAATAAAGCAAATATGACCGCGGAATCATAGGGAAGGGTGATAAATGAATAAAATAGTGAAAATGTGACGCGAGAAGACTGCAATACTGACGCAGGAATGCTGGTGTTATTTGTTTTCTGAGATTGAAGTCATGAAACGTAAAGACCACAGGTAATCTTTTGGGAGGATGTGTAGCTCTGAGAAGAGCTGTTTTGAACAACGATTAGGCCTTCAGTACAGCGCGCCGTCATCTTCAGCATCGGAAGCGTCAGAAATGAAGCCAGCGTCAATCAAATGGGTCTGCAAATCTTCCAGTTGCTGGGCGCGTTGACTGGCGTACTCGTAGAAGACATTTCGCAGCCCTTCTAGACTGGCCAACTGCAGACGGCAAGTGTAGCGGAAGGAGCGTCGGTTGGCATTGTAAGCTCGGTCATAGCGCACTTGCATGCTCTCGATGCTGTGATTCAACAGACGAATCTGTTGACATGCGCGGCGGAACTTACGATCCAAATGATGGAAGGTAGCTAGTGCGTCGCTAGGGCAAGCCATTATTGTAAGAGACAAGAAAACACCAATAGTCGTCAAAAACGATGTAAACCGTATGATGGCGAATAGTGATATGGCTTAAAACAGATACCGCCCTGCATTTATACAGCCGTGTGGCGCTCGAGTGACACGCTCCCTTCTCAACAACGAATGACATCAAACAACTGACACGCATTGAGCAGTTACTTCATGTCATACTCCCACTGTTAATTGCTTCTGTCACATCTGTCATTCATAACCCGCTGGCCTTAATTGCAATAAACACTTTTAATCGCGACATGCACTGTTCAGCCGCCAAGTGATTAACGTTATAGTGCAAGAGACATGGGCATTTGTGGTTAGCATATTCTCCAATACGTTACAGCTGACAACTTCATCTACCGACAATAATGTAAATGGAAACATGACCAGATATCTTCCACAATCTACATATTCGTGGCTTGATTTGCCAGCCACATACCGATTCAATCACATGCTCAAATTACATGGAAATACAGAAAGATTCGAAATGAACAGAGTTTCTTTCTTGTTACATACATGACCCTTGTGGCAATTATGAAGACTATTTTACCGTGATGATTATTATGGTAACAACTTTAAGGTTGACAATACTATCAAACTCTCTGAAGAAACGTTCGTATCCTGACACTAATAACACATGTTACATGCATTTTTCTACTAGATGTTTGCATTTGAGCATGGGTTGTACAGCACGAGATCAATCATCATCGCACATGATCATTATTTCAAGAAAACAAAGGCTTGAGACTAGACGTTGCATGGGTTTTACTTTCCATGAATTCAATAAAGCAAATATGACCGCGGAATCATAGGGAAGGGTGATAAATGAATAAAATAGTGAAAATGTGACGCGAGAAGACTGCAATACTGACGCAGGAATGCTGGTGTTATTTGTTTTCTGAGATTGAAGTCATAAAACGTAAAGACCACAGGTAATCTTTTGGGAGGATGTGTAGCTCTGAGAAGAGCTGTTTTGAACAACGATTAGGCCTTCAGTACAGCGCGCCGTCATCTTCAGCATCGGAAGCGTCAGAAATGAAGCCAGCGTCAATCAAATGGGTCTGCAAATCTTCCAGTTGCTGGGCGCGTTGACTGGCGTACTCGTAGAAGACATTTCGCAGCCCTTCTAGACTGGCCAACTGCAGACGGCAAGTGTAGCGGAAGGAGCGTCGGTTGGCATTGTAAGCTCGGTCATAGCGCACTTGCATGCTCTCGATGCTGTGATTCAACAGACGAATCTGTTGACATGCGCGGCGGAACTTACGATCCAAATGATGGAAGGTAGCTAGTGCGTCGCTAGGGCAAGCCATTATTGTAAGAGACAAGAAAACACCAATAGTCGACAAAAACGATGTAAACCGTATGATGGCGAATAGTGATATGGCTTAAAACAGATACCGCCCTGCATTTATACAGCCGTGTGGCGCTCGAGTGACACGCTCCCTTCTCAACAACGAATGACATCAAACAACTGACACGCATTGAGCAGTTACTTCATGTCCTACTCCCACTGTTAATTGCTTCTGTCACATCTGTCATTCATAACCCGCTGGCCTTAATTGCAATAAACACTTTTAATCGCGACATGCACTGTTCAGCCGCCAAGTGATTAACGTTATAGTGCAAGAGACATGGGCATTTGTGGTTAGCATATTCTCCAATACGTTACAGCTGACAACTTCATCTACCGACAATAATGTAAATGGAAACATGACCAGATATCTTCCACAATCTACATATTCGTGGGTTGATTTGCCAGCCACATACCGATTCAATCACATGCTCAAATTACATGGAAATACAGAAAGATTCGAAATGAACAGAGTTTCTTTCTTGTAACATACATGATCCTTGTGGCAATTATGAAGACTATTTTACCGTGATGATTATTATAGGTTACAACTTTAAGGTTGACAATACTATCAAACTCTCTGAAGAAACGTTCGTATCCTGACACTAATAACACATGTAACATGCATTTTTCTACTAGATGTTTGCATTTGAGCATGGGTTGTACAGCACGAGATCAATCATCATCGCACATGATCATTATTTCAAGAAAACAAAGGCTTGAGACTAGACGTTGCATGGGTTTTACTTTCCATGAATTCAATAAAGCAAATATGACCGCGGAATCATAGGGAAGGGTGATAAATGAATAAAATAGTGAAAATGTGACGCGAGAAGACTGCAATACTGACGCAGGAATGCTGGTGTTATTTGTTTTCTGAGATTATAGTCATGAAACGTAAAGACCACAGGTAATCTTTTGGGAGGATGTGTAGCTCTGAGAAGAGCTGTTTTGAACAACGATTAGGCCTTCAGTACAGCGCGCCGTCATCTTCAGCATCGGAAGCGCCAGAAATGAAGCCAGCGTCAATCAAATGGGTCTGCAAATCTTCCAGTTGCTGGGCGCGTTGACTGGCGTACTCGTAGAAGACATTTCGCAGCCCTTCTAGACTGGCCAACTGCAGACGGCAAGTGTAGCGGAAGGAGCGTCGGTTGGCATTGTAAGCTCGGTCATAGCGCACTTGCATGCTCTCGATGCTGTGATTCAACAGACGAATCTGTTGACATGCGCGGCGGAACTTACGATCCAAATGATGGAAGGTAGCTAGTGCGTCGCTAGGGCAAGCCATTATTGTAAGAGACAAGAAAACACCAATAGTCGACAAAAACGATGTAAACCGTATGATGGCGAATAGTGATATGGCTTAAAACAGATACCGCCCTGCATTTATACAGCCGTGTGGCGCTCGAGTGACACGCTCCCTTCTCAACAACGAATGACATCAAACAACTGACACGCATTGAGCAGTTACTTCATGTCATACTCCCACTGTTAATTGCTTCTGTCACATCTGTCATTCATAACCCGCTGGCCTTAATTGCAATAAACACTTTTAATCGCGACATGCACTGTTCAGCCGCCCAGTGATTAACGTTATAGTGCAAGAGACATGGGCATTTGTGGTTAGCATATTCTCCAATACGTTACAGCTGACAACTTCATCTACCGACAATAATGTAAATGGAAACATGACCAGATATCTTCCACAATCTACATATTCGTGGCTTGATTTGCCAGCCACATACCGATTCAATCACATGCTCAAATTACATGGAAATACAGAAAGATTCGAAATGAACAGAGTTTCTTTCTTGTAACATACATGACCCTTGTGGCAATTATGAAGACTATTTTACCGTGATGATTATTATGGTAACAACTTTAAGGTTGACAATACTATCAAACTCTCTGAAGAAACGTTCGTATCCTGACACTAATAACACATGTAACATGCATTTTTCTACTAGATGTTTGCATTTGAGCATGGGTTGTACAGCACGAGATCAATCATCATCGCACATGATCAATATTTCAAGAAAACAAAGGCTTGAGATTAGACGTTGCATGGGTTTTACTTTCCATGAATTCAATAAAGCAAATATGACCGCGGATCATAGGGAAGGGTGATAAATGAATAAAATAGTGAAAATGTGACGCGAGAAGACTGCAATACTGACGCAGGAATGCTGGTGTTATTTGTTTTCTGAGATTGAAGTCATGAAACGTAAAGACCACAGGTAATCTTTTGGGAGGATGTGTAGCTCTGAGAAGAGCTGTTTTGAACAACGATTAGGCCTTCAGTACAGCGCGCCGTCATCTTCAGCATCGGAAGCGTCAGAAATGAAGCCAGCGTCAATCAAATGGGTCTGCAAATCTTCCAGTTGCTGGGCGCGTTGACTGGCGTACTCGTAGAAGACATTTCGCAGCCCTTCTAGACTGGCCAACTGCAGACGGCAAGTGTAGCGGAAGGAGCGTCGGTTGGCATTGTAAGCTCGGTCATAGCGCACTTGCATGCTCTCGATGCTGTGATTCAACAGACGAATCTGTTGACATGCGCGGCGGAACTTACGATCCAAATGATGGAAGGTAGCTAGTGCGTCGCTAGGGCAAGCCATTATTGTAAGAGACAAGAAAACACCAATAGTCGACAAAAACGATGTGAACCGTATGATGGCGAATAGTGATATGGCTTGAAACAGATACCGCCCTGCATTTATACAGCCGTGTGGCGCTCGAGTGACACGCTTCCTTCTCAACAACGAATGACATCAAACAACTGACACGCATTGAGCAGTTACTTCATGTCATACTCCCACTGTTAATTGCTTCTGTCACATCTGTCATTCATAACCCGCTGGCCTTAATTGCAATAAACACTTTTAATCGCGACATGCACTGTTCAGCCGCCAAGTGATTAACGTTATAGTGCAAGAGACATGGGCATTTGTGGTTAGCATATTCTCCAATACGTTACAGCTGACAACTTCATCTACCGACAATAATGTAAATGGAAACATGACCAGATATCTTCCACAATCTACATATTCGTGGGTTGATTTGCCAGCCACATACCGATTCAATCACATGCTCAAATTACATGGAAATACAGAAAGATTCGAAATGAACAGAGTTTCTTTCTTGTAACATACATGACCCTTGTGGCAATTATGAAGACTATTTTACCGTGATGATTATTATGGTAACAACTTTAAGGTTGACAATACTATCAAACTCTCTGAAGAAACGTTCGTATCCTGACACTAATAACACATGTAACATGCATTTTTCTACTAGATGTTTGCATTTGAGCATGGGTTGTACAGCACGAGATCAATCATCATCGCACATGATCATTATTTCAAGAAAACAAAGGCTTGAGATTAGACGTTGCATGGGTTTTACTTTCCATGAATTCAATAAAGCAAATATGACCGCGGATCATAGGGAAGGGTGATAAATGAATAAAATAGTGAAAATGTGACGCGAGAAGACTGCAATACTGACGCAGGAATGCTGGTGTTATTTGTTTTCTGAGATTGAAGTCATGAAACGTAAAGACCACAGGTAATCTTTTGGGAGGATGTGTAGCTCTGAGAAGAGCTGTTTTGAACAACGATTAGGCCTTCAGTACAGCGCGCCGTCATCTTCAGCATCGGAAGCGTCAGAAATGAAGCCAGCGTCAATCAAATGGGTCTGCAAATCTTCCAGTTGCTGGGCGCGTTGACTGGCGTACTCGTAGAAGACATTTCGCAGCCCTTCTAGACTGGCCAACTGCAGACGGCAAGTGTAGCGGAAGGAGCGTCGGTTGGCATTGTAAGCTCGGTCATAGCGCACTTGCATGCTCTCGATGCTGTGATTCAACAGACGAATCTGTTGACATGCGCGGCGGAACTTACGATCCAAATGATGGAAGGTAGCTAGTGCGTCGCTAGGGCAAGCCATTATTGTAAGAGACAAGAAAACACCAATAGTCGACAAAAATGATGTGAACCGTATGATGGCGAATAGTGATATGGCTTGAAACAGATACCGCCCTGCATTTATACAGCCGTGTGGCGCTCGAGTGACACGCTTCCTTCTCAACAACGAATGACATCAAACAACTGACACGCATTGAGCAGTTACTTCATGTCATACTCCCACTGTTAATTGCTTCTGTCACATCTGTCATTCATAACCCGCTGGCCTTAATTGCAATAAACACTTTTAATCGCGACATGCACTGTTCAGCCGCCAAGTGATTAACGTTATAGTGCAAGAGACATGGGCATTTGTGGTTAGCATATTCTCCAATACGTTACAGCTGACAACTTCATCTACCGACAATAATGTAAATGGAAACATGACCAGATATCTTCCACAATCTACATATTCGTGGCTTGATTTGCCAGCCACATACCGATTCAATCACATGCTCAAATTACATGGAAATACAGAAAGATTCGAAATGAACAGAGTTTCTTTCTTGTAACATACACGACCCTTGTGGCAATTATGAAGACTATTTTACCGTGATGATTATTATGGTAACAACTTTAAGGTTGACAATACTATCAAACTCTCTGAAGAAACGTTCGTATCCTGACACTAATAACACATGTAACATGCATTTTTCTACTAGATGTTTGCATTTGAGCATGGGTTGTACAGCACGAGATCAATCATCATCGCACATGATCATTATTTCAAGAAAACAAAGGCTTGAGACTAGACGTTGCATGGGTTTTACTTTCCATGAATTCAATAAAGCAAATATGACCGCGGAATCATAGGGAAGGGTGATAAATGAATAAAATAGTGAAAATGTGACGCGAGAAGACTGCAATACTGACGCAGGAATGCTGGTGTTATTTGTTTTCTGAGATTGAAGTCATGAAACGTAAAGACCACAGGTAATCTTTTGGGAGGATGTGTAGCTCTGAGAAGAGCTGTTTTGAACAACGATTAGGCCTTCAGTACAGCGCGCCGTCATCTTCAGCATCGGAAGCGTCAGAAATGAAGCCAGCGTCAATCAAATGGGTCTGCAAATCTTCCAGTTGCTGGGCGCGTTGACTGGCGTACTCGTAGAAGACATTTCGCAGCCCTTCTAGACTGGCCAACTGCAGACGGCAAGTGTAGCGGAAGTAGCGTCGGTTGGCATTGTAAGCTCGGTCATAGCGCACTTGCATGCTCTCGATGCTGTGATTCAACAGACGAATCTGTTGACATGCGCGGCGGAACTTACGATCCAAATGATGGAAGGTAGCTAGTGCGTCGCTAGGGCAAGCCATTATTGTAAGAGACAAGAAAACACCAATAGTCGACAAAAACGATGTAAACCGTATGATGGCGAATAGTGATATGGCTTAAAACAGATACCGCCCTGCATTTATACAGCCGTGTGGCGCTCGAGTGACACGCTCCCTTCTCAACAACGAATGACATCAAACAACTGACACGCATTGAGCAGTTACTTCATGTCATACTCCCACTGTTAATTGCTTCTGTCACATCTGTCATTCATAACCCGCTGGCCTTAATTGCAATAAACACTTTTAATCGCGACATGCACTGTTCAGCCGCCAAGTGATTAACGTTATAGTGCAAGAGACATGGGCATTTGTGGTTAGCATATTCTCCAATACGTTACAGCTGACAACTTCATCTACCGACAATAATGTAAATGGAAACATGACCAGATATCTTCCACAATCTACATATTCGTGGGTTGATTTGCCAGCCACATACCGATTCAATCACATGCTCAAATTACATGGAAATACAGAAAGATTCGAAATGAACAGAGTTTCTTTCTTGTAACATACATGACCCTTGTGGCAATTATGAAGACTATTTTACCGTGATGATTATTATGGTAACAACTTTAAGGTTGACAATACTATCAAACTCTCTGAAGAAACGTTCGTATCCTGACACTAATAACACATGTAACATGCATTTTTCTACTAGATGTTTGCATTTGAGCATGGGTTGTACAGCACGAGATCAATCATCATCGCACATGATCATTATTTCAAGAAAACAAAGGCTTGAGACTAGACGTTGCATGGGTTTTACTTTCCATGAATTCAATAAAGCAAATATGACCGCGGAATCATAGGGAAGGGTGATAAATGAATAAAATAGTGAAAATGTGACGCGAGAAGACTGCAATACTGACGCAGGAATGCTGGTGTTATTTGTTTTCTGAGATTGAAGTCATGAAACGTAAAGACCACAGGTAATCTTTTGGGAGGATGTGTAGCTCTGAGAAGAGCTGTTTTGAACAACGATTAGGCCTTCAGTACAGCGCGCCGTCATCTTCAGCATCGGAAGCGCCAGAAATGAAGCCAGCGTCAATCAAATGGGTCTGCAAATCTTCCAGTTGCTGGGCGCGTTGACTGGCGTACTCGTAGAAGACATTTCGCAGCCCTTCTAGACTGGCCAACTGCAGACGGCAAGTGTAGCGGAAGGAGCGTCGGTTGGCATTGTAAGCCCGGTCATAGCGCACTTGCATGCTCTCGATGCTGTGATTCAACAGACGAATCTGTTGACATGCGCGGCGGAACTTACGATCCAAATGATGGAAGGTAGCTAGTGCGTCGCTAGGGCAAGCCATTATTGTAAGAGACAAGAAAACACCAATAGTCGACAAAAACGATGTGAACCGTATGATGGCGAATAGTGATATGGCTTGAAACAGATACCGCCCTGCATTTATACAGCCGTGTGGCGCTCGAGTGACACGCTTCCTTCTCAACAACGAATGACATCAAACAACTGACACGCATTGAGCAGTTACTTCATGTCATACTCCCACTGTTAATTGCTTCTGTCACATCTGTCATTCATAACCCGCTGGCCTTAATTGCAATAAACACTTTTAATCGCGACATGCACTGTTCAGCCACCAAGTGATTAACGTTATAGTGCAAGAGACATGGGCATTTGTGGTTAGCATATTCTCCAATACGTTACAGCTGACAACTTCATCTACCGACAATAATGTAAATGGAAACATGACCAGATGTCTTCCACAATCTACATATTCGTGGCTTGATTTGCCAGCCACATACAGATTCAATCACATGCTCAAATTACATGGAAATACAGAAAGATTCGAAATGAACAGAGTTTCTTTCTTGTAACATACATGACCCTTGTGGCAATTATGAAGACTATTTTACCGTGATGATTATTATGGTAACAACTTTAAGGTTGACAATACTATCAAACTCTCTGAAGAAACGTTCGTATCCTGACACTAATAACACATGTAACATGCATTTTTCTACTAGATGTTTGCATTTGAGCATGGGTTGTACAGCACGAGATCAATCATCATCGCACATGATCATTATTTCAAGAAAACAAAGGCTTGAGATTAGACGTTGCATGGGTTTTACTTTCCATGAATTCAATAAAGCAAATATGACCGCGGATCATAGGGAAGGGTGATAAATGAATAAAATAGTGAAAATGTGACGCGAGAAGACTGCAATACTGACGCAGGAATGCTGGTGTTATTTGTTTTCTGAGATTGAAGTCATGAAACGTAAAGACCACAGGTAATCTTTTGGGAGGATGTGTAGCTCTGAGAAGAGCTGTTTTGAACAACGATTAGGCCTTCAGTACAGCGCGCCGTCATCTTCAGCATCGGAAGCGTCAGAAATGAAGCCAGCGTCAATCAAATGGGTCTGCAAATCTTCCAGTTGCTGGGCGCGTTGACTGGCGTACTCGTAGAAGACATTTCGCAGCCCTTCTAGACTGGCCAACTGCAGACGGCAAGTGTAGCGGAAGGAGCGTCGGTTGGCATTGTAAGCTCGGTCATAGCGCACTTGCATGCTCTCGATGCTGTGATTCAACAGACGAATCTGTTGACATGCGCGGCGGAACTTACGATCCAAATGATGGAAGGTAGCTAGTGCGTCGCTAGGGCAAGCCATTATTGTAAGAGACAAGAAAACACCAATAGTCGACAAAAATGATGTGAACCGAATGATGGCGAATAGTGATATGGCTTGAAACAGATACCGCCCTGCATTTATACAGCCGTGTGGCGCTCGAGTGACACGCTTCCTTCTCAACAACGAATGACATCAAACAACTGACACGCATTGAGCAGTTACTTCATGTCATACTCCCACTGTTAATTGCTTCTGTCACATCTGTCATTCATAACCCGCTGGCCTTAATTGCAATAAACACTTTTAATCGCGACATGCACTGTTCAGCCGCCAAGTGATTAACGTTATAGTGCAAGAGACATGGGCATTTGTGGTTAGCATATTCTCCAATACGTTACAGCTGACAACTTCATCTACCGACAATAATGTAAATGGAAACATGACCAGATATCTTCCACAATCTACATATTCGTGGCTTGATTTGCCAGCCACATACCGATTCAATCACATGCTCAAATTACATGGAAATACAGAAAGATTCGAAATGAACAGAGTTTCTTTCTTGTAACATACACGACCCTTGTGGCAATTATGAAGACTATTTTACCGTGATGATTATTATGGTAACAACTTTAAGGTTGACAATACTATCAAACTCTCTGAAGAAACGTTCGTATCCTGACACTAATAACACATGTAACATGCATTTTTCTACTAGATGTTTGCATTTGAGCATGGGTTGTACAGCACGAGATCAATCATCATCGCACATGATCATTATTTCAAGAAAACAAAGGCTTGAGACTAGACGTTGCATGGGTTTTACTTTCCATGAATTCAATAAAGCAAATATGACCGCGGAATCATAGGGAAGGGTGATAAATGAATAAAATAGTGAAAATGTGACGCGAGAAGACTGCAATACTGACGCAGGAATGCTGGTGTTATTTGTTTTCTGAGATTGAAGTCATGAAACGTAAAGACCACAGGTAATCTTTTGGGAGGATGTGTAGCTCTGAGAAGAGCTGTTTTGAACAACGATTAGGCCTTCAGTACAGCGCGCCGTCATCTTCAGCATCGGAAGCGTCAGAAATGAAGCCAGCGTCAATCAAATGGGTCTGCAAATCTTCCAGTTGCTGGGCGCGTTGACTGGCGTACTCGTAGAAGACATTTCGCAGCCCTTCTAGACTGGCCAACTGCAGACGGCAAGTGTAGCGGAAGTAGCGTCGGTTGGCATTGTAAGCTCGGTCATAGCGCACTTGCATGCTCTCGATGCTGTGATTCAACAGACGAATCTGTTGACATGCGCGGCGGAACTTACGATCCAAATGATGGAAGGTAGCTAGTGCGTCGCTAGGGCAAGCCATTATTGTAAGAGACAAGAAAACACCAATAGTCGACAAAAACGATGTAAACCGTATGATGGCGAATAGTGATATGGCTTAAAACAGATACCGCCCTGCATTTATACAGCCGTGTGGCGCTCGAGTGACACGCTCCCTTCTCAACAACGAATGACATCAAACAACTGACACGCATTGAGCAGTTACTTCATGTCATACTCCCACTGTTAATTGCTTCTGTCACATCTGTCATTCATAACCCGCTGGCCTTAATTGCAATAAACACTTTTAATCGCGACATGCACTGTTCAGCCGCCAAGTGATTAACGTTATAGTGCAAGAGACATGGGCATTTGTGGTTAGCATATTCTCCAATACGTTACAGCTGACAACTTCATCTACCGACAATAATGTAAATGGAAACATGACCAGATATCTTCCACAATCTACATATTCGTGGGTTGATTTGCCAGCCACATACCGATTCAATCACATGCTCAAATTACATGGAAATACAGAAAGATTCGAAATGAACAGAGTTTCTTTCTTGTAACATACATGACCCTTGTGGCAATTATGAAGACTATTTTACCGTGATGATTATTATGGTAACAACTTTAAGGTTGACAATACTATCAAACTCTCTGAAGAAACGTTCGTATCCTGACACTAATAACACATGTAACATGCATTTTTCTACTAGATGTTTGCATTTGAGCATGGGTTGTACAGCACGAGATCAATCATCATCGCACATGATCATTATTTCAAGAAAACAAAGGCTTGAGACTAGACGTTGCATGGGTTTTACTTTCCATGAATTCAATAAAGCAAATATGACCGCGGAATCATAGGGAAGGGTGATAAATGAATAAAATAGTGAAAATGTGACGCGAGAAGACTGCAATACTGACGCAGGAATGCTGGTGTTATTTGTTTTCTGAGATTGAAGTCATGAAACGTAAAGACCACAGGTAATCTTTTGGGAGGATGTGTAGCTCTGAGAAGAGCTGTTTTGAACAACGATTAGGCCTTCAGTACAGCGCGCCGTCATCTTCAGCATCGGAAGCGCCAGAAATGAAGCCAGCGTCAATCAAATGGGTCTGCAAATCTTCCAGTTGCTGGGCGCGTTGACTGGCGTACTCGTAGAAGACATTTCGCAGCCCTTCTAGACTGGCCAACTGCAGACGGCAAGTGTAGCGGAAGGAGCGTCGGTTGGCATTGTAAGCCCGGTCATAGCGCACTTGCATGCTCTCGATGCTGTGATTCAACAGACGAATCTGTTGACATGCGCGGCGGAACTTACGATCCAAATGATGGAAGGTAGCTAGTGCGTCGCTAGGGCAAGCCATTATTGTAAGAGACAAGAAAACACCAATAGTCGACAAAAACGATGTGAACCGTATGATGGCGAATAGTGATATGGCTTGAAACAGATACCGCCCTGCATTTATACAGCCGTGTGGCGCTCGAGTGACACGCTTCCTTCTCAACAACGAATGACATCAAACAACTGACACGCATTGAGCAGTTACTTCATGTCATACTCCCACTGTTAATTGCTTCTGTCACATCTGTCATTCATAACCCGCTGGCCTTAATTGCAATAAACACTTTTAATCGCGACATGCACTGTTCAGCCACCAAGTGATTAACGTTATAGTGCAAGAGACATGGGCATTTGTGGTTAGCATATTCTCCAATACGTTACAGCTGACAACTTCATCTACCGACAATAATGTAAATGGAAACATGACCAGATGTCTTCCACAATCTACATATTCGTGGCTTGATTTGCCAGCCACATACAGATTCAATCACATGCTCAAATTACATGGAAATACAGAAAGATTCGAAATGAACAGAGTTTCTTTCTTGTAACATACATGACCCTTGTGGCAATTATGAAGACTATTTTACCGTGATGATTATTATGGTAACAACTTTAAGGTTGACAATACTATCAAACTCTCTGAAGAAACGTTCGTATCCTGACACTAATAACACATGTAACATGCATTTTTCTACTAGATGTTTGCATTTGAGCATGGGTTGTACAGCACGAGATCAATCATCATCGCACATGATCATTATTTCAAGAAAACAAAGGCTTGAGACTAGACGTTGCATGGGTTTTACTTTCCATGAATTCAATAAAGCAAATATGACCGCGGAATCATAGGGAAGGGTGATAAATGAATAAAATAGTGAAAATGTGACGCGAGAAGACTGCAATACTGACGCAGGAATGCTGGTGTTATTTGTTTTCTGAGATTGAAGTCATGAAACGTAAAGACCACAGGTAATCTTTTGGGAGGATGTGTAGCTCTGAGAAGAGCTGTTTTGAACAACGATTAGGCCTTCAGTACAGCGCGCCGTCATCTTCAGCATCGGAAGCGTCAGAAATGAAGCCAGCGTCAATCAAATGGGTCTGCAAATCTTCCAGTTGCTGGGCGCGTTGACTGGCGTACTCGTAGAAGACATTTCGCAGCCCTTCTAGACTGGCCAACTGCAGACGGCAAGTGTAGCGGAAGGAGCGTCGGTTGGCATTGTAAGCTCGGTCATAGCGCACTTGCATGCTCTCGATGCTGTGATTCAACAGACGAATCTGTTGACATGCGCGGCGGAACTTACGATCCAAATGATGGAAGGTAGCTAGTGCGTCGCTAGGGCAAGCCATTATTGTAAGAGACAAGAAAACACCAATAGTCGTCAAAAACGATGTAAACCGTATGATGGCGAATAGTGATATGGCTTAAAACAGATACCGCCCTGCATTTATACAGCCGTGTGGCGCTCGAGTGACACGCTCCCTTCTCAACAACGAATGACATCAAACAACTGACACGCATTGAGCAGTTACTTCATGTCATACTCCCACTGTTAATTGCTTCTGTCACATCTGTCATTCATAACCCGCTGGCCTTAATTGCAATAAACACTTTTAATCGCGACATGCACTGTTCAGCCGCCAAGTGATTAACGTTATAGTGCAAGAGACATGGGCATTTGTGGTTAGCATATTCTCCAATACGTTACAGCTGACAACTTCATCTACCGACAATAATGTAAATGGAAACATGACCAGATATCTTCCACAATCTACATATTCGTGGCTTGATTTGCCAGCCACATACCGATTCAATCACATGCTCAAATTACATGGAAATACAGAAAGATTCGAAATGAACAGAGTTTCTTTCTTGTTACATACATGACCCTTGTGGCAATTATGAAGACTATTTTACCGTGATGATTATTATGGTAACAACTTTAAGGTTGACAATACTATCAAACTCTCTGAAGAAACGTTCGTATCCTGACACTAATAACACATGTTACATGCATTTTTCTACTAGATGTTTGCATTTGAGCATGGGTTGTACAGCACGAGATCAATCATCATCGCACATGATCATTATTTCAAGAAAACAAAGGCTTGAGACTAGACGTTGCATGGGTTTTACTTTCCATGAATTCAATAAAGCAAATATGACCGCGGAATCATAGGGAAGGGTGATAAATGAATAAAATAGTGAAAATGTGACGCGAGAAGACTGCAATACTGACGCAGGAATGCTGGTGTTATTTGTTTTCTGAGATTGAAGTCATGAAACGTAAAGACCACAGGTAATCTTTTGGGAGGATGTGTAGCTCTGAGAAGAGCTGTTTTGAACAACGATTAGGCCTTCAGTACAGCGCGCCGTCATCTTCAGCATCGGAAGCGTCAGAAATGAAGCCAGCGTCAATCAAATGGGTCTGCAAATCTTCCAGTTGCTGGGCGCGTTGACTGGCGTACTCGTAGAAGACATTTCGCAGCCCTTCTAGACTGGCCAACTGCAGACGGCAAGTGTAGCGGAAGGAGCGTCGGTTGGCATTGTAAGCTCGGTCATAGCGCACTTGCATGCTCTCGATGCTGTGATTCAACAGACGAATCTGTTGACATGCGCGGCGGAACTTACGATCCAAATGATGGAAGGTAGCTAGTGCGTCGCTAGGGCAAGCCATTATTGTAAGAGACAAGAAAACACCAATAGTCGACAAAAACGATGTAAACCGTATGATGGCGAATAGTGATATGGCTTAAAACAGATACCGCCCTGCATTTATACAGCCGTGTGGCGCTCGAGTGACACGCTCCCTTCTCAACAACGAATGACATCAAACAACTGACACGCATTGAGCAGTTACTTCATGTCCTACTCCCACTG
The DNA here is from genome assembly GCA_964019135.1 of Arenicola marina. Classification (NCBI taxonomy): domain Eukaryota; kingdom Metazoa; phylum Annelida; class Polychaeta; family Arenicolidae; genus Arenicola; species Arenicola marina. The sequence continues at coordinate 4,414,177 of OZ025254.1, read as the reverse complement.
TTAATTGCTTCTGTCACATCTGTCATTCATAACCCGCTGGCCTTAATTGCAATAAACACTTTTAATCGCGACATGCACTGTTCAGCCGCCAAGTGATTAACGTTATAGTGCAAGAGACATGGGCATTTGTGGTTAGCATATTCTCCAATACGTTACAGCTGACAACTTCATCTACCGACAATAATGTAAATGGAAACATGACCAGATATCTTCCACAATCTACATATTCGTGGGTTGATTTGCCAGCCACATACCGATTCAATCACATGCTCAAATTACATGGAAATACAGAAAGATTCGAAATGAACAGAGTTTCTTTCTTGTAACATACATGACCCTTGTGGCAATTATGAAGACTATTTTACCGTGATGATTATTATAGGTAACAACTTTAAGGTTGACAATACTATCAAACTCTCTGAAGAAACGTTCGTATCCTGACACTAATAACACATGTAACATGCATTTTTCTACTAGATGTTTGCATTTGAGCATGGGTTGTACAGCACGAGATCAATCATCATCGCACATGATCATTATTTCAAGAAAACAAAGGCTTGAGACTAGACGTTGCATGGGTTTTACTTTCCATGAATTCAATAAAGCAAATATGACCGCGGAATCATAGGGAAGGGTGATAAATGAATAAAATAGTGAAAATGTGACGCGAGAAGACTGCAATACTGACGCAGGAATGCTGGTGTTATTTGTTTTCTGAGATTGAAGTCATGAAACGTAAAGACCACAGGTAATCTTTTGGGAGGATGTGTAGCTCTGAGAAGAGCTGTTTTGAACAACGATTAGGCCTTCAGTACAGCGCGCCGTCATCTTCAGCATCGGAAGCGCCAGAAATGAAGCCAGCGTCAATCAAATGGGTCTGCAAATCTTCCAGTTGCTGGGCGCGTTGACTGGCGTACTCGTAGAAGACATTTCGCAGCCCTTCTAGACTGGCCAACTGCAGACGGCAAGTGTAGCGGAAGGAGCGTCGGTTGGCATTGTAAGCCCGGTCATAGCGCACTTGCATGCTCTCGATGCTGTGATTCAACAGACGAATCTGTTGACATGCGCGGCGGAACTTACGATCCAAATGATGGAAGGTAGCTAGTGCGTCGCTAGGGCAAGCCATTATTGTAAGAGACAAGAAAACACCAATAGTCGACAAAAACGATGTGAACCGTATGATGGCGAATAGTGATATGGCTTGAAACAGATACCGCCCTGCATTTATACAGCCGTGTGGCGCTCGAGTGACACGCTTCCTTCTCAACAACGAATGACATCAAACAACTGACACGCATTGAGCAGTTACTTCATGTCATACTCCCACTGTTAATTGCTTCTGTCACATCTGTCATTCATAACCCGCTGGCCTTAATTGCAATAAACACTTTTAATCGCGACATGCACTGTTCAGCCACCAAGTGATTAACGTTATAGTGCAAGAGACATGGGCATTTGTGGTTAGCATATTCTCCAATACGTTACAGCTGACAACTTCATCTACCGACAATAATGTAAATGGAAACATGACCAGATGTCTTCCACAATCTACATATTCGTGGCTTGATTTGCCAGCCACATACAGATTCAATCACATGCTCAAATTACATGGAAATACAGAAAGATTCGAAATGAACAGAGTTTCTTTCTTGTAACATACATGACCCTTGTGGCAATTATGAAGACTATTTTACCGTGATGATTATTATGGTAACAACTTTAAGGTTGACAATACTATCAAACTCTCTGAAGAAACGTTCGTATCCTGACACTAATAACACATGTAACATGCATTTTTCTACTAGATGTTTGCATTTGAGCATGGGTTGTACAGCACGAGATCAATCATCATCGCACATGATCATTATTTCAAGAAAACAAAGGCTTGAGACTAGACGTTGCATGGGTTTTACTTTCCATGAATTCAATAAAGCAAATATGACCGCGGAATCATAGGGAAGGGTGATAAATGAATAAAATAGTGAAAATGTGACGCGAGAAGACTGCAATACTGACGCAGGAATGCTGGTGTTATTTGTTTTCTGAGATTGAAGTCATGAAACGTAAAGACCACAGGTAATCTTTTGGGAGGATGTGTAGCTCTGAGAAGAGCTGTTTTGAACAACGATTAGGCCTTCAGTACAGCGCGCCGTCATCTTCAGCATCGGAAGCGTCAGAAATGAAGCCAGCGTCAATCAAATGGGTCTGCAAATCTTCCAGTTGCTGGGCGCGTTGACTGGCGTACTCGTAGAAGACATTTCGCAGCCCTTCTAGACTGGCCAACTGCAGACGGCAAGTGTAGCGGAAGGAGCGTCGGTTGGCATTGTAAGCTCGGTCATAGCGCACTTGCATGCTCTCGATGCTGTGATTCAACAGACGAATCTGTTGACATGCGCGGCGGAACTTACGATCCAAATGATGGAAGGTAGCTAGTGCGTCGCTAGGGCAAGCCATTATTGTAAGAGACAAGAAAACACCAATAGTCGTCAAAAACGATGTAAACCGTATGATGGCGAATAGTGATATGGCTTAAAACAGATACCGCCCTGCATTTATACAGCCGTGTGGCGCTCGAGTGACACGCTCCCTTCTCAACAACGAATGACATCAAACAACTGACACGCATTGAGCAGTTACTTCATGTCATACTCCCACTGTTAATTGCTTCTGTCACATCTGTCATTCATAACCCGCTGGCCTTAATTGCAATAAACACTTTTAATCGCGACATGCACTGTTCAGCCGCCAAGTGATTAACGTTATAGTGCAAGAGACATGGGCATTTGTGGTTAGCATATTCTCCAATACGTTACAGCTGACAACTTCATCTACCGACAATAATGTAAATGGAAACATGACCAGATATCTTCCACAATCTACATATTCGTGGCTTGATTTGCCAGCCACATACCGATTCAATCACATGCTCAAATTACATGGAAATACAGAAAGATTCGAAATGAACAGAGTTTCTTTCTTGTTACATACATGACCCTTGTGGCAATTATGAAGACTATTTTACCGTGATGATTATTATGGTAACAACTTTAAGGTTGACAATACTATCAAACTCTCTGAAGAAACGTTCGTATCCTGACACTAATAACACATGTTACATGCATTTTTCTACTAGATGTTTGCATTTGAGCATGGGTTGTACAGCACGAGATCAATCATCATCGCACATGATCATTATTTCAAGAAAACAAAGGCTTGAGACTAGACGTTGCATGGGTTTTACTTTCCATGAATTCAATAAAGCAAATATGACCGCGGAATCATAGGGAAGGGTGATAAATGAATAAAATAGTGAAAATGTGACGCGAGAAGACTGCAATACTGACGCAGGAATGCTGGTGTTATTTGTTTTCTGAGATTGAAGTCATGAAACGTAAAGACCACAGGTAATCTTTTGGGAGGATGTGTAGCTCTGAGAAGAGCTGTTTTGAACAACGATTAGGCCTTCAGTACAGCGCGCCGTCATCTTCAGCATCGGAAGCGTCAGAAATGAAGCCAGCGTCAATCAAATGGGTCTGCAAATCTTCCAGTTGCTGGGCGCGTTGACTGGCGTACTCGTAGAAGACATTTCGCAGCCCTTCTAGACTGGCCAACTGCAGACGGCAAGTGTAGCGGAAGGAGCGTCGGTTGGCATTGTAAGCTCGGTCATAGCGCACTTGCATGCTCTCGATGCTGTGATTCAACAGACGAATCTGTTGACATGCGCGGCGGAACTTACGATCCAAATGATGGAAGGTAGCTAGTGCGTCGCTAGGGCAAGCCATTATTGTAAGAGACAAGAAAACACCAATAGTCGACAAAAACGATGTAAACCGTATGATGGCGAATAGTGATATGGCTTAAAACAGATACCGCCCTGCATTTATACAGCCGTGTGGCGCTCGAGTGACACGCTCCCTTCTCAACAACGAATAACATCAAACAACTGACACGCATTGAGCAGTTACTTCATGTCCTACTCCCACTGTTAATTGCTTCTGTCACATCTGTCATTCATAACCCGCTGGCCTTAATTGCAATAAACACTTTTAATCGCGACATGCACTGTTCAGCCGCCAAGTGATTAACGTTATAGTGCAAGAGACATGGGCATTTGTGGTTAGCATATTCTCCAATACGTTACAGCTGACAACTTCATCTACCGACAATAATGTAAATGGAAACATGACCAGATATCTTCCACAATCTACATATTCGTGGGTTGATTTGCCAGCCACATACCGATTCAATCACATGCTCAAATTACATGGAAATACAGAAAGATTCGAAATGAACAGAGTTTCTTTCTTGTAACATACATGACCCTTGTGGCAATTATGAAGACTATTTTACCGTGATGATTATTATAGGTAACAACTTTAAGGTTGACAATACTATCAAACTCTCTGAAGAAACGTTCGTATCCTGACACTAATAACACATGTAACATGCATTTTTCTACTAGATGTTTGCATTTGAGCATGGGTTGTACAGCACGAGATCAATCATCATCGCACATGATCATTATTTCAAGAAAACAAAGGCTTGAGACTAGACGTTGCATGGGTTTTACTTTCCATGAATTCAATAAAGCAAATATGACCGCGGAATCATAGGGAAGGGTGATAAATGAATAAAATAGTGAAAATGTGACGCGAGAAGACTGCAATACTGACGCAGGAATGCTGGTGTTATTTGTTTTCTGAGATTGAAGTCATGAAACGTAAAGACCACAGGTAATCTTTTGGGAGGATGTGTAGCTCTGAGAAGAGCTGTTTTGAACAACGATTAGGCCTTCAGTACAGCGCGCCGTCATCTTCAGCATCGGAAGCGTCAGAAATGAAGCCAGCGTCAATCAAATGGGTCTGCAAATCTTCCAGTTGCTGGGCGCGTTGACTGGCGTACTCGTAGAAGACATTTCGCAGCCCTTCTAGACTGGCCAACTGCAGACGGCAAGTGTAGCGGAAGGAGCGTCGTTTGGCATTGTAAGCTCGGTCATAACGCACTTGCATGCTCTCGATGCTGTGATTCAACAGACGAATCTGTTGACATGCGCGGCGGAACTTACGATCCAAATGATGGAAGGTAGCTAGTGCGTCGCTAGGGCAAGCCATTATTGTAAGAGACAAGAAAACACCAATAGTCGACAAAAACGATGTGAACCGTATGATGGCGAATAGTGATATGGCTTGAAACAGATACCGCCCTGCATTTATACAGCCGTGTGGCGCTCGAGTGACACGCTTCCTTCTCAACAACGAATGACATCAAACAACTGACACGCATTGAGCAGTTACTTCATGTCATACTCCCACTGTTAATTGCTTCTGTCACATCTGTCATTCATAACCCGCTGGCCTTAATTGCAATAAACACTTTTAATCGCGACATGCACTGTTCAGCCGCCAAGTGATTAACGTTATAGTGCAAGAGACATGGGCATTTGGGGTTAGCATATTCTCCAATACGTTACAGCTGACAACTTCATCTACCGACAATAATGTAAATGGAAACATGACCAGATATCTTCCACAATCTACATATTCGTGGCTTGATTTGCCAGCCACATACCGATTCAATCACATGCTCAAATTACATGGAAATACAGAAAGATTCGAAATGAACAGAGTTTCTTTCTTGTAACATACATGACCCTTGTGGCAATTATGAAGACTATTTTACCGTGATGATTATTATGGTAACAACTTTAAGGTTGACAATACTATCAAACTCTCTGAAGAAACGTTCGTATCCTGACACTAATAACACATGTAACATGCATTTTTCTACTAGATGTTTGCATTTGAGCATGGGTTGTACAGCACGAGATCAATCATCATCGCACATGATCATTATTTCAAGAAAACAAAGGCTTGAGATTAGACGTTGCATGGGTTTTACTTTCCATGAATTCAATAAAGCAAATATGACCGCGGATCATAGGGAAGGGTGATAAATGAATAAAATAGTGAAAATGTGACGCGAGAAGACTGCAATACTGACGCAGGAATGCTGGTGTTATTTGTTTTCTGAGATTGAAGTCATGAAACGTAAAGACCACAGGTAATCTTTTGGGAGGATGTGTAGCTCTGAGAAGAGCTGTTTTGAACAACGATTAGGCCTTCAGTACAGCGCGCCGTCATCTTCAGCATCGGAAGCGTCAGAAATGAAGCCAGCGTCAATCAAATGGGTCTGCAAATCTTCCAGTTGCTGGGCGCGTTGACTGGCGTACTCGTAGAAGACATTTCGCAGCCCTTCTAGACTGGCCAACTGCAGACGGCAAGTGTAGCGGAAGGAGCGTCGGTTGGCATTGTAAGCTCGGTCATAGCGCACTTGCATGCTCTCGATGCTGTGATTCAACAGACGAATCTGTTGACATGCGCGGCGGAACTTACGATCCAAATGATGGAAGGTAGCTAGTGCGTCGCTAGGGCAAGCCATTATTGTAAGAGACAAGAAAACACCAATAGTCGACAAAAACGATGTGAACCGTATGATGGCGAATAGTGATATGGCTTGAAACAGATACCGCCCTGCATTTATACAGCCGTGTGGCGCTCGAGTGACACGCTCCCTTCTCAACAACGAATGACATCAAACAACTGACACGCATTGAGCAGTTACTTCATGTCCTACTCCCACTGTTAATTGCTTCTGTCACATCTGTCATTCATAACCCGCTGGCCTTAATTGCAATAAACACTTTTAATCGCGACATGCACTGTTCAGCCGCCAAGTGATTAACGTTATAGTGCAAGAGACATGGGCATTTGTGGTTAGCATATTCTCCAATACGTTACAGCTGACAACTTCATCTACCGACAATAATGTAAATGGAAACATGACCAGATATCTTCCACAATCTACATATTCGTGGGTTGATTTGCCAGCCACATACCGATTCAATCACATGCTCAAATTACATGGAAATACAGAAAGATTCGAAATGAACAGAGTTTCTTTCTTGTAACATACATGACCCTTGTGGCAATTATGAAGACTATTTTACCGTGATGATTATTATAGGTAACAACTTTAAGGTTGACAATACTATCAAACTCTCTGAAGAAACGTTCGTATCCTGACACTAATAACACATGTAACATGCATTTTTCTACTAGATGTTTGCATTTGAGCATGGGTTGTACAGCACGAGATCAATCATCATCGCACATGATCATTATTTCAAGAAAACAAAGGCTTGAGACTAGACGTTGCATGGGTTTTACTTTCCATGAATTCAATAAAGCAAATATGACCGCGGAATCATAGGGAAGGGTGATAAATGAATAAAATAGTGAAAATGTGACGCGAGAAGACTGCAATACTGACGCAGGAATGCTGGTGTTATTTGTTTTCTGAGATTGAAGTCATGAAACGTAAAGACCACAGGTAATCTTTTGGGAGGATGTGTAGCTCTGAGAAGAGCTGTTTTGAACAACGATTAGGCCTTCAGTACAGCGCGCCGTCATCTTCAGCATCGGAAGCGTCAGAAATGAAGCCAGCGTCAATCAAATGGGTCTGCAAATCTTCCAGTTGCTGGGCGCGTTGACTGGCGTACTCGTAGAAGACATTTCGCAGCCCTTCTAGACTGGCCAACTGCAGACGGCAAGTGTAGCGGAAGGAGCGTCGTTTGGCATTGTAAGCTCGGTCATAACGCACTTGCATGCTCTCGATGCTGTGATTCAACAGACGAATCTGTTGACATGCGCGGCGGAACTTACGATCCAAATGATGGAAGGTAGCTAGTGCGTCGCTAGGGCAAGCCATTATTGTAAGAGACAAGAAAACACCAATAGTCGACAAAAACGATGTGAACCGTATGATGGCGAATAGTGATACGGCTTGAAACAGATACCGCCCTGCATTTATACAGCCGTGTGGCGCTCGAGTGACACGCTTCCTTCTCAACAACGAATGACATCAAACAACTGACACGCATTGAGCAGTTACTTCATGTCATACTCCCACTGTTAATTGCTTCTGTCACATCTGTCATTCATAACCCGCTGGCCTTAATTGCAATAAACACTTTTAATCGCGACATGCACTGTTCAGCCGCCAAGTGATTAACGTTATAGTGCAAGAGACATGGGCATTTGGGGTTAGCATATTCTCCAATACGTTACAGCTGACAACTTCATCTACCGACAATAATGTAAATGGAAACATGACCAGATATCTTCCACAATCTACATATTCGTGGCTTGATTTGCCAGCCACATACCGATTCAATCACATGCTCAAATTACATGGAAATACAGAAAGATTCGAAATGAACAGAGTTTCTTTCTTGTAACATACATGACCCTTGTGGCAATTATGAAGACTATTTTACCGTGATGATTATTATGGTAACAACTTTAAGGTTGACAATACTATCAAACTCTCTGAAGAAACGTTCGTATCCTGACACTAATAACACATGTAACATGCATTTTTCTACTAGATGTTTGCATTTGAGCATGGGTTGTACAGCACGAGATCAATCATCATCGCACATGATCATTATTTCAAGAAAACAAAGGCTTGAGATTAGACGTTGCATGGGTTTTACTTTCCATGAATTCAATAAAGCAAATATGACCGCGGATCATAGGGAAGGGTGATAAATGAATAAAATAGTGAAAATGTGACGCGAGAAGACTGCAATACTGACGCAGGAATGCTGGTGTTATTTGTTTTCTGAGATTGAAGTCATGAAACGTAAAGACCACAGGTAATCTTTTGGGAGGATGTGTAGCTCTGAGAAGAGCTGTTTTGAACAACGATTAGGCCTTCAGTACAGCGCGCCGTCATCTTCAGCATCGGAAGCGTCAGAAATGAAGCCAGCGTCAATCAAATGGGTCTGCAAATCTTCCAGTTGCTGGGCGCGTTGACTGGCGTACTCGTAGAAGACATTTCGCAGCCCTTCTAGACTGGCCAACTGCAGACGGCAAGTGTAGCGGAAGGAGCGTCGGTTGGCATTGTAAGCTCGGTCATAGCGCACTTGCATGCTCTCGATGCTGTGATTCAACAGACGAATCTGTTGACATGCGCGGCGGAACTTACGATCCAAATGATGGAAGGTAGCTAGTGCGTCGCTAGGGCAAGCCATTATTGTAAGAGACAAGAAAACACCAATAGTCGACAAAAACGATGTGAACCGTATGATGGCGAATAGTGATATGGCTTGAAACAGATACCGCCCTGCATTTATACAGCCGTGTGGCGCTCGAGTGACACGCTTCCTTCTCAACAACGAATGACATCAAACAACTGACACGCATTGAGCAGTTACTTCATGTCATACTCCCACTGTTAATTGCTTCTGTCACATCTGTCATTCATAACCCGCTGGCCTTAATTGCAATAAACACTTTTAATCGCGACATGCACTGTTCAGCCGCCAAGTGATTAACGTTATAGTGCAAGAGACATGGGCATTTGTGGTTAGCATATTCTCCAATACGTTACAGCTGACAACTTCATCTACCGACAATAATGTAAATGGAAACATGACCAGATATCTTCCACAATCTACATATTCGTGGGTTGATTTGCCAGCCACATACCGATTCAATCACATGCTCAAATTACATGGAAATACAGAAAGATTCGAAATGAACAGAGTTTCTTTCTTGTAACATACACGACCCTTGTGGCAATTATGAAGACTATTTTACCGTGATGATTATTATGGTAACAACTTTAAGGTTGACAATACTATCAAACTCTCTGAAGAAACGTTCGTATCCTGACACTAATAACACATGTAACATGCATTTTTCTACTAGATGTTTGCATTTGAGCATGGGTTGTACAGCACGAGATCAATCATCATCGCACATGATCATTATTTCAAGAAAACAAAGGCTTGAGACTAGACGTTGCATGGGTTTTACTTTCCATGAATTCAATAAAGCAAATATGACCGCGGAATCATAGGGAAGGGTGATAAATGAATAAAATAGTGAAAATGTGACGCGAGAAGACTGCAATACTGACGCAGGAATGCTGGTGTTATTTGTTTTCTGAGATTGAAGTCATGAAACGTAAAGACCACAGGTAATCTTTTGGGAGGATGTGTAGCTCTGAGAAGAGCTGTTTTGAACAACGATTAGGCCTTCAGTACAGCGCGCCGTCATCTTCAGCATCGGAAGCGCCAGAAATGAAGCCAGCGTCAATCAAATGGGTCTGCAAATCTTCCAGTTGCTGGGCGCGTTGACTGGCGTACTCGTAGAAGACATTTCGCAGCCCTTCTAGACTGGCCAACTGCAGACGGCAAGTGTAGCGGAAGGAGCGTCGGTTGGCATTGTAAGCCCGGTCATAGCGCACTTGCATGCTCTCGATGCTGTGATTCAACAGACGAATCTGTTGACATGCGCGGCGGAACTTACGATCCAAATGATGGAAGGTAGCTAGTGCGTCGCTAGGGCAAGCCATTATTGTAAGAGACAAGAAAACACCAATAGTCGACAAAAACGATGTGAACCGTATGATGGCGAATAGTGATATGGCTTGAAACAGATACCGCCCTGCATTTATACAGCCGTGTGGCGCTCGAGTGACACGCTTCCTTCTCAACAACGAATGACATCAAACAACTGACACGCATTGAGCAGTTACTTCATGTCATACTCCCACTGTTAATTGCTTCTGTCACATCTGTCATTCATAACCCGCTGGCCTTAATTGCAATAAACACTTTTAATCGCGACATGCACTGTTCAGCCACCAAGTGATTAACGTTATAGTGCAAGAGACATGGGCATTTGTGGTTAGCATATTCTCCAATACGTTACAGCTGACAACTTCATCTACCGACAATAATGTAAATGGAAACATGACCAGATGTCTTCCACAATCTACATATTCGTGGCTTGATTTGCCAGCCACATACAGATTCAATCACATGCTCAAATTACATGGAAATACAGAAAGATTCGAAATGAACAGAGTTTCTTTCTTGTAACATACATGACCCTTGTGGCAATTATGAAGACTATTTTACCGTGATGATTATTATGGTAACAACTTTAAGGTTGACAATACTATCAAACTCTCTGAAGAAACGTTCGTATCCTGACACTAATAACACATGTAACATGCATTTTTCTACTAGATGTTTGCATTTGAGCATGGGTTGTACAGCACGAGATCAATCATCATCGCACATGATCATTATTTCAAGAAAACAAAGGCTTGAGACTAGACGTTGCATGGGTTTTACTTTCCATGAATTCAATAAAGCAAATATGACCGCGGAATCATAGGGAAGGGTGATAAATGAATAAAATAGTGAAAATGTGACGCGAGAAGACTGCAATACTGACGCAGGAATGCTGGTGTTATTTGTTTTCTGAGATTGAAGTCATGAAACGTAAAGACCACAGGTAATCTTTTGGGAGGATGTGTAGCTCTGAGAAGAGCTGTTTTGAACAACGATTAGGCCTTCAGTACAGCGCGCCGTCATCTTCAGCATCGGAAGCGTCAGAAATGAAGCCAGCGTCAATCAAATGGGTCTGCAAATCTTCCAGTTGCTGGGCGCGTTGACTGGCGTACTCGTAGAAGACATTTCGCAGCCCTTCTAGACTGGCCAACTGCAGACGGCAAGTGTAGCGGAAGGAGCGTCGGTTGGCATTGTAAGCCTGGTCATAGCGCACTTGCATGCTCTCGATGCTGTGATTCAACAGACGAATCTGTTGACATGCGCGGCGGAACTTACGATCCAAATGATGGAAGGTAGCTAGTGCGTCGCTAGGGCAAGCCATTATTGTAAGAGACAAGAAAACACCAATAGTCGTCAAAAACGATGTAAACCGTATGATGGCGAATAGTGATATGGCTTAAAACAGATACCGCCCTGCATTTATACAGCCGTGTGGCGCTCGAGTGACACGCTCCCTTCTCAACAACGAATGACATCAAACAACTGACACGCATTGAGCAGTTACTTCATGTCATACTCCCACTGTTAATTGCTTCTGTCACATCTGTCATTCATAACCCGCTGGCCTTAATTGCAATAAACACTTTTAATCGCGACATGCACTGTTCAGCCGCCAAGTGATTAACGTTATAGTGCAAGAGACATGGGCATTTGTGGTTAGCATATTCTCCAATACGTTACAGCTGACAACTTCATCTACCGACAATAATGTAAATGGAAACATGACCAGATATCTTCCACAATCTACATATTCGTGGCTTGATTTGCCAGCCACATACCGATTCAATCACATGCTCAAATTACATGGAAATACAGAAAGATTCGAAATGAACAGAGTTTCTTTCTTGTTACATACATGACCCTTGTGGCAATTATGAAGACTATTTTACCGTGATGATTATTATGGTAACAACTTTAAGGTTGACAATACTATCAAACTCTCTGAAGAAACGTTCGTATCCTGACACTAATAACACATGTAACATGCATTTTTCTACTAGATGTTTGCATTTGAGCATGGGTTGTACAGCACGAGATCAATCATCATCGCACATGATCATTATTTCAAGAAAACAAAGGCTTGAGACTAGACGTTGCATGGGTTTTACTTTCCATGAATTCAATAAAGCAAATATGACCGCGGAATCATAGGGAAGGGTGATAAATGAATAAAATAGTGAAAATGTGACGCGAGAAGACTGCAATACTGACGCAGGAATGCTGGTGTTATTTGTTTTCTGAGATTGAAGTCATGAAACGTAAAGACCACAGGTAATCTTTTGGGAGGATGTGTAGCTCTGAGAAGAGCTGTTTTGAACAACGATTAGGCCTTCAGTACAGCGCGCCGTCATCTTCAGCATCGGAAGCGTCAGAAATGAAGCCAGCGTCAATCAAATGGGTCTGCAAATCTTCCAGTTGCTGGGCGCGTTGACTGGCGTACTCGTAGAAGACATTTCGCAGCCCTTCTAGACTGGCCAACTGCAGACGGCAAGTGTAGCGGAAGGAGCGTCGGTTGGCATTGTAAGCTCGGTCATAGCGCACTTGCATGCTCTCGATGCTGTGATTCAACAGACGAATCTGTTGACATGCGCGGCGGAACTTACGATCCAAATGATGGAAGGTAGCTAGTGCGTCGCTAGGGCAAGCCATTATTGTAAGAGACAAGAAAACACCAATAGTCGACAAAAACGATGTAAACCGTATGATGGCGAATAGTGATATGGCTTAAAACAGATACCGCCCTGCATTTATACAGCCGTGTGGCGCTCGAGTGACACGCTCCCTTCTCAACAACGAATAACATCAAACAACTGACACGCATTGAGCAGTTACTTCATGTCCTACTCCCACTGTTAATTGCTTCTGTCACATCTGTCATTCATAACCCGCTGGCCTTAATTGCAATAAACACTTTTAATCGCGACATGCACTGTTCAGCCGCCAAGTGATTAACGTTATAGTGCAAGAGACATGGGCATTTGTGGTTAGCATATTCTCCAATACGTTACAGCTGACAACTTCATCTACCGACAATAATGTAAATGGAAACATGACCAGATATCTTCCACAATCTACATATTCGTGGGTTGATTTGCCAGCCACATACCGATTCAATCACATGCTCAAATTACATGGAAATACAGAAAGATTCGAAATGAACAGAGTTTCTTTCTTGTAACATACATGACCCTTGTGGCAATTATGAAGACTATTTTACCGTGATGATTATTATAGGTAACAACTTTAAGGTTGACAATACTATCAAACTCTCTGAAGAAACGTTCGTATCCTGACACTAATAACACATGTAACATGCATTTTTCTACTAGATGTTTGCATTTGAGCATGGGTTGTACAGCACGAGATCAATCATCATCGCACATGATCATTATTTCAAGAAAACAAAGGCTTGAGACTAGACGTTGCATGGGTTTTACTTTCCATGAATTCAATAAAGCAAATATGACCGCGGAATCATAGGGAAGGGTGATAAATGAATAAAATAGTGAAAATGTGACGCGAGAAGACTGCAATACTGACGCAGGAATGCTGGTGTTATTTGTTTTCTGAGATTGAAGTCATGAAACGTAAAGACCACAGGTAATCTTTTGGGAGGATGTGTAGCTCTGAGAAGAGCTGTTTTGAACAACGATTAGGCCTTCAGTACAGCGCGCCGTCATCTTCAGCATCGGAAGCGTCAGAAATGAAGCCAGCGTCAATCAAATGGGTCTGCAAATCTTCCAGTTGCTGGGCGCGTTGACTGGCGTACTCGTAGAAGACATTTCGCAGCCCTTCTAGACTGGCCAACTGCAGACGGCAAGTGTAGCGGAAGGAGCGTCGTTTGGCATTGTAAGCTCGGTCATAACGCACTTGCATGCTCTCGATGCTGTGATTCAACAGACGAATCTGTTGACATGCGCGGCGGAACTTACGATCCAAATGATGGAAGGTAGCTAGTGCGTCGCTAGGGCAAGCCATTATTGTAAGAGACAAGAAAACACCAATAGTCGACAAAAACGATGTGAACCGTATGATGGCGAATAGTGATATGGCTTGAAACAGATACCGCCCTGCATTTATACAGCCGTGTGGCGCTCGAGTGACACGCTTCCTTCTCAACAACGAATGACATCAAACAACTGACACGCATTGAGCAGTTACTTCATGTCATACTCCCACTGTTAATTGCTTCTGTCACATCTGTCATTCATAACCCGCTGGCCTTAATTGCAATAAACACTTTTAATCGCGACATGCACTGTTCAGCCGCCAAGTGATTAACGTTATAGTGCAAGAGACATGGGCATTTGGGGTTAGCATATTCTCCAATACGTTACAGCTGACAACTTCATCTACCGACAATAATGTAAATGGAAACATGACCAGATATCTTCCACAATCTACATATTCGTGGCTTGATTTGCCAGCCACATACCGATTCAATCACATGCTCAAATTACATGGAAATACAGAAAGATTCGAAATGAACAGAGTTTCTTTCTTGTAACATACATGACCCTTGTGGCAATTATGAAGACTATTTTACCGTGATGATTATTATGGTAACAACTTTAAGGTTGACAATACTATCAAACTCTCTGAAGAAACGTTCGTATCCTGACACTAATAACACATGTAACATGCATTTTTCTACTAGATGTTTGCATTTGAGCATGGGTTGTACAGCACGAGATCAATCATCATCGCACATGATCATTATTTCAAGAAAACAAAGGCTTGAGATTAGACGTTGCATGGGTTTTACTTTCCATGAATTCAATAAAGCAAATATGACCGCGGATCATAGGGAAGGGTGATAAATGAATAAAATAGTGAAAATGTGACGCGAGAAGACTGCAATACTGACGCAGGAATGCTGGTGTTATTTGTTTTCTGAGATTGAAGTCATGAAACGTAAAGACCACAGGTAATCTTTTGGGATGATGTGTAGCTCTGAGAAGAGCTGTTTTGAACAACGATTAGGCCTTCAGTACAGCGCGCCGTCATCTTCAGCATCGGAAGCGTCAGAAATGAAGCCAGCGTCAATCAAATGGGTCTGCAAATCTTCCAGTTGCTGGGCGCGTTGACTGGCGTACTCGTAGAAGACATTTCGCAGCCCTTCTAGACTGGCCAACTGCAGACGGCAAGTGTAGCGGAAGGAGCGTCGGTTGGCATTGTAAGCTCGGTCATAGCGCACTTGCATGCTCTCGATGCTGTGATTCAACAGACGAATCTGTTGACATGCGCGGCGGAACTTACGATCCAAATGATGGAAGGTAGCTAGTGCGTCGCTAGGGCAAGCCATTATTGTAAGAGACAAGAAAACACCAATAGTCGACAAAAACGATGTGAACCGTATGATGGCGAATAGTGATATGGCTTGAAACAGATACCGCCCTGCATTTATACAGCCGTGTGGCGCTCGAGTGACACGCTCCCTTCTCAACAACGAATGACATCAAACAACTGACACGCATTGAGCAGTTACTTCATGTCCTACTCCCACTGTTAATTGCTTCTGTCACATCTGTCATTCATAACCCGCTGGCCTTAATTGCAATAAACACTTTTAATCGCGACATGCACTGTTCAGCCGCCAAGTGATTAACGTTATAGTGCAAGAGACATGGGCATTTGTGGTTAGCATATTCTCCAATACGTTACAGCTGACAACTTCATCTACCGACAATAATGTAAATGGAAACATGACCAGATATCTTCCACAATCTACATATTCGTGGGTTGATTTGCCAGCCACATACCGATTCAATCACATGCTCAAATTACATGGAAATACAGAAAGATTCGAAATGAACAGAGTTTCTTTCTTGTAACATACATGACCCTTGTGGCAATTATGAAGACTATTTTACCGTGATGATTATTATAGGTAACAACTTTAAGGTTGACAATACTATCAAACTCTCTGAAGAAACGTTCGTATCCTGACACTAATAACACATGTAACATGCATTTTTCTACTAGATGTTTGCATTTGAGCATGGGTTGTACAGCACGAGATCAATCATCATCGCACATGATCATTATTTCAAGAAAACAAAGGCTTGAGACTAGACGTTGCATGGGTTTTACTTTCCATGAATTCAATAAAGCAAATATGACCGCGGAATCATAGGGAAGGGTGATAAATGAATAAAATAGTGAAAATGTGACGCGAGAAGACTGCAATACTGACGCAGGAATGCTGGTGTTATTTGTTTTCTGAGATTGAAGTCATGAAACGTAAAGACCACAGGTAATCTTTTGGGAGGATGTGTAGCTCTGAGAAGAGCTGTTTTGAACAACGATTAGGCCTTCAGTACAGCGCGCCGTCATCTTCAGCATCGGAAGCGTCAGAAATGAAGCCAGCGTCAATCAAATGGGTCTGCAAATCTTCCAGTTGCTGGGCGCGTTGACTGGCGTACTCGTAGAAGACATTTCGCAGCCCTTCTAGACTGGCCAACTGCAGACGGCAAGTGTAGCGGAAGGAGCGTCGTTTGGCATTGTAAGCTCGGTCATAACGCACTTGCATGCTCTCGATGCTGTGATTCAACAGACGAATCTGTTGACATGCGCGGCGGAACTTACGATCCAAATGATGGAAGGTAGCTAGTGCGTCGCTAGGGCAAGCCATTATTGTAAGAGACAAGAAAACACCAATAGTCGACAAAAACGATGTGAACCGTATGATGGCGAATAGTGATATGGCTTGAAACAGATACCGCCCTGCATTTATACAGCCGTGTGGCGCTCGAGTGACACGCTTCCTTCTCAACAACGAATGACATCAAACAACTGACACGCATTGAGCAGTTACTTCATGTCATACTCCCACTGTTAATTGCTTCTGTCACATCTGTCATTCATAACCCGCTGGCCTTAATTGCAATAAACACTTTTAATCGCGACATGCACTGTTCAGCCGCCAAGTGATTAACGTTATAGTGCAAGAGACATGGGCATTTGGGGTTAGCATATTCTCCAATACGTTACAGCTGACAACTTCATCTACCGACAATAATGTAAATGGAAACATGACCAGATATCTTCCACAATCTACATATTCGTGGCTTGATTTGCCAGCCACATACCGATTCAATCACATGCTCAAATTACATGGAAATACAGAAAGATTCCAAATGAACAGAGTTTCTTTCTTGTAACATACATGACCCTTGTGGCAATTATGAAGACTATTTTACCGTGATGATTATTATGGTAACAACTTTAAGGTTGACAATACTATCAAACTCTCTGAAGAAACGTTCGTATCCTGACACTAATAACACATGTAACATGCATTTTTCTACTAGATGTTTGCATTTGAGCATGGGTTGTACAGCACGAGATCAATCATCATCGCACATGATCATTATTTCAAGAAAACAAAGGCTTGAGATTAGACGTTGCATGGGTTTTACTTTCCATGAATTCAATAAAGCAAATATGACCGCGGATCATAGGGAAGGGTGATAAATGAATAAAATAGTGAAAATGTGACGCGAGAAGACTGCAATACTGACGCAGGAATGCTGGTGTTATTTGTTTTCTGAGATTGAAGTCATGAAACGTAAAGACCACAGGTAATCTTTTGGGAGGATGTGTAGCTCTGAGAAGAGCTGTTTTGAACAACGATTAGGCCTTCAGTACAGCGCGCCGTCATCTTCAGCATCGGAAGCGTCAGAAATGAAGCCAGCGTCAATCAAATGGGTCTGCAAATCTTCCAGTTGCTGGGCGCGTTGACTGGCGTACTCGTAGAAGACATTTCGCAGCCCTTCTAGACTGGCCAACTGCAGACGGCAAGTGTAGCGGAAGGAGCGTCGGTTGGCATTGTAAGCTCGGTCATAGCGCACTTGCATGCTCTCGATGCTGTGATTCAACAGACGAATCTGTTGACATGCGCGGCGGAACTTACGATCCAAATGATGGAAGGTAGCTAGTGCGTCGCTAGGGCAAGCCATTATTGTAAGAGACAAGAAAACACCAATAGTCGACAAAAACGATGTGAACCGTATGATGGCGAATAGTGATATGGCTTGAAACAGATACCGCCCTGCATTTATACAGCCGTGTGGCGCTCGAGTGACACGCTTCCTTCTCAACAACGAATGACATCAAACAACTGACACGCATTGAGCAGTTACTTCATGTCATACTCCCACTGTTAATTGCTTCTGTCACATCTGTCATTCATAACCCGCTGGCCTTAATTGCAATAAACACTTTTAATCGCGACATGCACTGTTCAGCCGCCAAGTGATTAACGTTATAGTGCAAGAGACATGGGCATTTGTGGTTAGCATATTCTCCAATACGTTACAGCTGACAACTTCATCTACCGACAATAATGTAAATGGAAACATGACCAGATATCTTCCACAATCTACATATTCGTGGGTTGATTTGCCAGCCACATACCGATTCAATCACATGCTCAAATTACATGGAAATACAGAAAGATTCGAAATGAACAGAGTTTCTTTCTTGTAACATACACGACCCTTGTGGCAATTATGAAGACTATTTTACCGTGATGATTATTATGGTAACAACTTTAAGGTTGACAATACTATCAAACTCTCTGAAGAAACGTTCGTATCCTGACACTAATAACACATGTAACATGCATTTTTCTACTAGATGTTTGCATTTGAGCATGGGTTGTACAGCACGAGATCAATCATCATCGCACATGATCATTATTTCAAGAAAACAAAGGCTTGAGACTAGACGTTGCATGGGTTTTACTTTCCATGAATTCAATAAAGCAAATATGACCGCGGAATCATAGGGAAGGGTGATAAATGAATAAAATAGTGAAAATGTGACGCGAGAAGACTGCAATACTGACGCAGGAATGCTGGTGTTATTTGTTTTCTGAGATTGAAGTCATGAAACGTAAAGACCACAGGTAATCTTTTGGGAGGATGTGTAGCTCTGAGAAGAGCTGTTTTGAACAACGATTAGGCCTTCAGTACAGCGCGCCGTCATCTTCAGCATCGGAAGCGCCAGAAATGAAGCCAGCGTCAATCAAATGGGTCTGCAAATCTTCCAGTTGCTGGGCGCGTTGACTGGCGTACTCGTAGAAGACATTTCGCAGCCCTTCTAGACTGGCCAACTGCAGACGGCAAGTGTAGCGGAAGGAGCGTCGGTTGGCATTGTAAGCCCGGTCATAGCGCACTTGCATGCTCTCGATGCTGTGATTCAACAGACGAATCTGTTGACATGCGCGGCGGAACTTACGATCCAAATGATGGAAGGTAGCTAGTGCGTCGCTAGGGCAAGCCATTATTGTAAGAGACAAGAAAACACCAATAGTCGACAAAAACGATGTGAACCGTATGATGGCGAATAGTGATATGGCTTGAAACAGATACCGCCCTGGATTTATACAGCCGTGTGGCGCTCGAGTGACACGCTTCCTTCTCAACAACGAATGACATCAAACAACTGACACGCATTGAGCAGTTACTTCATGTCATACTCCCACTGTTAATTGCTTCTGTCACATCTGTCATTCATAACCCGCTGGCCTTAATTGCAATAAACACTTTTAATCGCGACATGCACTGTTCAGCCACCAAGTGATTAACGTTATAGTGCAAGAGACATGGGCATTTGTGGTTAGCATATTCTCCAATACGTTACAGCTGACAACTTCATCTACCGACAATAATGTAAATGGAAACATGACCAGATGTCTTCCACAATCTACATATTCGTGGCTTGATTTGCCAGCCACATACAGATTCAATCACATGCTCAAATTACATGGAAATACAGAAAGATTCGAAATGAACAGAGTTTCTTTCTTGTAACATACATGACCCTTGTGGCAATTATGAAGACTATTTTACCGTGATGATTATTATGGTAACAACTTTAAGGTTGACAATACTATCAAACTCTCTGAAGAAACGTTCGTATCCTGACACTAATAACACATGTAACATGCATTTTTCTACTAGATGTTTGCATTTGAGCATGGGTTGTACAGCACGAGATCAATCATCATCGCACATGATCATTATTTCAAGAAAACAAAGGCTTGAGACTAGACGTTGCATGGGTTTTACTTTCCATGAATTCAATAAAGCAAATATGACCGCGGAATCATAGGGAAGGGTGATAAATGAATAAAATAGTGAAAATGTGACGCGAGAAGACTGCAATACTGACGCAGGAATGCTGGTGTTATTTGTTTTCTGAGATTGAAGTCATGAAACGTAAAGACCACAGGTAATCTTTTGGGAGGATGTGTAGCTCTGAGAAGAGCTGTTTTGAACAACGATTAGGCCTTCAGTACAGCGCGCCGTCATCTTCAGCATCGGAAGCGTCAGAAATGAAGCCAGCGTCAATCAAATGGGTCTGCAAATCTTCCAGTTGCTGGGCGCGTTGACTGGCGTACTCGTAGAAGACATTTCGCAGCCCTTCTAGACTGGCCAACTGCAGACGGCAAGTGTAGCGGAAGGAGCGTCGGTTGGCATTGTAAGCTCGGTCATAGCGCACTTGCATGCTCTCGATGCTGTGATTCAACAGACGAATCTGTTGACATGCGCGGCGGAACTTACGATCCAAATGATGGAAGGTAGCTAGTGCGTCGCTAGGGCAAGCCATTATTGTAAGAGACAAGAAAACACCAATAGTCGTCAAAAACGATGTAAACCGTATGATGGCGAATAGTGATATGGCTTAAAACAGATACCGCCCTGCATTTATACAGCCGTGTGGCGCTCGAGTGACACGCTCCCTTCTCAACAACGAATGACATCAAACAACTGACACGCATTGAGCAGTTACTTCATGTCATACTCCCACTGTTAATTGCTTCTGTCACATCTGTCATTCATAACCCGCTGGCCTTAATTGCAATAAACACTTTTAATCGCGACATGCACTGTTCAGCCGCCAAGTGATTAACGTTATAGTGCAAGAGACATGGGCATTTGTGGTTAGCATATTCTCCAATACGTTACAGCTGACAACTTCATCTACCGACAATAATGTAAATGGAAACATGACCAGATATCTTCCACAATCTACATATTCGTGGCTTGATTTGCCAGCCACATACCGATTCAATCACATGCTCAAATTACATGGAAATACAGAAAGATTCGAAATGAACAGAGTTTCTTTCTTGTTACATACATGACCCTTGTGGCAATTATGAAGACTATTTTACCGTGATGATTATTATGGTAACAACTTTAAGGTTGACAATACTATCAAACTCTCTGAAGAAACGTTCGTATCCTGACACTAATAACACATGTTACATGCATTTTTCTACTAGATGTTTGCATTTGAGCATGGGTTGTACAGCACGAGATCAATCATCATCGCACATGATCATTATTTCAAGAAAACAAAGGCTTGAGACTAGACGTTGCATGGGTTTTACTTTCCATGAATTCAATAAAGCAAATATGACCGCGGAATCATAGGGAAGGGTGATAAATGAATAAAATAGTGAAAATGTGACGCGAGAAGACTGCAATACTGACGCAGGAATGCTGGTGTTATTTGTTTTCTGAGATTGAAGTCATGAAACGTAAAGACCACAGGTAATCTTTTGGGAGGATGTGTAGCTCTGAGAAGAGCTGTTTTGAACAACGATTAGGCCTTCAGTACAGCGCGCCGTCATCTTCAGCATCGGAAGCGTCAGAAATGAAGCCAGCGTCAATCAAATGGGTCTGCAAATCTTCCAGTTGCTGGGCGCGTTGACTGGCGTACTCGCAGAAGACATTTCGCAGCCCTTCTAGACTGGCCAACTGCAGACGGCAAGTGTAGCGGAAGGAGCGTCGGTTGGCATTGTAAGCTCGGTCATAGCGCACTTGCATGCTCTCGATGCTGTGATTCAACAGACGAATCTGTTGACATGCGCGGCGGAACTTACGATCCAAATGATGGAAGGTAGCTAGTGCGTCGCTAGGGCAAGCCATTATTGTAAGAGACAAGAAAACACCAATAGTCGACAAAAACGATGTAAACCGTATGATGGCGAATAGTGATATGGCTTAAAACAGATACCGCCCTGCATTTATACAGCCGTGTGGCGCTCGAGTGACACGCTCCCTTCTCAACAACGAATGACATCAAACAACTGACACGCATTGAGCAGTTACTTCATGTCCTACTCCCACTGTTAATTGCTTCTGTCACATCTGTCATTCATAACCCGCTGGCCTTAATTGCAATAAACACTTTTAATCGCGACATGCACTGTTCAGCCGCCAAGTGATTAACGTTATAGTGCAAGAGACATGGGCATTTGTGGTTAGCATATTCTCCAATACGTTACAGCTGACAACTTCATCTACCGACAATAATGTAAATGGAAACATGACCAGATATCTTCCACAATCTACATATTCGTGGGTTGATTTGCCAGCCACATACCGATTCAATCACATGCTCAAATTACATGGAAATACAGAAAGATTCGAAATGAACAGAGTTTCTTTCTTGTAACATACATGACCCTTGTGGCAATTATGAAGACTATTTTACCGTGATGATTATTATGGTAACAACTTTAAGGTTGACAATACTATCAAACTCTCTGAAGAAACGTTCGTATCCTGACACTAATAACACATGTAACATGCATTTTTCTACTAGATGTTTGCATTTGAGCATGGGTTGTACAGCACGAGATCAATCATCATCGCACATGATCATTATTTCAAGAAAACAAAGGCTTGAGACTAGACGTTGCATGGGTTTTACTTTCCATGAATTCAATAAAGCAAATATGACCGCGGAATCATAGGGAAGGGTGATAAATGAATAAAATAGTGAAAATGTGACGCGAGAAGACTGCAATACTGACGCAGGAATGCTGGTGTTATTTGTTTTCTGAGATTGAAGTCATGAAACGTAAAGACCACAGGTAATCTTTTGGGAGGATGTGTAGCTCTGAGAAGAGCTGTTTTGAACAACGATTAGGCCTTCAGTACAGCGCGCCGTCATCTTCAGCATCGGAAGCGTCAGAAATGAAGCCAGCGTCAATCAAATGGGTCTGCAAATCTTCCAGTTGCTGGGCGCGTTGACTGGCGTACTCGCAGAAGACATTTCGCAGCCCTTCTAGACTGGCCAACTGCAGACGGCAAGTGTAGCGGAAGGAGCGTCGTTTGGCATTGTAAGCTCGGTCATAACGCACTTGCATGCTCTCGATGCTGTGATTCAACAGACGAATCTGTTGACATGCGCGGCGGAACTTACGATCCAAATGATGGAAGGTAGCTAGTGCGTCGCTAGGGCAAGCCATTATTGTAAGAGACAAGAAAACACCAATGGTCGACAAAAACGATGTGAACCGTATGATGGCGAATAGTGATATGGCTTGAAACAGATACCGCCCTGCATTTATACAGCCGTGTGGCGCTCGAGTGACACGCTTCCTTCTCAACAACGAATGACATCAAACAACTGACACGCATTGAGCAGTTACTTCATGTCATACTCCCACTGTTAATTGCTTCTGTCACATCTGTCATTCATAACCCGCTGGCCTTAATTGCAATAAACACTTTTAATCGCGACATGCACTGTTCAGCCGCCAAGTGATTAACGTTATAGTGCAAGAGACATGGGCATTTGTGGTTAGCATATTCTCCAATACGTTACAGCTGACAACTTCATCTACCGACAATAATGTAAATGGAAACATGACCAGATATCTTCCACAATCTACATATTCGTGGCTTGATTTGCCAGCCACATACCGATTCAATCACATGCTCAAATTACATGGAAATACAGAAAGATTCGAAATGAACAGAGTTTCTTTCTTGTAACATACATGACCCTTGTGGCAATTATGAAGACTATTTTACCGTGATGATTATTATGGTAACAACTTTAAGGTTGACAATACTATCAAACTCTCTGAAGAAACGTTCGTATCCTGACACTAATAACACATGTAACATGCATTTTTCTACTAGATGTTTGCATTTGAGCATGGGTTGTACAGCACGAGATCAATCATCATCGCACATGATCATTATTTCAAGAAAACAAAGGCTTGAGATTAGACGTTGCATGGGTTTTACTTTCCATGAATTCAATAAAGCAAATATGACCGCGGATCATAGGGAAGGGTGATAAATGAATAAAATAGTGAAAATGTGACGCGAGAAGACTGCAATACTGACGCAGGAATGCTGGTGTTATTTGTTTTCTGAGATTGAAGTCATGAAACGTAAAGACCACAGGTAATCTTTTGGGAGGATGTGTAGCTCTGAGAAGAGCTGTTTTGAACAACGATTAGGCCTTCAGTACAGCGCGCCGTCATCTTCAGCATCGGAAGCGTCAGAAATGAAGCCAGCGTCAATCAAATGGGTCTGCAAATCTTCCAGTTGCTGGGCGCGTTGACTGGCGTACTCGTAGAAGACATTTCGCAGCCCTTCTAGACTGGCCAACTGCAGACGGCAAGTGTAGCGGAAGGAGCGTCGGTTGGCATTGTAAGCTCGGTCATAGCGCACTTGCATGCTCTCGATGCTGTGATTCAACAGACGAATCTGTTGACATGCGCGGCGGAACTTACGATCCAAATGATGGAAGGTAGCTAGTGCGTCGCTAGGGCAAGCCATTATTGTAAGAGACAAGAAAACACCAATAGTCGACAAAAACGATGTGAACCGTATGATGGCGAATAGTGATATGGCTTGAAACAGATACCGCCCTGCATTTATACAGCCGTGTGGCGCTCGAGTGACACGCTTCCTTCTCAACAACGAATGACATCAAACAACTGACACGCATTGAGCAGTTACTTCATGTCATACTCCCACTGTTAATTGCTTCTGTCACATCTGTCATTCATAACCCGCTGGCCTTAATTGCAATAAACACTTTTAATCGCGACATGCACTGTTCAGCCGCCAAGTGATTAACGTTATAGTGCAAGAGACATGGGCATTTGTGGTTAGCATATTCTCCAATACGTTACAGCTGACAACTTCATCTACCGACAATAATGTAAATGGAAACATGACCAGATATCTTCCACAATCTACATATTCGTGGCTTGATTTGCCAGCCACATACCGATTCAATCACATGCTCAAATTACATGGAAATACAGAAAGATTCGAAATGAACAGAGTTTCTTTCTTGTAACATACATGACCCTTGTGGCAATTATGAAGACTATTTTACCGTGATGATTATTATGGTAACAACTTTAAGGTTGACAATACTATCAAACTCTCTGAAGAAACGTTCGTATCCTGACACTAATAACACATGTAACATGCATTTTTCTACTAGATGTTTGCATTTGAGCATGGGTTGTACAGCACGAGATCAATCATCATCGCACATGATCATTATTTCAAGAAAACAAAGGCTTGAGACTAGACGTTGCATGGGTTTTACTTTCCATGAATTCAATAAAGCAAATATGACCGCGGAATCATAGGGAAGGGTGATAAATGAATAAAATAGTGAAAATGTGACGCGAGAAGACTGCAATACTGACGCAGGAATGCTGGTGTTATTTGTTTTCTGAGATTGAAGTCATGAAACGTAAAGACCACAGGTAATCTTTTGGGAGGATGTGTAGCTCTGAGAAGAGCTGTTTTGAACAACGATTAGGCCTTCAGTACAGCGCGCCGTCATCTTCAGCATCGGAAGCGCCAGAAATGAAGCCAGCGTCAATCAAATGGGTCTGCAAATCTTCCAGTTGCTGGGCGCGTTGACTGGCGTACTCGTAGAAGACATTTCGCAGCCCTTCTAGACTGGCCAACTGCAGACGGCAAGTGTAGCGGAAGGAGCGTCGGTTGGCATTGTAAGCCCGGTCATAGCGTACTTGCATGCTCTCGATGCTGTGATTCAACAGACGAATCTGTTGACATGCGCGGCGGAACTTACGATCCAAATGATGGAAGGTAGCTAGTGCGTCGCTAGGGCAAGCCATTATTGTAAGAGACAAGAAAACACCAATAGTCGACAAAAACGATGTGAACCGTATGATGGCGAATAGTGATATGGCTTGAAACAGATACCGCCCTGCATTTATACAGCCGTGTGGCGCTCGAGTGACACGCTTCCTTCTCAACAACGAATGATATCAAACAACTGACACGCATTGAGCAGTTACTTCATGTCATACTCCCACTGTTAATTGCTTCTGTCACATCTGTCATTCATAACCCGCTGGCCTTAATTGCAATAAACACTTTTAATCGCGACATGCACTGTTCAGCCACCAAGTGATTAACGTTATAGTGCAAGAGACATGGGCATTTGTGGTTAGCATATTCTCCAATACGTTACAGCTGACAACTTCATCTACCGACAATAATGTAAATGGAAACATGACCAGATGTCTTCCACAATCTACATATTCGTGGCTTGATTTGCCAGCCACATACAGATTCAATCACATGCTCAAATTACATGGAAATACAGAAAGATTCGAAATAAACAGAGTTTCTTTCTTGTAACATACATGACCCTTGTGGCAATTATGAAGACTATTTTACCGTGATGATTATTATGGTAACAACTTTAAGGTTGACAATACTATCAAACTCTCTGAAGAAACGTTCGTATCCTGACACTAATAACACATGTAACATGCATTTTTCTACTAGATGTTTGCATTTGAGCATGGGTTGTACAGCACGAGATCAATCATCATCGCACATGATCATTATTTCAAGAAAACAAAGGCTTGAGACTAGACGTTGCATGGGTTTTACTTTCCATGAATTCAATAAAACAAATATGACCGCGGAATCATAGGGAAGGGTGATAAATGAATAAAATAGTGAAAATGTGACGCGAGAAGACTGCAATACTGACGCAGGAATGCTGGTGTTATTTGTTTTCTGAGATTGAAGTCATGAAACGTAAAGACCACAGGTAATCTTTTGGGAGGATGTGTAGCTCTGAGAAGAGCTGTTTTGAACAACGATTAGGCCTTCAGTACAGCGCGCCGTCATCTTCAGCATCGGAAGCGTCAGAAATGAAGCCAGCGTCAATCAAATGGGTCTGCAAATCTTCCAGTTGCTGGGCGCGTTGACTGGCGTACTCGTAGAAGACATTTCGCAGCCCTTCTAGACTGGCCAACTGCAGACGGCAAGTGTAGCGGAAGTAGCGTCGGTTGGCATTGTAAGCTCGGTCATAGCGCACTTGCATGCTCTCGATGCTGTGATTCAACAGACGAATCTGTTGACATGCGCGGCGGAACTTACGATCCAAATGATGGAAGGTAGCTAGTGCGTCGCTAGGGCAAGCCATTATTGTAAGAGACAAGAAAACACCAATAGTCGACAAAAACGATGTAAACCGTATGATGGCGAATAGTGATATGGCTTAAAACAGATACCGCCCTGCATTTATACAGCCGTGTGGCGCTCGAGTGACACGCTCCCTTCTCAACAACGAATGACATCAAACAACTGACACGCATTGAGCAGTTACTTCATGTCATACTCCCACTGTTAATTGCTTCTGTCACATCTGTCATTCATAACCCGCTGGCCTTAATTGCAATAAACACTTTTAATCGCGACATGCACTGTTCAGCCGCCAAGTGATTAACGTTATAGTGCAAGAGACATGGGCATTTGTGGTTAGCATATTCTCCAATACGTTACAGCTGACAACTTCATCTACCGACAATAATGTAAATGGAAACATGACCAGATATCTTCCACAATCTACATATTCGTGGCTTGATTTGCCAGCCACATACCGATTCAATCACATGCTCAAATTACATGGAAATACAGAAAGATTCGAAATGAACAGAGTTTCTTTCTTGTAACATACATGACCCTTGTGGCAATTATGAAGACTATTTTACCGTGATGATTATTATGGTAACAACTTTAAGGTTGACAATACTATCAAACTCTCTGAAGAAACGTTCGTATCCTGACACTAATAACACATGTAACATGCATTTTTCTACTAGATGTTTGCATTTGAGCATGGGTTGTACAGCACGAGATCAATCATCATCGCACATGATCATTATTTCAAGAAAACAAAGGCTTGAGACTAGACGTTGCATGGGTTTTACTTTCCATGAATTCAATAAAGCAAATATGACCGCGGAATCATAGGGAAGGGTGATAAATGAATAAAATAGTGAAAATGTGACGCGAGAAGACTGCAATACTGACGCAGGAATGCTGGTGTTATTTGTTTTCTGAGATTGAAGTCATGAAACGTAAAGACCACAGGTAATCTTTTGGGAGGATGTGTAGCTCTGAGAAGAGCTGTTTTGAACAACGATTAGGCCTTCAGTACAGCGCGCCGTCATCTTCAGCATCGGAAGCGCCAGAAATGAAGCCAGCGTCAATCAAATGGGTCTGCAAATCTTCCAGTTGCTGGGCGCGTTGACTGGCGTACTCGTAGAAGACATTTCGCGCCCTTCTAGACTGGCCAACTGCAGACGGCAAGTGTAGCGGAAGGAGCGTCGGTTGGCATTGTAAGCCCGGTCATAGCGCACTTGCATGCTCTCGATGCTGTGATTCAACAGACGAATCTGTTGACATGCGCGGCGGAACTTACGATCCAAATGATGGAAGGTAGCTAGTGCGTCGCTAGGGCAAGCCATTATTGTAAGAGACAAGAAAGCACCAATAGTCGACAAAAACGATGTGAACCGTATGATGGCGAATAGTGATATGGCTTGAAACAGATACCGCCCTGCATTTATACAGCCGTGTGGCGCTCGAGTGACACGCTTCCTTCTCAACAACGAATGACATCAAACAACTGACACGCATTGAGCAGTTACTTCATGTCATACTCCCACTGTTAATTGCTTCTGTCACATCTGTCATTCATAACCCGCTGGCCTTAATTGCAATAAACACTTTTAATCGCGACATGCACTGTTCAGCCACCAAGTGATTAACGTTATAGTGCAAGAGACATGGGCATTTGTGGTTAGCATATTCTCCAATACGTTACAGCTGACAACTTCATCTACCGACAATAATGTAAATGGAAACATGACCAGATGTCTTCCACAATCTACATATTCGTGGCTTGATTTGCCAGCCACATACAGATTCAATCACATGCTCAAATTACATGGAAATACAGAAAGATTCGAAATGAACAGAGTTTCTTTCTTGTAACATACATGACCCTTGTGGCAATTATGAAGACTATTTTACCGTGATGATTATTATGGTAACAACTTTAAGGTTGACAATACTATCAAACTCTCTGAAGAAACGTTCGTATCCTGACACTAATAACACATGTAACATGCATTTTTCTACTAGATGTTTGCATTTGAGCATGGGTTGTACAGCACGAGATCAATCATCATCGCACATGATCATTATTTCAAGAAAACAAAGGCTTGAGACTAGACGTTGCATGGGTTTTACTTTCCATGAATTCAATAAAGCAAATATGACCGCGGAATCATAGGGAAGGGTGATAAATGGATAAAATAGTGAAAATGTGACGCGAGAAGACTGCAATACTGACGCAGGAATGCTGGTGTTATTTGTTTTCTGAGATTGAAGTCATGAAACGTAAAGACCACAGGTAATCTTTTGGGAGGATGTGTAGCTCTGAGAAGAGCTGTTTTGAACAACGATTAGGCCTTCAGTACAGCGCGCCGTCATCTTCAGCATCGGAAGCGTCAGAAATGAAGCCAGCGTCAATCAAATGGGTCTGCAAATCTTCCAGTTGCTGGGCGCGTTGACTGGCGTACTCGTAGAAGACATTTCGCAGCCCTTCTAGACTGGCCAACTGCAGACGGCAAGTGTAGCGGAAGGAGCGTCGGTTGGCATTGTAAGCTCGGTCATAGCGCACTTGCATGCTCTCGATGCTGTGATTCAACAGACGAATCTGTTGACATGCGCGGCGGAACTTACGATCCAAATGATGGAAGGTAGCTAGTGCGTCGCTAGGGCAAGCCATTATTGTAAGAGACAAGAAAACACCAATAGTCGACAACAACGATGTAAACCGTATGATGGCGAATAGTGATATGGCTTAAAACAGATACCGCCCTGCATTTATACAGCCGTGTGGCGCTCGAGTGACACGCTCCCTTCTCAACAACGAATGACATCAAACAACTGACACGCATTGAGCAGTTACTTCATGTCCTACTCCCACTGTTAATTGCTTCTGTCACATCTGTCATTCATAACCCGCTGGCCTTAATTGCAATAAACACTTTTAATCGCGACATGCACTGTTCAGCCGCCAAGTGATTAACGTTATAGTGCAAGAGACATGGGCATTTGTGGTTAGCATATTCTCCAATACGTTACAGCTGACAACTTCATCTACCGACAATAATGTAAATGGAAACATGACCAGATATCTTCCACAATCTACATATTCGTGGGTTGATTTGCCAGCCACATACCGATTCAATCACATGCTCAAATTACATGGAAATACAGAAAGATTCGAAATGAACAGAGTTTCTTTCTTGTAACATACATGACCCTTGTGGCAATTATGAAGACTATTTTACCGTGATGATTATTATAGGTAACAACTTTAAGGTTGACAATACTATCAAACTCTCTGAAGAAACGTTCGTATCCTGACACTAATAACACATGTAACATGCATTTTTCTACTAGATGTTTGCATTTGAGCATGGGTTGTACAGCACGAGATCAATCATCATCGCACATGATCATTATTTCAAGAAAACAAAGGCTTGAGACTAGACGTTGCATGGGTTTTACTTTCCATGAATTCAATAAAGCAAATATGACCGCGGAATCATAGGGAAGGGTGATAAATGAATAAAATAGTGAAAATGTGACGCGAGAAGACTGCAATACTGACGCAGGAATGCTGGTGTTATTTGTTTTCTGAGATTGAAGTCATGAAACGTAAAGACCACAGGTAATCTTTTGGGAGGATGTGTAGCTCTGAGAAGAGCTGTTTTGAACAACGATTAGGCCTTCAGTACAGCGCGCCGTCATCTTCAGCATCGGAAGCGTCAGAAATGAAGCCAGCGTCAATCAAATGGGTCTGCAAATCTTCCAGTTGCTGGGCGCGTTGACTGGCGTACTCGTAGAAGACATTTCGCAGCCCTTCTAGACTGGCCAACTGCAGACGGCAAGTGTAGCGGAAGGAGCGTCGTTTGGCATTGTAAGCTCGGTCATAACGCACTTGCATGCTCTCGATGCTGTGATTCAACAGACGAATCTGTTGACATGCGCGGCGGAACTTACGATCCAAATGATGGAAGGTAGCTAGTGCGTCGCTAGGGCAAGCCATTATTGTAAGAGACAAGAAAACACCAATAGTCGACAAAAACGATGTGAACCGTATGATGGCGAATAGTGATATGGCTTGAAACAGATACCGCCCTGCATTTATACAGCCGTGTGGCGCTCGAGTGACACGCTTCCTTCTCAACAACGAATGACATCAAACAACTGACACGCATTGAGCAGTTACTTCATGTCATACTCCCACTGTTAATTGCTTCTGTCACATCTGTCATTCATAACCCGCTGGCCTTAATTGCAATAAACACTTTTAATCGCGACATGCACTGTTCAGCCGCCAAGTGATTAACGTTATAGTGCAAGAGACATGGGCATTTGTGGTTAGCATATTCTCCAATACGTTACAGCTGACAACTTCATCTACCGACAATAATGTAAATGGAAACATGACCAGATATCTTCCACAATCTACATATTCGTGGCTTGATTTGCCAGCCACATACCGATTCAATCACATGCTCAAATTACATGGAAATACAGAAAGATTCGAAATGAACAGAGTTTCTTTCTTGTAACATACATGACCCTTGTGGCAATTATGAAGACTATTTTACCGTGATGATTATTATGGTAACAACTTTAAGGTTGACAATACTATCAAACTCTCTGAAGAAACGTTCGTATCCTGACACTAATAACACATGTAACATGCATTTTTCTACTAGATGTTTGCATTTGAGCATGGGTTGTACAGCACGAGATCAATCATCATCGCACATGATCATTATTTCAAGAAAACAAAGGCTTGAGATTAGACGTTGCATGGGTTTTACTTTCCATGAATTCAATAAAGCAAATATGACCGCGGATCATAGGGAAGGGTGATAAATGAATAAAATAGTGAAAATGTGACGCGAGAAGACTGCAATACTGACGCAGGAATGCTGGTGTTATTTGTTTTCTGAGATTGAAGTCATGAAACGTAAAGACCACAGGTAATCTTTTGGGAGGATGTGTAGCTCTGAGAAGAGCTGTTTTGAACAACGATTAGGCCTTCAGTACAGCGCGCCGTCATCTTCAGCATCGGAAGCGTCAGAAATGAAGCCAGCGTCAATCAAATGGGTCTGCAAATCTTCCAGTTGCTGGGCGCGTTGACTGGCGTACTCGTAGAAGACATTTCGCAGCCCTTCTAGACTGGCCAACTGCAGACGGCAAGTGTAGCGGAAGGAGCGTCGGTTGGCATTGTAAGCTCGGTCATAGCGCACTTGCATGCTCTCGATGCTGTGATTCAACAGACGAATCTGTTGACATGCGCGGCGGAACTTACGATCCAAATGATGGAAGGTAGCTAGTGCGTCGCTAGGGCAAGCCATTATTGTAAGAGACAAGAAAACACCAATAGTCGACAAAAACGATGTGAACCGTATGATGGCGAATAGTGATATGGCTTGAAACAGATACCGCCCTGCATTTATACAGCCGTGTGGCGCTCGAGTGACACGCTTCCTTCTCAACAACGAATGACATCAAACAACTGACACGCATTGAGCAGTTACTTCATGTCATACTCCCACTGTTAATTGCTTCTGTCACATCTGTCATTCATAACCCGCTGGCCTTAATTGCAATAAACACTTTTAATCGCGACATGCACTGTTCAGCCGCCAAGTGATTAACGTTATAGTGCAAGAGACATGGGCATTTGTGGTTAGCATATTCTCCAATACGTTACAGCTGACAACTTCATCTACCGACAATAATGTAAATGGAAACATGACCAGATATCTTCCACAATCTACATATTCGTGGCTTGATTTGCCAGCCACATACCGATTCAATCACATGCTCAAATTACATGGAAATACAGAAAGATTCGAAATGAACAGAGTTTCTTTCTTGTAACATACATGACCCTTGTGGCAATTATGAAGACTATTTTACCGTGATGATTATTATGGTAACAACTTTAAGGTTGACAATACTATCAAACTCTCTGAAGAAACGTTCGTATCCTGACACTAATAACACATGTAACATGCATTTTTCTACTAGATGTTTGCATTTGAGCATGGGTTGTACAGCACGAGATCAATCATCATCGCACATGATCATTATTTCAAGAAAACAAAGGCTTGAGACTAGACGTTGCATGGGTTTTACTTTCCATGAATTCAATAAAGCAAATATGACCGCGGAATCATAGGGAAGGGTGATAAATGAATAAAATAGTGAAAATGTGACGCGAGAAGACTGCAATACTGACGCAGGAATGCTGGTGTTATTTGCTTTCTGAGATTGAAGTCATGAAACGTAAAGACCACAGGTAATCTTTTGGGAGGATGTGTAGCTCTGAGAAGAGCTGTTTTGAACAACGATTAGGCCTTCAGTACAGCGCGCCGTCATCTTCAGCATCGGAAGCGTCAGAAATGAAGCCAGCGTCAATCAAATGGGTCTGCAAATCTTCCAGTTGCTGGGCGCGTTGACTGGCGTACTCGTAGAAGACATTTCGCAGCCCTTCTAGACTGGCCAACTGCAGACGGCAAGTGTAGTGGAAGTAGCGTCGGTTGGCATTGTAAGCTCGGTCATAGCGCACTTGCATGCTCTCGATGCTGTGATTCAACAGACGAATCTGTTGACATGCGCGGCGGAACTTACGATCCAAATGATGGAAGGTAGCTAGTGCGTCGCTAGGGCAAGCCATTATTGTAAGAGACAAGAAAACACCAATAGTCGACAAAAACGATGTAAACCGTATGATGGCGAATAGTGATATGGCTTAAAACATATACCGCCCTGCATTTATACAGCCGTGTGGCGCTCGAGTGACACGCTCCCTTCTCAACAACGAATGACATCAAACAACTGACACGCATTGAGCAGTTACTTCATGTCATACTCCCACTGTTAATTGCTTCTGTCACATCTGTCATTCATAACCCGCTGGCCTTAATTGCAATAAACACTTTTAATCGCGACATGCACTGTTCAGCCGCCAAGTGATTAACGTTATAGTGCAAGAGACATGGGCATTTGTGGTTAGCATATTCTCCAATACGTTACAGCTGACAACTTCATCTACCGACAATAATGTAAATGGAAACATGACCAGATATCTTCCACAATCTACATATTCGTGGCTTGATTTGCCAGCCACATACCGATTCAATCACATGCTCAAATTACATGGAAATACAGAAAGATTCGAAATGAACAGAGTTTCTTTCTTGTAACATACATGACCCTTGTGGCAATTATGAAGACTATTTTACCGTCATGATTATTATGGTAACAACTTTAAGGTTGACAATACTATCAAACTCTCTGAAGAAACGTTCGTATCCTGACACTAATAACACATGTAACATGCATTTTTCTACTAGATGTTTGCATTTGAGCATGGGTTGTACAGCACGAGATCAATCATCATCGCACATGATCATTATTTCAAGAAAACAAAGGCTTGAGACTAGACGTTGCATGGGTTTTACTTTCCATGAATTCAATAAAGCAAATATGACCGCGGAATCATAGGGAAGGGTGATAAATGAATAAAATAGTGAAAATGTGACGCGAGAAGACTGCAATACTGACGCAGGAATGCTGGTGTTATTTGTTTTCTGAGATTGAAGTCATGAAACGTAAAGACCACAGGTAATCTTTTGGGAGGATGTGTAGCTCTGAGAAGAGCTGTTTTGAACAACGATTAGGCCTTCAGTACAGCGCGCCGTCATCTTCAGCATCGGAAGCGCCAGAAATGAAGCCAGCGTCAATCAAATGGGTCTGCAAATCTTCCAGTTGCTGGGCGCGTTGACTGGCGTACTCGTAGAAGACATTTCGCAGCCCTTCTAGACTGGCCAACTGCAGACGGCAAGTGTAGCGGAAGGAGCGTCGGTTGGCATTGTAAGCCCGGTCATAGCGTACTTGCATGCTCTCGATGCTGTGATTCAACAGACGAATCTGTTGACATGCGCGGCGGAACTTACGATCCAAATGATGGAAGGTAGCTAGTGCGTCGCTAGGGCAAGCCATTATTGTAAGAGACAAGAAAACACCAATAGTCGACAAAAACGATGTGAACCGTATGATGGCGAATAGTGATATGGCTTGAAACAGATACCGCCCTGCATTTATACAGCCGTGTGGCGCTCGAGTTACACGCTTCCTTCTCAACAACGAATGATATCAAACAACTGACACGCATTGAGCAGTTACTTCATGTCATACTCCCACTGTTAATTGCTTCTGTCACATCTGTCATTCATAACCCGCTGGCCTTAATTGCAATAAACACTTTTAATCGCGACATGCACTGTTCAGCCACCAAGTGATTAACGTTATAGTGCAAGAGACATGGGCATTTGTGGTTAGCATATTCTCCAATACGTTACAGCTGACAACTTCATCTACCGACAATAATGTAAATGGAAACATGACCAGATGTCTTCCACAATCTACATATTCGTGGCTTGATTTGCCAGCCACATACAGATTCAATCACATGCTCAAATTACATGGAAATACAGAAAGATTCGAAATGAACAGAGTTTCTTTCTTGTAACATACATGACCCTTGTGGCAATTATGAAGACTATTTTACCGTGATGATTATTATGGTAACAACTTTAAGGTTGACAATACTATCAAACTCTCTGAAGAAACGTTCGTATCCTGACACTAATAACACATGTAACATGCATTTTTCTACTAGATGTTTGCATTTGAGCATGGGTTGTACAGCACGAGATCAATCATCATCGCACATGATCATTATTTCAAGAAAACAAAGGCTTGAGACTAGACGTTGCATGGGTTTTACTTTCCATGAATTCAATAAAACAAATATGACCGCGGAATCATAGGGAAGGGTGATAAATGAATAAAATAGTGAAAATGTGACGCGAGAAGACTGCAATACTGACGCAGGAATGCTGGTGTTATTTGTTTTCTGAGATTGAAGTCATGAAACGTAAAGACCACAGGTAATCTTTTGGGAGGATGTGTAGCTCTGAGAAGAGCTGTTTTGAACAACGATTAGGCCTTCAGTACAGCGCGCCGTCATCTTCAGCATCGGAAGCGTCAGAAATGAAGCCAGCGTCAATCAAATGGGTCTGCAAATCTTCCAGTTGCTGGGCGCGTTGACTGGCGTACTCGTAGAAGACATTTCGCAGCCCTTCTAGACTGGCCAACTGCAGACGGCAAGTGTAGCGGAAGGAGCGTCGGTTGGCATTGTAAGCTCGGTCATAGCGCACTTGCATGCTCTCGATGCTGTGATTCAACAGACGAATCTGTTGACATGCGCGGCGGAACTTACGATCCAAATGATGGAAGGTAGCTAGTGCGTCGCTAGGGCAAGCCATTATTGTAAGAGACAAGAAAACACCAATAGTCGTCAAAAACGATGTAAACCGTATGATGGCGAATAGTGATATGGCTTAAAGCAGATACCGCCCTGCATTTATACAGCCGTGTGGCGCTCGAGTGACACGCTCCCTTCTCAACAACGAATGACATCAAACAACTGACACGCATTGAGCAGTTACTTCATGTCATACTCCCACTGTTAATTGCTTCTGTCACATCTGTCATTCATAACCCGCTGGCCTTAATTGCAATAAACACTTTTAATCGCGACATGCACTGTTCAGCCGCCAAGTGATTAACGTTATAGTGCAAGAGACATGGGCATTTGTGGTTAGCATATTCTCCAATACGTTACAGCTGACAACTTCATCTACCGACAATAATGTAAATGGAAACATGACCAGATATCTTCCACAATCTACATATTCGTGGCTTGATTTGCCAGCCACATACCGATTCAATCACATGCTCAAATTACATGGAAATACAGAAAGATTCGAAATGAACAGAGTTTCTTTCTTGTTACATACATGACCCTTGTGGCAATTATGAAGACTATTTTACCGTGATGATTATTATGGTAACAACTTTAAGGTTGACAATACTATCAAACTCTCTGAAGAAACGTTCGTATCCTGACACTAATAACACATGTTACATGCATTTTTCTACTAGATGTTTGCATTTGAGCATGGGTTGTACAGCACGAGATCAATCATCATCGCACATGATCATTATTTCAAGAAAACAAAGGCTTGAGACTAGACGTTGCATGGGTTTTACTTTCCATGAATTCAATAAAGCAAATATGACCGCGGAATCATAGGGAAGGGTGATAAATGAATAAAATAGTGAAAATGTGACGCGAGAAGACTGCAATACTGACGCAGGAATGCTGGTGTTATTTGTTTTCTGAGATTGAAGTCATGAAACGTAAAGACCACAGGTAATCTTTTGGGAGGATGTGTAGCTCTGAGAAGAGCTGTTTTGAACAACGATTAGGCCTTCAGTACAGCGCGCCGTCATCTTCAGCATCGGAAGCGTCAGAAATGAAGCCAGCGTCAATCAAATGGGTCTGCAAATCTTCCAGTTGCTGGGCGCGTTGACTGGCGTACTCGTAGAAGACATTTCGCAGCCCTTCTAGACTGGCCAACTGCAGACGGCAAGTGTAGCGGAAGGAGCGTCGGTTGGCATTGTAAGCTCGGTCATAGCGCACTTGCATGCTCTCGATGCTGTGATTCAACAGACGAATCTGTTGACATGCGCGGCGGAACTTACGATCCAAATGATGGAAGGTAGCTAGTGCGTCGCTAGGGCAAGCCATTATTGTAAGAGACAAGAAAACACCAATAGTCGACAAAAACGATGTAAACCGTATGATGGCGAATAGTGATATGGCTTAAAACAGATACCGCCCTGCATTTATACAGCCGTGTGGCGCTCGAGTGACACGCTCCCTTCTCAACAACGAATGACATCAAACAACTGACACGCATTGAGCAGTTACTTCATGTCATACTCCCACTGTTAATTGCTTCTGTCACATCTGTCATTCATAACCCGCTGGCCTTAATTGCAATAAACACTTTTAATCGCGACATGCACTGTTCAGCCGCCAAGTGATTAACGTTATAGTGCAAGAGACATGGGCATTTGTGGTTAGCATATTCTCCAATACGTTACAGCTGACAACTTCATCTACCGACAATAATGTAAATGGAAACATTACCAGATATCTTCCACAATCTACATATTCGTGGCTTGATTTGCCAGCC
Source organism: Arenicola marina (assembly GCA_964019135.1). Taxonomy (NCBI): domain Eukaryota; kingdom Metazoa; phylum Annelida; class Polychaeta; family Arenicolidae; genus Arenicola; species Arenicola marina. The sequence goes on along the minus strand of OZ025254.1, from coordinate 4,375,418 downwards.
ACATACCGATTCAATCACATGCTCAAATTACATGGAAATACAGAAAGATTCGAAATGAACAGAGTTTCTTTCTTGTAACATACATGACCCTTGTGGCAATTATGAAGACTATTTTACCGTGATGATTATTATGGTAACAACTTTAAGGTTGACAATACTATCAAACTCTCTGAAGAAACGTTCGTATCCTGACACTAATAACACATGTAACATGCATTTTTCTACTAGATGTTTGCATTTGAGCATGGGTTGTACAGCACGAGATCAATCATCATCGCACATGATCATTATTTCAAGAAAACAAAGGCTTGAGACTAGACGTTGCATGGGTTTTACTTTCCATGAATTCAATAAAGCAAATATGACCGCGGAATCATAGGGAAGGGTGATAAATGAATAAAATAGTGAAAATGTGACGCGAGAAGACTGCAATACTGACGCAGGAATGCTGGTGTTATTTGTTTTCTGAGATTGAAGTCATGAAACGTAAAGACCACAGGTAATCTTTTGGGAGGATGTGTAGCTCTGAGAAGAGCTGTTTTGAACAACGATTAGGCCTTCAGTACAGCGCGCCGTCATCTTCAGCATCGGAAGCGCCAGAAATGAAGCCAGCGTCAATCAAATGGGTCTGCAAATCTTCCAGTTGCTGGGCGCGTTGACTGGCGTACTCGTAGAAGACATTTCGCAGCCCTTCTAGACTGGCCAACTGCAGACGGCAAGTGTAGCGGAAGGAGCGTCGGTTGGCATTGTAAGCCCGGTCATAGCGTACTTGCATGCTCTCGATGCTGTGATTCAACAGACGAATCTGTTGACATGCGCGGCGGAACTTACGATCCAAATGATGGAAGGTAGCTAGTGCGTCGCTAGGGCAAGCCATTATTGTAAGAGACAAGAAAACACCAATAGTCGACAAAAACGATGTGAACCGTATGATGGCGAATAGTGATATGGCTTGAAACAGATACCGCCCTGCATTTATACAGCCGTGTGGCGCTCGAGTGACACGCTTCCTTCTCAACAACGAATGATATCAAACAACTGACACGCATTGAGCAGTTACTTCATGTCATACTCCCACTGTTAATTGCTTCTGTCACATCTGTCATTCATAACCCGCTGGCCTTAATTGCAATAAACACTTTTAATCGCGACATGCACTGTTCAGCCACCAAGTGATTAACGTTATAGTGCAAGAGACATGGGCATTTGTGGTTAGCATATTCTCCAATACGTTACAGCTGACAACTTCATCTACCGACAATAATGTAAATGGAAACATGACCAGATGTCTTCCACAATCTACATATTCGTGGCTTGATTTGCCAGCCACATACAGATTCAATCACATGCTCAAATTACATGGAAATACAGAAAGATTCGAAATGAACAGAGTTTCTTTCTTGTAACATACATGACCCTTGTGGCAATTATGAAGACTATTTTACCGTGATGATTATTATGGTAACAACTTTAAGGTTGACAATACTATCAAACTCTCTGAAGAAACGTTCGTATCCTGACACTAATAACACATGTAACATGCATTTTTCTACTAGATGTTTGCATTTGAGCATGGGTTGTACAGCACGAGATCAATCATCATCGCACATGATCATTATTTCAAGAAAACAAAGGCTTGAGACTAGACGTTGCATGGGTTTTACTTTCCATGAATTCAATAAAACAAATATGACCGCGGAATCATAGGGAAGGGTGATAAATGAATAAAATAGTGAAAATGTGACGCGAGAAGACTGCAATACTGACGCAGGAATGCTGGTGTTATTTGTTTTCTGAGATTGAAGTCATGAAACGTAAAGACCACAGGTAATCTTTTGGGAGGATGTGTAGCTCTGAGAAGAGCTGTTTTGAACAACGATTAGGCCTTCAGTACAGCGCGCCGTCATCTTCAGCATCGGAAGCGTCAGAAATGAAGCCAGCGTCAATCAAATGGGTCTGCAAATCTTCCAGTTGCTGGGCGCGTTGACTGGCGTACTCGTAGAAGACATTTCGCAGCCCTTCTAGACTGGCCAACTGCAGACGACAAGTGTAGCGGAAGTAGCGTCGGTTGGCATTGTAAGCTCGGTCATAGCGCACTTGCATGCTCTCGATGCTGTGATTCAACAGACGAATCTGTTGACATGCGCGGCGGAACTTACGATCCAAATGATGGAAGGTAGCTAGTGCGTCGCTAGGGCAAGCCATTATTGTAAGAGACAAGAAAACACCAATAGTCGACAAAAACGATGTAAACCGTATGATGGCGAATAGTGATATGGCTTAAAACAGATACCGCCCTGCATTTATACAGCCGTGTGGCGCTCGAGTGACACGCTCCCTTCTCAACAACGAATGACATCAAACAACTGACACGCATTGAGCAGTTACTTCATGTCATACTCCCACTGTTAATTGCTTCTGTCACATCTGTCATTCATAACCCGCTGGCCTTAATTGCAATAAACACTTTTAATCGCGACATGCACTGTTCAGCCGCCAAGTGATTAACGTTATAGTGCAAGAGACATGGGCATTTGTGGTTAGCATATTCTCCAATACGTTACAGCTGACAACTTCATCTACCGACAATAATGTAAATGGAAACATGACCAGATATCTTCCACAATCTACATATTCGTGGCTTGATTTGCCAGCCACATACCGATTCAATCACATGCTCAAATTACATGGAAATACAGAAAGATTCGAAATGAACAGAGTTTCTTTCTTGTAACATACATGACCCTTGTGGCAATTATGAAGACTATTTTACCGTGATGATTATTATGGTAACAACTTTAAGGTTGACAATACTATCAAACTCTCTGAAGAAACGTTCGTATCCTGACACTAATAACACATGTAACATGCATTTTTCTACTAGATGTTTGCATTTGAGCATGGGTTGTACAGCACGAGATCAATCATCATCGCACATGATCATTATTTCAAGAAAACAAAGGCTTGAGACTAGACGTTGCATGGGTTTTACTTTCCATGAATTCAATAAAGCAAATATGACCGCGGAATCATAGGGAAGGGTGATAAATGAATAAAATAGTGAAAATGTGACGCGAGAAGACTGCAATACTGACGCAGGAATGCTGGTGTTATTTGTTTTCTGAGATTGAAGTCATGAAACGTAAAGACCACAGGTAATCTTTTGGGAGGATGTGTAGCTCTGAGAAGAGCTGTTTTGAACAACGATTAGGCCTTCAGTACAGCGCGCCGTCATCTTCAGCATCGGAAGCGCCAGAAATGAAGCCAGCGTCAATCAAATGGGTCTGCAAATCTTCCAGTTGCTGGGCGCGTTGACTGGCGTACTCGTAGAAGACATTTCGCAGCCCTTCTAGACTGGCCAACTGCAGACGGCAAGTGTAGCGGAAGGAGCGTCGGTTGGCATTGTAAGCCCGGTCATAGCGCACTTGCATGCTCTCGATGCTGTGATTCAACAGACGAATCTGTTGACATGCGCGGCGGAACTTACGATCCAAATGATGGAAGGTAGCTAGTGCGTCGCTAGGGCAAGCCATTATTGTAAGAGACAAGAAAACACCAATAGTCGACAAAAACGATGTGAACCGTATGATGGCGAATAGTGATATGGCTTGAAACAGATACCGCCCTGCATTTATACAGCCGTGTGGCGCTCGAGTGACACGCTTCCTTCTCAACAACGAATGACATCAAACAACTGACACGCATTGAGCAGTTACTTCATGTCATACTCCCACTGTTAATTGCTTCTGTCACATCTGTCATTCATAACCCGCTGGCCTTAATTGCAATAAACACTTTTAATCGCGACATGCACTGTTCAGCCACCAAGTGATTAACGTTATAGTGCAAGAGACATGGGCATTTGTGGTTAGCATATTCTCCAATACGTTACAGCTGACAACTTCATCTACCGACAATAATGTAAATGGAAACATGACCAGATGTCTTCCACAATCTACATATTCGTGGCTTGATTTGCCAGCCACATACAGATTCAATCACATGCTCAAATTACATGGAAATACAGAAAGATTCGAAATGAACAGAGTTTCTTTCTTGTAACATACATGACCCTTGTGGCAATTATGAAGACTATTTTACCGTGATGATTATTATGGTAACAACTTTAAGGTTGACAATACTATCAAACTCTCTGAAGAAACGTTCGTATCCTGACACTAATAACACATGTAACATGCATTTTTCTACTAGATGTTTGCATTTGAGCATGGGTTGTACAGCACGAGATCAATCATCATCGCACATGATCATTATTTCAAGAAAACAAAGGCTTGAGACTAGACGTTGCATGGGTTTTACTTTCCATGAATTCAATAAAGCAAATATGACCGCGGAATCATAGGGAAGGGTGATAAATGAATAAAATAGTGAAAATGTGACGCGAGAAGACTGCAATACTGACGCAGGAATGCTGGTGTTATTTGTTTTCTGAGATTGAAGTCATGAAACGTAAAGACCACAGGTAATCTTTTGGGAGGATGTGTAGCTCTGAGAAGAGCTGTTTTGAACAACGATTAGGCCTTCAGTACAGCGCGCCGTCATCTTCAGCATCGGAAGCGTCAGAAATGAAGCCAGCGTCAATCAAATGGGTCTGCAAATCTTCCAGTTGCTGGGCGCGTTGACTGGCGTACTCGTAGAAGACATTTCGCAGCCCTTCTAGACTGGCCAACTGCAGACGGCAAGTGTAGCGGAAGGAGCGTCGGTTGGCATTGTAAGCTCGGTCATAGCGCACTTGCATGCTCTCGATGCTGTGATTCAACAGACGAATCTGTTGACATGCGCGGCGGAACTTACGATCCAAATGATGGAAGGTAGCTAGTGCGTCGCTAGGGCAAGCCATTATTGTAAGAGACAAGAAAACACCAATAGTCGACAAAAACGATGTAAACCGTATGATGGCGAATAGTGATATGGCTTAAAACAGATACCGCCCTGCATTTATACAGCCGTGTGGCGCTCGAGTGACACGCTCCCTTCTCAACAACGAATGACATCAAACAACTGACACGCATTGAGCAGTTACTTCATGTCATACTCCCACTGTTAATTGCTTCTGTCACATCTGTCATTCATAACCCGCTGGCCTTAATTGCAATAAACACTTTTAATCGCGACATGCACTGTTCAGCCGCCAAGTGATTAACGTTATAGTGCAAGAGACATGGGCATTTGTGGTTAGCATATTCTCCAATACGTTACAGCTGACAACTTCATCTACCGACAATAATGTAAATGGAAACATTACCAGATATCTTCCACAATCTACATATTCGTGGCTTGATTTGCCAGCCACATACCGATTCAATCACATGCTCAAATTACATGGAAATACAGAAAGATTCGAAATGAACAGAGTTTCTTTCTTGTAACATACATGACCCTTGTGGCAATTATGAAGACTATTTTACCGTGATGATTATTATAGGTAACAACTTTAAGGTTGACAATACTATCAAACTCTCTGAAGAAACGTTCGTATCCTGACACTAATAACACATGTAACATGCATTTTTCTACTAGATGTTTGCATTTGAGCATGGGTTGTACAGCACGAGATCAATCATCATCGCACATGATCATTATTTCAAGAAAACAAAGGCTTGAGACTAGACGTTGCATGGGTTTTACTTTCCATGAATTCAATAAAGCAAATATGACCGCGGAATCATAGGGAAGGGTGATAAATGAATAAAATAGTGAAAATGTGACGCGAGAAGACTGCAATACTGACGCAGGAATGCTGGTGTTATTTGTTTTCTGAGATTGAAGTCATGAAACGTAAAGACCACAGGTAATCTTTTGGGAGGTTGTGTAGCTCTGAGAAGAGCTGTTTTGAACAACGATTAGGCCTTCAGTACAGCGCGCCGTCATCTTCAGCATCGGAAGCGTCAGAAATGAAGCCAGCGTCAATCAAATGGGTCTGCAAATCTTCCAGTTGCTGGGCGCGTTGACTGGCGTACTCGTAGAAGACATTTCGCAGCCCTTCTAGACTGGCCAACTGCAGACGGCAAGTGTAGCGGAAGGAGCGTCGGTTGGCATTGTAAGCTCGGTCATAGCGCACTTGCATGCTCTCGATGCTGTGATTCAACAGACGAATCTGTTGACATGCGCGGCGGAACTTACGATCCAAATGATGGAAGGTAGCTAGTGCGTCGCTAGGGCAAGCCATTATTGTAAGAGACAAGAAAACACCAATAGTCGACAAAAACGATGTAAACCGTATGATGGCGAATAGTGATATGGCTTAAAACAGATACCGCCCTGCATTTATACAGCCGTGTGGCGCTCGAGTGACACGCTCCCTTCTCAACAACGAATGACATCAAACAACTGACACGCATTGAGCAGTTACTTCATGTCCTACTCCCACTGTTAATTGCTTCTGTCACATCTGTCATTCATAACCCGCTGGCCTTAATTGCAATAAACACTTTTAATCGCGACATGCACTGTTCAGCCGCCAAGTGATTAACGTTATAGTGCAAGAGACATGGGCATTTGTGGTTAGCATATTCTCCAATACGTTACAGCTGACAACTTCATCTACCGACAATAATGTAAATGGAAACATGACCAGATATCTTCCACAATCTACATATTCGTGGGTTGATTTGCCAGCCACATACCGATTCAATCACATGCTCAAATTACATGGAAATACAGAAAGATTCGAAATGAACAGAGTTTCTTTCTTGTAACATACATGACCCTTGTGGCAATTATGAAGACTATTTTACCGTGATGATTATTATGGTAACAACTTTAAGGTTGACAATACTATCAAACTCTCTGAAGAAACGTTCGTATCCTGACACTAATAACACATGTAACATGCATTTTTCTACTAGATGTTTGCATTTGAGCATGGGTTGTACAGCACGAGATCAATCATCATCGCACATGATCATTATTTCAAGAAAACAAAGGCTTGAGACTAGACGTTGCATGGGTTTTACTTTCCATGAATTCAATAAAGCAAATATGACCGCGGAATCATAGGGAAGGGTGATAAATGAATAAAATAGTGAAAATGTGACGCGAGAAGACTGCAATACTGACGCAGGAATGCTGGTGTTATTTGTTTTCTGAGATTGAAGTCATGAAACGTAAAGACCACAGGTAATCTTTTGGGAGGATGTGTAGCTCTGAGAAGAGCTGTTTTGAACAACGATTAGGCCTTCAGTACAGCGCGCCGTCATCTTCAGCATCGGAAGCGTCAGAAATGAAGCCAGCGTCAATCAAATGGGTCTGCAAATCTTCCAGTTGCTGGGCGCGTTGACTGGCGTACTCGTAGAAGACATTTCGCAGCCCTTCTAGACTGGCCAACTGCAGACGGCAAGTGTAGCGGAAGGAGCGTCGTTTGGCATTGTAAGCTCGGTCATAACGCACTTGCATGCTCTCGATGCTGTGATTCAACAGACGAATCTGTTGACATGCGCGGCGGAACTTACGATCCAAATGATGGAAGGTAGCTAGTGCGTCGCTAGGGCAAGCCATTATTGTAAGAGACAAGAAAACACCAATAGTCGACAAAAACGATGTGAACCGTATGATGGCGAATAGTGATATGGCTTGAAACAGATACCGCCCTGCATTTATACAGCCGTGTGGCGCTCGAGTGACACGCTTCCTTCTCAACAACGAATGACATCAAACAACTGACACGCATTGAGCAGTTACTTCATGTCATACTCCCACTGTTAATTGCTTCTGTCACATCTGTCATTCATAACCCGCTGGCCTTAATTGCAATAAACACTTTTAATCGCGACATGCACTGTTCAGCCGCCAAGTGATTAACGTTATAGTGCAAGAGACATGGGCATTTGTGGTTAGCATATTCTCCAATACGTTACAGCTGACAACTTCATCTACCGACAATAATGTAAATGGAAACATGACCAGATATCTTCCACAATCTACATATTCGTGGCTTGATTTGCCAGCCACATACCGATTCAATCACATGCTCAAATTACATGGAAATACAGAAAGATTCGAAATGAACAGAGTTTCTTTCTTGTAACATACATGACCCTTGTGGCAATTATGAAGACTATTTTACCGTGATGATTATTATGGTAACAACTTTAAGGTTGACAATACTATCAAACTCTCTGAAGAAACGTTCGTATCCTGACACTAATAACACATGTAACATGCATTTTTCTACTAGATGTTTGCATTTGAGCATGGGTTGTACAGCACGAGATCAATCATCATCGCACATGATCATTATTTCAAGAAAACAAAGGCTTGAGATTAGACGTTGCATGGGTTTTACTTTCCATGAATTCAATAAAGCAAATATGACCGCGGATCATAGGGAAGGGTGATAAATGAATAAAATAGTGAAAATGTGACGCGAGAAGACTGCAATACTGACGCAGGAATGCTGGTGTTATTTGTTTTCTGAGATTGAAGTCATGAAACGTAAAGACCACAGGTAATCTTTTGGGAGGATGTGTAGCTCTGAGAAGAGCTGTTTTGAACAACGATTAGGCCTTCAGTACAGCGCGCCGTCATCTTCAGCATCGGAAGCGTCAGAAATGAAGCCAGCGTCAATCAAATGGGTCTGCAAATCTTCCAGTTGCTGGGCGCGTTGACTGGCGTACTCGTAGAAGACATTTCGCAGCCCTTCTAGACTGGCCAACTGCAGACGGCAAGTGTAGCGGAAGGAGCGTCGGTTGGCATTGTAAGCTCGGTCATAGCGCACTTGCATGCTCTCGATGCTGTGATTCAACAGACGAATCTGTTGACATGCGCGGCGGAACTTACGATCCAAATGATGGAAGGTAGCTAGTGCGTCGCTAGGGCAAGCCATTATTGTAAGAGACAAGAAAACACCAATAGTCGACAAAAACGATGTGAACCGTATGATGGCGAATAGTGATATGGCTTGAAACAGATACCGCCCTGCATTTATACAGCCGTGTGGCGCTCGAGTGACACGCTTCCTTCTCAACAACGAATGACATCAAACAACTGACACGCATTGAGCAGTTACTTCATGTCATACTCCCACTGTTAATTGCTTCTGTCACATCTGTCATTCATAACCCGCTGGCCTTAATTGCAATAAACACTTTTAATCGCGACATGCACTGTTCAGCCGCCAAGTGATTAACGTTATAGTGCAAGAGACATGGGCATTTGTGGTTAGCATATTCTCCAATACGTTACAGCTGACAACTTCATCTACCGACAATAATGTAAATGGAAACATGACCAGATATCTTCCACAATCTACATATTCGTGGCTTGATTTGCCAGCCACATACCGATTCAATCACATGCTCAAATTACATGGAAATACAGAAAGATTCGAAATGAACAGAGTTTCTTTCTTGTAACATACATGACCCTTGTGGCAATTATGAAGACTATTTTACCGTGATGATTATTATGGTAACAACTTTAAGGTTGACAATACTATCAAACTCTCTGAAGAAACGTTCGTATCCTGACACTAATAACACATGTAACATGCATTTTTCTACTAGATGTTTGCATTTGAGCATGGGTTGTACAGCACGAGATCAATCATCATCGCACATGATCATTATTTCAAGAAAACAAAGGCTTGAGATTAGACGTTGCATGGGTTTTACTTTCCATGAATTCAATAAAGCAAATATGACCGCGGATCATAGGGAAGGGTGATAAATGAATAAAATAGTGAAAATGTGACGCGAGAAGACTGCAATACTGACGCAGGAATGCTGGTGTTATTTGTTTTCTGAGATTGAAGTCATGAAACGTAAAGACCACAGGTAATCTTTTGGGAGGATGTGTAGCTCTGAGAAGAGCTGTTTTGAACAACGATTAGGCCTTCAGTACAGCGCGCCGTCATCTTCAGCATCGGAAGCGTCAGAAATGAAGCCAGCGTCAATCAAATGGGTCTGCAAATCTTCCAGTTGCTGGGCGCGTTGACTGGCGTACTCGTAGAAGACATTTCGCAGCCCTTCTAGACTGGCCAACTGCAGACGGCAAGTGTAGCGGAAGGAGCGTCGGTTGGCATTGTAAGCTCGGTCATAGCGCACTTGCATGCTCTCGATGCTGTGATTCAACAGACGAATCTGTTGACATGCGCGGCGGAACTTACGATCCAAATGATGGAAGGTAGCTAGTGCGTCGCTAGGGCAAGCCATTATTGTAAGAGACAAGAAAACACCAATAGTCGACAAAAACGATGTAAACCGTATGATGGCGAATAGTGATATGGCTTGAAACAGATACCGCCCTGCATTTATACAGCCGTGTGGCGCTCGAGTGACACGCTTCCTTCTCAACAACGAATGACATCAAACAACTGACACGCATTGAGCAGTTACTTCATGTCATACTCCCACTGTTAATTGCTTCTGTCACATCTGTCATTCATAACCCGCTGGCCTTAATTGCAATAAAAACTTTTAATCGCGACATGCACTGTTCAGCCGCCAAGTGATTAACGTTATAGTGCAAGAGACATGGGCATTTGTGGTTAGCATATTCTCCAATACGTTACAGCTGACAACTTCAACTACCGACAATAATGTAAATGGAAACATTACCAGATATCTTCCACAATCTACATATTCGTGGCTTGATTTGCCAGCCACATACCGATTCAATCACATGCTCAAATTACATGGAAATACAGAAAGATTCGAAATGAACAGAGTTTCTTTCTTGTAACATACACGACCCTTGTGGCAATTATGAAGACTATTTTACCGTGATGATTATTATGGTAACAACTTTAAGGTTGACAATACTATCAAACTCTCTGAAGAAACGTTCGTATCCTGACACTAATAACACATGTAACATGCATTTTTCTACTAGATGTTTGCATTTGAGCATGGGTTGTACAGCACGAGATCAATCATCATCGCACATGATCATTATTTCAAGAAAACAAAGGCTTGAGACTAGACGTTGCATGGGTTTTACTTTCCATGAATTCAATAAAGCAAATATGACCGCGGAATCATAGGGAAGGGTGATAAATGAATAAAATAGTGAAAATGTGACGCGAGAAGACTGCAATACTGACGCAGGAATGCTGGTGTTATTTGTTTTCTGAGATTGAAGTCATGAAACGTAAAGACCACAGGTAATCTTTTGGGAGGATGTGTAGCTCTGAGAAGAGCTGTTTTGAACAACGATTAGGCCTTCAGTACAGCGCGCCGTCATCTTCAGCATCGGAAGCGTCAGAAATGAAGCCAGCGTCAATCAAATGGGTCTGCAAATCTTCCAGTTGCTGGGCGCGTTGACTGGCGTACTCGTAGAAGACATTTCGCAGCCCTTCTAGACTGGCCAACTGCAGACGGCAAGTGTAGCGGAAGTAGCGTCGGTTGGCATTGTAAGCTCGGTCATAGCGCACTTGCATGCTCTCGATGCTGTGATTCAACAGACGAATCTGTTGACATGCGCGGCGGAACTTACGATCCAAATGATGGAAGGTAGCTAGTGCGTCGCTAGGGCAAGCCATTATTGTAAGAGACAAGAAAACACCAATAGTCGACAAAAACGATGTAAACCGTATGATGGCGAATAGTGATATGGCTTAAAACAGATACCGCCCTGCATTTATACAGCCGTGTGGCGCTCGAGTGACACGCTCCCTTCTCAACAACGAATGACATCAAACAACTGACACGCATTGAGCAGTTACTTCATGTCATACTCCCACTGTTAATTGCTTCTGTCACATCTGTCATTCATAACCCGCTGGCCTTAATTGCAATAAACACTTTTAATCGCGACATGCACTGTTCAGCCGCCAAGTGATTAACGTTATAGTGCAAGAGACATGGGCATTTGTGGTTAGCATATTCTCCAATACGTTACAGCTGACAACTTCATCTACCGACAATAATGTAAATGGAAACATGACCAGATATCTTCCACAATCTACATATTCGTGGCTTGATTTGCCAGCCACATACCGATTCAATCACATGCTCAAATTACATGGAAATACAGAAAGATTCGAAATGAACAGAGTTTCTTTCTTGTAACATACATGACCCTTGTGGCAATTATGAAGACTATTTTACCGTGATGATTATTATGGTAACAACTTTAAGGTTGACAATACTATCAAACTCTCTGAAGAAACGTTCGTATCCTGACACTAATAACACATGTAACATGCATTTTTCTACTAGATGTTTGCATTTGAGCATGGGTTGTACAGCACGAGATCAATCATCATCGCACATGATCATTATTTCAAGAAAACAAAGGCTTGAGACTAGACGTTGCATGGGTTTTACTTTCCATGAATTCAATAAAGCAAATATGACCGCGGAATCATAGGGAAGGGTGATAAATGAATAAAATAGTGAAAATGTGACGCGAGAAGACTGCAATACTGACGCAGGAATGCTGGTGTTATTTGTTTTCTGAGATTGAAGTCATGAAACGTAAAGACCACAGGTAATCTTTTGGGAGGATGTGTAGCTCTGAGAAGAGCTGTTTTGAACAACGATTAGGCCTTCAGTACAGCGCGCCGTCATCTTCAGCATCGGAAGCGCCAGAAATGAAGCCAGCGTCAATCAAATGGGTCTGCAAATCTTCCAGTTGCTGGGCGCGTTGACTGGCGTACTCGTAGAAGACATTTCGCAGCCCTTCTAGACTGGCCAACTGCAGACGGCAAGTGTAGCGGAAGGAGCGTCGGTTGGCATTGTAAGCCCGGTCATAGCGTACTTGCATGCTCTCGATGCTGTGATTCAACAGACGAATCTGTTGACATGCGCGGCGGAACTTACGATCCAAATGATGGAAGGTAGCTAGTGCGTCGCTAGGGCAAGCCATTATTGTAAGAGACAAGAAAACACCAATAGTCGACAAAAACGATGTGAACCGTATGATGGCGAATAGTGATATGGCTTGAAACAGATACCGCCCTGCATTTATACAGCCGTGTGGCGCTCGAGTTACACGCTTCCTTCTCAACAACGAATGATATCAAACAACTGACACGCATTGAGCAGTTACTTCATGTCATACTCCCACTGTTAATTGCTTCTGTCACATCTGTCATTCATAACCCGCTGGCCTTAATTGCAATAAACACTTTTAATCGCGACATGCACTGTTCAGCCACCAAGTGATTAACGTTATAGTGCAAGAGACATGGGCATTTGTGGTTAGCATATTCTCCAATACGTTACAGCTGACAACTTCATCTACCGACAATAATGTAAATGGAAACATGACCAGATGTCTTCCACAATCTACATATTCGTGGCTTGATTTGCCAGCCACATACAGATTCAATCACATGCTCAAATTACATGGAAATACAGAAAGATTCGAAATGAACAGAGTTTCTTTCTTGTAACATACATGACCCTTGTGGCAATTATGAAGACTATTTTACCGTGATGATTATTATGGTAACAACTTTAAGGTTGACAATACTATCAAACTCTCTGAAGAAACGTTCGTATCCTGACACTAATAACACATGTAACATGCATTTTTCTACTAGATGTTTGCATTTGAGCATGGGTTGTACAGCACGAGATCAATCATCATCGCACATGATCATTATTTCAAGAAAACAAAGGCTTGAGACTAGACGTTGCATGGGTTTTACTTTCCATGAATTCAATAAAACAAATATGACCGCGGAATCATAGGGAAGGGTGATAAATGAATAAAATAGTGAAAATGTGACGCGAGAAGACTGCAATACTGACGCCGGAATGCTGGTGTTATTTGTTTTCTGAGATTGAAGTCATGAAACGTAAAGACCACAGGTAATCTTTTGGGAGGATGTGTAGCTCTGAGAAGAGCTGTTTTGAACAACGATTAGGCCTTCAGTACAGCGCGCCGTCATCTTCAGCATCGGAAGCGTCAGAAATGAAGCCAGCGTCAATCAAATGGGTCTGCAAATCTTCCAGTTGCTGGGCGCGTTGACTGGCGTACTCGTAGAAGACATTTCGCAGCCCTTCTAGACTGGCCAACTGCAGACGGCAAGTGTAGCGGAAGGAGCGTCGGTTGGCATTGTAAGCTCGGTCATAGCGCACTTGCATGCTCTCGATGCTGTGATTCAACAGACGAATCTGTTGACATGCGCGGCGGAACTTACGATCCAAATGATGGAAGGTAGCTAGTGCGTCGCTAGGGCAAGCCATTATTGTAAGAGACAAGAAAACACCAATAGTCGTCAAAAACGATGTAAACCGTATGATGGCGAATAGTGATATGGCTTAAAGCAGATACCGCCCTGCATTTATACAGCCGTGTGGCGCTCGAGTGACACGCTCCCTTCTCAACAACGAATGACATCAAACAACTGACACGCATTGAGCAGTTACTTCATGTCATACTCCCACTGTTAATTGCTTCTGTCACATCTGTCATTCATAACCCGCTGGCCTTAATTGCAATAAACACTTTTAATCGCGACATGCACTGTTCAGCCGCCAAGTGATTAACGTTATAGTGCAAGAGACATGGGCATTTGTGGTTAGCATATTCTCCAATACGTTACAGCTGACAACTTCATCTACCGACAATAATGTAAATGGAAACATGACCAGATATCTTCCACAATCTACATATTCGTGGCTTGATTTGCCAGCCACATACCGATTCAATCACATGCTCAAATTACATGGAAATACAGAAAGATTCGAAATGAACAGAGTTTCTTTCTTGTAACATACATGACCCTTGTGGCAATTATGAAGACTATTTTACCGTGATGATTATTATAGGTAACAACTTTAAGGTTGACAATACTATCAAACTCTCTGAAGAAACGTTCGTATCCTGACACTAATAACACATGTAACATGCATTTTTCTACTAGATGTTTGCATTTGAGCATGGGTTGTACAGCACGAGATCAATCATCATCGCACATGATCATTATTTCAAGAAAACAAAGGCTTGAGACTAGACGTTGCATGGGTTTTACTTTCCATGAATTCAATAAAGCAAATATGACCGCGGAATCATAGGGAAGGGTGATAAATGAATAAAATAGTGAAAATGTGACGCGAGAAGACTGCAATACTGACGCAGGAATGCTGGTGTTATTTGTTTTCTGAGATTGAAGTCATGAAACGTAAAGACCACAGGTAATCTTTTGGGAGGATGTGTAGCTCTGAGAAGAGCTGTTTTGAACAACGATTAGGCCTTCAGTACAGCGCGCCGTCATCTTCAGCATCGGAAGCGTCAGAAATGAAGCCAGCGTCAATCAAATGGGTCTGCAAATCTTCCAGTTGCTGGGCGCGTTGACTGGCGTACTCGTAGAAGACATTTCGCAGCCCTTCTAGACTGGCCAACTGCAGACGGCAAGTGTAGCGGAAGGAGCGTCGGTTGGCATTGTAAGCTCGGTCATAGCGCACTTGCATGCTCTCGATGCTGTGATTCAACAGACGAATCTGTTGACATGCGCGGCGGAACTTACGATCCAAATGATGGAAGGTAGCTAGTGCGTCGCTAGGGCAAGCCATTATTGTAAGAGACAAGAAAACACCAATAGTCGACAAAAACGATGTAAACCGTATGATGGCGAATAGTGATATGGCTTAAAACAGATACCGCCCTGCATTTATACAGCCGTGTGGCGCTCGAGTGACACGCTCCCTTCTCAACAACGAATGACATCAAACAACTGACACGCATTGAGCAGTTACTTCATGTCCTACTCCCACTGTTAATTGCTTCTGTCACATCTGTCATTCATAACCCGCTGGCCTTAATTGCAATAAACACTTTTAATCGCGACATGCACTGTTCAGCCGCCAAGTGATTAACGTTATAGTGCAAGAGACATGGGCATTTGTGGTTAGCATATTCTCCAATACGTTACAGCTGACAACTTCATCTACCGACAATAATGTAAATGGAAACATGACCAGATATCTTCCACAATCTACATATTCGTGGCTTGATTTGCCAGCCACATACCGATTCAATCACATGCTCAAATTACATGGAAATACAGAAAGATTCGAAATGAACAGAGTTTCTTTCTTGTAACATACATGACCCTTGTGGCAATTATGAAGACTATTTTACCGTGATGATTATTATAGGTAACAACTTTAAGGTTGACAATACTATCAAACTCTCTGAAGAAACGTTCGTATCCTGACACTAATAACACATGTAACATGCATTTTTCTACTAGATGTTTGCATTTGAGCATGGGTTGTACAGCACGAGATCAATCATCATCGCACATGATCATTATTTCAAGAAAACAAAGGCTTGAGACTAGACGTTGCATGGGTTTTACTTTCCATGAATTCAATAAAGCAAATATGACCGCGGAATCATAGGGAAGGGTGATAAATGAATAAAATAGTGAAAATGTGACGCGAGAAGACTGCAATACTGACGCAGGAATGCTGGTGTTATTTGTTTTCTGAGATTGAAGTCATGAAACGTAAAGACCACAGGTAATCTTTTGGGAGGATGTGTAGCTCTGAGAAGAGCTGTTTTGAACAACGATTAGGCCTTCAGTACAGCGCGCCGTCATCTTCAGCATCGGAAGCGTCAGAAATGAAGCCAGCGTCAATCAAATGGGTCTGCAAATCTTCCAGTTGCTGGGCGCGTTGACTGGCGTACTCGTAGAAGACATTTCGCAGCCCTTCTAGACTGGCCAACTGCAGACGGCAAGTGTAGCGGAAGGAGCGTCGGTTGGCATTGTAAGCTCGGTCATAGCGCACTTGCATGCTCTCGATGCTGTGATTCAACAGACGAATCTGTTGACATGCGCGGCGGAACTTACGATCCAAATGATGGAAGGTAGCTAGTGCGTCGCTAGGGCAAGCCATTATTGTAAGAGACAAGAAAACACCAATAGTCGACAAAAACGATGTAAACCGTATGATGGCGAATAGTGATATGGCTTGAAACAGATACCGCCCTGCATTTATACAGCCGTGTGGCGCTCGAGTGCATCGCTTCCTTCTCAACAACGAATGACATCAAACAACTGACACGCATTGAGCAGTTACTTCATGTCATACTCCCACTGTTAATTGCTTCTGTCACATCTGTCATTCATAACCCGCTGGCCTTAATTGCAATAAACACTTTTAATCGCGACATGCACTGTTCAGCCGCCAAGTGATTAACGTTATAGTGCAAGAGACATGGGCATTTGTGGTTAGCATATTCTCCAATACGTTACAGCTGACAACTTCATCTACCGACAATAATGTAAATGGAAACATGACCAGATATCTTCCACAATCTACATATTCGTGGCTTGATTTGCCAGCCACATACAGATTCAATCACATGCTCAAATTACATGGAAATACAGAAAGATTCGAAATGAACAGAGTTTCTTTCTTGTAACATACATGACCCTTGTGGCAATTATGAAGACTATTTTACCGTGATGATTATTATGGTAACAACTTTAAGGTTGACAATACTATCAAACTCTCTGAAGAAACGTTCGTATCCTGACACTAATAACACATGTAACATGCATTTTTCTACTAGATGTTTGCATTTGAGCATGGGTTGTACAGCACGAGATCAATCATCATCGCACATGATCATTATTTCAAGAAAACAAAGGCTTGAGACTAGACGTTGCATGGGTTTTACTTTCCATGAATTCAATAAAGCAAATATGACCGCGGAATCATAGGGAAGGGTGATAAATGAATAAAATAGTGAAAATGTGACGCGAGAAGACTGCAATACTGACGCAGGAATGCTGGTGTTATTTGTTTTCTGAGATTGAAGTCATGAAACGTAAAGACCACAGGTAATCTTTTGGGAGGATGTGTAGCTCTGAGAAGAGCTGTTTTGAACAACGATTAGGCCTTCAGTACAGCGCGCCGTCATCTTCAGCATCGGAAGCGTCAGAAATGAAGCCAGCGTCAATCAAATGGGTCTGCAAATCTTCCAGTTGCTGGGCGCGTTGACTGGCGTACTCGTAGAAGACATTTCGCAGCCCTTCTAGACTGGCCAACTGCAGACGGCAAGTGTAGCGGAAGGAGCGTCGGTTGGCATTGTAAGCTCGGTCATAGCGCACTTGCATGCTCTCGATGCTGTGATTCAACAGACGAATCTGTTGACATGCGCGGCGGAACTTACGATCCAAATGATGGAAGGTAGCTAGTGCGTCGCTAGGGCAAGCCATTATTGTAAGAGACAAGAAAACACCAATAGTCGACAAAAACGATGTGAACCGTATGATGGCGAATAGTGATATGGCTTGAAACAGATACCGCCCTGCATTTATACAGCCGTGTGGCGCTCGAGTGCCACGCTTCCTTCTCAACAACGAATGACATCAAACAACTGACACGCATTGAGCAGTTACTTCATGTCATACTCCCACTGTTAATTGCTTCTGTCACATCTGTCATTCATAACCCGCTGGCCTTAATTGCAATAAACACTTTTAATCGCGACATGCACTGTTCAGCCGCCAAGTGATTAACGTTATAGTGCAAGAGACATGGGCATTTGTGGTTAGCATATTCTCCAATACGTTACAGCTGACAACTTCATCTACCGACAATAATGTAAATGGAAACATGACCAGATATCTTCCACAATCTACATATTCGTGGCTTGATTTGCCAGCCACATACAGATTCAATCACATGCTCAAATTACATGGAAATACAGAAAGATTCGAAATGAACAGAGTTTCTTTCTTGTAACATACATGACCCTTGTGGCAATTATGAAGACTATTTTACCGTGATGATTATTATGGTAACAACTTTAAGGTTGACAATACTATCAAACTCTCTGAAGAAACGTTCGTATCCTGACACTAATAACACATGTAACATGCATTTTTCTACTAGATGTTTGCATTTGAGCATGGGTTGTACAGCACGAGATCAATCATCATCGCACATGATCATTATTTCAAGAAAACAAAGGCTTGAGACTAGACGTTGCATGGGTTTTACTTTCCATGAATTCAATAAAGCAAATATGACCGCGGAATCATAGGGAAGGGTGATAAATGAATAAAATAGTGAAAATGTGACGCGAGAAGACTGCAATACTGACGCCGGAATGCTGGTGTTATTTGTTTTCTGAGATTGAAGTCATGAAACGTAAAGACCACAGGTAATCTTTTGGGAGGATGTGTAGCTCTGAGAAGAGCTGTTTTGAACAACGATTAGGCCTTCAGTACAGCGCGCCGTCATCTTCAGCATCGGAAGCGTCAGAAATGAAGCCAGCGTCAATCAAATGGGTCTGCAAATCTTCCAGTTGCTGGGCGCGTTGACTGGCGTACTCGTAGAAGACATTTCGCAGCCCTTCTAGACTGGCCAACTGCAGACGGCAAGTGTAGCGGAAGGAGCGTCGGTTGGCATTGTAAGCTCGGTCATAGCGCACTTGCATGCTCTCGATGCTGTGATTTAACAGACGAATCTGTTGTAATGCGCGGCGGAACTTACGATCCAAATGATGGAAGGTAGCTAGTGCGTCGCTAGGGCAAGCCATTATTGTAAGAGACAAGAAAACACCAATAGTCGACAAAAACGATGTAAACCGTATGATGGCGAATAGTGATATGGCTTA
Organism: Arenicola marina; assembly: GCA_964019135.1. Classification (NCBI taxonomy): domain Eukaryota; kingdom Metazoa; phylum Annelida; class Polychaeta; family Arenicolidae; genus Arenicola; species Arenicola marina. Next base: position 4,355,870 of record OZ025254.1, on the reverse strand, counting down.
AAACAGATACCGCCCTGCATTTATACAGCCGTGTGGCGCTCGAGTGACACGCTCCCTTCTCAACAACGAATGACATCAAACAACTGACACGCATTGAGCAGTTACTTCATGTCATACTCCCACTGTTAATTGCTTCTGTCACATCTGTCATTCATAACCCGCTGGCCTTAATTGCAATAAACACTTTTAATCGCGACATGCACTGTTCAGCCGCCAAGTGATTAACGTTATAGTGCAAGAGACATGGGCATTTGTGGTTAGCATATTCTCCAATACGTTACAGCTGACAACTTCATCTACCGACAATAATGTAAATGGAAACATGACCAGATATCTTCCACAATCTACATATTCGTGGCTTGATTTGCCAGCCACATACCGATTCAATCACATGCTCAAATTACATGGAAATACAGAAAGATTCGAAATGAACAGAGTTTCTTTCTTGTAACATACATGACCCTTGTGGCAATTATGAAGACTATTTTACCGTGATGATTATTATGGTAACAACTTTAAGGTTGACAATACTATCAAACTCTCTGAAGAAACGTTCGTATCCTGACACTAATAACACATGTAACATGCATTTTTCTACTAGATGTTTGCATTTGAGCATGGGTTGTACAGCACGAGATCAATCATCATCGCACATGATCATTATTTCAAGAAAACAAAGGCTTGAGACTAGACGTTGCATGGGTTTTACTTTCCATGAATTCAATAAAGCAAATATGACCGCGGAATCATAGGGAAGGGTGATAAATGAATAAAATAGTGAAAATGTGACGCGAGAAGACTGCAATACTGACGCAGGAATGCTGGTGTTATTTGTTTTCTGAGATTGAAGTCATGAAACGTAAAGACCACAGGTAATCTTTTGGGAGGATGTGTAGCTCTGAGAAGAGCTGTTTTGAACAACGATTAGGCCTTCAGTACAGCGCGCCGTCATCTTCAGCATCGGAAGCGTCAGAAATGAAGCCAGCGTCAATCAAATGGGTCTGCAAATCTTCCAGTTGCTGGGCGCGTTGACTGGCGTACTCGTAGAAGACATTTCGCAGCCCTTCTAGACTGGCCAACTGCAGACGGCAAGTGTAGCGGAAGGAGCGTCGGTTGGCATTGTAAGCTCGGTCATAGCGCACTTGCATGCTCTCGATGCTGTGATTCAACAGACGAATCTGTTGACATGCGCGGCGGAACTTACGATCCAAATGATGGAAGGTAGCTAGTGCGTCGCTAGGGCAAGCCATTATTGTAAGAGACAAGAAAACACCAATAGTCGACAAAAACGATGTGAACCGTATGATGGCGAATAGTGATATGGCTTGAAACAGATACCGCCCTGCATTTATACAGCCGTGTGGCGCTCGAGTGCCACGCTTCCTTCTCAACAACGAATGACATCAAACAACTGACACGCATTGAGCAGTTACTTCATGTCATACTCCCACTGTTAATTGCTTCTGTCACATCTGTCATTCATAACCCGCTGGCCTTAATTGCAATAAACACTTTTAATCGCGACATGCACTGTTCAGCCGCCAAGTGATTAACGTTATAGTGCAAGAGACATGGGCATTTGTGGTTAGCATATTCTCCAATACGTTACAGCTGACAACTTCATCTACCGACAATAATGTAAATGGAAACATGACCAGATATCTTCCACAATCTACATATTCGTGGCTTGATTTGCCAGCCACATACCGATTCAATCACATGCTCAAATTACATGGAAATACAGAAAGATTCGAAATGAACAGAGTTTCTTTCTTGTAACATACATGACCCTTGTGGCAATTATGAAGACTATTTTACCGTGATGATTATTATGGTAACAACTTTAAGGTTGACAATACTATCAAACTCTCTGAAGAAACGTTCGTATCCTGACACTAATAACACATGTAACATGCATTTTTCTACTAGATGTTTGCATTTGAGCATGGGTTGTACAGCACGAGATCAATCATCATCGCACATGATCATTATTTCAAGAAAACAAAGGCTTGAGACTAGACGTTGCATGGGTTTTACTTTCCATGAATTCAATAAAGCAAATATGACCGCGGAATCATAGGGAAGGGTGATAAATGAATAAAATAGTGAAAATGTGACGCGAGAAGACTGCAATACTGACGCCGGAATGCTGGTGTTATTTGTTTTCTGAGATTGAAGTCATGAAACGTAAAGACCACAGGTAATCTTTTGGGAGGATGTGTAGCTCTGAGAAGAGCTGTTTTGAACAACGATTAGGCCTTCAGTACAGCGCGCCGTCATCTTCAGCATCGGAAGCGTCAGAAATGAAGCCAGCGTCAATCAAATGGGTCTGCAAATCTTCCAGTTGCTGGGCGCGTTGACTGGCGTACTCGTAGAAGACATTTCGCAGCCCTTCTAGACTGGCCAACTGCAGACGGCAAGTGTAGCGGAAGGAGCGTCGGTTGGCATTGTAAGCTCGGTCATAGCGCACTTGCATGCTCTCGATGCTGTGATTCAACAGACGAATCTGTTGACATGCGCGGCGGAACTTACGATCCAAATGATGGAAGGTAGCTAGTGCGTCGCTAGGGCAAGCCATTATTGTAAGAGACAAGAAAACACCAATAGTCGTCAAAAACGATGTAAACCGTATGATGGCGAATAGTGATATGGCTTAAAACAGATACCGGCCTGCATTTATACAGCCGTGTGGCGCTCGAGTGACACGCTCCCTTCTCAACAACGAATGACATCAAACAACTGACACGCATTGAGCAGTTACTTCATGTCATACTCCCACTGTTAATTGCTTCTGTCACATCTGTCATTCATAACCCGCTGGCCTTAATTGCAATAAACACTTTTAATCGCGACATGCACTGTTCAGCCGCCAAGTGATTAACGTTATAGTGCAAGAGACATGGGCATTTGTGGTTAGCATATTCTCCAATACGTTACAGCTGACAACTTCATCTACCGACAATAATGTAAATGGAAACATGACCAGATATCTTCCACAATCTACATATTCGTGGCTTGATTTGCCAGCCACATACAGATTCAATCACATGCTCAAATTACATGGAAATACAGAAAGATTCGAAATGAACAGAGTTTCTTTCTTGTAACATACATGACCCTTGTGGCAATTATGAAGACTATTTTACCGTGATGATTATTATGGTAACAACTTTAAGGTTGACAATACTATCAAACTCTCTGAAGAAACGTTCGTATCCTGACACTAATAACACATGTAACATGCATTTTTCTACTAGATGTTTGCATTTGAGCATGGGTTGTACAGCACGAGATCAATCATCATCGCACATGATCATTATTTCAAGAAAACAAAGGCTTGAGACTAGACGTTGCATGGGTTTTACTTTCCATGAATTCAATAAAGCAAATATGACCGCGGAATCATAGGGAAGGGTGATAAATGAATAAAATAGTGAAAATGTGACGCGAGAAGACTGCAATACTGACGCCGGAATGCTGGTGTTATTTGTTTTCTGAGATTGAAGTCATGAAACGTAAAGACCACAGGTAATCTTTTGGGAGGATGTGTAGCTCTGAGAAGAGCTGTTTTGAACAACGATTAGGCCTTCAGTACAGCGCGCCGTCATCTTCAGCATCGGAAGCGTCAGAAATGAAGCCAGCGTCAATCAAATGGGTCTGCAAATCTTCCAGTTGCTGGGCGCGTTGACTGGCGTACTCGTAGAAGACATTTCGCAGCCCTTCTAGACTGGCCAACTGCAGACGGCAAGTGTAGCGGAAGGAGCGTCGGTTGGCATTGTAAGCTCGGTCATAGCGCACTTGCATGCTCTCGATGCTGTGATTCAACAGACGAATCTGTTGACATGCGCGGCGGAACTTACGATCCAAATGATGGAAGGTAGCTAGTGCGTCGCTAGGGCAAGCCATTATTGTAAGAGACAAGAAAACACCAATAGTCGACAAAAACGATGTAAACCGTATGATGGCGAATAGTGATATGGCTTAAAACAGATACCGCCCTGCATTTATACAGCCGTGTGGCGCTCGAGTGACACGCTCCCTTCTCAACAACGAATGACATCAAACAACTGACACGCATTGAGCAGTTACTTCATGTCATACTCCCACTGTTAATTGCTTCTGTCACATCTGTCATTCATAACCCGCTGGCCTTAATTGCAATAAACACTTTTAATCGCGACATGCACTGTTCAGCCGCCAAGTGATTAACGTTATAGTGCAAGAGACATGGGCATTTGTGGTTAGCATATTCTCCAATACGTTACAGCTGACAACTTCATCTACCGACAATAATGTAAATGGAAACATGACCAGATATCTTCCACAATCTACATATTCGTGGCTTGATTTGCCAGCCACATACCGATTCAATCACATGCTCAAATTACATGGAAATACAGAAAGATTCGAAATGAACAGAGTTTCTTTCTTGTAACATACATGACCCTTGTGGCAATTATGAAGACTATTTTACCGTGATGATTATTATAGGTAACAACTTTAAGGTTGACAATACTATCAAACTCTCTGAAGAAACGTTCGTATCCTGACACTAATAACACATGTAACATGCATTTTTCTACTAGATGTTTGCATTTGAGCATGGGTTGTACAGCACGAGATCAATCATCATCGCACATGATCATTATTTCAAGAAAACAAAGGCTTGAGACTAGACGTTGCATGGGTTTTACTTTCCATGAATTCAATAAAGCAAATATGACCGCGGAATCATAGGGAAGGGTGATAAATGAATAAAATAGTGAAAATGTGACGCGAGAAGACTGCAATACTGACGCAGGAATGCTGGTGTTATTTGTTTTCTGAGATTGAAGTCATGAAACGTAAAGACCACAGGTAATCTTTTGGGAGGATGTGTAGCTCTGAGAAGAGCTGTTTTGAACAACGATTAGGCCTTCAGTACAGCGCGCCGTCATCTTCAGCATCGGAAGCGTCAGAAATGAAGCCAGCGTCAATCAAATGGGTCTGCAAATCTTCCAGTTGCTGGGCGCGTTGACTGGCGTACTCGTAGAAGACATTTCGCAGCCCTTCTAGACTGGCCAACTGCAGACGGCAAGTGTAGCGGAAGGAGCGTCGGTTGGCATTGTAAGCTCGGTCATAGCGCACTTGCATGCTCTCGATGCTGTGATTCAACAGACGAATCTGTTGACATGCGCGGCGGAACTTACGATCCAAATGATGGAAGGTAGCTAGTGCGTCGCTAGGGCAAGCCATTATTGTAAGAGACAAGAAAACACCAATAGTCGACAAAAACGATGTGAACCGTATGATGGCGAATAGTGATATGGCTTGAAACAGATACCGCCCTGCATTTATACAGCCGTGTGGCGCTCGAGTGACACGCTTCCTTCTCAACAACGAATGATATCAAACAACTGACACGCATTGAGCAGTTACTTCATGTCATACTCCCACTGTTAATTGCTTCTGTCACATCTGTCATTCATAACCCGCTGGCCTTAATTGCAATAAACACTTTTAATCGCGACATGCACTGTTCAGCCGCCAAGTGATTAACGTTATAGTGCAAGAGACATGGGCATTTGTGGTTAGCATATTCTCCAATACGTTACAGCTGACAACTTCATCTACCGACAATAATGTAAATGGAAACATGACCAGATATCTTCCACAATCTACATATTCGTGGCTTGATTTGCCAGCCACATACCGATTCAATCACATGCTCAAATTACATGGAAATACAGAAAGATTCGAAATGAACAGAGTTTCTTTCTTGTAACATACATGACCCTTGTGGCAATTATGAAGACTATTTTACCGTGATGATTATTATGGTAACAACTTTAAGGTTGACAATACTATCAAACTCTCTGAAGAAACGTTCGTATCCTGACACTAATAACACATGTAACATGCATTTTTCTACTAGATGTTTGCATTTGAGCATGGGTTGTACAGCACGAGATCAATCATCATCGCACATGATCATTATTTCAAGAAAACAAAGGCTTGAGACTAGACGTTGCATGGGTTTTACTTTCCATGAATTCAATAAAGCAAATATGACCGCGGAATCATAGGGAAGGGTGATAAATGAATAAAATAGTGAAAATGTGACGCGAGAAGACTGCAATACTGACGCCGGAATGCTGGTGTTATTTGTTTTCTGAGATTGAAGTCATGAAACGTAAAGACCACAGGTAATCTTTTGGGAGGATGTGTAGCTCTGAGAAGAGCTGTTTTGAACAACGATTAGGCCTTCAGTACAGCGCGCCGTCATCTTCAGCATCGGAAGCGTCAGAAATGAAGCCAGCGTCAATCAAATGGGTCTGCAAATCTTCCAGTTGCTGGGCGCGTTGACTGGCGTACTCGTAGAAGACATTTCGCAGCCCTTCTAGACTGGCCAACTGCAGACGGCAAGTGTAGCGGAAGGAGCGTCGGTTGGCATTGTAAGCTCGGTCATAGCGCACTTGCATGCTCTCGATGCTGTGATTCAACAGACGAATCTGTTGACATGCGCGGCGGAACTTACGATCCAAATGATGGAAGGTAGCTAGTGCGTCGCTAGGGCAAGCCATTATTGTAAGAGACAAGAAAACACCAATAGTCGTCAAAAACGATGTAAACCGTATGATGGCGAATAGTGATATGGCTTAAAACAGATACCGGCCTGCATTTATACAGCCGTGTGGCGCTCGAGTGACACGCTCCCTTCTCAACAACGAATGACATCAAACAACTGACACGCATTGAGCAGTTACTTCATGTCATACTCCCACTGTTAATTGCTTCTGTCACATCTGTCATTCATAACCCGCTGGCCTTAATTGCAATAAACACTTTTAATCGCGACATGCACTGTTCAGCCGCCAAGTGATTAACGTTATAGTGCAAGAGACATGGGCATTTGTGGTTAGCATATTCTCCAATACGTTACAGCTGACAACTTCATCTACCGACAATAATGTAAATGGAAACATGACCAGATATCTTCCACAATCTACATATTCGTGGCTTGATTTGCCAGCCACATACCGATTCAATCACATGCTCAAATTACATGGAAATACAGAAAGATTCGAAATGAACAGAGTTTCTTTCTTGTAACATACATGACCCTTGTGGCAATTATGAAGACTATTTTACCGTGATGATTATTATGGTAACAACTTTAAGGTTGACAATACTATCAAACTCTCTGAAGAAACGTTCGTATCCTGACACTAATAACACATGTAACATGCATTTTTCTACTAGATGTTTGCATTTGAGCATGGGTTGTACAGCACGAGATCAATCATCATCGCACATGATCATTATTTCAAGAAAACAAAGGCTTGAGACTAGACGTTGCATGGGTTTTACTTTCCATGAATTCAATAAAGCAAATATGACCGCGGAATCATAGGGAAGGGTGATAAATGAATAAAATAGTGAAAATGTGACGCGAGAAGACTGCAATACTGACGCCGGAATGCTGGTGTTATTTGTTTTCTGAGATTGAAGTCATGAAACGTAAAGACCACAGGTAATCTTTTGGGAGGATGTGTAGCTCTGAGAAGAGCTGTTTTGAACAACGATTAGGCCTTCAGTACAGCGCGCCGTCATCTTCAGCATCGGAAGCGTCAGAAATGAAGCCAGCGTCAATCAAATGGGTCTGCAAATCTTCCAGTTGCTGGGCGCGTTGACTGGCGTACTCGTAGAAGACATTTCGCAGCCCTTCTAGACTGGCCAACTGCAGACGGCAAGTGTAGCGGAAGGAGCGTCGGTTGGCATTGTAAGCTCGGTCATAGCGCACTTGCATGCTCTCGATGCTGTGATTCAACAGACGAATCTGTTGACATGCGCGGCGGAACTTACGATCCAAATGATGGAAGGTAGCTAGTGCGTCGCTAGGGCAAGCCATTATTGTAAGAGACAAGAAAACACCAATAGTCGACAAAAACGATGTAAACCGTATGATGGCGAATAGTGATATGGCTTAAAACAGATACCGCCCTGCATTTATACAGCCGTGTGGCGCTCGAGTGACACGCTCCCTTCTCAACAACGAATGACATCAAACAACTGACACGCATTGAGCAGTTACTTCATGTCATACTCCCACTGTTAATTGCTTCTGTCACATCTGTCATTCATAACCCGCTGGCCTTAATTGCAATAAACACTTTTAATCGCGACATGCACTGTTCAGCCGCCAAGTGATTAACGTTATAGTGCAAGAGACATGGGCATTTGTGGTTAGCATATTCTCCAATACGTTACAGCTGACAACTTCATCTACCGACAATAATGTAAATGGAAACATGACCAGATATCTTCCACAATCTACATATTCGTGGCTTGATTTGCCAGCCACATACCGATTCAATCACATGCTCAAATTACATGGAAATACAGAAAGATTCGAAATGAACAGAGTTTCTTTCTTGTAACATACATGACCCTTGTGGCAATTATGAAGACTATTTTACCGTGATGATTATTATAGGTAACAACTTTAAGGTTGACAATACTATCAAACTCTCTGAAGAAACGTTCGTATCCTGACACTAATAACACATGTAACATGCATTTTTCTACTAGATGTTTGCATTTGAGCATGGGTTGTACAGCACGAGATCAATCATCATCGCACATGATCATTATTTCAAGAAAACAAAGGCTTGAGACTAGACGTTGCATGGGTTTTACTTTCCATGAATTCAATAAAGCAAATATGACCGCGGAATCATAGGGAAGGGTGATAAATGAATAAAATAGTGAAAATGTGACGCGAGAAGACTGCAATACTGACGCAGGAATGCTGGTGTTATTTGTTTTCTGAGATTGAAGTCATGAAACGTAAAGACCACAGGTAATCTTTTGGGAGGATGTGTAGCTCTGAGAAGAGCTGTTTTGAACAACGATTAGGCCTTCAGTACAGCGCGCCGTCATCTTCAGCATCGGAAGCGTCAGAAATGAAGCCAGCGTCAATCAAATGGGTCTGCAAATCTTCCAGTTGCTGGGCGCGTTGACTGGCGTACTCGTAGAAGACATTTCGCAGCCCTTCTAGACTGGCCAACTGCAGACGGCAAGTGTAGCGGAAGGAGCGTCGGTTGGCATTGTAAGCTCGGTCATAGCGCACTTGCATGCTCTCGATGCTGTGATTCAACAGACGAATCTGTTGACATGCGCGGCGGAACTTACGATCCAAATGATGGAAGGTAGCTAGTGCGTCGCTAGGGCAAGCCATTATTGTAAGAGACAAGAAAACACCAATAGTCGACAAAAACGATGTGAACCGTATGATGGCGAATAGTGATATGGCTTGAAACAGATACCGCCCTGCATTTATACAGCCGTGTGGCGCTCGAGTGCCACGCTTCCTTCTCAACAACGAATGACATCAAACAACTGACACGCATTGAGCAGTTACTTCATGTCATACTCCCACTGTTAATTGCTTCTGTCACATCTGTCATTCATAACCCGCTGGCCTTAATTGCAATAAACACTTTTAATCGCGACATGCACTGTTCAGCCGCCAAGTGATTAACGTTATAGTGCAAGAGACATGGGCATTTGTGGTTAGCATATTCTCCAATACGTTACAGCTGACAACTTCATCTACCGACAATAATGTAAATGGAAACATGACCAGATATCTTCCACAATCTACATATTCGTGGCTTGATTTGCCAGCCACATACCGATTCAATCACATGCTCAAATTACATGGAAATACAGAAAGATTCGAAATGAACAGAGTTTCTTTCTTGTAACATACATGACCCTTGTGGCAATTATGAAGACTATTTTACCGTGATGATTATTATGGTAACAACTTTAAGGTTGACAATACTATCAAACTCTCTGAAGAAACGTTCGTATCCTGACACTAATAACACATGTAACATGCATTTTTCTACTAGATGTTTGCATTTGAGCATGGGTTGTACAGCACGAGATCAATCATCATCGCACATGATCATTATTTCAAGAAAACAAAGGCTTGAGACTAGACGTTGCATGGGTTTTACTTTCCATGAATTCAATAAAGCAAATATGACCGCGGAATCATAGGGAAGGGTGATAAATGAATAAAATAGTGAAAATGTGACGCGAGAAGACTGCAATACTGACGCCGGAATGCTGGTGTTATTTGTTTTCTGAGATTGAAGTCATGAAACGTAAAGACCACAGGTAATCTTTTGGGAGGATGTGTAGCTCTGAGAAGAGCTGTTTTGAACAACGATTAGGCCTTCAGTACAGCGCGCCGTCATCTTCAGCATCGGAAGCGTCAGAAATGAAGCCAGCGTCAATCAAATGGGTCTGCAAATCTTCCAGTTGCTGGGCGCGTTGACTGGCGTACTCGTAGAAGACATTTCGCAGCCCTTCTAGACTGGCCAACTGCAGACGGCAAGTGTAGCGGAAGGAGCGTCGGTTGGCATTGTAAGCTCGGTCATAGCGCACTTGCATGCTCTCGATGCTGTGATTCAACAGACGAATCTGTTGACATGCGCGGCGGAACTTACGATCCAAATGATGGAAGGTAGCTAGTGCGTCGCTAGGGCAAGCCATTATTGTAAGAGACAAGAAAACACCAATAGTCGACAAAAACGATGTAAACCGTATGATGGCGAATAGTGATATGGCTTAAAACAGATACCGCCCTGCATTTATACAGCCGTGTGGCGCTCGAGTGACACGCTCCCTTCTCAACAACGAATGACATCAAACAACTGACACGCATTGAGCAGTTACTTCATGTCCTACTCCCACTGTTAATTGCTTCTGTCACATCTGTCATTCATAACCCGCTGGCCTTAATTGCAATAAACACTTTTAATCGCGACATGCACTGTTCAGCCGCCAAGTGATTAACGTTATAGTGCAAGAGACATGGGCATTTGTGGTTAGCATATTCTCCAATACGTTACAGCTGACAACTTCATCTACCGACAATAATGTAAATGGAAACATGACCAGATATCTTCCACAATCTACATATTCGTGGCTTGATTTGCCAGCCACATACCGATTCAATCACATGCTCAAATTACATGGAAATACAGAAAGATTCGAAATGAACAGAGTTTCTTTCTTGTAACATACATGACCCTTGTGGCAATTATGAAGACTATTTTACCGTGATGATTATTATAGGTAACAACTTTAAGGTTGACAATACTATCAAACTCTCTGAAGAAACGTTCGTATCCTGACACTAATAACACATGTAACATGCATTTTTCTACTAGATGTTTGCATTTGAGCATGGGTTGTACAGCACGAGATCAATCATCATCGCACATGATCATTATTTCAAGAAAACAAAGGCTTGAGACTAGACGTTGCATGGGTTTTACTTTCCATGAATTCAATAAAGCAAATATGACCGCGGAATCATAGGGAAGGGTGATAAATGAATAAAATAGTGAAAATGTGACGCGAGAAGACTGCAATACTGACGCAGGAATGCTGGTGTTATTTGTTTTCTGAGATTGAAGTCATGAAACGTAAAGACCACAGGTAATCTTTTGGGAGGATGTGTAGCTCTGAGAAGAGCTGTTTTGAACAACGATTAGGCCTTCAGTACAGCGCGCCGTCATCTTCAGCATCGGAAGCGTCAGAAATGAAGCCAGCGTCAATCAAATGGGTCTGCAAATCTTCCAGTTGCTGGGCGCGTTGACTGGCGTACTCGTAGAAGACATTTCGCAGCCCTTCTAGACTGGCCAACTGCAGACGGCAAGTGTAGCGGAAGGAGCGTCGGTTGGCATTGTAAGCTCGGTCATAGCGCACTTGCATGCTCTCGATGCTGTGATTCAACAGACGAATCTGTTGACATGCGCGGCGGAACTTACGATCCAAATGATGGAAGGTAGCTAGTGCGTCGCTAGGGCAAGCCATTATTGTAAGAGACAAGAAAACACCAATAGTCGACAAAAACGATGTGAACCGTATGATGGCGAATAGTGATATGGCTTGAAACAGATACCGCCCTGCATTTATACAGCCGTGTGGCGCTCGAGTGCCACGCTTCCTTCTCAACAACGAATGACATCAAACAACTGACACGCATTGAGCAGTTACTTCATGTCATACTCCCACTGTTAATTGCTTCTGTCACATCTGTCATTCATAACCCGCTGGCCTTAATTGCAATAAACACTTTTAATCGCGACATGCACTGTTCAGCCGCCAAGTGATTAACGTTATAGTGCAAGAGACATGGGCATTTGTGGTTAGCATATTCTCCAATACGTTACAGCTGACAACTTCATCTACCGACAATAATGTAAATGGAAACATGACCAGATATCTTCCACAATCTACATATTCGTGGCTTGATTTGCCAGCCACATACCGATTCAATCACATGCTCAAATTACATGGAAATACAGAAAGATTCGAAATGAACAGAGTTTCTTTCTTGTAACATACATGACCCTTGTGGCAATTATGAAGACTATTTTACCGTGATGATTATTATGGTAACAACTTTAAGGTTGACAATACTATCAAACTCTCTGAAGAAACGTTCGTATCCTGACACTAATAACACATGTAACATGCATTTTTCTACTAGATGTTTGCATTTGAGCATGGGTTGTACAGCACGAGATCAATCATCATCGCACATGATCATTATTTCAAGAAAACAAAGGCTTGAGACTAGACGTTGCATGGGTTTTACTTTCCATGAATTCAATAAAGCAAATATGACCGCGGAATCATAGGGAAGGGTGATAAATGAATAAAATAGTGAAAATGTGACGCGAGAAGACTGCAATACTGACGCCGGAATGCTGGTGTTATTTGTTTTCTGAGATTGAAGTCATGAAACGTAAAGACCACAGGTAATCTTTTGGGAGGATGTGTAGCTCTGAGAAGAGCTGTTTTGAACAACGATTAGGCCTTCAGTACAGCGCGCCGTCATCTTCAGCATCGGAAGCGTCAGAAATGAAGCCAGCGTCAATCAAATGGGTCTGCAAATCTTCCAGTTGCTGGGCGCGTTGACTGGCGTACTCGTAGAAGACATTTCGCAGCCCTTCTAGACTGGCCAACTGCAGACGGCAAGTGTAGCGGAAGGAGCGTCGGTTGGCATTGTAAGCTCGGTCATAGCGCACTTGCATGCTCTCGATGCTGTGATTCAACAGACGAATCTGTTGACATGCGCGGCGGAACTTACGATCCAAATGATGGAAGGTAGCTAGTGCGTCGCTAGGGCAAGCCATTATTGTAAGAGACAAGAAAACACCAATAGTCGTCAAAAACGATGTAAACCGTATGATGGCGAATAGTGATATGGCTTAAAACAGATACCGGCCTGCATTTATACAGCCGTGTGGCGCTCGAGTGACACGCTCCCTTCTCAACAACGAATGACATCAAACAACTGACACGCATTGAGCAGTTACTTCATGTCATACTCCCACTGTTAATTGCTTCTGTCACATCTGTCATTCATAACCCGCTGGCCTTAATTGCAATAAACACTTTTAATCGCGACATGCACTGTTCAGCCGCCAAGTGATTAACGTTATAGTGCAAGAGACATGGGCATTTGTGGTTAGCATATTCTCCAATACGTTACAGCTGACAACTTCATCTACCGACAATAATGTAAATGGAAACATGACCAGATATCTTCCACAATCTACATATTCGTGGCTTGATTTGCCAGCCACATACAGATTCAATCACATGCTCAAATTACATGGAAATACAGAAAGATTCGAAATGAACAGAGTTTCTTTCTTGTAACATACATGACCCTTGTGGCAATTATGAAGACTATTTTACCGTGATGATTATTATGGTAACAACTTTAAGGTTGACAATACTATCAAACTCTCTGAAGAAACGTTCGTATCCTGACACTAATAACACATGTAACATGCATTTTTCTACTAGATGTTTGCATTTGAGCATGGGTTGTACAGCACGAGATCAATCATCATCGCACATGATCATTATTTCAAGAAAACAAAGGCTTGAGACTAGACGTTGCATGGGTTTTACTTTCCATGAATTCAATAAAGCAAATATGACCGCGGAATCATAGGGAAGGGTGATAAATGAATAAAATAGTGAAAATGTGACGCGAGAAGACTGCAATACTGACGCCGGAATGCTGGTGTTATTTGTTTTCTGAGATTGAAGTCATGAAACGTAAAGACCACAGGTAATCTTTTGGGAGGATGTGTAGCTCTGAGAAGAGCTGTTTTGAACAACGATTAGGCCTTCAGTACAGCGCGCCGTCATCTTCAGCATCGGAAGCGTCAGAAATGAAGCCAGCGTCAATCAAATGGGTCTGCAAATCTTCCAGTTGCTGGGCGCGTTGACTGGCGTACTCGTAGAAGACATTTCGCAGCCCTTCTAGACTGGCCAACTGCAGACGGCAAGTGTAGCGGAAGGAGCGTCGGTTGGCATTGTAAGCTCGGTCATAGCGCACTTGCATGCTCTCGATGCTGTGATTCAACAGACGAATCTGTTGACATGCGCGGCGGAACTTACGATCCAAATGATGGAAGGTAGCTAGTGCGTCGCTAGGGCAAGCCATTATTGTAAGAGACAAGAAAACACCAATAGTCGACAAAAACGATGTAAACCGTATGATGGCGAATAGTGATATGGCTTAAAACAGATACCGCCCTGCATTTATACAGCCGTGTGGCGCTCGAGTGACACGCTCCCTTCTCAACAACGAATGACATCAAACAACTGACACGCATTGAGCAGTTACTTCATGTCATACTCCCACTGTTAATTGCTTCTGTCACATCTGTCATTCATAACCCGCTGGCCTTAATTGCAATAAACACTTTTAATCGCGACATGCACTGTTCAGCCGCCAAGTGATTAACGTTATAGTGCAAGAGACATGGGCATTTGTGGTTAGCATATTCTCCAATACGTTACAGCTGACAACTTCATCTACCGACAATAATGTAAATGGAAACATGACCAGATATCTTCCACAATCTACATATTCGTGGCTTGATTTGCCAGCCACATACCGATTCAATCACATGCTCAAATTACATGGAAATACAGAAAGATTCGAAATGAACAGAGTTTCTTTCTTGTAACATACATGACCCTTGTGGCAATTATGAAGACTATTTTACCGTGATGATTATTATAGGTAACAACTTTAAGGTTGACAATACTATCAAACTCTCTGAAGAAACGTTCGTATCCTGACACTAATAACACATGTAACATGCATTTTTCTACTAGATGTTTGCATTTGAGCATGGGTTGTACAGCACGAGATCAATCATCATCGCACATGATCATTATTTCAAGAAAACAAAGGCTTGAGACTAGACGTTGCATGGGTTTTACTTTCCATGAATTCAATAAAGCAAATATGACCGCGGAATCATAGGGAAGGGTGATAAATGAATAAAATAGTGAAAATGTGACGCGAGAAGACTGCAATACTGACGCAGGAATGCTGGTGTTATTTGTTTTCTGAGATTGAAGTCATGAAACGTAAAGACCACAGGTAATCTTTTGGGAGGATGTGTAGCTCTGAGAAGAGCTGTTTTGAACAACGATTAGGCCTTCAGTACAGCGCGCCGTCATCTTCAGCATCGGAAGCGTCAGAAATGAAGCCAGCGTCAATCAAATGGGTCTGCAAATCTTCCAGTTGCTGGGCGCGTTGACTGGCGTACTCGTAGAAGACATTTCGCAGCCCTTCTAGACTGGCCAACTGCAGACGGCAAGTGTAGCGGAAGGAGCGTCGGTTGGCATTGTAAGCTCGGTCATAGCGCACTTGCATGCTCTCGATGCTGTGATTCAACAGACGAATCTGTTGACATGCGCGGCGGAACTTACGATCCAAATGATGGAAGGTAGCTAGTGCGTCGCTAGGGCAAGCCATTATTGTAAGAGACAAGAAAACACCAATAGTCGACAAAAACGATGTGAACCGTATGATGGCGAATAGTGATATGGCTTGAAACAGATACCGCCCTGCATTTATACAGCCGTGTGGCGCTCGAGTGACACGCTTCCTTCTCAACAACGAATGACATCAAACAACTGACACGCATTGAGCAGTTACTTCATGTCATACTCCCACTGTTAATTGCTTCTGTCACATCTGTCATTCATAACCCGCTGGCCTTAATTGCAATAAACACTTTTAATCGCGACATGCACTGTTCAGCCGCCAAGTGATTAACGTTATAGTGCAAGAGACATGGGCATTTGTGGTTAGCATATTCTCCAATACGTTACAGCTGACAACTTCATCTACCGACAATAATGTAAATGGAAACATGACCAGATATCTTCCACAATCTACATATTCGTGGCTTGATTTGCCAGCCACATACCGATTCAATCACATGCTCAAATTACATGGAAATACAGAAAGATTCGAAATGAACAGAGTTTCTTTCTTGTAACATACATGACCCTTGTGGCAATTATGAAGACTATTTTACCGTGATGATTATTATGGTAACAACTTTAAGGTTGACAATACTATCAAACTCTCTGAAGAAACGTTCGTATCCTGACACTAATAACACATGTAACATGCATTTTTCTACTAGATGTTTGCATTTGAGCATGGGTTGTACAGCACGAGATCAATCATCATCGCACATGATCATTATTTCAAGAAAACAAAGGCTTGAGACTAGACGTTGCATGGGTTTTACTTTCCATGAATTCAATAAAGCAAATATGACCGCGGAATCATAGGGAAGGGTGATAAATGAATAAAATAGTGAAAATGTGACGCGAGAAGACTGCAATACTGACGCCGGAATGCTGGTGTTATTTGTTTTCTGAGATTGAAGTCATGAAACGTAAAGACCACAGGTAATCTTTTGGGAGGATGTGTAGCTCTGAGAAGAGCTGTTTTGAACAACGATTAGGCCTTCAGTACAGCGCGCCGTCATCTTCAGCATCGGAAGCGTCAGAAATGAAGCCAGCGTCAATCAAATGGGTCTGCAAATCTTCCAGTTGCTGGGCGCGTTGACTGGCGTACTCGTAGAAGACATTTCGCAGCCCTTCTAGACTGGCCAACTGCAGACGGCAAGTGTAGCGGAAGGAGCGTCGGTTGGCATTGTAAGCTCGGTCATAGCGCACTTGCATGCTCTCGATGCTGTGATTCAACAGACGAATCTGTTGACATGCGCGGCGGAACTTACGATCCAAATGATGGAAGGTAGCTAGTGCGTCGCTAGGGCAAGCCATTATTGTAAGAGACAAGAAAACACCAATAGTCGTCAAAAACGATGTAAACCGTATGATGGCGAATAGTGATATGGCTTAAAACAGATACCGGCCTGCATTTATACAGCCGTGTGGCGCTCGAGTGACACGCTCCCTTCTCAACAACGAATGACATCAAACAACTGACACGCATTGAGCAGTTACTTCATGTCATACTCCCACTGTTAATTGCTTCTGTCACATCTGTCATTCATAACCCGCTGGCCTTAATTGCAATAAACACTTTTAATCGCGACATGCACTGTTCAGCCGCCAAGTGATTAACGTTATAGTGCAAGAGACATGGGCATTTGTGGTTAGCATATTCTCCAATACGTTACAGCTGACAACTTCATCTACCGACAATAATGTAAATGGAAACATGACCAGATATCTTCCACAATCTACATATTCGTGGCTTGATTTGCCAGCCACATACCGATTCAATCACATGCTCAAATTACATGGAAATACAGAAAGATTCGAAATGAACAGAGTTTCTTTCTTGTAACATACATGACCCTTGTGGCAATTATGAAGACTATTTTACCGTGATGATTATTATGGTAACAACTTTAAGGTTGACAATACTATCAAACTCTCTGAAGAAACGTTCGTATCCTGACACTAATAACACATGTAACATGCATTTTTCTACTAGATGTTTGCATTTGAGCATGGGTTGTACAGCACGAGATCAATCATCATCGCACATGATCATTATTTCAAGAAAACAAAGGCTTGAGACTAGACGTTGCATGGGTTTTACTTTCCATGAATTCAATAAAGCAAATATGACCGCGGAATCATAGGGAAGGGTGATAAATGAATAAAATAGTGAAAATGTGACGCGAGAAGACTGCAATACTGACGCCGGAATGCTGGTGTTATTTGTTTTCTGAGATTGAAGTCATGAAACGTAAAGACCACAGGTAATCTTTTGGGAGGATGTGTAGCTCTGAGAAGAGCTGTTTTGAACAACGATTAGGCCTTCAGTACAGCGCGCCGTCATCTTCAGCATCGGAAGCGTCAGAAATGAAGCCAGCGTCAATCAAATGGGTCTGCAAATCTTCCAGTTGCTGGGCGCGTTGACTGGCGTACTCGTAGAAGACATTTCGCAGCCCTTCTAGACTGGCCAACTGCAGACGGCAAGTGTAGCGGAAGGAGCGTCGGTTGGCATTGTAAGCTCGGTCATAGCGCACTTGCATGCTCTCGATGCTGTGATTCAACAGACGAATCTGTTGACATGCGCGGCGGAACTTACGATCCAAATGATGGAAGGTAGCTAGTGCGTCGCTAGGGCAAGCCATTATTGTAAGAGACAAGAAAACACCAATAGTCGACAAAAACGATGTAAACCGTATGATGGCGAATAGTGATATGGCTTAAAACAGATACCGCCCTGCATTTATACAGCCGTGTGGCGCTCGAGTGACACGCTCCCTTCTCAACAACGAATGACATCAAACAACTGACACGCATTGAGCAGTTACTTCATGTCATACTCCCACTGTTAATTGCTTCTGTCACATCTGTCATTCATAACCCGCTGGCCTTAATTGCAATAAACACTTTTAATCGCGACATGCACTGTTCAGCCGCCAAGTGATTAACGTTATAGTGCAAGAGACATGGGCATTTGTGGTTAGCATATTCTCCAATACGTTACAGCTGACAACTTCATCTACCGACAATAATGTAAATGGAAACATGACCAGATATCTTCCACAATCTACATATTCGTGGCTTGATTTGCCAGCCACATACCGATTCAATCACATGCTCAAATTACATGGAAATACAGAAAGATTCGAAATGAACAGAGTTTCTTTCTTGTAACATACATGACCCTTGTGGCAATTATGAAGACTATTTTACCGTGATGATTATTATAGGTAACAACTTTAAGGTTGACAATACTATCAAACTCTCTGAAGAAACGTTCGTATCCTGACACTAATAACACATGTAACATGCATTTTTCTACTAGATGTTTGCATTTGAGCATGGGTTGTACAGCACGAGATCAATCATCATCGCACATGATCATTATTTCAAGAAAACAAAGGCTTGAGACTAGACGTTGCATGGGTTTTACTTTCCATGAATTCAATAAAGCAAATATGACCGCGGAATCATAGGGAAGGGTGATAAATGAATAAAATAGTGAAAATGTGACGCGAGAAGACTGCAATACTGACGCAGGAATGCTGGTGTTATTTGTTTTCTGAGATTGAAGTCATGAAACGTAAAGACCACAGGTAATCTTTTGGGAGGATGTGTAGCTCTGAGAAGAGCTGTTTTGAACAACGATTAGGCCTTCAGTACAGCGCGCCGTCATCTTCAGCATCGGAAGCGTCAGAAATGAAGCCAGCGTCAATCAAATGGGTCTGCAAATCTTCCAGTTGCTGGGCGCGTTGACTGGCGTACTCGTAGAAGACATTTCGCAGCCCTTCTAGACTGGCCAACTGCAGACGGCAAGTGTAGCGGAAGGAGCGTCGGTTGGCATTGTAAGCTCGGTCATAGCGCACTTGCATGCTCTCGATGCTGTGATTCAACAGACGAATCTGTTGACATGCGCGGCGGAACTTACGATCCAAATGATGGAAGGTAGCTAGTGCGTCGCTAGGGCAAGCCATTATTGTAAGAGACAAGAAAACACCAATAGTCGACAAAAACGATGTGAACCGTATGATGGCGAATAGTGATATGGCTTGAAACAGATACCGCCCTGCATTTATACAGCCGTGTGGCGCTCGAGTGCCACGCTTCCTTCTCAACAACGAATGACATCAAACAACTGACACGCATTGAGCAGTTACTTCATGTCATACTCCCACTGTTAATTGCTTCTGTCACATCTGTCATTCATAACCCGCTGGCCTTAATTGCAATAAACACTTTTAATCGCGACATGCACTGTTCAGCCGCCAAGTGATTAACGTTATAGTGCAAGAGACATGGGCATTTGTGGTTAGCATATTCTCCAATACGTTACAGCTGACAACTTCATCTACCGACAATAATGTAAATGGAAACATGACCAGATATCTTCCACAATCTACATATTCGTGGCTTGATTTGCCAGCCACATACCGATTCAATCACATGCTCAAATTACATGGAAATACAGAAAGATTCGAAATGAACAGAGTTTCTTTCTTGTAACATACATGACCCTTGTGGCAATTATGAAGACTATTTTACCGTGATGATTATTATGGTAACAACTTTAAGGTTGACAATACTATCAAACTCTCTGAAGAAACGTTCGTATCCTGACACTAATAACACATGTAACATGCATTTTTCTACTAGATGTTTGCATTTGAGCATGGGTTGTACAGCACGAGATCAATCATCATCGCACATGATCATTATTTCAAGAAAACAAAGGCTTGAGACTAGACGTTGCATGGGTTTTACTTTCCATGAATTCAATAAAGCAAATATGACCGCGGAATCATAGGGAAGGGTGATAAATGAATAAAATAGTGAAAATGTGACGCGAGAAGACTGCAATACTGACGCCGGAATGCTGGTGTTATTTGTTTTCTGAGATTGAAGTCATGAAACGTAAAGACCACAGGTAATCTTTTGGGAGGATGTGTAGCTCTGAGAAGAGCTGTTTTGAACAACGATTAGGCCTTCAGTACAGCGCGCCGTCATCTTCAGCATCGGAAGCGTCAGAAATGAAGCCAGCGTCAATCAAATGGGTCTGCAAATCTTCCAGTTGCTGGGCGCGTTGACTGGCGTACTCGTAGAAGACATTTCGCAGCCCTTCTAGACTGGCCAACTGCAGACGGCAAGTGTAGCGGAAGGAGCGTCGGTTGGCATTGTAAGCTCGGTCATAGCGCACTTGCATGCTCTCGATGCTGTGATTCAACAGACGAATCTGTTGACATGCGCGGCGGAACTTACGATCCAAATGATGGAAGGTAGCTAGTGCGTCGCTAGGGCAAGCCATTATTGTAAGAGACAAGAAAACACCAATAGTCGACAAAAACGATGTAAACCGTATGATGGCGAATAGTGATATGGCTTAAAACAGATACCGCCCTGCATTTATACAGCCGTGTGGCGCTCGAGTGACACGCTCCCTTCTCAACAACGAATGACATCAAACAACTGACACGCATTGAGCAGTTACTTCATGTCCTACTCCCACTGTTAATTGCTTCTGTCACATCTGTCATTCATAACCCGCTGGCCTTAATTGCAATAAACACTTTTAATCGCGACATGCACTGTTCAGCCGCCAAGTGATTAACGTTATAGTGCAAGAGACATGGGCATTTGTGGTTAGCATATTCTCCAATACGTTACAGCTGACAACTTCATCTACCGACAATAATGTAAATGGAAACATGACCAGATATCTTCCACAATCTACATATTCGTGGCTTGATTTGCCAGCCACATACCGATTCAATCACATGCTCAAATTACATGGAAATACAGAAAGATTCGAAATGAACAGAGTTTCTTTCTTGTAACATACATGACCCTTGTGGCAATTATGAAGACTATTTTACCGTGATGATTATTATAGGTAACAACTTTAAGGTTGACAATACTATCAAACTCTCTGAAGAAACGTTCGTATCCTGACACTAATAACACATGTAACATGCATTTTTCTACTAGATGTTTGCATTTGAGCATGGGTTGTACAGCACGAGATCAATCATCATCGCACATGATCATTATTTCAAGAAAACAAAGGCTTGAGACTAGACGTTGCATGGGTTTTACTTTCCATGAATTCAATAAAGCAAATATGACCGCGGAATCATAGGGAAGGGTGATAAATGAATAAAATAGTGAAAATGTGACGCGAGAAGACTGCAATACTGACGCAGGAATGCTGGTGTTATTTGTTTTCTGAGATTGAAGTCATGAAACGTAAAGACCACAGGTAATCTTTTGGGAGGATGTGTAGCTCTGAGAAGAGCTGTTTTGAACAACGATTAGGCCTTCAGTACAGCGCGCCGTCATCTTCAGCATCGGAAGCGTCAGAAATGAAGCCAGCGTCAATCAAATGGGTCTGCAAATCTTCCAGTTGCTGGGCGCGTTGACTGGCGTACTCGTAGAAGACATTTCGCAGCCCTTCTAGACTGGCCAACTGCAGACGGCAAGTGTAGCGGAAGGAGCGTCGGTTGGCATTGTAAGCTCGGTCATAGCGCACTTGCATGCTCTCGATGCTGTGATTCAACAGACGAATCTGTTGACATGCGCGGCGGAACTTACGATCCAAATGATGGAAGGTAGCTAGTGCGTCGCTAGGGCAAGCCATTATTGTAAGAGACAAGAAAACACCAATAGTCGACAAAAACGATGTGAACCGTATGATGGCGAATAGTGATATGGCTTGAAACAGATACCGCCCTGCATTTATACAGCCGTGTGGCGCTCGAGTGCCACGCTTCCTTCTCAACAACGAATGACATCAAACAACTGACACGCATTGAGCAGTTACTTCATGTCATACTCCCACTGTTAATTGCTTCTGTCACATCTGTCATTCATAACCCGCTGGCCTTAATTGCAATAAACACTTTTAATCGCGACATGCACTGTTCAGCCGCCAAGTGATTAACGTTATAGTGCAAGAGACATGGGCATTTGTGGTTAGCATATTCTCCAATACGTTACAGCTGACAACTTCATCTACCGACAATAATGTAAATGGAAACATGACCAGATATCTTCCACAATCTACATATTCGTGGCTTGATTTGCCAGCCACATACCGATTCAATCACATGCTCAAATTACATGGAAATACAGAAAGATTCGAAATGAACAGAGTTTCTTTCTTGTAACATACATGACCCTTGTGGCAATTATGAAGACTATTTTACCGTGATGATTATTATGGTAACAACTTTAAGGTTGACAATACTATCAAACTCTCTGAAGAAACGTTCGTATCCTGACACTAATAACACATGTAACATGCATTTTTCTACTAGATGTTTGCATTTGAGCATGGGTTGTACAGCACGAGATCAATCATCATCGCACATGATCATTATTTCAAGAAAACAAAGGCTTGAGACTAGACGTTGCATGGGTTTTACTTTCCATGAATTCAATAAAGCAAATATGACCGCGGAATCATAGGGAAGGGTGATAAATGAATAAAATAGTGAAAATGTGACGCGAGAAGACTGCAATACTGACGCCGGAATGCTGGTGTTATTTGTTTTCTGAGATTGAAGTCATGAAACGTAAAGACCACAGGTAATCTTTTGGGAGGATGTGTAGCTCTGAGAAGAGCTGTTTTGAACAACGATTAGGCCTTCAGTACAGCGCGCCGTCATCTTCAGCATCGGAAGCGTCAGAAATGAAGCCAGCGTCAATCAAATGGGTCTGCAAATCTTCCAGTTGCTGGGCGCGTTGACTGGCGTACTCGTAGAAGACATTTCGCAGCCCTTCTAGACTGGCCAACTGCAGACGGCAAGTGTAGCGGAAGGAGCGTCGGTTGGCATTGTAAGCTCGGTCATAGCGCACTTGCATGCTCTCGATGCTGTGATTCAACAGACGAATCTGTTGACATGCGCGGCGGAACTTACGATCCAAATGATGGAAGGTAGCTAGTGCGTCGCTAGGGCAAGCCATTATTGTAAGAGACAAGAAAACACCAATAGTCGTCAAAAACGATGTAAACCGTATGATGGCGAATAGTGATATGGCTTAAAACAGATACCGGCCTGCATTTATACAGCCGTGTGGCGCTCGAGTGACACGCTCCCTTCTCAACAACGAATGACATCAAACAACTGACACGCATTGAGCAGTTACTTCATGTCATACTCCCACTGTTAATTGCTTCTGTCACATCTGTCATTCATAACCCGCTGGCCTTAATTGCAATAAACACTTTTAATCGCGACATGCACTGTTCAGCCGCCAAGTGATTAACGTTATAGTGCAAGAGACATGGGCATTTGTGGTTAGCATATTCTCCAATACGTTACAGCTGACAACTTCATCTACCGACAATAATGTAAATGGAAACATGACCAGATATCTTCCACAATCTACATATTCGTGGCTTGATTTGCCAGCCACATACAGATTCAATCACATGCTCAAATTACATGGAAATACAGAAAGATTCGAAATGAACAGAGTTTCTTTCTTGTAACATACATGACCCTTGTGGCAATTATGAAGACTATTTTACCGTGATGATTATTATGGTAACAACTTTAAGGTTGACAATACTATCAAACTCTCTGAAGAAACGTTCGTATCCTGACACTAATAACACATGTAACATGCATTTTTCTACTAGATGTTTGCATTTGAGCATGGGTTGTACAGCACGAGATCAATCATCATCGCACATGATCATTATTTCAAGAAAACAAAGGCTTGAGACTAGACGTTGCATGGGTTTTACTTTCCATGAATTCAATAAAGCAAATATGACCGCGGAATCATAGGGAAGGGTGATAAATGAATAAAATAGTGAAAATGTGACGCGAGAAGACTGCAATACTGACGCCGGAATGCTGGTGTTATTTGTTTTCTGAGATTGAAGTCATGAAACGTAAAGACCACAGGTAATCTTTTGGGAGGATGTGTAGCTCTGAGAAGAGCTGTTTTGAACAACGATTAGGCCTTCAGTACAGCGCGCCGTCATCTTCAGCATCGGAAGCGTCAGAAATGAAGCCAGCGTCAATCAAATGGGTCTGCAAATCTTCCAGTTGCTGGGCGCGTTGACTGGCGTACTCGTAGAAGACATTTCGCAGCCCTTCTAGACTGGCCAACTGCAGACGGCAAGTGTAGCGGAAGGAGCGTCGGTTGGCATTGTAAGCTCGGTCATAGCGCACTTGCATGCTCTCGATGCTGTGATTCAACAGACGAATCTGTTGACATGCGCGGCGGAACTTACGATCCAAATGATGGAAGGTAGCTAGTGCGTCGCTAGGGCAAGCCATTATTGTAAGAGACAAGAAAACACCAATAGTCGACAAAAACGATGTAAACCGTATGATGGCGAATAGTGATATGGCTTAAAACAGATACCGCCCTGCATTTATACAGCCGTGTGGCGCTCGAGTGACACGCTCCCTTCTCAACAACGAATGACATCAAACAACTGACACGCATTGAGCAGTTACTTCATGTCATACTCCCACTGTTAATTGCTTCTGTCACATCTGTCATTCATAACCCGCTGGCCTTAATTGCAATAAACACTTTTAATCGCGACATGCACTGTTCAGCCGCCAAGTGATTAACGTTATAGTGCAAGAGACATGGGCATTTGTGGTTAGCATATTCTCCAATACGTTACAGCTGACAACTTCATCTACCGACAATAATGTAAATGGAAACATGACCAGATATCTTCCACAATCTACATATTCGTGGCTTGATTTGCCAGCCACATACCGATTCAATCACATGCTCAAATTACATGGAAATACAGAAAGATTCGAAATGAACAGAGTTTCTTTCTTGTAACATACATGACCCTTGTGGCAATTATGAAGACTATTTTACCGTGATGATTATTATAGGTAACAACTTTAAGGTTGACAATACTATCAAACTCTCTGAAGAAACGTTCGTATCCTGACACTAATAACACATGTAACATGCATTTTTCTACTAGATGTTTGCATTTGAGCATGGGTTGTACAGCACGAGATCAATCATCATCGCACATGATCATTATTTCAAGAAAACAAAGGCTTGAGACTAGACGTTGCATGGGTTTTACTTTCCATGAATTCAATAAAGCAAATATGACCGCGGAATCATAGGGAAGGGTGATAAATGAATAAAATAGTGAAAATGTGACGCGAGAAGACTGCAATACTGACGCAGGAATGCTGGTGTTATTTGTTTTCTGAGATTGAAGTCATGAAACGTAAAGACCACAGGTAATCTTTTGGGAGGATGTGTAGCTCTGAGAAGAGCTGTTTTGAACAACGATTAGGCCTTCAGTACAGCGCGCCGTCATCTTCAGCATCGGAAGCGTCAGAAATGAAGCCAGCGTCAATCAAATGGGTCTGCAAATCTTCCAGTTGCTGGGCGCGTTGACTGGCGTACTCGTAGAAGACATTTCGCAGCCCTTCTAGACTGGCCAACTGCAGACGGCAAGTGTAGCGGAAGGAGCGTCGGTTGGCATTGTAAGCTCGGTCATAGCGCACTTGCATGCTCTCGATGCTGTGATTCAACAGACGAATCTGTTGACATGCGCGGCGGAACTTACGATCCAAATGATGGAAGGTAGCTAGTGCGTCGCTAGGGCAAGCCATTATTGTAAGAGACAAGAAAACACCAATAGTCGACAAAAACGATGTGAACCGTATGATGGCGAATAGTGATATGGCTTGAAACAGATACCGCCCTGCATTTATACAGCCGTGTGGCGCTCGAGTGACACGCTTCCTTCTCAACAACGAATGACATCAAACAACTGACACGCATTGAGCAGTTACTTCATGTCATACTCCCACTGTTAATTGCTTCTGTCACATCTGTCATTCATAACCCGCTGGCCTTAATTGCAATAAACACTTTTAATCGCGACATGCACTGTTCAGCCGCCAAGTGATTAACGTTATAGTGCAAGAGACATGGGCATTTGTGGTTAGCATATTCTCCAATACGTTACAGCTGACAACTTCATCTACCGACAATAATGTAAATGGAAACATGACCAGATATCTTCCACAATCTACATATTCGTGGCTTGATTTGCCAGCCACATACCGATTCAATCACATGCTCAAATTACATGGAAATACAGAAAGATTCGAAATGAACAGAGTTTCTTTCTTGTAACATACATGACCCTTGTGGCAATTATGAAGACTATTTTACCGTGATGATTATTATGGTAACAACTTTAAGGTTGACAATACTATCAAACTCTCTGAAGAAACGTTCGTATCCTGACACTAATAACACATGTAACATGCATTTTTCTACTAGATGTTTGCATTTGAGCATGGGTTGTACAGCACGAGATCAATCATCATCGCACATGATCATTATTTCAAGAAAACAAAGGCTTGAGACTAGACGTTGCATGGGTTTTACTTTCCATGAATTCAATAAAGCAAATATGACCGCGGAATCATAGGGAAGGGTGATAAATGAATAAAATAGTGAAAATGTGACGCGAGAAGACTGCAATACTGACGCCGGAATGCTGGTGTTATTTGTTTTCTGAGATTGAAGTCATGAAACGTAAAGACCACAGGTAATCTTTTGGGAGGATGTGTAGCTCTGAGAGAAGCTGTTTTGAACAACGATTAGGCCTTCAGTACAGCGCGCCGTCATCTTCAGCATCGGAAGCGTCAGAAATGAAGCCAGCGTCAATCAAATGGGTCTGCAAATCTTCCAGTTGCTGGGCGCGTTGACTGGCGTACTCGTAGAAGACATTTCGCAGCCCTTCTAGACTGGCCAACTGCAGACGGCAAGTGTAGCGGAAGGAGCGTCGGTTGGCATTGTAAGCTCGGTCATAGCGCACTTGCATGCTCTCGATGCTGTGATTCAACAGACGAATCTGTTGACATGCGCGGCGGAACTTACGATCCAAATGATGGAAGGTAGCTAGTGCGTCGCTAGGGCAAGCCATTATTGTAAGAGACAAGAAAACACCAATAGTCGTCAAAAACGATGTAAACCGTATGATGGCGAATAGTGATATGGCTTAAAACAGATACCGGCCTGCATTTATACAGCCGTGTGGCGCTCGAGTGACACGCTCCCTTCTCAACAACGAATGACATCAAACAACTGACACGCATTGAGCAGTTACTTCATGTCATACTCCCACTGTTAATTGCTTCTGTCACATCTGTCATTCATAACCCGCTGGCCTTAATTGCAATAAACACTTTTAATCGCGACATGCACTGTTCAGCCGCCAAGTGATTAACGTTATAGTGCAAGAGACATGGGCATTTGTGGTTAGCATATTCTCCAATACGTTACAGCTGACAACTTCATCTACCGACAATAATGTAAATGGAAACATGACCAGATATCTTCCACAATCTACATATTCGTGGCTTGATTTGCCAGCCACATACCGATTCAATCACATGCTCAAATTACATGGAAATACAGAAAGATTCGAAATGAACAGAGTTTCTTTCTTGTAACATACATGACCCTTGTGGCAATTATGAAGACTATTTTACCGTGATGATTATTATGGTAACAACTTTAAGGTTGACAATACTATCAAACTCTCTGAAGAAACGTTCGTATCCTGACACTAATAACACATGTAACATGCATTTTTCTACTAGATGTTTGCATTTGAGCATGGGTTGTACAGCACGAGATCAATCATCATCGCACATGATCATTATTTCAAGAAAACAAAGGCTTGAGACTAGACGTTGCATGGGTTTTACTTTCCATGAATTCAATAAAGCAAATATGACCGCGGAATCATAGGGAAGGGTGATAAATGAATAAAATAGTGAAAATGTGACGCGAGAAGACTGCAATACTGACGCCGGAATGCTGGTGTTATTTGTTTTCTGAGATTGAAGTCATGAAACGTAAAGACCACAGGTAATCTTTTGGGAGGATGTGTAGCTCTGAGAAGAGCTGTTTTGAACAACGATTAGGCCTTCAGTACAGCGCGCCGTCATCTTCAGCATCGGAAGCGTCAGAAATGAAGCCAGCGTCAATCAAATGGGTCTGCAAATCTTCCAGTTGCTGGGCGCGTTGACTGGCGTACTCGTAGAAGACATTTCGCAGCCCTTCTAGACTGGCCAACTGCAGACGGCAAGTGTAGCGGAAGGAGCGTCGGTTGGCATTGTAAGCTCGGTCATAGCGCACTTGCATGCTCTCGATGCTGTGATTCAACAGACGAATCTGTTGACATGCGCGGCGGAACTTACGATCCAAATGATGGAAGGTAGCTAGTGCGTCGCTAGGGCAAGCCATTATTGTAAGAGACAAGAAAACACCAATAGTCGACAAAAACGATGTAAACCGTATGATGGCGAATAGTGATATGGCTTAAAACAGATACCGCCCTGCATTTATACAGCCGTGTGGCGCTCGAGTGACACGCTCCCTTCTCAACAACGAATGACATCAAACAACTGACACGCATTGAGCAGTTACTTCATGTCCTACTCCCACTGTTAATTGCTTCTGTCACATCTGTCATTCATAACCCGCTGGCCTTAATTGCAATAAACACTTTTAATCGCGACATGCACTGTTCAGCCGCCAAGTGATTAACGTTATAGTGCAAGAGACATGGGCATTTGTGGTTAGCATATTCTCCAATACGTTACAGCTGACAACTTCATCTACCGACAATAATGTAAATGGAAACATGACCAGATATCTTCCACAATCTACATATTCGTGGCTTGATTTGCCAGCCACATACCGATTCAATCACATGCTCAAATTACATGGAAATACAGAAAGATTCGAAATGAACAGAGTTTCTTTCTTGTAACATACATGACCCTTGTGGCAATTATGAAGACTATTTTACCGTGATGATTATTATAGGTAACAACTTTAAGGTTGACAATACTATCAAACTCTCTGAAGAAACGTTCGTATCCTGACACTAATAACACATGTAACATGCATTTTTCTACTAGATGTTTGCATTTGAGCATGGGTTGTACAGCACGAGATCAATCATCATCGCACATGATCATTATTTCAAGAAAACAAAGGCTTGAGACTAGACGTTGCATGGGTTTTACTTTCCATGAATTCAATAAAGCAAATATGACCGCGGAATCATAGGGAAGGGTGATAAATGAATAAAATAGTGAAAATGTGACGCGAGAAGACTGCAATACTGACGCAGGAATGCTGGTGTTATTTGTTTTCTGAGATTGAAGTCATGAAACGTAAAGACCACAGGTAATCTTTTGGGAGGATGTGTAGCTCTGAGAAGAGCTGTTTTGAACAACGATTAGGCCTTCAGTACAGCGCGCCGTCATCTTCAGCATCGGAAGCGTCAGAAATGAAGCCAGCGTCAATCAAATGGGTCTGCAAATCTTCCAGTTGCTGGGCGCGTTGACTGGCGTACTCGTAGAAGACATTTCGCAGCCCTTCTAGACTGGCCAACTGCAGACGGCAAGTGTAGCGGAAGGAGCGTCGGTTGGCATTGTAAGCTCGGTCATAGCGCACTTGCATGCTCTCGATGCTGTGATTCAACAGACGAATCTGTTGACATGCGCGGCGGAACTTACGATCCAAATGATGGAAGGTAGCTAGTGCGTCGCTAGGGCAAGCCATTATTGTAAGAGACAAGAAAACACCAATAGTCGACAAAAACGATGTGAACCGTATGATGGCGAATAGTGATATGGCTTGAAACAGATACCGCCCTGCATTTATACAGCCGTGTGGCGCTCGAGTGACACGCTTCCTTCTCAACAACGAATGACATCAAACAACTGACACGCATTGAGCAGTTACTTCATGTCATACTCCCACTGTTAATTGCTTCTGTCACATCTGTCATTCATAACCCGCTGGCCTTAATTGCAATAAACACTTTTAATCGCGACATGCACTGTTCAGCCGCCAAGTGATTAACGTTATAGTGCAAGAGACATGGGCATTTGTGGTTAGCATATTCTCCAATACGTTACAGCTGACAACTTCATCTACCGACAATAATGTAAATGGAAACATGACCAGATGTCTTCCACAATCTACATATTCGTGGCTTGATTTGCCAGCCACATACCGATTCAATCACATGCTCAAATTACATGGAAATACAGAAAGATTCGAAATGAACAGAGTTTCTTTCTTGTAACATACATGACCCTTGTGGCAATTATGAAGACTATTTTACCGTGATGATTATTATGGTAACAACTTTAAGGTTGACAATACTATCAAACTCTCTGAAGAAACGTTCGTATCCTGACACTAATAACACATGTAACATGCATTTTTCTACTAGATGTTTGCATTTGAGCATGGGTTGTACAGCACGAGATCAATCATCATCGCACATGATCATTATTTCAAGAAAACAAAGGCTTGAGACTAGACGTTGCATGGGTTTTACTTTCCATGAATTCAATAAAGCAAATATGACCGCGGAATCATAGGGAAGGGTGATAAATGAATAAAATAGTGAAAATGTGACGCGAGAAGACTGCAATACTGACGCCGGAATGCTGGTGTTATTTGTTTTCTGAGATTGAAGTCATGAAACGTAAAGACCACAGGTAATCTTTTGGGAGGATGTGTAGCTCTGAGAAGAGCTGTTTTGAACAACGATTAGGCCTTCAGTACAGCGCGCCGTCATCTTCAGCATCGGAAGCGTCAGAAATGAAGCCAGCGTCAATCAAATGGGTCTGCAAATCTTTCAGTTGCTGGGCGCGTTGACTGGCGTACTCGTAGAAGACATTTCGCAGCCCTTCTAGACTGGCCAACTGCAGACGGCAAGTGTAGCGGAAGGAGCGTCGGTTGGCATTGTAAGCTCGGTCATAGCGCACTTGCATGCTCTCGATGCTGTGATTCAACAGACGAATCTGTTGACATGCGCGGCGGAACTTACGATCCAAATGATGGAAGGTAGCTAGTGCGTCGCTAGGGCAAGCCATTATTGTAAGAGACAAGAAAACACCAATAGTCGTCAAAAACGATGTAAACCGTATGATGGCGAATAGTGATATGGCTTAAAACAGATACCGGCCTGCATTTATACAGCCGTGTGGCGCTCGAGTGACACGCTTCCTTCTCAACAACGAATGACATCAAACAACTGACACGCATTGAGCAGTTACTTCATGTCATACTCCCACTGTTAATTGCTTCTGTCACATCTGTCATTCATAACCCGCTGGCCTTAATTGCAATAAACACTTTTAATCGCGACATGCACTGTTCAGCCGCCAAGTGATTAACGTTATAGTGCAAGAGACATGGGCATTTGTGGTTAGCATATTCTCCAATACGTTACAGCTGACAACTTCATCTACCGACAATAATGTAAATGGAAACATGACCAGATATCTTCCACAATCTACATATTCGTGGCTTGATTTGCCAGCCACATACCGATTCAATCACATGCTCAAATTACATGGAAATACAGAAAGATTCGAAATGAACAGAGTTTCTTTCTTGTAACATACATGACCCTTGTGGCAATTATGAAGACTATTTTACCGTGATGATTATTATGGTAACAACTTTAAGGTTGACAATACTATCAAACTCTCTGAAGAAACGTTCGTATCCTGACACTAATAACACATGTAACATGCATTTTTCTACTAGATGTTTGCATTTGAGCATGGGTTGTACAGCACGAGATCAATCATCATCGCACATGATCATTATTTCAAGAAAACAAAGGCTTGAGACTAGACGTTGCATGGGTTTTACTTTCCATGAATTCAATAAAGCAAATATGACCGCGGAATCATAGGGAAGGGTGATAAATGAATAAAATAGTGAAAATGTGACGCGAGAAGACTGCAATACTGACGCCGGAATGCTGGTGTTATTTGTTTTCTGAGATTGAAGTCATGAAACGTAAAGACCACAGGTAATCTTTTGGGAGGATGTGTAGCTCTGAGAAGAGCTGTTTTGAACAACGATTAGGCCTTCAGTACAGCGCGCCGTCATCTTCAGCATCGGAAGCGTCAGAAATGAAGCCAGCGTCAATCAAATGGGTCTGCAAATCTTCCAGTTGCTGGGCGCGTTGACTGGCGTACTCGTAGAAGACATTTCGCAGCCCTTCTAGACTGGCCAACTGCAGACGGCAAGTGTAGCGGAAGGAGCGTCGGTTGGCATTGTAAGCTCGGTCATAGCGCACTTGCATGCTCTCGATGCTGTGATTCAACAGACGAATCTGTTGACATGCGCGGCGGAACTTACGATCCAAATGATGGAAGGTAGCTAGTGCGTCGCTAGGGCAAGCCATTATTGTAAGAGACAAGAAAACACCAATAGTCGACAAAAACGATGTAAACCGTATGATGGCGAATAGTGATATGGCTTAAAACAGATACCGCCCTGCATTTATACAGCCGTGTGGCGCTCGAGTGACACGCTCCCTTCTCAACAACGAATGACATCAAACAACTGACACGCATTGAGCAGTTACTTCATGTCCTACTCCCACTGTTAATTGCTTCTGTCACATCTGTCATTCATAACCCGCTGGCCTTAATTGCAATAAACACTTTTAATCGCGACATGCACTGTTCAGCCGCCAAGTGATTAACGTTATAGTGCAAGAGACATGGGCATTTGTGGTTAGCATATTCTCCAATACGTTACAGCTGACAACTTCATCTACCGACAATAATGTAAATGGAAACATGACCAGATATCTTCCACAATCTACATATTCGTGGCTTGATTTGCCAGCCACATACCGATTCAATCACATGCTCAAATTACATGGAAATACAGAAAGATTCGAAATGAACAGAGTTTCTTTCTTGTAACATACATGACCCTTGTGGCAATTATGAAGACTATTTTACCGTGATGATTATTATAGGTAACAACTTTAAGGTTGACAATACTATCAAACTCTCTGAAGAAACGTTCGTATCCTGACACTAATAACACATGTAACATGCATTTTTCTACTAGATGTTTGCATTTGAGCATGGGTTGTACAGCACGAGATCAATCATCATCGCACATGATCATTATTTCAAGAAAACAAAGGCTTGAGACTAGACGTTGCATGGGTTTTACTTTCCATGAATTCAATAAAGCAAATATGACCGCGGAATCATAGGGAAGGGTGATAAATGAATAAAATAGTGAAAATGTGACGCGAGAAGACTGCAATACTGACGCAGGAATGCTGGTGTTATTTGTTTTCTGAGATTGAAGTCATGAAACGTAAAGACCACAGGTAATCTTTTGGGAGGATGTGTAGCTCTGAGAAGAGCTGTTTTGAACAACGATTAGGCCTTCAGTACAGCGCGCCGTCATCTTCAGCATCGGAAGCGTCAGAAATGAAGCCAGCGTCAATCAAATGGGTCTGCAAATCTTCCAGTTGCTGGGCGCGTTGACTGGCGTACTCGTAGAAGACATTTCGCAGCCCTTCTAGACTGGCCAACTGCAGACGGCAAGTGTAGCGGAAGGAGCGTCGGTTGGCATTGTAAGCTCGGTCATAGCGCACTTGCATGCTCTCGATGCTGTGATTCAACAGACGAATCTGTTGACATGCGCGGCGGAACTTACGATCCAAATGATGGAAGGTAGCTAGTGCGTCGCTAGGGCAAGCCATTATTGTAAGAGACAAGAAAACACCAATAGTCGACAAAAACGATGTAAACCGTATGATGGCGAATAGTGATATGGCTTAAAACAGATACCGCCCTGCATTTATACAGCCGTGTGGCGCTCGAGTGACACGCTCCCTTCTCAACAACGAATGACATCAAACAACTGACACGCATTGAGCAGTTACTTCATGTCCTACTCCCACTGTTAATTGCTTCTGTCACATCTGTCATTCATAACCCGCTGGCCTTAATTGCAATAAACACTTTTAATCGCGACATGCACTGTTCAGCCGCCAAGTGATTAACGTTATAGTGCAAGAGACATGGGCATTTGTGGTTAGCATATTCTCCAATACGTTACAGCTGACAACTTCATCTACCGACAATAATGTAAATGGAAACATGACCAGATATCTTCCACAATCTACATATTCGTGGCTTGATTTGCCAGCCACATACCGATTCAATCACATGCTCAAATTACATGGAAATACAGAAAGATTCGAAATGAACAGAGTTTCTTTCTTGTAACATACATGACCCTTGTGGCAATTATGAAGACTATTTTACCGTGATGATTATTATAGGTAACAACTTTAAGGTTGACAATACTATCAAACTCTCTGAAGAAACGTTCGTATCCTGACACTAATAACACATGTAACATGCATTTTTCTACTAGATGTTTGCATTTGAGCATGGGTTGTACAGCACGAGATCAATCATCATCGCACATGATCATTATTTCAAGAAAACAAAGGCTTGAGACTAGACGTTGCATGGGTTTTACTTTCCATGAATTCAATAAAGCAAATATGACCGCGGAATCATAGGGAAGGGTGATAAATGAATAAAATAGTGAAAATGTGACGCGAGAAGACTGCAATACTGACGCCGGAATGCTGGTGTTATTTGTTTTCTGAGATTGAAGTCATGAAACGTAAAGACCACAGGTAATCTTTTGGGAGGATGTGTAGCTCTGAGAAGAGCTGTTTTGAACAACGATTAGGCCTTCAGTACAGCGCGCCGTCATCTTCAGCATCGGAAGCGTCAGAAATGAAGCCGGCGTCAATCAAATGGGTCTGCAAATCTTCCAGTTGCTGGGCGCGTTGACTGGCGTACTCGTAGAAGACATTTCGCAGCCCTTCTAGACTGGCCAACTGCAGACGGCAAGTGTAGCGGAAGGAGCGTCGGTTGGCATTGTAAGCTCGGTCATAGCGCACTTGCATGCTCTCGATGCTGTGATTCAACAGACGAATCTGTTGACATGCGCGGCGGAACTTACGATCCAAATGATGGAAGGTAGCTAGTGCGTCGCTAGGGCAAGCCATTATTGTAAGAGACAAGAAAACACCAATAGTCGACAAAAACGATGTGAACCGTATGATGGCGAATAGTGATATGGCTTGAAACAGATACCGCCCTGCATTTATACAGCCGTGTGGCGCTCGAGTGACACGCTTCCTTCTCAACAACGAATGACATCAAACAACTGACACGCATTGAGCAGTTACTTCATGTCATACTCCCACTGTTAATTGCTTCTGTCACATCTGTCATTCATAACCCGCTGGCCTTAATTGCAATAAACACTTTTAATCGCGACATGCACTGTTCAGCCGCCAAGTGATTAACGTTATAGTGCAAGAGACATGGGCATTTGTGGTTAGCATATTCTCCAATACGTTACAGCTGACAACTTCATCTACCGACAATAATGTAAATGGAAACATGACCAGATATCTTCCACAATCTACATATTCGTGGGTTGATTTGCCAGCCACATACCGATTCAATCACATGCTCAAATTACATGGAAATACAGAAAGATTCGAAATGAACAGAGTTTCTTTCTTGTAACATACATGACCCTTGTGGCAATTATGAAGGCTATTTTACCGTGATGATTATTATGGTAACAACTTTAAGGTTGACAATACTATCAAACTCTCTGAAGAAACGTTCGTATCCTGACACTAATAACACATGTAACATGCATTTTTCTACTAGATGTTTGCATTTGAGCATGGGTTGTACAGCACGAGATCAATCATCATCGCACATGATCATTATTTCAAGAAAACAAAGGCTTGAGACTAGACGTTGCATGGGTTTTACTTTCCATGAATTCAATAAAGCAAATATGACCGCGGAATCATAGGGAAGGGTGATAAATGAATAAAATAGTGAAAATGTGACGCGAGAAGACTGCAATACTGACGCAGGAATGCTGGTGTTATTTGTTTTCTGAGATTGAAGTCATGAAACGTAAAGACCACAGGTAATCTTTTGGGAGGATGTGTAGCTCTGAGAAGAGCTGTTTTGAACAACGATTAGGCCTTCAGTACAGCGCGCCGTCATCTTCAGCATCGGAAGCGTCAGAAATGAAGCCAGCGTCAATCAAATGGGTCTGCAAATCTTCCAGTTGCTGGGCGCGTTGACTGGCGTACTCGTAGAAGACATTTCGCAGCCCTTCTAGACTGGCCAACTGCAGACGGCAAGTGTAGCGGAAGGAGCGTCGGTTGGCATTGTAAGCTCGGTCATAGCGCACTTGCATGCTCTCGATGCTGTGATTCAACAGACGAATCTGTTGACATGCGCGGCGGAACTTACGATCCAAATGATGGAAGGTAGCTAGTGCGTCGCTAGGGCAAGCCATTATTGTAAGAGACAAGAAAACACCAATAGTCGACAAAAACGATGTGAACCGTATGATGGCGAATAGTGATATGGCTTGAAACAGATACCGCCCTGCATTTATACAGCCGTGTGGCGCTCGAGTGACACGCTTCCTTCTCAACAACGAATGACATCAAACAACTGACACGCATTGAGCAGTTACTTCATGTCATACTCCCACTGTTAATTGCTTCTGTCACATCTGTCATTCATAACCCGCTGGCCTTAATTGCAATAAACACTTTTAATCGCGACATGCACTGTTCAGCCGCCAAGTGATTAACGTTATAGTGCAAGAGACATGGGCATTTGTGGTTAGCATATTCTCCAATACGTTACAGCTGACAACTTCATCTACCGACAATAATGTAAATGGAAACATGACCAGATATCTTCCACAATCTACATATTCGTGGCTTGATTTGCCAGCCACATACAGATTCAATCACATGCTCAAATTACATGGAAATACAGAAAGATTCGAAATGAACAGAGTTTCTTTCTTGTAACATACATGACCCTTGTGGCAATTATGAAGACTATTTTACCGTGATGATTATTATGGTAACAACTTTAAGGTTGACAATACTATCAAACTCTCTGAAGAAACGTTCGTATCCTGACACTAATAACACATGTAACATGCATTTTTCTACTAGATGTTTGCATTTGAGCATGGGTTGTACAGCACGAGATCAATCATCATCGCACATGATCATTATTTCAAGAAAACAAAGGCTTGAGACTAGACGTTGCATGGGTTTTACTTTCCATGAATTCAATAAAGCAAATATGACCGCGGAATCATAGGGAAGGGTGATAAATGAATAAAATAGTGAAAATGTGACGCGAGAAGACTGCAATACTGACGCAGGAATGCTGGTGTTATTTGTTTTCTGAGATTGAAGTCATGAAACGTAAAGACCACAGGTAATCTTTTGGGAGGATGTGTAGCTCTGAGAAGAGCTGTTTTGAACAACGATTAGGCCTTCAGTACAGCGCGCCGTCATCTTCAGCATCGGAAGCGTCAGAAATGAAGCCAGCGTCAATCAAATGGGTCTGCAAATCTTCCAGTTGCTGGGCGCGTTGACTGGCGTACTCGTAGAAGACATTTCGCAGCCCTTCTAGACTGGCCAACTGCAGACGGCAAGTGTAGCGGAAGGAGCGTCGGTTGGCATTGTAAGCTCGGTCATAGCGCACTTGCATGCTCTCGATGCTGTGATTCAACAGACGAATCTGTTGACATGCGCGGCGGAACTTACGATCCAAATGATGGAAGGTAGCTAGTGCGTCGCTAGGGCAAGCCATTATTGTAAGAGACAAGAAAACACCAATAGTCGACAAAAACGATGTGAACCGTATGATGGCGAATAGTGATATGGCTTGAAACAGATACCGCCCTGCATTTATACAGCCGTGTGGCGCTCGAGTGACACGCTTCCTTCTCAACAACGAATGACATCAAACAACTGACACGCATTGAGCAGTTACTTCATGTCATACTCCCACTGTTAATTGCTTCTGTCACATCTGTCATTCATAACCCGCTGGCCTTAATTGCAATAAACACTTTTAATCGCGACATGCACTGTTCAGCCGCCAAGTGATCAACGTTATAGTGCAAGAGACATGGGCATTTGTGGTTAGCATATTCTCCAATACGTTACCGCTGACAACTTCATCTACCGACAATAATGTAAATGGAAACATGACCAGATATCTTCCACAATCTACATATTCGTGGCTTGATTTGCCAGCCACATACCGATTCAATCACATGCTCAAATTACATGGAAATACAGAAAGATTCGAAATGAACAGAGTTTCTTTCTTGTAACATACATGACCCTTGTGGCAATTATGAAGACTATTTTACCGTGATGATTATTATGGCAACAACTTTAAGGTTGACAATACTATCAAACTCTCTGAAGAAACGTTCGTATCCTGACACTAATAACACATGTAACATGCATTTTTCTACTAGATGTTTGCATTTGAGCATGGGTTGTACAGCACGAGATCAATCATCATCGCACATGATCATTATTTCAAGAAAACAAAGGCTTGAGACTAGACGTTGCATGGGTTTTACTTTCCATGAATTCAATAAAGCAAATATGACCGCGGAATCATAGGGAAGGGTGATAAATGAATAAAATAGTGAAAATGTGACGCGAGAAGACTGCAATACTGACGCAGGAATGCTGGTGTTATTTGTTTTCTGAGATTGAAGTCATGAAACGTAAAGACCACAGGTAATCTTTTGGGAGGATGTGTAGCTCTGAGAAGAGCTGTTTTGAACAACGATTAGGCCTTCAGTACAGCGCGCCGTCATCTTCAGCATCGGAAGCGTCAGAAATGAAGCCAGCGTCAATCAAATGGGTCTGCAAATCTTCCAGTTGCTGGGCGCGTTGACTGGCGTACTCGTAGAAGACATTTCGCAGCCCTTCTAGACTGGCCAACTGCAGACGGCAAGTGTAGCGGAAGGAGCGTCGGTTGGCATTGTAAGCTCGGTCATAGCGCACTTGCATGCTCTCGATGCTGTGATTCAACAGACGAATCTGTTGACATGCGCGGCGGAACTTACGATCCAAATGATGGAAGGTAGCTAGTGCGTCGCTAGGGCAAGCCATTATTGTAAGAGACAAGAAAACACCAATAGTCGACAAAAACGATGTGAACCGTATGATGGCGAATAGTGATATGGCTTGAAACAGATACCGCCCTGCATTTATACAGCCGTGTGGCGCTCGAGTGACACGCTTCCTTCTCAACAACGAATGACATCAAACAACTGACACGCATTGAGCAGTTACTTCATGTCATACTCCCACTGTTAATTGCTTCTGTCACATCTGTCATTCATAACCCGCTGGCCTTAATTGCAATAAACACTTTTAATCGCGACATGCACTGTTCAGCCGCCAAGTGATCAACGTTATAGTGCAAGAGACATGGGCATTTGTGGTTAGCATATTCTCCAATACGTTACCGCTGACAACTTCATCTACCGACAATAATGTAAATGGAAACATGACCAGATATCTTCCACAATCTACATATTCGTGGGTTGATTTGCCAGCCACATACCGATTCAATCACATGCTCAAATTACATGGAAATACAGAAAGATTCGAAATGAACAGAGTTTCTTTCTTGTAACATACATGACCCTTGTGGCAATTATGAAGACTATTTTACCGTGATGATTATTATGGCAACAACTTTAAGGTTGACAATACTATCAAACTCTCTGAAGAAACGTTCGTATCCTGACACTAATAACACATGTAACATGCATTTTTCTACTAGATGTTTGCATTTGAGCATGGGTTGTACAGCACGAGATCAATCATCATCGCACATGATCATTATTTCAAGAAAACAAAGGCTTGAGACTAGACGTTGCATGGGTTTTACTTTCCATGAATTCAATAAAGCAAATATGACCGCGGAATCATAGGGAAGGGTGATAAATGAATAAAATAGTGAAAATGTGACGCGAGAAGACTGCAATACTGACGCAGGAATGCTGGTGTTATTTGTTTTCTGAGATTGAAGTCATGAAACGTAAAGACCACAGGTAATCTTTTGGGAGGATGTGTAGCTCTGAGAAGAGCTGTTTTGAACAACGATTAGGCCTTCAGTACAGCGCGCCGTCATCTTCAGCATCGGAAGCGTCAGAAATGAAGCCAGCGTCAATCAAATGGGTCTGCAAATCTTCCAGTTGCTGGGCGCGTTGACTGGCGTACTCGTAGAAGACATTTCGCAGCCCTTCTAGACTGGCCAACTGCAGACGGCAAGTGTAGCGGAAGGAGCGTCGGTTGGCATTGTAAGCTCGGTCATAGCGCACTTGCATGCTCTCGATGCTGTGATTCAACAGACGAATCTGTTGACATGCGCGGCGGAACTTAC
The DNA here is from genome assembly GCA_964019135.1 of Arenicola marina. NCBI lineage: Eukaryota > Metazoa > Annelida > Polychaeta > Arenicolidae > Arenicola > Arenicola marina. The sequence goes on along the minus strand of OZ025254.1, from coordinate 4,314,816 downwards.
GATCCAAATGATGGAAGGTAGCTAGTGCGTCGCTAGGGCAAGCCATTATTGTAAGAGACAAGAAAACACCAATAGTCGACAAAAACGATGTGAACCGTATGATGGCGAATAGTGATATGGCTTGAAACAGATACCGCCCTGCATTTATACAGCCGTGTGGCGCTCGAGTGACACGCTTCCTTCTCAACAACCAATGACATCAAACAACTGACACGCATTGAGCAGTTACTTCATGTCATACTCCCACTGTTAATTGCTTCTGTCACATCTGTCATTCATAACCCGCTGGCCTTAATTGCAATAAACACTTTTAATCGCGACATGCACTGTTCAGCCACCAAGTGATTAACGTTATAGTGCAAGAGACATGGGCATTTGTGGTTAGCATATTCTCCAATACGTTACAGCTGACAACTTCATCTACCGACAATAATGTAAATGGAAACATGACCAGATATCTTCCACAATCTACATATTCGTGGGTTGATTTGCCAGCCACATACCGATTCAATCACATGCTCAAATTACATGGAAATACAGAAAGATTCGAAATGAACAGAGTTTCTTTCTTGTAACATACATGACCCTTGTGGCAATTATGAAGACTATTTTACCGTGATGATTATTATGGTAACAACTTTAAGGTTGACAATACTATCAAACTCTCTGAAGAAACGTTCGTATCCTGACACTAATAACACATGTAACATGCATTTTTCTACTAGATGTTTGCATTTGAGCATGGGTTGTACAGCACGAGATCAATCATCATCGCACATGATCATTATTTCAAGAAAACAAAGGCTTGAGACTAGACGTTGCATGGGTTTTACTTTCCATGAATTCAATAAAGCAAATTTGACCGCGGAATCATAGGGAAGGGTGATAAATGAATAAAATAGTGAAAATGTGACGCGAGAAGACTGCAATACTGACGCAGGAATGCTGGTGTTATTTGTTTTCTGAGATTGAAGTCATGAAACGTAAAGACCACAGGTAATCTTTTGGGAGGATGTGTAGCTCTGAGAAGAGCTGTTTTGAACAACGATTAGGCCTTCAGTACAGCGCGCCGTCATCTTCAGCATCGGAAGCGTCAGAAATGAAGCCAGCGTCAATCAAATGCGTCTGCAAATCTTCCAGTTGCTGGGCGCGTTGACTGGCGTACTCGTAGAAGACATTTCGCAGCCCTTCTAGACTGGCCAACTGCAGACGGCAAGTGTAGCGGAAGGAGCGTCGGTTGGCATTGTAAGCTCGGTCATAGCGCACTTGCATGCTCTCGATGCTGTGATTCAACAGACGAATCTGTTGACATGCGCGGCGGAACTTACGATCCAAATAATGGAAGGTAGCTAGTGCGTCGCTAGGGCAAGCCATTATTGTAAGAGACAAGAAAACACCAATAGTCGACAAAAACGATGTGAACCGTATGATGGCGAATAGTGATATGGCTTGAAACAGATACCGCCCTGCATTTATACAGCCGTGTGGCGCTCGAGTGACACGCTTCCTTCTCAACAACGAATGACATCAAACAACTGACACGCATTGAGCAGTTACTTCATGTCATACTCCCACTGTTAATTGCTTCTGTCACATCTGTCATTCATAACCCGCTGGCCTTAATTGCAATAAACACTTTTAATCGCGACATGCACTGTTCAGCCACCAAGTGATTAACGTTATAGTGCAAGAGACATGGGCATTTGTGGTTAGCATATTCTCCAATACGTTACAGCTGACAACTTCATCTACCGACAATAATGTAAATGGAAACATGACCAGATATCTTCCACAATCTACATATTCGGGGCTTGATTTGCCAGCCACATACCGATTCAATCACATGCTCAAATTACATGGAAATACAGAAAGATTCGAAATGAACAGAGTTTCTTTCTTGTAACATACATGACCCTTGTGGCAATTATGAAGACTATTTTACCGTGATGATTATTATGGTAACAACTTTAAGGTTGACAATACTATCAAACTCTCTGAAGAAACGTTCGTATCCTGACACTAATAACACATGTAACATGCATTTTTCTACTAGATGTTTGCATTTGAGCATGGGTTGTACAGCACGAGATCAATCATCATCGCACATGATCATTATTTCAAGAAAACAAAGGCTTGAGACTAGACGTTGCATGGGTTTTACTTTCCATGAATTCAAAAAGCAAATATGACCGCGGAATCATAGGGAAGGGTGATAAATGAATAAAATAGTGAAAATGTGACGCGAGAAGACTGCAATACTGACGCAGGAATGCTGGTGTTATTTGTTTTCTGAGATTGAAGTCATGAAACGTAAAGACCACAGGTAATCTTTTGGGAGGATGTGTAGCTCTGAGAAGAGCTGTTTTGAACAACGATTAGGCCTTCAGTACAGCGCGCCGTCATCTTCAGCATCGGAAGCGTCAGAAATGAAGCCAGCGTCAATCAAATGGGTCTGCAAATCTTCCAGTTGCTGGGCGCGTTGACTGGCGTACTCGTAGAAGACATTTCGCAGCCCTTCTAGACTGGCCAACTGCAGACGGCAAGTGTAGCGGAAGGAGCGTCGGTTGGCATTGTAAGCTCGGTCATAGCGCACTTGCATGCTCTCGATGCTGTGATTCAACAGACGAATCTGTTGACATGCGCGGCGGAACTTACGATCCAAATGATGGAAGGTAGCTAGTGCGTCGCTAGGGCAAGCCATTATTGTAAGAGACAAGAAAACACCAATAGTCGACAAAAACGATGTGAACCGTATGATGGCGAATAGTGATATGGCTTGAAACAGATACCGCCCTGCATTTATACAGCCGTGTGGCGCTCGAGTGACACGCTTCCTTCTCAACAACGAATGACATCAAACAACTGACACGCATTGAGCAGTTACTTCATGTCATACTCCCACTGTTAATTGCTTCTGTCACATCTGTCATTCATAACCCGCTGGCATTAATTGCAATAAACACTTTTAATCGCGACATGCACTGTTCAGCCGCCAAGTGATCAACGTTATAGTGCAAGAGACATGGGCATTTGTGGTTAGCATATTCTCCAATACGTTACCGCTGACAACTTCATCTACCGACAATAATGTAAATGGAAACATGACCAGATATCTTCCACAATCTACATATTCGTGGCTTGATTTGCCAGCCACATACCGATTCAATCACATGCTCAAATTACATGGAAATACAGAAAGATTCGAAATGAACAGAGTTTCTTTCTTGTAACATACATGACCCTTGTGGCAATTATGAAGACTATTTTACCGTGATGATTATTATGGCAACAACTTTAAGGTTGACAATACTATCAAACTCTCTGAAGAAACGTTCGTATCCTGACACTAATAACACATGTAACATGCATTTTTCTACTAGATGTTTGCATTTGAGCATGGGTTGTACAGCACGAGATCAATCATCATCGCACATGATCATTATTTCAAGAAAACAAAGGCTTGAGACTAGACGTTGCATGGGTTTTACTTTCCATGAATTCAATAAAGCAAATATGACCGCGGAATCATAGGGAAGGGTGATAAATGAATAAAATAGTGAAAATGTGACGCGAGAAGACTGCAATACTGACGCAGGAATGCTGGTGTTATTTGTTTTCTGAGATTGAAGTCATGAAACGTAAAGACCACAGGTAATCTTTTGGGAGGATGTGTAGCTCTGAGAAGAGCTGTTTTGAACAACGATTAGGCCTTCAGTACAGCGCGCCGTCATCTTCAGCATCGGAAGCGTCAGAAATGAAGCCAGCGTCAATCAAATGGGTCTGCAAATCTTCCAGTTGCTGGGCGCGTTGACTGGCGTACTCGTAGAAGACATTTGGCAGCCCTTCTAGACTGGCCAACTGCAGACGCCAAGTGTAGCGGAAGGAGCGTCGGTTGGCATTGTAAGCTCGGTCATAGCGCACTTGCATGCTCTCGATGCTGTGATTCAACAGACGAATCTGTTGACATGCGCGGCGGAACTTACGATCCAAATGATGGAAGGTAGCTAGTGCGTCGCTAGGGCAAGCCATTATTGTAAGAGACAAGAAAACACCAATAGTCGACAAAAACGATGTGAACCGTATGATGGCGAATAGTGATATGGCTTGAAACAGATACCGCCCTGCATTTATACAGCCGTGTGGCGCTCGAGTGACACGCTTCCTTCTCAACAACGAATGACATCAAACAACTGACACGCATTGAGCAGTTACTTCATGTCATACTCCCACTGTTAATTGCTTCTGTTACATCTGTCATTCATAACCCGCTGGCCTTAATTGCAATAAACACTTTTAATCGCGACATGCACTGTTCAGCCACCAAGTGATTAACGTTATAGTGCAAGAGACATGGGCATTTGTGGTTAGCATATTCTCCAATACGTTACAGCTGACAACTTCATCTATCGACAATAATGTAAATGGAAACATGACCAGATATCTTCCACAATCTACATATTCGTGGGTTGATTTGCCAGCCACATACCGATTCAATCACATGCTCAAATTACATGGAAATACAGAAAGATTCGAAATGAACAGAGTTTCTTTCTTGTAACATACATGACCCTTGTGGCAATTATGAAGACTATTTTACCGTGATGATTATTATGGTAACAACTTTAAGGTTGACAATACTATCAAACTCTCTGAAGAAACGTTCGTATCCTGACACTAATAACACATGTAACATGCATTTTTCTACTAGATGTTTGCATTTGAGCATGGGTTGTACAGCACGAGATCAATCATCATCGCACATGATCATTATTTCAAGAAAACAAAGGCTTGAGACTAGACGTTGCATGGGTTTTACTTTCCATGAATTCAATAAAGCAAATTTGACCGCGGAATCATAGGGAAGGGTGATAAATGAATAAAATAGTGAAAATGTGACGCGAGAAGACTGCAATACTGACGCAGGAATGCTGGTGTTATTTGTTTTCTGAGATTGAAGTCATGAAACGTAAAGACCACAGGTAATCTTTTGGGAGGATGTGTAGCTCTGAGAAGAGCTGTTTTGAACAACGATTAGGCCTTCAGTACAGCGCGCCGTCATCTTCAGCATCGGAAGCGTCAGAAATGAAGCCAGCGTCAATCAAATGCGTCTGCAAATCTTCCAGTTGCTGGGCGCGTTGACTGGCGTACTCGTAGAAGACATTTCGCAGCCCTTCTAGACTGGCCAACTGCAGACGGCAAGTGTAGCGGAAGGAGCGTCGGTTGGCATTGTAAGCTCGGTCATAGCGCACTTGCATGCTCTCGATGCTGTGATTCAACAGACGAATCTGTTGACATGCGCGGCGGAACTTACGATCCAAATAATGGAAGGTAGCTAGTGCGTCGCTAGGGCAAGCCATTATTGTAAGAGACAAGAAAACACCAATAGTCGACAAAAACGATGTGAACCGTATGATGGCGAATAGTGATATGGCTTGAAACAGATACCGCCCTGCATTTATACAGCCGTGTGGCGCTCGAGTGACACGCTTCCTTCTCAACAACGAATGACATCAAACAACTGACACGCATTGAGCAGTTACTTCATGTCATACTCCCACTGTTAATTGCTTCTGTCACATCTGTCATTCATAACCCGCTGGCCTTAATTGCAATAAACACTTTTAATCGCGACATGCACTGTTCAGCCGCCAAGTGATTAACGTTATAGTGCAAGAGACATGGGCATTTGTGGTTAGCATATTCTCCAATACGTCACAGCTGACAACTTCATCTACCGACAATAATGTAAATGGAAACATGACCAGATATCTTCCACAATCTACATATTCGGGGCTTGATTTGCCAGCCACATACCGATTCAATCACATGCTCAAACTACATGGAAATACAGAAAAATTCGAAATGAACAGAGTTTCTTTCTTGTAACATACATGACCCTTGTGGCAATTATGAAGACTATTTTACCGTGATGATTATTATGGTAACAACTTTAAGGTTGACAATACTATCAAACTCTCTGAAGAAACGTTCGTATCCTGACACTAATAACACATGTAACATGCATTTTTCTACTAGATGTTTGCATTTGAGCATGGGTTGTACAGCACGAGATCAATCATCATCGCACATGATCATTATTTCAAGAAAACAAAGGCTTGAGACTAGACGTTGCATGGGTTTTACTTTCCATGAATTCAAAAAGCAAATATGACCGCGGAATCATAGGGAAGGGTGACAAATGAATAAAATAGTGAAAATGTGACGCGAGAAGACTGCAATACTGACGCAGGAATGCTGGTGTTATTTGTTTTCTGAGATTGAAGTCATGAAACGTAAAGACCACAGGTAATCTTTTGGGAGGATGTGTAGCTCTGAGAAGAGCTGTTTTGAACAACGATTAGGCCTTCAGTACAGCGCGCCGTCATCTTCAGCATCGGAAGCGTCAGAAATGAAGCCAGCGTCAATCAAATGGGTCTGCAAATCTTCCAGTTGCTGGGCGCGTTGACTGGCGTACTCGTAGAAGACATTTCGCAGCCCTTCTAGACTGGCCAACTGCAGACGGCAAGTGTAGCGGAAGGAGCGTCGGTTGGCATTGTAAGCTCGGTCATAGCGCACTTGCATGCTCTCGATGCTGTGATTCAACAGACGAATCTGTTGACATGCGCGGCGGAACTTACGATCCAAATGATGGAAGGTAGCTAGTGCGTCGCTAGGGCAAGCCATTATTGTAAGAGACAAGAAAACACCAATAGTCGACAAAAACGATGTGAACCGTATGATGGCGAATAGTGATATGGCTTGAAACAGATACCGCCCTGCATTTATACAGCCGTGTGGCGCTCGAGTGACACGCTTCCTTCTCAACAACGAATGACATCAAACAACTGACACGCATTGAGCAGTTACTTCATGTCATACTCCCACTGTTAATTGCTTCTGTCACATCTGTCATTCATAACCCGCTGGCCTTAATTGCAATAAACACTTTTAATCGCGACATGCACTGTTCAGCCGCCAAGTGATTAACGTTATAGTGCAAGAGACATGGGCATTTGTGGTTAGCATATTCTCCAATACGTTACAGCTGACAACTTCATCTACCGACAATAACGTAAATGGAAACATGACCAGATATCTTCCACAATCTACATATTCGTGGGTTGATTTGCCAGCCACATACCGATTCAATCACATGCTCAAATTACATAGAAATACAGAAAGATTCGAAATGAACAGAGTTTCTTTCTTGTAACATACATGACCCTTGTGGCAATTATGAAGACTATTTTACCGTGATGATTATTATGGTAACAACTTTAAGGTTGACAATACTATCAAACTCTCTGAAGAAACGTTCGTATCCTGACACTAATAACACATGTAACATGCATTTTTCTACTAGATGTTTGCATTTGAGCATGGGTTGTACAGCACGAGATCAATCATCATCGCACATGATCATTATTTCAAGAAAACAAAGGCTTGAGACTAGACGTTGCATGGGTTTTACTTTCCATGAATTCAATAAAGCAAATATGACCGCGGAATCATAGGGAAGGGTGATAAATGAATAAAATAGTGAAAATGTGACGCGAGAAGACTGCAATACTGACGCCGGAATGCTGGTGTTATTTGTTTTCTGAGATTGAAGTCATGAAACGTAAAGACCACAGGTAATCTTTTGGGAGGATGTGTAGCTCTGAGAAGAGCTGTTTTGAACAACGATTAGGCCTTCAGTACAGCGCGCCGTCATCTTTAGCATCGGAAGCGTCAGAAATGAAGCCAGCGTCAATCAAATGGGTCTGCAAATCTTCCAGTTGCTGGGCGCGTTGACTGGCGTACTCGTAGAAGACATTTCGCAGCCCTTCTAGACTGGCCAACTGCAGACGGCAAGTGTAGCGGAAGGAGCGTCGGTTGGCATTGTAAGCTCGGTCATAGCGCACTTGCATGCTCTCGATGCTGTGATTCAACAGACGAATCTGTTGACATGCGCGGCGGAACTTACGATCCAAATGATGGAAGGTAGCTAGTGCGTCGCTAGGGCAAGCCATTATTGTAAGAGACAAGAAAACACCAATAGTCGACAAAAACGATGTGAACCGTATGATGGCGAATAGTGATATGGCTTGAAACAGATACCGCCCTGCATTTATACAGCCGTGTGGCGCTCGAGTGACACGCTTCCTTCTCAACAACGAATGACATCAAACAACTGACACGCATTGAGCAGTTACTTCATGTCATACTCCCACTGTTAATTGCTTCTGTCACATCTGTCATTCATAACCCGCTGGCCTTAATTGCAATAAACACTTTTAATCGCGACATGCACTGTTCAGCCACCAAGTGATTAACGTTATAGTGCAAGAGACATGGGCATTTGTGGTTAGCATATTCTCCAATACGTTACAGCTGACAACTTCATCTACCGACAATAATGTAAATGGAAACATGACCAGATATCTTCCACAATCTACATATTCGGGGCTTGATTTGCCAGCCACATACCGATTCAATCACATGCTCAAATTACATGGAAATACAGAAAGATTCGAAATGAACAGAGTTTCTTTCTTGTAACATACATGACCCTTGTGGCAATTATGAAGACTATTTTACCGTGATGATTATTATGGTAACAACTTTAAGGTTGACAATACTATCAAACTCTCTGAAGAAACGTTCGTATCCTGACACTAATAAAACATGTAACATGCATTTTTCTACTAGATGTTTGCATTTGAGCATGGGTTGTACAGCACGAGATCAATCATCATCGCACATGATCATTATTTCAAGAAAACAAAGGCTTGAGACTAGACGTTGCATGGGTTTTACTTTCCATGAATTCAAAAAGCAAATATGACCGCGGAATCATAGGGAAGGGTGATAAATGAATAAAATAGTGAAAATGTGACGCGAGAAGACTGCAATACTGACGCAGGAATGCTGGTGTTATTTGTTTTCTGAGATTGAAGTCATGAAACGTAAAGACCACAGGTAATCTTTTGGGAGGATGTGTAGCTCTGAGAAGAGCTGTTTTGAACAACGATTAGGCCTTCAGTACAGCGCGCCGTCATCTTCAGCATCGGAAGCGTCAGAAATGAAGCCAGCGTCAATCAAATGGGTCTGCAAATCTTCCAGTTGCTGGGCGCGTTGACTGGCGTACTCGTAGAAGACATTTCGCAGCCCTTCTAGACTGGCCAACTGCAGACGGCAAGTGTAGCGGAAGGAGCGTCGGTTGGCATTGTAAGCTCGGTCATAGCGCACTTGCATGCTCTCGATGCTGTGATTCAACAGACGAATCTGTTGACATGCGCGGCGGAACTTACGATCCAAATGATGGAAGGTAGCTAGTGCGTCGCTAGGGCAAGCCATTATTGTAAGAGACAAGAAAACACCAATAGTCGACAAAAACGATGTGAACCGTATGATGGCGAATAGTGATATGGCTTGAAACAGATACCGCCCTGCATTTATACAGCCGTGTGGCGCTCGAGTGACACGCTTCCTTCTCAACAACGAATGACATCAAACAACTGACACGCATTGAGCAGTTACTTCATGTCATACTCCCACTGTTAATTGCTTCTGTCACATCTGTCATTCATAACCCGCTGGCCTTAATTGCAATAAACACTTTTAATCGCGACATGCACTGTTCAGCCGCCAAGTGATCAACGTTATAGTGCAAGAGACATGGGCATTTGTGGTTAGCATATTCTCCAATACGTTACCGCTGACAACTTCATCTACCGACAATAATGTAAATGGAAACATGACCAGATATCTTCCACAATCTACATATTCGTGGCTTGATTTGCCAGCCACATACCGATTCAATCACATGCTCAAATTACATGGAAATACAGAAAGATTCGAAATGAACAGAGTTTCTTTCTTGTAACATACATGACCCTTGTGGCAATTATGAAGACTATTTTACCGTGATGATTATTATGGTAACAACTTTAAGGTTGACAATACTATCAAACTCTCTGAAGAAACGTTCGTATCCTGACACTAATAACACATGTAACATGCATTTTTCTACTAGATGTTTGCATTTGAGCATGGGTTGTACAGCACGAGATCAATCATCATCGCACATGATCATTATTTCAAGAAAACAAAGGCTTGAGACTAGACGTTGCATGGGTTTTACTTTCCATGAATTCAATAAAGCAAATTTGACCGCGGAATCATAGGGAAGGGTGATAAATGAATAAAATAGTGAAAATGTGACGCGAGAAGACTGCAATACTGACGCAGGAATGCTGGTGTTATTTGTTTTCTGAGATTGAAGTCATGAAACGTAAAGACCACAGGTAATCTTTTGGGAGGATGTGTAGCTCTGAGAAGAGCTGTTTTGAACAACGATTAGGCCTTCAGTACAGCGCGCCGTCATCTTCAGCATCGGAAGCGTCAGAAATGAAGCCAGCGTCAATCAAATGCGTCTGCAAATCTTCCAGTTGCTGGGCGCGTTGACTGGCGTACTCGTAGAAGACATTTCGCAGCCCTTCTAGACTGGCCAACTGCAGACGGCAAGTGTAGCGGAAGGAGCGTCGGTTGGCATTGTAAGCTCGGTCATAGCGCACTTGCATGCTCTCGATGCTGTGATTCAACAGACGAATCTGTTGACATGCGCGGCGGAACTTACGATCCAAATAATGGAAGGTAGCTAGTGCGTCGCTAGGGCAAGCCATTATTGTAAGAGACAAGAAAACACCAATAGTCGACAAAAACGATGTGAACCGTATGATGGCGAATAGTGATATGGCTTGAAACAGATACCGCCCTGCATTTATACAGCCGTGTGGCGCTCGAGTGACACGCTTCCTTCTCAACAACCAATGACATCAAACAACTGACACGCATTGAGCAGTTACTTCATGTCATACTCCCACTGTTAATTGCTTCTGTCACATCTGTCATTCATAACCCGCTGGCCTTAATTGCAATAAACACTTTTAATCGCGACATGCACTGTTCAGCCACCAAGTGATTAACGTTATAGTGCAAGAGACATGGGCATTTGTGGTTAGCATATTCTCCAATACGTTACAGCTGACAACTTCATCTACCGACAATAATGTAAATGGAAACATGACCAGATATCTTCCACAATCTACATATTCGGGGCTTGATTTGCCAGCCACATACCGATTCAATCACATGCTCAAATTACATGGAAATACAGAAAGATTCGAAATGAACAGAGTTTCTTTCTTGTAACATACATGACCCTTGTGGCAATTATGAAGACTATTTTACCGTGATGATTATTATGGTAACAACTTTAAGGTTGACAATACTATCAAACTCTCTGAAGAAACGTTCGTATCCTGACACTAATAACACATGTAACATGCATTTTTCTACTAGATGTTTGCATTTGAGCATGGGTTGTACAGCACGAGATCAATCATCATCGCACATGATCATTATTTCAAGAAAACAAAGGCTTGAGACTAGACGTTGCATGGGTTTTACTTTCCATGAATTCAAAAAGCAAATATGACCGCGGAATCATAGGGAAGGGTGATAAATGAATAAAATAGTGAAAATGTGACGCGAGAAGACTGCAATACTGACGCAGGAATGCTGGTGTTATTTTTTTTCTGAGATTGAAGTCATGAAACGTAAAGACCACAGGTAATCTTTTGGGAGGATGTGTAGCTCTGAGAAGAGCTGTTTTGAACAACGATTAGGCCTTCAGTACAGCGCGCCGTCATCTTCAGCATCGGAAGCGTCAGAAATGAAGCCAGCGTCAATCAAATGGGTCTGCAAATCTTCCAGCTGCTGGGCGCGTTGACTGGCGTACTCGTAGAAGACATTTCGCAGCCCTTCTAGACTGGCCAACTGCAGACGGCAAGTGTAGCGGAAGGAGCGTCGGTTGGCATTGTAAGCTCGGTCATAGCGCACTTTCATGCTCTCGATGCTGTGATTCAACAGACGAATCTGTTGACATGCGCGGCGGAACTTACGATCCAAATGATGGAAGGTAGCTAGTGCGTCGCTAGGGCAAGCCATTATTGTAAGAGACAAGAAAACACCAATAGTCGACAAAAACGATGTGAACCGTATGATGGCGAATAGTGATATGGCTTGAAACAGATACCGCCCTGCATTTATACAGCCGTGTGGCGCTCGAGTGACACGCTTCCTTCTCAACAACGAATGACATCAAACAACTGACACGCATTGAGCAGTTACTTCATGTCATACTCCCACTGTTAATTGCTTCTGTCACATCTGTCATTCATAACCCGCTGGCATTAATTGCAATAAACACTTTTAATCGCGACATGCACTGTTCAGCCGCCAAGTGATCAACGTTATAGTGCAAGATACATGGGCATTTGTGGTTAGCATATTCTCCAATACGTTACCGCTGACAACTTCATCTACCGACAATAATGTAAATGGAAACATGACCAGATATCTTCCACAATCTACATATTCGTGGCTTGATTTGCCAGCCACATACCGATTCAATCACATGCTCAAATTACATGGAAATACAGAAAGATTCGAAATGAACAGAGTTTCTTTCTTGTAACATACATGACCCTTGTGGCAATTATGAAGACTATTTTACCGTGATGATTATTATGGCAACAACTTTAAGGTTGACAATACTATCAAACTCTCTGAAGAAACGTTCGTATCCTGACACTAATAACACATGTAACATGCATTTTTCTACTAGATGTTTGCATTTTAGCATGGGTTGTACAGCACGAGATCAATTATCATCGCACATGATCATTATTTCAAGAAAACAAAGGCTTGAGACTAGACGTTGCATGGGTTTTACTTTCCATGAATTCAATAAAGCAAATATGACCGCGGAATCATAGGGAAGGGTGATAAATGAATAAAATAGTGAAAATGTGACGCGAGAAGACTGCAATACTGACGCAGGAATGCTGGTGTTATTTGTTTTCTGAGATTGAAGTCATGAAACGTAAAGACCACAGGTAATCTTTTGGGAGGATGTGTAGCTCTGAGAAGAGCTGTTTTGAACAACGATTAGGCCTTCAGTACAGCGCGCCGTCATCTTCAGCATCGGAAGCGTCAGAAATGAAGCCAGCGTCAATCAAATGGGTCTGCAAATCTTCCAGTTGCTGGGCGCGTTGACTGGCGTACTCGTAGAAGACATTTCGCAGCCCTTCTAGACTGGCCAACTGCAGACGGCAAGTGTAGCGGAAGGAGCGTCGGTTGGCATTGTAAGCTCGGTCATAGCGCACTTGCATGCTCTCGATGCTGTGATTCAACAGACGAATCTGTTGACATGCGCGGCGGAACTTACGATCCAAATGATGGAAGGTAGCTAGTGCGTCGCTAGGGCAAGCCATTATTGTAAGAGACAAGAAAACACCAATAGTCGACAAAAACGATGTGAACCGTATGATGGCGAATAGTGATATGGCTTGAAACAGATACCGCCCTGCATTTATACAGCCGTGTGGCGCTCGAGTGACACGCTTCCTTCTCAACAACGAATGACATCAAACAACTGACACGCATTGAGCAGTTACTTCATGTCATACTCCCACAGTTAATTGCTTCTGTCACATCTGTCATTCATAACCCGCTGGCCTTAATTGCAATAAACACTTTTAATCGCGACATGCACTGTTCAGCCGCCAAGTGATTAACGTTATAGTGCAAGAGACATGGGCATTTGTGGTTAGCATATTCTCCAATACGTTACAGCTGACAACTTCATCTACCGACAATAACGTAAATGGAAACATGACCAGATATCTTCCACAATCTACATATTCGTGGGTTGATTTGCCAGCCACATACCGATTCAATCACATGCTCAAATTACATAGAAATACAGAAAGATTCGAAATGAACAGAGTTTCTTTCTTGTAGCATACATGACCCTTGTGGCAATTATGAAGACTATTTTACCGTGATGATTATTATGGTAACAACTTTAAGGTTGACAATACTATCAAACTCTCTGAAGAAACGTTCGTATCCTGACACTAATAACACATGTAACATGCATTTTTCTACTAGATGTTTGCATTTGAGCATGGGTTGTACAGCACGAGATCAATCATCATCGCACATGATCATTATTTCAAGAAAACAAAGGCTTGAGACTAGACGTTGCATGGGTTTTACTTTCCATGAATTCAATAAAGCAAATATGACCGCGGAATCATAGGGAAGGGTGATAAATGAATAAAATAGTGAAAATGTGACGCGAGAAGACTGCAATACTGACGCAGGAATGCTGGTGTTATTTGTTTTCTGAGATTGAAGTCATGAAACGTAAAGACCACAGGTAATCTTTTGGGAGGATGTGTAGCTCTGAGAAGAGCTGTTTTGAACAACGATTAGGCCTTCAGTACAGCGCGCCGTCATCTTCAGCATCGGAAGCGTCAGAAATGAAGCCAGCGTCAATCAAATGGGTCTGCAAATCTTCCAGTTGCTGGGCGCGTTGACTGGCGTACTCGTAGAAGACATTTCGCAGCCCTTCTAGACTGGCCAACTGCAGACGGCAAGTGTAGCGGAAGGAGCGTCGGTTGGCATTGTAAGCTCGGTCATAGCGCACTTGCATGCTCTCGATGCTGTGATTCAACAGACGAATCTGTTGACATGCGCGGCGGAACTTACGATCCAAATGATGGAAGGTAGCTAGTGCGTCGCTAGGGCAAGCCATTATTGTAAGAGACAAGAAAACACCAATAGTCGACAAAAACGATGTGAACCGTATGATGGCGAATAGTGATATGGCTTGAAACAGATACCGCCCTGCATTTATACAGCCGTGTGGCGCTCGAGTGACACGCTTCCTTCTCAACAACGAATGACATCAAACAACTGACACGCATTGAGCAGTTACTTCATGTCATACTCCCACTGTTAATTGCTTCTGTCACATCTGTCATTCATAACCCGCTGGCCTTAATTGCAATAAACACTTTTAATCGCGACATGCACTGTTCAGCCGCCAAGTGATCAACGTTATAGTGCAAGAGACATGGGCATTTGTGGTTAGCATATTCTCCAATACGTTACCGCTGACAACTTCATCTACCGACAATAATGTAAATGGAAACATGACCAGATATCTTCCACAATCTACATATTCGTGGGTTGATTTGCCAGCCACATACCGATTCAATCACATGCTCAAATTACATGGAAATACAGAAAGATTCGAAATGAACAGAGTTTCTTTCTTGTAACATACATGACCCTTGTGGCAATTATGAAGACTATTTTACCGTGATGATTATTATGGTAACAACTTTAAGGTTGACAATACTATCAAACTCTCTGAAGAAACGTTCGTATCCTGACACTAATAACACATGTAACATGCATTTTTCTACTAGATGTTTGCATTTGAGCATGGGTTGTACAGCACGAGATCAATCATCATCGCACATGATCATTATTTCAAGAAAACAAAGGCTTGAGACTAGACGTTGCATGGGTTTTACTTTCCATGAATTCAATAAAGCAAATATGACCGCGGAATCATAGGGAAGGGTGATAAATGAATAAAATAGTGAAAATGTGACGCGAGAAGACTGCAATACTGACGCAGGAATGCTGGTGTTATTTGTTTTCTGAGATTGAAGTCATGAAACGTAAAGACCACAGGTAATCTTTTGGGAGGATGTGTAGCTCTGAGAAGAGCTGTTTTGAACAACGATTAGGCCTTCAGTACAGCGCGCCGTCATCTTCAGCATCGGAAGCGTCAGAAATGAAGCCAGCGTCAATCAAATGGGTCTGCAAATCTTCCAGTTGCTGGGCGCGTTGACTGGCGTACTCGTAGAAGACATTTCGCAGCCCTTCTAGACTGGCCAACTGCAGACGGCAAGTGTAGCGGAAGGAGCGTCGGTTGGCATTGTAAGCTCGGTCATAGCGCACTTGCATGCTCTCGATGCTGTGATTCAACAGACGAATCTGTTGACATGCGCGGCGGAACTTACGATCCAAATGATGGAAGGTAGCTAGTGCGTCGCTAGGGCAAGCCATTATTGTAAGAGACAAGAAAACACCAATAGTCGACAAAAACGATGTGAACCGTATGATGGCGAATAGTGATATGGCTTGAAACAGATACCGCCCTGCATTTATACAGCCGTGTGGCGCTCGAGTGACACGCTTCCTTCTCAACAACGAATGACATCAAACAACTGACACGCATTGAGCAGTTACTTCATGTCATACTCCCACTGTTAATTGCTTCTGTCACATCTGTCATTCATAACCCGCTGGCCTTAATTGCAATAAACACTTTTAATCGCGACATGCACTGTTCAGCCGCCAAGTGATCAACGTTATAGTGCAAGAGACATGGGCATTTGTGGTTAGCATATTCTCCAATACGTTACCGCTGACAACTTCATCTACCGACAATAATGTAAATGGAAACATGACCAGATATCTTCCACAATCTACATATTCGTGGGTTGATTTGCCAGCCACATACCGATTCAATCACATGCTCAAATTACATGGAAATACAGAAAGATTCGAAATGAACAGAGTTTCTTTCTTGTAACATACATGACCCTTGTGGCAATTATGAAGACTATTTTACCGTGATGATTATTATGGTAACAACTTTAAGGTTGACAATACTATCAAACTCTCTGAAGAAACGTTCGTATCCTGACACTAATAACACATGTAACATGCATTTTTCTACTAGATGTTTGCATTTGAGCATGGGTTGTACAGCACGAGATCAATCATCATCGCACATGATCATTATTTCAAGAAAACAAAGGCTTGAGACTAGACGTTGCATGGGTTTTACTTTCCATGAATTCAATAAAGCAAATTTGACCGCGGAATCATAGAGAAGAGTGATAAATGAATAAAATAGTGAAAATGTGACGCGAGAAGACTGCAATACTGACGCAGGAATGCTGGTGTTATTTGTTTTCTGAGATTGAAGTCATGAAACGTAAAGACCACAGGTAATCTTTTGGGAGGATGTGTAGCTCTGAGAAGAGCTGTTTTGAACAACGATTAGGCCTTCAGTACAGCGCGCCGTCATCTTCAGCATCGGAAGCGTCAGAAATGAAGCCAGCGTCAATCAAATGCGTCTGCAAATCTTCCAGTTGCTGGGCGCGTTGACTGGCGTACTCGTAGAAGACATTTCGCAGCCCTTCTAGACTGGCCAACTGCAGACGGCAAGTGTAGCGGAAGGAGCGTCGGTTGGCATTGTAAGCTCGGTCATAGCGCACTTGCATGCTCTCGATGCTGTGATTCAACAGACGAATCTGTTGACATGCGCGGCGGAACTTACGATCCAAATAATGGAAGGTAGCTAGTGCGTCGCTAGGGCAAGCCATTATTGTAAGAGACAAGAAAACACCAATAGTCGACAAAAACGATGTGAACCGTATGATGGCGAATAGTGATATGGCTTGAAACAGATACCGCCCTGCATTTATACAGCCGTGTGGCGCTCGAGTGACACGCTTCCTTCTCAACAACCAATGACATCAAACAACTGACACGCATTGAGCAGTTACTTCATGTCATACTCCCACTGTTAATTGCTTCTGTCACATCTGTCATTCATAACCCGCTGGCCTTAATTGCAATAAACACTTTTAATCGCGACATGCACTGTTCAGCCACCAAGTGATTAACGTTATAGTGCAAGAGACATGGGCATTTGTGGTTAGCATATTCTCCAATACGTTACAGCTGACAACTTCATCTACCGACAATAATGTAAATGGAAACATGACCAGATATCTTCCACAATCTACATATTCGGGGCTTGATTTGCCAGCCACATACCGATTCAATCACATGCTCAAATTACATGGAAATACAGAAAGATTCGAAATGAACAGAGTTTCTTTCTTGTAACATACATGACCCTTGTGGCAATTATGAAGACTATTTTACCGTGATGATTATTATGGTAACAACTTTAAGGTTGACAATACTATCAAACTCTCTGAAGAAACGTTCGTATCCTGACACTAATAACACATGTAACATGCATTTTTCTACTAGATGTTTGCATTTGAGCATGGGTTGTACAGCACGAGATCAATCATCATCGCACATGATCATTATTTCAAGAAAACAAAGGCTTGAGACTAGACGTTGCATGGGTTTTACTTTCCATGAATTCAAAAAGCAAATATGACCGCGGAATCATAGGGAAGGGTGATAAATGAATAAAATAGTGAAAATGTGACGCGAGAAGACTGCAATACTGACGCAGGAATGCTGGTGTTATTTGTTTTCTGAGATTGAAGTCATGAAACGTAAAGACCACAGGTAATCTTTTGGGAGGATGTGTAGCTCTGAGAAGAGCTGTTTTGAACAACGATTAGGCCTTCAGTACAGCGCGCCGTCATCTTCAGCATCGGAAGCGTCAGAAATGAAGCCAGCGTCAATCAAATGCGTCTGCAAATCTTCCAGTTGCTGGGCGCGTTGACTGGCGTACTCGTAGAAGACATTTCGCAGCCCTTCTAGACTGGCCAACTGCAGACGGCAAGTGTAGCGGAAGGAGCGTCGGTTGGCATTGTAAGCTCGGTCATAGCGCACTTGCATGCTCTCGATGCTGTGATTCAACAGACGAATCTGTTGACATGCGCGGCGGAACTTACGATCCAAATGATGGAAGGTAGCTAGTGCGTCGCTAGGGCAAGCCATTATTGTAAGAGACAAGAAAACACCAATAGTCGACAAAAACGATGTGAACCGTATGATGGCGAATAGTGATATGGCTTGAAACAGATACCGCCCTGCATTTATACAGCCGTGTGGCGCTCGAGTGACACGCTTCCTTCTCAACAACGAATGACATCAAACAACTGACACGCATTGAGCAGTTACTTCATGTCATACTCCCACTGTTAATTGCTTCTGTCACATCTGTCATTCATAACCCGCTGGCCTTAATTGCAATAAACACTTTTAATCGCGACATGCACTGTTCAGCCGCCAAGTGATTAACGTTATAGTGCAAGAGACATGGGCATTTGTGGTTAGCATATTCTCCAATACGTTACAGCTGACAACTTCATCTACCGACAATAACGTAAATGGAAACATGACCAGATATCTTCCACAATCTACATATTCGTGGGTTGATTTGCCAGCCACATACCGATTCAATCACATGCTCAAATTACATGGAAATACAGAAAGATTCGAAATGAACAGAGTTTCTTTCTTGTAACATACATGACCCTTGTGGCAATTATGAAGACTATTTTACCGTGATGATTATTATGGTAACAACTTTAAGGTTGACAATACTATCAAACTCTCTGAAGAAACGTTCGTATCCTGACACTAATAACACATGTAACATGCATTTTTCTACTAGATGTTTGCATTTGAGCATGGGTTGTACAGCACGAGATCAATCATCATCGCACATGATCATTATTTCAAGAAAACAAAGGCTTGAGACTAGACGTTGCATGGGTTTTACTTTCCATGAATTCAATAAAGCAAATATGACCGCGGAATCATAGGGAAGGGTGATAAATGAATAAAATAGTGAAAATGTGACGCGAGAAGACTGCAATACTGACGCAGGAATGCTGGTGTTATTTTTTTTCTGAGATTGAAGTCATGAAACGTAAAGACCACAGGTAATCTTTTGGGAGGATGTGTAGCTCTGAGAAGAGCTGTTTTGAACAACGATTAGGCCTTCAGTACAGCGCGCCGTCATCTTCAGCATCGGAAGCGTCAGAAATGAAGCCAGCGTCAATCAAATGCGTCTGCAAATCTTCCAGTTGCTGGGCGCGTTGACTGGCGTACTCGTAGAAGACATTTCGCAGCCCTTCTAGACTGGCCAACTGCAGACGGCAAGTGTAGCGGAAGGAGCGTCGGTTGGCATTGTAAGCTCGGTCATAGCGCACTTGCATGCTCTCGATGCTGTGATTCAACAGACGAATCTGTTGACATGCGCGGCGGAACTTACGATCCAAATAATGGAAGGTAGCTAGTGCGTCGCTAGGGCAAGCCATTATTGTAAGAGACAAGAAAACACCAATAGTCGACAAAAACGATGTGAACCGTATGATGGCGAATAGTGATATGGCTTGAAACAGATACCGCCCTGCATTTATACAGCCGTGTGGCGCTCGAGTGACACGCTTCCTTCTCAACAACCAATGACATCAAACAACTGACACGCATTGAGCAGTTACTTCATGTCATACTCCCACTGTTAATTGCTTCTGTCACATCTGTCATTCATAACCCGCTGGCCTTAATTGCAATAAACACTTTTAATCGCGACATGCACTGTTCAGCCACCAAGTGATTAACGTTATAGTGCAAGAGACATGGGCATTTGTGGTTAGCATATTCTCCAATACGTTACAGCTGACAACTTCATCTACCGACAATAATGTAAATGGAAACATGACCAGATATCTTCCACAATCTACATATTCGGGGCTTGATTTGCCAGCCACATACCGATTCAATCACATGCTCAAATTACATGGAAATACAGAAAGATTCGAAATGAACAGAGTTTCTTTCTTGTAACATACATGACCCTTGTGGCAATTATGAAGACTATTTTACCGTGATGATTATTATGGTAACAACTTTAAGGTTGACAATACTATCAAACTCTCTGAAGAAACGTTCGTATCCTGACACTAATAACACATGTAACATGCATTTTTCTACTAGATGTTTGCATTTGAGCATGGGTTGTACAGCACGAGATCAATCATCATCGCACATGATCATTATTTCAAGAAAACAAAGGCTTGAGACTAGACGTTGCATGGGTTTTACTTTCCATGAATTCAAAAAGCAAATATGACCGCGGAATCATAGGGAAGGGTGATAAATGAATAAAATAGTGAAAATGTGACGCGAGAAGACTGCAATACTGACGCAGGAATGCTGGTGTTATTTGTTTTCTGAGATTGAAGTCATGAAACGTAAAGACCACAGGTAATCTTTTGGGAGGATGTGTAGCTCTGAGAAGAGCTGTTTTGAACAACGATTAGGCCTTCAGTACAGCGCGCCGTCATCTTCAGCATCGGAAGCGTCAGAAATGAAGCCAGCGTCAATCAAATGCGTCTGCAAATCTTCCAGTTGCTGGGCGCGTTGACTGGCGTACTCGTAGAAGACATTTCGCAGCCCTTCTAGACTGGCCAACTGCAGACGGCAAGTGTAGCGGAAGGAGCGTCGGTTGGCATTGTAAGCTCGGTCATAGCGCACTTGCATGCTCTCGATGCTGTGATTCAACAGACGAATCTGTTGACATGCGCGGCGGAACTTACGATCCAAATGATGGAAGGTAGCTAGTGCGTCGCTAGGGCAAGCCATTATTGTAAGAGACAAGAAAACACCAATAGTCGACAAAAACGATGTGAACCGTATGATGGCGAATAGTGATATGGCTTGAAACAGATACCGCCCTGCATTTATACAGCCGTGTGGCGCTCGAGTGACACGCTTCCTTCTCAACAACGAATGACATCAAACAACTGACACGCATTGAGCAGTTACTTCATGTCATACTCCCACTGTTAATTGCTTCTGTCACATCTGTCATTCATAACCCGCTGGCCTTAATTGCAATAAACACTTTTAATCGCGACATGCACTGTTCAGCCGCCAAGTGATTAACGTTATAGTGCAAGAGACATGGGCATTTGTGGTTAGCATATTCTCCAATACGTTACAGCTGACAACTTCATCTACCGACAATAACGTAAATGGAAACATGACCAGATATCTTCCACAATCTACATATTCGTGGGTTGATTTGCCAGCCACATACCGATTCAATCACATGCTCAAATTACATGGAAATACAGAAAGATTCGAAATGAACAGAGTTTCTTTCTTGTAACATACATGACCCTTGTGGCAATTATGAAGACTATTTTACCGTGATGATTATTATGGTAACAACTTTAAGGTTGACAATACTATCAAACTCTCTGAAGAAACGTTCGTATCCTGACACTAATAACACATGTAACATGCATTTTTCTACTAGATGTTTGCATTTGAGCATGGGTTGTACAGCACGAGATCAATCATCATCGCACATGATCATTATTTCAAGAAAACAAAGGCTTGAGACTAGACGTTGCATGGGTTTTACTTTCCATGAATTCAATAAAGCAAATATGACCGCGGAATCATAGGGAAGGGTGATAAATGAATAAAATAGTGAAAATGTGACGCGAGAAGACTGCAATACTGACGCAGGAATGCTGGTGTTATTTTTTTTCTGAGATTGAAGTCATGAAACGTAAAGACCACAGGTAATCTTTTGGGAGGATGTGTAGCTCTGAGAA
Source organism: Arenicola marina (assembly GCA_964019135.1). Classification (NCBI taxonomy): domain Eukaryota; kingdom Metazoa; phylum Annelida; class Polychaeta; family Arenicolidae; genus Arenicola; species Arenicola marina. Next base: position 4,292,545 of record OZ025254.1, on the reverse strand, counting down.
GAGCTGTTTTGAACAACGATTAGGCCTTCAGTACAGCGCGCCGTCATCTTCAGCATCGGAAGCGTCAGAAATGAAGCCAGCGTCAATCAAATGCGTCTGCAAATCTTCCAGTTGCTGGGCGCGTTGACTGGCGTACTCGTAGAAGACATTTCGCAGCCCTTCTAGACTGGCCAACTGCAGACGGCAAGTGTAGCGGAAGGAGCGTCGGTTGGCATTGTAAGCTCGGTCATAGCGCACTTGTATGCTCTCGATGCTGTGATTCAACAGACGAATCTGTTGACATGCGCGGCGGAACTTACGATCCAAATGATGGAAGGTAGCTAGTGCGTCGCTAGGGCAAGCCATTATTGTAAGAGACAAGAAAACACCAATAGTCGACAAAAACGATGTGAACCGTATGATGGCGAATAGTGATATGGCTTGAAACAGATACCGCCCTGCATTTATACAGCCGTGTGGCGCTCGAGTGACACGCTTCCTTCTCCACAATGAATGACATCAAACAACTGACACGCATTGAGCAGTTACTTCATGTCATACTCCCACTGTTAATTGCTTCTGTCACATCTGTCATTCATAACCCGCTGGCCTTAATTGCAATAAACACTTTTAATCGCGACATGCACTGTTCAGCCGCCAAGTGATCAACGTTATAGTGCAAGAGACATGGGCATTTGTGGTTAGCATATTCTCCAATACGTTACCGCTGACAACTTCATCTACCGACAATAATGTAAATGGAAACATGACCAGATATCTTCCACAATCTACATATTCGTGGGTTGATTTGCCAGCCACATACCGATTCAATCACATGCTCAAATTACATGGAAATACAGAAAGATTCGAAATGAACAGAGTTTCTTTCTTGTAGCATACATGACCCTTGTGGCAATTATGAAGACTATTTGACCGTGATGATTATTATGGCAACAACTTTAAGGTTGACAATACTATCAAACTCTCTGAAGAAACGTTCGTATCCTGACACTAATAACACATGTAACATGCATTTTTCTACTAGATGTTTGCATTTGAGCATGGGTTGTACAGCACGAGATCAATCATCATCGCACATGATCATTATTTCAAGAAAACAAAGGCTTGAGACTAGACGTTGCATGGGTTTTACTTTCCATGAATTCAATAAAGCAAATATGACCGCGGAATCATAGGGAAGGGTGATAAATGAATAAAATAGTGAAAATGTGACGCGAGAAGACTGCAATACTGACGCAGGAATGCTGGTGTTATTTGTTTTCTGAGATTGAAGTCATGAAACGTAAAGACCACAGGTAATCTTTTGGGAGGATGTGTAGCTCTGAGAAGAGCTGTTTTGAACAACGATTAGGCCTTCAGTACAGCGCGCCGTCATCTTCAGCATCGGAAGCGTCAGAAATGAAGCCAGCGTCAATCAAATGGGTCTGCAAATCTTCCAGTTGCTGGGCGCGTTGACTGGCGTACTCGTAGAAGACATTTCGCAGCCCTTCTAGACTGGCCAACTGCAGACGGCAAGTGTAGCGGAAGGAGCGTCGGTTGGCATTGTAAGCTCGGTCATAGCGCACTTGCATGCTCTCGATGCTGTGATTCAACAGACGAATCTGTTGACATGCGCGGCGGAACTTACGATCCAAATGATGGAAGGTAGCTAGTGCGTCGCTAGGGCAAGCCATTATTGTAAGAGACAAGAAAACACCAATAGTCGACAAAAACGATGTGAACCGTATGATGGCGAATAGTGATATGGCTTGAAACAGATACCGCCCTGCATTTATACAGCCGTGTGGCGCTCGAGTGACACGCTTCCTTCTCCACAACGAATGACATCAAACAACTGACACGCATTGAGCAGTTACTTCATGTCATACCCCCACTGTTAATTGCTTCTGTCACATCTGTCATTCATAACCCGCTGGCCTTAATTGCAATAAACACTTTTAATCGCGACATGCACTGTTCAGCCGCCAAGTGATCAACGTTATAGTGCAAGAGACATGGGCATTTGTGGTTAGCATATTCTCCAATACGTTACCGCTGACAACTTCATCTACCGACAATAATGTAAATGGAAACATGACCAGATATCTTCCACAATCTACATATTCGTGGCTTGATTTGCCAGCCACATACCGATTCAATCACATGCTCAAATTACATGGAAATACAGAAAGATTCGAAATGAACAGAGTTTCTTTCTTGTAGCATACATGACCCTTGTGGCAATTATGAAGACTATTTGACCGTGATGATTATTATGGCAACAACTTTAAGGTTGACAATACTATCAAACTCTCTGAAGAAACGTTCGTATCCTGACACTAATAACACATGTAACATGCATTTTTCTACTAGATGTTTGCATTTGAGCATGGGTTGTACAGCACGAGATCAATCATCATCGCACATGATCATTATTTCAAGAAAACAAAGGCTTGAGACTAGACGTTGCATGGGTTTTACTTTCCATGAATTCAATAAAGCAAATATGACCGCGGAATCATAGGGAAGGGTGATAAATGAATAAAATAGTGAAAATGTGACGCGAGAAGACTGCAATACTGACGCAGGAATGCTGGTGTTATTTGTTTTCTGAGATTGAAGTCATGAAACGTAAAGACCACAGGTAATCTTTTGGGAGGATGTGTAGCTCTGAGAAGAGCTGTTTTGAACAACGATTAGGCCTTCAGTACAGCGCGCCGTCATCTTCAGCATCGGAAGCGTCAGAAATGAAGCCAGCGTCAATCAAATGGGTCTGCAAATCTTCCAGTTGCTGGGCGCGTTGACTGGCGTACTCGTAGAAGACATTTCGCAGCCCTTCTAGACTGGCCAACTGCAGACGGCAAGTGTAGCGGAAGGAGCGTCGGTTGGCATTGTAAGCTCGGTCATAGCGCACTTGCATGCTCTCGATGCTGTGATTCAACAGACGAATCTGTTGACATGCGCGGCGGAACTTACGATCCAAATGATGGAAGGTAGCTAGTGCGTCGCTAGGGCAAGCCATTATTGTAAGAGACAAGAAAACACCAATAGTCGACAAAAACGATGTGAACCGTATGATGGCGAATAGTGATATGGCTTGAAACAGATACCGCCCTGCATTTATACAGCCGTGTGGCGCTCGAGTGACACGCTTCCTTCTCAACAACGAATGACATCAAACAACTGACACGCATTGAGCAGTTACTTCATGTCATACTCCCACTGTTAATTGCTTCTGTCACATCTGTCATTCATAACCCGCTGGCCTTAATTGCAATAAACACTTTTAATCGCGACATGCACTGTTCAGCCGCCAAGTGATTAACGTTATAGTGCAAGAGACATGGGCATTTGTGGTTAGCATATTCTCCAATACGTTACAGCTGACAATTTCATCTACCGACAATAATGTAAATGGAAACATGACCAGATATCTTCCACAATCTACATATTCGTGGCTTGATTTGCCAGCCACATACCGATTCAATCACATGCTCAAATTACATGGAAGTACAGAAAGATTCGAAATGAACAGAGTTTCTTTCTTGTAACATACATGACCCTTGTGGCAATTATGAAGACTATTTTACCGTGATGATTATTATGGTAACAACTTTAAGGTTGACAATACTATCAAACACTCTGAAGAAACGTTCGTATCCTGACACTAATAACACATGTAACATGCATTTTTCTACTAGATGTTTGCATTTGAGCATGGGTTGTACAGCACGAGATCAATCATCATCGCACATGATCATTATTTCAAGAAAACAAAGGCTTGAGACTAGACGTTGCATGGGTTTTACTTTCCATGAATTCAAAAAGCAAATATGACCGCGGAATCATAGGGAAGGGTGATAAATGAATAAAATAGTGAAAATGTGACGCGAGAAGACTGCAATACTGACGCAGGAATGCTGGTGTTATTTGTTTTCTGAGATTGAAGTCATGAAACGCAAAGACCACAGGTAATCTTTTGGGAGGATGTGTAGCTCTGAGAAGAGCTGTTTTGAACAACGATTAGGCCTTCAGTACAGCGCGCCGTCATCTTCAGCATCGGAAGCGTCAGAAATAAAGCCAGCGTCAATCAAATGGGTCTGCAAATCTTCCAGTTGCTGGGCGCGTTGACTGGCGTACTCGTAGAAGACATTTCGCAGCCCTTCTAGACTGGCCAACTGCAGACGGCAAGTGTAGCGGAAGGAGCGTCGGTTGGCATTGTAAGCTCGGTCATAGCGCACTTGCATGCTCTCGATGCTGTGATTCAACAGACGAATCTGTTGACATGCGCGGCGGAACTTACGATCCAAATGATGGAAGGTAGCTAGTGCGTCGCTAGGGCAAGCCATTATTGTAAGAGACAAGAAAACACCAATAGTCGACAAAAACGATGTGAACCGTATGATGGCGAATAGTGATATGGCTTGAAACAGATACCGCCCTGCATTTATACAGCCGTGTGGCGCTCGAGTGACACGCTTCCTTCTCAACAACGAATCACATCAAACAACTGACACGCATTGAGCAGTTACTTCATGTTATACTCCCACTGTTAATGGCTTCTGTCACATCTGTCATTCATAACCCGCTGGCCTTAATTGCAATAAACACTTTTAATCGCGACATGCACTGTTCAGCCGCCAAGTGATTAACGTTATAGTGCAAGAGACATGGGCATTTGTGGTTAGCATATTCTCCAATACGTTACAGCTGACAACTTCATCTACCGACAATAATGTAAATGGAAACATGACCAGATATCTTCCACAATCTATATATTCGTGGGTTGATTTGCCAGCCACATACCGATTCAATCACATGCTCAAATTACATGGAAATACAGAAAGATTCGAAATGAACAGAGTTTCTTTCTTGTAACATACATGACCCTTGTGGCAATTATGAAGACTATTTTACCGTGATGATTATTATGGTAACAACTTTAAGGTTGACAATACTATCAAACTCTCTGAAGAAACGTTCGTATCCTGACACTAATAACACATGTAACATGCATTTTTCTACTAGATGTTTGCATTTGAGCATGGGTTGTACAGCACGAGATCAATCATCATCGCACATGATCATTATTTCAAGAAAACAAAGGCTTGAGACTAGACGTTGCATGGGTTTTACTTTCCATGAATTCAATAAAGCAAATATGACCGCGGAATCATAGGGAAGGGTGATAAATGAATAAAATAGTGAAAATGTGACGCGAGAAGACTGCAATACTGACGCAGGAATGCTGGTGTTATTTGTTTTCTGAGATTGAAGTCATGAAACGTAAAGACCACAGGTAATCTTTTGGGAGGATGTGTAGCTCTGAGAAGAGCTGTTTTGAACAACGATTAGGCCTTCAGTACAGCGCGCCGTCATCTTCAGCATCGGAAGCGTCAGAAATGAAGCCAGCGTCAATCAAATGGGTCTGCAAATCTTCCAGTTGCTGGGCGCGTTGACTGGCGTACTCGTAGAAGACATTTCGCAGCCCTTCTAGACTGGCCAACTGCAGACGGCAAGTGTAGCGGAAGGAGCGTCGGTTGGCATTGTAAGCTCGGTCATAGCGCACTTGCATGCTCTCGATGCTGTGATTCAACAGACGAATCTGTTGACATGCGCGGCGGAACTTACGATCCAAATGATGGAAGGTAGCTAGTGCGTCGCTAGGGCAAGCCATTATTGTAAGAGACAAGAAAACACCAATAGTCGACAAAAACGATGTGAACCGTATGATGGCGAATAGTGATATGGCTTGAAACAGATACCGCCCTGCATTTATACAGCCGTGTGGCGCTCGAGTGACACGCTTCCTTCTCAACAACGAATCACATCAAACAACTGACACGCATTGAGCAGTTACTTCATGTCATACTCCCACTGTTAATTGCTTCTGTCACATCTGTCATTCATAACCCGCTGGCCTTAATTGCAATAAACACTTTTAATCGCGACATGCACTGTTCAGCCGCCAAGTGATTAACGTTATAGTGCAAGAGACATGGGCATTTGTGGTTAGCATATTCTCCAATACGTTACAGCTGACAACTTCATCTACCGACAATAATGTAAATGGAAACATGACCAGATATCTTCCACAATCTACATATTCGTGGCTTGATTTGCCAGCCACATACCGATTCAATCACATGCTCAAATTACATGGAAGTACAGAAAGATTCGAAATGAACAGAGTTTCTTTCTTGTAACATACATGACCCTTGTGGCAATTATGAAGACTATTTGACCGTGATGATTATTATGGTAACAACTTTAAGGTTGACAATACTATCAAACTCTCTGAAGAAACGTTCGTATCCTGACACTAATAACACATGTAACATGCATTTTTCTACTAGATGTTTGCATTTGAGCATGGGTTGTACAGCACGAGATCAATCATCATCGCACATGATCATTATTTCAAGAAAACAAAAGCTTGAGACTAGACGTTGCATGGGTTTTACTTTCCATGAATTCAATAAAGCAAATATGACCGCGGAATCATAGGGAAGGGTGATAAATGAATAAAATAGTGAAAATGTGACGCGAGAAGACTGCAATACTGACGCAGGAATGCTGGTGTTATTTGTTTTCTGAGATTGAAGTCATGAAACGTAAAGACCACAGGTAATCTTTTGGGAGGATGTGTAGCTCTGAGAAGAGCTGTTTTGAACAACGATTAGGCCTTCAGTACAGCGCGCCGTCATCTTCAGCATCGGAAGCGTCAGAAATGAAGCCAGCGTCAATCAAATGGGTCTGCAAATCTTCCAGTTGCTGGGCGCGTTGACTGGCGTACTCGTAGAAGACATTTCGCAGCCCTTCTAGACTGGCCAACTGCAGACGGCAAGTGTAGCGGAAGGAGCGTCGGTTGGCATTGTAAGCTCGGTCATAGCGCACTTGCATGCTCTCGATGCTGTGATTCAACAGACGAATCTGTTGACATGCGCGGCGGAACTTACGATCCAAATGATGGAAGGTAGCTAGTGCGTCGCTAGGGCAAGCCATTATTGTAAGAGACAAGAAAACACCAATAGTCGACAAAAACGATGTGAACCGTATGATGGCGAATAGTGATATGGCTTGAAACAGATACCGCCCTGCATTTATACAGCCGTGTGGCGCTCGAGTGCCACGCTTCCTTCTCAACAACGAATGACATCAAACAACTGACACGCATTGAGCAGTTACTTCATGTCATACTCCCACTGTTAATTGCTTCTGTCACATCTGTCATTCATAACCCGCTGGCCTTAATTGCAATAAACACTTTTAATCGCGACATGCACTGTTCAGCCGCCAAGTGATTAACGTTATAGTGCAAGAGACATGGGCATTTGTGGTTAGCATATTCTCCAATACGTTACAGCTGACAACTTCATCTACCGACAATAATGTAAATGGAAACATGACCAGATATCTTCCACAATCTACAAATTCGTGGCTTGATTTGCCAGCCACATACCGATTCAATCACATGCTCAAATTACATGGAAATACAGATAGATTCGAAATGAACAGAGTTTCTTTCTTGTAACATACATGACCGTTGTGGCAATTATGAAGACTATTTTACCGTGATGATTATTAGGGTAACAACTTAAAGGTTGACAATACTATCAAACTCTCTGAAGAAACGTTCGTATCCTGACACTAATAACACATGTAACATGCATTTTTCTACTAGATGTTTGCATTTGAGCATGGGTTGTACAGCACGAGATCAATCATCATCGCACATGATCATTATTTCAAGAAAACAAAGGCTTGAGACTAGACGTTGCATGGGTTTTACTTTCCATGAATTCAAAAAGCAAATATGACCGCGGAATCATAGGGAAGGGTGATAAATGAATAAAATAGTGAAAATGTGACGCGAGAAGACTGCAATACTGACGCAGGAATGCTGGTGTTATTTGTTTTCTGAGATTGAAGTCATGAAACGTAAAGACCACAGGTAATCTTTTGGGAGGATGTGTAGCTCTGAGAAGAGCTGTTTTGAACAACGATTAGGCCTTCAGTACAGCGCGCCGTCATCTTCAGCATCGGAAGCGTCAGAAATAAAGCCAGCGTCAATCAAATGGGTCTGCAAATCTTCCAGTTGCTGGGCGCGTTGACTGGCGTACTCGTAGAAGACATTTCGCAGCCCTTCTAGACTGGCCAACTGCAGACGGCAAGTGTAGCGGAAGGAGCGTCGGTTGGCATTGTAAGCTCGGTCATAGCGCACTTGCATGCTCTCGATGCTGTGATTCAACAGACGAATCTGTTGACATGCGCGGCGGAACTTACGATCCAAATGATGGAAGGTAGCTAGTGCGTCGCTAGGGCAAGCCATTATTGTAAGAGACAAGAAAACACCAATAGTCGACAAAAACGATGTGAACCGTATGATGGCGAATAGTGATATGGCTTGAAACAGATACCGCCCTGCATTTATACAGCCGTGTGGCGCTCGAGTGACACGCTTCCTTCTCAACAACGAATCACATCAAACAACTGACACGCATTGAGCAGTTACTTCATGTTATACTCCCACTGTTAATGGCTTCTGTCACATCTGTCATTCATAACCCGCTGGCCTTAATTGCAATAAACACTTTTAATCGCGACATGCACTGTTCAGCCGCCAAGTGATTAACGTTATAGTGCAAGAGACATGGGCATTTGTGGTTAGCATATTCTCCAATACGTTACAGCTGACAACTTCATCTACCGACAATAATGTAAATGGAAACATGACCAGATATCTTCCACAATCTACATATTCGTGGGTTGATTTGCCAGCCACATACCGATTCAATCACATGCTCAAATTACATGGAAATACAGAAAGATTCGAAATGAACAGAGTTTCTTTCTTGTAACATACATGACCCTTGTGGCAATTATGAAGACTATTTTACCGTGATGATTATTATGGTAACAACTTTAAGGTTGACAATACTATCAAACTCTCTGAAGAAACGTTCGTATCCTGACACTAATAACACATGTAACATGCATTTTTCTACTAGATGTTTGCATTTGAGCATGGGTTGTACAGCACGAGATCAATCATCATCGCACATGATCATTATTTCAAGAAAACAAAGGCTTGAGACTAGACGTTGCATGGGTTTTACTTTCCATGAATTCAATAAAGCAAATATGACCGCGGAATCATAGGGAAGGGTGATAAATGAATAAAATAGTGAAAATGTGACGCGAGAAGACTGCAATACTGACGCAGGAATGCTGGTGTTATTTGTTTTCTGAGATTGAAGTCATGAAACGTAAAGACCACAGGTAATCTTTTGGGAGGATGTGTAGCTCTGAGAAGAGCTGTTTTGAACAACGATTAGGCCTTCAGTACAGCGCGCCGTCATCTTCAGCATCGGAAGCGTCAGAAATGAAGCCAGCGTCAATCAAATGGGTCTGCAAATCTTCCAGTTGCTGGGCGCGTTGACTGGCGTACTCGTAGAAGACATTTCGCAGCCCTTCTAGACTGGCCAACTGCAGACGGCAAGTGTAGCGGAAGGAGCGTCGGTTGGCATTGTAAGCTCGGTCATAGCGCACTTGCATGCTCTCGATGCTGTGATTCAACAGACGAATCTGTTGACATGCGCGGCGGAACTTACGATCCAAATGATGGAAGGTAGCTAGTGCGTCGCTAGGGCAAGCCATTATTGTAAGAGACAAGAAAACACCAATAGTCGACAAAAACGATGTGAACCGTATGATGGCGAATAGTGATATGGCTTGAAACAGATACCGCCCTGCATTTATACAGCCGTGTGGCGCTCGAGTGCCACGCTTCCTTCTCAACAACGAATGACATCAAACAACTGACACGCATTGAGCAGTTACTTCATGTCATACTCCCACTGTTAATTGCTTCTGTCACATCTGTCATTCATAACCCGCTGGCCTTAATTGCAATAAACACTTTTAATCGCGACATGCACTGTTCAGCCGCCAAGTGATTAACGTTATAGTGCAAGAGACATGGGCATTTGTGGTTAGCATATTCTCCAATACGTTACAGCTGACAACTTCATCTACCGACAATAATGTAAATGGAAACATGACCAGATATCTTCCACAATCTACAAATTCGTGGCTTGATTTGCCAGCCACATACCGATTCAATCACATGCTCAAATTACATGGAAATACAGATAGATTCGAAATGAACAGAGTTTCCTTCTTGTAACATACATGACCGTTGTGGCAATTATGAAGACTATTTTACCGTGATGATTATTAGGGTAACAACTTAAAGGTTGACAATACTATCAAACTCTCTGAAGAAACGTTCGTATCCTGACACTAATAACACATGTAACATGCATTTTTCTACTAGATGTTTGCATTTGAGCATGGGTTGTACAGCACGAGATCAATCATCATCGCACATGATCATTATTTCAAGAAAACAAAGGCTTGAGACTAGACGTTGCATGGGTTTTACTTTCCATGAATTCAAAAAGCAAATATGACCGCGGAATCATAGGGAAGGGTGATAAATGAATAAAATAGTGAAAATGTGACGCGAGAAGACTGCAATACTGACGCAGGAATGCTGGTGTTATTTGTTTTCTGAGATTGAAGTCATGAAACGTAAAGACCACAGGTAATCTTTTGGGAGGATGTGTAGCTCTGAGAAGAGCTGTTTTGAACAACGATTAGGCCTTCAGTACAGCGCGCCGTCATCTTCAGCATCGGAAGCGTCAGAAATAAAGCCAGCGTCAATCAAATGGGTCTGCAAATCTTCCAGTTGCTGGGCGCGTTGACTGGCGTACTCGTAGAAGACATTTCGCAGCCCTTCTAGACTGGCCAACTGCAGACGGCAAGTGTAGCGGAAGGAGCGTCGGTTGGCATTGTAAGCTCGGTCATAGCGCACTTGCATGCTCTCGATGCTGTGATTCAACAGACGAATCTGTTGACATGCGCGGCGGAACTTACGATCCAAATGATGGAAGGTAGCTAGTGCGTCGCTAGGGCAAGCCATTATTGTAAGAGACAAGAAAACACCAATAGTCGACAAAAACGATGTGAACCGTATGATGGCGAATAGTGATATGGCTTGAAACAGATACCGCCCTGCATTTATACAGCCGTGTGGCGCTCGAGTGACACGCTTCCTTCTCAACAACGAATCACATCAAACAACTGACACGCATTGAGCAGTTACTTCATGTTATACTCCCACTGTTAATGGCTTCTGTCACATCTGTCATTCATAACCCGCTGGCCTTAATTGCAATAAACACTTTTAATCGCGACATGCACTGTTCAGCCGCCAAGTGATTAACGTTATAGTGCAAGAGACATGGGCATTTGTGGTTAGCATATTCTCCAATACGTTACAGCTGACAACTTCATCTACCGACAATAATGTAAATGGAAACATGACCAGATATCTTCCACAATCTACATATTCGTGGGTTGATTTGCCAGCCACATACCGATTCAATCACATGCTCAAATTACATGGAAATACAGAAAGATTCGAAATGAACAGAGTTTCTTTCTTGTAACATACATGACCCTTGTGGCAATTATGAAGACTATTTTACCGTGATGATTATTATGGTAACAACTTTAAGGTTGACAATACTATCAAACTCTCTGAAGAAACGTTCGTATCCTGACACTAATAACACATGTAACATGCATTTTTCTACTAGATGTTTGCATTTGAGCATGGGTTGTACAGCACGAGATCAATCATCATCGCACATGATCATTATTTCAAGAAAACAAAGGCTTGAGACTAGACGTTGCATGGGTTTTACTTTCCATGAATTCAATAAAGCAAATATGACCGCGGAATCATAGGGAAGGGTGATAAATGAATAAAATAGTGAAAATGTGACGCGAGAAGACTGCAATACTGACGCAGGAATGCTGGTGTTATTTGTTTTCTGAGATTGAAGTCATGAAACGTAAAGACCACAGGTAATCTTTTGGGAGGATGTGTAGCTCTGAGAAGAGCTGTTTTGAACAACGATTAGGCCTTCAGTACAGCGCGCCGTCATCTTCAGCATCGGAAGCGTCAGAAATGAAGCCAGCGTCAATCAAATGGGTCTGCAAATCTTCCAGTTGCTGGGCGCGTTGACTGGCGTACTCGTAGAAGACATTTCGCAGCCCTTCTAGACTGGCCAACTGCAGACGGCAAGTGTAGCGGAAGGAGCGTCGGTTGGCATTGTAAGCTCGGTCATAGCGCACTTGCATGCTCTCGATGCTGTGATTCAACAGACGAATCTGTTGACATGCGCGGCGGAACTTACGATCCAAATGATGGAAGGTAGCTAGTGCGTCGCTAGGGCAAGCCATTATTGTAAGAGACAAGAAAACACCAATAGTCGACAAAAACGATGTGAACCGTATGATGGCGAATAGTGATATGGCTTGAAACAGATACCGCCCTGCATTTATACAGCCGTGTGGCGCTCGAGTGCCACGCTTCCTTCTCAACAACGAATGACATCAAACAACTGACACGCATTGAGCAGTTACTTCATGTCATACTCCCACTGTTAATTGCTTCTGTCACATCTGTCATTCATAACCCGCTGGCCTTAATTGCAATAAACACTTTTAATCGCGACATGCACTGTTCAGCCGCCAAGTGATTAACGTTATAGTGCAAGAGACATGGGCATTTGTGGTTAGCATATTCTCCAATACGTTACAGCTGACAACTTCATCTACCGACAATAATGTAAATGGAAACATGACCAGATATCTTCCACAATCTACAAATTCGTGGCTTGATTTGCCAGCCACATACCGATTCAATCACATGCTCAAATTACATGGAAATACAGATAGATTCGAAATGAACAGAGTTTCCTTCTTGTAACATACATGACCGTTGTGGCAATTATGAAGACTATTTTACCGTGATGATTATTAGGGTAACAACTTAAAGGTTGACAATACTATCAAACTCTCTGAAGAAACGTTCGTATCCTGACACTAATAACACATGTAACATGCATTTTTCTACTAGATGTTTGCATTTGAGCATGGGTTGTACAGCACGAGATCAATCATCATCGCACATGATCATTATTTCAAGAAAACAAAGGCTTGAGACTAGACGTTGCATGGGTTTTACTTTCCATGAATTCAAAAAGCAAATATGACCGCGGAATCATAGGGAAGGGTGATAAATGAATAAAATAGTGAAAATGTGACGCGAGAAGACTGCAATACTGACGCAGGAATGCTGGTGTTATTTGTTTTCTGAGATTGAAGTCATGAAACGTAAAGACCACAGGTAATCTTTTGGGAGGATGTGTAGCTCTGAGAAGAGCTGTTTTGAACAACGATTAGGCCTTCAGTACAGCGCGCCGTCATCTTCAGCATCGGAAGCGTCAGAAATAAAGCCAGCGTCAATCAAATGGGTCTGCAAATCTTCCAGTTGCTGGGCGCGTTGACTGGCGTACTCGTAGAAGACATTTCGCAGCCCTTCTAGACTGGCCAACTGCAGACGGCAAGTGTAGCGGAAGGAGCGTCGGTTGGCATTGTAAGCTCGGTCATAGCGCACTTGCATGCTCTCGATGCTGTGATTCAACAGACGAATCTGTTGACATGCGCGGCGGAACTTACGATCCAAATGATGGAAGGTAGCTAGTGCGTCGCTAGGGCAAGCCATTATTGTAAGAGACAAGAAAACACCAATAGTCGACAAAAACGATGTGAACCGTATGATGGCGAATAGTGATATGGCTTGAAACAGATACCGCCCTGCATTTATACAGCCGTGTGGCGCTCGAGTGACACGCTTCCTTCTCAACAACGAATCACATCAAACAACTGACACGCATTGAGCAGTTACTTCATGTTATACTCCCACTGTTAATGGCTTCTGTCACATCTGTCATTCATAACCCGCTGGCCTTAATTGCAATAAACACTTTTAATCGCGACATGCACTGTTCAGCCGCCAAGTGATTAACGTTATAGTGCAAGAGACATGGGCATTTGTGGTTAGCATATTCTCCAATACGTTACAGCTGACAACTTCATCTACCGACAATAATGTAAATGGAAACATGACCAGATATCTTCCACAATCTACATATTCGTGGGTTGATTTGCCAGCCACATACCGATTCAATCACATGCTCAAATTACATGGAAATACAGAAAGATTCGAAATGAACAGAGTTTCTTTCTTGTAACATACATGACCCTTGTGGCAATTATGAAGACTATTTTACCGTGATGATTATTATGGTAACAACTTTAAGGTTGACAATACTATCAAACTCTCTGAAGAAACGTTCGTATCCTGACACTAATAACACATGTAACATGCATTTTTCTACTAGATGTTTGCATTTGAGCATGGGTTGTACAGCACGAGATCAATCATCATCGCACATGATCATTATTTCAAGAAAACAAAGGCTTGAGACTAGACGTTGCATGGGTTTTACTTTCCATGAATTCAATAAAGCAAATATGACCGCGGAATCATAGGGAAGGGTGATAAATGAATAAAATAGTGAAAATGTGACGCGAGAAGACTGCAATACTGACGCAGGAATGCTGGTGTTATTTGTTTTCTGAGATTGAAGTCATGAAACGTAAAGACCACAGGTAATCTTTTGGGAGGATGTGTAGCTCTGAGAAGAGCTGTTTTGAACAACGATTAGGCCTTCAGTACAGCGCGCCGTCATCTTCAGCATCGGAAGCGTCAGAAATGAAGCCAGCGTCAATCAAATGGGTCTGCAAATCTTCCAGTTGCTGGGCGCGTTGACTGGCGTACTCGTAGAAGACATTTCGCAGCCCTTCTAGACTGGCCAACTGCAGACGGCAAGTGTAGCGGAAGGAGCGTCGGTTGGCATTGTAAGCTCGGTCATAGCGCACTTGCATGCTCTCGATGCTGTGATTCAACAGACGAATCTGTTGACATGCGCGGCGGAACTTACGATCCAAATGATGGAAGGTAGCTAGTGCGTCGCTAGGGCAAGCCATTATTGTAAGAGACAAGAAAACACCAATAGTCGACAAAAACGATGTGAACCGTATGATGGCGAATAGTGATATGGCTTGAAACAGATACCGCCCTGCATTTATACAGCCGTGTGGCGCTCGAGTGCCACGCTTCCTTCTCAACAACGAATGACATCAAACAACTGACACGCATTGAGCAGTTACTTCATGTCATACTCCCACTGTTAATTGCTTCTGTCACATCTGTCATTCATAACCCGCTGGCCTTAATTGCAATAAACACTTTTAATCGCGACATGCACTGTTCAGCCGCCAAGTGATTAACGTTATAGTGCAAGAGACATGGGCATTTGTGGTTAGCATATTCTCCAATACGTTACAGCTGACAACTTCATCTACCGACAATAATGTAAATGGAAACATGACCAGATATCTTCCACAATCTACATATTCGTGGCTTGATTTGCCAGCCACATACCGATTCAATCACATGCTCAAATTACATGGAAATACAGATAGATTCGAAATGAACAGAGTTTCTTTCTTGTAACATACATGACCCTTGTGGCAATTATGAAGACTATTTTACCGTGATGATTATTATGGTAACAACTTTAAGGTTGACAATACTATCAAACTCTCTGAAGAAACGTTCGTATCCTGACACTAATAACACATGTAACATGCATTTTTCTACTAGATGTTTGCATTTGAGCATGGGTTGTACAGCACGAGATCAATCATCATCGCACATGATAATTATTTCAAGAAAACAAAGGCTTGAGACTAGACGTTGCATGGGTTTTACTTTCCATGAATTCAATAAAGCAAATATGACCGCGGAATCATAGGGAAGGGTGATAAATGAATAAAATAGTGAAAATGTGACGCGAGAAGACTGCAATACTGACGCAGGAATGCTGGTGTTATTTGTTTTCCGAGATTGAAGTCCTGAAACGTAAAGACCACAGGTAATCTTTTGGGAGGATGTGTAGCTCTGAGAAGAGCTGTTTTGAACAACGATTAGGCCTTCAGTACAGCGCGCCGTCATCTTCAGCATCGGAAGCGTCAGAAATGAAGCCAGCGTCAATCAAATGGGTCTGCAAATCTTCCAGTTGTTGGGCGCGTTGACTGGCGTACTCGTAGAAGACATTTCGCAGCCCTTCTAGACTGGCCAACTGCAGACGGCAAGTGTAGCGGAAGGAGCGTCGGTTGGCATTGTAAGCTCGGTCATAGCGCACTTGCATGCTCTCGATGCTGTGATTCAACAGACGAATCTGTTGACATGCGCTGCGGAACTTACGATCCAAATGATGGAAGGTAGCTAGTGCGTCGCTAGGGCAAGCCATTATTGTAAGAGACAAGAAAACAACAATAGTCGACAAAAACGATGTAAACCGTATGATGGCGAATAGTGATATGGCTTAAAACAGATACCGCCCTGCATTTATACAGCCGTGTGGCGCTCGAGTGACACGCTCCCTTCTCAACAACGAATGACATCAGACAACTGACACGCATTGAGCAGTTACTTCATGTGATACTCCCACTGTTAATTGCTTCTGTCACATCTGTCATTCATAACCCGCTGGCCTTAATTGCAATAAACAATTTTAATCGCGACATGCACTGTTCAGCCGCCAAGTGATTAACGTTATAGTGCAAGAGACATGGGCATTTGTGGTTAGCATATTCTCCAATACGTTACAGCTGACAACTTCATCTACCGACAATAATGTAAATGGAAACATGACCAGATATCTTCCACAATCTACATATTCGTGGGTTGATTTGCCAGCCACATACCGATTCAATCTCATGCTCAAATTACATGGAAATACAGAAAGATTCGAAATGAACAGAGTTTCTTTCTTGTAACATACATGACCCTTGTGGCAATTATGAAGACTATTTTACCGTGATGATTATTATGGTAACAACTTTAAGGTTGACAATACTATCAAACTCTCTGAAGAAACGTTCGTATCCTGACACTAATAACACATGTAACATGCATTTTTCTACTAGATGTTTGCATTTGAGCATGGGTTGTACAGCACGAGATCAATCATCATCGCACATGATCATTATTTCAAGAAAACAAAGGCTTGAGACTAGACGTTGCATGGGTTTTACTTTCCATGAATTCAATAAAGCAAATATGACCGCGGAATCATAGGGAAGGGTGATAAATGAATAAAATAGTGAAAATGTGACGCGAGAAGACTGCAATAGTGACGCAGGAATGCTGGTGTTATTTGTTTTCTGAGATTGAAGTCATGAAACGTAAAGACCACAGGTAATCTTTTGGGAGGATGTGTAGCTCTGAGAAGAGCTGTTTTGAACAACGATTAGGCCTTCAGTACAGCGCGCCGTCATCTTCAGCATCGGAAGCGTCAGAAATGAAGCCAGCGTCAATCAAATAGGTCTGCAAATCTTCCAGTTGCTGGGCGCGTTGACTGGCGTACTCGTAGAAGACATTTCGCAGCCCTTCTAGACTGGCCAACTGCAGACGGCAAGTGTAGCGGAAGGAGCGTCGGTTGGCATTGTAAGCTCGGTCATAGCGCACTTGCATGCTCTCGATGCTGTGATTCAACAGACGAATCTGTTGACATGCGCGGCGGAACTTACGATCCAAATGATGGAAGGTAGCTAGTGCGTCGCTAGGGCAAGCCATTATTGTAAGAGAGAAGAAAACACCAATAGTCGACAAAAACGATGTGAACCGTATGATGGCGAATAGTGATATGGCTTAAAACAGATACCGCCCTGCATTTATACAGCCGTGTGGCGCTCGAGTGACACGCTCCCTTCTCAACAACGAATGACATCAAACAACTGACACGCATTGAGCAGTTACTTCATGTCATACTCCCACTGTTAATTGCTTCTGTCACATCTGTCATTCATAACCCGCTGGCCTTAATTGCAATAAACACTTTTAATCGCGACATGCACTGTTCAGCCGCCAAGTGATTAACGTTATAGTGCAAGAGACATGGGCATTTGTGGTTAGCATATTCTCCAATACGTTACAGCTGACAACTTCATCTACCGACAATAATGTAAATGGAAACATGACCAGATATCTTCCACACTCTACATATTCGTGGGTTGATTTGCCAGCCACATACCGATTCAATCACATGCTCAAATTACATGGAAATACAGAAAGATTCGAAATGAACAGAGTTTCTTTCTTGTAACATACATGACCCTTGTGGCAATTATGAAGACTATTTTACCGTGATGATTATTATGGTAACAACTTTAAGGTTGACAATACTATCAAACTCTCTGAAGAAACGTTCGTATCCTGACACTAATAACACATGTAACATGCATTTTTCTACTAGATGTTTGCATTTGAGCATGGGTTGTACAGCACGAGATCAATCATCATCGCACATGATCATTATTTCAAGAAAACAAAGGCTTGAGACCAGACGTTGCATGGGTTTTACTTTCCATGAATTCAATAAAGCAAATATGACCGCGGAATCATAGGGAAGGGTGATAAATGAATAAAATAGTGAAAATGTGACGCGAGAAGACTGCAATAGTGACGCAGGAATGCTGGTGTTATTTGTTTTCTGAGATTGAAGTCATGAAACGTAAAGACCACAGGTAATCTTTTGGGAGGATGTGTAGCTCTGAGAAGAGCTGTTTTGAACAACGATTAGGCCTTCAGTACAGCGCGCCGTCATCTTCAGCATCGGAAGCGTCAGAAATGAAGCCAGCGTCAATCAAATGGGTCTGCAAATCTTCCAGTTGCTGGGCGCGTTGACTGGCGTACTCGTAGAAGACATTTCGCAGCCCTTCTAGACTGGCCAACTGCAGACGGCAAGTGTAGCGGAAGGAGCGTCGGTTGGCATTGTAAGCTCGGTCATAGCGCACTTGCATGCTCTCGATGCTGTGATTCAACAGACGAATCTGTTGACATGCGCGGCGGAACTTACGATCCAAATGATGGAAGGTAGCTAGTGCGTCGCTAGGGCAAGCCATTACTGTAAGAGATAAGAAAACACCAATAGTCGACAAAAACGATGTGAACCGTATGATGGCGAATAGTGATATGGCTTAAAACAGATACCGCCCTGCATTTATACAGCCGTGTGGCGCTCGAGTGACACGCTCCCTTCTCAACAACGAATGACATCAAACAACTGACACGCATTGAGCAGTTACTTCATGTCATACTCCCACTGTTAATTGCTTCTGTCACATCTGTCATTCATAACCCGCTGGCCTTAATTGCAATAAACACTTTTAATCGCGACATGCACTGTTCAGCCGCCAAGTGATTAACGTTATAGTGCAAGAGACATGGGCATTTGTTGTTAGCATATTCTCCAATACGTTACAGCTGACAACTTCATCTACCGACAATAATGTAAATGGAAACATGACCAGATATCTTCCACACTCTACATATTCGTGGGTTGATTTGCCAGCCACATACCGATTCAATCACATGCTCAAATTACATGGAAATACAGAAAGATTCGAAATGAACAGAGTTTCTTTCTTGTAACATACATGACCCTTGTGGCAATTATGAAGACTATTTTACCGTGATGATTATTATGGTAACAACTTTAAGGTTGACAATACTATCAAACTCTCTGAAGAAACGTTCGTTTCCTGACACTAATAACACATGTAACATGCATTTTTCTACTAGATGTTTGCATTTGAGCATGGGTTGTACAGCACGAGATCAATAATCATCGCACATGATCATTATTTCAAGAAAACAAAGGCTTGAGACTAGACGTTGCATGGGTTTTACTTTCATGAATTCAATAAAGCAAATATGACCGCGGAATCATAGGGAAGGGTGATAAATGAATAAAATAGTGAAAATGTGACGCGAGAAGACTGCAATACTGACGCGCAGGAATGCTGGTGTTATTTGTTTTCTGAGATTGAAGTCATGAAACGTAAAGACCACAGGTAATCTTTTGGGAGGATGTGTAGCTCTGAGAAGAGCTGTTTTGAACAACGATTAGGTCTTCAGTACAGCGCGCCGTCATCTTCAGCATCGGAAGCGTCAGAAATGAAGCCAGCGTCAATCAAATAGGTCTGCAAATCTTCCAGTTGCTGGGCGCGTTGACTGGCGTACTCGTAGAAGACATTTCGCAGCCCTTCTAGACTGGCCAACTGCAGACGGCAAGTGTAGCGGAAGGAGCGTCGGTTGGCATTGTAAGCTCGGTCATAGCGCACTTGCATGCTCTCGATGCTGTGATTCAACAGACGAATCTGTTGACATGCGCGGCGGAACTTACGATCCAAATGATGGAAGGTAGCTAGTGCGTCGCTAGGGCAAGCCATTATTGTAAGAGAGAAGAAAACACCAATAGTCGACAAAAACGATGTGAACCGTATGATGGCGAATAGTGATATGGCTTAAAACAGATACCGCCCTGCATTTATACAGCCGTGTGGCGCTCGAGTGACACGCTCCCTTCTCAACAACGAATGACATCAAACAACTGACACGCATTGAGCAGTTACTTCATGTCATACTCCCACTGTTAATTGCTTCTGTCACATCTGTCATTCATAACCCGCTGGCCTTAATTGCAATAAACACTTTTAATCGCGACATGCACTGTTCAGCCGCCAAGTGATTAACGTTATAGTGCAAGAGACATGGGCATTTGTGGTTAGCATATTCTCCAATACGTTACAGCTGACAACTTCATCTACCGACAATAATGTAAATGGAAACATGACCAGATATCTTCCACAATCTACATATTCGTGGGTTGCAAATCAACCCAGCCACATACCGATTCAATCACATGCTCAAATTACATGGAAATACAGAAAGATTCGAAATGAACAGAGTTTCTTTCTTGTAACATACATGACCCTTGTGGCAATTATGAAGACTATTTTACCGTGATGATTATTATGGTAACAACTTTAAGGTTGACAATACTATCAAACTCTCTGAAGAAACGTTCGTATCCTGACACTTATAACACATGTAACATGTATTTTTCTACTAGATGTTTGCATTTGAGCATGGGTTGTACAGCACGAGATCAATCATCATCGCACATGATCATTATTTCAAGAAAACAAAGGCTTGAGACTAGACGTTGCATGGGTTTTACTTTCCATGAATTCAATAAAGCAAATATGACCGCGGAATCATAGGGAAGGGTGATAAATGAATAAAATAGTGAAAATGTGACGCGAGAAGACTGCAATACTGACGCAGGAATGCTGGTGTTATTTGTTTTCTGAGATTGAAGTCATGAAACGTAAAGACCACAGGTAATCTTTTGGGAGGATGTGTAGCTCTGAGAAGAGCTGTTTTGAACAACGATTAGGCCTTCAGTACAGCGCGCCGTCATCTTCAGCATCGGAAGCGTCAGAAATGAAGCCAGCGTCAATCAAATGGGTCTGCAAATCTTCCAGTTGTTGGGCGCGTTGACTGGCGTACTCGTAGAAGACATTTCGCAGCCCTTCTAGACTGGCCAACTGCAGACGGCAAGTGTAGCGGAAGGAGCGTCGGTTGGCATTGTAAGCTCGGTCATAGCGCACTTGCATGCTCTCGATGCTGTGATTCAACAGACGAATCTGTTGACATGCGCTGCGGAACTTACGATCCAAATGATGGAAGGTAGCTAGTGCGTCGCTAGGGCAAGCCATTATTGTAAGAGACAAGAAAACAACAATAGTCGACAAAAACGATGTAAACCGTATGATGGCGAATAGTGATATGGCTTAAAACAGATACCGCCCTGCATTTATACAGCCGTGTGGCGCTCGAGTGACACGCTCCCTTCTCAACAACGAATGACATCAGACAACTGACACGCATTGAGCAGTTACTTCATGTCATACTCCCACTGTTAATTGCTTCTGTCACATCTGTCATTCATAACCCGCTGGCCTTAATTGCAATAAACAATTTTAATCGCGACATGCACTGTTCAGCCGCCAAGTGATTAACGTTATAGTGCAAGAGACATGGGCATTTGTGGTTAGCATATTCTCCAATACGTTACAGCTGACAACTTCATCTACCGACAATAATGTAAATGGAAACATGACCAGATATCTTCCACAATCTACATATTCGTGGCTTGATTTGCCAGCCACATACCGATTCAATCTCATGCTCAAATTACATGGAAATACAGAAAGATTCGAAATGAACAGAGTTTCTTTCTTGTAACATACATGACCCTTGTGGCAATTATGAAGACTATTTTACCGTGATGATTATTATGGTAACAACTTTAAGGTTGACAATACTATCAAACTCTCTGAAGAAACGTTCGTATCCTGACACTAATAACACATGTAACATGCATTTTTCTACTAGATGTTTGCATTTGAGCATGGGTTGTACAGCACGAGATCAATCATCATCGCACATGATCATTATTTCAAGAAAACAAAGGCTTGAGACTAGACGTTGCATGGGTTTTACTTTCCATGAATTCAATAAAGCAAATATGACCGCGGAATCATAGGGAAGGGTGATAAATGAATAAAATAGTGAAAATGTGATGCGAGAAGACTGCAATAGTGACGCAGGAATGCTGGTGTTATTTGTTTTCTGAGATTGAAGTCATGAAACGTAAAGACCACAGGTAATCTTTTGGGAGGATGTGTAGCTCTGAGAAGAGCTGTTTTGAACAACGATTAGGCCTTCAGTACAGCGCGCCGTCATCTTCAGCATCGGAAGCGTCAGAAATGAAGCCAGCGTCAATCAAATGGGTCTGCAAATCTTCCAGTTGCTGGGCGCGTTGACTGGCGTACTCGTAGAAGACATTTCGCAGCCCTTCTAGACTGGCCAACTGCAGACGGCAAGTGTAGCGGAAGGAGCGTCGGTTGGCATTGTAAGCTCGGTCATAGCGCACTTGCATGCTCTCGATGCTGTGATTCAACAGACGAATCTGTTGACATGCGCGGCGGAACTTACGATCCAAATGATGGAAGGTAGCTAGTGCGTCGCTAGGGCAAGCCATTACTGTAAGAGATAAGAAAACACCAATAGTCGACAAAAACGATGTGAACCGTATGATGGCGAATAGTGATATGGCTTAAAACAGACACCGCCCTGCATTTATACAGCCGTGTGGCGCTCGAGTGACACGCTCCCTTCTCAACAACGAATGACATCAAACAACTGACACGCATTGAGCAGTTACTTCATGTCATACTCCCACTGTTAATTGCTTCTGTCACATCTGTCATTCATAACCCGCTGGCCTTAATTGCAATAAACACTTTTAATCGCGACATGCACTGTTCAGCCGCCAAGTGATTAACGTTATAGTGCAAGAGACATGGGCATTTGTGGTTAGCATATTCTCCAATACGTTACAGCTGACAACTTCATCTACCGACAATAATGTAAATGGAAACATGACCAGATATCTTCCACACTCTACATATTCGTGGGTTGATTTGCCAGCCACATACCGATTCAATCACATGCTCAAATTACATGGAAATACAGAAAGATTCGAAATGAACAGAGTTTCTTTCTTGTAACATACATGACCCTTGTGGCAATTATGAAGACTATTTTACCGTGATGATTATTATGGTAACAACTTTAAGGTTGACAATACTATCAAACTCTCTGAAGAAACGTTCGTATCCTGACACTAATAACACATGTAACATGCATTTTTCTACTAGATGTTTGCATTTGAGCATGGGTTGTACAGCACGAGATCAATCATCATCGCACATGATCATTATTTCAAGAAAACAAAGGCTTGAGACTAGACGTTGCATGGGTTTTACTTTCCATGAATTCAATAAAGCAAATATGACCGCGGAATCATAGGAAAGGTGATAAATGAATAAAATAGTGAAAATGTGACGCGAGAAGACTGCAATAGTGACGCAGGAATGCTGGTGTTATTTGTTTTCTGAGATTGAAGTCATGAAACGTAAAGACCACAGGTAATCTTTTGGGAGGATGTGTAGCTCTGAGAAGAGCTGTTTTGAACAACGATTAGGCCTTCAGTACAGCGCGCCGTCATCTTCAGCATCGGAAGCGTCAGAAATGAAGCCAGCGTCAATCAAATGGGTCTGCAAATCTTCCAGTTGCTGGGCGCGTTGACTGGCGTACTCGTAGAAGACATTTCGCAGCCCTTCTAGACTGGCCAACTGCAGACGGCAAGTGTAGCGGAAGGAGCGTCGGTTGGCATTGTAAGCTCGGTCATAGCGCACTTGCATGCTCTCGATGCTGTGATTCAACAGACGAATCTGTTGACATGCGCGGCGGAACTTACGATCCAAATGATGGAAGGTAGCTAGTGCGTCGCTAGGGCAAGCCATTACTGTAAGAGATAAGAAAACACCAATAGTCGACAAAAACGATGTGAACCGTATGATGGCGAATAGTGATATGGCTTAAAACAGATACCGCCCTGCATTTATACAGCCGTGTGGCGCTCGAGTGACACGCTCCCTTCTCAACAACGAATGACATCAAACAACTGACACGCATTGAGCAGTTACTTCATGTCATACTCCCACTGTTAATTGCTTCTGTCACATCTGTCATTCATAACCCGCTGGCCTTAATTGCAATAAACACTTTTAATCGCGACATGCACTGTTCAGCCGCCAAGTGATTAACGTTATAGTGCAAGAGACATGGGCATTTGTGGTTAGCATATTCTCCAATACGTTACAGCTGACAACTTCATCTACCGACAATAATGTAAATGGAAACATGACCAGATATCTTCCACAATCTACATATTCGTGGCTTGATTTGCCAGCCACATACCGATTCAATCACATGCTCAAATTACATGGAAATACAGAAAGATTCGAAATGAACAGAGTTTCTTTCTTGTAACATACATGACCCTTGTGGCAATTATGAAGACTATTTCACCGTGATGATTATTATGGTAACAACTTTAAGGTTGACAATACTATCAAACTCTCTGAAGAAACGTTCGTTTCCTGACACTAATAACACATGTAACATGCATTTTTCTACTAGATGTTTGCATTTGAGCATGGGTTGTACAGCATGAGATCAATAATCATCGCACATGATCATTATTTCAAGAAAACAAAGGCTTGAGACTAGACGTTGCATGGGTTTTACTTTCATGAATTCAATAAAGCAAATATGACCGCGGAATCATAGGGAAGGGTGATAAATGAATAAAATAGTGAAAATGTGACGCGAGAAGACTGCAATACCGACGCAGGAATGCTGGTGTTATTTGTTTTCTGAGATTGAAGTCATGAAACGTAAAGACCACAGGTAATCTTTTGGGAGGATGTGTAGCTCTGAGAAGAGCTGTTTTGAACAACGATTAGGCCTTCAGTACAGCGCGCCGTCATCTTCAGCATCGGAAGCGTCAGAAATGAAGCCAGCGTCAATCAAATGGGTCTGCAAATCTTCCAGTTGCTGGGCGCGTTGACTGGCGTACTCGTAGAAGACATTTCGCAGCCCTTCTAGACTGGCCAACTGCAGACGGCAAGTGTAGCGGAAGGAGCGTCGGTTGGCATTGTAAGCTCGGTCATAGCGCACTTGCATGCTCTCGATGCTGTGATTCAACAGACGAATCTGTTGACATGCGCGGCGGAACTTACGATCCAAATGATGGAAGGTAGCTAGTGCGTCGCTAGGGCAAGCCATTACTGTAAGAGATAAGAAAACACCAATAGTCGACAAAAACGATGTGAACCGTATGATGGCGAATAGTGATATGGCTTAAAACAGATACCGCCCTGCATTTATACAGCCGTGTGGCGCTCGAGTGACACGCTCCCTTCTCAACAACGAATGACATCAAACAACTGACACGCATTGAGCAGTTACTTCATGTCATACTCCCACTGTTAATTGCTTCTGTCACATCTGTCATTCATAACCCGCTGGCCTTAATTGCAATAAACACTTTTAATCGCGACATGCACTGTTCAGCCGCCAAGTGATTAACGTTATAGTGCAAGAGACATGGGCATTTGTGGTTAGCATATTCTCCAATACGTTACAGCTGACAACTTCATCTACCGACAATAATGTAAGTGGAAACATGACCAGATATCTTCCACACTCTACATATTCGTGGGGTGATTTGCCAGCCACATACCGATTCAATCACATGCTCAAATTACATGGAAATACAGAAAGATTCGAAATGAACAGAGTTTCTTTCTTGTAACATATATGACCCTTGTGGCAATTATGAAGACTATTTTACCGTGATGATTATTATGGTAACAACTTTAAGGTTGACAATACTATCAAACTCTCTGAAGAAACGTTCGTATCCTGACACTAATAACACATGTAACATGCATTTTTCTACTAGATGTTTGCATTTGAGCATGGGTGGTACAGCACGAGATCAATCATCATCGCACATGATCATTATTTCAAGAAAACAAAGGCTTGAGACTAGACGTTGCATGGGTTTTACTTTCCATGAATTCAATAAAGCAAATATGACCGCGGAATCATAGGGAAGGGTGATAAATGAATAAAATAGTGAAAATGTGACGCGAGAAGACTGCAATAGTGACGCAGGAATGCTGGTGTTATTTGTTTTCTGAGATTGAAGTCATGAAACGTAAAGACCACAGGTAATCTTTTGGGAGGATGTGTAGCTCTGAGAAGAGCTGTTTTGAACAACGATTAGGCCTTCAGTACAGCGCGCCGTCATCTTCAGCATCGGAAGCGTCAGAAATGAAGCCAGCGTCAATCAAATGCGTCTGCAAATCTTCCAGTTGCTGGGCGCGTTGACTGGCGTACTCGTAGAAGACATTTCGCAGCCCTTCTAGACTGGCCAACTGCAGACGGCAAGTGTAGCGGAAGGAGCGTCGGTTGGCATTGTAAGCTCGGTCATAGCGCACTTGCATGCTCTCGATGCTGTGATTCAACAGACGAATCTGTTGACATGCGCGGCGGAACTTACGATCCAAATGATGGAAGGTAGCTAGTGCGTCGCTAGGGCAAGCCATTACTGTAAGAGATAAGAAAACACCAATAGTCGACAAAAACGATGTGAACCGTATGATGGCGAATAGTGATATGGCTTAAAACAGATACCGCCCTGCATTTATACAGCCGTGTGGCGCTCGAGTGACACGCTCCCTTCTCAACAACGAATGACATCAAACAACTGACACGCATTGAGCAGTTACTTCATGTCATACTCCCACTGTTAATTGCTTCTGTCACATCTGTCATTCATAACCCGCTGGCCTTAATTGCAATAAACACTTTTAATCGCGACATGCACTGTTCAGCCGCCAAGTGATTAACGTTATAGTGCAAGAGACATGGGCATTTGTGGTTAGCATATTCTCCAATACGTTACAGCTGACAACTTCATCTACCGACAATAATGTAAATGGAAACATGACCAGATATCTTTCACAATCTACATATTCGTGGGTTGATTTGCCAGCCACATACCGATTCAATCTCATGCTCAAATTACATGGAAATACAGAAAGATTCGAAATGAACAGAGTTTCTTTCTTGTAACATACATGACCCTTGTGGCAATTATGAAGACTATTTTACCGTGATGATTATTATGGTAACAACTTTAAGGTTGACAATACTATCAAACTCTCTGAAGAAACGTTCGTATCCTGACACTAATAACACATGTAACATGCATTTTTCTACTAGATGTTTGCATTTGAGCATGGGTTGTACAGCACGAGATCAATCATCATCGCACATGATCATTATTTCAAGAAAACAAAGGCTTGAGACTAGACGTTGCATGGGTTTTACTTTCCATGAATTCAATAAAGCAAATATGACCGCGGAATCATAGGGAAGGGTGATAAATGAATAAAATAGTGAAAATGTGACGCGAGAAGACTGCAATAGTGACGCAGGAATGCTGGTGTTATTTGTTTTCTGAGATTGAAGTCATGAAACGTAAAGACCACAGGTAATCTTTTGGGAGGATGTGTAGCTCTGAGAAGAGCTGTTTTGAACAACGATTAGGCCTTCAGTACAGCGCGCCGTCATCTTCAGCATCGGAAGCGTCAGAAATGAAGCCAGCGTCAATCAAATGGGTCTGCAAATCTTCCAGTTGCTGGGCGCGTTGACTGGCGTACTCGTAGAAGACATTTCGCAGCCCTTCTAGACTGGCCAACTGCAGACGGCAAGTGTAGCGGAAGGAGCGTCGGTTGGCATTGTAAGCTCGGTCATAGCGCACTTGCATGCTCTCGATGCTGTGATTCAACAGACGAATCTGTTGACATGCGCGGCGGAACTTACGATCCAAATGATGGAAGGTAGCTAGTGCGTCGCTAGGGCAAGCCATTACTGTAAGAGATAAGAAAACACCAATAGTCGACAAAAACGATGTGAACCGTATGATGGCGAATAGTGATATGGCTTAAAACAGATACCGCCCTGCATTTATACAGCCGTGTGGCGCTCGAGTGACACGCTCCCTTCTCAACAACGAATGACATCAAACAACTGACACGCATTGAGCAGTTACTTCATGTCATACTCCCACTGTTAATTGCTTCTGTCACATCTGTCATTCATAACCCGCTGGCCTTAATTGCAATAAACACTTTTAATCGCGACATGCACTGTTCAGCCGCCAAGTGATTAACGTTATAGTGCAAGAGACATGGGCATTTGTGGTTAGCATATTCTCCAATACGTTACAGCTGACAACTTCATCTACCGACAATAATGTAAATGGAAACATGACCAGATATCTTCCACAATCTACATATTCGTGGCTTGATTTGCCAGCCACATACCGATTCAATCACATGCTCAAATTACATGGAAATACAGAAAGATTCGAAATGAACAGAGTTTCTTTCTTGTAACATACATGACCCTTGTGGCAATTATGAAGACTATTTTACCGTGATGATTATTATGGTAACAACTTTAAGGTTGACAATACTATCAAACTCTCTGAAGAAACGTTCGTATCCTGACACTAATAACACATGTAACATGCATTTTTCTACTAGATGTTTGCATTTGAGCATTGGTTGTACAGCACGAGATCAATCATCATCGCACATGATCATTATTTCAAGAAAACAAAGGCTTGAGACTAGACGTTGCATGGGTTTTACTTTCCATGAATTCAATAAAGCAAATATGACCGCGGAATCATAGGGAAGGGTGATAAATGAATAAAATAGTGAAAATGTGACGCGAGAAGACTGCAATACTGACGCAGGAATGCTGGTGTTATTTGTTTTCTGAGATTGAAGTCATGAAACGTAAAGACCACAGGTAATCTTTTGGGAGGATGTGTAGCTCTGAGAAGAGCTGTTTTGAACAACGATTAGGCCTTCAGTACAGCGCGCCGTCATCTTCAGCATCGGAAGCGTCAGAAATGAAGCCAGCGTCAATCAAATGGGTCTGCAAATCTTCCAGTTGCTGGGCGCGTTGACTGGCGTACTCGTAGAAGACATTTCGCAGCCCTTCTAGACTGGCCAACTGCAGACGGCAAGTGTAGCGGAAGGAGCGTCGGTTGGCATTGTAAGCTCGGTCATAGCGCACTTGCATGCTCTCGATGCTGTGATTCAACAGACGAATCTGTTGACATGCGCGGCGGAACTTACGATCCAAATGATGGAAGGTAGCTAGTGCGTCGCTAGGGCAAGCCATTATTGTAAGAGACAAGAAAACACCAATAGTCGACAAAAACGATGTGAACCGTATGATGGCGAATAGTGATATGGCTTAAAACAGATACCGCCCTGCATTTATACAGCCGTGTGGCGCTCGAGTGACACGCTCCCTTCTCAACAACGAATGACATCAAACAACTGACACGCATTGAGCAGTTACTTCATGTCATACTCCCACTGTTAATTGCTTCTGTCACATCTGTCATTCATAACCCGCTGGCCTTAATTGCAATAAACACTTTTAATCGCGACATGCACTGTTCAGCCGCCAAGTGATTAACGCTATAGTGCAAGAGACATGGGCATTTGTGGTTAGCATATTCTCCAATACGTTACAGCTGACAACTTCATCTACCGACAATAATGTAAATGGAAACATGACCAGATATCGTCCACAATCTACATATTCGTGGGTTGCAAATCAACCCAGCCACATACCGATTCAATCACATGCTCAAATTACATGGAAATACAGAAAGATTCGAAATGAACAGAGTTTCTTTCTTGTAACATACATGACCCTTGTGGCAATTATGAAGACTATTTTACCGTGATGATTATTATGGTAACAACTTTAAGGTTGACAATACTATCAAACTCTCTGAAGAAACGTTCGTATCCTGACACTAATAACACATGTAACATGCATTTTTCTACTAGATGTTTGCATTTGAGCATGGGTTGTACAGCACGAGATCAATAATCATCGCACATGATCATTATTTCAAGAAAACAAAGGCTTGAGACTAGACGTTGCATGGGTTTTACTTTCCATGAATTCAATAAAGCAAATATGACCGCGGAATCATAGGGAAGGGTGATAAATGAATAAAATAGTGAAAATGTGACGCGAGAAGACTGCAATAGTGACGCAGGAATGCTGGTGTTATTTGTTTTCTGAGATTGAAGTCATGAAACGTAAAGACCACAGGTAATCTTTTGGGAGGATGTGTAGCTCTGAGAAGAGCTGTTTTGAACAACGATTAGGCCTTCAGTACAGCGCGCCGTCATCTTCAGCATCGGAAGCGTCAGAAATGAAGCCAGCGTCAATCAAATGGGTCTGCAAATCTTCCAGTTGCTGGGCGCGTTGACTGGCGTACTCGTAGAAGACATTTCGCAGCCCTTCTAGACTGGCCAACTGCAGACGGCAAGTGTAGCGGAAGGAGCGTCGGTTGGCATTGTAAGCTCGGTCATAGCGCACTTGCATGCTCTCGATGCTGTGATTCAACAGACGAATCTGTTGACATGCGCTGCGGAACTTACGATCCAAATGATGGAAGGTAGCTAGTGCGTCGCTAGGGCAAGCCATTATTGTAAGAGACAAGAAAACACCAATAGTCGACAAAAACGATGTGAACCGTATGATGGCGAATAGTGATATGGCTTAAAACAGATACCGCCCTGCATTTATACAGCCGTGTGGCGCTCGAGTGACACGCTCCCTTCTCAACAACGAATGACATCAAACAACTGACACGCATTGAGCAGTTACTTCATGTCATACTCCCACTGTTAATTGCTTCTGTCACATCTGTCATTCATAACCCGCTGGCCTTAATTGCAATAAACACTTTTAATCGCGACATGCACTGTTCAGCCGCCAAGTGATTAACGTTATAGTGCAAGAGACATGGGCATTTGTGGTTAGCATATTCTCCAATACGTTACAGCTGACAACTTCATCTACCGACAATAATGTAAATGGAAACATGACCAGATATCTTCCACAATCTACATATTCGTGGCTTGATTTGCCAGCCACATACCGATTCAATCACATGCTCAAATTACATGGAAATACAGAAAGATTCGAAATGAACAGAGTTTCTTTCTTGTAACATACATGACCCTTGTGGCAATTATGAAGACTATTTTACCGTGATGATTATTATGGTAACAACTTTAAGGTTGACAATACTATCAAACTCTCTGAAGAAACGTTCGTATCCTGACACTAATAACACATGTAACATGCATTTTTCTACTAGATGTTTGCATTTGAGCATTGGTTGTACAGCACGAGATCAATCATCATCGCACATGATCATTATTTCAAGAAAACAAAGGCTTGAGACTAGACGTTGCATGGGTTTTACTTTCCATGAATTCAATAAAGCAAATATGACCGCGGAATCATAGGGAAGGGTGATAAATGAATAAAATAGTGAAAATGTGACGCGAGAAGACTGCAATACTGACGCAGGAATGCTGGTGTTATTTGTTTTCTGAGATTGAAGTCATGAAACGTAAAGACCACAGGTAATCTTTTGGGAGGATGTGTAGCTCTGAGAAGAGCTGTTTTGAACAACGATTAGGCCTTCAGTACAGCGCGCCGTCATCTTCAGCATCGGAAGCGTCAGAAATGAAGCCAGCGTCAATCAAATGGGTCTGCAAATCTTCCAGTTGCTGGGCGCGTTGACTGGCGTACTCGTAGAAGACATTTCGCAGCCCTTCTAGACTGGCCAACTGCAGACGGCAAGTGTAGCGGAAGGAGCGTCGGTTGGCATTGTAAGCTCGGTCATAGCGCACTTGCATGCTCTCGATGCTGTGATTCAACAGACGAATCTGTTGACATGCGCGGCGGAACTTACGATCCAAATGATGGAAGGTAGCTAGTGCGTCGCTAGGGCAAGCCATTATTGTAAGAGACAAGAAAACACCAATAGTCGACAAAAACGATGTGAACCGTATGATGGCGAATAGTGATATGGCTTAAAACAGATACCGCCCTGCATTTATACAGCCGTGTGGCGCTCGAGTGACACGCTCCCTTCTCAACAACGAATGACATCAAACAACTGACACGCATTGAGCAGTTACTTCATGTCATACTCCCACTGTTAATTGCTTCTGTCACATCTGTCATTCATAACCCGCTGGCCTTAATTGCAATAAACACTTTTAATCGCGACATGCACTGTTCAGCCGCCAAGTGATTAACGTTATAGTGCAAGAGACATGGGCATTTGTGGTTAGCATATTCTCCAATACGTTACAGCTGACAACTTCATCTACCGACAATAATGTAAATGGAAACATGACCAGATATCGTCCACAATCTACATATTCGTGGGTTGCAAATCAACCCAGCCACATACCGATTCAATCACATGCTCAAATTACATGGAAATACAGAAAGATTCGAAATGAACAGAGTTTCTTTCTTGTAACATACATGACCCTTGTGGCAATTATGAAGACTATTTTACCGTGATGATTATTATGGTAACAACTTTAAGGTTGACAATACTATCAAACTCTCTGAAGAAACGTTCGTATCCTGACACTAATAACACATGTAACATGCATTTTTCTACTAGATGTTTGCATTTGAGCATGGGTTGTACAGCACGAGATCAATAATCATCGCACATGATCATTATTTCAAGAAAACAAAGGCTTGAGACTAGACGTTGCATGGGTTTTACTTTCCATGAATTCAATAAAGCAAATATGACCGCGGAATCATAGGGAAGGGTGATAAATGAATAAAATAGTGAAAATGTGACGCGAGAAGACTGCAATAGTGACGCAGGAATGCTGGTGTTATTTGTTTTCTGAGATTGAAGTCATGAAACGTAAAGACCACAGGTAATCTTTTGGGAGGATGTGTAGCTCTGAGAAGAGCTGTTTTGAACAACGATTAGGCCTTCAGTACAGCGCGCCGTCATCTTCAGCATCGGAAGCGTCAGAAATGAAGCCAGCGTCAATCAAATGGGTCTGCAAATCTTCCAGTTGCTGGGCGCGTTGACTGGCGTACTCGTAGAAGACATTTCGCAGCCCTTCTAGACTGGCCAACTGCAGACGGCAAGTGTAGCGGAAGGAGCGTCGGTTGGCATTGTAAGCTCGGTCATAGCGCACTTGCATGCTCTCGATGCTGTGATTCAACAGACGAATCTGTTGACATGCGCTGCGGAACTTACGATCCAAATGATGGAAGGTAGCTAGTGCGTCGCTAGGGCAAGCCATTATTGTAAGAGAGAAGAAAACACCAATAGTCGACAAAAACGATGTGAACCGTATGATGGCGAATAGTGATATGGCTTAAAACAGATACCGCCTGCATTTATACAGCCGTGTGGCGCTCGAGTGACACGCTCCCTTCTCAACAACGAATGACATCAAACAACT
The DNA here is from genome assembly GCA_964019135.1 of Arenicola marina. NCBI lineage: Eukaryota > Metazoa > Annelida > Polychaeta > Arenicolidae > Arenicola > Arenicola marina. The sequence continues at coordinate 4,258,831 of OZ025254.1, read as the reverse complement.
GACACGCATTGAGCAGTTACTTCATGTCATACTCCCACTGTTAATTGCTTCTGTCACATCTGTCATTCATAACCCGCTGGCCTTAATTGCAATAAACACTTTTAATCGCGACATGCACTGTTCAGCCGCCAAGTGATTAACGTTATAGTGCAAGAGACATGGGCATTTGTGGTTAGCATATTCTCCAATACGTTACAGCTGACAACTTCATCTACCGACAATAATGTAAATGGAAACATGACCAGATATCTTCCACAATCTACATATTCGTGGGTTGATTTGCCAGCCACATACCGATTCAATCACATGCTCAAATTACATGGAAATACAGAAAGATTCGAAATGAACAGAGTTTCTTTCTTGTAACATACATGACCCTTGTGGCAATTATGAAGACTATTTTACCGTGATGATTATTATGGTAACAACTTTAAGGTTGACAATACTATCAAACTCTCTGAAGAAACGTTCGTATCCTGACACTAATAACACATGTAACATGCATTTTTCTACTAGATGTTTGCATTTGAGCATGGGTTGTACAGCACGAGATCAATAATCATCGCACATGATCATTATTTCAAGAAAACAAAGGCTTGAGACTAGACGTTGCATGGGTTTTACTTTCCATGAATTCAATAAAGCAAATATGACCGCGGAATCATAGGGAAGGGTGATAAATGAATAAAATAGTGAAAATGTGACGCGAGAAGACTGCAATACTGACGCAGGAATGCTGGTGTTATTTGTTTTCTGAGATTGAAGTCATGAAACGTAAAGACCACAGGTAATCTTTTGGGAGGATGTGTAGCTCTGAGAAGAGCTGTTTTGAACAACGATTAGGCCTTCAGTACAGCGCGCCGTCATCTTCAGCATCGGAAGCGTCAGAAATGAAGCCAGCGTCAATCAAATGGGTCTGCAAATCTTCCAGTTGCTGGGCGCGTTGACTGGCGTACTCGTAGAAGACATTTCGCAGCCCTTCTAGACTGGCCAACTGCAGACGGCAAGTGTAGCGGAAGGAGCGTCGGTTGGCATTGTAAGCTCGGTCATAGCGCACTTGCATGCTCTCGATGCTGTGATTCAACAGACGAATCTGTTGACATGCGCGGCGGAACTTACGATCCAAATGATGGAAGGTAGCTAGTGCGTCGCTAGGGCAAGCCATTATTGTAAGAGACAAGAAAACACCAATAGTCGACAAAAACGATGTGAACCGTATGATGGCGAATAGTGATATGGCTTAAAACAGATACCGCCCTGCATTTATACAGCCGTGTGGCGCTCGAGTGACACGCTCCCTTCTCAACAACGAATGACATCAAACAACTGACACGCATTGAGCAGTTACTTCATGTCATACTCCCACTGTTAATTGCTTCTGTCACATCTGTCATTCATAACCCGCTGGCCTTAATTGCAATAAACACTTTTAATCGCGACATGCACTGTTCAGCCGCCAAGTGATTAACGTTATAGTGCAAGAGACATGGGCATTTGTGGTTAGCATATTCTCCAATACGTTACAGCTGACAACTTCATCTACCGACAATAATGTAAATGGAAACATGACCAGATATCTTCCACAATCTACATATTCGTGGGTTGATTTGCCAGCCACATACCGGTTCAATCACATGCTCAAATTACATGGAAATACAGAAAGATTCGAAATGAACAGAGTTTCTTTCTTGTAACATACATGACCCTTGTGGCAATTATGAAGACTATTTTACCGTGATGATTATTATGGTAACAACTTTAAGGTTGACAATACTATCAAACTCTCTGAAGAAACGTTCGTATCCTGACACTAATAACACATGTAACATGCATTTTTCTACTAGATGTTTGCATTTGAGCATGGGTGGTACAGCACGAGATCAATAATCATCGCACATGATCATTATTTCAAGAAAACAAAGGCTTGAGACTAGACGTTGCATGGGTTTTACTTTCCATGAATTCAATAAAGCAAATATGACCGCGGAATCATAGGGAAGGGTGATAAATGAATAAAATAGTGAAAATGTGACGCGAGAAGACTGCAATAGTGACGCAGGAATGCTGGTGTTATTTGTTTTCTGAGATTGAAGTCATGAAACGTAAAGACCACAGGTAATCTTTTGGGAGGATGTGTAGCTCTGAGAAGAGCTGTTTTGAACAACGATTAGGCCTTCAGTACAGCGCGCCGTCATCTTCAGCATCGGAAGCGTCAGAAATGAAGCCAGCGTCAATCAAATGGGTCTGCAAATCTTCCAGTTGCTGGGCGCGTTGACTGGCGTACTCGTAGAAGACATTTCGCAGCCCTTCTAGACTGGCCAACTGCAGACGGCAAGTGTAGCGGAAGGAGCGTCGGTTGGCATTGTAAGCTCGGTCATAGCGCACTTGCATGCTCTCGATGCTGTGATTCAACAGACGAATCTGTTGATATGCGCGGCGGAACTTACGATCCAAATGATGGAAGGTAGCTAGTGCGTCGCTAGGGCAAGCCATTACTGTAAGAGATAAGAAAACACCAATAGTCGACAAAAACGATGTGAACCGTATGATGGCGAATAGTGATATGGCTTAAAACAGATACCGCCCTGCATTTATACAGCCGTGTGGCGCTCGAGTGACACGCTCCCTTCTCAACAACGAATGACATCAAACAACTGACACGCATTGAGCAGTTACTTCATGTCATACTCCCACTGTTAATTGCTTCTGTCACATCTGTCATTCATAACCCGCTGGCCTTAATTGCAATAAACACTTTTAATCGCGACATGCACTGTTCAGCCGCCAAGTGATTAACGTTATAGTGCAAGAGACATGGGCATTTGTGGTTAGCATATTCTCCAATACGTTACAGCTGACAACTTCATCTACCGACAATAATGTAAATGGAAACATGACCAGATATCTTCCACAATCTACATATTCGTGGGTTGCAAATCAACCCAGCCACATACCGATTCAATCACATGCTCAAATTACATGGAAATACAGAAAGATTCGAAATGAACAGAGTTTCTTTCTTGTAACATACATGACCCTTGTGGCAATTATGAAGACTATTTTACCGTGATGATTATTATGGTAACAACTTTAAGGTTGACAATACTATCAAACTCTCTGAAGAAACGTTCGTATCCTGACACTAATAACACATGTAACATGCATTTGTCTACTAGATGTTTGCATTTGAGCATTGGTTGTACAGCACGAGATCAATCATCATCGCACATGATCATTATTTCAAGAAAACAAAGGCTTGAGACTAGACGTTGCATGGGTTTTACTTTCCATGAATTCAATAAAGCAAATATGACCGCGGAATCATAGGGAAGGGTGATAAATGAATAAAATAGTGAAACTGTGACGCGAGAAGACTGCAATACTGACGCAGGAATGCTGGTGTTATTTGTTTTCTGAGATTGAAGTCATGAAACGTAAAGACCACAGGTAATCTTTTGGGAGGATGTGTAGCTCTGAGAAGAGCTGTTTTGAACAACGATTAGGCCTTCAGTACAGCGCGCCGTCATCTTCAGCATCGGAAGCGTCAGAAATGAAGCCAGCGTCAATCAAATGGGTCTGCAAATCTTCCAGTTGCTGGGCGCGTTGACTGGCGTACTCGTAGAAGACATTTCGCAGCCCTTCTAGACTGGCCAACTGCAGACGGCAAGTGTAGCGGAAGGAGCGTCGGTTGGCATTGTAAGCTCGGTCATAGCGCACTTGCATGCTCTCGATGCTGTGATTCAACAGACGAATCTGTTGACATGCGCGGCGGAACTTACGATCCAAATGATGGAAGGTAGCTAGTGCGTCGCTAGGGCAAGCCATTATTGTAAGAGACAAGAAAACACCAATAGTCGACAAAAACGATGTGAACCGTATGATGGCGAATAGTGATATGGCTTAAAACAGATACCGCCCTGCATTTATACAGCCGTGTGGCGCTCGAGTGACACGCTCCCTTCTCAACAACGAATGACATCAAACAACTGACACGCATTGAGCAGTTACTTCATGTCATACTCCCACTGTTAATTGCTTCTGTCACATCTGTCATTCATAACCCGCTGGCCTTAATTGCAATAAACACTTTTAATCGCGACATGCACTGTTCAGCCGCCAAGTGATTAACGTTATAGTGCAAGAGACATGGGCATTTGTGGTTAGCATATTCTCCAATACGTTACAGCTGACAACTTCATCTACCGACAATAATGTAAATGGAAACATGACCAGATATCTTCCACAATCTACATATTCGTGGGTTGCAAATCAACCCAGCCACATACCGATTCAATCACATGCTCAAATTACATGGAAATACAGAAAGATTCGAAATGAACAGAGTTTCTTTCTTGTAACATACATGACCCTTGTGGCAATTATGAAGACTATTTTACCGTGATGATTATTATGGTAACAACTTTAAGGTTGACAATACTATCAAACTCTCTGAAGAAACGTTCGTATCCTGACACTAATAACACATGTAACATGCATTTTTCTACTAGATGTTTGCATTTGAGCATTGGTTGTACAGCACGAGATCAATCATCATCGCACATGATCATTATTTCAAGAAAACAAAGACTTGAGACTAGACGTTGCATGGGTTTTACTTTCCATGAATTCAATAAAGCAAATATGACCTCGGAATCATAGGGAAGGGTGATAAATGAATAAAATAGTGAAAATGTGACGCGAGAAGACTGCAATACTGACGCAGGAATGCTGGTGTTATTTGTTTTCTGAGATTGAAGTCATGAAACGTAAAGACCACAGGTAATCTTTTGGAAGGATGTGTAGCTCTGAGAAGAGCTGTTTTGAACAACGATTAGGCCTTCAGTACAGCGCGCCGTCATCTTCAGCATCGGAAGCGTCAGAAATGAAGCCAGCGTCAATCAAATGGGTCTGCAAATCTTCCAGTTGCTGGGCGCGTTGACTGGCGTACTCGTAGAAGACATTTCGCAGCCCTTCTAGACTGGCCAACTGCAGACGGCAAGTGTAGCGGAAGGAGCGTCGGTTGGCATTGTAAGCTCGGTCATAGCGCACTTGCATGCTCTCGATGCTGTGATTCAACAGACGAATCTGTTGACATGCGCGGCGGAACTTACGATCCAAATGATGGAAGGTAGCTAGTGCGTCGCTAGGGCAAGCCATTATTGTAAGAGATAAGAAAACACCAATAGTCGACAAAAACGATGTGAACCGTATGATGGCGAATAGTGATATGGCTTAAAACAGATACCGCCCTGCATTTATACAGCCGTGTGGCGCTCGAGTGACACGCTCCCTTCTCAACAACGAATGACATCAAACAACTGACACGCATTGAGCAGTTACTTCATGTCATACTCCCACTGTTAATTGCTTCTGTCACATCTGTCATTCATAACCCGCTGGCCTTAATTGCAATAAACACTTTTAATCGCGACATGCACTGTTCAGCCGCCAAGTGATTAACGTTATAGTGCAAGAGACATGGGCATTTGTGGTTAGCATATTCTCCAATACGTTACAGCTGACAACTTCATCTACCGACAATAATGTAAATGGAAACATGACCAGATATCTTCCACAATCTACATATTCGTGGGTTGCAAATCAACCCAGCCACATACCGATTCAATCACATGCTCAAATTACATGGAAATACAGAAAGATTCGAAATGAACAGAGTTTCTTTCTTGTAACATACATGACCCTTGTGGCAATTATGAAGACTATTTTACCGTGATGATTATTATGGTAACAACTTTAAGGTTGACAATACTATCAAACTCTCTGAAGAAACGTTCGTATCCTGACACTAATAACACATGTAACATGCATTTTTCTACTAGATGTTTGCATTTGAGCATGGGTGGTACAGCACGAGATCAATAATCATCGCACATGATCATTATTTCAAGAAAACAAAGGCTTGAGACTAGACGTTGCATGGGTTTTACTTTCCATGAATTCAATAAAGCAAATATGACCGCGGAATCATAGGGAAGGGTGATAAATGAATAAAATAGTGAAAATGTGACGCGCGAAGACTGCAATAGTGACGCAGGAATGCTGGTGTTATTTGTTTTCTGAGATTGAAGTCATGAAACGTAAAGACCACAGGTAATCTTTTGGGAGGATGTGTAGCTCTGAGAAGAGCTGTTTTGAACAACGATTAGGCCTTCAGTACAGCGCGCCGTCATCTTCAGCATCGGAAGCGTCAGAAATGAAGCCAGCGTCAATCAAATGGGTCTGCAAATCTTCCAGTTGCTGGGCGCGTTGACTGGCGTACTCGTAGAAGACATTTCGCAGCCCTTCTAGACTGGCCAACTGCAGACGGCAAGTGTAGCGGAAGGAGCGTCGGTTGGCATTGTAAGCTCGGTCATAGCGCACTTGCATGCTCTCGATGCTGTGATTCAACAGACGAATCTGTTGATATGCGCGGCGGAACTTACGATCCAAATGATGGAAGGTAGCTAGTGCGTCGCTAGGGCAAGCCATTACTGTAAGAGATAAGAAAACACCAATAGTCGACAAAAACGATGTGAACCGTATGATGGCGAATAGTGATATGGCTTAAAACAGATACCGCCCTGCATTTATACAGCCGTGTGGCGCTCGAGTGACACGCTCCCTTCTCAACAACGAATGACATCAAACAACTGACACGCATTGAGCAGTTACTTCATGTCATACTCCCACTGTTAATTGCTTCTGTCACATCTGTCATTCATAACCCGCTGGCCTTAATTGCAATAAACACTTTTAATCGCGACATGCACTGTTCAGCCGCCAAGTGATTAACGTTATAGTGCAAGAGACATGGGCATTTGTGGTTAGCATATTCTCCAATACGTTACAGCTGACAACTTCATCTACCGACAATAATGTAAATGGAAACATGACCAGATATCTTCCACAATCTACATATTCGTGGCTTGATTTGCCAGCCACATACCGATTCAATCACATGCTCAAATTACATGGAAATACAGAAAGATTCGAAATGAACAGAGTTTCTTTCTTGTAACATACATGACCCTTGTGGCAATTATGAAGACTATTTTACCGTGATGATTATTATGGTAACAACTTTAAGGTTGACAATACTATCAAACTCTCTGAAGAAACGTTCGTATCCTGACACTAATAACACATGTAACATGCATTTGTCTACTAGATGTTTGCATTTGAGCATTGGTTGTACAGCACGAGATCAATCATCATCGCACATGATCATTATTTCAAGAAAACAAAGGCTTGAGACTAGACGTTGCATGGGTTTTACTTTCCATGAATTCAATAAAGCAAATATGACCGCGGAATCATAGGGAAGGGTGATAAATGAATAAAATAGTGAAACTGTGACGCGAGAAGACTGCAATACTGTCGCAGGAATGCTGGTGTTATTTGTTTTCTGAGATTGAAGTCATGAAACGTAAAGACCACAGGTAATTGTTTGGGAGGATGTGTAGCTCTGAGAAGAGCTGTTTTGAACAACGATTAGGCCTTCAGTACAGCGCGCCGTCATCTTCAGCATCGGAAGCGTCAGAAATGAAGCCAGCGTCAATCAAATGGGTCTGCAAATCTTCCAGTTGCTGGGCGCGTTGACTGGCGTACTCGTAGAAGACATTTCGCAGCCCTTCTAGACTGGCCAACTGCAGACGGCAAGTGTAGCGGAAGGAGCGTCGGTTGGCATTGTAAGCTCGGTCATAGCGCACTTGCATGCTCTCGATGCTGTGATTCAACAGACGAATCAGTTGACATGCGCGGCGGAACTTACGATCCAAATGATGGAAGGTAGCTAGTGCGTCGCTAGGGCAAGCCATTATTGTAAGAGACAAGAAAACACCAATAGTCGACAAAAACGATGTGAACCGTATGATGGCGAATAGTGATATGGCTTAAAACAGATACCGCCCTGCATTTATACAGCCGTGTGGCGCTCGAGTGACACGCTCCCTTCTCAACAACGAATGACATCAAACAACTGACACGCATTGAGCAGTTACTTCATGTCATACTCCCACTGTTAATTGCTTCTGTCACATCTGTCATTCATAACCCGCTGGCCTTAATTGCAATAAACACTTTTAATCGCGACATGCACTGTTCAGCCGCCAAGTGATTAACGTTATAGTGCAAGAGACATGGGCATTTGTGGTTAGCATATTCTCCAATACGTTACAGCTGACAACTTCATCTACCGACAATAATGTAAATGGAAACATGACCAGATATCTTCCACAATCTACATATTCGTGGGTTGCAAATCAACCCAGCCACATACCGATTCAATCACATGCTCAAATTACATGGAAATACAGAAAGATTCGAAATGAACAGAGTTTCTTTCTTGTAACATACATGACCCTTGTGGCAATTATGAAGACTATTTTACCGTGATGATTATTATGGTAACAACTTTAAGGTTGACAATACTATCAAACTCTCTGAAGAAACGTTCGTATCCTGACACTAATAACACATGTAACATGCATTTTTCTACTAGATGTTTGCATTTGAGCATTGGTTGTACAGCACGAGATCAATCATCATCGCACATGATCATTATTTCAAGAAAACAAAGACTTGAGACTAGACGTTGCATGGGTTTTACTTTCCATGAATTCAATAAAGCAAATATGACCTCGGAATCATAGGGAAGGGTGATAAATGAATAAAATAGTGAAAATGTGACGCGAGAAGACTGCAATACTGACGCAGGAATGCTGGTGTTATTTGTTTTCTGAGATTGAAGTCATGAAACGTAAAGACCACAGGTAATCTTTTGGAAGGATGTGTAGCTCTGAGAAGAGCTGTTTTGAACAACGATTAGGCCTTCAGTACAGCGCGCCGTCATCTTCAGCATCGGAAGCGTCAGAAATGAAGCCAGCGTCAATCAAATGGGTCTGCAAATCTTCCAGTTGCTGGGCGCGTTGACTGGCGTACTCGTAGAAGACATTTCGCAGCCCTTCTAGACTGGCCAACTGCAGACGGCAAGTGTAGCGGAAGGAGCGTCGGTTGGCATTGTAAGCTCGGTCATAGCGCACTTGCATGCTCTCGATGCTGTGATTCAACAGACGAATCTGTTGACATGCGCGGCGGAACTTACGATCCAAATGATGGAAGGTAGCTAGTGCGTCGCTAGGGCAAGCCATTATTGTAAGAGATAAGAAAACACCAATAGTCGACAAAAACGATGTGAACCGTATGATGGCGAATAGTGATATGGCTTAAAACAGATACCGCCCTGCATTTATACAGCCGTGTGGCGCTCGAGTGACACGCTCCCTTCTCAACAACGAATGACATCAAACAACTGACACGCATTGAGCAGTTACTTCATGTCATACTCCCACTGTTAATTGCTTCTGTCACATCTGTCATTCATAACCCGCTGGCCTTAATTGCAATAAACACTTTTAATCGCGACATGCACTGTTCAGCCGCCAAGTGATTAACATTATAGTGCAAGAGACATGGGCATTTGTGGTTAGCATATTCTCCAATACGTTACAGCTGACAACTTCATCTACCGACAATAATGTAAATGGAAACATGACCAGATATCTTCCACAATCTACATATTCGTGGCTTGATTTGCCAGCCACATACCGATTCAATCACATGCTCAAATTACATGGAAATACAGAAAGATTCGAAATGAACAGAGTTTCTTTCTTGTAACATACATGACCCTTGTGGCAATTATGAAGACTATTTTACCGTGATGATTATTATGGTAACAACTTTAAGGTTGACAATACTATCAAACTCTCTGAAGAAACGTTCGTATCCTGACACTAATAACACATGTAACATGCATTTTTCTACTAGATGTTTGCATTTGAGCCATGGTTGTACAGCACGAGATCAATCATCATCGCACATGATCATTATTTCAAGAAAACAAAGGCTTGAGACTAGACGTTGCATGGGTTTTACTTTCCATGAATTCAAAAAAGCAAATATGACCTCGGAATCATAGGGAAGGGTGATAAATGAATAAAATAGTGAAAATGTGACGCGAGAAGACTGCAATACTGACGCAGGAATGCTGGTGTTATTTGTTTTCTGAGATTGAAGTCATGAAACGTAAAGACCACAGGTAATCTTTTGGAAGGATGTGTAGCTCTGAGAAGAGCTGTTTTGAACAACGATTAGGCCTTCAGTACAGAGCGCCGTCATCTTCAGCATCGGAAGCTCCAGAAATGAAGCCAGCGTCAATCAAATGGATCTGCAAATCTTCCAGTTGCTGGGCGCGTTGACTGGCGTACTCGTAGAAGACATTTCGCAGCCCTTCTAGACTGGCCAACTGCAGACGGCAAGTGTAGCGGAAGGAGCGTCGGTTGGCATTGTAAGCTCGGTCATAGCGCACTTGCATGCTCTCGATGCTGTGATTCAACAGACGAATCTGTTGACATGCGCGGCGGAACTTACGATCCAAATGATGGAAGGTAGCTAGTGCGTCGCTAGGGCAAGCCATTATTGTAAGAGACAAGAAAACAACAATAGTCGACAAAAACGATGTGAACCGTATGATGGCGAATAGTGATATGGCTTAAAACAGATACCGCCCTGCATTTATACAGCCGTGTGGCGCTCGAGTGACACGCTCCCTTCTCAACAACGAATGACATCAAACAACTGACACGCATTGAGCAGTTACTTCATGTCATACTCCCACTGTTAATTGCTTCTGTCACATCTGTCATTCATAACCCGCTGGCCTTAATTGCAATAAACACTTTTAATCGCGACATGCACTGTTCAGCCGCCAAGTGATTAACGTTATAGTGCAAGAGACATGGGCATTTGTGGTTAGCATATTCTCCAATACGTTACAGCTGACAACTTCATCTACCGACAATAATGTAAATGGAAACATGACCAGATATCTTCCACAATCTACATATTCGTGGGTTGCAAATCAACCCAGCCACATACCGATTCAATCACATGCTCAAATTACATGGAAATACAGAAAGATTCGAAATGAACAGAGTTTCTTTCTTGTAACATACATGACCCTTGTGGCAATTATGAAGACTATTTTACCGTGATGATTATTATGGTAACAACTTTAAGGTTGACAATACTATCAAACTCTCTGAAGAAACGTTCGTATCCTGACACTAATAACACGTGTAACATGCATTTTTCTACTAGATGTTTGCATTTGAGCATGGGTTGTACAGCACGAGATCAATCATCATCGCACATGATCATTATTTCAAGAAAACAAAGGCTTGAGACTAGACGTTGCATGGGTTTTACTTTCCATGAATTCAATAAAGCAAATATGACCGCGGAATCATAGGGAAGGGTGATAAATGAATAAAATAGTGAAAATGTGACGCGAGAAGACTGCAATACTGACGCAGGAATGCTGGTGTTATCTGTTTTCTGAGATTGAAGTCATGAAACGTAAAGACCACAGGTAATCTTTTGGGAGGATGTGTAGCTCTGAGAAGAGCTGTTTTGAACAACGATTAGGCCTTCAGTACAGCGCGCCGTCATCTTCAGCATCGGAAGCGTCAGAAATGAAGCCAGCGTCAATCAAATGGGTCTGCAAATCTTCCAGTTGCTGGGCGCGTTGACTGGCGTACTCGTAGAAGACATTTCGCAGCCCTTCTAGACTGGCCAACTGCAGACGGCAAGTGTAGCGGAAGGAGCGTCGGTTGGCATTGTAAGCTCGGTCATAGCGCACTTGCATGCTCTCGATGCTGTGATTCAACAGACGAATCTGTTGACATGCGCGGCGGAACTTACGATCCAAATGATGGAAGGTAGCTAGTGCGTCGCTAGGGCAAGCCATTATTGTAAGAGAGAAGAAAACACCAATAGTCGACAAAAACGATGTGAACCGTATGATGGCGAATAGTGATATGGCTTAAAACAGATACCGCCCTGCATTTATACAGCCGTGTGGCGCTCGAGTGACACGCTCCCTTCTCAACAACGAATGACATCAAACAACTGACACGCATTGAGCAGTTACTTCATGTCATACTCCCACTGTTAATTGCTTCTGTCACATCTGTCATTCATAACCCGCTGGCCTTAATTGCAATAAACACTTTTAATCGCGACATGCACTGTTCAGCCGCCAAGTGATTAACGTTATAGTGCAAGAGACATGGGCATTTGTGGTTAGCATATTCTCCAATACGTTACAGCTGACAACTTCATCTATCGACAATAATGTAAATGGAAACATGACCAGATATCTTCCACAATCTACATATTCGTGGGTTGATTTGCCAGCCACATACCGGTTCAATCACATGCTCAAATTACATGGAAATACAGAAAGATTCGAAATGAACAGAGTTTCTTTCTTGTAACATACATGACCCTTGTGGCAATTATGAAGACTATTTTACCGTGATGATTATTATGGTAACAACTTTAAGGTTGACAATACTATCAAACTCTCTGAAGAAACGTTCGTATCCTGACACTAATAACACATGTAACATGCATTTTTCTACTAGATGTTTGCATTTGAGCATGGGTTGTACAGCACGAGATCAATCATCATCGCACATGATCATTATTTCAAGAAAACAAAGGCTTGAGACTAGACGTTGCATGGGTTTTACTTTCCATGAATTCAATAAAGCAAATATGACCGCGGAATCATAGGGAAGGGTGATAAATGAATAAAATAGTGAAAATGTGACGCGAGAAGACTGCAATACTGACGCAGGAATGCTGGTGTTATTTGTTTTCTGAGATTGAAGTCATGAAACGTAAAGCCCACAGGTAATCTTTTGGGAGGATGTGTAGCTCTGAGAAGAGCTGTTTTGAACAACGATTAGGCCTTCAGTACAGCGCGCCGTCATCTTCAGCATCGGAAGCGTCAGAAATGAAGCCAGCGTCAATCAAATAGGTCTGCAAATCTTCCAGTTGCTGGGCGCGTTGACTGGCGTACTCGTAGAAGACATTTCGCAGCCCTTCTAGACTGGCCAACTGCAGACGGCAAGTGTAGCGGAAGGAGCGTCGGTTGGCATTGTAAGCTCGGTCATAGCGCACTTGCATGCTCTCGATGCTGTGATTCAACAGACGAATCTGTTGACATGCGCGGCGGAACTTACGATCCAAATGATGGAAGGTAGCTAGTGCGTCGCTAGGGCAAGCCATTATTGTAAGAGAGAAGAAAACACCAATAGTCGACAAAAACGATGTGAACCGTATGATGGCGAATAGTGATATGGCTTAAAACAGATACCGCCCTGCATTTATACAGCCGTGTGGCGCTCGAGTGACACGCTCCCTTCTCAACAACGAATGACATCAAACAACTGACACGCATTGAGCAGTTACTTCATGTCATACTCCCACTGTTAATTGCTTCTGTCACATCTGTCATTCATAACCCGCTGGCCTTAATTGCAATAAACACTTTTAATCGCGACATGCACTGTTCAGCCGCCAAGTGATTAACGTTATAGTGCAAGAGACATGGGCATTTGTGGTTAGCATATTCTCCAATACGTTACAGCTGACAACTTCATCTACCGACAATAATGTAAATGGAAACATGACCAGATATCTTCCACAATCTACATATTCGTGGGTTGCAAATCAACCCAGCCACATACCGATTCAATCACATGCTCAAATTACATGGAAATACAGAAAGATTCGAAATGAACAGAGTTTCTTTCTTGTAACATACATGACCCTTGTGGCAATTATGAAGACTATTTTACCGTGATGATTATTATGGTAACAACTTTAAGGTTGACAATACTATCAAACTCTCTGAAGAAACGTTCGTATCCTGACACTAATAACACGTGTAACATGCATTTTTCTACTAGATGTTTGCATTTGAGCATGGGTTGTACAGCACGAGATCAATCATCATCGCACATGATCATTATTTCAAGAAAACAAAGGCTTGAGACTAGACGTTGCATGGGTTTTACTTTCCATGAATTCAATAAAGCAAATATGACCGCGGAATCATAGGGAAGGGTGATAAATGAATAAAATAGTCAAAATGTGACGCGAGAAGACTGCAATACTGACGCAGGAATGCTGGTGTTATTTGTTTTCTGAGATTGAAGTCATGAAACGTAAAGACCACAGGTAATCTTTTGGGAGGATGTGTAGCTCTGAGAAGAGCTGTTTTGAACAACGATTAGGCCTTCAGTACAGCGCGCCGTCATCTTCAGCATCGGAAGCGTCAGAAATGAAGCCAACGTCAATCAAATGGGTCTGCAAATCTTCCAGTTGCTGGGCGCGTTGACTGGCGTACTCGTAGAAGACATTTCGCAGCCCTTCTAGACTGGCCAACTGCAGACGGCAAGTGTAGCGGAAGGAGCGTCGGTTGGCATTGTAAGCTCGGTCATAGCGCACTTGCATGCTCTCGATGCTGTGATTCAACAGACGAATCTGTTGACATGCGCGGCGGAACTTACGATCCAAATGATGGAAGGTAGCTAGTGCGTCGCTAGGGCAAGCCATTATTGTAAGAGAGAAGAAAACACCAATAGTCGACAAAAACGATGTGAACCGTATGATGGCGAATAGTGATATGGCTTAAAACAGATACCGCCCTGCATTTATACAGCCGTGTGGCGCTCGAGTGACACGCTCCCTTCTCAACAACGAATGACATCAAACAACTGACACGCATTGAGCAGTTACTTCATGTCATACTCCCACTGTTAATTGCTTCTGTCACATCTGTCATTCATAACCCGCTGGCCTTAATTGCAATAAACACTTTTAATCGCGACATGCACTGTTCAGCCGCCAAGTGATTAACGTTATAGTGCAAGAGACATGGGCATTTGTGGTTAGCATATTCTCCAATACGTTACAGCTGACAACTTCATCTATCGACAATAATGTAAATGGAAACATGACCAGATATCTTCCACAATCTACATATTCGTGGGTTGATTTGCCAGCCACATACCGGTTCAATCACATGCTCAAATTACATGGAAATACAGAAAGATTCGAAATGAACAGAGTTTCTTTCTTGTAACATACATGACCCTTGTGGCAATTATGGAGACTATTTTACCGTGATGATTATTATGGTAACAACTTTAAGGTTGACAATACTATCAAACTCTCTGAAGAAACGTTCGTATCCTGACACTAATAACACATGTAACATGCATTTTTCTACTAGATGTTTGCATTTGAGCATGGGTTGTACAGCACGAGATCAATCATCATCGCACATGATCATTATTTCAAGAAAACAAAGGCTTGAGACTAGACGTTGCATGGGTTTTACTTTCCATGAATTCAATAAAGCAAATATGACCGCGGAATCATAGGGAAGGGTGATAAATGAATAAAATAGTGAAAATGTGACGCGAGAAGACTGCAATACTGACGCAGGAATGCTGGTGTTATTTGTTTTCTGAGATTGAAGTCATGAAACGTAAAGCCCACAGGTAATCTTTTGGGAGGATGTGTAGCTCTGAGAAGAGCTGTTTTGAACAACGATTAGGCCTTCAGTACAGCGCGCCGTCATCTTCAGCATCGGAAGCGTCAGAAATGAAGCCAGCGTCAATCAAATAGGTCTGCAAATCTTCCAGTTGCTGGGCGCGTTGACTGGCGTACTCGTAGAAGACATTTCGCAGCCCTTCTAGACTGGCCAACTGCAGACGGCAAGTGTAGCGGAAGGAGCGTCGGTTGGCATTGTAAGCTCGGTTATAGCGCACTTGCATGCTCTCGATGCTGTGATTCAACAGACGAATCTGTTGACATGCGCGGCGGAACTTACGATCCAAATGATGGAAGGTAGCTAGTGCGTCGCTAGGGCAAGCCATTATTGTAAGAGAGAAGAAAACATCAATAGTCGACAAAAACGATGTGAACCGTATGATGGCGAATAGTGATATGGCTTAAAACAGATACCGCCCTGCATTTATACAGCCGTGTGGCGCTCGAGTGACACGCTCCCTTCTCAACAACGAATGACATCAAACAACTGACACGCATTGAGCAGTTACTTCATGTCATACTCCCACTGTTAATTGCTTCTGTCACATCTGTCATTCATAACCCGCTGGCCTTAATTGCAATAAACACTTTTAATCGCGACATGCACTGTTCAGCCGCCAAGTGATTAACGTTATAGTGCAAGAGACATGGGCATTTGTGGTTAGCATATTCTCCAATACGTTACAGCTGACAACTTCATCTACCGACAATAATGTAAATGGAAACATGACCAGATATCTTCCACAATCTACATATTCGTGGGTTGCAAATCAACCCAGCCACATACCGATTCAATCACATGCTCAAATTACATGGAAATACAGAAAGATTCGAAATGAACAGAGTTTCTTTCTTGTAACATACATGACCCTTGTGGCAATTATGAAGACTATTTTACCGTGATGATTATTATGGTAACAACTTTAAGGTTGACAATACTATCAAACTCTCTGAAGAAACGTTCGTATCCTGACACTAATAACACGTGTAACATGCATTTTTCTACTAGATGTTTGCATTTGAGCATGGGTTGTACAGCACGAGATCAATCATCATCGCACATGATCATTATTTCAAGAAAACAAAGGCTTGAGACTAGACGTTGCATGGGTTTTACTTTCCATGAATTCAATAAAGCAAATATGACCGCGGAATCATAGGGAAGGGTGATAAATGAATAAAATAGTGAAAATGTGACGCGAGAAGACTGCAATAGTGACGCAGGAATGCTGGTGTTATTTGTTTTCTGAGATTGAAGTCATGAAACGTAAAGACCACAGGTAATCTTTTGGGAGGATGTGTAGCTCTGAGAAGAGCTGTTTTGAACAACGATTAGGCCTTCAGTACAGCGCGCCGTCATCTTCAGCATCGGAAGCGTCAGAAATGAAGCCAGCGTCAATCAAATGGGTCTGCAAATCTTCCAGTTGCTGGGCGCGTTGACTGGCGTACTCGTAGAAGACATTTCGCAGCCCTTCTAGACTGGCCAACTGCAGACGGCAAGTGTAGCGGAAGGAGCGTCGGTTGGCATTGTAAGCTCGGTCATAGCGCACTTGCATGCTCTCGATGCTGTGATTCAACAGACGAATCTGTTGACATGCGCGGCGGAACTTACGATCCAAATGATGGAAGGTAGCTAGTGCGTCGCTAGGGCAAGCCATTATTGTAAGAGAGAAGAAAACACCAATAGTCGACAAAAACGATGTGAACCGTATGATGGCGAATAGTGATATGGCTTAAAACAGATACCGCCCTGCATTTATACAGCCGTGTGGCGCTCGAGTGACACGCTCCCTTCTCAACAACGAATGACATCAAACAACTGACACGCATTGAGCAGTTACTTCATGTCATACTCCCACTGTTAATTGCTTCTGTCACATCTGTCATTCATAACCCGCTGGCCTTAATTGCAATAAACACTTTTAATCGCGACATGCACTGTTCAGCCGCCAAGTGATTAACGTTATAGTGCAAGAGACATGGGCATTTGTGGTTAGCATATTCTCCAATACGTTACAGCTGACAACTTCATCTATCGACAATAATGTAAATGGAAACATGACCAGATATCTTCCACAATCTACATATTCGTGGGTTGATTTGCCAGCCACATACCGGTTCAATCACATGCTCAAATTACATGGAAATACAGAAAGATTCGAAATGAACAGAGTTTCTTTCTTGTAACATACATGACCCTTGTGGCAATTATGAAGACTATTTTACCGTGATGATTATTATGGTAACAACTTTAAGGTTGACAATACTATCAAACTCTCTGAAGAAACGTTCGTATCCTGACACTAATAACACATGTAACATGCATTTTTCTACTAGATGTTTGCATTTGAGCATGGGTTGTACAGCACGAGATCAATCATCATCGCACATGATCATTATTTCAAGAAAACAAAGGCTTGAGACTAGACGTTGCATGGGTTTTACTTTCCATGAATTCAATAAAGCAAATATGACCGCGGAATCATAGGGAAGGGTGATAAATGAATAAAATAGTGAAAATGTGACGCGAGAAGACTGCAATACTGACGCAGGAATGCTGGTGTTATTTGTTTTCTGAGATTGAAGTCATGAAACGTAAAGCCCACAGGTAATCTTTTGGGAGGATGTGTAGCTCTGAGAAGAGCTGTTTTGAACAACGATTAGGCCTTCAGTACAGCGCGCCGTCATCTTCAGCATCGGAAGCGTCAGAAATGGAGCCAGCGTCAATCAAATGGGTCTGCAAATCTTCCAGTTGCTGGGCGCGTTGACTGGCGTACTCGTAGAAGACATTTCGCAGCCCTTCTAGACTGGCCAACTGCAGACGGCAAGTGTAGCGGAAGGAGCGTCGGTTGGCATTGTAAGCTCGGTCATAGCGCACTTGCATGCTCTCGATGCTGTGATTCAACAGACGAATCTGTTGACATGCGCGGCGGAACTTACGATCCAAATGATGGAAGGTAGCTAGTGCGTCGCTAGGGCAAGCCATTATTGTAAGAGAGAAGAAAACACCAATAGTCGACAAAAACGATGTGAACCGTATGATGGCGAATAGTGATATGGCTTAAAACAGATACCGCCCTGCATTTATACAGCCGTGTGGCGCTCGAGTGACACGCTCCCTTCTCAACAACGAATGACATCAAACAACTGACACGCATTGAGCAGTTACTTCATGTCATACTCCCACTGTTAATTGCTTCTGTCACATCTGTCATTCATAACCCGCTGGCCTTAATTGCAATAAACACTTTTAATCGCGACATGCACTGTTCAGCCGCCAAGTGATTAACGTTATAGTGCAAGAGACATGGGCATTTGTGGTTAGCATATTCTCCAATACGTTACAGCTGACAACTTCATCTACCGACAATAATGTAAATGGAAACATGACCAGATATCTTCCACAATCTACATATTCGTGGGTTGCAAATCAACCCAGCCACATACCGATTCAATCACATGCTCAAATTACATGGAAATACAGAAAGATTCGAAATGAACAGAGTTTCTTTCTTGTAACATACATGACCCTTGTGGCAATTATGAAGACTATTTTACCGTGATGATTATTATGGTAACAACTTTAAGGTTGACAATACTATCAAACTCTCTGAAGAAACGTTCGTATCCTGACACTAATAACACGTGTAACATGCATTTTTCTACTAGATGTTTGCATTTGAGCATGGGTTGTACAGCACGAGATCAATCATCATCGCACATGATCATTATTTCAAGAAAACAAAGGCTTGAGACTAGACGTTGCATGGGTTTTACTTTCCATGAATTCAATAAAGCAAATATGACCGCGGAATCATAGGGAAGGGTGATAAATGAATAAAATAGTGAAAATGTGACGCGAGAAGACTGCAATACTGACGCAGGAATGCTGGTGTTATTTGTTTTCTGAGATTGAAGTCATGAAACGTAAAGACCACAGGTAATCTTTTGGGAGGATGTGTAGCTCTGAGAAGAGCTGTTTTGAACAACGATTAGGCCTTCAGTACAGCGCGCCGTCATCTTCAGCATCGGAAGCGTCAGAAATGAAGCCAGCGTCAATCAAATGGGTCTGCAAATCTTCCAGTTGCTGGGCGCGTTGACTGGCGTACTCGTAGAAGACATTTCGCAGCCCTTCTAGACTGGCCAACTGCAGACGGCAAGTGTAGCGGAAGGAGCGTCGGTTGGCATTGTAAGCTCGGTCATAGCGCACTTGCATGCTCTCGATGCTGTGATTCAACAGACGAATCTGTTGACATGCGCGGCGGAACTTACGATCCAAATGATGGAAGGTAGCTAGTGCGTCGCTAGGGCAAGCCATTATTGTAAGAGAGAAGAAAACACCAATAGTCGACAAAAACGATGTGAACCGTATGATGGCGAATAGTGATATGGCTTAAAACAGATACCGCCCTGCATTTATACAGCCGTGTGGCGCTCGAGTGACACGCTCCCTTCTCAACAACGAATGACATCAAACAACTGACACGCATTGAGCAGTTACTTCATGTCATACTCCCACTGTTAATTGCTTCTGTCACATCTGTCATTCATAACCCGCTGGCCTTAATTGCAATAAACACTTTTAATCGCGACATGCACTGTTCAGCCGCCAAGTGATTAACGTTATAGTGCAAGAGACATGGGCATTTGTGGTTAGCATATTCTCCAATACGTTACAGCTGACAACTTCATCTATCGACAATAATGTAAATGGAAACATGACCAGATATCTTCCACAATCTACATATTCGTGGGTTGATTTGCCAGCCACATACCGGTTCAATCACATGCTCAAATTACATGGAAATACAGAAAGATTCGAAATGAACAGAGTTTCTTTCTTGTAACATACATGACCCTTGTGGCAATTATGAAGACTATTTTACCGTGATGATTATTATGGTAACAACTTTAAGGTTGACAATACTATCAAACTCTCTGAAGAAACGTTCGTATCCTGACACTAATAACACATGTAACATGCATTTTTCTACTAGATGTTTGCATTTGAGCATGGGTTGTACAGCACGAGATCAATCATCATCGCACATGATCATTATTTCAAGAAAACAAAGGCTTGAGACTAGACGTTGCATGGGTTTTACTTTCCATGAATTCAATAAAGCAAATATGACCGCGGAATCATAGGGAAGGGTGATAAATGAATAAAATAGTGAAAATGTGACGCGAGAAGACTGCAATACTGACGCAGGAATGCTGGTGTTATTTGTTTTCTGAGATTGAAGTCATGAAACGTAAAGCCCACAGGTAATCTTTTGGGAGGATGTGTAGCTCTGAGAAGAGCTGTTTTGAACAACGATTAGGCCTTCAGTACAGCGCGCCGTCATCTTCAGCATCGGAAGCGTCAGAAATGAAGCCAGCGTCAATCAAATAGGTCTGCAAATCTTCCAGTTGCTGGGCGCGTTGACTGGCGTACTCGTAGAAGACATTTCGCAGCCCTTCTAGACTGGCCAACTGCAGACGGCAAGTGTAGCGGAAGGAGCGTCGGTTGGCATTGTAAGCTCGGTCATAGCGCACTTGCATGCTCTCGATGCTGTGATTCAACAGACGAATCTGTTGACATGCGCGGCGGAACTTACGATCCAAATGATGGAAGGTAGCTAGTGCGTCGCTAGGGCAAGCCATTATTGTAAGAGAGAAGAAAACACCAATAGTCGACAAAAACGATGTGAACCGTATGATGGCGAATAGTGATATGGCTTAAAACAGATACCGCCCTGCATTTATACAGCCGTGTGGCGCTCGAGTGACACGCTCCCTTCTCAACAACGAATGACATCAAACAACTGACACGCATTGAGCAGTTACTTCATGTCATACTCCCACTGTTAATTGCTTCTGTCACATCTGTCATTCATAACCCGCTGGCCTTAATTGCAATAAACACTTTTAATCGCGACATGCACTGTTCAGCCGCCAAGTGATTAACGTTATAGTGCAAGAGACATGGGCATTTGTGGTTAGCATATTCTCCAATACGTTACAGCTGACAACTTCATCTACCGACAATAATGTAAATGGAAACATGACCAGATATCTTCCACAATCTACATATTCGTGGGTTGCAAATCAACCCAGCCACATACCGATTCAATCACATGCTCAAATTACATGGAAATACAGAAAGATTCGAAATGAACAGAGTTTCTTTCTTGTAACATACATGACCCTTGTGGCAATTATGAAGACTATTTTACCGTGATGATTATTATGGTAACAACTTTAAGGTTGACAATACTATCAAACTCTCTGAAGAAACGTTCGTATCCTGACACTAATAACACGTGTAACATGCATTTTTCTACTAGATGTTTGCATTTGAGCATGGGTTGTACAGCACGAGATCAATCATCATCGCACATGATCATTATTTCAAGAAAACAAAGGCTTGAGACTAGACGTTGCATGGGTTTTACTTTCCATGAATTCAATAAAGCAAATATGACCGCGGAATCATAGGGAAGGGTGATAAATGAATAAAATAGTCAAAATGTGACGCGAGAAGACTGCAATACTGACGCAGGAATGCTGGTGTTATTTGTTTTCTGAGATTGAAGTCATGAAACGTAAAGACCACAGGTAATCTTTTGGGAGGATGTGTAGCTCTGAGAAGAGCTGTTTTGAACAACGATTAGGCCTTCAGTACAGCGCGCCGTCATCTTCAGCATCGGAAGCGTCAGAAATGAAGCCAACGTCAATCAAATGGGTCTGCAAATCTTCCAGTTGCTGGGCGCGTTGACTGGCGTACTCGTAGAAGACATTTCGCAGCCCTTCTAGACTGGCCAACTGCAGACGGCAAGTGTAGCGGAAGGAGCGTCGGTTGGCATTGTAAGCTCGGTCATAGCGCACTTGCATGCTCTCGATGCTGTGATTCAACAGACGAATCTGTTGACATGCGCGGCGGAACTTACGATCCAAATGATGGAAGGTAGCTAGTGCGTCGCTAGGGCAAGCCATTATTGTAAGAGAGAAGAAAACACCAATAGTCGACAAAAACGATGTGAACCGTATGATGGCGAATAGTGATATGGCTTAAAACAGATACCGCCCTGCATTTATACAGCCGTGTGGCGCTCGAGTGACACGCTCCCTTCTCAACAACGAATGACATCAAACAACTGACACGCATTGAGCAGTTACTTCATGTCATACTCCCACTGTTAATTGCTTCTGTCACATCTGTCATTCATAACCCGCTGGCCTTAATTGCAATAAACACTTTTAATCGCGACATGCACTGTTCAGCCGCCAAGTGATTAACGTTATAGTGCAAGAGACATGGGCATTTGTGGTTAGCATATTCTCCAATACGTTACAGCTGACAACTTCATCTATCGACAATAATGTAAATGGAAACATGACCAGATATCTTCCACAATCTACATATTCGTGGGTTGATTTGCCAGCCACATACCGGTTCAATCACATGCTCAAATTACATGGAAATACAGAAAGATTCGAAATGAACAGAGTTTCTTTCTTGTAACATACATGACCCTTGTGGCAATTATGAAGACTATTTTACCGTGATGATTATTATGGTAACAACTTTAAGGTTGACAATACTATCAAACTCTCTGAAGAAACGTTCGTATCCTGACACTAATAACACATGTAACATGCATTTTTCTACTAGATGTTTGCATTTGAGCATGGGTTGTACAGCACGAGATCAATCATCATCGCACATGATCATTATTTCAAGAAAACAAAGGCTTGAGACTAGACGTTGCATGGGTTTTACTTTCCATGAATTCAATAAAGCAAATATGACCGCGGAATCATAGGGAAGGGTGATAAATGAATAAAATAGTGAAAATGTGACGCGAGAAGACTGCAATACTGACGCAGGAATGCTGGTGTTATTTGTTTTCTGAGATTGAAGTCATGAAACGTAAAGACCACAGGTAATCTTTTGGGAGGATGTGTAGCTCTGAGAAGAGCTGTTTTGAACAACGATTAGGCCTTCAGTACAGCGCGCCGTCATCTTCAGCATCGGAAGCGTCAGAAATGGAGCCAGCGTCAATCAAATGGGTCTGCAAATCTTCCAGTTGCTGGGCGCGTTGACTGGCGTACTCGTAGAAGACATTTTGCAGCCCTTCTAGACTGGCCAACTGCAGACGGCAAGTGTAGCGGAAGGAGCGTCGGTTGGCATTGTAAGCTCGGTCATAGCGCACTTGCATGCTCTCGATGCTGTGATTCAACAGACGAATCTGTTGACATGCGCGGCGGAACTTACGATCCAAATGATGGAAGGTAGCTAGTGCGTCGCTAGGGCAAGCCATTATTGTAAGAGAGAAGAAAACACCAATAGTCGACAAAAACGATGTGAACCGTATGATGGCGAATAGTGATATGGCTTAAAACAGATACCGCCCTGCATTTATACAGCCGTGTGGCGCTCGAGTGACACGCTCCCTTCTCAACAACGAATGACATCAAACAACTGACACGCATTGAGCAGTTACTTCATGTCATACTCCCACTGTTAATTGCTTCTGTCACATCTGTCATTCATAACCCGCTGGCCTTAATTGCAATAAACACTTTTAATCGCGACATGCACTGTTCAGCCGCCAAGTGATTAACGTTATAGTGCAAGAGACATGGGCATTTGTGGTTAGCATATTCTCCAATACGTTACAGCTGACAACTTCATCTACCGACAATAATGTAAATGGAAACATGACCAGATATCTTCCACAATCTACATATTCGTGGGTTGCAAATCAACCCAGCCACATACCGATTCAATCATATGCTCAAATTACATGGAAATACAGAAAGATTCGAAATGAACAGAGTTTCTTTCTTGTAACATACATGACCCTTGTGGCAATTATGAAGACTATTTTACCGTGATGATTATTATGGTAACAACTTTAAGGTTGACAATACTATCAAACTCTCTGAAGAAACGTTCGTATCCTGACACTAATAACACGTGTAACATGCATTTTTCTACTAGATGTTTGCATTTGAGCATGGGTTGTACAGCACGAGATCAATCATCATCGCACATGATCATTATTTCAAGAAAACAAAGGCTTGAGACTAGACGTTGCATGGGTTTTACTTTCCATGAATTCAATAAAGCAAATATGACCGCGGAATCATAGGGAAGGGTGATAAATGAATAAAATAGTGAAAATGTGACGCGAGAAGACTGCAATACTGACGCAGGAATGCTGGTGTTATTTGTTTTCTGAGATTGAAGTCATGAAACGTAAAGACCACAGGTAATCTTTTGGGAGGATGTGTAGCTCTGAGAAGAGCTGTTTTGAACAACGATTAGGCCTTCAGTACAGCGCGCCGTCATCTTCAGCATCGGAAGCGTCAGAAATGAAGCCAGCGTCAATCAAATGGGTCTGCAAATCTTCCAGTTGCTGGGCGCGTTGACTGGCGTACTCGTAGAAGACATTTCGCAGCCCTTCTAGACTGGCCAACTGCAGACGGCAAGTGTAGCGGAAGGAGCGTCGGTTGGCATTGTAAGCTCGGTCATAGCGCACTTGCATGCTCTCGATGCTGTGATTCAACAGACGAATCTGTTGACATGCGCGGCGGAACTTACGATCCAAATGATGGAAGGTAGCTAGTGCGTCGCTAGGGCAAGCCATTATTGTAAGAGAGAAGAAAACACCAATAGTCGACAAAAACGATGTGAACCGTATGATGGCGAATAGTGATATGGCTTAAAACAGATACCGCCCTGCATTTATACAGCCGTGTGGCGCTCGAGTGACACGCTCCCTTCTCAACAACGAATGACATCAAACAACTGACACGCATTGAGCAGTTACTTCATGTCATACTCCCACTGTTAATTGCTTCTGTCACATCTGTCATTCATAACCCGCTGGCCTTAATTGCAATAAACACTTTTAATCGCGACATGCACTGTTCAGCCGCCAAGTGATTAACGTTATAGTGCAAGAGACATGGGCATTTGTGGTTAGCATATTCTCCAATACGTTACAGCTGACAACTTCATCTATCGACAATAATGTAAATGGAAACATGACCAGATATCTTCCACAATCTACATATTCGTGGGTTGATTTGCCAGCCACATACCGGTTCAATCACATGCTCAAATTACATGGAAATACAGAAAGATTCGAAATGAACAGAGTTTCTTTCTTGTAACATACATGACCCTTGTGGCAATTATGAAGACTATTTTACCGTGATGATTATTATGGTAACAACTTTAAGGTTGACAATACTATCAAACTCTCTGAAGAAACGTTCGTATCCTGACACTAATAACACATGTAACATGCATTTTTCTACTAGATGTTTGCATTTGAGCATGGGTTGTACAGCACGAGATCAATCATCATCGCACATGATCATTATTTCAAGAAAACAAAGGCTTGAGACTAGACGTTGCATGGGTTTTACTTTCCATGAATTCAATAAAGCAAATATGACCGCGGAATCATAGGGAAGGGTGATAAATGAATAAAATAGTGAAAATGTGACGCGAGAAGACTGCAATACTGACGCAGGAATGCTGGTGTTATTTGTTTTCTGAGATTGAAGTCATGAAACGTAAAGCCCACAGGTAATCTTTTGGGAGGATGTGTAGCTCTGAGAAGAGCTGTTTTGAACAACGATTAGGCCTTCAGTACAGCGCGCCGTCATCTTCAGCATCGGAAGCGTCAGAAATGGAGCCAGCGTCAATCAAATGGGTCTGCAAATCTTCCAGTTGCTGGGCGCGTTGACTGGCGTACTCGTAGAAGACATTTCGCAGCCCTTCTAGACTGGCCAACTGCAGACGGCAAGTGTAGCGGAAGGAGCGTCGGTTGGCATTGTAAGCTCGGTCATAGCGCACTTGCATGCTCTCGATGCTGTGATTCAACAGACGAATCTGTTGACATGCGCGGCGGAACTTACGATCCAAATGATGGAAGGTAGCTAGTGCGTCGCTAGGGCAAGCCATTATTGTAAGAGAGAAGAAAACACCAATAGTCGACAAAAACGATGTGAACCGTATGATGGCGAATAGTGATATGGCTTAAAACAGATACCGCCCTGCATTTATACAGCCGTGTGGCGCTCGAGTGACACGCTCCCTTCTCAACAACGAATGACATCAAACAACTGACACGCATTGAGCAGTTACTTCATGTCATACTCCCACTGTTAATTGCTTCTGTCACATCTGTCATTCATAACCCGCTGGCCTTAATTGCAATAAACACTTTTAATCGCGACATGCACTGTTCAGCCGCCAAGTGATTAACGTTATAGTGCAAGAGACATGGGCATTTGTGGTTAGCATATTCTCCAATACGTTACAGCTGACAACTTCATCTACCGACAATAATGTAAATGGAAACATGACCAGATATCTTCCACAATCTACATATTCGTGGGTTGCAAATCAACCCAGCCACATACCGATTCAATCATATGCTCAAATTACATGGAAATACAGAAAGATTCGAAATGAACAGAGTTTCTTTCTTGTAACATACATGACCCTTGTGGCAATTATGAAGACTATTTTACCGTGATGATTATTATGGTAACAACTTTAAGGTTGACAATACTATCAAACTCTCTGAAGAAACGTTCGTATCCTGACACTAATAACACGTGTAACATGCATTTTTCTACTAGATGTTTGCATTTGAGCATGGGTTGTACAGCACGAGATCAATCATCATCGCACATGATCATTATTTCAAGAAAACAAAGGCTTGAGACTAGACGTTGCATGGGTTTTACTTTCCATGAATTCAATAAAGCAAATATGACCGCGGAATCATAGGGAAGGGTGATAAATGAATAAAATAGTGAAAATGTGACGCGAGAAGACTGCAATACTGACGCAGGAATGCTGGTGTTATTTGTTTTCTGAGATTGAAGTCATGAAACGTAAAGACCACAGGTAATCTTTTGGGAGGATGTGTAGCTCTGAGAAGAGCTGTTTTGAACAACGATTAGGCCTTCAGTACAGCGCGCCGTCATCTTCAGCATCGGAAGCGTCAGAAATGAAGCCAGCGTCAATCAAATGGGTCTGCAAATCTTCCAGTTGCTGGGCGCGTTGACTGGCGTACTCGTAGAAGACATTTCGCAGCCCTTCTAGACTGGCCAACTGCAGACGGCAAGTGTAGCGGAAGGAGCGTCGGTTGGCATTGTAAGCTCGGTCATAGCGCACTTGCATGCTCTCGATGCTGTGATTCAACAGACGAATCTGTTGACATGCGCGGCGGAACTTACGATCCAAATGATGGAAGGTAGCTAGTGCGTCGCTAGGGCAAGCCATTATTGTAAGAGAGAAGAAAACACCAATAGTCGACAAAAACGATGTGAACCGTATGATGGCGAATAGTGATATGGCTTAAAACAGATACCGCCCTGCATTTATACAGCCGTGTGGCGCTCGAGTGACACGCTCCCTTCTCAACAACGAATGACATCAAACAACTGACACGCATTGAGCAGTTACTTCATGTCATACTCCCACTGTTAATTGCTTCTGTCACATCTGTCATTCATAACCCGCTGGCCTTAATTGCAATAAACACTTTTAATCGCGACATGCACTGTTCAGCCGCCAAGTGATTAACGTTATAGTGCAAGAGACATGGGCATTTGTGGTTAGCATATTCTCCAATACGTTACAGCTGACAACTTCATCTATCGACAATAATGTAAATGGAAACATGACCAGATATCTTCCACAATCTACATATTCGTGGGTTGATTTGCCAGCCACATACCGGTTCAATCACATGCTCAAATTACATGGAAATACAGAAAGATTCGAAATGAACAGAGTTTCTTTCTTGTAACATACATGACCCTTGTGGCAATTATGAAGACTATTTTACCGTGATGATTATTATGGTAACAACTTTAAGGTTGACAATACTATCAAACTCTCTGAAGAAACGTTCGTATCCTGACACTAATAACACATGTAACATGCATTTTTCTACTAGATGTTTGCATTTGAGCATGGGTTGTACAGCACGAGATCAATCATCATCGCACATGATCATTATTTCAAGAAAACAAAGGCTTGAGACTAGACGTTGCATGGGTTTTACTTTCCATGAATTCAATAAAGCAAATATGACCGCGGAATCATAGGGAAGGGTGATAAATGAATAAAATAGTGAAAATGTGACGCGAGAAGACTGCAATACTGACGCAGGAATGCTGGTGTTATTTGTTTTCTGAGATTGAAGTCATGAAACGTAAAGCCCACAGGTAATCTTTTGGGAGGATGTGTAGCTCTGAGAAGAGCTGTTTTGAACAACGATTAGGCCTTCAGTACAGCGCGCCGTCATCTTCAGCATCGGAAGCGTCAGAAATGAAGCCAGCGTCAATCAAATAGGTCTGCAAATCTTCCAGTTGCTGGGCGCGTTGACTGGCGTACTCGTAGAAGACATTTCGCAGCCCTTCTAGACTGGCCAACTGCAGACGGCAAGTGTAGCGGAAGGAGCGTCGGTTGGCATTGTAAGCTCGGTCATAGCGCACTTGCATGCTCTCGATGCTGTGATTCAACAGACGAATCTGTTGACATGCGCGGCGGAACTTACGATCCAAATGATGGAAGGTAGCTAGTGCGTCGCTAGGGCAAGCCATTATTGTAAGAGAGAAGAAAACACCAATAGTCGACAAAAACGATGTGAACCGTATGATGGCGAATAGTGATATGGCTTAAAACAGATACCGCCCTGCATTTATACAGCCGTGTGGCGCTCGAGTGACACGCTCCCTTCTCAACAACGAATGACATCAAACAACTGACACGCATTGAGCAGTTACTTCATGTCATACTCCCACTGTTAATTGCTTCTGTCACATCTGTCATTCATAACCCGCTGGCCTTAATTGCAATAAACACTTTTAATCGCGACATGCACTGTTCAGCCGCCAAGTGATTAACGTTATAGTGCAAGAGACATGGGCATTTGTGGTTAGCATATTCTCCAATACGTTACAGCTGACAACTTCATCTACCGACAATAATGTAAATGGAAACATGACCAGATATCTTCCACAATCTACATATTCGTGGGTTGCAAATCAACCCAGCCACATACCGATTCAATCACATGCTCAAATTACATGGAAATACAGAAAGATTCGAAATGAACAGAGTTTCTTTCTTGTAACATACATGACCCTTGTGGCAATTATGAAGACTATTTTACCGTGATGATTATTATGGTAACAACTTTAAGGTTGACAATACTATCAAACTCTCTGAAGAAACGTTCGTATCCTGACACTAATAACACGTGTAACATGCATTTTTCTACTAGATGTTTGCATTTGAGCATGGGTTGTACAGCACGAGATCAATCATCATCGCACATGATCATTATTTCAAGAAAACAAAGGCTTGAGACTAGACGTTGCATGGGTTTTACTTTCCATGAATTCAATAAAGCAAATATGACCGCGGAATCATAGGGAAGGGTGATAAATGAATAAAATAGTGAAAATGTGACGCGAGAAGACTGCAATACTGACGCAGGAATGCTGGTGTTATTTGTTTTCTGAGATTGAAGTCATGAAACGTAAAGACCACAGGTAATCTTTTGGGAGGATGTGTAGCTCTGAGAAGAGCTGTTTTGAACAACGATTAGGCCTTCAGTACAGCGCGCCGTCATCTTCAGCATCGGAAGCGTCAGAAATGAAGCCAGCGTCAATCAAATGGGTCTGCAAATCTTCCAGTTGCTGGGCGCGTTGACTGGCGTACTCGTAGAAGACATTTCGCAGCCCTTCTAGACTGGCCAACTGCAGACGGCAAGTGTAGCGGAAGGAGCGTCGGTTGGCATTGTAAGCTCGGTCATAGCGCACTTGCATGCTCTCGATGCTGTGATTCAACAGACGAATCTGTTGACATGCGCGGCGGAACTTACGATCCAAATGATGGAAGGTAGCTAGTGCGTCGCTAGGGCAAGCCATTATTGTAAGAGAGAAGAAAACACCAATAGTCGACAAAAACGATGTGAACCGTATGATGGCGAATAGTGATATGGCTTAAAACAGATACCGCCCTGCATTTATACAGCCGTGTGGCGCTCGAGTGACACGCTCCCTTCTCAACAACGAATGACATCAAACAACTGACACGCATTGAGCAGTTACTTCATGTCATACTCCCACTGTTAATTGCTTCTGTCACATCTGTCATTCATAACCCGCTGGCCTTAATTGCAATAAACACTTTTAATCGCGACATGCACTGTTCAGCCGCCAAGTGATTAACGTTATAGTGCAAGAGACATGGGCATTTGTGGTTAGCATATTCTCCAATACGTTACAGCTGACAACTTCATCTATCGACAATAATGTAAATGGAAACATGACCAGATATCTTCCACAATCTACATATTCGTGGGTTGATTTGCCAGCCACATACCGGTTCAATCACATGCTCAAATTACATGGAAATACAGAAAGATTCGAAATGAACAGAGTTTCTTTCTTGTAACATACATGACCCTTGTGGCAATTATGAAGACTATTTTACCGTGATGATTATTATGGTAACAACTTTAAGGTTGACAATACTATCAAACTCTCTGAAGAAACGTTCGTATCCTGACACTAATAACACATGTAACATGCA
The DNA here is from genome assembly GCA_964019135.1 of Arenicola marina. Classification (NCBI taxonomy): domain Eukaryota; kingdom Metazoa; phylum Annelida; class Polychaeta; family Arenicolidae; genus Arenicola; species Arenicola marina. The sequence continues at coordinate 4,227,735 of OZ025254.1, read as the reverse complement.
TTTTTCTACTAGATGTTTGCATTTGAGCATGGGTTGTACAGCACGAGATCAATCATCATCGCACATGATCATTATTTCAAGAAAACAAAGGCTTGAGACTAGACGTTGCATGGGTTTTACTTTCCATGAATTCAATAAAGCAAATATGACCGCGGAATCATAGGGAAGGGTGATAAATGAATAAAATAGTGAAAATGTGACGCGAGAAGACTGCAATACTGACGCAGGAATGCTGGTGTTATTTGTTTTCTGAGATTGAAGTCATGAAACGTAAAGCCCACAGGTAATCTTTTGGGAGGATGTGTAGCTCTGAGAAGAGCTGTTTTGAACAACGATTAGGCCTTCAGTACAGCGCGCCGTCATCTTCAGCATCGGAAGCGTCAGAAATGAAGCCAGCGTCAATCAAATAGGTCTGCAAATCTTCCAGTTGCTGGGCGCGTTGACTGGCGTACTCGTAGAAGACATTTCGCAGCCCTTCTAGACTGGCCAACTGCAGACGGCAAGTGTAGCGGAAGGAGCGTCGGTTGGCATTGTAAGCTCGGTCATAGCGCACTTGCATGCTCTCGATGCTGTGATTCAACAGACGAATCTGTTGACATGCGCGGCGGAACTTACGATCCAAATGATGGAAGGTAGCTAGTGCGTCGCTAGGGCAAGCCATTATTGTAAGAGAGAAGAAAACACCAATAGTCGACAAAAACGATGTGAACCGTATGATGGCGAATAGTGATATGGCTTAAAACAGATACCGCCCTGCATTTATACAGCCGTGTGGCGCTCGAGTGACACGCTCCCTTCTCAACAACGAATGACATCAAACAACTGACACGCATTGAGCAGTTACTTCATGTCATACTCCCACTGTTAATTGCTTCTGTCACATCTGTCATTCATAACCCGCTGGCCTTAATTGCAATAAACACTTTTAATCGCGACATGCACTGTTCAGCCGCCAAGTGATTAACGTTATAGTGCAAGAGACATGGGCATTTGTGGTTAGCATATTCTCCAATACGTTACAGCTGACAACTTCATCTACCGACAATAATGTAAATGGAAACATGACCAGATATCTTCCACAATCTACATATTCGTGGGTTGCAAATCAACCCAGCCACATACCGATTCAATCACATGCTCAAATTACATGGAAATACAGAAAGATTCGAAATGAACAGAGTTTCTTTCTTGTAACATACATGACCCTTGTGGCAATTATGAAGACTATTTTACCGTGATGATTATTATGGTAACAACTTTAAGGTTGACAATACTATCAAACTCTCTGAAGAAACGTTCGTATCCTGACACTAATAACACATGTAACATGTATTTTTCTACTAGATGTTTGCATTTGAGCATGGGTTGTACAGCACGAGATCAATCATCATCGCACATGATCATTATTTCAAGAAAACAAAGGCTTGAGACTAGACGTTGCATGGGTTTTACTTTCCATGAATTCAATAAAGCAAATATGACCGCGGAATCATAGGGAAGGGTGATAAATGAATAAAATAGTGAAAATGTGACGCGAGAAGACTGCAATACTGACGCAGGAATGCTGGTGTTATTTGTTTTCTGAGATTGAAGTCATGAAACGTAAAGACCACAGGTAATCTTTTGGGAGGATGTGTAGCTCTGAGAAGAGCTGTTTTGAACAACGATTAGGCCTTCAGTACAGCGCGCCGTCATCTTCAGCATCGGAAGCGTCAGAAATGAAGCCAGCGTCAATCAAATGGGTCTGCAAATCTTCCAGTTGTTGGGCGCGTTGACTGGCGTACTCGTAGAAGACATTTCGCAGCCCTTCTAGACTGGCCAACTGCAGACGGCAAGTGTAGCGGAAGGAGCGTCGGTTGGCATTGTAAGCTCGGTCATAGCGCACTTGCATGCTCTCGATGCTGTGATTCAACAGACGAATCTGTTGACATGCGCTGCGGAACTTACGATCCAAATGATGGAAGGTAGCTAGTGCGTCGCTAGGGCAAGCCATTATTGTAAGAGACAAGAAAACAACAATAGTCGACAAAAACGATGTAAACCGTATGATGGCGAATAGTGATATGGCTTAAAACAGATACCGCCCTGCATTTATACAGCCGTGTGGCGCTCGAGTGACACGCTCCCTTCTCAACAACGAATGACATCAGACAACTGACACGCATTGAGCAGTTACTTCATGTCATACTCCCACTGTTAATTGCTTCTGTCACATCTGTCATTCATAACCCGCTGGCCTTAATTGCAATAAACAATTTTAATCGCGACATGCACTGTTCAGCCGCCAAGTGATTAACGTTATAGTGCAAGAGACATGGGCATTTGTGGTTAGCATATTCTCCAATACGTTACAGCTGACAACTTCATCTACCGACAATAATGTAAATGGAAACATGACCAGATATCTTCCACAATCTACATATTCGTGGGTTGATTTGCCAGCCACATACCGATTCAATCTCATGCTCAAATTACATGGAAATACAGAAAGATTCGAAATGAACAGAGTTTCTTTCTTGTAACATACATGACCCTTGTGGCAATTATGAAGACTATTTTACCGTGATGATTATTATGGTAACAACTTTAAGGTTGACAATACTATCAAACTCTCTGAAGAAACGTTCGTATCCTGACACTAATAACACATGTAACATGCATTTTTCTACTAGATGTTTGCATTTGAGCATGGGTTGTACAGCACGAGATCAATCATCATCGCACATGATCATTATTTCAAGAAAACAAAGGCTTGAGACTAGACGTTGCATGGGTTTTACTTTCCATGAATTCAATAAAGCAAATATGACCGCGGAATCATAGGGAAGGGTGATAAATGAATAAAACAGTGAAAATGTGACGCGAGAAGACTGCAATACCGACGCAGGAATGCTGGTGTTATTTGTTTTCTGAGATTGAAGTCATGAAACGTAAAGACCACAGGTAATCTTTTGGGAGGATGTGTAGCTCTGAGAAGAGCTGTTTTGAACAACGATTAGGCCTTCAGTACAGCGCGCCGTCATCTTCAGCATCGGAAGCGTCAGAAATGAAGCCAGCGTCAATCAAATGGGTCTGCAAATCTTCCAGTTGCTGGGCGCGTTGACTGGCGTACTCGTAGAAGACATTTCGCAGCCCTTCTAGACTGGCCAACTGCAGACGACAAGTGTAGCGGAAGGAGCGTCGGTTGGCATTGTAAGCTCGGTCATAGCGCACTTGCATGCTCTCGATGCTGTGATTCAACAGACGAATCTGTTGACATGCGCGGCGGAACTTACGATCCAAATGATGGAAGGTAGCTAGTGCGTCGCTAGGGCAAGCCATTACTGTAAGAGATAAGAAAACACCAATAGTCGACAAAAACGATGTGAACCGTATGATGGCGAATAGTGATATGGCTTAAAACAGATACCGCCCTGCATTTATACAGCCGTGTGGCGCTCGAGTGACACGCTCCCTTCTCAACAACGAATGACATCAAACAACTGACACGCATTGAGCAGTTACTTCATGTCATACTCCCACTGTTAATTGCTTCTGTCACATCTGTCATTCATAACCCGCTGGCCTTAATTGCAATAAACACTTTTAATCGCGACATGCACTGTTCAGCCGCCAAGTGATTAACGTTATAGTGCAAGAGACATGGGCATTTGTGGTTAGCATATTCTCCAATACGTTACAGCTGACAACTTCATCTACCGACAATAATGTAAATGGAAACATGACCAGATATCTTCCACACTCTACATATTCGTGGGGTGATTTGCCAGCCACATACCGATTCAATCACATGCTCAAATTACATGGAAATACAGAAAGATTCGAAATGAACAGAGTTTCTTTCTTGTAACATACATGACCCTTGTGGCAATTATGAAGACTATTTTACCGTGATGATTATTATGGTAACAACTTTAAGGTTGACAATACTATCAAACTCTCTGAAGAAACGTTCGTATCCTGACACTAATAACACGTGTAACATGCATTTTTCTACTAGATGTTTGCATTTGAGCATGGGTTGTACAGCACGAGATCAATCATCATCGCACATGATCATTATTTCAAGAAAACAAAGGCTTGAGACTAGACGTTGCATGGGTTTTACTTTCCATGAATTCAATAAAGCAAATATGACCGCGGAATCATAGGGAAGGGTGATAAATGAATAAAATAGTGAAAATGTGACGCGAGAAGACTGCAATACTGACGCAGGAATGCTGGTGTTATTTGTTTTCTGAGATTGAAGTCATGAAACGTAAAGACCACAGGTAATCTTTTGGGAGGATGTGTAGCTCTGAGAAGAGCTGTTTTGAACAACGATTAGGCCTTCAGTACAGCGCGCCGTCATCTTCAGCATCGGAAGCGTCAGAAATGAAGCCAGCGTCAATCAAATGGGTCTGCAAATCTTCCAGTTGCTGGGCGCGTTGACTGGCGTACTCGTAGAAGACATTTCGCAGCCCTTCTAGACTGGCCAACTGCAGACGGCAAGTGTAGCGGAAGGAGCGTCGGTTGGCATTGTAAGCTCGGTCATAGCGCACTTGCATGCTCTCGATGCTGTGATTCAACAGACGAATCTGTTGACATGCGCGGCGGAACTTACGATCCAAATGATGGAAGGTAGCTAGTGCGTCGCTAGGGCAAGCCATTATTGTAAGAGAGAAGAAAACACCAATAGTCGACAAAAACGATGTGAACCGTATGATGGCGAATAGTGATATGGCTTAAAACAGATACCGCCCTGCATTTATACAGCCGTGTGGCGCTCGAGTGACACGCTCCCTTCTCAACAACGAATGACATCAAACAACTGACACGCATTGAGCAGTTACTTCATGTCATACTCCCACTGTTAATTGCTTCTGTCACATCTGTCATTCATAACCCGCTGGCCTTAATTGCAATAAACACTTTTAATCGCGACATGCACTGTTCAGCCGCCAAGTGATTAACGTTATAGTGCAAGAGACATGGGCATTTGTGGTTAGCATATTCTCCAATACGTTACAGCTGACAACTTCATCTATCGACAATAATGTAAATGGAAACATGACCAGATATCTTCCACAATCTACATATTCGTGGGTTGATTTGCCAGCCACATACCGGTTCAATCACATGCTCAAATTACATGGAAATACAGAAAGATTCGAAATGAACAGAGTTTCTTTCTTGTAACATACATGACCCTTGTGGCAATTATGAAGACTATTTTACCGTGATGATTATTATGGTAACAACTTTAAGGTTGACAATACTATCAAACTCTCTGAAGAAACGTTCGTATCCTGACACTAATAACACATGTAACATGCATTTTTCTACTAGATGTTTGCATTTGAGCATGGGTTGTACAGCACGAGATCAATCATCATCGCACATGATCATTATTTCAAGAAAACAAAGGCTTGAGACTAGACGTTGCATGGGTTTTACTTTCCATGAATTCAATAAAGCAAATATGACCGCGGAATCATAGGGAAGGGTGATAAATGAATAAAATAGTGAAAATGTGACGCGAGAAGACTGCAATACTGACGCAGGAATGCTGGTGTTATTTGTTTTCTGAGATTGAAGTCATGAAACGTAAAGCCCACAGGTAATCTTTTGGGAGGATGTGTAGCTCTGAGAAGAGCTGTTTTGAACAACGATTAGGCCTTCAGTACAGCGCGCCGTCATCTTCAGCATCGGAAGCGTCAGAAATGAAGCCAGCGTCAATCAAATAGGTCTGCAAATCTTCCAGTTGCTGGGCGCGTTGACTGGCGTACTCGTAGAAGACATTTCGCAGCCCTTCTAGACTGGCCAACTGCAGACGGCAAGTGTAGCGGAAGGAGCGTCGGTTGGCATTGTAAGCTCGGTCATAGCGCACTTGCATGCTCTCGATGCTGTGATTCAACAGACGAATCTGTTGACATGCGCGGCGGAACTTACGATCCAAATGATGGAAGGTAGCTAGTGCGTCGCTAGGGCAAGCCATTATTGTAAGAGAGAAGAAAACACCAATAGTCGACAAAAACGATGTGAACCGTATGATGGCGAATAGTGATATGGCTTAAAACAGATACCGCCCTGCATTTATACAGCCGTGTGGCGCTCGAGTGACACGCTCCCTTCTCAACAACGAATGACATCAAACAACTGACACGCATTGAGCAGTTACTTCATGTCATACTCCCACTGTTAATTGCTTCTGTCACATCTGTCATTCATAACCCGCTGGCCTTAATTGCAATAAACACTTTTAATCGCGACATGCACTGTTCAGCCGCCAAGTGATTAACGTTATAGTGCAAGAGACATGGGCATTTGTGGTTAGCATATTCTCCAATACGTTACAGCTGACAACTTCATCTACCGACAATAATGTAAATGGAAACATGACCAGATATCTTCCACAATCTACATATTCGTGGGTTGCAAATCAACCCAGCCACATACCGATTCAATCACATGCTCAAATTACATGGAAATACAGAAAGATTCGAAATGAACAGAGTTTCTTTCTTGTAACATACATGACCCTTGTGGCAATTATGAAGACTATTTTACCGTGATGATTATTATGGTAACAACTTTAAGGTTGACAATACTATCAAACTCTCTGAAGAAACGTTCGTATCCTGACACTAATAACACATGTAACATGTATTTTTCTACTAGATGTTTGCATTTGAGCATGGGTTGTACAGCACGAGATCAATCATCATCGCACATGATCCTTATTTCAAGAAAACAAAGGCTTGAGACTAGACGTTGCATGGGTTTTACTTTCCATGAATTCAATAAAGCAAATATGACCGCGGAATCATAGGGAAGGGTGATAAATGAATAAAATAGTGAAAATGTGACGCGAGAAGACTGCAATACTGACGCAGGAATGCTGGTGTTATTTGTTTTCTGAGATTGAAGTCATGAAACGTAAAGACCACAGGTAATCTTTTGGGAGGATGTGTAGCTCTGAGAAGAGCTGTTTTGAACAACGATTAGGCCTTCAGTACAGCGCGCCGTCATCTTCAGCATCGGAAGCGTCAGAAATGAAGCCAGCGTCAATCAAATGGGTCTGCAAATCTTCCAGTTGTTGGGCGCGTTGACTGGCGTACTCGTAGAAGACATTTCGCAGCCCTTCTAGACTGGCCAACTGCAGACGGCAAGTGTAGCGGAAGGAGCGTCGGTTGGCATTGTAAGCTCGGTCATAGCGCACTTGCATGCTCTCGATGCTGTGATTCAACAGACGAATCTGTTGACATGCGCTGCGGAACTTACGATCCAAATGATGGAAGGTAGCTAGTGCGTCGCTAGGGCAAGCCATTATTGTAAGAGACAAGAAAACAACAATAGTCGACAAAAACGATGTAAACCGTATGATAGCGAATAGTGATATGGCTTAAAACAGATACCGCCCTGCATTTATACAGCCGTGTGGCGCTCGAGTGACACGCTCCCTTCTCAACAACGAATGACATCAGACAACTGACACGCATTGAGCAGTTACTTCATGTCATACTCCCACTGTTAATTGCTTCTGTCACATCTGTCATTCATAACCCGCTGGCCTTAATTGCAATAAACAATTTTAATCGCGACATGCACTGTTCAGCCGCCAAGTGATTAACGTTATAGTGCAAGAGACATGGGCATTTGTGGTTAGCATATTCTCCAATACGTTACAGCTGACAACTTCATCTACCGACAATAATGTAAATGGAAACATGACCAGATATCTTCCACAATCTACATATTCGTGGGTTGATTTGCCAGCCACATACCGATTCAATCTCATGCTCAAATTACATGGAAATACAGAAAGATTCGAAATGAACAGAGTTTCTTTCTTGTAACATACATGACCCTTGTGGCAATTATGAAGACTATTTTACCGTGATGATTATTATGGTAACAACTTTAAGGTTGACAATACTATCAAACTCTCTGAAGAAACGTTCGTATCCTGACACTAATAACACATGTAACATGCATTTTTCTACTAGATGTTTGCATTTGAGCATGGGTTGTACAGCACGAGATCAATCATCATCGCACATGATCATTATTTCAAGAAAACAAAGGCTTGAGACTAGACGTTGCATGGGTTTTACTTTCCATGAATTCAATAAAGCAAATATGACCGCGGAATCATAGGGAAGGGTGATAAATGAATAAAACAGTGAAAATGTGACGCGAGAAGACTGCAATACCGACGCAGGAATGCTGGTGTTATTTGTTTTCTGAGATTGAAGTCATGAAACGTAAAGACCACAGGTAATCTTTTGGGAGGATGTGTAGCTCTGAGAAGAGCTGTTTTGAACAACGATTAGGCCTTCAGTACAGCGCGCCGTCATCTTCAGCATCGGAAGCGTCAGAAATGAAGCCAGCGTCAATCAAATAGGTCTGCAAATCTTCCAGTTGCTGGGCGCGTTGACTGGCGTACTCGTAGAAGACATTTCGCAGCCCTTCTAGACTGGCCAACTGCAGACGGCAAGTGTAGCGGAAGGAGCGTCGGTTGGCATTGTAAGCTCGGTCATAGCGCACTTGCATGCTCTCGATGCTGTGATTCAACAGACGAATCTGTTGACATGCGCGGCGGAACTTACGATCCAAATGATGGAAGGTAGCTAGTGCGTCGCTAGGGCAAGCCATTATTGTAAGAGAGAAGAAAACACCAATAGTCGACAAAAACGATGTGAACCGTATGATGGCGAATAGTGATATGGCTTAAAACAGATACCGCCCTGCATTTATACAGCCGTGTGGCGCTCGAGTGACACGCTCCCTTCTCAACAACGAATGACATCAAACAACTGACACGCATTGAGCAGTTACTTCATGTCATACTCCCACTGTTAATTGCTTCTGTCACATCTGTCATTCATAACCCGCTGGCCTTAATTGCAATAAACACTTTTAATCGCGACATGCACTGTTCAGCCGCCAAGTGATTAACGTTATAGTGCAAGAGACATGGGCATTTGTGGTTAGCATATTCTCCAATACGTTACAGCTGACAACTTCATCTACCGACAATAATGTAAATGGAAACATGACCAGATATCTTCCACAATCTACATATTCGTGGGTTGCAAATCAACCCAGCCACATACCGATTCAATCACATGCTCAAATTACATGGAAATACAGAAAGATTCGAAATGAACAGAGTTTCTTTCTTGTAACATACATGACCCTTGTGGCAATTATGAAGACTATTTTACCGTGATGATTATTATGGTAACAACTTTAAGGTTGACAATACTATCAAACTCTCTGAAGAAACGTTCGTATCCTGACACTAATAACACATGTAACATGTATTTTTCTACTAGATGTTTGCATTTGAGCATGGGTTGTACAGCACGAGATCAATCATCATCGCACATGATCATTATTTCAAGAAAACAAAGGCTTGAGACTAGACGTTGCATGGGTTTTACTTTCCATGAATTCAATAAAGCAAATATGACCGCGGAATCATAGGGAAGGGTGATAAATGAATAAAATAGTGAAAATGTGACGCGAGAAGACTGCAATACTGACGCAGGAATGCTGGTGTTATTTGTTTTCTGAGATTGAAGTCATGAAACGTAAAGACCACAGGTAATCTTTTGGGAGGATGTGTAGCTCTGAGAAGAGCTGTTTTGAACAACGATTAGGCCTTCAGTACAGCGCGCCGTCATCTTCAGCATCGGAAGCGTCAGAAATGAAGCCAGCGTCAATCAAATGGGTCTGCAAATCTTCCAGTTGTTGGGCGCGTTGACTGGCGTACTCGTAGAAGACATTTCGCAGCCCTTCTAGACTGGCCAACTGCAGACGGCAAGTGTAGCGGAAGGAGCGTCGGTTGGCATTGTAAGCTCGGTCATAGCGCACTTGCATGCTCTCGATGCTGTGATTCAACAGACGAATCTGTTGACATGCGCTGCGGAACTTACGATCCAAATGATGGAAGGTAGCTAGTGCGTCGCTAGGGCAAGCCATTATTGTAAGAGACAAGAAAACAACAATAGTCGACAAAAACGATGTAAACCGTATGATGGCGAATAGTGATATGGCTTAAAACAGATACCGCCCTGCATTTATACAGCCGTGTGGCGCTCGAGTGACACGCTCCCTTCTCAACAACGAATGACATCAGACAACTGACACGCATTGAGCAGTTACTTCATGTCATACTCCCACTGTTAATTGCTTCTGTCACATCTGTCATTCATAACCCGCTGGCCTTAATTGCAATAAACAATTTTAATCGCGACATGCACTGTTCAGCCGCCAAGTGATTAACGTTATAGTGCAAGAGACATGGGCATTTGTGGTTAGCATATTCTCCAATACGTTACAGCTGACAACTTCATCTACCGACAATAATGTAAATGGAAACATGACCAGATATCTTCCACAATCTACATATTCGTGGGTTGATTTGCCAGCCACATACCGATTCAATCTCATGCTCAAATTACATGGAAATACAGAAAGATTCGAAATGAACAGAGTTTCTTTCTTGTAACATACATGACCCTTGTGGCAATTATGAAGACTATTTTACCGTGATGATTATTATGGTAACAACTTTAAGGTTGACAATACTATCAAACTCTCTGAAGAAACGTTCGTATCCTGACACTAATAACACATGTAACATGCATTTTTCTACTAGATGTTTGCATTTGAGCATGGGTTGTACAGCACGAGATCAATCATCATCGCACATGATCATTATTTCAAGAAAACAAAGGCTTGAGACTAGACGTTGCATGGGTTTTACTTTCCATGAATTCAATAAAGCAAATATGACCGCGGAATCATAGGGAAGGGTGATAAATGAATAAAACAGTGAAAATGTGACGCGAGAAGACTGCAATACCGACGCAGGAATGCTGGTGTTATTTGTTTTCTGAGATTGAAGTCATGAAACGTAAAGACCACAGGTAATCTTTTGGGAGGATGTGTAGCTCTGAGAAGAGCTGTTTTGAACAACGATTAGGCCTTCAGTACAGCGCGCCGTCATCTTCAGCATCGGAAGCGTCAGAAATGAAGCCAGCGTCAATCAAATGGGTCTGCAAATCTTCCAGTTGCTGGGCGCGTTGACTGGCGTACTCGTAGAAGACATTTCGCAGCCCTTCTAGACTGGCCAACTGCAGACGGCAAGTGTAGCGGAAGGAGCGTCGGTTGGCATTGTAAGCTCGGTCATAGCGCACTTGCATGCTCTCGATGCTGTGATTCAACAGACGAATCTGTTGACATGCGCGGCGGAACTTACGATCCAAATGATGGAAGGTAGCTAGTGCGTCGCTAGGGCAAGCCATTACTGTAAGAGATAAGAAAACACCAATAGTCGACAAAAACGATGTGAACCGTATGATGGCGAATAGTGATATGGCTTAAAACAGATACCGCCCTGCATTTATACAGCCGTGTGGCGCTCGAGTGACACGCTCCCTTCTCAACAACGAATGACATCAAACAACTGACACGCATTGAGCAGTTACTTCATGTCATACTCCCACTGTTAATTGCTTCTGTCACATCTGTCATTCATAACCCGCTGGCCTTAATTGCAATAAACACTTTTAATCGCGACATGCACTGTTCAGCCGCCAAGTGATTAACGTTATAGTGCAAGAGACATGGGCATTTGTGGTTAGCATATTCTCCAATACGTTACAGCTGACAACTTCATCTACCGACAATAATGTAAATGGAAACATGACCAGATATCTTCCACACTCTACATATTCGTGGGGTGATTTGCCAGCCACATACCGATTCAATCACATGCTCAAATTACATGGAAATACAGAAAGATTCGAAATGAACAGAGTTTCTTTCTTGTAACATACATGACCCTTGTGGCAATTATGAAGACTATTTTACCGTGATGATTATTATGGTAACAACTTTAAGGTTGACAATACTATCAAACTCTCTGAAGAAACGTTCGTATCCTGACACTAATAACACGTGTAACATGCATTTTTCTACTAGATGTTTGCATTTGAGCATGGGTTGTACAGCACGAGATCAATCATCATCGCACATGATCATTATTTCAAGAAAACAAAGGCTTGAGACTAGACGTTGCATGGGTTTTACTTTCCATGAATTCAATAAAGCAAATATGACCGCGGAATCATAGGGAAGGGTGATAAATGAATAAAATAGTGAAAATGTGACGCGAGAAGACTGCAATACTGACGCAGGAATGCTGGTGTTATTTGTTTTCTGAGATTGAAGTCATGAAACGTAAAGACCACAGGTAATCTTTTGGGAGGATGTGTAGCTCTGAGAAGAGCTGTTTTGAACAACGATTAGGCCTTCAGTACAGCGCGCCGTCATCTTCAGCATCGGAAGCGTCAGAAATGAAGCCAGCGTCAATCAAATGGGTCTGCAAATCTTCCAGTTGCTGGGCGCGTTGACTGGCGTACTCGTAGAAGACATTTCGCAGCCCTTCTAGACTGGCCAACTGCAGACGGCAAGTGTAGCGGAAGGAGCGTCGGTTGGCATTGTAAGCTCGGTCATAGCGCACTTGCATGCTCTCGATGCTGTGATTCAACAGACGAATCTGTTGACATGCGCGGCGGAACTTACGATCCAAATGATGGAAGGTAGCTAGTGCGTCGCTAGGGCAAGCCATTATTGTAAGAGAGAAGAAAACACCAATAGTCGACAAAAACGATGTGAACCGTATGATGGCGAATAGTGATATGGCTTAAAACAGATACCGCCCTGCATTTATACAGCCGTGTGGCGCTCGAGTGACACGCTCCCTTCTCAACAACGAATGACATCAAACAACTGACACGCATTGAGCAGTTACTTCATGTCATACTCCCACTGTTAATTGCTTCTGTCACATCTGTCATTCATAACCCGCTGGCCTTAATTGCAATAAACACTTTTAATCGCGACATGCACTGTTCAGCCGCCAAGTGATTAACGTTATAGTGCAAGAGACATGGGCATTTGTGGTTAGCATATTCTCCAATACGTTACAGCTGACAACTTCATCTATCGACAATAATGTAAATGGAAACATGACCAGATATCTTCCACAATCTACATATTCGTGGGTTGATTTGCCAGCCACATACCGGTTCAATCACATGCTCAAATTACATGGAAATACAGAAAGATTCGAAATGAACAGAGTTTCTTTCTTGTAACATACATGACCCTTGTGGCAATTATGAAGACTATTTTACCGTGATGATTATTATGGTAACAACTTTAAGGTTGACAATACTATCAAACTCTCTGAAGAAACGTTCGTATCCTGACACTAATAACACATGTAACATGCATTTTTCTACTAGATGTTTGCATTTGAGCATGGGTTGTACAGCACGAGATCAATCATCATCGCACATGATCATTATTTCAAGAAAACAAAGGCTTGAGACTAGACGTTGCATGGGTTTTACTTTCCATGAATTCAATAAAGCAAATATGACCGCGGAATCATAGGGAAGGGTGATAAATGAATAAAATAGTGAAAATGTGACGCGAGAAGACTGCAATACTGACGCAGGAATGCTGGTGTTATTTGTTTTCTGAGATTGAAGTCATGAAACGTAAAGCCCACAGGTAATCTTTTGGGAGGATGTGTAGCTCTGAGAAGAGCTGTTTTGAACAACGATTAGGCCTTCAGTACAGCGCGCCGTCATCTTCAGCATCGGAAGCGTCAGAAATGAAGCCAGCGTCAATCAAATAGGTCTGCAAATCTTCCAGTTGCTGGGCGCGTTGACTGGCGTACTCGTAGAAGACATTTCGCAGCCCTTCTAGACTGGCCAACTGCAGACGGCAAGTGTAGCGGAAGGAGCGTCGGTTGGCATTGTAAGCTCGGTCATAGCGCACTTGCATGCTCTCGATGCTGTGATTCAACAGACGAATCTGTTGACATGCGCGGCGGAACTTACGATCCAAATGATGGAAGGTAGCTAGTGCGTCGCTAGGGCAAGCCATTATTGTAAGAGAGAAGAAAACACCAATAGTCGACAAAAACGATGTGAACCGTATGATGGCGAATAGTGATATGGCTTAAAACAGATACCGCCCTGCATTTATACAGCCGTGTGGCGCTCGAGTGACACGCTCCCTTCTCAACAACGAATGACATCAAACAACTGACACGCATTGAGCAGTTACTTCATGTCATACTCCCACTGTTAATTGCTTCTGTCACATCTGTCATTCATAACCCGCTGGCCTTAATTGCAATAAACACTTTTAATCGCGACATGCACTGTTCAGCCGCCAAGTGATTAACGTTATAGTGCAAGAGACATGGGCATTTGTGGTTAGCATATTCTCCAATACGTTACAGCTGACAACTTCATCTACCGACAATAATGTAAATGGAAACATGACCAGATATCTTCCACAATCTACATATTCGTGGGTTGCAAATCAACCCAGCCACATACCGATTCAATCACATGCTCAAATTACATGGAAATACAGAAAGATTCGAAATGAACAGAGTTTCTTTCTTGTAACATACATGACCCTTGTGGCAATTATGAAGACTATTTTACCGTGATGATTATTATGGTAACAACTTTAAGGTTGACAATACTATCAAACTCTCTGAAGAAACGTTCGTATCCTGACACTAATAACACATGTAACATGTATTTTTCTACTAGATGTTTGCATTTGAGCATGGGTTGTACAGCACGAGATCAATCATCATCGCACATGATCATTATTTCAAGAAAACAAAGGCTTGAGACTAGACGTTGCATGGGTTTTACTTTCCATGAATTCAATAAAGCAAATATGACCGCGGAATCATAGGGAAGGGTGATAAATGAATAAAATAGTGAAAATGTGACGCGAGAAGACTGCAATACTGACGCAGGAATGCTGGTGTTATTTGTTTTCTGAGATTGAAGTCATGAAACGTAAAGACCACAGGTAATCTTTTGGGAGGATGTGTAGCTCTGAGAAGAGCTGTTTTGAACAACGATTAGGCCTTCAGTACAGCGCGCCGTCATCTTCAGCATCGGAAGCGTCAGAAATGAAGCCAGCGTCAATCAAATGGGTCTGCAAATCTTCCAGTTGTTGGGCGCGTTGACTGGCGTACTCGTAGAAGACATTTCGCAGCCCTTCTAGACTGGCCAACTGCAGACGGCAAGTGTAGCGGAAGGAGCGTCGGTTGGCATTGTAAGCTCGGTCATAGCGCACTTGCATGCTCTCGATGCTGTGATTCAACAGACGAATCTGTTGACATGCGCTGCGGAACTTACGATCCAAATGATGGAAGGTAGCTAGTGCGTCGCTAGGGCAAGCCATTATTGTAAGAGACAAGAAAACAACAATAGTCGACAAAAACGATGTAAACCGTATGATGGCGAATAGTGATATGGCTTAAAACAGATACCGCCCTGCATTTATACAGCCGTGTGGCGCTCGAGTGACACGCTCCCTTCTCAACAACGAATGACATCAGACAACTGACACGCATTGAGCAGTTACTTCATGTCATACTCCCACTGTTAATTGCTTCTGTCACATCTGTCATTCATAACCCGCTGGCCTTAATTGCAATAAACAATTTTAATCGCGACATGCACTGTTCAGCCGCCAAGTGATTAACGTTATAGTGCAAGAGACATGGGCATTTGTGGTTAGCATATTCTCCAATACGTTACAGCTGACAACTTCATCTACCGACAATAATGTAAATGGAAACATGACCAGATATCTTCCACAATCTACATATTCGTGGGTTGATTTGCCAGCCACATACCGATTCAATCTCATGCTCAAATTACATGGAAATACAGAAAGATTCGAAATGAACAGAGTTTCTTTCTTGTAACATACATGACCCTTGTGGCAATTATGAAGACTATTTTACCGTGATGATTATTATGGTAACAACTTTAAGGTTGACAATACTATCAAACTCTCTGAAGAAACGTTCGTATCCTGACACTAATAACACATGTAACATGCATTTTTCTACTAGATGTTTGCATTTGAGCATGGGTTGTACAGCACGAGATCAATCATCATCGCACATGATCATTATTTCAAGAAAACAAAGGCTTGAGACTAGACGTTGCATGGGTTTTACTTTCCATGAATTCAATAAAGCAAATATGACCGCGGAATCATAGGGAAGGGTGATAAATGAATAAAACAGTGAAAATGTGACGCGAGAAGACTGCAATACCGACGCAGGAATGCTGGTGTTATTTGTTTTCTGAGATTGAAGTCATGAAACGTAAAGACCACAGGTAATCTTTTGGGAGGATGTGTAGCTCTGAGAAGAGCTGTTTTGAACAACGATTAGGCCTTCAGTACAGCGCGCCGTCATCTTCAGCATCGGAAGCGTCAGAAATGAAGCCAGCGTCAATCAAATGGGTCTGCAAATCTTCCAGTTGCTGGGCGCGTTGACTGGCGTACTCGTAGAAGACATTTCGCAGCCCTTCTAGACTGGCCAACTGCAGACGGCAAGTGTAGCGGAAGGAGCGTCGGTTGGCATTGTAAGCTCGGTCATAGCGCACTTGCATGCTCTCGATGCTGTGATTCAACAGACGAATCTGTTGACATGCGCGGCGGAACTTACGATCCAAATGATGGAAGGTAGCTAGTGCGTCGCTAGGGCAAGCCATTACTGTAAGAGATAAGAAAACACCAATAGTCGACAAAAACGATGTGAACCGTATGATGGCGAATAGTGATATGGCTTAAAACAGATACCGCCCTGCATTTATACAGCCGTGTGGCGCTCGAGTGACACGCTCCCTTCTCAACAACGAATGACATCAAACAACTGACACGCATTGAGCAGTTACTTCATGTCATACTCCCACTGTTAATTGCTTCTGTCACATCTGTCATTCATAACCCGCTGGCCTTAATTGCAATAAACACTTTTAATCGCGACATGCACTGTTCAGCCGCCAAGTGATTAACGTTATAGTGCAAGAGACATGGGCATTTGTGGTTAGCATATTCTCCAATACGTTACAGCTGACAACTTCATCTACCGACAATAATGTAAATGGAAACATGACCAGATATCTTCCACACTCTACATATTCGTGGGGTGATTTGCCAGCCACATACCGATTCAATCACATGCTCAAATTACATGGAAATACAGAAAGATTCGAAATGAACAGAGTTTCTTTCTTGTAACATACATGACCCTTGTGGCAATTATGAAGACTATTTTACCGTGATGATTATTATGGTAACAACTTTAAGGTTGACAATACTATCAAACTCTCTGAAGAAACGTTCGTATCCTGACACTAATAACACATGTAACATGCATTTTTCTACTAGATGTTTGCATTTGAGCATGGGTGGTACAGCACGAGATCAATCATCATCGCACATGATCATTATTTCAAGAAAACAAAGGCTTGAGACTAGACGTTGCATGGGTTTTACTTTCCATGAATTCAATAAAGCAAATATGACCGCGGAATCATAGGGAAGGGTGATAAATGAATAAAATAGTGAAAATGTGACGCGAGAAGACTGCAATAGTGACGCAGGAATGCTGGTGTTATTTGTTTTCTGAGATTGAAGTCATGAAACGTAAAGACCACAGGTAATCTTTTGGGAGGATGTGTAGCTCTGAGAAGAGCTGTTTTGAACAACGATTAGGCCTTCAGTACAGCGCGCCGTCATCTTCAGCATCGGAAGCGTCAGAAATGAAGCCAGCGTCAATCAAATGCGTCTGCAAATCTTCCAGTTGCTGGGCGCGTTGACTGGCGTACTCGTAGAAGACATTTCGCAGCCCTTCTAGACTGGCCAACTGCAGACGGCAAGTGTAGCGGAAGGAGCGTCGGTTGGCATTGTAAGCTCGGTCATAGCGCACTTGCATGCTCTCGATGCTGTGATTCAACAGACGAATCTGTTGACATGCGCGGCGGAACTTACGATCCAAATGATGGAAGGTAGCTAGTGCGTCGCTAGGGCAAGCCATTACTGTAAGAGATAAGAAAACACCAATAGTCGACAAAAACGATGTGAACCGTATGATGGCGAATAGTGATATGGCTTAAAACAGATACCGCCCTGCATTTATACAGCCGTGTGGCGCTCGAGTGACACGCTCCCTTCTCAACAACGAATGACATCAAACAACTGACACGCATTGAGCAGTTACTTCATGTCATACTCCCACTGTTAATTGCTTCTGTCACATCTGTCATTCATAACCCGCTGGCCTTAATTGCAATAAACAATTTTAATCGCGACATGCACTGTTCAGCCGCCAAGTGATTAACGTTATAGTGCAAGAGACATGGGCATTTGTGGTTAGCATATTCTCCAATACGTTACAGCTGACAACTTCATCTACCGACAATAATGTAAATGGAAACATGACCAGATATCTTCCACACTCTACATATTCGTGGGTTGATTTGCCAGCCACATACCGATTCAATCACATGCTCAAATTACATGGAAATACAGAAAGATTCGAAATGAACAGAGTTTCTTTCTTGTAACATACATGACCCTTGTGGCAATTATGAAGACTATTTTACCGTGATGATTATTATGGTAACAACTTTAAGGTTGACAATACTATCAAACTCTCTGAAGAAACGTTCGTATCCTGACACTAATAACACATGTAACATGCATTTTTCTACTAGATGTTTGCATTTGAGCATGGGTTGTACAGCACGAGATCAATAATCATCGCACATGATCATTATTTCAAGAAAACAAAGGCTTGAGACTAGACGTTGCATGGGTTTTACTTTCATGAATTCAATAAAGCAAATATGACCGCGGAATCATAGGGAAGGGTGATAAATGAATAAAATAGTGAAAATGTGACGCGAGAAGACTGCAATACTGACGCAGGAATGCTGGTGTTATTTGTTTTCTGAGATTGAAGTCATGAAACGTAAAGACCACAGGTAATCTTTTGGGAGGATGTGTAGCTCTGAGAAGAGCTGTTTTGAACAACGATTAGGCCTTCAGTACAGCGCGCCGTCATCTTCAGCATCGGAAGCGTCAGAAATGAAGCCAGCGTCAATCAAATGCGTCTGCAAATCTTCCAGTTGCTGGGCGCGTTGACTGGCGTACTCGTAGAAGACATTTCGCAGCCCTTCTAGACTGGCCAACTGCAGACGGCAAGTGTAGCGGAAGGAGCGTCGGTTGGCATTGTAAGCTCGGTCATAGCGCACTTGCATGCTCTCGATGCTGTGATTCAACAGACGAATCTGTTGACATGCGCGGCGGAACTTACGATCCAAATGATGGAAGGTAGCTAGTGCGTCGCTAGGGCAAGCCATTACTGTAAGAGATAAGAAAACACCAATAGTCGACAAAAACGATGTGAACCGTATGATGGCGAATAGTGATATGGCTTAAAACAGATACCGCCCTGCATTTATACAGCCGTGTGGCGCTCGAGTGACACGCTCCCTTCTCAACAACGAATGACATCAAACAACTGACACGCATTGAGCAGTTACTTCATGTCATACTCCCACTGTTAATTGCTTCTGTCACATCTGTCATTCATAACCCGCTGGCCTTAATTGCAATAAACAATTTTAATCGCGACATGCACTGTTCAGCCGCCAAGTGATTAACGTTATAGTGCAAGAGACATGGGCATTTGTGGTTAGCATATTCTCCAATACGTTACAGCTGACAACTTCATCTACCGACTATAATGTAAATGCAAACATGACCAGATATCTTCCACAATCTACATATTCGTGGGTTGATTTGCCAGCCACATACCGATTCAATCACATGCTCAAATTACATAGAAATACAGAAAGATTCGAAATGAACAGAGTTTCTTTCTTGTAACATACATGACCCTTGTGGCAATTATGAAGACTATTTTACCGTGATGATTATTATGGTAACAACTTTAAGGTTGACAATACTATCAAACTCTCTGAAGAAACGTTCGTATCCTGACACTAATAACACATGTAACATGCATTTTTCTACTAGATGTTTGCATTTGAGCATGGGTTGTACAGCACGAGATCAATCATCATCGCACATGATCATTATTTCAAGAAAACAAAGGCTTGAGACTAGACGTTGCATGGGTTTTACTTTCCATGAATTCAATAAAGCAAATATGACCGCGGAATCATAGGGAAGGGTGATAAATGAATAAAATAGTGAAAATGTGACGCGAGAAGACTGCAATACTGACGCAGGAATGCTGGTGTTATTTGTTTTCTGAGATTGAAGTCATGAAACGTAAAGACCACAGGTAATCTTTTGGGAGGATGTGTAGCTCTGAGAAGAGCTGTTTTGAACAACGATTAGGCCTTCAGTACAGCGCGCCGTCATCTTCAGCATCGGAAGCGTCAGAAATGAAGCCAGCTTCAATCAAATGCGTCTGCAAATCTTCCAGTTGCTGGGCGCGTTGACTGGCGTACTCGTAGAAGACATTTCGCAGCCCTTCTAGACTGGCCAACTGCAGACGGCAAGTGTAGCGGAAGGAGCGTCGGTTGGCATTGTAAGCTCGGTCATAGCGCACTTGCATGCTCTCGATGCTGTGATTCAACAGACGAATCTGTTGACATGCGCGGCGGAACTTACGATCCAAATGATGGAAGGTAGCTAGTGCGTCGCTAGGGCAAGCCATTACTGTAAGAGATAAGAAAACACCAATAGTCGACAAAAACGATGTGAACCGTATGATGGCGAATAGTGATATGGCTTAAAACAGATACCGCCCTGCATTTATACAGCCGTGTGGCGCTCGAGTGACACGCTCCCTTCTCAACAACGAATGACATCAAACAACTGACACGCATTGAGCAGTTACTTCATGTCATACTCCCACTGTTAATTGCTTCTGTCACATCTGTCATTCATAACCCGCTGGCCTTAATTGCAATAAACAATTTTAATCGCGACATGCACTGTTCAGCCGCCAAGTGATTAACGTTATAGTGCAAGAGACA
The DNA here is from genome assembly GCA_964019135.1 of Arenicola marina. NCBI lineage: Eukaryota > Metazoa > Annelida > Polychaeta > Arenicolidae > Arenicola > Arenicola marina. The sequence goes on along the minus strand of OZ025254.1, from coordinate 4,206,817 downwards.
TGGGCATTTGTGGTTAGCATATTCTCCAATACGTTACAGCTGACAACTTCATCTACCGACAATAATGTAAATGGAAACATGACCAGATATCTTCCACAATCTACATATTCGTGGCTTGATTTGCCAGCCACATACCGATTCAATCACATGCTCAAATTACATGGAAATACAGAAAGATTCGAAATGAACAGAGTTTCTTTCTTGTAACATACATGACCCTTGTGGCAATTATGAAGACTATTTTACCGTGATGATTATTATGGTAACAACTTTAAGGTTGACAATACTATCAAACTCTCTGAAGAAACGTTCGTATCCTGACACTAATAACACATGTAACATGCATTTTTCTACTAGATGTTTGCATTTGAGCATTGGTTGTACAGCACGAGATCAATCATCATCGCACATGATCATTATTTCAAGAAAACAAAGGCTTGAGACTAGACGTTGCATGGGTTTTACTTTCCATGAATTCAATAAAGCAAATATGACCGCGGAATCATAGGGAAGGGTGATAAATGAATAAAATAGTGAAAATGTGACGCGAGAAGACTGCAATACTGACGCAGGAATGCTGGTGTTATTTGTTTTCTGAGATTGAAGTCATGAAACGTAAAGACCACAGGTAATCTTTTGGGAGGATGTGTAGCTCTGAGAAGAGCTGTTTTGAACAACGATTAGGCCTTCAGTACAGCGCGCCGTCATCTTCAGCATCGGAAGCGTCAGAAATGAAGCCAGCGTCAATCAAATGGGTCTGCAAATCTTCCAGTTGCTGGGCGCGTTGACTGGCGTACTCGTAGAAGACATTTCGCAGCCCTTCTAGACTGGCCAATTGCAGACGGCAAGTGTAGCGGAAGGAGCGTCGGTTGGCATTGTAAGCTCGGTCATAGCGCACTTGCATGCTCTCGATGCTGTGATTCAACAGACGAATCTGTTGACATGCGCGGCGGAACTTACGATCCAAATGATGGAAGGTAGCTAGTGCGTCGCTAGGGCAAGCCATTATTGTAAGAGAGAAGAAAACACCAATAGTCGACAAAAACGATGTGAACCGTATGATGGCGAATAGTGATATGGCTTAAAACAGATACCGCCCTGCATTTATACAGCCGTGTGGCGCTCGAGTGACACGCTCCCTTCTCAACAACGAATGACATCAAACAACTGACACGCATTGAGCAGTTACTTCATGTCATACTCCCACTGTTAATTGCTTCTGTCACATCTGTCATTCATAACCCGCTGGCCTTAATTGCAATAAACACTTTTAATCGCGACATGCACTGTTCAGCCGCCAAGTGATTAACGTTATAGTGCAAGAGACATGGGCATTTGTGGTTAGCATATTCTCCAATACGTTACAGCTGACAACTTCATCTACCGACAATAATGTAAATGGAAACATGACCAGATATCTTCCACAATCTACATATTCGTGGGTTGATTTGCCAGCCACATACCGGTTCAATCACATGCTCAAATTACATGGAAATACAGAAAGATTCGAAATGAACAGAGTTTCTTTCTTGTAACATACATGACCCTTGTGGCAATTATGAAGACTATTTTACCGTGATGATTATTATGGTAACAACTTTAAGGTTGACAATACTATCAAACTCTCTGAAGAAACGTTCGTATCCTGACACTAATAACACATGTAACATGCATTTTTCTACTAGATGTTTGCATTTGAGCATGGGTTGTACAGCACGAGATCAATAATCATCGCACATGATCATTATTTCAAGAAAACAAAGGCTTGAGACTAGACGTTGCTTGGGTTTTACTTTCCATGAATTCAATAAAGCAAATATGACCGCGGAATCATAGGGAAGGGTGATAAATGAATAAAATAGTGAAAATGTGACGCGAGAAGACTGCAATACTGACGCAGGAATGCTGGTGTTATTTGTTTTCTGAGATTGAAGTCATGAAACGTAAAGACCACAGGTAATCTTTTGGGAGGATGTGTAGCTCTGAGAAGAGCTGTTTTGAACAACGATTAGGCCTTCAGTACAGCGCGCCGTCATCTTCAGCATCGGAAGCGTCAGAAATGAAGCCAGCGTCAATCAAATGGGTCTGCAAATCTTCCAGTTGCTGGGCGCGTTGACTGGCGTACTCGTAGAAGACATTTCGCAGCCCTTCTAGACTGGCCAACTGCAGACGGCAAGTGTAGCGGAAGGAGCGTCGGTTGGCATTGTAAGCTCGGTCATAGCGCACTTGCATGCTCTCGATGCTGTGATTCAACAGACGAATCTGTTGACATGCGCGGCGGAACTTACGATCCAAATGATGGAAGGTAGCTAGTGCGTCGCTAGGGCAAGCCATTATTGTAAGAGACAAGAAAACACCAATAGTCGACAAAAACGATGTGAACCGTATGATGGCGAATAGTGATATGGCTTAAAACAGATACCGCCCTGCATTTATACAGCCGTGTGGCGCTCGAGTGACACGCTCCCTTCTCAACAACGAATGACATCAAACAACTGACACGCATTGAGCAGTTACTTCATGTCATACTCCCACTGTTAATTGCTTCTGTCACATCTGTCATTCATAACCCGCTGGCCTTAATTGCAATAAACACTTTTAATCGCGACATGCACTGTTCAGCCGCCAAGTGATTAACGTTATAGTGCAAGAGACATGGGCATTTGTGGTTAGCATATTCTCCAATACGTTACAGCTGACAACTTCATCTACCGACAATAATGTAAATGGAAACATGACCAGATATCTTCCACAATCTACATATTCGTGGGTTGATTTGCCAGCCACATACCGGTTCAATCACATGCTCAAATTACATGGAAATACAGAAAGATTCGAAATGAACAGAGTTTCTTTCTTGTAACATACATGACCCTTGTGGCAATTATGAAGACTATTTTACCGTGATGATTATTATGGTAACAACTTTAAGGTTGACAATACTATCAAACTCTCTGAAGAAACGTTCGTATCCTGACACTAATAACACATGTAACATGCATTTGTCTACTAGATGTTTGCATTTGAGCATTGGTTGTACAGCACGAGATCAATCATCATCGCACATGATCATTATTTCAAGAAAACAAAGGCTTGAGACTAGACGTTGCATGGGTTTTACTTTCCATGAATTCAATAAAGCAAATATGACCTCGGAATCATAGGGAAGGGTGATAAATGAATAAAATAGTGAAAATGTGACGCGAGAAGACTGCAATACTGACGCAGGAATGCTGGTGTTATTTGTTTTCTGAGATTGAAGTCATGAAACGTAAAGACCACAGGTAATCTTTTGGAAGGATGTGTAGCTCTGAGAAGAGCTGTTTTGAACAACGATTAGGCCTTCAGTACAGCGCGCCGTCATCTTCAGCATCGGAAGCGTCAGAAATGAAGCCAGCGTCAATCAAATTGGTCTGCAAATCTTCCAGTTGCTGGGCGCGTTGACTGGCGTACTCGTAGAAGACATTTCGCAGCCCTTCTAGACTGGCCAACTGCAGACGGCAAGTGTAGCGGAAGGAGCGTCGGTTGGCATTGTAAGCTCGGTCATAGCGCACTTGCATGCTCTCGATGCTGTGATTCAACAGACGAATCTGTTGACATGCGCGGCGGAACTTACGATCCAAATGATGGAAGGTAGCTAGTGCATCGCTAGGGCAAGCCATTATTGTAAGAGATAAGAAAACACCAATAGTCGACAAAAACGATGTGAACCGTATGATGGCGAATAGTGATATGGCTTAAAACAGATACCGCCCTGCATTTATACAGCCGTGTGGCGCTCGAGTGACACGCTCCCTTCTCAACAACGAATGACATCAAACAACTGACACGCATTGAGCAGTTACTTCATGTCATACTCCCACTGTTAATTGCTTCTGTCACATCTGTCATTCATAACCCGCTGGCCTTAATTGCAATAAACACTTTTAATCGCGACATGCACTGTTCAGCCGCCAAGTGATTAACATTATAGTGCAAGAGACATGGGCATTTGTGGTTAGCATATTCTCCAATACGTTACAGCTGACAACTTCATCTACCGACAATAATGTAAATGGAAACATGACCAGATATCTTCCACAATCTACATATTCGTGGCTTGATTTGCCAGCCACATACCGATTCAATCACATGCTCAAATTACATGGAAATACAGAAAGATTCGAAATGAACAGAGTTTCTTTCTTGTAACATACATGACCCTTGTGGCAATTATGAAGACTATTTTACCGTGATGATTATTATGGTAACAACTTTAAGGTTGACAATACTATCAAACTCTCTGAAGAAACGTTCGTATCCTGACACTAATAACACATGTAACATGCATTTTTCTACTAGATGTTTGCATTTGAGCATGGGTTGTACAGCACGAGATCAATCATCATCGCACATGATCATTATTTCAAGAAAACAAAGGCTTGAGACTAGACGTTGCATGGGTTTTACTTTCCATGAATTCAATAAAGCAAATATGACCGCGGAATCATAGGGAAGGGTGATAAATGAATAAAATAGTGAAAATGTGACGCGAGAAGACTGCAATACTGACGCAGGAATGCTGGTGTTATTTGTTTTCTGAGATTGAAGTCATGAAACGTAAAGACCACAGGTAATCTTTTGGGAGGATGTGTAGCTCTGAGAAGAGCTGTTTTGAACAACGATTAGGCCTTCAGTACAGCGCGCCGTCATCTTCAGCATCGGAAGCGTCAGAAATGAAGCCAGCGTCAATCAAATAGGTCTGCAAATCTTCCAGTTGCTGGGCGCGTTGACTGGCGTACTCGTAGAAGACATTTCGCAGCCCTTCTAGACTGGCCAACTGCAGACGGCAAGTGTAGCGGAAGGAGCGTCGGTTGGCATTGTAAGCTCGGTCATAGCGCACTTGCATGCTCTCGATGCTGTGATTCAACAGACGAATCTGTTGACATGCGCGGCGGAACTTACGATCCAAATGATGGAAGGTAGCTAGTGCGTCGCTAGGGCAAGCCATTATTGTAAGAGACAAGAAAACACCAATAGTCGACAAAAACGATGTGAACCGTATGATGGCGAATAGTGATATGGCTTAAAACAGATACCGCCCTGCATTTATGCAGCCGTGTGGCGCTCGAGTGACACGCTCCCTTCTCAACAACGAATGACATCAAACAACTGACACGCATTGAGCAGTTACTTCATGTCATACTCCCACTGTTAATTGCTTCTGTCACATCTGTCATTCATAACCCGCTGGCCCTAATTGCAATAAACACTTTTAATCGCGACATGCACTGTTCAGCCGCCAAGTGATTAACGTTATAGTGCAAGAGACATGGGCATTTGTGGTTAGCATATTCTCCAATACGTTACAGCTGACAACTTCATCTACCGACAATAATGTAAATGGAAACATGACCAGATATCTTCCACAATCTACATATTCGTGGGTTGATTTGCCAGCCACATACCGATTCAATCACATGCTCAAATTACATGGAAATACAGAAAGATTCGAAATGAACAGAGTTTCTTTCTTGTAACATACATGACCCTTGTGGCAATTATGAAGACTATTTTACCGTGATGATTATTATGGTAACAACTTTAAGGTTGACAATACTATCAAACTCTCTGAAGAAACGTTCGTATCCTGACACTAATAACACATGTAACATGCATTTTTCTACTAGATGTTTGCATTTGAGCATGGGTTGTACAGCACGAGATCAATCATCATCGCACATGATCATTATTTCAAGAAAACAAAGGCTTGAGACTAGACGTTGCATGGGTTTTACTTTCCATGAATTCAATAAAGCAAATATGACCGCGGAATCATAGGGAAGGGTGATAAATGAATAAAATAGTGAAAATGTGACGCGAGAAGACTGCAATACTGACGCAGGAATGCTGGTGTTATTTGTTTTCTGAGATTGAAGTCATGAAACGTAAAGACCACAGGTAATCTTTTGGGAGGATGTGTAGCTCTGAGAAGAGCTGTTTTGAACAACGATTAGGCCTTCAGTACAGCGCGCCGTCATCTTCAGCATCGGAAGCGTCAGAAATGAAGCCAGCGTCAATCAAATGGGTCTGCAAATCTTCCAGTTGCTGGGCGCGTTGACTGGCGTACTCGTAGAAGACATTTCGCAGCCCTTCTAGACTGGCCAACTGCAGACGGCAAGTGTAGCGGAAGGAGCGTCGGTTGGCATTGTAAGCTCGGTCATAGCGCACTTGCATGCTCTCGATGCTGTGATTCAACAGACGAATCTGTTGACATGCGCGGCGGAACTTACGATCCAAATGATGGAAGGTAGCTAGTGCGTCGCTAGGGCAAGCCATTATTGTAAGAGACAAGAAAACACCAATAGTCGACAAAAACGATGTGAACCGTATGATGGCGAATAGTGATATGGCTTAAAACAGATACCGCCCTGCATTTATACAGCCGTGTGGCGCTCGAGTGACACGCTCCCTTCTCAACAACGAATGACATCAAACAACTGACACGCATTGAGCAGCTACTTCATGTCATACTCCCACTGTTAATTGCTTCTGTCACATCTGTCATTCATAACCCGCTGGCCTTAATTGCAATAAACACTTTTAATCGCGACATGCACTGTTCAGCCGCCAAGTGATTAACGTTATAGTGCAAGAGACATGGGCATTTGTGGTTAGCATATTCTCCAATACGTTACAGCTGACAACTTCATCTACCGACAATAATGTAAATGGAAACATGACCAGATATCTTCCACAATCTACATATTCGTGGCTTGATTTGCCAGCCACATACCGATTCAATCACATGCTCAAATTACATGGAAATACAGAAAGATTCGAAATGAACAGAGTTTCTTTCTTGTAACATACATGACCCTTGTGGCAAATATGAAGACTATTTTACCGTGATGATTATTATGGTAACAACTTTAAGGTTGACAATACTATCAAACTCTCTGAAGAAACGTTCGTATCCTGACACTAATAACACATGTAACATGCATTTTTCTACTAGATGTTTGCATTTGAGCATGGGTTGTACAGCACGAGATCAATCATCATCGCACATGATCATTATTTCAAGAAAACAAAGGCTTGAGACTAGACGTTGCATGGGTTTTACTTTCCATGAATTCAATAAAGCAAATATGACCGCGGAATCATAGGGAAGGGTGATAAATGAATAAAATAGTGAAAATGTGACGCGAGAAGACTGCAATACTGACGCAGGAATGCTGGTGTTATTTGTTTTCTGAGATTGAAGTCATGAAACGTAAAGACCACAGGTAATCTTTTGGGAGGATGTGTAGCTCTGAGAAGAGCTGTTTTGAACAACGATTAGGCCTTCAGTACAGCGCGCCGTCATCTTCAGCATCGGAAGCGTCAGAAATGAAGCCAGCGTCAATCAAATGGGTCTGCAAATCTTCCAGTTGCCGGGCGCGTTGACTGGCGTACTCGTAGAAGACATTTCGCAGCCCTTCTAGACTGGCCAACTGCAGACGGCAAGTGTAGCGGAAGGAGCGTCGGTTGGCATTGTAAGCTCGGTCATAGCGCACTTGCATGCTCTCGATGCTGTGATTCAACAGACGAATCTGTTGACATGCGCGGCGGAACTTACGATCCAAATGATGGAAGGTAGCTAGTGCGTCGCTAGGGCAAGCCATTATTGTAAGAGACAAGAAAACACCAATAGTCGACAAAAACGATGTGAACCGTATGATGGCGAATAGTGATATGGCTTAAAACAGATACCGCCCTGCATTTATACAGCCGTGTGGCGCTCGAGTGACACGCTCCCTTCTCAACAACGAATGACATCAAACAACTGACACGCATTGAGCAGCTACTTCATGTCATACTCCCACTGTTAATTGCTTCTGTCACATCTGTCATTCATAACCCGCTGGCCTTAATTGCAATAAACACTTTTAATCGCGACATGCACTGTTCAGCCGCCAAGTGATTAACGTTATAGTGCAAGAGACATGGGCATTTGTGGTTAGCATATTCTCCAATACGTTACAGCTGACAACTTCATCTACCGACAATAATGTAAATGGAAACATGACCAGATATCTTCCACAATCTACATATTCGTGGCTTGATTTGCCAGCCACATACCGATTCAATCACATGCTCAAATTACATGGAAATACAGAAAGATTCGAAATGAACAGAGTTTCTTTCTTGTAACATACATGACCCTTGTGGCAAATATGAAGACTATTTTACCGTGATGATTATTATGGTAACAACTTTAAGGTTGACAATACTATCAAACTCTCTGAAGAAACGTTCGTATCCTGACACTAATAACACATGTAACATGCATTTTTCTACTAGATGTTTGCATTTGAGCATGGGTTGTACAGCACGAGATCAATCATCATCGCACATGATCATTATTTCAAGAAAACAAAGGCTTGAGACTAGACGTTGCATGGGTTTTACTTTCCATGAATTCAATAAAGCAAATATGACCGCGGAATCATAGGGAAGGGTGATAAATGAATAAAATAGTGAAAATGTGACGCGAGAAGACTGCAATACTGACGCAGGAATGCTGGTGTTATTTGTTTTCTGAGATTGAAGTCATGAAACGTAAAGACCACAGGTAATCTTTTGGGAGGATGTGTAGCTCTGAGAAGAGCTGTTTTGAACAACGATTAGGCCTTCAGTACAGCGCGCCGTCATCTTCAGCATCGGAAGCGTCAGAAATGAAGCCAGCGTCAATCAAATGGGTCTGCAAATCTTCCAGTTGCTGGGCGCGTTGACTGGCGTACTCGTAGAAGACATTTCGCAGCCCTTCCAGACTGGCCAACTGCAGACGGCAAGTGTAGCGGAAGGAGCGTCGGTTGGCATTGTAAGCTCGGTCATAGCGCACTTGCATGCTCTCGATGCTGTGATTCAACAGACGAATCTGTTGACATGCGCGGCGGAACTTACGATCCAAATGATGGAAGGTAGCTAGTGCGTCGCTAGGGCAAGCCATTATTGTAAGAGACAAGAAAACACCAATAGTCGACAAAAACGATGTGAACCGTATGATGGCGAATAGTGATATGGCTTAAAACAGATACCGCCCTGCATTTATACAGCCGTGTGGCGCTCGAGTGACACGCTCCCTTCTCAACAACGAATGACATCAAACAACTGACACGCATTGAGCAGTTACTTCATGTCATACTCCCACTGTTAATTGCTTCTGTCACATCTGTCATTCATAACCCGCTGGCCCTAATTGCAATAAACACTTTTAATCGCGACATGCACTGTTCAGCCGCCAAGTGATTAACGTTATAGTGCAAGAGACATGGGCATTTGTGGTTAGCATATTCTCCAATACGTTACAGCTGACAACTTCATCTACCGACAATAATGTAAATGGAAACATGACCAGATATCTTCCACAATCTAGATATTCGTGGCTTGATTTGCCAGCCACATACCGATTCAATCACATGCTCAAATTACATGGAAATACAGAAAGATTCGAAATGAACAGAGTTTCTTTCTTGTAACATACATGACCCTTGTGGCAAATATGAAGACTATTTTACCGTGATGATTATTATGGTAACAACTTTAAGGTTGACAATACTATCAAACTCTCTGAAGAAACGTTCGTATCCTGACACTAATAACACATGTAACATGCATTTTTCTACTAGATGTTTGCATTTGAGCATGGGTTGTACAGCACGAGATCAATCATCATCGCACATGATCATTATTTCAAGAAAACAAAGGCTTGAGACTAGACGTTGCATGGGTTTTACTTTCCATGAATTCAATAAAGCAAATATGACCGCGGAATCATAGGGAAGGGTGATAAATGAATAAAATAGTGAAAATGTGACGCGAGAAGACTGCAATACTGACGCAGGAATGCTGGTGTTATTTGTTTTCTGAGATTGAAGTCATGAAACGTAAAGACCACAGGTAATCTTTTGGGAGGATGTGTAGCTCTGAGAAGAGCTGTTTTGAACAACGATTAGGCCTTCAGTACAGCGCGCCGTCATCTTCAGCATCGGAAGCGTCAGAAATGAAGCCAGCGTCAATCAAATGGGTCTGCAAATCTTCCAGTTGCCGGGCGCGTTGACTGGCGTACTCGTAGAAGACATTTCGCAGCCCTTCTAGACTGGCCAACTGCAGACGGCAAGTGTAGCGGAAGGAGCGTCGGTTGGCATTGTAAGCTCGGTCATAGCGCACTTGCATGCTCTCGATGCTGTGATTCAACAGACGAATCTGTTGACATGCGCGGCGGAACTTACGATCCAAATGATGGAAGGTAGCTAGTGCGTCGCTAGGGCAAGCCATTATTGTAAGAGACAAGAAAACACCAATAGTCGACAAAAACGATGTGAACCGTATGATGGCGAATAGTGATATGGCTTAAAACAGATACCGCCCTGCATTTATACAGCCGTGTGGCGCTCGAGTGACACGCTCCCTTCTCAACAACGAATGACATCAAACAACTGACACGCATTGAGCAGCTACTTCATGTCATACTCCCACTGTTAATTGCTTCTGTCACATCTGTCATTCATAACCCGCTGGCCTTAATTGCAATAAACACTTTTAATCGCGACATGCACTGTTCAGCCGCCAAGTGATTAACGTTATAGTGCAAGAGACATGGGCATTTGTGGTTAGCATATTCTCCAATACGTTACAGCTGACAACTTCATCTACCGACAATAATGTAAATGGAAACATGACCAGATATCTTCCACAATCTACATATTCGTGGCTTGATTTGCCAGCCACATACCGATTCAATCACATGCTCAAATTACATGGAAATACAGAAAGATTCGAAATGAACAGAGTTTCTTTCTTGTAACATACATGACCCTTGTGGCAAATATGAAGACTATTTTACCGTGATGATTATTATGGTAACAACTTTAAGGTTGACAATACTATCAAACTCTCTGAAGAAACGTTCGTATCCTGACACTAATAACACATGTAACATGCATTTTTCTACTAGATGTTTGCATTTGAGCATGGGTTGTACAGCACGAGATCAATCATCATCGCACATGATCATTATTTCAAGAAAACAAAGGCTTGAGACTAGACGTTGCATGGGTTTTACTTTCCATGAATTCAATAAAGCAAATATGACCGCGGAATCATAGGAAAGGGTGATAAATGAATAAAATAGTGAAAATGTGACGCGAGAAGACTGCAATACTGACGCAGGAATGCTGGTGTTATTTGTTTTCTGAGATTGAAGTCATGAAACGTAAAGACCACAGGTAATCTTTTGGGAGGATGTGTAGCTCTGAGAAGAGCTGTTTTGAACAACGATTAGGCCTTCAGTACAGCGCGCCGTCATCTTCAGCATCGGAAGCGTCAGAAATGAAGCCAGCGTCAATCAAATGGGTCTGCAAATCTTCCAGTTGCTGGGCGCGTTGACTGGCGTACTCGTAGAAGACATTTCGCAGCCCTTCTAGACTGGCCAACTGCAGACGGCAAGTGTAGCGGAAGGAGCGTCGGTTGGCATTGTAAGCTCGGTCATAGCGCACTTGCATGCTCTCGATGCTGTGATTCAACAGACGAATCTGTCACATGCTCAAATTACATGGAAATACAGAAAGATTCGAAATGAACAGAGTTTCTTTCTTGTAACATACATGACCCTTGTGGCAATTATGAAGACTATTTTACCGTGATGATTATTATGGTAACAACTTTAAGGTTGACAATACTATCAAACTCTCTGAAGAAACGTTCGTATCCTGACACTAATAACACATGTAACATGCATTTTTCTACTAGATGTTTGCATTTGAGCATGGGTTGTACAGCACGAGATCAATCATCATCGCACATGATCATTATTTCAAGAAAACAAAGGCTTGAGACTAGACGTTGCATGGGTTTTACTTTCCATGAATTCAATAAAGCAAATATGACCGCGGAATCATAGGGAAGGGTGATAAATGAATAAAATAGTGAAAATGTGACGCGAGAAGACTGCAATACTGACGCAGGAATGCTGGTGTTATTTGTTTTCTGAGATTGAAGTCATGAAACGTAAAGACCACAGGTAATCTTTTGGGAGGATGTGTAGCTCTGAGAAGAGCTGTTTTGAACAACGATTAGGCCTTCAGTACAGCGCGCCGTCATCTTCAGCATCGGAAGCGTCAGAAATGAAGCCAGCGTCAATCAAATGGGTCTGCAAATCTTCCAGTTGCTGGGCGCGTTGACTGGCGTACTCGTAGAAGACATTTCGCAGCCCTTCTAGACTGGCCAACTGCAGACGGCAAGTGTAGCGGAAGGAGCGTCGGTTGGCATTGTAAGCTCGGTCATAGCGCACTTGCATGCTCTCGATGCTGTGATTCAACAGACGAATCTGTTGACATGCGCGGCGGAACTTACGATCCAAATGATGGAAGGTAGCTAGTGCGTCGCTAGGGCAAGCCATTATTGTAAGAGACAAGAAAACACCAATAGTCGACAAAAACGATGTGAACCGTATGATGGCGAATAGTGATATGGCTTAAAACAGATACCGCCCTGCATTTATACAGCCGTGTGGCGCTCGAGTGACACGCTCCCTTCTCAACAACGAATGACATCAAACAACTGACACGCATTGAGCAGTTACTTCATGTCATACTCCCACTGTTAATTGCTTCTGTCACATCTGTCATTCATAACCCGCTGGCCCTAATTGCAATAAACACTTTTAATCGCGACATGCACTGTTCAGCCGCCAAGTGATTAACGTTATAGTGCAAGAGACATGGGCATTTGTGGTTAGCATATTCTCCAATACGTTACAGCTGACAACTTCATCTACCGACAATAATGTAAATGGAAACATGACCAGATATCTTCCACAATCTACATATTCGTGGCTTGATTTGCCAGCCACATACCGATTCAATCACATGCTCAAATTACATGGAAATACAGAAAGATTCGAAATGAACAGAGTTTCTTTCTTGTAACATACATGACCCTTGTGGCAAATATGAAGACTATTTTACCGTGATGATTATTATGGTAACAACTTTAAGGTTGACAATACTATCAAACTCTCTGAAGAAACGTTCGTATCCTGACACTAATAACACATGTAACATGCATTTTTCTACTAGATGTTTGCATTTGAGCATGGGTTGTACAGCACGAGATCAATCATCATCGCACATGATCATTATTTCAAGAAAACAAAGGCTTGAGACTAGACGTTGCATGGGTTTTACTTTCCATGAATTCAATAAAGCAAATATGACCGCGGAATCATAGGGAAGGGTGATAAATGAATAAAATAGTGAAAATGTGACGCGAGAAGACTGCAATACTGACGCAGGAATGCTGGTGTTATTTGTTTTCTGAGATTGAAGTCATGAAACGTAAAGACCACAGGTAATCTTTTGGGAGGATGTGTAGCTCTGAGAAGAGCTGTTTTGAACAACGATTAGGCCTTCAGTACAGCGCGCCGTCATCTTCAGCATCGGAAGCGTCAGAAATGAAGCCAGCGTCAATCAAATGGGTCTGCAAATCTTCCAGTTGCCGGGCGCGTTGACTGGCGTACTCGTAGAAGACATTTCGCAGCCCTTCTAGACTGGCCAACTGCAGACGGCAAGTGTAGCGGAAGGAGCGTCGGTTGGCATTGTAAGCTCGGTCATAGCGCACTTGCATGCTCTCGATGCTGTGATTCAACAGACGAATCTGTTGACATGCGCGGCGGAACTTACGATCCAAATGATGGAAGGTAGCTAGTGCGTCGCTAGGGCAAGCCATTATTGTAAGAGACAAGAAAACACCAATAGTCGACAAAAACGATGTGAACCGTATGATGGCGAATAGTGATATGGCTTAAAACAGATACCGCCCTGCATTTATACAGCCGTGTGGCGCTCGAGTGACACGCTCCCTTCTCAACAACGAATGACATCAAACAACTGACACGCATTGAGCAGCTACTTCATGTCATACTCCCACTGTTAATTGCTTCTGTCACATCTGTCATTCATAACCCGCTGGCCTTAATTGCAATAAACACTTTTAATCGCGACATGCACTGTTCAGCCGCCAAGTGATTAACGTTATAGTGCAAGAGACATGGGCATTTGTGGTTAGCATATTCTCCAATACGTTACAGCTGACAACTTCATCTACCGACAATAATGTAAATGGAAACATGACCAGATATCTTCCACAATCTACATATTCGTGGCTTGATTTGCCAGCCACATACCGATTCAATCACATGCTCAAATTACATGGAAATACAGAAAGATTCGAAATGAACAGAGTTTCTTTCTTGTAACATACATGACCCTTGTGGCAAATATGAAGACTATTTTACCGTGATGATTATTATGGTAACAACTTTAAGGTTGACAATACTATCAAACTCTCTGAAGAAACGTTCGTATCCTGACACTAATAACACATGTAACATGCATTTTTCTACTAGATGTTTGCATTTGAGCATGGGTTGTACAGCACGAGATCAATCATCATCGCACATGATCATTATTTCAAGAAAACAAAGGCTTGAGACTAGACGTTGCATGGGTTTTACTTTCCATGAATTCAATAAAGCAAATATGACCGCGGAATCATAGGGAAGGGTGATAAATGAATAAAATAGTGAAAATGTGACGCGAGAAGACTGCAATACTGACGCAGGAATGCTGGTGTTATTTGTTTTCTGAGATTGAAGTCATGAAACGTAAAGACCACAGGTAATCTTTTGGGAGGATGTGTAGCTCTGAGAAGAGCTGTTTTGAACAACGATTAGGCCTTCAGTACAGCGCGCCGTCATCTTCAGCATCGGAAGCGTCAGAAATGAAGCCAGCGTCAATCAAATGGGTCTGCAAATCTTCCAGTTGCTGGGCGCGTTGACTGGCGTACTCGTAGAAGACATTTCGCAGCCCTTCTAGACTGGCCAACTGCAGACGGCAAGTGTAGCGGAAGGAGCGTCGGTTGGCATTGTAAGCTCGGTCATAGCGCACTTGCATGCTCTCGATGCTGTGATTCAACAGACGAATCTGTCACATGCTCAAATTACATGGAAATACAGAAAGATTCGAAATGAACAGAGTTTCTTTCTTGTAACATACATGACCCTTGTGGCAATTATGAAGACTATTTTACCGTGATGATTATTATGGTAACAACTTTAAGGTTGACAATACTATCAAACTCTCTGAAGAAACGTTCGTATCCTGACACTAATAACACATGTAACATGCATTTTTCTACTAGATGTTTGCATTTGAGCATGGGTTGTACAGCACGAGATCAATCATCATCGCACATGATCATTATTTCAAGAAAACAAAGGCTTGAGACTAGACGTTGCATGGGTTTTACTTTCCATGAATTCAATAAAGCAAATATGACCGCGGAATCATAGGGAAGGGTGATAAATGAATAAAATAGTGAAAATGTGACGCGAGAAGACTGCAATACTGACGCAGGAATGCTGGTGTTATTTGTTTTCTGAGATTAAAGTCATGAAACGTAAAGACCACAGGTAATCTTTTGGGAGGATGTGTAGCTCTGAGAAGAGCTGTTTTGAACAACGATTAGGCCTTCAGTACAGCGCGCCGTCATCTTCAGCATCGGAAGCGTCAGAAATGAAGCCAGCGTCAATCAAATGGGTCTGCAAATCTTCCAGTTGCTGGGCGCGTTGACTGGCGTACTCGTAGAAGACATTTCGCAGCCCTTCTAGACTGGCCAACTGCAGACGGCAAGTGTAGCGGAAGGAGCGTCGGTTGGCATTGTAAGCTCGGTCATAGCGCACTTGCATGCTCTCGATGCTGTGATTCAACAGACGAATCTGTTGACATGCGCGGCGGAACTTACGATCCAAATGATGGAAGGTAGCTAGTGCGTCGCTAGGGCAAGCCATTATTGTAAGAGACAAGAAAACACCAATAGTCGACAAAAACGATGTGAACCGTATGATGGCGAATAGTGATATGGCTTAAAACAGATACCGCCCTGCATTTATACAGCCGTGTGGCGCTCGAGTGACACGCTCCCTTCTCAACAACGAATGACATCAAACAACTGACACGCATTGAGCAGCTACTTCATGTCATACTCCCACTGTTAATTGCTTCTGTCACATCTGTCATTCATAACCCGCTGGCCTTAATTGCAATAAACACTTTTAATCGCGACATGCACTGTTCAGCCGCCAAGTGATTAACGTTATAGTGCAAGAGACATGGGCATTTGTGGTTAGCATATTCTCCAATACGTTACAGCTGACAACTTCATCTACCGACAATAATGTAAATGGAAACATGACCAGATATCTTCCACAATCTACATATTCGTGGCTTGATTTGCCAGCCACATACCGATTCAATCACATGCTCAAATTACATGGAAATACAGAAAGATTCGAAATGAACAGAGTTTCTTTCTTGTAACATACATGACCCTTGTGGCAATTATGAAGACTATTTTACCGTGATGATTATTATGGTAACAACTTTAAGGTTGACAATACTATCAAACTCTCTGAAGAAACGTTCGTATCCTGACACTAATAACACATGTAACATGCATTTTTCTACTAGATGTTTGCATTTGAGCATGGGTTGTACAGCACGAGATCAATCATCATCGCACATGATCATTATTTCAAGAAAACAAAGGCTTGAGACTAGACGTTGCATGGGTTTTACTTTCCATGAATTCAATAAAGCAAATATGACCGCGGAATCATAGGGAAGGGTGATAAATGAATAAAATAGTGAAAATGTGACGCGAGAAGACTGCAATACTGACGCAGGAATGCTGGTGTTATTTGTTTTCTGAGATTGAAGTCATGAAACGTAAAGACCACAGGTAATCTTTTGGGAGGATGTGTAGCTCTGAGAAGAGCTGTTTTGAACAACGATTAGGCCTTCAGTACAGCGCGCCGTCATCTTCAGCATCGGAAGCGTCAGAAATGAAGCCAGCGTCAATCAAATGGGTCTGCAAATCTTCCAGTTGCTGGGCGCGTTGACTGGCGTACTCGTAGAAGACATTTCGCAGCCCTTCTAGACTGGCCAACTGCAGACGGCAAGTGTAGCGGAAGGAGCGTCGGTTGGCATTGTAAGCTCGGTCATAGCGCACTTGCATGCTCTCGATGCTGTGATTCAACAGACGAATCTGTTGACATGCGCGGCGGAACTTACGATCCAAATGATGGAAAGTAGCTAGTGCGTCGCTAGGGCAAGCCATTTTTGTAAGAGACAAGAAAACACCAATAGTCGACAAAAACGATGAGAACCGTATGATGGCGAATAGTGATATGGCTTAAAACAGATACCGCCCTGCATTTATACAGCCGTGTGGCGCTCGAGTGACACGCTCCCTTCTCAACAACGAATGACATCAAACAACTGACACGCATTGAGCAGTTACTTCATGTCATACTCCCACTGTTAATTGCTTCTGTCACATCTGTCATTCATAACCCGCTGGCCTTAATTGCAATAAACACTTTTAATCGCGACATGCACTGTTCAGCCGCCAAGTGATTAACGTTATAGTGCAAGAGACATGGGCATTTGTGGTTAGCACATTCTCCAATACGTTACAGCTGACAACTTCATCTACCGTCAATAATGTAAATGGAAACATGACCAGATATCTTCCACAATCTACATATTCGTGGGTTGATTTGACAGCCACATACCGATTCAATCTCATGCTCAAATTCCCTGGAAATACAGAAAGATTCGAAATGAACGGAGTTTCTTTCTTGTAACATACATGACCCTTGTGGCAATTATGAAGACTATTTTACCGTGATGATTATTATGGTAACAACTTTAAGGTTGACAATACTATCAAACTCTCTGAAGAAACGTTCGTATCCTGACACTAATAACACATGTAACATGCATTTTTCTACTAGATGTTTGCATTTGAGCATGGGTTGTACAGCACGAGATCAATCATCATCGCACATGATCATTATTTCAAGAAAACAAAGGCTTGAGACTAGACGTTGCATGGGTTTTACTTTCCATGAATTCAATAAAGCAAATATGACCGCGGAATCATAGGGAAGGGTGATAAATGAATAAAATAGTGAAAATGTGACGCGAGAAGACTGCAATACTGACGCAGGAATGCTGGTGTTATTTGTTTCCTGAGATTGAAGTCATGAAACGTAAAGACCACAGGTAATCTTTTGGGAGGATGTGTAGCTCTGAGAAGAGCTGTTTTGAACAACGATTAGGCCTTCAGTACAGCGCGCCGTCATCTTCAGCATCGGAAGCGTCAGAAATGAAGCCAGCGTCAATCAAATGGGTCTGCAAATCTTCCAGTTGCTGGGCGCGTTGACTGGCGTACTCGTAGAAGACATTTCGCAGCCCTTCTAGACTGGCCAACTGCAGACGGCAAGTGTAGCGGAAGGAGCGTCGGTTAGCATTGTAAGCTTGGTCATAGCGCACTTGCATGCTCTCGATGCTGTGATTCAACAGACGAATCTGTTGACATGCGCGGCGGAACTTACGATCCAAATGATGGAAGGTAGCTAGTGCGTCGCTAGGGCAAGCCATTATTGTAAGAGACAAGAAAACACCAATAGTCGACAAAAACGATGAGAACCGTATGATGGCGAATAGTGATATGGCTTAAAACAGATATCGCCCTGCATTTATACAGCCGTGTGGCGCTCGAGTGACACGCTCCCTTCTCAACAACGAATGACATCAAACAACTGACACGCATTGAGCAGTTACTTCATGTCATACTCCCACTGTTAATTGCTTCTGTCACATCTGTCATTCATAACCCGCTGGCCTTAATTGCAATAAACACTTTTAATCGCGACATGCACTGTTCAGCCGCCAAGTGATTAACGTTATAGTGCAAGAGACATGGGCATTTGTGGTTAGCATATTCTCCAATACGTTACAGCTGACAACTTCATCTACCGACAATAATGTAAATGGACACATGACCAGATATCTTCCACAATCTACATATTCGTGGGTTGATTTGCCAGCCACATACCGATTCAATCACATGCTCAAATTACACGTAAATACAGAAAGATTCGAAATGAACAGAGTTTCTTTCTTGTAACATACATGACCCTTGTGGCAATTATGAAGACTATTTTACCGTGATGATTATTATGGTAACAACTTTAAGGTTGACAATACTATCAAACTCTCTGAAGAAACGTTCGTATCCTGACACTAATAACACATGTAACATGCATTTTTCTACTAGATGTTTGCATTTGAGCATGGGTTGTACAGCACGAGATCAATCATCATCGCACATGATCATTATTTCAAGAAAACAAAGGCTTGAGACTAGACGTTGCATGGGTTTTACTTTCCATGAATTCAATAAAGCAAATATGACCGCGGAATCATAGGGAAGGGTGATAAATGAATAAAATAGTGAAAATGTGACGCGAGAAGACTGCAATACTGACGCAGGAATGCTGGTGTTATTTGTTTCCTGAGATTGAAGTCATGAAACGTAAAGACCACAGGTAATCTTTTGGGAGGATGTGTAGCTCTGAGAAGAGCTGTTTTGAACAACAATTAGGCCTTCAGTACAGCGCGCCGTCATCTTCAGCATCGGAAGCGTCAGAAATGAAGCCAGCGTCAATCAAATGGGTCTGCAAATCTTCCAGTTGCTGGGCGCGTTGACTGGCGTACTCGTAGAAGACATTTCGCAGCCCTTCTAGACTGGCCAACTGCAGACGGCAAGTGTAGCGGAAGGAGCGTCGGTTGGCATTGTAAGCTCGGTCATAGCGCACTTGCATGCTCTCGATGCTGTGATTCAACAGACGAATCTGTTGACATGCGCGGCGGAACTTACGATCCAAATGATGGAAGGTAGCTAGTGCGTCGCTAGGGCAAGCCATTATTGTAAGAGACAAGAAAACACCAATAGTCGACAAAAACGATGTGAACCGTATGATGGCGAATAGTGATATGGCTTAAAACAGATACCGCCCTGCATTTATACAGCCGTGTGGCGCTCGAGTGACACGCTCCCTTCTCAACAACGAATGACATCAAACAACTGACACGCATTGAGCAGTTACTTCATGTCATACTTCCACTGTTAATTGCTTCTGTCACATCTGTCATTCATAACCCGCTGGCCTTAATTGCAATAAACACTTTTAATCGCGACATGCACTGTTCAGCCGCCAAGTGATTAACGTTATAGTGCAAGAGACATGGGCATTTGTGGTTAGCATATTCTCCAATACGTTACAGCTGACAACTTCATCTACCGACAATAATGTAAATGGAAACATGACCAGATATCTTCCACAATCTACATATTCGTGGGTTGATTTGCCAGCCACATACCGATTCAATCTCATGCTCAAATTACATGGAAATACAGAAAGATTCGAAATGAACGGAGTTTCTTTCTTGTAACATACATGACCCTTGTGGCAATTATGAAGACTATTTTACCGTGATGATTATTATGGTAACAACTTTAAGGTTGACAATACTATCAAACTCTCTGAAGAAACGTTCGTATCCTGACACTAATAACACATGTAACATGCATTTTTCTACTAGATGTTTGCATTTGAGCATGGGTTGTACAGCACGAGATCAATCATCATCGCACATGATCATTATTTCAAGAAAACAAAGGCTTGAGACTAGACGTTGCATGGGTTTTACTTTCCATGGATTCAATAAAGCAAATATGACCGCGGAATCATAGGGAAGGGTGATAAATGAATAAAATAGTGAAAATGTGACGCGAGAAGACTGCAATACTGACGCAGGAATGCTGGTGTTATTTGTTTTCTGAGATTGAAGTCATGAAACGTAAAGACCACAGGTACTCTTTTGGGAGGATGTGTAGCTCTGAGAAGAGCTGTTTTGAACAACGATTAGGCCTTCAGTACAGCGCGCCGTCATCTTCAGCATCGGAAGCGTCAGAAATGAAGCCAGCGTCAATCAAATGGGTCTGCAAATCTTCCAGTTGCTGGGCGCGTTGACTGGCGTACTCGTAGAAGACATTTCGCAGCCCTTCTAGACTGGCCAACTGCAGACGGCAAGTGTAGCGGAAGGAGCGTCGGTTGGCATTGTAAGCTCGGTCATAGCGCACTTGCATGCTCTCGATGCTGTGATTCAACAGACGAATCTGTTGACATGCGCGGCGGAACTTACGATCCAAATGATGGAAGGTAGCTAGTGCGTCGCTAGGGCAAGCCATTATTGTAAGAGACAAGAAAACACCAATAGTCGACAAAAACGATGTGAACCGTATGATGGCGAATAGTGATATGGCTTAAAACAGATACCGCCCTGCATTTATACAGCCGTGTGGCGCTCGAGTGACACGCTCCCTTCTCAACAACGAATGACATCAAACAACTGACACGCATTGAGCAGTTACTTCATGTCATACTCCCACTGTTAATTGCTTCTGTCACATCTGTCATTCATAACCCGCTGGCCTTAATTGCAATAAACACTTTTAATCGCGACATGCACTGTTCAGCCGCCAAGTGATTAACGTTATAGTGCAAGAGACATGGGCATTTGTGGTTAGCACATTCTCCAATACGTTACAGCTGACAACTTCATCTACCGACAATAATGTAAATGGAAACATGACCAGATATCTTCCACAATCTACATATTCGTGGGTTGATTTGCCAGCCACATACCGATTCAATCTCATGCTCAAATTACATGGAAATACAGAAAGATTCGAAATGAACGGAGTTTCTTTCTTGTAACATACATGACCCTTGTGGCAATTATGAAGACTATTTTACCGTGATGATTATTATGGTAACAACTTTAAGGTTGACAATACTATCAAACTCTCTGAAGAAACGTTCGTATCCTGACACTAATAACACATGTAACATGCATTTTTCTACTAGATGTTTGCATTTGAGCATGGGTTGTACAGCACGAGATCAATCATCATCGCACATGATCATTATTTCAAGAAAACAAAGGTTTGAGACTAGACGTTGCATGGGTTTTACTTTCCATCAATTCAATAAAGCAAATATGACC
Source organism: Arenicola marina (assembly GCA_964019135.1). Lineage (NCBI taxonomy): Eukaryota > Metazoa > Annelida > Polychaeta > Arenicolidae > Arenicola > Arenicola marina. Next base: position 4,184,813 of record OZ025254.1, on the reverse strand, counting down.
GCGGAATCATAGGGAAGGGTGATAAATGAATAAAATAGTGAAAATGTGACGCGAGAAGACTGCAATACTGACGCAGGAATGCTGGTGTTATTTGTTTCCTGAGATTGAAGTCATGAAACGTAAAGACCACAGGTAATCTTTTGGGAGGATGTGTAGCTCTGAGAAGAGCTGTTTTGAACAACGATTAGGCCTTCAGTACAGCGCGCCGTCATCTTCAGCATCGGAAGCGTCAGAAATGAAGCCAGCGTCAATCAAATGGGTCTGCAAATCTTCCAGTTGCTGGGCGCGTTGACTGGCGTACTCGTAGAAGACATTTCGCAGCCCTTCTAGACTGGCCAACTGCAGACGGCAAGTGTAGCGGAAGGAGCGTCGGTTGGCATTGTAAGCTCGGTCATAGCGCACTTGCATGCTCTCGATGCTGTGATTCAACAGACGAATCTGTTGACATGCGCGGCGGAACTTACGATCCAAATGATGGAAGGTAGCTAGTGCGTCGCTAGGGCAAGCCATTATTGTAAGAGACAAGAAAACACCAATAGTCGACAAAAACGATGTGAACCGTATGATGGCGAATAGTGATATGGCTTAAAACAGATACCGCCCTGCATTTATACAGCCGTGTGGCGCTCGAGTGACACGCTCCCTTCTCAACAACGAATGACATCAAACAACTGACACGCATTGAGCAGTTACTTCATGTCATACTCCCACTGTTAATTGCTTCTGTCACATCTGTCATTCATAACCCGCTGGCCTTAATTGCAATAAACACTTTTAATCGCGACATGCACTGTTCAGCCGCCAAGTGATTAACGTTATAGTGCAAGAGACATGGGCATTTGTGGTTAGCACATTCTCCAATACGTTACAGCTGACAACTTCATCTACCGACAATAATGTAAATGGAAACATGACCAGATATCTTCCACAATCTACATATTCGTGGGTTGATTTGCCAGCCACATACCGATTCAATCTCATGCTCAAATTACATCGAAATACAGAAAGATTCGAAATGAACGGAGTTTCTTTCTTGTAACATACATGACCCTTGTGGCAATTATGAAGACTATTTTACCGTGATGATTATTATGGTAACAACTTTAAGGTTGACAATACTATCAAACTCTCTGAAGAAACGTTCGTATCCTGACACTAATAACACATGTAACATGCATTTTTCTACTAGATGTTTGCATTTGAGCATGGGTTGTACAGCACGAGATCAATCATCATCGCACATGATCATTATTTCAAGAAAACAAAGGTTTGAGACTAGACGTTGCATGGGTTTTACTTTCCATCAATTCAATAAAGCAAATATGACCGCGGAATCATAGGGAAGGGTGATAAATGAATAAAATAGTGAAAATGTGACGCGAGAAGACTGCAATACTGACGCAGGAATGCTGGTGTTATTTGTTTCCTGAGATTGAAGTCATGAAACGTAAAGACCACAGGTAATCTTTTGGGAGGATGTGTAGCTCTGAGAAGAGCTGTTTTGAACAACGATTAGGCCTTCAGTACAGCGCGCCGTCATCTTCAGCATCGGAAGCGTCAGAAATGAAGCCAGCGTCAATCAAATGGGTCTGCAAATCTTCCAGTTGCTGGGCGCGTTGACTGGCGTACTCGTAGAAGACATTTCGCAGCCCTTCTAGACTGGCCAACTGCAGACGGCAAGTGTAGCGGAAGGAGCGTCGGTTGGCATTGTAAGCTCGGTCATAGCGCACTTGCATGCTCTCGATGCTGTGATTCAACAGACGAATCTGTTGACATGCGCGGCGGAACTTACGATCCAAATGATGGAAGGTAGCTAGTGCGTCGCTAGGGCAAGCCATTATTGTAAGAGACAAGAAAACACCAATAGTCGACAAAAACGATGTGAACCGTATGATGGCGAATAGTGATATGGCTTAAAACAGATACCGCCCTGCATTTATACAGCCGTGTGGCGCTCGAGTGACACGCTCCCTTCTCAACAACGAATGACATCAAACAACTGACACGCATTGAGCAGTTACTTCATGTCATACTCCCACTGTTAATTGCTTCTGTCACATCTGTCATTCATAACCCGCTGGCCTTAATTGCAATAAACACTTTTAATCGCGACATGCACTGTTCAGCCGCCAAGTGATTAACGTTATAGTGCAAGAGACATGGGCATTTGTGGTTAGCACATTCTCCAATACGTTACAGCTGACAACTTCATCTACCGACAATAATGTAAATGGAAACATGACCAGATATCTTCCACAATCTACATATTCGTGGGTTGATTTGCCAGCCACATACCGATTCAATCTCATGCTCAAATTACATGGAAATACAGAAAGATTCGAAATGAACGGAGTTTCTTTCTTGTAACATACATGACCCTTGTGGCAATTATGAAGACTATTTTACCGTGATGATTATTATGGTAACAACTTTAAGGTTGACAATACTATCAAACTCTCTGAAGAAACGTTCGTATCCTGACACTAATAACACATGTAACATGCATTTTTCTACTAGATGTTTGCATTTGAGCATGGGTTGTACAGCACGAGATCAATCATCATCGCACATGATCATTATTTCAAGAAAACAAAGGTTTGAGACTAGACGTTGCATGGGTTTTACTTTCCATCAATTCAATAAAGCAAATATGACCGCGGAATCATAGGGAAGGGTGATAAATGAATAAAATAGTGAAAATGTGACGCGAGAAGACTGCAATACTGACGCAGGAATGCTGGTGTTATTTGTTTCCTGAGATTGAAGTCATGAAACGTAAAGACCACAGGTAATCTTTTGGGAGGATGTGTAGCTCTGAGAAGAGCTGTTTTGAACAACGATTAGGCCTTCAGTACAGCGCGCCGTCATCTTCAGCATCGGAAGCGTCAGAAATGAAGCCAGCGTCAATCAAATGGGTCTGCAAATCTTCCAGTTGCTGGGCGCGTTGACTGGCGTACTCGTAGAAGACATTTCGCAGCCCTTCTAGACTGGCCAACTGCAGACGGCAAGTGTAGCGGAAGGAGCGTCGGTTGGCATTGTAAGCTCGGTCATAGCGCACTTGCATGCTCTCGATGCTGTGATTCAACAGACGAATCTGTTGACATGCGCGGCGGAACTTACGATCCAAATGATGGAAGGTAGCTAGTGCGTCGCTAGGGCAAGCCATTATTGTAAGAGACAAGAAAACACCAATAGTCGACAAAAACGATGTGAACCGTATGATGGCGAATAGTGATATGGCTTAAAACAGATACCGCCCTGCATTTATACAGCCGTGTGGCGCTCGAGTGACACGCTCCCTTCTCAACAACGAATAACATCAAACAACTGACACGCATTGAGCAGTTACTTCATGTCATACTCCCACTGTTAATTGCTTCTGTCACATCTGTCATTCATAACCCGCTGGCCTTAATTGCAATAAACACTTTTAATCGCGACATGCACTGTTCAGCCGCCAAGTGATTAACGTTATAGTGCAAGAGACATGGGCATTTGTGGTTAGCATATTCTCCAATACGTTACAGCTGACAACTTCATCTACCGACAATAATGTAAATGGACACATGACCAGATATCTTCCACAATCTACATATTCGTGGGTTGATTTGCCAGCCACATACCGATTCAATCACATGCTCAAATTACACGTAAATACAGAAAGATTCGAAATGAACAGAGTTTCTTTCTTGTAACATACATGACCCTTGTGGCAATTATGAAGACTATTTTACCGTGATGATTATTATGGTAACAACTTTAAGGTTGACAATACTATCAAACTCTCTGAAGAAACGTTCGTATCCTGACACTAATAACACATGTAACATGCATTTTTCTACTAGATGTTTGCATTTGAGCATGGGTTGTACAGCACGAGATCAATCATCATCGCACATGATCATTATTTCAAGAAAACAAAGGCTTGAGACTAGACGTTGCATGGGTTTTACTTTCCATGAATTCAATAAAGCAAATATGACCGCGGAATCATAGGGAAGGATGATAAATGAATAAAATAGTGAAAATGTGACGCGAGAAGACTGCAATACTGACGCAGGAATGCTGGTGTTATTTGTTTCCTGAGATTGAAGTCATGAAACGTAAAGACCACAGGTAATCTTTTGGGAGGATGTGTAGCTCTGAGAAGAGCTGTTTTGAACAACGATTAGGCCTTCAGTACAGCGCGCCGTCATCTTCAGCATCGGAAGCGTCAGAAATGAAGCCAGCGTCAATCAAATGGGTCTGCAAATCTTCCAGTTGCTGGGCGCGTTGACTGGCGTACTCGTAGAAGACATTTCGCAGCCCTTCTAGACTGGCCAACTGCAGACGGCAAGTGTAGCGGAAGGAGCGTCGGTTGGCATTGTAAGCTCGGTCATAGCGCACTTGCATGCTCTCGATGCTGTGATTCAACAGACGAATCTGTTGACATGCGCGGCGGAACTTACGATCCAAATGATGGAAGGTAGCTAGTGCGTCGCTAGGGCAAGCCATTATTGTAAGAGACAAGAAAACACCAATAGTCGACAAAAACGATGTGAACCGTATGATGGCGAATAGTGATATGGCTTAAAACAGATACCGCCCTGCATTTATACAGCCGTGTGGCGCTCGAGTGACACGCTCCCTTCTCAACAACGAATGACATCAAACAACTGACACGCATTGAGCAGTTACTTCATGTCATACTCCCACTGTTAATTGCTTCTGTCACATCTGTCATTCATAACCCGCTGGCCTTAATTGCAATAAACACTTTTAATCGCGACATGCACTGTTCAGCCGCCAAGTGATTAACGTGATAGTGCAAGAGACATGGGCATTTGTGGTTAGCATATTCTCCAATACGTTACAGCTGACAACTTCATCTACCGACAATAATGTAAATGGACACATGACCAAATATCTTCCACAATCTACATATTCGTGGGTTGATTTGCCAGCCACATACCGATTCAATCACATGCTCAAATTACACGTAAATACAGAAAGATTCGAAATGAACAGAGTTTCTTTCTTGTAACATACATGACCCTTGTGGCAATTTTGAAGACTATTTTACCGTGATGATTATTATGGTAACAACTTTAAGGTTGACAATACTATCAAACTCTCTGAAGAAACGTTCGTATCCTGACACTAATAACACATGTAACATGCATTTTTCTACTAGATGTTTGCATTTGAGCATGGGTTGTACAGCACGAGATCAATCATCATCGCACATGATCATTATTTCAAGAAAACAAAGGCTTGAGACTAGACGTTGCATGGGTTTTACTTTCCATGAATTCAATAAAGCAAATATGACCGCGGAATCATAGGGAAGGGTGATAAATGAATAAAATAGTGAAAATGTGACGCGAGAAGACTGCAATACTGACGCAGGAATGCTGGTGTTATTTGTTTCCTGAGATTGAAGTCATGAAACGTAAAGACCACAGGTAATCTTTTGGGAGGATGTGTAGCTCTGAGAAGAGCTGTTTTGAACAACAATTAGGCCTTCAGTACAGCGCGCCGTCATCTTCAGCATCGGAAGCGTCAGAAATGAAGCCAGCGTCAATCAAATGGGTCTGCAAATCTTCCAGTTGCTGGGCGCGTTGACTGGCGTACTCGTAGAAGACATTTCGCAGCCCTTCTAGACTGGCCAACTGCAGACGGCAAGTGTAGCGGAAGGAGCGTCGGTTGGCATTGTAAGCTCGGTCATAGCGCACTTGCATGCTCTCGATGCTGTGATTCAACAGACGAATCTGTTGACATGCGCGGCGGAACTTACGATCCAAATGATGGAAGGTAGCTAGTGCGTCGCTAGGGCAAGCCATTATTGTAAGAGATAAGAAAACACCAATAGTCGACAAAAACGATGTGAACCGTATGATGGCGAATAGTGATATGGCTTAAAACAGATACCGCCCTGCATTTATACAGCCGTGTGGCGCTCGAGTGACACGCTCCCTTCTCAACAACGAATGACATCAAACAACTGACACGCATTGAGCAGTTACTTCATGTCATACTTCCACTGTTAATTGCTTCTGTCACATCTGTCATTCATAACCCGCTGGCCTTAATTGCAATAAACACTTTTAATCGCGACATGCACTGTTCAGCCGCCAAGTGATTAACGTTATAGTGCAAGAGACATGGGCATTTGTGGTTAGCATATTCTCCAATACGTTACAGCTGACAACTTCATCTACCGACAATAATGTAAATGGAAACATGACCAGATATCTTCCACAATCTACATATTCGTGGGTTGATTTGCCAGCCACATACCGATTCAATCTCATGCTCAAATTACATGGAAATACAGAAAGATTCGAAATGAACGGAGTTTCTTTCTTGTAACATACATGACCCTTGTGGCAATTATGAAGACTATTTTACCGTGATGATTATTATGGTAACAACTTTAAGGTTGACAATACTATCAAACTCTCTGAAGAAACGTTCGTATCCTGACACTAATAACACATGTAACATGCATTTTTCTACTAGATGTTTGCATTTGAGCATGGGTTGTACAGCACGAGATCAATCATCATCGCACATGATCATTATTTCAAGAAAACAAAGGCTTGAGACTAGACGTTGCATGGGTTTTACTTTCCATGAATTCAATAAAGCAAATATGACCGCGGAATCATAGGGAAGGGTGATAAATGAATAAAATAGTGAAAATGTGACGCGAGAAGACTGCAATACTGACGCAGGAATGCTGGTGTTATTTGTTTCCTGAGATTGAAGTCATGAAACGTAAAGACCACAGGTAATCTTTTGGGAGGATGTGTAGCTCTGAGAAGAGCTGTTTTGAACAACGATTAGGCCTTCAGGACAGCGCGCCGTCATCTTCAGCATCGGAAGCGTCAGAAATGAAGCCAGCGTCAATCAAATGGGTCTGCAAATCTTCCAGTTGCTGGGCGCGTTGACTGGCGTACTCGTAGAAGACATTTCGCAGCCCTTCTAGACTGGCCAACTGCAGACGGCAAGTGTAGCGGAAGGAGCGTCGGTTGGCATTGTAAGCTCGGTCATAGCGCACTTGCATGCTCTCGATGCTGTGATTCAACAGACGAATCTGTTGACATGCGCGGCGGAACTTACGATCCAAATGATGGAAGGTAGCTAGTGCGTCGCTAGGGCAAGCCATTATTGTAAGAGACAAGAAAACACCAATAGTCGACAAAAACGATGTGAACCGTATGATGGCGAATAGTGATATGGCTTAAAACAGATACCGCCCTGCATTTATACAGCCGTGTGGCGCTCGAGTGACACGCTCCCTTCTCAACAACGAATGACATCAAACAACTGACACGCATTGAGCAGTTACTTCATGTCATACTCCCACTGTTAATTGCTTCTGTCACATCTGTCATTCCGAACCCGCTGGCCTTAATTGCAATAAACACTTTTAATCGCGACATGCACTGTTCAGCCGCCAAGTGATTAACGTTATAGTGCAAGAGACATGGGCATTTGTGGTTAGCATATTCTCCAATACGTTACAGCTGACAACTTCATCTACCGACAATAATGTAAATGGAAACATGACCAGATATCTTCCACAATCTACATATTCGTGGGTTGATTTGCCAGCCACATACCGATTCAATCACATGCTCAAATTACATGGAAATACAGAAAGATTCGAAATGAACAGAGTTTCTTTCTTGTAACATGCATGACCCTTGTGGCAATTATGAAGACTATTTTACCGTGATGATTATTATGGTAACAACTTTAAGGTTGACAATACTATCAAACTCTCTGAAGAAACGTTCGTATCCTGACACTAATAACACATGTAACATGCATTTTTCTACTAGATGTTTGCATTTGAGCATGGGTTGTACAGCACGAGATCAATCATCATCGCACATGATCATTATTTCAAGAAAACAAAGGCTTGAGACTAGACGTTGCATGGGTTTTACTTTCCATGAATTCAATAAAGCAAACATGACCGCGGAATCATAGGGAAGGGTGATAAATGAATAAAATAGTGAAAATGTGACGCGAGAAGACTGCAATACTGACGCAGGAATGCTGGTGTTATTTGTTTTCTGAGATTGAAGTCATGAAACGTAAAGACCACAGGTAATCTTTTGGGAGGATGTGTAGCTCTGAGAAGAGCTGTTTTGAACAACGATTAGGCCTTCAGTACAGCGCGCCGTCATCTTCAGCATCGGAAGCGTCAGAAATGAAGCCAGCGTCAATCAAATGGGTCTGCAAATCTTCCAGTTGCTGGGCGCGTTGACTGGCGTACTCGTAGAAGACATTTCGCAGCCCTTGTAGACTGGCCAACTGCAGACGGCAAGTGTAGCGGAAGGAGCGTCGGTTGGCATTGTAAGCTCGGTCATAGCGCATTTGCATGCTCTCGATGCTGTGATTCAACAGACGAATCTGTCACATGCTCAAATTACATGGAAATACAGAAAGATTCGAAATGAACAGAGTTTCTTTCTTGTAACATACATGACCCTTGTGGCAATTATGAAGACTATTTTACCGTGATGATTATTATGCTAACAACTTTAAGGTTGACAATACTATCAAACTCTCTGAAGAAACGTTCGTATCCTGGCACTAATAACACATGTAACATGCATTTTTCTACTAGATGTTTGCATTTGAGCATGGGTTGTACAGCACGAGATCAATCATCATCGCACATGATCATTATTTCAAGAAAACAAAGGCTTGAGACTAGACGTTGCATGGGTTTTACTTTCCATGAATTCAATAAAGCAAATATGACCGCGGAATCATAGGGAAGGGTGATAAATGAATAAAATAGTGAAAATGTGACGCGAGAAGACTGCAATACTGACGCAGGAATGCTGGTGTTATTTGTTTCCTGAGATTGAAGTCATGAAACGTAAAGACCACAGGTAATCTTTTGGGAGGATGTGTAGCTCTGAGAAGAGCTGTTTTGAACAACGATTAGGCCTTCAGTACAGCGCGCCGTCATCTTCAGCATCGGAAGCGTCAGAAATGAAGCCAGCGTCAATCAAATGGGTCTGCAAATCTTCCAGTTGCTGGGCGCGTTGACTGGCGTACTCGTAGAAGACATTTCGCAGCCCTTCTAGACTGGCCAACTGCAGACGGCAAGTGTAGCGGAAGGAGCGTCGGTTGGCATTGTAAGCTCGGTCATAGCGCACTTGCATGCTCTCGATGCTGTGATTCAACAGACGAATCTGTCACATGCTCAAATTACATGGAAATACAGAAAGATTCGAAATGAACAGAGTTTCTTTCTTGTAACATACATGACCCTTGTGGCAATTATGAAGACTATTTTACCGTGATGATTATTATGGTAACAACTTTAAGGTTGACAATACTATCAAACTCTCTGAAGAAACGTTCGTATCCTGACACTAATAACACATGTAACATGCATTTTTCTACTAGATGTTTGCATTTGAGCATGGGTTGTACAGCACGAGATCAATCATCATCGCACATGATCATTATTTCAAGAAAACAAAGGCTTGAGACTAGACGTTGCATGGGTTTTACTTTCCATGAATTCAATAAAGCAAATATGACCGCGGAATCATAGGGAAGGGTGATAAATGAATAAAATAGTGAAAATGTGACGCGAGAAGACTGCAATACTGACGCAGGAATGCTGGTGTTATTTGTTTCCTGAGATTGAAGTCATGAAACGTAAAGACCACAGGTAATCTTTTGGGAGGATGTGTAGCTCTGAGAAGAGCTGTTTTGAACAACGATTAGGCCTTCAGGACAGCGCGCCGTCATCTTCAGCATCGGAAGCGTCAGAAATGAAACCAGCGTCAATCAAATGGGTCTGCAAATCTTCCAGTTGCTGGGCGCGTTGACTGGCGTACTCGTAGAAGACATTTCGCAGCCCTTCTAGACTGGCCAACTGCAGACGGCAAGTGTAGCGGAAGGAGCGTCGGTTGGCATTGTAAGCTCGGTCATAGCGCACTTGCATGCTCTCGATGCTGTGATTCAACAGACGAATCTGTTGACATGCGCGGCGGAACTTACGATCCAAATGATGGAAGGTAGCTAGTGCGTCGCTAGGGCAAGCCATTATTGTAAGAGACAAGAAAACACCAATAGTCGACAAAAACGATGTGAACCGTATGATGGCGAATAGTGATATGGCTTAAAACAGATACCGCCCTGCATTTATACAGCCGTGTGGCGCTCGAGTGACACGCTCCCTTCTCAACAACGAATGACATCAAACAACTGACACGCATTGAGCAGTTACTTCATGTCATACTCCCACTGTTAATTGCTTCTGTCACATCTGTCATTCATAACCCGCTGGCCTTAATTGCAATAAACACTTTTAATCGCGACATGCACTGTTCAGCCGCCAAGTGATTAACGTTATAGTGCAAGAGACATGGGCATTTGTGGTTAGCATATTCTCCAATACGTTACAGCTGACAACTTCATCTACCGACAATAATGTAAATGGAAACATGACCAGATATCTTCCACAATCTACATATTCGTGGGTTGATTTGCCAGCCACATACCGATTCAATCACATGCTCAAATTACATGGAAATACAGAAAGATTCGAAATGAACAGAGTTTCTTTCTTGTAACATGCATGACCCTTGTGGCAATTATGAAGACTATTTTACCGTGATGATTATTATGGTAACAACTTTAAGGTTGACAATACTATCAAACTCTCTGAAGAAACGTTCGTATCCTGACACTAATAACACATGTAACATGCATTTTTCTACTAGATGTTTGCATTTGAGCATGGGTTGTACAGCACGAGATCAATCATCATCGCACATGATCATTATTTCAAGAAAACAAAGGCTTGAGACTAGACGTTGCATGGGTTTTACTTTCCATGAATTCAATAAAGCAAACATGACCGCGGAATCATAGGGAAGGGTGATAAATGAATAAAATAGTGAAAATGTGACGCGAGAAGACTGCAATACTGACGCAGGAATGCTGGTGTTATTTGTTTCCTGAGATTGAAGTCATGAAACGTAAAGACCACAGGTAATCTTTTGGGAGGATGTGTAGCTCTGAGAAGAGCTGTTTTGAACAACAATTAGGCCTTCAGTACAGCGCGCCGTCATCTTCAGCATCGGAAGCGTCAGAAATGAAGCCAGCGTCAATCAAATGAGTCTGCAAATCTTCCAGCTGCTGGGCGCGTTGACTGGCGTACTCGTAGAAGACATTTTGCAGCCCTTCTAGACTGGCCAACTGCAGACGGCAAGTGTAGCGGAAGGAGCGTCGGTTGGCATTGTAAGCTCGGTCATAGCGCACTTGCATGCTCTCGATGCTGTGATTCAACAGACGAATCTGTTGACATGTGCGGCGGAACTTACGATCCAAATGATGGAAGGTAGCTAGTGCGTCGCTAGGGCAAGCCATTATTGTAAGAGATAAGAAAACACCAATAGTCGACAAAAACGATGTGAACCGTATGATGGCGAATAGTGATATGGCTTAAAACAGATACCGCCCTGCATTTATACAGCCGTGTGGCGCTCGAGTGACACGCTCCCTTCTCAACAACGAATGACATCAAACAACTGACACGCATTGAGCAGTTACTTCATGTCATACTTCCACTGTTAATTGCTTCTGTCACATCTGTCATTCATAACCCGCTGGCCTTAATTGCAATAAACACTTTTAATCGCGACATGCACTGTTCAGCCGCCAAGTGATTAACGTTATAGTGCAAGAGACATGGGCATTTGTGGTTAGCATAGTCTCCAATACGTTACAGCTGACAACTTCATCTACCGACAATAATGTAAATGGAAACATGACCAGATATCTTTCACAATCTACATATTCGTGGGTTGATTTGCCAGCCACATACCGATTCAATCTCATGCTCAAATTACATGGAAATACAGAAAGATTCGAAATGAACGGAGTTTCTTTCTTGTAACATACATGACCCTTGTGGCAATTATGAAGACTATTTTACCGTGATGATTATTATGGTAACAACTTTAAGGTTGACAATACTATCAAACTCTCTGAAGAAACGTTCGTATCCTGACACTAATAACACATGTAACATGCATTTTTCTACTAGATGTTTGCATTTGAGCATGGGTTGTACAGCACGAGATCAATCATCATCGCACATGATCATTATTTCAAGAAAACAAAGGCTTGAGACTAGACGTTGCATGGGTTTTACTTTCCATGAATTCAATAAAGCAAATATGACCGCGGAATCATAGGGAAGCGTGATAAATGAATAAAATAGTGAAAATGTGACGCGAGAAGACTGCAATACTGACGCAGGAATGCTGGTGTTATTTGTTTTCTGAGATTGAAGTCATGAAACGTAAAGACCACAGGTAATCTTTTGGGAGGATGTGTAGCTCTGAGAAGAGCTGTTTTGAACAACGATTAGGCCTTCAGTACAGCGCGCCGTCATCTTCAGCATCGGAAGCGTCAGAAATGAAGCCAGCGTCAATCAAATGGGTCTGCAAATCTTCCAGTTGCTGGGCGCGTTGACTGGCGTACTCGTAGAAGACATTTCGCAGCCCTTCTAGACTGGCCAACTGCAGACGGCAAGTGTAGCGGAAGGAGCGTCGGTTGGCATTGTAAGCTCGGTCATAGCGCACTTGCATGCTCTCGATGCTGTGATTCAACAGACGAATCTGTCACATGCTCAAATTACATGGAAATACAGAAAGATTCGAAATGAACAGAGTTTCTTTCTTGTAACATACATGACCCTTGTGGCAATTATGAAGACTATTTTACCGTGATGATTATTATGGTAACAACTTTAAGGTTGACAATACTATCAAACTCTCTGAAGAAACGTTGGTATCCTGACACTAATAACACATGTAACATGCATTTTTCTACTAGATGTTTGCATTTGAGCATGGGTTGTACAGCACGAGATCAATCATCATCGCACATGATCATTATTTCAAGAAAACAAAGGCTTGAGACTAGACGTTGCATGGGTTTTACTTTCCATGAATTCAATAAAGCAAATATGACCGCGGAATCATAGGGAAGGGTGATAAATGAATAAAATAGTGAAAATGTGACGCGAGAAGACTGCAATACTGACGCAGGAATGCTGGTGTTATTTGTTTCCTGAGATTGAAGTCATGAAACGTAAAGACCACAGGTAATCTTTTGGGAGGATGTGTAGCTCTGAAAAGAGCTGTTTTGAACAACGATTAGGCCTTCAGGACAGCGCGCCGTCATCTTCAGCATCGGAAGCGTCAGAAATGAAGCCAGCGTCAATCAAATGGGTCTGCAAATCTTCCAGTTGCTGGGCGCGTTGACTGGCGTACTCGTAGAAGACATTTCGCAGCCCTTCTAGACTGGCCAACTGCAGACGGCAAGTGTAGCGGAAGGAGCGTCGGTTGGCATTGTAAGCTCGGTCATAGCGCACTTGCATGCTCTCGATGCTGTGATTCAACAGACGAATCTGTTGACATGCGCGGCGGAACTTACGATCCAAATGATGGAAGGTAGCTAGTGCGTCGCTAGGGCAAGCCATTATTGTAAGAGACAAGAAAACACCAATAGTCGACAAAAACGATGTGAACCGTATGATGGCGAATAGTGATATGGCTTAAAACAGATACCGCCCTGCATTTATACAGCCGTGTGGCGCTCGAGTGACACGCTCCCTTCTCAACAACGAATGACATCAAACAACTGACACGCATTGAGCAGTTACTTCATGTCATACTCCCACTGTTAATTGCTTCTGTCACATCTGTCATTCATAACCCGCTGGCCTTAATTGCAATAAACACTTTTAATCGCGACATGCACTGTTCAGCCGCCAAGTGATTAACGTTATAGTGCAAGAGACATGGGCATTTGTGGTTAGCATATTCTCCAATACGTTACAGCTGACAACTTCATCTACCGACAATAATGTAAATGGACACATGACCAGATATCTTCCACAATCTACATATTCGTGGGTTGATTTGCCAGCCACATACCGATTCAATCACATGCTCAAATTACATGGAAATACAGAAAGATTCGAAATGAACAGAGTTTCTTTCTTGTAACATACATGACCCTTGTGGCAATTATGAAGACTATTTTACCGTGATGATTATTATGGTAACAACTTTAAGGTTGACAATACTATCAAACTCTCTGAAGAAACGTTCGTATCCTGACACTAATAACACATGTAACATGCATTTTTCTACTAGATGTTTGCATTTGAGCATGGGTTGTACAGCACGAGATCAATCATCATCGCACATGATCATTATTTCAAGAAAACAAAGGCTTGAGACTAGACGTTGCATGGGTTTTACTTTCCATGAATTCAATAAAGCAAATATGACCGCGGAATCATAGGGAAGGGTGATAAATGAATAAAATAGTGAAAATGTGACGCGAGAAGACTGCAATACTGACGCAGGAATGCTGGTGTTATTTGTTTCCTGAGATTGAAGTCATGAAACGTAAAGACCACAGGTAATCTTTTGGGAGGATGTGTAGCTCTGAGAAGAGCTGTTTTGAACAACGATTAGGCCTTCAGTACAGCGCGCCGTCATCTTCAGCATCGGAAGCGTCAGAAATGAAGCCAGCGTCAATCAAATGGGTCTGCAAATCTTCCAGTTGCTGGGCGCGTTGACTGGCGTACTCGTAGAAGACATTTCGCAGCCCTTCTAGACTGGCCAACTGCAAACGGCAAGTGTAGCGGAAGGAGCGTCGGTTGGCATTGTAAGCTCGGTCATAGCGCACTTGCATGCTCTCGATGCTGTGATTCAACAGACGAATCTGTTGACATGCGCGGCGGAACTTACGATCCAAATGATGGAAGGTAGCTAGTGCGTCGCTAGGGCAAGCCATTGTTGTAAGAGATAAGAAAACACCAATAGTCGACAAAAACGATGTGAACCGTATGATGGCGAATAGTGATATGGCTTAAAACAGATACCGCCCTGCATTTATACAGCCGTGTGGCGCTCGAGTGACACGCTCCCTTCTCAACAACGAATGACATCAAACAACTGACACGCATTGAGCAGTTACTTCATGTCATACTCCCACTGTTAATTGCTTCTGTCACATCTGTCATTCATAACCCGCTGGCCTTAATTGCAATAAACACTTTTAATCGCGACATGCACTGTTCAGCCGCCAAGTGATTAACGTTATAGTGCAAGAGACATGGGCATTTGTGGTTGGCATATTCTCCAATACGTTACAGCTGACAACTTCATCTACCGACAATAATGTAAATGGAAACATGACCAGATATCTTCCACAATCTACATATTCGTGGGTTGATTTGCCAGCCACATACCGATTCAATCTCATGCTCAAATTACATGGAAATACAGAAAGAATCGAAATGAACGGAGTTTCTTTCTTGTAACATACATGACCCTTGTGGCAATTATGAAGACTATTTTACCGTGATGATTATTATGGTAACAACTTTAAGGTTGACAATACTATCAAACTCTCTGAAGAAACGTTCGTATCCTGACACTAATAACACATGTAACATGCATTTTTCTACTAGATGTTTGCATTTGAGCATGGGTTGTACAGCACGAGATCAATCATCATCGCACATGATCATTATTTCAAGAAAACAAAGGCTTGAGACTAGACGTTGCATGGGTTTTACTTTCCATGAATTCAATAAAGCAAATATGACCGCGGAATCATAGGGAAGGGTGATAAATGAATAAAATAGTGAAAATGTGACGCGAGAAGACTGCAATACTGACGCAGGAATGCTGGTGTTATTTGTTTTCTGAGATTGAAGTCATGAAACGTAAAGACCACAGGTAATCTTTTGGGAGGATGTGTAGCTCTGAGAAGAGCTGTTTGAACAACGATTAGGCCTTCAGTACAGCGCGCCGTCATCTTCAGCATCGGAAGCGTCAGAAATGAAGCCAGCGTCAATCAAATGGGTCGGCAAATCTTCCAGTTGCTGGGCGCGTTGACTGGCGTACTCGTAGAAGACATTTCGCAGCCCTTCTAGACTGGCCAACTGCAGACGGCAAGTGTAGCGGAAGGAGCGTCGGTTGGCATTGTAAGCTCGGTCATAGCGCACTTGCATGCTCTCGATGCTGTGATTCAACAGACGAATCTGTTGACATGCGCGGCGGAACTTACGATCCAAATGATGGAAGGTAGCTAGTGCGTCGCTAGGGCAAGCCATTATTGTAAGAGACAAGAAAACACCAATAGTCGACAAAAACGATGTGAACCGTATGATGGCGAATAGTGATATGGCTTAAAACAGATACCGCCCTGCATTTATACAGCCGTGTGGCGCTCGAGTGACACGCTCCCTTCTCAACAACGAATGACATCAAACAACTGACACGCATTGAGCAGTTACTTCATGTCATACTCCCACTGTTAATTGCTTCTGTCACATCTGTCATTCATAACCCGCTGGCCTTAATTGCAATACACTTTTAATCGCGACATGCACTGTTCAGCCGCCAAGTGATTAACGTTATAGTGCAAGAGACATGGGCATTTGTGGTTAGCATATTCTGCAATACGTTACAGCTGACAACTTCATCTACCGACAATAATGTAAATGGACACATGACCAGATATCTTCCACAATCTACATATTCGTGGGTTGATTTGCCAGCCACATACCGATTCAATCACATGCTCAAATTACATGGAAATACAGAAAGATTCGAAATGAACAGAGTTTCTTTCTTGTAACATACATGACCCTTGTGGCAATTATGAAGACTATTTTACCGTGATGATTATTATGGTAACAACTTTAAGGTTGACAATACTATCAAACTCTCTGAAGAAACGTT
This sequence comes from Arenicola marina, assembly GCA_964019135.1. NCBI lineage: Eukaryota > Metazoa > Annelida > Polychaeta > Arenicolidae > Arenicola > Arenicola marina. The sequence continues at coordinate 4,168,011 of OZ025254.1, read as the reverse complement.
CGTATCCTGACACTAATAACACATGTAACATGCATTTTTCTACTAGATGTTTGCATTTGAGCATGGGTTGTACAGCACGAGATCAATCATCATCGCACATGATCATTATTTCAAGAAAACAAAGGCTTGAGACTAGACGTTGCATGGGTTTTACTTTCCATGAATTCAATAAAGCAAATATGACCGCGGAATCATAGGGAAGGGTGATAAATGAATAAAATAGTGAAAATGTGACGCGAGAAGACTGCAATACTGACGCAGGAATGCTGGTGTTATTTGTTTCCTGAGATTGAAGTCATGAAACGTAAAGACCACAGGTAATCTTTTGGGAGGATGTGTAGCTCTGAGAAGAGCTGTTTTGAACAACGATTAGGCCTTCAGTACAGCGCGCCGTCATCTTCAGCATCGGAAGCGTCAGAAATGAAGCCAGCGTCAATCAAATGGGTCTGCAAATCTTCCAGTTGCTGGGCGCGTTGACTGGCGTACTCGTAGAAGACATTTCGCAGCCCTTCTAGACTGGCCAACTGCAGACGGCAAGTGTAGCGGAAGGAGCGTCGGTTGGCATTGTAAGCTCGGTCATAGCGCACTTGCATGCTCTCGATGCTGTGATTCAACAGACGAATCTGTTGACATGCGCGGCGGAACTTACGATCCAAATGATGGAAGGTAGCTAGTGCGTCGCTAGGGCAAGCCATTGTTGTAAGAGATAAGAAAACACCAATAGTCGACAAAAACGATGTGAACCGTATGATGGCGAATAGTGATATGGCTTAAAACAGATACCGCCCTGCATTTATACAGCCGTGTGGCGCTCGAGTGACACGCTCCCTTCTCAACAACGAATGACATCAAACAACTGACACGCATTGAGCAGTTACTTCATGTCATACTCCCACTGTTAATTGCTTCTGTCACATCTGTCATTCATAACCCGCTGGCCTTAATTGCAATAAACACTTTTAATCGCGACATGCACTGTTCAGCCGCCAAGTGATTAACGTTATAGTGCAAGAGACATGGGCATTTGTGGTTGGCATATTCTCCAATACGTTACAGCTGACAACTTCATCTACCGACAATAATGTAAATGGAAACATGACCAGATATCTTCCACAATCTACATATTCGTGGGTTGATTTGCCAGCCACATACCGATTCAATCTCATGCTCAAATTACATGGAAATACAGAAAGATTCGAAATGAACGGAGTTTCTTTCTTGTAACATACATGACCCTTGTGGCAATTATGAAGACTATTTTACCGTGATGATTATTATGGTAACAACTTTAAGGTTGACAATACTATCAAACTCTCTGAAGAAACGTTCGTATCCTGACACTAATAACACATGTAACATGCATTTTTCTACTAGATGTTTGCATTTGAGCATGGGTTGTACAGCACGAGATCAATCATCATCGCACATGATCATTATTTCAAGAAAACAAAGGCTTGAGACTAGACGTTGCATGGGTTTTACTTTCCATGAATTCAATAAAGCAAATATGACCGCGGAATCATAGGGAAGGGTGATAAATGAATAAAATAGTGAAAATGTGACGCGAGAAGACTGCAATACTGACGCAGGAATGCTGGTGTTATTTGTTTTCTGAGATTGAAGTCATGAAACGTAAAGACCACAGGTAATCTTTTGGGAGGATGTGTAGCTCTGAGAAGAGCTGTTTTGAACAACGATTAGGCCTTCAGTACAGCGCGCCGTCATCTTCAGCATCGGAAGCGTCAGAAATGAAGCCAGCGTCAATCAAATGGGTCTGCAAATCTTCCAGTTGCTGGGCGCGTTGACTGGCGTACTCGTAGAAGACATTTCGCAGCCCTTCTAGACTGGCCAACTGCAGACGGCAAGTGTAGCGGAAGGAGCGTCGGTTGGCATTGTAAGCTCGGTCATAGCGCACTTGCATGCTCTCGATGCTGTGATTCAACAGACGAATCTGTTGACATGCGCGGCGGAACTTACGATCCAAATGATGGAAGGTAGCTAGTGCGTCGCTAGGGCAAGCCATTATTGTAAGAGACAAGAAAACACCAATAGTCGACAAAAACGATGTGAACCGTATGATGGCGAATAGTGATATGGCTTAAAACAGATACCGCCCTGCATTTATACAGCCGTGTGGCGCTCGAGTGACACGCTCCCTTCTCAACAACGAATGACATCAAACAACTGACACGCATTGAGCAGTTACTTCATGTCATACTCCCACTGTTAATTGCTTCTGTCACATCTGTCATTCATAACCCGCTGGCCTTAATTGCAATACACTTTTAATCGCGACATGCACTGTTCAGCCGCCAAGTGATTAACGTTATAGTGCAAGAGACATGGGCATTTGTGGTTAGCATATTCTCCAATACGTTACAGCTGACAACTTCATCTACCGACAATAATGTAAATGGACACATGACCAGATATCTTCCACAATCTACATATTCGTGGGTTGATTTGCCAGCCACATACCGATTCAATCACATGCTCAAATTACATGGAAATACAGAAAGATTCGAAATGAACAGAGTTTCTTTCTTGTAACATACATGACCCTTGTGGCAATTATGAAGACTATTTTACCGTGATGATTATTATGGTAACAACTTTAAGGTTGACAATACTATCAAACTCTCTGAAGAAACGTTCGTATCCTGACACTAATAACACATGTAACATGCATTTTTCTACTAGATGTTTGCATTTGAGCATGGGTTGTACAGCACGAGATCAATCATCATCGCACATGATCATTATTTCAAGAAAACAAAGGCTTGAGACTAGACGTTGCATGGGTTTTACTTTCCATGAATTCAATAAAGCAAATATGACCGCGGAATCATAGGGAAGGGTGATAGATGAATAAAATAGTGAAAATGTGACGCGAGAAGACTGCAATACTGACGCAGGAATGCTGGTGTTATTTGTTTCCTGAGATTGAAGTCATGAAACGTAAAGACCACAGGTAATCTTTTGGGAGGATGTGTAGCTCTGAGAAGAGCTGTTTTGAACAACGATTAGGCCTTCAGTACAGCGCGCCGTCATCTTCAGCATCGGAAGCGTCAGAAATGAAGCCAGCGTCAATCAAATGGGTCTGCAAATCTTCCAGTTGCTGGGCGCGTTGACTGGCGTACTCGTAGAAGACATTTCGCAGCCCTTCTAGACTGGCCAACTGCAGACGGCAAGTGTAGCGGAAGGAGCGTCGGTTGGCATTGTAAGCTCGGTCATAGCGCACTTGCATGCTCTCGATGCTGTGATTCAACAGACGAATCTGTTGACATGCGCGGCGGAACTTACGATCCAAATGATGGAAGGTAGCTAGTGCGTCGCTAGGGCAAGCCATTATTGTAAGAGATAAGAAAACACCAAAAGTCGACAAAAACGATGTGAACCGTATGATGGCGAATAGTGATATGGCTTAAAACAGATACCGCCCTGCATTTATACAGCCGTGTGGCGCTCGAGTGACACGCTCCCTTCTCAACAACGAATGATATCAAACAACTGACACGCATTGAGCAGTTACTTCATGTCATACTCCCACTGTTAATTGCTTCTGTCACATCTGTCATTCATAACCCGCTGGCCTTAATTGCAATAAACACTTTTAATCGCGACATGCACTGTTCAGCCGCCAAGTGATTAACGTTATAGTGCAAGAGACATGGGCATTTGTGGTTGGCATATTCTCCAATACGTTACAGCTGACAACTTCATCTACCGACAATAATGTAAATGGAAACATGACCAGATATCTTCCACAATCTACATATTCGTGGGTTGATTTGCCAGCCACATACCGATTCAATCTCATGCTCAAATTACATGGAAATACAGAAAGATTCGAAATGAACGGAGTTTCTTTCTTGTAACATACATGACCCTTGTGGCAATTATGAAGACTATTTTACCGTGATGATTATTATGGTAACAACTTTAAGGTTGACAATACTATCAAACTCTCTGAAGAAACGTTCGTATCCTGACACTAATAACACATGTAACATGCATTTTTCTACTAGATGTTTGCATTTGAGCATGGGTTGTACAGCACGAGATCAATCATCATCGCACATGATCATTATTTCAAGAAAACAAAGGCTTGAGACTAGACGTTGCATGGGTTTTACTTTCCATGAATTCAATAAAGCAAATATGACCGCGGAATCATAGGGAAGGGTGATAAATGAATAAAATAGTGAAAATGTGACGCGAGAAGACTGCAATACTGACGCAGGAATGCTGGTGTTATTTGTTTTCTGAGATTGAAGTCATGAAACGTAAAGACCACAGGTAATCTTTTGGGAGGATGTGTAGCTCTGAGAAGAGCTGTTTTGAACAACGATTAGGCCTTCAGTGCAGCGCGCCGTCATCTTCAGCATCGGAAGCGTCAGAAATGAAGCCAGCGTCAATCAAATGGGTCTGCAAATCTTCCAGTTGCTGGGCGCGTTGACTGGCGTACTCGTAGAAGACATTTCGCAGCCCTTCTAGACTGGCCAACTGCAGACGGCAAGTGTAGCGGAAGGAGCGTCGGTTGGCATTGTAAGCTCGGTCATAGCGCACTTGCATGCTCTCGATGCTGTGATTCAACAGACGAATCTGTTGACATGCGCGGCGGAACTTACGATCCAAATGATGGAAGGTAGCTAGTGCGTCGCTAGGGCAAGCCATTATTGTAAGAGACAAGAAAACACCAATAGTCGACAAAAACGATGTGAACCGTATGATGGCGAATAGTGATATGGCTTAGTACAGATACCGCCCTGCATTTATACAGCCGTGTGGCGCTCGAGTGACACGCTCCCTTCTCAACAACGAATGACATCAAACAACTGACACGCATTGAGCAGTTACTTCATGTCATACTCCCACTGTTAATTGCTTCTGTCACATCTGTCATTCATAACCCGCTGGCCTTAATTGCAATAAACACTTTTAATCGCGACATGCACTGTTCAGCCGCCAAGTGATTAACGTTATAGTGCAAGAGACATGGGCATTTGTGGTTAGCATATTCTCCAATACGTTACAGCTGACAACTTCATCTACCGACAACAATGTAAATGGAAACATGACCAGATATCTTCCACAATCTACATATTCGTGGGTTGATTTGCCAGCCACATACCGATTCAATCACATGCTCAAATTACATGGAAATACAGAAAGATTCGAAATGAACAGAGTTTCTTTCTTGTAACATGCATGACCCTTGTGGCAATTATGAAGACTATTTTACCGTGATGATTATTATGGTAACAACTTTAAGGTTGACAATACTATCAAACTCTCTGAAGAAACGTTCGTATCCTGACACTAATAACACATGTAACATGCATTTTTCTACTAGATGTTTGCATTTGAGCATGGGTTGTACAGCACGAGATCAATCATCATCGCACATGATCATTATTTCAAGAAAACAAAGGCTTGAGACTAGACGTTGCATGGGTTTTACTTTCCATGAATTCAATAAAGCAAACATGACCGCGGAATCATAGGGAAGGGTGATAAATGAATAAAATAGTGAAAATGTGACGCGAGAAGACTGCAATACTGACGCAGGAATGCTGGTGTTATTTGTTTCCTGAGATTGAAGTCATGAAACGTAAAGACCACAGGTAATCTTTTGGGAGGATGTGTAGCTCTGAGAAGAGCTGTTTTGAACAACGATTAGGCCTTCAGTACAGCGCGCCGTCATCTTCAGCATCGGAAGCGTCAGAAATGAAGCCAGCGTCAATCAAATGGGTCTGCAAATCTTCCAGTTGCTGGGCGCGTTGACTGGCGTACTCGTAGAAGACATTTCGCAGCCCTTCTAGACTGGCCAACTGCAGACGGCAAGTGTAGCGGAAGGAGCGTCGGTTGGCATTGTAAGCTCGGTCATAGCGCACTTGCATGCTCTCGATGCTGTGATTCAACAGACGAATCTGTTGACATGCGCGGCGGAACTTACGATCCAAATGATGGAAGGTAGCTAGTGCGTCGCTAGGGCAAGCCATTATTGTAAGAGACAAGAAAACACCAATAGTCGACAAAAACGATGTGAACCGTATGATGGCGAATAGTGATATGGCTTAAAACAGATACCGCCCTGCATTTATACAGCCGTGTGGCGCTCGAGTGACACGCTCCCTTCTCAACAACGAATGACATCAAACAACTGACACGCATTGAGCAGTTACTTCATGTCATACTCCCACTGTTAATTGCTTCTGTCACATCTGTCATTCATAACCCGCTGGCCTTAATTGCAATACACTTTTAATCGCGACATGCACTGTTCAGCCGCCAAGTGATTAACGTTATAGTGCAAGAGACATGGGCATTTGTGGTTAGCATATTCTCCAATACGTTACAGCTGACAACTTCATCTACCGACAATAATGTAAATGGACACATGACCAGATATCTTCCACAATCTACATATTCGTGGGTTGATTTGCCAGCCACATACCGATTCAATCACATGCACAAATTACATGGAAATACAGAAAGATTCGAAATGAACAGAGTTTCTTTCTTGTAACATACATGACCCTTGTGGCAATTATGAAGACTATTTTACCGTGATGATTATTATGGTAACAACTTTAAGGTTGACAATACTATCAAACTCTCTGAAGAAACGTTCGTATCCTGACACTAATAACACATGTAACATGCATTTTTCTACTAGATGTTTGCATTTGAGCATGGGTTGTACAGCACGAGATCAATCATCATCGCACATGATCATTATTTCAAGAAAACAAAGGCTTGAGACTAGACGTTGCATGGGTTTTACTTTCCATGAATTCAATAAAGCAAATATGACCGCGGAATCATAGGGAAGGGTGATAAATGAATAAAATAGTGAAAATGTGACGCGAGAAGACTGCAATACTGACGCAGGAATGCTGGTGTTATTTGTTTCCTGAGATTGAAGTCATGAAACGTAAAGACCACAGGTAATCTTTTGGGAGGATGTGTAGCTCTGAGAAGAGCTGTTTTGAACAACGATTAGGCCTTCAGTACAGCGCGCCGTCATCTTCAGCATCGGAAGCGTCAGAAATGAAGCCAGCGTCAATCAAATGGGTCTGCAAATCTTCCAGTTGCTGGGCGCGTTGACTGGCGTACTCGTAGAAGACATTTCGCAGCCCTTCTAGACTGGCCAACTGCAGACGGCAAGTGTAGCGGAAGGAGCGTCGGTTGGCATTGTAAGCTCGGTCATAGCGCACTTGCATGCTCTCGATGCTGTGATTCAACAGACGAATCTGTTGACATGCGCGGCGGAACTTACGATCCAAATGATGGAAGGTAGCTAGTGCGTCGCTAGGGCAAGCCATTATTGTAAGAGACAAGAAAACACCAATAGTCGACAAAAACGATGTGAACCGTATGATGGCGAATAGTGATATGGCTTAAAACAGATACCGCCCTGCATTTATACAGCCGTGTGGCGCTCGAGTGACACGCTCCCTTCTCAACAACGAATGACATCAAACAACTGACACGCATTGAGCAGTTACTTCATGTCATACTCCCACTGTTAATTGCTTCTGTCACATCTGTCATTCATAACCCGCTGGCCTTAATTGCAATAAACACTTTTAATCGCGACATGCACTGTTCAGCCGCCAAGTGATTAACGTTATAGTGCAAGAGACATGGGCATTTGTGGTTGGCATATTCTCCAATACGTTACAGCTGACAACTTCATCTACCGACAATAATGTAAATGGAAACATGACCAGATATCTTCCACAATCTACATATTCGTGGGTTGATTTGCCAGCCACATACCGATTCAATCACATGCTCAAATTACATGGAAATACAGAAAGATTCGAAATGAACGGAGTTTCTTTCTTGTAACATACATGACCCTTGTGGCAATTATGAAGACTATTTTACCGTGATGATTATTATGGTAACAACTTTAAGGTTGACAATACTATCAAACTCTCTGAAGAAACGTTCGTATCCTGACACTAATAACACATGTAACATGCATTTTTCTACTAGATGTTTGCATTTGAGCATGGGTTGTACAGCACGAGATCAATCATCATCGCACATGATCATTATTTCAAGAAAACAAAGGCTTGAGACTAGACGTTGCATGGGTTTTACTTTCCATGAATTCAATAAAGCAAACATGACCGCGGAATCATAGGGAAGGGTGATAAATGAATAAAATAGTGAAAATGTGACGCGAGAAGACTGCAATACTGACGCAGGAATGCTGGTGTTATTTGTTTCCTGAGATTGAAGTCATGAAACGTAAAGACCACAGGTAATCTTTTGGGAGGATGTGTAGCTCTGAGAAGAGCTGTTTTGAACAACGATTAGGCCTTCAGTACAGCGCGCCGTCATCTTCAGCATCGGAAGCGTCAGAAATGAAGCCAGCGTCAATCAAATGGGTCTGCAAATCTTCCAGTTGCTGGGCGCGTTGACTGGCGTACTCGTAGAAGACATTTCGCAGCCCTTCTAGACTGGCCAACTGCAGACGGCAAGTGTAGCGGAAGGAGCGTCGGTTGGCATTGTAAGCTCGGTCATAGCGCACTTGCATGCTCTCGATGCTGTGATTCAACAGACGAATCTGTTGACATGCGCGGCGGAACTTACGATCCAAATGATGGAAGGTAGCTAGTGCGTCGCTAGGGCAAGCCATTATTGTAAGAGACAAGAAAACACCAATAGTCGACAAAAACGATGTGAACCGTATGATGGCGAATAGTGATATGGCTTAAAACAGATACCGCCCTGCATTTATACAGCCGTGTGGCGCTCGAGTGACACGCTCCCTTCTCAACAACGAATGACATCAAACAACTGACACGCATTGAGCAGTTACTTCATGTCATACTCCCACTGTTAATTGCTTCTGTCACATCTGTCATTCATAACCCGCTGGCCTTAATTGCAATACACTTTTAATCGCGACATGCACTGTTCAGCCGCCAAGTGATTAACGTTATAGTGCAAGAGACATGGGCATTTGTGGTTAGCATATTCTCCAATACGTTACAGCTGACAACTTCATCTACCGACAATAATGTAAATGGACACATGACCAGATATCTTCCACAATCTACATATTCGTGGGTTGATTTGCCAGCCACATACCGATTCAATCACATGCACAAATTACATGGAAATACAGAAAGATTCGAAATGAACAGAGTTTCTTTCTTGTAACATACATGACCCTTGTGGCAATTATGAAGACTATTTTACCGTGATGATTATTATGGTAACAACTTTAAGGTTGACAATACTATCAAACTCTCTGAAGAAACGTTCGTATCCTGACACTAATAACACATGTAACATGCATTTTGCTACTAGATGTTTGCATTTGAGCATGGGTTGTACAGCACGAGATCAATCATCATCGCACATGATCATTATTTCAAGAAAACAAAAGCTTGAGACTAGACGTTGCATGGGTTTTACTTTCCATGAATTCAATAAAGCAAATATGACCGCGGAATCATAGGGAAGGGTGATAAATGAATAAAATAGTGAAAATGTGACGCGAGAAGACTGCAATACTGACGCAGGAATGCTGGTGTTATTTGTTTCCTGAGATTGAAGTCATGAAACGTAAAGACCACAGGTAATCTTTTGGGAGGATGTGTAGCTCTGAGAAGAGCTGTTTTGAACAACGATTAGGCCTTCAGTACAGCGCGCCGTCATCTTCAGCATCGGAAGCGTCAGAAATGAAGCCAGCGTCAATCAAATGGGTCTGCAAATCTTCCAGTTGCTGGGCGCGTTGACTGGCGTACTCGTAGAAGACATTTCGCAGCCCTTCTAGACTGGCCAACTGCAGACGGCAAGTGTAGCGGAAGGAGCGTCGGTTGGCATTGTAAGCTCGGTCATAGCGCACTTGCATGCTCTCGATGCTGTGATTCAACAGACGAATCTGTTGACATGCGCGGCGGAACTTACGATCCAAATGATGGAAGGTAGCTAGTGCGTCGCTAGGGCAAGCCATTATTGTAAGAGACAAGAAAACACCAATAGTCGACAAAAACGATGTGAACCGTATGATGGCGAATAGTGATATGGCTTAGTACAGATACCGCCCTGCATTTATACAGCCGTGTGGCGCTCGAGTGACACGCTCCCTTCTCAACAACGAATGACATCAAACAACTGACACGCATTGAGCAGTTACTTCATGTCATACTCCCACTGTTAATTGCTTCTGTCACATCTGTCATTCATAACCCGCTGGCCTTAATTGCAATAAACACTTTTAATCGCGACATGCACTGTTCAGCCGCCAAGTGATTAACGTTATAGTGCAAGAGACATGGGCATTTGTGGTTAGCATATTCTCCAATACGTTACAGCTGACAACTTCATCTACCGACAACAATGTAAATGGAAACATGACTAGATATCTTCCACAATCTACATATTCGTGGGTTGATTTGCCAGCCACATACCGATTCAATCACATGCTCAAATTACATGGAAATACAGAAAGATTCGAAATGAACAGAGTTTCTTTCTTGTAACATACATGACCCTTGTGGCAATTATGAAGACTATTTTACCGTGATGATTATTATGGTAACAACTTTAAGGTTGACAATGCTATCAAACTCTCTGAAGAAACGTTCGTATCCTGACACTAATAACACATGTAACATGCATTTTTCTACTAGATGTTTGCATTTGAGCATGGGTTGTACAGCACGAGATCAATCATCATCGCACATGATCATTATTTCAAGAAAACAAAGGCTTGAGACTAGACGTTGCATGGGTTTTACTTTCCATGAATTCAATAAAGCAAATATGACCGCGGAATCATAGGGAAGGGTGATAAATGGATAAAATAGTGAAAATGTGACGCGAGAAGACTGCAATACTGACGCAGGAATGCTGGTGTTATTTGTTTTCTGAGATTGAAGTCATGAAACGTAAAGACCACAGGTAATCTTTTGGGAGGATGTGTAGCTCTGAGAAGAGCTGTTTTGAACAACGATTAGGCCTTCAGTACAGCGCGCCGTCATCTTCAGCATCGGAAGCGTCAGAAATGAAGCCAGCGTCAATCAAATGGGTCTGCAAATCTTCCAGTTGCTGGGCGCGTTGACTGGCGTACTCGTAGAAGACATTTCGCAGCCCTTCTAGACTGGCCAACTGCAGACGGCAAGTGTAGCGGAAGGAGCGTCGGTTGGCATTGTAAGCTCGGTCATAGCGCACTTGCATGCTCTCGATGCTGTGATTCAACAGACGAATCTGTTGACATGCGCGGCGGAACTTACGATCCAAATGATGGAAGGTAGCTAGTGCGTCGCTAGGGCAAGCCATTATTGTAAGAGACAAGAAAACACCAATAGTCGACAAAAACGATGTGAACCGTATGATGGCGAATAGTGATATGGCTTAAAACAGATACCGCCCTGCATTTATACAGCCGTGTGGCGCTCGAGTGACACGCTCCCTTCTCAACAACGAATGACATCAGACAACTGACACGCATTGAGCAGTTACTTCATGTCATACTCCCACTGTTAATTGCTTCTGTCACATCTGTCATTCATAACCCGCTGGCCTTAATTGCAATAAACACTTTTAATCGCGACATGCACTGTTCAGCCGCCAAGTGATTAACGTTATAGTGCAAGAGACATGGGCATTTGTGGTTAGCATATTCTCCAATACGTTACAGCTGACAACTTCATCTACCGACAATAATGTAAATGGAAACATGACCAGATATCTTCCACAATCTACATATTCGTGGGTTGATTTGCCAGCCACATACCGATTCAATCACATGCTCAAATTACATGGAAATACAGAAAGATTCGAAATGAACAGCGTTTCTTTCTTGTAACATACATGACCCTTGTGGCAATTATGAAGACTATTTTACCGTGATGATTATTATGGTAACAACTTTAAGGTTGACAATACTATCAAACTCTCTGAAGAAACGTTCGTATCCTGACACTAATAACACATGTAACATGCATTTTTCTACTAGATGTTTGCATTTGAGCATGGGTTGTACAGCACGAGATCAATCATCATCGCACATGATCATTATTTCAAGAAAACAAAGGCTTGAGACTAGACGTTGCATGGGTTTTACTTTCCATGAATTCAATAAAGCAAATATGACCGCGGAATCATAGGGAAGGGTGATAAATGAATAAAATAGTGAAAATGTGAAGCGAGAAGACTGCAATACTGACGCAGGAATGCTGGTGTTATTTGTTTTCTGAGATTGAAGTCATGAAACGTAAAGACCACAGGTAATCTTTTGGGAAGATGTGTAGCTCTGAGAAGGGCTGTTTTGAACAACGATTAGGCCTTCAGTACAGCGCGCCGTCATCTTCAGCATCGGAAGCGTCAGAAATGAAGCCAGCGTCAATCAAATGGGTCTGCAAATCTTCCAGTTGCTGGGCGCGTTGACTGGCGTACTCGTAGAAGACATTTCGCAGCCCTTTTAGACTGGCCAACTGCAGACGGCAAGTGTAGCGGAAGGAGCGTCGGTTGGCATTGTAAGCTCGGTCATAGCGCACTTGCATGCTCTCGATGCTGTGATTCAACCGACGAATCTGTTGACATGCGCGGCGGAACTTACGATCCAAATGATGGAAGGTAGCTAGTGCGTCGCTAGGGCAAGCCATTATTGTAAGAGACAAGAAAACACCAATAGTCGACAAAAACGATGTGAACCGTATGATGGCGAATAGTGATATGGCTTAAAACAGATACCGCCCTGCATTTATACAGCCGTGTGGCGCTCGAGTGACACGCTCCCTTCTCAACAACGAATGACATCAGACAACTGACACGCATTGAGCAGTTACTTCATGTCATACTCCCACTGTTAATTGCTTCTGTCACATCTGTCATTCATAACCCGCTGGCCTTAATTGCAATAAACACTTTTAATCGCGACATGCACTGTTCAGCCGCCAAGTGATTAACGTTATAGTGCAAGAGACATGGGCATTTGTGGTTAGCATATTCTCCAATACGTTACAGCTGACAACTTCATCTACCGACAATAATGTAAATGGAAACATGACCAGATATCTTCCACAATCTACATATTCGTGGGTTGATTTGCCAGCCACATACCGATTCAATCACATGCTCAAATTACATGGAAATACAGAAAGATTCGAAATGAACAGAGTTTCTTTCTTGTAACATACATGACCCTTGTGGCAATTATGAAGACTATTTTACCGTGATGATTATTATGGTAACAGCTTTAAGGTTGACAATACTATCAAACTCTCTGAAGAAACGTTCGTATCCTGACACTAATAACACATGTAACATGCATTTTTCTACTAGATGTTTGCATTTGAGCATGGGTTGTACAGCACGAGATCAATCATCATCGCACATGATCATTATTTCAAGAAAACAAAGGCTTGAGACTAGACGTTGCATGGGTTTTACTTTCCATGAATTTAATAAAGCAAATATGACAGCGGAATCATAGGGAAGGGTGATAAATGAATAAAATAGTGAAAATGTGACGCGAGACGACTGCAATACTGACGCAGGAATGCTGGTGTTATTTGTTTTCTGAGATTGAAGTCATGAAACGTAAAGACCGCAGGTAATCTTTTGGGAGGATGTGTAGCTCTGAGAAGAGCTGTTTTGAACAACGATTAGGCCTTCAGTACAGCGCGCCGTCATCTTCAGCATCGGAAGCGTCAGAAATGAAGCCAGCGTCAATCAAATGGGTCTGCAAATCTTCCAGTTGCTGGGCGCGTTGACTGGCGTACTCGTAGAAGACATTTCGCAGCCCTTCTAGACTGGCCAACTGCAGACGGCAAGTGTAGCGGAAGGAGCGTCGGTTGGCATTGTAAGCTCGGTCATAGCGCACTTGCATGCTCTCGATGCTGTGATTCAACAGATGAATCTGTTGACATGCGCGGCGGAACTTACGATCCAAATGATGGAAGGTAGCTAGTGCGTCGCTAGGGCAAGCCATTATTGTAAGAGACAAGAAAACACCAATAGTCGACAAAAACGATGTGAACCGTATGATGGCGAATAGTGATATGGCTTAAAACAGATACCGCCCTGCATTTATACAGCCGTGTGGCGCTCGAGTGACACGCTCCCTTCTCAACCACGAATGACATCAAACAACTGACACGCATTAAGCAGTTACTTCATGTCATACTCCCACTGTTAATTGCTTCTGTCACATCTGTCATTCATAACCCGCTGGCCTTAATTGCAATAAACACTTTTAATCGCGACATGCACTGTTCAGCCGCCAAGTGATTAACGTTATAGTGCAAGAGACATGGGCATTTGTGGTTAGCATATTCTCCAATACGTTACAGCTGACAACTTCATCTACCGACAATAATGTAAATGGAAACATGACCAGATATCTTCCACAATCTACATATTCGTGGGTTGATTTGCCAGCCACATACCGATTCAATCACATGCTCAAATTACATGGAAATACAGAAAGATTCGAACTGAACAGAGTTTCTTTCTTGTAACATACATGACCCTTGTGGCAATTATGAAGACTATTTTACCGTGATGATTATTATGGTAACAACTTTAAGGTTGACAATACTATCAAACTCTCTGAAGAAACGTTCGTATCCTGACACTAATAACACATGTAACATGCATTTTTCTACTAGATGTTTGCATTTGAGCATGGGTTGTACAGCACGAGATCAATCATCATCGCACATGATCATTATTTCAAGAAAACAAAGGCTTGAGACTAGACGTTGCATGGGTTTTACTTTCCATGAATTCAATAAAGCAAATATGACCGCGGAATCATAGGGAAGGGTGATAAATGAATAAAATAGTGAAAATGTGACTCGAGAAGACTGCAATACTGACGCAGGAATGCTGGTGTTATTTGTTTTCTGAGATTGAAGTCATGAAACGTAAAGACCACAGGTAATCTTTTGGGAGGATGTGTAGCTCTGAGAAGAGCTGTTTTGAACAACGATTAGGCCTTCAGTACAGCGCGCCGTCATCTTCAGCATCGAAAGCGTCAGAAATGAAGCCAGCGTCAATCAAATGGGTCTGCAAATCTTCCAGTTGCTGGGCGCGTTGACTGGCGTACTCGTAGAAGACATTTCGCAGCCCTTCTAGACTGGCCAACTGCAGACGGCAAGTGTAGCGGAAGGAGCGTCGGTTGGCATTGTAAGCTCGGTCATAGCGCACTTGCATGCTCTCGATGCTGTGATTCAACAGACGAATCTGTTGACATGCGCGGCGGAACTTACGATCCAAATGATGGAAGGTAGCTAGTGCGTCGCTAGGGCAAGCCATTATTGTAAGAGACAAGAAAACACCAATAGTCGACAAAAACGATGTGAACCGTATGATGGCGAATAGTGATATGGCTTAAAACAGATACCGCCCTGCATTTATACAGCCGTGTGGCGCTCGAGTGACACGCTCCCTTCTCAACAACGAATGACATCAGACAACTGACAGGCATTGAGCAGTTACTTCATGTCATAC
Organism: Arenicola marina; assembly: GCA_964019135.1. NCBI lineage: Eukaryota > Metazoa > Annelida > Polychaeta > Arenicolidae > Arenicola > Arenicola marina. The sequence goes on along the minus strand of OZ025254.1, from coordinate 4,152,519 downwards.
TCCCACTGTTAATTGCTTCTGTCACATCTGTCATTCATAACCCGCTGGCCTTAATTGCAATAAACACTTTTAATCGCGACATGCACTGTTCAGCCGCCAAGTGATTAACGTTATAGTGCAAGAGACATGGGCATTTGTGGTTAGCATATTCTGCAATACGTTACAGCTGACAACTTCATCTACCGACAATAATGTAAATGGACACATGACCAGATATCTTCCACAATCTACATATTCGTGGGTTGATTTGCCAGCCACATACCGATTCAATCACATGCTCAAATTACATGGAAATACAGAAAGATTCGAAATGAACAGAGTTTCTTTCTTGTAACATACATGACCCTTGTGGCAATTATGAAGACCATTTTACCGTGATGATTATTATGGTAACAACTTTAAGGTTGACAATACTATCAAACTCTCTGAAGAAACGTTCGTATCCTGACACTAATAACACATGTAACATGCATTTTTCTACTAGATGTTTGCATTTGAGCATGGGTTGTACAGCACGAGATCAATCATCATCGCACATGATCATTATTTCAAGAAAACAAAGGCTTGAGACTGGACGTTGCATGGGTTTTACTTTCCATGAATTCAATGAAGCAAATATGACCGCGGAATCATAGAGAAGGGTGATAAATGAATAAAATAGTGAAAATGTGACGCGAGAAGACTGCAATACTGACGCAGGAATGCTGGTGTTATTTGTTTTCTGAGATTGAAGTCATGAAACGTAAAGACCACAGGTAATCTTTTGGGAGGATGTGTAGCTCTGAGAAGAGCTGTTTTGAACAACGATTAGGCCTTCAGTATAGCGCGCCGTCATCTTCAGCATCGGAAGCGTCAGAAATGAAGCCAGCGTCAATCAAATGGGTCTGCAAATCTTCCAGTTGCTGGGCGCGTTGACTGGCGTACTCGTAGAAGACATTTCGCAGCCCTTTTAGACTGGCCAACTGCAGACGGCAAGTGTAGCGGAAGGAGCGTCGGTTGGCATTGTAAGCTCGGTCATAGCGCACTTGCATGCTCTCGATGCTGTGATTCAACAGACGAATCTGTTGACATGCGCGGCGGAACTTACGATCCAAATGATGGAAGGTAGCTAGTGCGTCGCTAGGGCAAGCCATTATTGTAAGAGACAAGAAAACACCAATAGTCGACAAAAACGATGTGAACCTTATGATGGCGAATAGTGATATGGCTTAAAACAGATACCGCCCTGCATTTATACAGCCGTGTGGCGCTCGAGTGACACGCTCCCTTCTCAACAACGAATGACATCAGACAACTGACACGCATTGAGCAGTTACTTCATGTCATACTCCCACTGTTAATTGCTTCTGTCACATCTGTCATTCATAACCCGCTGGCCTTAATTGCAATAAACACTTTTAATCGCGACATGCACTGTTCAGCCCCCAAGTGATTAACGTTATAGTGCAAGAGACATGGGCATTTGTGGTTAGCATATTTTGCAATACGTTACAGCTGACAACTTCATCTACCGACAATAATGTAAATGGAAACATGACCAGATATCTTCCACAATCTACATATTCGTGGGTTGATTTGCCAGCCACATACCGATTCAATCACATGCTCAAATTACATGGAAATACAGAAAGATTCGAAATGAACAGAGTTTCTTTCTTGTAACATACATGACCCTTGTGGCAATTATGAAGACTATTTTACCGTGATGATTATTATGGTAACAACTTTAAGGTTGACAATACTATCAAACTCTCTGAAGAAACGTTCGTATCCTGACACTAATAACACATGTAACATGCATTTTTCTACTAGATGTTTGCATTTGAGCATGGGTTGTACAGCACGAGATCAATCATCATCGCACATGATCATTATTTCAAGAAAACAAAGGCTTGAGACTGGACGTTGCATGGGTTTTACTTTCCATGAATTCAATGAAGCAAATATGACCGCGGAATCATAGAGAAGGGTGATAAATGAATAAAATAGTGAAAATGTGACGCGAGAAGACTGCAATACTGACGCAGGAATGCTGGTGTTATTTGTTTTCTGAGATTGAAGTCATGAAACGTAAAGACCACAGGTAATCTTTTGGGAGGATGTGTAGCTCTGAGAAGAGCTGTTTTGAACAACGATTAGGCCTTCAGTATAGCGCGCCGTCATCTTCAGCATCGGAAGCGTCAGAAATGAAGCCAGCGTCAATCAAATGGGTCTGCAAATCTTCCAGTTGCTGGGCGCGTTGACTGGCGTACTCGTAGAAGACATTTCGCAGCCCTTTTAGACTGGCCAACTGCAGACGGCAAGTGTAGCGGAAGGAGCGTCGGTTGGCATTGTAAGCTCGGTCATAGCGCACTTGCATGCTCTCGATGCTGTGATTCAACAGACGAATCTGTTGACATGCGCGGCGGAACTTACGATCCAAATGATGGAAGGTAGCTAGTGCGTCGCTAGGGCAAGCCATTATTGTAAGAGACAAGAAAACACCAATAGTCGACAAAAACGATGTGAACCTTATGATGGCGAATAGTGATATGGCTTAAAACAGATACCGCCCTGCATTTATACAGCCGTGTGGCGCTCGAGTGACACGCTCCCTTCTCAACAACGAATGACATCAGACAACTGACACGCATTGAGCAGTTACTTCATGTCATACTCCCACTGTTAATTGCTTCTGTCACATCTGTCATTCATAACCCGCTGGCCTTAATTGCAATAAACACTTTTAATCGCGACATGCACTGTTCAGCCCCCAAGTGATTAACGTTATAGTGCAAGAGACATGGGCATTTGTGGTTAGCATATTTTGCAATACGTTACAGCTGACAACTTCATCTACCGACAATAATGTAAATGGAAACATGACCAGATATCTTCCACAATCTACATATTCGTGGGTTGATTTGCCAGCCACATACCGATTCAATCACATGCTCAAATTACATGAAAATACAGAAAGATTCGAAATGAACAGAGTTTCTTTCTTGTAACATACATGACCCTTGTGGCAATTATGAAGACTATTTTACCGTGATGATTATTATGGTAACAACTTTAAGGTTGACAATACTATCAAACTCTCTGAAGAAACGTTCGTATCCTGACACTAATAACACATGTAACATGCATTTTTCAACTAGATGTTTGCATTTGAGCATGGGTTGTACAGCACGAGATCAATCATCATCGCACATGATCATTATTTCAAGAAAACAAAGGCTTGAGACTAGACGTTGCATGGGTTTTACTTTCCATGAATTCAATAAAGCAAATATGACCGCGGAATCATAGGGAAGGGTGATAAATGAATAAAATAGTGAAAATGTGACGCGAGAAGACTGCAATACTGACGCAGGAATGCTGGTGTTATTTGTTTTCTGAGATTGAAGTCATGAAACGTAAAGACCACAGGTAATCTTTTGGGAGGATGTGTAGCTCTGAGAAGAGCTGTTTTGAACAACGATTAGGCCTTCAGTACAGCGCGCCGTCATCTTCAGCATCGGAAGCGTCAGAAATGAAGCCAGCGTCAATCAAATGGGTCTGCAAATCTTCCAGTTGCTGGGCGCGTTGACTGGCGTACTCGTAGAAGACATTTCGCAGCCCTTCTAGACTGGCCAACTGCAGACGGCAAGTGTAGCGGAAGGAGCGTCGGTTGGCATTGTAAGCTCGGTCATAGCGCACTTGCATGCTCTCGATGCTGTGATTCAACAGACGAATCTGTTGACATGCGCGGCGGAACTTACGATCCAAATGATGGAAGGTAGCTAGTGCGTCGCTAGGGCAAGCCATTATTGTAAGAGACAAGAAAACACCAATAGTCGACAAAAACGATGTGAACCGTATGATAGCGAATAGTGATATGGCTTAAAACAGATACCGCCCTGCATTTATACAGCCGTGTGGCGCTCGAGTGACACGCTCCCTTCTCAACAACGAATGACATCAGACAACTGACAGGCATTGAGCAGTTACTTCATGTCATACTCCCACTGTTAATTGCTTCTGTCACATCTGTCATTCATAACCCGCTGGCCTTAATTGCAATAAACACTTTTAATCGCGACATGCACTGTTCAGCCGCCAAGTGATTAACGTTATAGTGCAAGAGACATGGGCATTTGTGGTTAGCATATTCTGCAATACGTTACAGCTGACAACTTCATCTACCGACAATAATGTAAATGGAAACATGACCAGATATCTTCCACAATCTACATATTCGTGGGTTGATTTGCCAGCCACATACCGATTCAATCACATGCTCAAATTACATGGAAATACAGAAAGATTCGAAATGAACAGAGTTTCTTTCTTGTAACATACATGACCCTTGTGGCAATTATGAAGACCATTTTACCGTGATGATTATTATGGTAACAACTTTAAGGTTGACAATACTATCAAACTCTCTGAAGAAACGTTCGTATCCTGACACTAATAACACATGTAACATGCATTTTTCTACTAGATGTTTGCATTTGAGCATGGGTTGTACAGCACGAGATCAATCATCATCGCACATGATCATTATTTCAAGAAAACAAAGGCTTGAGACTGGACGTTGCATGGGTTTTACTTTCCATGAATTCAATGAAGCAAATATGACCGCGGAATCATAGAGAAGGGTGATAAATGAATAAAATAGTGAAAATGTGACGCGAGAAGACTGCAATACTGACGCAGGAATGCTGGTGTTATTTGTTTTCTGAGATTGAAGTCATGAAACGTAAAGACCACAGGTAATCTTTTGGGAGGATGTGTAGCTCTGAGAAGAGCTGTTTTGAACAACGATTAGGCCTTCAGTACAGCGCGCCGTCATCTTCAGCATCGGAAGCGTCAGAAATGAAGCCAGCGTCAATCAAATGGGTCTGCAAATCTTCCAGTTGCTGGGCGCGTTGACTGGCGTACTCGTAGAAGACATTTCGCAGCCCTTTTAGACTGGCCAACTGCAGACGGCAAGTGTAGCGGAAGGAGCGTCGGTTGGCATTGTAAGCTCGGTCATAGCGCACTTGCATGCTCTCGATGCTGTGATTCAACAGACGAATCTGTTGACATGCGCGGCGGAACTTACGATCCAAATGATGGAAGGTAGCTAGTGCGTCGCTAGGGCAAGCCATTATTGTAAGAGACAAGAAAACACCAATAGTCGACAAAAACGATGTGAACCGTATGATAGCGAATAGTGATATGGCTTAAAACAGATACCGCCCTGCATTTATACAGCCGTGTGGCGCTCGAGTGACACGCTCCCTTCTCAACCACGAATGACATCAAACAACTGACACGCATTAAGCAGTTACTTCATGTCATACTCCCACTGTTAATTGCTTCTGTCACATCTGTCATTCATAACCCGCTGGCCTTAATTGCAATAAACACTTTTAATCGCGACATGCACTGTTCAGCCGCCAAGTGATTAACGTTATAGTGCAAGAGACATGGGCATTTGTGGTTAGCATATTCTCCAATACGTTACAGCTGACAACTTCATCTACCGACAATAATGTAAATGGAAACATGACCAGATATCTTCCACAATCTACATATTCGTGGGTTGATTTGCCAGCCACATACCGATTCAATCACATGCTCAAATTACATGGAAATACAGAAAGATTCGAACTGAACAGAGTTTCTTTCTTGTAACATACATGACCCTTGTGGCAATTATGAAGACCATTTTACCGTGATGATTATTATGGTAACAACTTTAAGGTTGACAATACTATCAAACTCTCTGAAGAAACGTTCGTATCCTGACACTAATAACACAGGTAACATGCATTTTTCTACTAGATGTTTGCATTTGAGCATGGGTTGTACAGCACGAGATCAATCATCATCGCACATGATCATTATTTCAAGAAAACAAAGGCTTGAGACTAGACGTTGCATGGGTTTTACTTTCCATGAATTCAATAAAGCAAATATGACCGCGGAATCATAGGGAAGGGTGATAAATGAATAAAATAGTGAAAATGTGACTCGAGAAGACTGCAATACTGACGCAGGAATGCTGGTGTTATTTGTTTTCTGAGATTGAAGTCATGAAACGTAAAGACCACAGGTAATCTTTTGGGAGGATGTGTAGCTCTGAGAAGAGCTGTTTTGAACAACGATTAGGCCTTCAGTACAGCGCGCCGTCATCTTCAGCATCGGAAGCGTCAGAAATGAAGCCAGCGTCAATCAAATGGGTCTGCAAATCTTCCAGTTGCTGGGCGCGTTGACTGGCGTACTCGTAGAAGACATTTCGCAGCCCTTTTAGACTGGCCAACTGCAGACGGCAAGTGTAGCGGAAGGAGCGTCGGTTGGCATTGTAAGCTCGGTCATAGCGCACTTGCATGCTCTCGATGCTGTGATTCAACAGACGAATCTGTTGACATGCGCGGCGGAACTTACGATCCAAATGATGGAAGGTAGCTAGTGCGTCGCTAGGGCAAGCCATTATTGTAAGAGACAAGAAAACACCAATAGTCGACAAAAACGATGTGAACCTTATGATGGCGAATAGTGATATGGCTTAAAACAGATACCGCCCTGCATTTATACAGCCGTGTGGCGCTCGAGTGACACGCTCCCTTCTCAACAACGAATGACATCAGACAACTGACACGCATTGAGCAGTTACTTCATGTCATACTCCCACTGTTAATTGCTTCTGTCACATCTGTCATTCATAACCCGCTGGCCTTAATTGCAATAAACACTTTTAATCGCGACATGCACTGTTCAGCCCCCAAGTGATTAACGTTATAGTGCAAGAGACATGGGCATTTGTGGTTAGCATATTTTGCAATACGTTACAGCTGACAACTTCATCTACCGACAATAATGTAAATGGAAACATGACCAGATATCTTCCACAATCTACATATTCGTGGGTTGATTTGCCAGCCACATACCGATTCAATCACATGCTCAAATTACATGAAAATACAGAAAGATTCGAAATGAACAGAGTTTCTTTCTTGTAACATACATGACCCTTGTGGCAATTATGAAGACTATTTTACCGTGATGATTATTATGGTAACAACTTTAAGGTTGACAATACTATCAAACTCTCTGAAGAAACGTTCGTATCCTGACACTAATAACACATGTAACATGCATTTTTCAACTAGATGTTTGCATTTGAGCATGGGTTGTACAGCACGAGATCAATCATCATCGCACATGATCATTATTTCAAGAAAACAAAGGCTTGAGACTAGACGTTGCATGGGTTTTACTTTCCATGAATTCAATAAAGCAAATATGACCGCGGAATCATAGGGAAGGGTGATAAATGAATAAAATAGTGAAAATGTGACGCGAGAAGACTGCAATACTGACGCAGGAATGCTGGTGTTATTTGTTTTCTGAGATTGAAGTCATGAAACGTAAAGACCACAGGTAATCTTTTGGGAGGATGTGTAGCTCTGAGAAGAGCTGTTTTGAACAACGATTAGGCCTTCAGTACAGCGCGCCGTCATCTTCAGCATCGGAAGCGTCAGAAATGAAGCCAGCGTCAATCAAATGGGTCTGCAAATCTTCCAGTTGCTGGGCGCGTTGACTGGCGTACTCGTAGAAGACATTTCGCAGCCCTTCTAGACTGGCCAACTGCAGACGGCAAGTGTAGCGGAAGGAGCGTCGGTTGGCATTGTAAGCTCGGTCATAGCGCACTTGCATGCTCTCGATGCTGTGATTCAACAGACGAATCTGTTGACATGCGCGGCGGAACTTACGATCCAAATGATGGAAGGTAGCTAGTGCGTCGCTAGGGCAAGCCATTATTGTAAGAGACAAGAAAACACCAATAGTCGACAAAAACGATGTGAACCGTATGATAGCGAATAGTGATATGGCTTAAAACAGATACCGCCCTGCATTTATACAGCCGTGTGGCGCTCGAGTGACACGCTCCCTTCTCAACAACGAATGACATCAGACAACTGACAGGCATTGAGCAGTTACTTCATGTCATACTCCCACTGTTAATTGCTTCTGTCACATCTGTCATTCATAACCCGCTGGCCTTAATTGCAATAAACACTTTTAATCGCGACATGCACTGTTCAGCCGCCAAGTGATTAACGTTATAGTGCAAGAGACATGGGCATTTGTGGTTAGCATATTCTGCAATACGTTACAGCTGACAACTTCATCTACCGACAATAATGTAAATGGAAACATGACCAGATATCTTCCACAATCTACATATTCGTGGGTTGATTTGCCAGCCACATACCGATTCAATCACATGCTCAAATTACATGGAAATACAGAAAGATTCGAAATGAACAGAGTTTCTTTCTTGTAACATACATGACCCTTGTGGCAATTATGAAGAACATTTTACCGTGATGATTATTATGGTAACAACTTTAAGGTTGACAATACTATCAAACTCTCTGAAGAAACGTTCGTATCCTGACACTAATAACACATGTAACATGCATTTTTCTACTAGATGTTTGCATTTGAGCATGGGTTGTACAGCACGAGATCAATCATCATCGCACATGATCATTATTTCAAGAAAACAAAGGCTTGAGACTGGACGTTGCATGGGTTTTACTTTCCATGAATTCAATGAAGCAAATATGACCGCGGAATCATAGAGAAGGGTGATAAATGAATAAAATAGTGAAAATGTGACGCGAGAAGACTGCAATACTGACGCAGGAATGCTGGTGTTATTTGTTTTCTGAGATTGAAGTCATGAAACGTAAAGACCACAGGTAATCTTTTGGGAGGATGTGTAGCTCTGAGAAGAGCTGTTTTGAACAACGATTAGGCCTTCAGTACAGCGCGCCGTCATCTTCAGCATCGGAAGCGTCAGAAATGAAGCCAGCGTCAATCAAATGGGTCTGCAAATCTTCCAGTTGCTGGGCGCGTTGACTGGCGTACTCGTAGAAGACATTTCGCAGCCCTTTTAGACTGGCCAACTGCAGACGGCAAGTGTAGCGGAAGGAGCGTCGGTTGGCATTGTAAGCTCGGTCATAGCGCACTTGCATGCTCTCGATGCTGTGATTCAACAGACGAATCTGTTGACATGCGCGGCGGAACTTACGATCCAAATGATGGAAGGTAGCTAGTGCGTCGCTAGGGCAAGCCATTATTGTAAGAGACAAGAAAACACCAATAGTCGACAAAAACGATGTGAACCGTATGATAGCGAATAGTGATATGGCTTAAAACAGATACCGCCCTGCATTTATACAGCCGTGTGGCGCTCGAGTGACACGCTCCCTTCTCAACCACGAATGACATCAAACAACTGACACGCATTAAGCAGTTACTTCATGTCATACTCCCACTGTTAATTGCTTCTGTCACATCTGTCATTCATAACCCGCTGGCCTTAATTGCAATAAACACTTTTAATCGCGACATGCACTGTTCAGCCGCCAAGTGATTAACGTTATAGTGCAAGAGACATGGGCATTTGTGGTTAGCATATTCTCCAATACGTTACAGCTGACAACTTCATCTACCGACAATAATGTAAATGGAAACATGACCAGATATCTTCCACAATCTACATATTCGTGGGTTGATTTGCCAGCCACATACCGATTCAATCACATGCTCAAATTACATGGAAATACAGAAAGATTCGAACTGAACAGAGTTTCTTTCTTGTAACATACATGACCCTTGTGGCAATTATGAAGACCATTTTACCGTGATGATTATTATGGTAACAACTTTAAGGTTGACAATACTATCAAACTCTCTGAAGAAACGTTCGTATCCTGACACTAATAACACAGGTAACATGCATTTTTCTACTAGATGTTTGCATTTGAGCATGGGTTGTACAGCACGAGATCAATCATCATCGCACATGATCATTATTTCAAGAAAACAAAGGCTTGAGACTAGACGTTGCATGGGTTTTACTTTCCATGAATTCAATAAAGCAAATATGACCGCGGAATCATAGGGAAGGGTGATAAATGAATAAAATAGTGAAAATGTGACTCGAGAAGACTGCAATACTGACGCAGGAATGCTGGTGTTATTTGTTTTCTGAGATTGAAGTCATGAAACGTAAAGACCACAGGTAATCTTTTGGGAGGATGTGTAGCTCTGAGAAGAGCTGTTTTGAACAACGATTAGGCCTTCAGTACAGCGCGCCGTCATCTTCAGCATCGAAAGCGTCAGAAATGAAGCCAGCGTCAATCAAATGGGTCTGCAAATCTTCCAGTTGCTGGGCGCGTTGACTGGCGTACTCGTAGAAGACATTTCGCAGCCCTTCTAGACTGGCCAACTGCAGACGGCAAGTGTAGCGGAAGGAGCGTCGGTTGGCATTGTAAGCTCGGTCATAGCGCACTTGCATGCTCTCGATGCTGTGATTCAACAGACGAATCTGTTGACATGCGCGGCGGAACTTACGATCCAAATGATGGAAGGTAGCTAGTGCGTCGCTAGGGCAAGCCATTATTGTAAGAGACAAGAAAACACCAATAGTCGACAAAAACGATGTGAACCGTATGATGGCGAATAGTGATATGGCTTAAAACAGATACCGCCCTGCATTTATACAGCCGTGTGGCGCTCGAGTGACACGCTCCCTTCTCAACAACGAATGACATCAGACAACTGACAGGCATTGAGCAGTTACTTCATGTCATACTCCCACTGTTAATTGCTTCTGTCACATCTGTCATTCATAACCCGCTGGCCTTAATTGCAATAAACACTTTTAATCGCGACATGCACTGTTCAGCCGCCAAGTGATTAACGTTATAGTGCAAGAGACATGGGCATTTGTGGTTAGCATATTCTCCAATACGTTACAGCTGACAACTTCATCTACCGACAATAATGTAAATGGACACATGACCAGATATCTTCCACAATCTACATATTCGTGGGTTGATTTGCCAGCCACATACCGATTCAATCACATGCTCAAATTACATGGAAATACAGAAAGATTCGAAATGAACAGAGTTTCTTTCTTGTAACATACATGATCCTTGTGGCAATTATGAAGACCATTTTACCGTGATGATTATTATGGTAACAACTTTAAGGTTGACAATACTATCAAACTCTCTGAAGAAACGTTCGTATCCTGACACTAATAACACATGTAACATGCATTTTTCTACTAGATGTTTGCATTTGAGCATGGGTTGTACAGCACGAGATCAATCATCATCGCACATGATCATTATTTCAAGAAAACAAAGGCTTGAGACTGGACGTTGCATGGGTTTTACTTTCCATGAATTCAATGAAGCAAATATGACCGCGGAATCATAGAGAAGGGTGATAAATGAATAAAATAGTGAAAATGTGACGCGAGAAGACTGCAATACTGACGCAGGAATGCTGGTGTTATTTGTTTTCTGAGATTGAAGTCATGAAACGTAAAGACCACAGGTAATCTTTTGGGAGGATGTGTAGCTCTGAGAAGAGCTGTTTTGAACAACGATTAGGCCTTCAGTACAGCGCGCCGTCATCTTCAGCATCGGAAGCGTCAGAAATGAAGCCAGCGTCAATCAAATGGGTCTGCAAATCTTCCAGTTGCTGGGCGCGTTGACTGGCGTACTCGTAGAAGACATTTCGCAGCCCTTTTAGACTGGCCAACTGCAGACGGCAAGTGTAGCGGAAGGAGCGTCGGTTGGCATTGTAAGCTCGGTCATAGCGCACTTGCATGCTCTCGATGCTGTGATTCAACAGACGAATCTGTTGACATGCGCGGCGGAACTTACGATCCAAATGATGGAAGGTAGCTAGTGCGTCGCTAGGGCAAGCCATTATTGTAAGAGACAAGAAAACACCAATAGTCGACAAAAACGATGTGAACCTTATGATGGCGAATAGTGATATGGCTTAAAACAGATACCGCCCTGCATTTATACAGCCGTGTGGCGCTCGAGTGACACGCTCCCTTCTCAACAACGAATGACATCAGACAACTGACACGCATTGAGCAGTTACTTCATGTCATACTCCCACTGTTAATTGCTTCTGTCACATCTGTCATTCATAACCCGCTGGCCTTAATTGCAATAAACACTTTTAATCGCGACATGCACTGTTCAGCCCCCAAGTGATTAACGTTATAGTGCAAGAGACATGGGCATTTGTGGTTAGCATATTTTGCAATACGTTACAGCTGACAACTTCATCTACCGACAATAATGTAAATGGAAACATGACCAGATATCTTCCACAATCTACATATTCGTGGGTTGATTTGCCAGCCACATACCGATTCAATCACATGCTCAAATTACATGAAAATACAGAAAGATTCGAAATGAACAGAGTTTCTTTCTTGTAACATACATGACCCTTGTGGCAATTATGAAGACTATTTTACCGTGATGATTATTATGGTAACAACTTTAAGGTTGACAATACTATCAAACTCTCTGAAGAAACGTTCGTATCCTGACACTAATAACACATGTAACATGCATTTTTCAACTAGATGTTTGCATTTGAGCATGGGTTGTACAGCACGAGATCAATCATCATCGCACATGATCATTATTTCAAGAAAACAAAGGCTTGAGACTAGACGTTGCATGGGTTTTACTTTCCATGAATTCAATAAAGCAAATATGACCGCGGAATCATAGGGAAGGGTGATAAATGAATAAAATAGTGAAAATGTGACTCGAGAAGACTGCAATACTGACGCAGGAATGCTGGTGTTATTTGTTTTCTGAGATTGAAGTCATGAAACGTAAAGACCACAGGTAATCTTTTGGGAGGATGTGTAGCTCTGAGAAGAGCTGTTTTGAACAACGATTAGGCCTTCAGTACAGCGCGCCGTCATCTTCAGCATCGGAAGCGTCAGAAATGAAGCCAGCGTCAATCAAATGGGTCTGCAAATCTTCCAGTTGCTGGGCGCGTTGACTGGCGTACTCGTAGAAGACATTTCGCAGCCCTTCTAGACTGGCCAACTGCAGACGGCAAGTGTAGCGGAAGGAGCGTCGGTTGGCATTGTAAGCTCGGTCATAGCGCACTCGCATGCTCTCGATGCTGTGATTCAACAGACGAATCTGTTGACATGCGCGGCGGAACTTACGATCCAAATGATGGAAGGTAGCTAGTGCGTCGCTAGGGCAAGCCATTATTGTAAGAGACAAGAAAACACCAATAGTCGACAAAAACGATGTGAACCGTATGATAGCGAATAGTGATATGGCTTAAAACAGATACCGCCCTGCATTTATACAGCCGTGTGGCGCTCGAGTGACACGCTCCCTTCTCAACAACGAATGACATCAGACAACTGACAGGCATTGAGCAGTTACTTCATGTCATACTCCCACTGTTAATTGCTTCTGTCACATCTGTCATTCATAACCCGCTGGCCTTAATTGCAATAAACACTTTTAATCGCGACATGCACTGTTCAGCCGCCAAGTGATTAACGTTATAGTGCAAGAGACATGGGCATTTGTGGTTAGCATATTCTGCAATACGTTACAGCTGACAACTTCATCTACCGACAATAATGTAAATGGACACATGACCAGATATCTTCCACAATCTACATATTCGTGGGTTGATTTGCCAGCCACATACCGATTCAATCACATGTTCAAATTACATTGAAATACAGAAAGATTCGAAATGAACAGAGTTTCTTTCTTGTAACATACATGACCCTTGTGGCAATTATGAAGACCATTTTACCGTGATGATTATTATGGTAACAACTTTAAGGTTGACAATACTATCAAACTCTCTGAAGAAACGTTCGTATCCTGACACTAATAACACATGTAACATGCATTTTTCTACTAGATGTTTGCATTTGAGCATGGGTTGTACAGCACGAGATCAATCATCATCGCACATGATCATTATTTCAAGAAAACAAAGGCTTGAGACTGGACGTTGCATGGGTTTTACTTTCCATGAATTCAATGAAGCAAATATGACCGCGGAATCATAGAGAAGGGTGATAAATGAATAAAATAGTGAAAATGTGACGCGAGAAGACTGCAATACTGACGCAGGAATGCTGGTGTTATTTGTTTTCTGAGATTGAAGTCATGAAACGTAAAGACCACAGGTAATCTTTTGGGAGGATGTGTAGCTCTGAGAAGAGCTGTTTTGAACAACGATTAGGCCTTCAGTACAGCGCGCCGTCATCTTCAGCATCGGAAGCGTCAGAAATGAAGCCAGCGTCAATCAAATGGGTCTGCAAATCTTCCAGTTGCTGGGCGCGTTGACTGGCGTACTCGTAGAAGACATTTCGCAGCCCTTTTAGACTGGCCAACTGCAGACGGCAAGTGTAGCGGAAGGAGCGTCGGTTGGCATTGTAAGCTCGGTCATAGCGCACTTGCATGCTCTCGATGCTGTGATTCAACAGACGAATCTGTTGACATGCGCGGCGGAACTTACGATCCAAATGATGGAAGGTAGCTAGTGCGTCGCTAGGGCAAGCCATTATTGTAAGAGACAAGAAAACACCAATAGTCGACAAAAACGATGTGAACCGTATGATAGCGAATAGTGATATGGCTTAAAACAGATACCGCCCTGCATTTATACAGCCGTGTGGCGCTCGAGTGACACGCTCCCTTCTCAACCACGAATGACATCAAACAACTGACACGCATTAAGCAGTTACTTCATGTCATACTCCCACTGTTAATTGCTTCTGTCACATCTGTCATTCATAACCCGCTGGCCTTAATTGCAATAAACACTTTTAATCGCGACATGCACTGTTCAGCCGCCAAGTGATTAACGTTATAGTGCAAGAGACATGGGCATTTGTGGTTAGCATATTCTCCAATACGTTACAGCTGACAACTTCATCTACCGACAATAATGTAAATGGAAACATGACCAGATATCTTCCACAATCTACATATTCGTGGGTTGATTTGCCAGCCACATACCGATTCAATCACATGCTCAAATTACATGGAAATACAGAAAGATTCGAACTGAACAGAGTTTCTTTCTTGTAACATACATGACCCTTGTGGCAATTATGAAGACCATTTTACCGTGATGATTATTATGGTAACAACTTTAAGGTTGACAATACTATCAAACTCTCTGAAGAAACGTTCGTATCCTGACACTAATAACACAGGTAACATGCATTTTTCTACTAGATGTTTGCATTTGAGCATGGGTTGTACAGCACGAGATCAATCATCATCGCACATGATCATTATTTCAAGAAAACAAAGGCTTGAGACTAGACGTTGCATGGGTTTTACTTTCCATGAATTCAATAAAGCAAATATGACCGCGGAATCATAGGGAAGGGTGATAAATGAATAAAATAGTGAAAATGTGACTCGAGAAGACTGCAATACTGACGCAGGAATGCTGGTGTTATTTGTTTTCTGAGATTGAAGTCATGAAACGTAAAGACCACAGGTAATCTTTTGGGAGGATGTGTAGCTCTGAGAAGAGCTGTTTTGAACAACGATTAGGCCTTCAGTACAGCGCGCCGTCATCTTCAGCATCGAAAGCGTCAGAAATGAAGCCAGCGTCAATCAAATGGGTCTGCAAATCTTCCAGTTGCTGGGCGCGTTGACTGGCGTACTCGTAGAAGACATTTCGCAGCCCTTCTAGACTGGCCAACTGCAGACGGCAAGTGTAGCGGAAGGAGCGTCGGTTGGCATTGTAAGCTCGGTCATAGCGCACTTGCATGCTCTCGATGCTGTGATTCAACAGACGAATCTGTTGACATGCGCGGCGGAACTTACGATCCAAATGATGGAAGGTAGCTAGTGCGTCGCTAGGGCAAGCCATTATTGTAAGAGACAAGAAAACACCAATAGTCGACAAAAACGATGTGAACCGTATGATGGCGAATAGTGATATGGCTTAAAACAGATACCGCCCTGCATTTATACAGCCGTGTGGCGCTCGAGTGACACGCTCCCTTCTCAACAACGAATGACATCAGACAACTGACAGGCATTGAGCAGTTACTTCATGTCATACTCCCACTGTTAATTGCTTCTGTCACATCTGTCATTCATAACCCGCTGGCCTTAATTGCAATAAACACTTTTAATCGCGACATGCACTGTTCAGCCGCCAAGTGATTAACGTTATAGTGCAAGAGACATGGGCATTTGTGGTTAGCATATTCTCCAATACGTTACAGCTGACAACTTCATCTACCGACAATAATGTAAATGGACACATGACCAGATATCTTCCACAATCTACATATTCGTGGGTTGATTTGCCAGCCACATACCGATTCAATCACATGCTCAAATTACATGGAAATACAGAAAGATTCGAAATGAACAGAGTTTCTTTCTTGTAACATACATGATCCTTGTGGCAATTATGAAGACCATTTTACCGTGATGATTATTATGGTAACAACTTTAAGGTTGACAATACTATCAAACTCTCTGAAGAAACGTTCGTATCCTGACACTAATAACACATGTAACATGCATTTTTCTACTAGATGTTTGCATTTGAGCATGGGTTGTACAGCACGAGATCAATCATCATCGCACATGATCATTATTTCAAGAAAACAAAGGCTTGAGACTGGACGTTGCATGGGTTTTACTTTCCATGAATTCAATGAAGCAAATATGACCGCGGAATCATAGAGAAGGGTGATAAATGAATAAAATAGTGAAAATGTGACGCGAGAAGACTGCAATACTGACGCAGGAATGCTGGTGTTATTTGTTTTCTGAGATTGAAGTCATGAAACGTAAAGACCACAGGTAATCTTTTGGGAGGATGTGTAGCTCTGAGAAGAGCTGTTTTGAACAACGATTAGGCCTTCAGTACAGCGCGCCGTCATCTTCAGCATCGGAAGCGTCAGAAATGAAGCCAGCGTCAATCAAATGGGTCTGCAAATCTTCCAGTTGCTGGGCGCGTTGACTGGCGTACTCGTAGAAGACATTTCGCAGCCCTTTTAGACTGGCCAACTGCAGACGGCAAGTGTAGCGGAAGGAGCGTCGGTTGGCATTGTAAGCTCGGTCATAGCGCACTTGCATGCTCTCGATGCTGTGATTCAACAGACGAATCTGTTGACATGCGCGGCGGAACTTACGATCCAAATGATGGAAGGTAGCTAGTGCGTCGCTAGGGCAAGCCATTATTGTAAGAGACAAGAAAACACCAATAGTCGACAAAAACGATGTGAACCTTATGATGGCGAATAGTGATATGGCTTAAAACAGATACCGCCCTGCATTTATACAGCCGTGTGGCGCTCGAGTGACACGCTCCCTTCTCAACAACGAATGACATCAGACAACTGACACGCATTGAGCAGTTACTTCATGTCATACTCCCACTGTTAATTGCTTCTGTCACATCTGTCATTCATAACCCGCTGGCCTTAATTGCAATAAACACTTTTAATCGCGACATGCACTGTTCAGCCCCCAAGTGATTAACGTTATAGTGCAAGAGACATGGGCATTTGTGGTTAGCATATTTTGCAATACGTTACAGCTGACAACTTCATCTACCGACAATAATGTAAATGGAAACATGACCAGATATCTTCCACAATCTACATATTCGTGGGTTGATTTGCCAGCCACATACCGATTCAATCACATGCTCAAATTACATGAAAATACAGAAAGATTCGAAATGAACAGAGTTTCTTTCTTGTAACATACATGACCCTTGTGGCAATTATGAAGACTATTTTACCGTGATGATTATTATGGTAACAACTTTAAGGTTGACAATACTATCAAACTCTCTGAAGAAACGTTCGTATCCTGACACTAATAACACATGTAACATGCATTTTTCAACTAGATGTTTGCATTTGAGCATGGGTTGTACAGCACGAGATCAATCATCATCGCACATGATCATTATTTCAAGAAAACAAAGGCTTGAGACTAGACGTTGCATGGGTTTTACTTTCCATGAATTCAATAAAGCAAATATGACCGCGGAATCATAGGGAAGGGTGATAAATGAATAAAATAGTGAAAATGTGACTCGAGAAGACTGCAATACTGACGCAGGAATGCTGGTGTTATTTGTTTTCTGAGATTGAAGTCATGAAACGTAAAGACCACAGGTAATCTTTTGGGAGGATGTGTAGCTCTGAGAAGAGCTGTTTTGAACAACGATTAGGCCTTCAGTACAGCGCGCCGTCATCTTCAGCATCGGAAGCGTCAGAAATGAAGCCAGCGTCAATCAAATGGGTCTGCAAATCTTCCAGTTGCTGGGCGCGTTGACTGGCGTACTCGTAGAAGACATTTCGCAGCCCTTCTAGACTGGCCAACTGCAGACGGCAAGTGTAGCGGAAGGAGCGTCGGTTGGCATTGTAAGCTCGGTCATAGCGCACTCGCATGCTCTCGATGCTGTGATTCAACAGACGAATCTGTTGACATGCGCGGCGGAACTTACGATCCAAATGATGGAAGGTAGCTAGTGCGTCGCTAGGGCAAGCCATTATTGTAAGAGACAAGAAAACACCAATAGTCGACAAAAACGATGTGAACCGTATGATAGCGAATAGTGATATGGCTTAAAACAGATACCGCCCTGCATTTATACAGCCGTGTGGCGCTCGAGTGACACGCTCCCTTCTCAACAACGAATGACATCAGACAACTGACAGGCATTGAGCAGTTACTTCATGTCATACTCCCACTGTTAATTGCTTCTGTCACATCTGTCATTCATAACCCGCTGGCCTTAATTGCAATAAACACTTTTAATCGCGACATGCACTGTTCAGCCGCCAAGTGATTAACGTTATAGTGCAAGAGACATGGGCATTTGTGGTTAGCATATTCTGCAATACGTTACAGCTGACAACTTCATCTACCGACAATAATGTAAATGGACACATGACCAGATATCTTCCACAATCTACATATTCGTGGGTTGATTTGCCAGCCACATACCGATTCAATCACATGTTCAAATTACATTGAAATACAGAAAGATTCGAAATGAACAGAGTTTCTTTCTTGTAACATACATGACCCTTGTGGCAATTATGAAGACCATTTTACCGTGATGATTATTATGGTAACAACTTTAAGGTTGACAATACTATCAAACTCTCTGAAGAAACGTTCGTATCCTGACACTAATAACACATGTAACATGCATTTTTCTACTAGATGTTTGCATTTGAGCATGGGTTGTACAGCACGAGATCAATCATCATCGCACATGATCATTATTTCAAGAAAACAAAGGCTTGAGACTGGACGTTGCATGGGTTTTACTTTCCATGAATTCAATGAAGCAAATATGACCGCGGAATCATAGAGAAGGGTGATAAATGAATAAAATAGTGAAAATGTGACGCGAGAAGACTGCAATACTGACGCAGGAATGCTGGTGTTATTTGTTTTCTGAGATTGAAGTCATGAAACGTAAAGACCACAGGTAATCTTTTGGGAGGATGTGTAGCTCTGAGAAGAGCTGTTTTGAACAACGATTAGGCCTTCAGTACAGCGCGCCGTCATCTTCAGCATCGGAAGCGTCAGAAATGAAGCCAGCGTCAATCAAATGGGTCTGCAAATCTTCCAGTTGCTGGGCGCGTTGACTGGCGTACTCGTAGAAGACATTTCGCAGCCCTTTTAGACTGGCCAACTGCAGACGGCAAGTGTAGCGGAAGGAGCGTCGGTTGGCATTGTAAGCTCGGTCATAGCGCACTTGCATGCTCTCGATGCTGTGATTCAACAGACGAATCTGTTGACATGCGCGGCGGAACTTACGATCCAAATGATGGAAGGTAGCTAGTGCGTCGCTAGGGCAAGCCATTATTGTAAGAGACAAGAAAACACCAATAGTCGACAAAAACGATGTGAACCTTATGATGGCGAATAGTGATATGGCTTAAAACAGATACCGCCCTGCATTTATACAGCCGTGTGGCGCTCGAGTGACACGCTCCCTTCTCAACAACGAATGACATCAGACAACTGACACGCATTGAGCAGTTACTTCATGTCATACTCCCACTGTTAATTGCTTCTGTCACATCTGTCATTCATAACCCGCTGGCCTTAATTGCAATAAACACTTTTAATCGCGACATGCACTGTTCAGCCCCCAAGTGATTAACGTTATAGTGCAAGAGACATGGGCATTTGTGGTTAGCATATTTTGCAATACGTTACAGCTGACAACTTCATCTACCGACAATAATGTAAATGGAAACATGACCAGATATCTTCCACAATCTACATATTCGTGGGTTGATTTGCCAGCCACATACCGATTCAATCACATGCTCAAATTACATGAAAACACAGAAAGATTCGAAATGAACAGAGTTTCTTTCTTGTAACATACATGACCCTTGTGGCAATTATGAAGACTATTTTACCGTGATGATTATTATGGTAACAACTTTAAGGTTGACAATACTATCAAACTCTCTGAAGAAACGTTCGTATCCTGACACTAATAACACATGTAACATGCATTTTTCAACTAGATGTTTGCATTTGAGCATGGGTTGTACAGCACGAGATCAATCATCATCGCACATGATCATTATTTCAAGAAAACAAAGGCTTGAGACTAGACGTTGCATGGGTTTTACTTTCCATGAATTCAATAAAGCAAATATGACCGCGGAATCATAGGGAAGGGTGATAAATGAATAAAATAGTGAAAATGTGACTCGAGAAGACTGCAATACTGACGCAGGAATGCTGGTGTTATTTGTTTTCTGAGATTGGAGTCATGAAACGTAAAGACCACAGGTAATCTTTTGGGAGGATGTGTAGCTCTGAGAAGAGCTGTTTTGAACAACGATTAGGCCTTCAGTACAGCGCGCCGTCATCTTCAGCATCGGAAGCGTCAGAAATGAAGCCAGCGTCAATCAAATGGGTCTGCAAATCTTCCAACTGGGCGCGTTGACTGGCGTACTCGTAGAAGACATTTCGCAGCCCTTCTAGACTGGCCAACTGCAGACGGCAAGTGTAGCGGAAGGAGCGTCGGTTGGCATTGTAAGCTCGGTCATAGCGCACTTGCATGCTCTCGATGCTGTGATTCAACAGACGAATCTGTTGACATGCGCGGCGGAACTTACGATCCAAATGATGGAAGGTAGCTAGTGCGTCGCTAGGGCAAGCCATTATTGTAAGAGACAAGAAAACACCAATAGTCGACAAAAACGATGTGAACCGTATGATGGCGAATAGTGATATGGCTTAAAACAGATACCGCCCTGCATTTATACAGCCGTGTGGCGCTCGAGTGACACGCTCCCTTCTCAACAACGAATGACATCAAACAATTGACACGCATTGAGCAGTTACTTCATGTCATACTCCCACTGTTAATTGCTTCTGTCACATCTGTCATTCATAACCCGCTGGCCTTAATTGCAATAAACACTTTTAATCGCGACATGCACTGTTCAGCCGCCAAGTGATTAACGTTATAGTGCAAGAGACATGGGCATTTGTGGTTAGCATATTCTCCAATACGTTACAGCTGACAACTTCATCTACCGACAATAATGTAAATGGAAACATGACCAGATATCTTCCACAATCTACATATTCGTGGGTTGATTTGCCAGCCACATACCGATTCAATCACATGCTCAAATTACATGGAAATACAGAAAGATTCCAAATGAACAGAGTTTCTTTCTTGTAACATACATGACCCTTGTGGCAATTATGAAGACTATTTTACCGTGATGATTATTATGGTAACAACTTTAAGGTTGACAATACTATCAAACTCTCTGAAGAAACGTTCGTATCCTGACACTAATAACACATGTAACATGCATTTTTCAACTAGATGTTTGCATTTGAGCATGGGTTGTACAGCACGAGATCAATCATCATCGCACATGATCATTATTTCAAGAAAACAAAGGCTTGAGACTAGACGTTGCATGGGTTTTACTTTCCATGAATTCACTAAAGCAAATATGACCGCGGAATCATAGGGAAGGGTGATAAATGAATAAAATAGTGAAAATGTGACGCGAGAAGACTGCAATACTGACGCAGGAATGCTGGTGTTATTTGTTTTCTGAGATTGAAGTCATGAAACGTAAAGACCACAGGTAATCTTTTGGGAGGATGTGTAGCTCTGAGAAGAGCTGTTTTGAACAACGATTAGGCCTTCAGTACAGCGCGCCGTCATCTTCAGCATCGGAAGCGTCCGAAATGAAGCCAGCGTCAATCAAATGGGTCTGCAAATCTTCCAGTTGCTGGGCGCGTTGACTGGCGTACTCGTAGAAGACATTTCGCAGCCCTTCTAGACTGGCCAACTGCAGACGGCAAGTGTAGCGGAAGGAGCGTCGGTTGGCATTGTAAGCTCGGTCATAGCGCACTTGCATGCTCTCGATGCTGTGATTCAACAGACGAATCTGTTGACATGCGCGGCGGAACTTACGATCCAAATGATGGAAGGTAGCTAGTGCGTCGCTAGGGCAAGCCATTATTGTAAGAGACAAGAAAACACCAATAGTCGACAAAAACGATGTGAACCGTATGATGGCGAATAGTGATATGGCTTAAAACAGATACCGCCCTGCATTTATACAGCCGTGTGGCGCTCGAGTGACACGCTCCCTTCTCAACAACGAATGACATCAAACAACTGACACGCATTGAGCAGTTACTTCATGTCATACTCCCACTGTTAATTGCTTCTGTCACATCTGTCATTCATAACCCGCTGGCCTTAATTGCAATAAACACTTTTAATCGCGACATACACTGTTCAGCCGCCAAGTGATTAACGTTATAGTGCAAGAGACATGGGCATTTGTGGTTAGCATATTCTCCAATACGTTACAGCTGACAACTTCATCTACCGACAATAATGTAAATGGAAACATGACCAGATATCTTCCACAATCTACATATTCGTGGGTTGATTTGCCAGCCACATACCGATTCAATCACATGCTCAAATTACATGAAAATACAGAAAGATTCGAAATGAACAGAGTTTCTTTCTTGTAACATACATGACCCTTGTGGCAATTATGAAGACTATTTTACCGTGATGATTATTATGGTAACAACTTTAAGGTTGACAATACTATCAAACTCTCTGAAGAAACGTTCGTATCCTGACACTAATAACACATGTAACATGCATTTTTCAACTAGATGTTTGCATTTGAGCATGGGTTGTACAGCACGAGATCAATCATCATCGCACATGATCATTATTTCAAGAAAACAAAGGCTTGAGACTAGACGTTGCATGGGTTTTACTTTCCATGAATTCAATAAAGCAAATATGACCGCGGAATCATAGGGAAGGGTGATAAATGAATAAAATAGTGAAAATGTGACGCGAGAAGACTGCAATACTGACGCAGGAATGCTGGTGTTATTTGTTTTCTGAGATTGAAGTCATGAAACGTAAAGACCACAGGTAATCTTTTGGGAGGATGTGTAGCTCTGAGAAGAGCTGTTTTGAACAACGATTAGGCCTTCAGTACAGCGCGCCGTCATCTTCAGCATCGGAAGCGTCAGAAATGAAGCCAGCGTCAATCAAATGGGTCTGCAAATCTTCCAGTTGCTGGGCGCGTTGACTGGCGTACTCGTAGAAGACATTTCGCAGCCCTTTTAGACTGGCCAACTGCAGACGGCAAGTGTAGCGGAAGGAGCGTCGGTTGGCATTGTAAGCTCGGTCATAGCGCACTTGCATGCTCTCGATGCTGTGATTCAACAGACGAATCTGTTGACATGCGCGGCGGAACTTACGATCCAAATGATGGAAGGTAGCTAGTGCGTCGCTAGGGCAAGCCATTATTGTAAGAGACAAGAAAACACCAATAGTCGACAAAAACGATGTGAACCGTATGATGGCGAATAGTGATATGGCTTAAAACAGATACCGCCCTGCATTTATACAGCCGTGTGGCGCTCGAGTGACACGCTCCCTTCTCAACAACGAATGACATCAGACAACTGACACGCATTGAGCAGTTACTTCATGTCATACTCCCACTGTTAATTGCTTCTGTCACATCTGTCATTCATAACCCGCTGGCCTTAATTGCAATAAACACTTTTAATCGCGACATGCACTGTTCAGCCGCCAAGTGATTAACGTTATAGTGCAAGAGACATGGGCATTTGTGGTTAGCATATTCTGCAATACGTTACAGCTGACAACTTCATCTACCGACAATAATGTAAATGGACACATGACCAGATATCTTCCACAATCTACATATTCGTGGGTTGATTTGCCAGCCACATACCGATTCAATCACATGCTCAAATTACATGGAAATACAGAAAGATTCGAAATGAACAGAGTTTCTTTCTTGTAACATACATGACCCTTGTGGCAATTATGAAGACTATTTTACCGTGATGATTATTATGGTAACAACTTTAAGGTTGACAATACTATCAAACCCTCTGAAGAAACGTTCGTATCCTGACACTAATAACACATGTAACATGCATTTTTCTACTAGATGTTTGCATTTGAGCATGGGTTGTACAGCACGAGATCAATCATCATCGCACATGATCATTATTTCAAGAAAACAAAGGCTTAAGACTAGACGTTGCATGGGTTTTACTTTCCATGAATTCAATAAAGCGAATATGACCGCGGAATCATAGGGAAGGGTGATAAATGAATAAAATAGTGAAAATGTGACGCGAGAAGACTGCAATACTGACGCAGGAATGCTGGTGTTATTTGTTTTCTGAGATTGAAGTCATGAAACGTAAAGACCACAGGTAATCTTTTGGGAGGATGTGTAGCTCTGAGAAGAGCTGTTTTGAACAACGATTAGGCCTTCAGTACAGCGCGCCGTCATCTTCAGCATCGAAAGCGTCAGAAATGAAGCCAGCGTCAATCAAATGGGTCTGCAAATCTTCCAGTTGCTGGGCGCGTTGACTGGCGTACTCGTAGAAGACATTTCGCAGCCCTTTTAGACTGGCCAACTGCAGACGGCAAGTGTAGCGGAAGGAGCGTCGGTTGGCATTGTAAGCTCGGTCATAGCGCACTTGCATGCTCTCGATGCTGTGATTCAACAGACGAATCTGTTGACATGCGCGGCGGAACTTACGATCCAAATGATGGAAGGTAGCTAGTGCGTCGCTAGGGCAAGCCATTATTGTAAGAGACAAGAAAACACCAATAGTCGACAAAAACGATGTGAACCTTATGATGGCGAATAGTGATATGGCTTAAAACAGATACCGCCCTGCATTTATACAGCCGTGTGGCGCTCGAGTGACACGCTCCCTTCTCAACAACGAATGACATCAGACAACTGACACGCATTGAGCAGTTACTTCATGTCATACTCCCACTGTTAATTGCTTCTGTCACATCTGTCATTCATAACCCGCTGGCCTTAATTGCAATAAACACTTTTAATCGCGACATGCACTGTTCAGCCCCCAAGTGATTAACGTTATAGTGCAAGAGACATGGGCATTTGTGGTTAGCATATTTTGCAATACGTTACAGCTGACAACTTCATCTACCGACAATAATGTAAATGGAAACATGACCAGATATCTTCCACAATCTACATATTCGTGGGTTGATTTGCCAGCCACATACCGATTCAATCACATGCTCAAATTACATGAAAACACAGAAAGATTCGAAATGAACAGAGTTTCTTTCTTGTAACATACATGACCCTTGTGGCAATTATGAAGACTATTTTACCGTGATGATTATTATGGTAACAACTTTAAGGTTGACAATACTATCAAACTCTCTGAAGAAACGTTCGTATCCTGACACTAATAACACATGTAACATGCATTTTTCAACTAGATGTTTGCATTTGAGCATGGGTTGTACAGCACGAGATCAATCATCATCGCACATGATCATTATTTCAAGAAAACAAAGGCTTGAGACTAGACGTTGCATGGGTTTTACTTTCCATGAATTCAATAAAGCAAATATGACCGCGGAATCATAGGGAAGGGTGATAAATGAATAAAATAGTGAAAATGTGACTCGAGAAGACTGCAATACTGACGCAGGAATGCTGGTGTTATTTGTTTTCTGAGATTGGAGTCATGAAACGTAAAGACCACAGGTAATCTTTTGGGAGGATGTGTAGCTCTGAGAAGAGCTGTTTTGAACAACGATTAGGCCTTCAGTACAGCGCGCCGTCATCTTCAGCATCGGAAGCGTCAGAAATGAAGCCAGCGTCAATCAAATGGGTCTGCAAATCTTCCAACTGGGCGCGTTGACTGGCGTACTCGTAGAAGACATTTCGCAGCCCTTCTAGACTGGCCAACTGCAGACGGCAAGTGTAGCGGAAGGAGCGTCGGTTGGCATTGTAAGCTCGGTCATAGCGCACTTGCATGCTCTCGATGCTGTGATTCAACAGACGAATCTGTTGACATGCGCGGCGGAACTTACGATCCAAATGATGGAAGGTAGCTAGTGCGTCGCTAGGGCAAGCCATTATTGTAAGAGACAAGAAAACACCAATAGTCGACAAAAACGATGTGAACCGTATGATGGCGAATAGTGATATGGCTTAAAACAGATACCGCCCTGCATTTATACAGCCGTGTGGCGCTCGAGTGACACGCTCCCTTCTCAACAACGAATGACATCAAACAATTGACACGCATTGAGCAGTTACTTCATGTCATACTCCCACTGTTAATTGCTTCTGTCACATCTGTCATTCATAACCCGCTGGCCTTAATTGCAATAAACACTTTTAATCGCGACATGCACTGTTCAGCCGCCAAGTGATTAACGTTATAGTGCAAGAGACATGGGCATTTGTGGTTAGCATATTCTCCAATACGTTACAGCTGACAACTTCATCTACCGACAATAATGTAAATGGAAACATGACCAGATATCTTCCACAATCTACATATTCGTGGGTTGATTTGCCAGCCACATACCGATTCAATCACATGCTCAAATTACATGGAAATACAGAAAGATTCCAAATGAACAGAGTTTCTTTCTTGTAACATACATGACCCTTGTGGCAATTATGAAGACTATTTTACCGTGATGATTATTATGGTAACAACTTTAAGGTTGACAATACTATCAAACTCTCTGAAGAAACGTTCGTATCCTGACACTAATAACACATGTAACATGCATTTTTCAACTAGATGTTTGCATTTGAGCATGGGTTGTACAGCACGAGATCAATCATCATCGCACATGATCATTATTTCAAGAAAACAAAGGCTTGAGACTAGACGTTGCATGGGTTTTACTTTCCATGAATTCACTAAAGCAAATATGACCGCGGAATCATAGGGAAGGGTGATAAATGAATAAAATAGTGAAAATGTGACGCGAGAAGACTGCAATACTGACGCAGGAATGCTGGTGTTATTTGTTTTCTGAGATTGAAGTCATGAAACGTAAAGACCACAGGTAATCTTTTGGGAGGATGTGTAGCTCTGAGAAGAGCTGTTTTGAACAACGATTAGGCCTTCAGTACAGCGCGCCGTCATCTTCAGCATCGGAAGCGTCCGAAATGAAGCCAGCGTCAATCAAATGGGTCTGCAAATCTTCCAGTTGCTGGGCGCGTTGACTGGCGTACTCGTAGAAGACATTTCGCAGCCCTTCTAGACTGGCCAACTGCAGACGGCAAGTGTAGCGGAAGGAGCGTCGGTTGGCATTGTAAGCTCGGTCATAGCGCACTTGCATGCTCTCGATGCTGTGATTCAACAGACGAATCTGTTGACATGCGCGGCGGAACTTACGATCCAAATGATGGAAGGTAGCTAGTGCGTCGCTAGGGCAAGCCATTATTGTAAGAGACAAGAAAACACCAATAGTCGACAAAAACGATGTGAACCGTATGATGGCGAATAGTGATATGGCTTAAAACAGATACCGCCCTGCATTTATACAGCCGTGTGGCGCTCGAGTGACACGCTCCCTTCTCAACAACGAATGACATCAAACAACTGACACGCATTGAGCAGTTACTTCATGTCATACTCCCACTGTTAATTGCTTCTGTCACATCTGTCATTCATAACCCGCTGGCCTTAATTGCAATAAACACTTTTAATCGCGACATACACTGTTCAGCCGCCAAGTGATTAACGTTATAGTGCAAGAGACATGGGCATTTGTGGTTAGCATATTCTCCAATACGTTACAGCTGACAACTTCATCTACCGACAATAATGTAAATGGAAACATGACCAGATATCTTCCACAATCTACATATTCGTGGGTTGATTTGCCAGCCACATACCGATTCAATCACATGCTCAAATTACATGAAAATACAGAAAGATTCGAAATGAACAGAGTTTCTTTCTTGTAACATACATGACCCTTGTGGCAATTATGAAGACTATTTTACCGTGATGATTATTATGGTAACAACTTTAAGGTTGACAATACTATCAAACTCTCTGAAGAAACGTTCGTATCCTGACACTAATAACACATGTAACATGCATTTTTCAACTAGATGTTTGCATTTGAGCATGGGTTGTACAGCACGAGATCAATCATCATCGCACATGATCATTATTTCAAGAAAACAAAGGCTTGAGACTAGACGTTGCATGGGTTTTACTTTCCATGAATTCAATAAAGCAAATATGACCGCGGAATCATAGGGAAGGGTGATAAATGAATAAAATAGTGAAAATGTGACGCGAGAAGACTGCAATACTGACGCAGGAATGCTGGTGTTATTTGTTTTCTGAGATTGAAGTCATGAAACGTAAAGACCACAGGTAATCTTTTGGGAGGATGTGTAGCTCTGAGAAGAGCTGTTTTGAACAACGATTAGGCCTTCAGTACAGCGCGCCGTCATCTTCAGCATCGGAAGCGTCAGAAATGAAGCCAGCGTCAATCAAATGGGTCTGCAAATCTTCCAGTTGCTGGGCGCGTTGACTGGCGTACTCGTAGAAGACATTTCGCAGCCCTTTTAGACTGGCCAACTGCAGACGGCAAGTGTAGCGGAAGGAGCGTCGGTTGGCATTGTAAGCTCGGTCATAGCGCACTTGCATGCTCTCGATGCTGTGATTCAACAGACGAATCTGTTGACATGCGCGGCGGAACTTACGATCCAAATGATGGAAGGTAGCTAGTGCGTCGCTAGGGCAAGCCATTATTGTAAGAGACAAGAAAACACCAATAGTCGACAAAAACGATGTGAACCGTATGATGGCGAATAGTGATATGGCTTAAAACAGATACCGCCCTGCATTTATACAGCCGTGTGGCGCTCGAGTGACACGCTCCCTTCTCAACAACGAATGACATCAGACAACTGACACGCATTGAGCAGTTACTTCATGTCATACTCCCACTGTTAATTGCTTCTGTCACATCTGTCATTCATAACCCGCTGGCCTTAATTGCAATAAACACTTTTAATCGCGACATGCACTGTTCAGCCGCCAAGTGATTAACGTTATAGTGCAAGAGACATGGGCATTTGTGGTTAGCATATTCTGCAATACGTTACAGCTGACAACTTCATCTACCGACAATAATGTAAATGGACACATGACCAGATATCTTCCACAATCTACATATTCGTGGGTTGATTTGCCAGCCACATACCGATTCAATCACATGCTCAAATTACATGGAAATACAGAAAGATTCGAAATGAACAGAGTTTCTTTCTTGTAACATACATGACCCTTGTGGCAATTATGAAGACTATTTTACCGTGATGATTATTATGGTAACAACTTTAAGGTTGACAATACTATCAAACCCTCTGAAGAAACGTTCGTATCCTGACACTAATAACACATGTAACATGCATTTTTCTACTAGATGTTTGCATTTGAGCATGGGTTGTACAGCACGAGATCAATCATCATCGCACATGATCATTATTTCAAGAAAACAAAGGCTTAAGACTAGACGTTGCATGGGTTTTACTTTCCATGAATTCAATAAAGCGAATATGACCGCGGAATCATAGGGAAGGGTGATAAATGAATAAAATAGTGAAAATGTGACGCGAGAAGACTGCAATACTGACGCAGGAATGCTGGTGTTATTTGTTTTCTGAGATTGAAGTCATGAAACGTAAAGACCACAGGTAATCTTTTGGGAGGATGTGTAGCTCTGAGAAGAGCTGTTTTGAACAACGATTAGGCCTTCAGTACAGCGCGCCGTCATCTTCAGCATCGAAAGCGTCAGAAATGAAGCCAGCGTCAATCAAATGGGTCTGCAAATCTTCCAGTTGCTGGGCGCGTTGACTGGCGTACTCGTAGAAGACATTTCGCAGCCCTTCTAGACTGGCCAACTGCAGACGGCAAGTGTAGCGGAAGGAGCGTCGGTTGGCATTGTAAGCTCGGTCATAGCGCACTTGCATGCTCTCGATGCTGTGATTCAACAGACGAATCTGTTGACATGCGCGGCGGAACTTACGATCCAAATGATGGAAGGTAGCTAGTGCGTCGCTAGGGCAAGCCATTATTGTAAGAGACAAGAAAACACCAATAGTCGACAAAAACGATGTGAACCGTATGATGGCGAATAGTGATATGGCTTAAAACAGATACCGCCCTGCATTTATACAGCCGTGTGGCGCTCGAGTGACACGCTCCCTTCTCAACAACGAATGACATCAGACAACTGACACGCATTGAGCAGTTACTTCATGTCATACTCCCACTGTTAATTGCTTCTGTCACATCTGTCATTCATAACCCGCTGGCCTTAATTGCAATAAACACTTTTAATCGCGACATGCACTGTTCAGCCGCCAAGTGATTAACGTTATAGTGCAAGAGACATGGGCATTTGTGGTTAGCATATTCTGCAATACGTTACAGCTGACAACTTCATCTACCGACAATAATGTAAATGGAAACATGACCAGATATCTTCCACAATCTACATATTCGTGGGTTGATTTGCCAGCCACATACCGATTCAATCACATGCTCAAATTACATGGAAATACAGAAAGATTCGAAATGAACAGAGTTTCTTTCTTGTAACATACATGACCCTTGTGGCAATTATGAAGACCATTTTACCGTGATGATTATTATGGTAACAACTTTAAGGTTGACAATACTATCAAACTCTCTGAAGAAACGTTCGTATCCTGACACTAATAACACATGTAACATGCATTTTTCTACTAGATGTTTGCATTTGAGCATGGGTTGTACAGCACGAGATCAATCATCATCGCACATGATCATTATTTCAAGAAAACAAAGGCTTGAGACTAGACGTTGCATGGGTTTTACTTTCCATGAATTCAATGAAGCAAATATGACCGCGGAATCATAGAGAAGGGTGATAAATGAATAAAATAGTGAAAATGTGACGCGAGAAGACTGCAATACTGACGCAGGAATGCTGGTGTTATTTGTTTTCTGAGATTGAAGTCATGAAACGTAAAGACCACAGGTAATCTTTTGGGAGGATGTGTAGCTCTGAGAAGAGCTGTTTTGAACAACGATTAGGCCTTCAGTACAGCGCGCCGTCATCTTCAGCATCGGAAGCGTCAGAAATGAAGCCAGCGTCAATCAAATGGGTCTGCAAATCTTCCAGTTGCTGGGCGCGTTGACTGGCGTACTCGTAGAAGACATTTCGCAGCCCTTTTAGACTGGCCAACTGCAGACGGCAAGTGTAGCGGAAGGAGCGTCGGTTGGCATTGTAAGCTCGGTCATAGCGCACTTGCATGCTCTCGATGCTGTGATTCAACAGACGAATCTGTTGACATGCGCGGCGGAACTTACGATCCAAATGATGGAAGGTAGCTAGTGCGTCGCTAGGGCAAGCCATTATTGTAAGAGACAAGAAAACACCAATAGTCGACAAAAACGATGTGAACCTTATGATGGCGAATAGTGATATGGCTTAAAACAGATACCGCCCTGCATTTATACAGCCGTGTGGCGCTCGAGTGACACGCTTCCTTCTCAACAACGAATGGCATCAAACAACTGACACGCATTGAGCAGTTACTTCATGTCATACTCCCACTGTTAATTGCTTCTGTCACATCTGTCATTCATAACCCGCTGGCCTTAATTGCAATAAACACTTTTAATCGCGACATGCACTGTTCAGCCGCCAAGTGATTAACGTTATAGTGCAAGAGACATGGGCATTTGTGGTTAGCATATTCTCCAATACGTTACAGCTGACAACTTCATCTACCGACAATAATGTAAATGGAAACATGACCAGATATCTTCCACAATCTACATATTCGTGGGTTGATTTGCCAGCCACATACCGATTCAATCACATGCTCAAATTACATGGAAATACAGAAAGATTCGAACTGAACAGAGTTTCTTTCTTGTAACATACATGACCCTTGTGGCAATTATGAAGACTATTTTACCGTGATGATTATTATGGTAACAACTTTAAGGTTGACAATACTATCAAACTCTCTGAAGAAACGTTCGTATCCTGACACTAATAACACATGTAACATGCATTTTTCTACTAGATGTTTGCATTTGAGCATGGGTTGTACAGCACGAGATCAATCATCATCGCACATGATCATTATTTCAAGAAAACAAAGGCTTGAGACTAGACGTTGCATGGGTTTTACTTTCCATGAATTCAATAAAGCAAATATGACCGCGGAATCATAGGGAAGGGTGATAAATGAATAAAATAGTGAAAATGTGACTCGAGAAGACTGCAATACTGACGCAGGAATGCTGGTGTTATTTGTTTTCTGAGATTGAAGTCATGAAACGTAAAGACCACAGGTAATCTTTTGGGAGGATGTGTAGCTCTGAGAAGAGCTGTTTTGAACAACGATTAGGCCTTCAGTACAGCGCGCCGTCATCTTCAGCATCGAAAGCGTCAGAAATGAAGCCAGCGTCAATCAAATGGGTCTGCAAATCTTCCAGTTGCTGGGCGCGTTGACTGGCGTACTCGTAGAAGACATTTCGCAGCCCTTCTAGACTGGCCAACTGCAGACGGCAAGTGTAGCGGAAGGAGCGTCGGTTGGCATTGTAAGCTCGGTCATAGCGCACTTGCATGCTCTCGATGCTGTGATTCAACAGACGAATCTGTTGACATGCGCGGCGGAACTTACGATCCAAATGATGGAAGGTAGCTAGTGCGTCGCTAGGGCAAGCCATTATTGTAAGAGACAAGAAAACACCAATAGTCGACAAAAACGATGTGAACCGTATGATAGCGAATAGTGATATGGCTTAAAACAGATACCGCCCTGCATTTATACAGCCGTGTGGCGCTCGAGTGACACGCTCCCTTCTCAACAACGAATGACATCAGACAACTGACAGGCATTGAGCAGTTACTTCATGTCATACTCCCACTGTTAATTGCTTCTGTCACATCTGTCATTCATAACCCGCTGGCCTTAATTGCAATAAACACTTTTAATCGCGACATGCACTGTTCAGCCGCCAAGTGATTAACGTTATAGTGCAAGAGACATGGGCATTTGTGGTTAGCATATTCTCCAATACGTTACAGCTGACAACTTCATCTACCGACAATAATGTAAATAGAAACATGACCAGATATCTTCCACAATCTACATATTCGTGGGTTGATTTGCCAGCCACATACCGATTCAATCACATGCTCAAATTACATGGAAATACAGAAAGATTCGAAATGAACAGAGTTTCTTTCTTGTAACATACATGACCCTTGTGGCAATTATGAAGACTATTTTACCGTGATGATTATTATGGTAACAACTTTAAGGTTGACAATACTATCAAACCCTCTGAAGAAACGTTCGTATCCTGACACTAATAACACATGTAACATGCATTTTTCTACTAGATGTTTGCATTTGAGCATGGGTTGTACAGCACGAGATCAATCATCATCGCACATGATCATTATTTCAAGAAAACAAAGGCTTAAGACTAGACGTTGCATGGGTTTTACTTTCCATGAATTCAATAAAGCGAATATGACCGCGGAATCATAGGGAAGGGTGATAAATGAATAAAATAGTGAAAATGTGACGCGAGAAGACTGCAATACTGACGCAGAAATGCTGGTGTTATTTGTTTTCTGAGATTGAAGTCATGAAACGTAAAGACCACAGGTAATCTTTTGGGAGGATGTGTAGCTCTGAGAAGAGCTGTTTTGAACAACGATTAGGCCTTCAGTACAGCGCGCCGTCATCTTCAGCATCGGAAGCGTCAGAAATGAAGCCAGCGTCAATCAAATGGGTCTGCAAATCTTCCAGTTGCTGGGCGCGTTGACTGGCGTACTCGTAGAAGACATTTCGCAGCCCTTCTAGACTGGCCAACTGCAGACGGCAAGTGTAGCGGAAGGAGCGTCGGTTGGCATTGTAAGCTCGGTCATAGCGCACTTGCATGCTCTCGATGCTGTGATTCAACAGACGAATCTGTTGACATGCGCGGCGGAACTTACGATCCAAATGATGGAAGGTAGCTAGTGCGTCGCTAGGGCAAGCCATTATTGTAAGAGACAAGAAAACACCAATAGTCGACAAAAACGATGTGAACCGTATGATGGCGAATAGTGATATGGCTTAAAACAGATACCGCCCTGCATTTATACAGCCGTGTGGCGCTCGAGTGACACGCTCCCTTCTCAACAACGAATGACATCAGACAACTGACACGCATTGAGCAGTTACTTCATGTCATACTCCCACTGTTAATTGCTTCTGTCACATCTGTCATTCATAACCCGCTGGCCTTAATTGCAATAAACACTTTTAATCGCGACATGCACTGTTCAGCCGCCAAGTGATTAACGTTATAGTGCAAGAGACATGGGCATTTGTGGTTAGCATATTCTCCAATACGTTACAGCTGACAACTTCATCTACCGACAATAATGTAAATGGAAACATGACCAGATATCTTCCACAATCTACATATTCGTGGGTTGATTTGCCAGCCACATACCGATTCAATCACATGCTCAAATTACATGGAAATACAGAAAGATTCGAAATGAACAGAGTTTCTTTCTTGTAACATACATGACCCTTGTGGCAATTATGAAGACCATTTTACCGTGATGATTATTATGGTAACAACTTTAAGGTTGACAATACTATCAAACTCTCTGAAGAAACGTTCGTATCCTGACACTAATAACACATGTAACATGCATTTTTCTACTAGATGTTTGCATTTGAGCATGGGTTGTACAGCACGAGATCAATCATCATCGCACATGATCATTATTTCAAGAAAACAAAGGCTTGAGACTAGACGTTGCATGGGTTTTACTTTCCATGAATTCAATGAAGCAAATATGACCGCGGAATCATAGAGAAGGGTGATAAATGAATAAAATAGTGAAAATGTGACGCGAGAAGACTGCAATACTGACGCAGGAATGCTGGTGTTATTTGTTTTCTGAGATTGAAGTCATGAAACGTAAAGACCACAGGTAATCTTTTGGGAGGATGTGTAGCTCTGAGAAGAGCTGTTTTGAACAACGATTAGGCCTTCAGTACAGCGCGCCGTCATCTTCAGCATCGGAAGCGTCAGAAATGAAGCCAGCGTCAATCAAATGGGTCTGCAAATCTTCCAGTTGCTGGGCGCGTTGACTGGCGTACTCGTAGAAGACATTTCGCAGCCCTTCTAGACTGGCCAACTGCAGACGGCAAGTGTAGCGGAAGGAGCGTCGGTTGGCATTGTAAGCTCGGTCATAGCGCACTTGCATGCTCTCGATGCTGTGATTCAACAGACGAATCTGTTGACATGCGCGGCGGAACTTACGATCCAAATGATGGAAGGTAGCTAGTGCGTCGCTAGGGCAAGCCATTATTGTAAGAGACAAGAAAACACCAATAGTCGACAAAAACGATGTGAACCTTATGATGGCGAATAGTGATATGGCTTAAAACAGATACCGCCCTGCATTTATACAGCCGTGTGGCGCTCGAGTGACACGCTTCCTTCTCAACAACGAATGGCATCAAACAACTGACACGCATTGAGCAGTTACTTCATGTCATACTCCCACTGTTAATTGCTTCTGTCACATCTGTCATTCATAACCCGCTGGCCTTAATTGCAATAAACACTTTTAATCGCGACATGCACTGTTCAGCCGCCAAGTGATTAACGTTATAGTGCAAGAGACATGGGCATTTGTGGTTAGCATATTCTCCAATACGTTACAGCTGACAACTTCATCTACCGACAATAATGTAAATGGAAACATGACCAGATATCTTCCACAATCTACATATTCGTGGGTTGATTTGCCAGCCACATACCGATTCAATCACATGCTCAAATTACATGGAAATACAGAAAGATTCGAACTGAACAGAGTTTCTTTCTTGTAACATACATGACCCTTGTGGCAATTATGAAGACTATTTTACCGTGATGATTATTATGGTAACAACTTTAAGGTTGACAATACTATCAAACTCTCTGAAGAAACGTTCGTATCCTGACACTAATAACACATGTAACATGCATTTTTCAACTAGATGTTTGCATTTGAGCATGGGTTGTACAGCACGAGATCAATCATCATCGCACATGATCATTATTTCAAGAAAACAAAGGCTTGAGACTAGACGTTGCATGGGTTTTACTTTCCATGAATTCAATAAAGCAAATATGACCGCGGAATTATAGGGAAGGGTGATAAATGAATAAAATAGTGAAAATGTGACTCGAGAAGACTGCAATACTGACGCAGGAATGCTGGTGTTATTTGTTTTCTGAGATTGAAGTCATGAAACGTAAAGACCACAGGTAATCTTTTGGGAGGATGTGTAGCTCTGAGAAGAGCTGTTTTGAACAACGATTAGGCCTTCAGTACAGCGCGCCGTCATCTTCAGCATCGGAAGCGTCAGAAATGAAGCCAGCGTCAATCAAATGGGTCTGCAAATCTTCCAGTTGCTGGGCGCGTTGACTGGCGTACTCGTAGAAGACATTTCGCAGCCCTTCTAGACTGGCCAACTGCAGACGGCAAGTGTAGCGGAAGGAGCGTCGGTTGGCATTGTAAGCTCGGTCATGGCGCACTTGCATGCTCTCGATGCTGTGATTCAACAGACGAATCTGTTGACATGCGCGGCGGAACTTACGATCCAAATGATGGAAGGTAGCTAGTGCGTCGCTAGGGCAAGCCATTATTGTAAGAGACAAGAAAACACCAATAGTCGACAAAAACGATGTGAACCGTATGATGGCGAATAGTGATATGGCTTAAAACAGATACCGCCCTGCATTTATACAGCCGTGTGGCGCTCGAGTGACACGCTCCCTTCTCAACAACGAATGACATCAGACAACTGACACGCATTGAGCAGTTACTTCATGTCATACTCCCACTGTTAATTGCTTCTGTCACATCTGTCATTCATAACCCGCTGGCCTTAATTGCAATAAACACTTTTAATCGCGACATGCACTGTTCAGCCGCCAAGTGATTAACGTTATAGTGCAAGAGACATGGGCATTTGTGGTTAGCATATTCTGCAATACGTTACAGCTGACAACTTCATCTACCGACAATAATGTAAATGGAAACATGACCAGATATCTTCCACAATCTACATATTCGTGGGTTGATTTGCCAGCCACATACCGATTCAATCACATGCTCAAATTACATGGAAATACAGAAAGATTCGAAATGAACAGAGTTTCTTTCTTGTAACATACATGACCCTTGTGGCAATTATGAAGACCATTTTACCGTGATGATTATTATGGTAACAACTTTAAGGTTGACAATACTATCAAACTCTCTGAAGAAACGTTCGTATCCTGACACTAATAACACATGTAACATGCATTTTTCTACTAGATGTTTGCATTTGAGCATGGGTTGTACAGCACGAGATCAATCATCATCGCACATGATCATTATTTCAAGAAAACAAAGGCTTGAGACTAGACGTTGCATGGGTTTTACTTTCCATGAATTCAATGAAGCAAATATGACCGCGGAATCATAGAGAAGGGTGATAAATGAATAAAATAGTGAAAATGTGACGCGAGAAGACTGCAATACTGACGCAGGAATGCTGGTGTTATTTGTTTTCTGAGATTGAAGTCATGAAACGTAAAGACCACAGGTAATCTTTTGGGAGGATGTGTAGCTCTGAGAAGAGCTGTTTTGAACAACGATTAGGCCTTCAGTACAGCGCGCCGTCATCTTCAGCATCGGAAGCGTCAGAAATGAAGCCAGCGTCAATCAAATGGGTCTGCAAATCTTCCAGTTGCTGGGCGCGTTGACTGGCGTACTCGTAGAAGACATTTCGCAGCCCTTTTAGACTGGCCAACTGCAGACGGCAAGTGTAGCGGAAGGAGCGTCGGTTGGCATTGTAAGCTCGGTCATAGCGCACTTGCATGCTCTCGATGCTGTGATTCAACAGACGAATCTGTTGACATGCGCGGCGGAACTTACGATCCAAATGATGGAAGGTAGCTAGTGCGTCGCTAGGGCAAGCCATTATTGTAAGAGACAAGAAAACACCAATAGTCGACAAAAACGATGTGAACCTTATGATGGCGAATAGTGATATGGCTTAAAACAGATACCGCCCTGCATTTATACAGCCGTGTGGCGCTCGAGTGACACGCTCCCTTCTCAACAACGAATGACATCAGACAACTGACACGCATTGAGCAGTTACTTCATGTCATACTCCCACTGTTAATTGCTTCTGTCACATCTGTCATTCATAACCCGCTGGCCTTAATTGCAATAAACACTTTTAATCGCGACATGCACTGTTCAGCCGCCAAGTGATTAACGTTATAGTGCAAGGGACATGGGCATTTGTGGTTAGCATATTCTCCAATACGTTACAGCTGACAACTTCATCTACCGACAATAATGTAAATGGAAACATGACCAGATATCTTCCACAATCTACATATTCGTGGGTTGATTTGCCAGCCACATACCGATTCAATCACATGCTCAAATTACATGGAAATACAGAAAGATTCGAACTGAACAGAGTTTCTTTCTTGTAACATACATGACCCTTGTGGCAATTATGAAGACTATTTTACCGTGATGATTATTATGGTAACAACTTTAAGGTTGACAATACTATCAAACTCTCTGAAGAAACGTTCATATCCTGACACTAATAACACATGTAACATGCATTTTTCTACTAGATGTTTGCATTTGAGCATGGGTTGTACAGCACGAGATCAATCATCATCGCACATGATCATTATTTCAAGAAAACAAAGGCTTGAGACTAGACGTTGCATGGGTTTTACTTTCCATGAATTCAATAAAGCAAATATGACCGCGGAATCATAGGGAAGGGTGATAAATGAATAAAATAGTGAAAATGTGACTCGAGAAGACTGCAATACTGACGCAGGAATGCTGGTGTTATTTGTTTTCTGAGATTGAAGTCATGAAACGTAAAGACCACAGGTAATCTTTTGGGAGGATGTGTAGCTCTGAGAAGAGCTGTTTTGAACAACGATTAGGCCTTCAGTACAGCGCGCCGTCATCTTCAGCATCGGAAGCGTCAGAAATGAAGCCAGCGTCAATCAAATGGGTCTGCAAATCTTCCAGTTGCTGGGCGCGTTGACTGGCGTACTCGTAGAAGACATTTCGCAGCCCTTCTAGACTGGCCAACTGCAGACGGCAAGTGTAGCAGAAGGAGCGTCGGTTGGCATTGTAAGCTCGGTCATGGCGCACTTGCATGCTCTCGATGCTGTGATTCAACAGACGAATCTGTTGACATGCGCGGCGGAACTTACGATCCAAATGATGGAAGGTAGCTAGTGCGTCGCTAGGGCAAGCCATTATTGTAAGAGACAAGAAAACACCAATAGTCGACAAAAACGATGTGAACCGTATGATGGCGAATAGTGATATGGCTTAAAACAGATACCGCCCTGCATTTATACAGCCGTGTGGCGCTCGAGTGACACGCTCCCTTCTCAACAACGAATGACATCAGACAACTGACACGCATTGAGCAGTTACTTCATGTCATACTCCCACTGTTAATTGCTTCTGTCACATCTGTCATTCATAACCCGCTGGCCTTAATTGCAATAAACACTTTTAATCGCGACATGCACTGTTCAGCCGCCAAGTGATTAACGTTATAGTGCAAGAGACATGGGCATTTGTGGTTAGCATATTCTGCAATACGTTACAGCTGACAACTTCATCTACCGACAATAATGTAAATGGAAACATGACCAGATATCTTCCACAATCTACATATTCGTGGGTTGATTTGCCAGCCACATACCGATTCAATCACATGCTCAAATTACATGGAAATACAGAAAGATTCGAAATGAACAGAGTTTCTTTCTTGTAACATACATGACCCTTGTGGCAATTATGAAGACCATTTTACCGTGATGATTATTATGGTAACAACTTTAAGGTTGACAATACTATCAAACTCTCTGAAGAAACGTTCGTATCCTGACACTAATAACACATGTAACATGCATTTTTCTACTAGATGTTTGCATTTGAGCATGGGTTGTACAGCACGAGATCAATCATCATCGCACATGATCATTATTTCAAGAAAACAAAGGCTTGAGACTAGACGTTGCATGGGTTTTACTTTCCATGAATTCAATGAAGCAAATATGACCGCGGAATCATAGAGAAGGGTGATAAATGAATAAAATAGTGAAAATGTGACGCGAGAAGACTGCAATACTGACGCAGGAATGCTGGTGTTATTTGTTTTCTGAGATTGAAGTCATGAAACGTAAAGACCACAGGTAATCTTTTGGGAGGATGTGTAGCTCTGAGAAGAGCTGTTTTGAACAACGATTAGGCCTTCAGTACAGCGCGCCGTCATCTTCAGCATCGGAAGCGTCAGAAATGAAGCCAGCGTCAATCAAATGGGTCTGCAAATCTTCCAGTTGCTGGGCGCGTTGACTGGCGTACTCGTAGAAGACATTTCGCAGCCCTTTTAGACTGGCCAACTGCAGACGGCAAGTGTAGCGGAAGGAGCGTCGGTTGGCATTGTAAGCTCGGTCATAGCGCACTTGCATGCTCTCGATGCTGTGATTCAACAGACGAATCTGTTGACATGCGCGGCGGAACTTACGATCCAAATGATGGAAGGTAGCTAGTGCGTCGCTAGGGCAAGCCATTATTGTAAGAGACAAGAAAACACCAATAGTCGACAAAAACGATGTGAACCTTATGATGGCGAATAGTGATATGGCTTAAAACAGATACCGCCCTGCATTTATACAGCCGTGTGGCGCTCGAGTGACACGCTCCCTTCTCAACAACGAATGACATCAGACAACTGACACGCATTGAGCAGTTACTTCATGTCATACTCCCACTGTTAATTGCTTCTGTCACATCTGTCATTCATAACCCGCTGGCCTTAATTGCAATAAACACTTTTAATCGCGACATGCACTGTTCAGCCCCCAAGTGATTAACGTTATAGTGCAAGAGACATGGGCATTTGTGGTTAGCATATTTTGCAATACGTTACAGCTGACAACTTCATCTACCGACAATAATGTAAATGGAAACATGACCAGATATCTTCCACAATCTACATATTCGTGGGTTGATTTGCCAGCCACATACCGATTCAATCACATGCTCAAATTACATGAAAATACAGAAAGATTCGAAATGAACAGAGTTTCTTTCTTGTAACATACATGACCCTTGTGGCAATTATGAAGACTATTTTACCGTGATGATTATTATGGTAACAACTTTAAGGTTGACAATACTATCAAACTCTCTGAAGAAACGTTCGTATCCTGACACTAATAACACATGTAACATGCATTTTTCAACTAGATGTTTGCATTTGAGCATGGGTTGTACAGCACGAGATCAATCATCATCGCACATGATCATTATTTCAAGAAAACAAAGGCTTGAGACTAGACGTTGCATGGGTTTTACTTTCCATGAATTCAATAAAGCAAATATGACCGCGGAATCATAGGGAAGGGTGATAAATGAATAAAATAGTGAAAATGTGACTCGAGAAGACTGCAATACTGACACAGGAATGCTGGTGTTATTTGTTTTCTGAGATTGAAGTCATGAAACGTAAAGACCACAGGTAATCTTTTGGGAGGATGTGTAGCTCTGAGAAGAGCTGTTTTGAACAACGATTAGGCCTTCAGTACAGCGCGCCGTCATCTTCAGCATCGGAAGCGTCAGAAATGAAGCCAGCGTCAATCAAATGGGTCTGCAAATCTTCCAGTTGCTGGGCGCGTTGACTGGCGTACTCGTAGAAGACATTTCGCAGCCCTTCTAGACTGGCCAACTGCAGACGGCAAGTGTAGCGGAAGGAGCGTCGGTTGGCGTTGTAAGCTCGGTCATGGCGCACTTGCATGCTCTCGATGCTGTGATTCAACAGACGAATCTGTTGACATGCGCGGCGGAACTTACGATCCAAATGATGGAAGGTAGCTAGTGCGTCGCTAGGGCAAGCCATTATTGTAAGAGACAAGAAAACACCAATAGTCGACAAAAACGATGTGAACCGTATGATGGCGAATAGTGATATGGCTTAAAACAGATACCGCCCTGCATTTATACAGCCGTGTGGCGCTCGAGTGACACGCTTCCTTCTCAACAACGAATGACATCAAACAACTGACACGCATTGAGCAGTTACTTCATGTCATACTCCCACTGTTAATTGCTTCTGTCACATCTGTCATTCATAACCCGCTGGCCTTAATTGCAATAAACACTTTTAATCGCGACATGCACTGTTCAGCCGCCAAGTGATTAACGTTATAGTGCAAGAGACATGGGCATTTGTGGTTAGCATATTCTCCAATACGTTACAGCTGACAACTTCATCTACCGACAATAATGTAAATGGAAACATGACCAGATATCTTCCACAATCTACATATTCGTGGGTTGATTTGCCAGCCACATACCGATTCAATCACATGCTCAAATTACATGGAAATACAGAAAGATTCGAACTGAACAGAGTTTCTTTCTTGTAGCATACATGACCCTTGTGGCAATTATGAAGACTATTTTACCGTGATGATTATTATGGTAACAACTTTAAGGTTGACAATACTATCAAACTCTCTGAAGAAACGTTCGTATCCTGACACTAATAACACATGTAACATGCATTTTTCTACTAGATGTTTGCATTTGAGCATGGGTTGTACAGCACGAGATCAATCATCATCGCACATGATCATTATTTCAAGAAAACAAAGGCTTGAGACTAGACGTTGCATGGGTTTTACTTTCCATGAATTCAATAAAGCAAATATGACCGCGGAATCATAGGGAAGGGTGATAAATGAATAAAATAGT
The DNA here is from genome assembly GCA_964019135.1 of Arenicola marina. NCBI lineage: Eukaryota > Metazoa > Annelida > Polychaeta > Arenicolidae > Arenicola > Arenicola marina. Next base: position 4,109,367 of record OZ025254.1, on the reverse strand, counting down.
GAAAATGTGACTCGAGAAGACTGCAATACTGACGCAGGAATGCTGGTGTTATTTGTTTTCTGAGATTGAAGTCATGAAACGTAAAGACCACCGGTAATCTTTTGGGAGGATGTGTAGCTCTGAGAAGAGCTGTTTTGAACAACGATTAGGCCTTCAGTACAGCGCGCCGTCATCTTCAGCATCGGAAGCGTCAGAAATGAAGCCAGCGTCAATCAAATGGGTCTGCAAATCTTCCAGTTGCTGGGCGCGTTGACTGGCGTACTCGTAGAAGACATTTCGCAGCCCTTCTAGACTGGCCAACTGCAGACGGCAAGTGTAGCGGAAGGAGCGTCGGTTGGCATTGTAAGCTCGGTCATGGCGCACTTGCATGCTCTCGATGCTGTGATTCAACAGACGAATCTGTTGACATGCGCGGCGGAACTTACGATCCAAATGATGGAAGGTAGCTAGTGCGTCGCTAGGGCAAGCCATTATTGTAAGAGACAAGAAAACACCAATAGTCGACAAAAACGATGTGAACCGTATGATGGCGAATAGTGATATGGCTTAAAACAGATACCGCCCTGCATTTATACAGCCGTGTGGCGCTCGAGTGACACGCTCCCTTCTCAACAACGAATGACATCAGACAACTGACACGCATTGAGCAGTTACTTCATGTCATACTCCCACTGTTAATTGCTTCTGTCACATCTGTCATTCATAACCCGCTGGCCTTAATTGCAATAAACACTTTTAATCGCGACATGCACTGTTCAGCCGCCAAGTGATTAACGTTATAGTGCAAGAGACATGGGCATTTGTGGTTAGCATATTCTGCAATACGTTACAGCTGACAACTTCATCTACCGACAATAATGTAAATGGAAACATGACCAGATATCTTCCACAATCTACATATTCGTGGGTTGATTTGCCAGCCACATACCGATTCAATCACATGCTCAAATTACATGGAAATACAGAAAGATTCGAAATGAACAGAGTTTCTTTCTTGTAACATACATGACCCTTGTGGCAATTATGAAGACCATTTTACCGTGATGATTATTATGGTAACAACTTTAAGGTTGACAATACTATCAAACTCTCTGAAGAAACGTTCGTATCCTGACACTAATAACACATGTAACATGCATTTTTCTACTAGATGTTTGCATTTGAGCATGGGTTGTACAGCACGAGATCAATCATCATCGCACATGATCATTATTTCAAGAAAACAAAGGCTTGAGACTAGACGTTGCATGGGTTTTACTTTCCATGAATTCAATGAAGCAAATATGACCGCGGAATCATAGAGAAGGGTGATAAATGAATAAAATAGTGAAAATGTGACGCGAGAAGACTGCAATACTGACGCAGGAATGCTGGTGTTATTTGTTTTCTGAGATTGAAGTCATGAAACGTAAAGACCACAGGTAATCTTTTGGGAGGATGTGTAGCTCTGAGAAGAGCTGTTTTGAACAACGATTAGGCCTTCAGTACAGCGCGCCGTCATCTTCAGCATCGGAAGCGTCAGAAATGAAGCCAGCGTCAATCAAATGGGTCTGCAAATCTTCCAGTTGCTGGGCGCGTTGACTGGCGTACTCGTAGAAGACATTTCGCAGCCCTTTTAGACTGGCCAACTGCAGACGGCAAGTGTAGCGGAAGGAGCGTCGGTTGGCATTGTAAGCTCGGTCATAGCGCACTTGCATGCTCTCGATGCTGTGATTCAACAGACGAATCTGTTGACATGCGCGGCGGAACTTACGATCCAAATGATGGAAGGTAGCTAGTGCGTCGCTAGGGCAAGCCATTATTGTAAGAGACAAGAAAACACCAATAGTCGACAAAAACGATGTGAACCTTATGATGGCGAATAGTGATATGGCTTAAAACAGATACCGCCCTGCATTTATACAGCCGTGTGGCGCTCGAGTGACACGCTCCCTTCTCAACAACGAATGACATCAGACAACTGACAGGCATTGAGCAGTTACTTCATGTCATACTCCCACTGTTAATTGCTTCTGTCACATCTGTCATTCATAACCCGCTGGCCTTAATTGCAATAAACACTTTTAATCGCGACATGCACTGTTCAGCCGCCAAGTGATTAACGTTATAGTGCAAGGGACATGGGCATTTGTGGTTAGCATATTCTCCAATACGTTACAGCTGACAACTTCATCTACCGACAATAATGTAAATGGAAACATGACCAGATATCTTCCACAATCTACATATTCGTGGGTTGATTTGCCAGCCACATACCGATTCAATCACATGCTCAAATTACATGGAAATACAGAAAGATTCGAACTGAACAGAGTTTCTTTCTTGTAACATACATGACCCTTGTGGCAATTATGAAGACTATTTTACCGTGATGATTATTATGGTAACAACTTTAAGGTTGACAATACTATCAAACTCTCTGAAGAAACGTTCATATCCTGACACTAATAACACATGTAACATGCATTTTTCTACTAGATGTTTGCATTTGAGCATGGGTTGTACAGCACGAGATCAATCATCATCGCACATGATCATTATTTCAAGAAAACAAAGGCTTGAGACTAGACGTTGCATGGGTTTTACTTTCCATGAATTCAATAAAGCAAATATGACCGCGGAATCATAGGGAAGGGTGATAAATGAATAAAATAGTGAAAATGTGACTCGAGAAGACTGCAATACTGACGCAGGAATGCTGGTGTTATTTGTTTTCTGAGATTGAAGTCATGAAACGTAAAGACCACAGGTAATCTTTTGGGAGGATGTGTAGCTCTGAGAAGAGCTGTTTTGAACAACGATTAGGCCTTCAGTACAGCGCGCCGTCATCTTCAGCATCGGAAGCGTCAGAAATGAAGCCAGCGTCAATCAAATGGGTCTGCAAATCTTCCAGTTGCTGGGCGCGTTGACTGGCGTACTCGTAGAAGACATTTCGCAGCCCTTCTAGACTGGCCAACTGCAGACGGCAAGTGTAGCAGAAGGAGCGTCGGTTGGCATTGTAAGCTCGGTCATGGCGCACTTGCATGCTCTCGATGCTGTGATTCAACAGACGAATCTGTTGACATGCGCGGCGGAACTTACGATCCAAATGATGGAAGGTAGCTAGTGCGTCGCTAGGGCAAGCCATTATTGTAAGAGACAAGAAAACACCAATAGTCGACAAAAACGATGTGAACCGTATGATGGCGAATAGTGATATGGCTTAAAACAGATACCGCCCTGCATTTATACAGCCGTGTGGCGCTCGAGTGACACGCTCCCTTCTCAACAACGAATGACATCAGACAACTGACACGCATTGAGCAGTTACTTCATGTCATACTCCCACTGTTAATTGCTTCTGTCACATCTGTCATTCATAACCCGCTGGCCTTAATTGCAATAAACACTTTTAATCGCGACATGCACTGTTCAGCCGCCAAGTGATTAACGTTATAGTGCAAGAGACATGGGCATTTGTGGTTAGCATATTCTGCAATACGTTACAGCTGACAACTTCATCTACCGACAATAATGTAAATGGAAACATGACCAGATATCTTCCACAATCTACATATTCGTGGGTTGATTTGCCAGCCACATACCGATTCAATCACATGCTCAAATTACATGGAAATACAGAAAGATTCGAAATGAACAGAGTTTCTTTCTTGTAACATACATGACCCTTGTGGCAATTATGAAGACCATTTTACCGTGATGATTATTATGGTAACAACTTTAAGGTTGACAATACTATCAAACTCTCTGAAGAAACGTTCGTATCCTGACACTAATAACACATGTAACATGCATTTTTCTACTAGATGTTTGCATTTGAGCATGGGTTGTACAGCACGAGATCAATCATCATCGCACATGATCATTATTTCAAGAAAACAAAGGCTTGAGACTAGACGTTGCATGGGTTTTACTTTCCATGAATTCAATGAAGCAAATATGACCGCGGAATCATAGAGAAGGGTGATAAATGAATAAAATAGTGAAAATGTGACGCGAGAAGACTGCAATACTGACGCAGGAATGCTGGTGTTATTTGTTTTCTGAGATTGAAGTCATGAAACGTAAAGACCACAGGTAATCTTTTGGGAGGATGTGTAGCTCTGAGAAGAGCTGTTTTGAACAACGATTAGGCCTTCAGTACAGCGCGCCGTCATCTTCAGCATCGGAAGCGTCAGAAATGAAGCCAGCGTCAATCAAATGGGTCTGCAAATCTTCCAGTTGCTGGGCGCGTTGACTGGCGTACTCGTAGAAGACATTTCGCAGCCCTTTTAGACTGGCCAACTGCAGACGGCAAGTGTAGCGGAAGGAGCGTCGGTTGGCATTGTAAGCTCGGTCATAGCGCACTTGCATGCTCTCGATGCTGTGATTCAACAGACGAATCTGTTGACATGCGCGGCGGAACTTACGATCCAAATGATGGAAGGTAGCTAGTGCGTCGCTAGGGCAAGCCATTATTGTAAAAGACAAGAAAACACCAATAGTCGACAAAAACGATGTGAACCTTATGATGGCGAATAGTGATATGGCTTAAAACAGATACCGCCCTGCATTTATACAGCCGTGTGGCGCTCGAGTGACACGCTCCCTTCTCAACAACGAATGACATCAGACAACTGACACGCATTGAGCAGTTACTTCATGTCATACTCCCACTGTTAATTGCTTCTGTCACATCTGTCATTCATAACCCGCTGGCCTTAATTGCAATAAACACTTTTAATCGCGACATGCACTGTTCAGCCCCCAAGTGATTAACGTTATAGTGCAAGAGACATGGGCATTTGTGGTTAGCATATTTTGCAATACGTTACAGCTGACAACTTCATCTACCGACAATAATGTAAATGGAAACATGACCAGATATCTTCCACAATCTACATATTCGTGGGTTGATTTGCCAGCCACATACCGATTCAATCACATGCTCAAATTACATGAAAATACAGAAAGATTCGAAATGAACAGAGTTTCTTTCTTGTAACATACATGACCCTTGTGGCAATTATGAAGACTATTTTACCGTGATGATTATTATGGTAACAACTTTAAGGTTGACAATACTATCAAACTCTCTGAAGAAACGTTCGTATCCTGACACTAATAACACATGTAACATGCATTTTTCAACTAGATGTTTGCATTTGAGCATGGGTTGTACAGCACGAGATCAATCATCATCGCACATGATCATTATTTCAAGAAAACAAAGGCTTGAGACTAGACGTTGCATGGGTTTTACTTTCCATGAATTCAATAAAGCAAATATGACCGCGGAATCATAGGGAAGGGTGATAAATGAATAAAATAGTGAAAATGTGACTCGAGAAGACTGCAATACTGACGCAGGAATGCTGGTGTTATTTGTTTTCTGAGATTGAAGTCATGAAACGTAAAGACCACAGGTAATCTTTTGGGAGGATGTGTAGCTCTGAGAAGAGCTGTTTTGAACAACGATTAGGCCTTCAGTACAGCGCGCCGTCATCTTCAGCATCGGAAGCGTCAGAAATGAAGCCAGCGTCAATCAAATGGGTCTGCAAATCTTCCAGTTGCTGGGCGCGTTGACTGGCGTACTCGTAGAAGACATTTCGCAGCCCTTCTAGACTGGCCAACTGCAGACGGCAAGTGTAGCGGAAGGAGCGTCGGTTGGCATTGTAAGCTCGGTCATGGCGCACTTGCATGCTCTCGATGCTGTGATTCAACAGACGAATCTGTTGACATGCGCGGCGGAACTTACGATCCAAATGATGGAAGGTAGCTAGTGCGTCGCTAGGGCAAGCCATTATTGTAAGAGACAAGAAAACACCAATAGTCGACAAAAACGATGTGAACCGTATGATGGCGAATAGTGATATGGCTTAAAACAGATACCGCCCTGCATTTATACAGCCGTGTGGCGCTCGAGTGACACGCTTCCTTCTCAACAACGAATGACATCAAACAACTGACACGCATTGAGCAGTTACTTCATGTCATACTCCCACTGTTAATTGCTTCTGTCACATCTGTCATTCATAACCCGCTGGCCTTAATTGCAATAAACACTTTTAATCGCGACATGCACTGTTCAGCCGCCAAGTGATTAACGTTATAGTGCAAGAGACATGGGCATTTGTGGTTAGCATATTCTCCAATACGTTACAGCTGACAACTTCATCTACCGACAATAATGTAAATGGAAACATGACCAGATATCTTCCACAATCTACATATTCGTGGGTTGATTTGCCAGCCACATACCGATTCAATCACATGCTCAAATTACATGGAAATACAGAAAGATTCGAACTGAACAGAGTTTCTTTCTTGTAACATACATGACCCTTGTGGCAATTATGAAGACTATTTTACCGTGATGATTATTATGGTAACAACTTTAAGGTTGACAATACTATCAAACTCTCTGAAGAAACGTTCGTATCCTGACACTAATAACACATGTAACATGCATTTTTCTACTAGATGTTTGCATTTGAGCATGGGTTGTACAGCACGAGATCAATCATCATCGCACATGATCATTATTTCAAGAAAACAAAGGCTTGAGACTAGACGTTGCATGGGTTTTACTTTCCATGAATTCAATAAAGCAAATATGACCGCGGAATCATAGGGAAGGGTGATAAATGAATAAAATAGTGAAAATGTGACTCGAGAAGACTGCAATACTGACGCAGGAATGCTGGTGTTATTTGTTTTCTGAGATTGAAGTCATGAAACGTAAAGACCACCGGTAATCTTTTGGGAGGATGTGTAGCTCTGAGAAGAGCTGTTTTGAACAACGATTAGGCCTTCAGTACAGCGCGCCGTCATCTTCAGCATCGAAAGCGTCAGAAATGAAGCCAGCGTCAATCAAATGGGTCTGCAAATCTTCCAGTTGCTGGGCGCGTTGACTGGCGTACTCGTAGAAGACATTTCGCAGCCCTTCTAGACTGGCCAACTGCAGACGGCAAGTGTAGCGGAAGGAGCGTCGGTTGGCATTGTAAGCTCGGTCATAGCGCACTTGCATGCTCTCGATGCTGTGATTCAACAGACGAATCTGTTGACATGCGCGGCGGAACTTACGATCCAAATGATGGAAGGTAGCTAGTGCGTCGCTAGGGCAAGCCATTATTGTAAGAGACAAGAAAACACCAATAGTCGACAAAAACGATGGGAACCGTATGATGGCGAATAGTGATATGGCTTAAAACAGATACCGCCCTGCATTTATACAGCCGTGTGGCGCTCGAGTGACACGCTCCCTTCTCAACAACGAATGACATCAGACAACTGACACGCATTGAGCAGTTACTTCATGTCATACTCCCACTGTTAATTGCTTCTGTCACATCTGTCATTCATAACCCGCTGGCCTTAATTGCAATAAACACTTTTAATCGCGACATGCACTGTTCAGCCGCCAAGTGATTAACGTTATAGTGCAAGAGACATGGGCATTTGTGGTTAGCATATTCTGCAATACGTTACAGCTGACAACTTCATCTACCGACAATAATGTAAATGGAAACATGACCAGATATCTTCCACAATCTACATATTCGTGGGTTGATTTGCCAGCCACATACCGATTCAATCACATGCTCAAATTACATGGAAATACAGAAAGATTCGAAATGAACAGAGTTTCTTTCTTGTAACATACATGACCCTTGTGGCAATTATGAAGACTATTTTACCGTGATGATTATTATGGTAACAACTTTAAGGTTGACAATACTATCAAACTCTCTGAAGAAACGTTCGTATCCTGACACTAATAACACATGTAACATGCATTTTTCAACTAGATGTTTGCATTTGAGCATGGGTTGTACAGCACGAGATCAATCATCATCGCACATGATCATTATTTCAAGAAAACAAAGGCTTGAGACTAGACGTTGCATGGGTTTTACTTTCCATGAATTCAATAAAGCAAATATGACCGCGGAATCATAGGGAAGGGTGATAAATGAATAAAATAGTGAAAATGTGACTCGAGAAGACTGCAATACTGACGCAGGAATGCTGGTGTTATTTGTTTTCTGAGATTGAAGTCATGAAACGTAAAGACCACAGGTAATCTTTTGGGAGGATGTGTAGCTCTGAGAAGAGCTGTTTTGAACAACGATTAGGCCTTCAGTACAGCGCGCCGTCATCTTCAGCATCGGAAGCGTCAGAAATGAAGCCAGCGTCAATCAAATGGGTCTGCAAATCTTCCAGTTGCTGGGCGCGTTGACTGGCGTACTCGTAGAAGACATTTCGCAGCCCTTCTAGACTGGCCAACTGCAGACGGCAAGTGTAGCGGAAGGAGCGTCGGTTGGCATTGTAAGCTCGGTCATGGCGCACTTGCATGCTCTCGATGCTGTGATTCAACAGACGAATCTGTTGACATGCGCGGCGGAACTTACGATCCAAATGATGGAAGGTAGCTAGTGCGTCGCTAGGGCAAGCCATTATTGTAAGAGACAAGAAAACACCAATAGTCGACAAAAACGATGTGAACCGTATGATGGCGAATAGTGATATGGCTTAAAACAGATACCGCCCTGCATTTATACAGCCGTGTGGCGCTCGAGTGACACGCTTCCTTCTCAACAACGAATGACATCAAACAACTGACACGCATTGAGCAGTTACTTCATGTCATACTCCCACTGTTAATTGCTTCTGTCACATCTGTCATTCATAACCCGCTGGCCTTAATTGCAATAAACACTTTTAATCGCGACATGCACTGTTCAGCCGCCAAGTGATTAACGTTATAGTGCAAGAGACATGGGCATTTGTGGTTAGCATATTCTGCAATACGTTACAGCTGACAACTTCATCTACCGACAATAATGTAAATGGAAACATGACCAGATATCTTCCACAATCTACATATTCGTGGGTTGATTTGCCAGCCACATACCGATTCAATCACATGCTCAAATTACATGGAAATACAGAAAGATTCGAAATGAACAGAGTTTCTTTCTTGTAACATACATGACCCTTGTGGCAATTATGAAGACCATTTTACCGTGATGATTATTATGGTAACAACTTTAAGGTTGACAATACTATCAAACTCTCTGAAGAAACGTTCGTATCCTGACACTAATAACACATGTAACATGCATTTTTCTACTAGATGTTTGCATTTGAGCATGGGTTGTACAGCACGAGATCAATCATCATCGCACATGATCATTATTTCAAGAAAACAAAGGCTTGAGACTAGACGTTGCATGGGTTTTACTTTCCATGAATTCAATGAAGCAAATATGACCGCGGAATCATAGAGAAGGGTGATAAATGAATAAAATAGTAAAAATGTGACGCGAGAAGACTGCAATACTGACGCAGGAATGCTGGTGTTATTTGTTTTCTGAGATTGAAGTCATGAAACGTAAAGACCACAGGTAATCTTTTGGGAGGATGTGTAGCTCTGAGAAGAGCTGTTTTGAACAACGATTAGGCCTTCAGTACAGCGCGCCGTCATCTTCAGCATCGGAAGCGTCAGAAATGAAGCCAGCGTCAATCAAATGGGTCTGCAAATCTTCCAGTTGCTGGGCGCGTTGACTGGCGTACTCGTAGAAGACATTTCGCAGCCCTTTTAGACTGGCCAACTGCAGACGGCAAGTGTAGCGGAAGGAGCGTCGGTTGGCATTGTAAGCTCGGTCATAGCGCACTTGCATGCTCTCGATGCTGTGATTCAACAGACGAATCTGTTGACATGCGCGGCGGAACTTACGATCCAAATGATGGAAGGTAGCTAGTGCGTCGCTAGGGCAAGCCATTATTGTAAGAGACAAGAAAACACCAATAGTCGACAAAAACGATGTGAACCTTATGATGGCGAATAGTGATATGGCTTAAAACAGATACCGCCCTGCATTTATACAGCCGTGTGGCGCTCGAGTGACACGCTCCCTTCTCAACAACGAATGACATCAGACAACTGACACGCATTGAGCAGTTACTTCATGTCATACTCCCACTGTTAATTGCTTCTGTCACATCTGTCATTCATAACCCGCTGGCCTTAATTGCAATAAACACTTTTAATCGCGACATGCACTGTTCAGCCGCCAAGTGATTAACGTTATAGTGCAAGAGACATGGGCATTTGTGGTTAGCATATTCTCCAATACGTTACAGCTGACAACTTCATCTACCGACAATAATGTAAATGGAAACATGACCAGATATCTTCCACAATCTACATATTCGTGGGTTGATTTGCCAGCCACATACCGATTCAATCACATGCTCAAATTACATGGAAATACAGAAAGATTCGAAATGAACAGAGTTTCTTTCTTGTAACATACATGACCCTTGTGGCAATTATGAAGACCATTTTACCGTGATGATTATTATGGTAACAACTTTAAGGTTGACAATACTATCAAACTCTCTGAAGAAACGTTCGTATCCTGACACTAATAACACATGTAACATGCATTTTTCTACTAGATGTTTGCATTTGAGCATGGGTTGTACAGCACGAGATCAATCATCATCGCACATGATCATTATTTCAAGAAAACAAAGGCTTGAGACTAGACGTTGCATGGGTTTTACTTTCCATGAATTCAATGAAGCAAATATGACCGCGGAATCATAGAGAAAGGTGATAAATGAATAAAATAGTAAAAATGTGACGCGAGAAGACTGCAATACTGACGCAGGAATGCTGGTGTTATTTGTTTTCTGAGATTGAAGTCATGAAACGTAAAGACCACAGGTAATCTTTTGGGAGGATGTGTAGCTCTGAGAAGAGCTGTTTTGAACAACGATTAGGCCTTCAGTACAGCGCGCCGTCATCTTCAGCATCGGAAGCGTCAGAAATGAAGCCAGCGTCAATCAAATGGGTCTGCAAATCTTCCAGTTGCTGGGCGCGTTGACTGGCGTACTCGTAGAAGACATTTCGCAGCCCTTTTAGACTGGCCAACTGCAGACGGCAAGTGTAGCGGAAGGAGCGTCGGTTGGCATTGTAAGCTCGGTCATAGCGCACTTGCATGCTCTCGATGCTGTGATTCAACAGACGAATCTGTTGACATGCGCGGCGGAACTTACGATCCAAATGATGGAAGGTAGCTAGTGCGTCGCTAGGGCAAGCCATTATTGTAAGAGACAAGAAAACACCAATAGTCGACAAAAACGATGTGAACCTTATGATGGCGAATAGTGATATGGCTTAAAACAGATACCGCCCTGCATTTATACAGCCGTGTGGCGCTCGAGTGACACGCTCCCTTCTCAACAACGAATGACATCAGACAACTGACACGCATTGAGCAGTTACTTCATGTCATACTCCCACTGTTAATTGCTTCTGTCACATCTGTCATTCATAACCCGCTGGCCTTAATTGCAATAAACACTTTTAATCGCGACATGCACTGTTCAGCCGCCAAGTGATTAACGTTATAGTGCAAGAGACATGGGCATTTGTGGTTAGCATATTCTGCAATACGTTACAGCTGACAACTTCATCTACCGACAATAATGTAAATGGAAACATGACCAGATATCTTCCACAATCTACATATTCGTGGGTTGATTTGCCAGCCACATACCGATTCAATCACATGCTCAAATTACATGGAAATACAGAAAGATTCGAAATGAACAGAGTTTCTTTCTTGTAACATACATGACCCTTGTGGCAATTATGAAGACCATTTTACCGTGATGATTATTATGGTAACAACTTTAAGGTTGACAATACTATCAAACTCTCTGAAGAAACGTTCGTATCCTGACACTAATAACACATGTAACATGCATTTTTCTACTAGATGTTTGCATTTGAGCATGGGTTGTACAGCACGAGATCAATCATCATCGCACATGATCATTATTTCAAGAAAACAAAGGCTTGAGACTAGACGTTGCATGGGTTTTACTTTCCATGAATTCAATGAAGCAAATATGACCGCGGAATCATAGAGAAGGGTGATAAATGAATAAAATAGTGAAAATGTGACGCGAGAAGACTGCAATACTGACGCAGGAATGCTGGTGTTATTTGTTTTCTGAGATTGAAGTCATGAAACGTAAAGACCACAGGTAATCTTTTGGGAGGATGTGTAGCTCTGAGAAGAGCTGTTTTGAACAACGATTAGGCCTTCAGTACAGCGCGCCGTCATCTTCAGCATCGGAAGCGTCAGAAATGAAGCCAGCGTCAATCAAATGGGTCTGCAAATCTTCCAGTTGCTGGGCGCGTTGACTGGCGTACTCGTAGAAGACATTTCGCAGCCCTTTTAGACTGGCCAACTGCAGACGGCAAGTGTAGCGGAAGGAGCGTCGGTTGGCATTGTAAGCTCGGTCATAGCGCACTTGCATGCTCTCGATGCTGTGATTCAACAGACGAATCTGTTGACATGCGCGGCGGAACTTACGATCCAAATGATGGAAGGTAGCTAGTGCGTCGCTAGGGCAAGCCATTATTGTAAGAGACAAGAAAACACCAATAGTCGACAAAAACGATGTGAACCTTATGATGGCGAATAGTGATATGGCTTAAAACAGATACCGCCCTGCATTTATACAGCCGTGTGGCGCTCGAGTGACACGCTCCCTTCTCAACAACGAATGACATCAGACAACTGACACGCATTGAGCAGTTACTTCATGTCATACTCCCACTGTTAATTGCTTCTGTCACATCTGTCATTCATAACCCGCTGGCCTTAATTGCAATAAACACTTTTAATCGCGACATGCACTGTTCAGCCCCCAAGTGATTAACGTTATAGTGCAAGAGACATGGGCATTTGTGGTTAGCATATTTTGCAATACGTTACAGCTGACAACTTCATCTACCGACAATAATGTAAATGGAAACATGACCAGATATCTTCCACAATCTACATATTCGTGGGTTGATTTGCCAGCCACATACCGATTCAATCACATGCTCAAATTACATGAAAATACAGAAAGATTCGAAATGAACAGAGTTTCTTTCTTGTAACATACATGACCCTTGTGGCAATTATGAAGACTATTTTACCGTGATGATTATTATGGTAACAACTTTAAGGTTGACAATACTATCAAACTCTCTGAAGAAACGTTCGTATCCTGACACTAATAACACATGTAACATGCATTTTTCAACTAGATGTTTGCATTTGAGCATGGGTTGTACAGCACGAGATCAATCATCATCGCACATGATCATTATTTCAAGAAAACAAAGGCTTGAGACTAGACGTTGCATGGGTTTTACTTTCCATGAATTCAATAAAGCAAATATGACCGCGGAATCATAGGGAAGGGTGATAAATGAATAAAATAGTGAAAATGTGACGCGAGAAGACTGCAATACTGACGCAGGAATGCTGGTGTTATTTGTTTTCTGAGATTGAAGTCATGAAACGTAAAGACCACAGGTAATCTTTTGGGAGGATGTGTAGCTCTGAGAAGAGCTGTTTTGAACAACGATTAGGCCTTCAGTACAGCGCGCCGTCATCTTCAGCATCGGAAGCGTCAGAAATGAAGCCAGCGTCAATCAAATGGGTCTGCAAATCTTCCAGTTGCTGGGCGCGTTGACTGGCGTACTCGTAGAAGACATTTCGCAGCCCTTTTAGACTGGCCAACTGCAGACGGCAAGTGTAGCGGAAGGAGCGTCGGTTGGCATTGTAAGCTCGGTCATAGCGCACTTGCATGCTCTCGATGCTGTGATTCAACAGACGAATCTGTTGACATGCGCGGCGGAACTTACGATCCAAATGATGGAAGGTAGCTAGTGCGTCGCTAGGGCAAGCCATTATTGTAAGAGACAAGAAAACACCAATAGTCGACAAAAACGATGTGAACCGTATGATGGCGAATAGTGATATGGCTTAAAACAGATACCGCCCTGCATTTATACAGCCGTGTGGCGCTCGAGTGACACGCTCCCTTCTCAACAACGAATGACATCAAACAACTGACACGCATTGAGCAGTTACTTCATGTCATACTCCCACTGTTAATTGCTTCTGTCACATCTGTCATTCATAACCCGCTGGCCTTAATTGCAATAAACACTTTTAATCGCGACATACACTGTTCAGCCGCCAAGTGATTAACGTTATAGTGCAAGAGACATGGGCATTTGTGGTTAGCATATTCTCCAATACGTTACAGCTGACAACTTCATCTACCGACAATAATGTAAATGGAAACATGACCAGATATCTTCCACAATCTACATATTCGTGGGTTGATTTGCCAGCCACATACCGATTCAATCACATGCTCAAATTACATGGAAATACAGAAAGATTCGAAATGAACAGAGTTTCTTTCTTGTAACATACATGACCCTTGTGGCAATTATGAAGACTATTTTACCGTGATGATTATTATGGTAACAACTTTAAGGTTGACAATACTATCAAACTCTCTGAAGAAACGTTCGTATCCTGACACTAATAACACATGTAACATGCATTTTTCAACTAGATGTTTGCATTTGAGCATGGGTTGTACAGCACGAGATCAATCATCATCGCACATGATCATTATTTCAAGAAAACAAAGGCTTGAGACTAGACGTTGCATGGGTTTTACTTTCCATGAATTCACTAAAGCAAATATGACCGCGGAATCATAGGGAAGGGTGATAAATGAATAAAATAGTGAAAATGTGACGCGAGAAGACTGCAATACTGACGCAGGAATGCTGGTGTTATTTGTTTTCTGAGATTGAAGTCATGAAACGTAAAGACCACAGGTAATCTTTTGGGAGGATGTGTAGCTCTGAGAAGAGCTGTTTTGAACAACGATTAGGCCTTCAGTACAGCGCGCCGTCATCTTCAGCATCGGAAGCGTCAGAAATGAAGCCAGCGTCAATCAAATGGGTCTGCAAATCTTCCAGTTGCTGGGCGCGTTGACTGGCGTACTCGTAGAAGACATTTCGCAGCCCTTCTAGACTGGCCAACTGCAGACGGCAAGTGTAGCGGAAGGAGCGTCGGTTGGCATTGTAAGCTCGGTCATAGCGCACTTGCATGCTCTCGATGCTGTGATTCAACAGACGAATCTGTTGACATGCGCGGCGGAACTTACGATCCAAATGATGGAAGGTAGCTAGTGCGTCGCTAGGGCAAGCCATTATTGTAAGAGACAAGAAAACACCAATAGTCGACAAAAACGATGTGAACCGTATGATGGCGAATAGTGATATGGCTTAAAACAGATACCGCCCTGCATTTATACAGCCGTGTGGCGCTCGAGTGACACGCTCCCTTCTCAACAACGAATGACATCAAACAACTGACACGCATTGAGCAGTTACTTCATGTCATACTCCCACTGTTAATTGCTTCTGTCACATCTGTCATTCATAACCCGCTGGCCTTAATTGCAATAAACACTTTTAATCGCGACATACACTGTTCAGCCGCCAAGTGATTAACGTTATAGTGCAAGAGACATGGGCATTTGTGGTTAGCATATTCTCCAATACGTTACAGCTGACAACTTCATCTACCGACAATAATGTAAATGGAAACATGACCAGATATCTTCCACAATCTACATATTCGTGGGTTGATTTGCCAGCCACATACCGATTCAATCACATGCTCAAATTACATGAAAATACAGAAAGATTCGAAATGAACAGAGTTTCTTTCTTGTAACATACATGACCCTTGTGGCAATTATGAAGACTATTTTACCGTGATGATTATTATGGTAACAACTTTAAGGTTGACAATACTATCAAACTCTCTGAAGAAACGTTCGTATCCTGACACTAATAACACATGTAACATGCATTTTTCAACTAGATGTTTGCATTTGAGCATGGGTTGTACAGCACGAGATCAATCATCATCGCACATGATCATTATTTCAAGAAAACAAAGGCTTGAGACTAGACGTTGCATGGGTTTTACTTTCCATGAATTCAATAAAGCAAATATGACCGCGGAATCATAGGGAAGGGTGATAAATGAATAAAATAGTGAAAATGTGACGCGAGAAGACTGCAATACTGACGCAGGAATGCTGGTGTTATTTGTTTTCTGAGATTGAAGTCATGAAACGTAAAGACCACAGGTAATCTTTTGGGAGGATGTGTAGCTCTGAGAAGAGCTGTTTTGAACAACGATTAGGCCTTCAGTACAGCGCGCCGTCATCTTCAGCATCGGAAGCGTCAGAAATGAAGCCAGCGTCAATCAAATGGGTCTGCAAATCTTCCAGTTGCTGGGCGCGTTGACTGGCGTACTCGTAGAAGACATTTCGCAGCCCTTTTAGACTGGCCAACTGCAGACGGCAAGTGTAGCGGAAGGAGCGTCGGTTGGCATTGTAAGCTCGGTCATAGCGCACTTGCATGCTCTCGATGCTGTGATTCAACAGACGAATCTGTTGACATGCGCGGCGGAACTTACGATCCAAATGATGGAAGGTAGCTAGTGCGTCGCTAGGGCAAGCCATTATTGTAAGAGACAAGAAAACACCAATAGTCGACAAAAACGATGTGAACCGTATGATGGCGAATAGTGATATGGCTTAAAACAGATACCGCCCTGCATTTATACAGCCGTGTGGCGCTCGAGTGACACGCTCCCTTCTCAACAACGAATGACATCAGACAACTGACACGCATTGAGCAGTTACTTCATGTCATACTCCCACTGTTAATTGCTTCTGTCACATCTGTCATTCATAACCCGCTGGCCTTAATTGCAATAAACACTTTTAATCGCGACATGCACTGTTCAGCCGCCAAGTGATTAACGTTATAGTGCAAGAGACATGGGCATTTGTGGTTAGCATATTCTCCAATACGTTACAGCTGACAACTTCATCTACCGACAATAATGTAAATAGAAACATGACCAGATATCTTCCACAATCTACATATTCGTGGGTTGATTTGCCAGCCACATACCGATTCAATCACATGCTCAAATTACATGGAAATACAGAAAGATTCGAAATGAACAGAGTTTCTTTCTTGTAACATACATGACCCTTGTGGCAATTATGAAGACTATTTTACCGTGATGATTATTATGGTAACAACTTTAAGGTTGACAATACTATCAAACCCTCTGAAGAAACGTTCGTATCCTGACACTAATAACACATGTAACATGCATTTTTCTACTAGATGTTTGCATTTGAGCATGGGTTGTACAGCACGAGATCAATCATCATCGCACATGATCATTATTTCAAGAAAACAAAGGCTTAAGACTAGACGTTGCATGGGTTTTACTTTCCATGAATTCAATAAAGCGAATATGACCGCGGAATCATAGGGAAGGGTGATAAATGAATAAAATAGTGAAAATGTGACGCGAGAAGACTGCAATACTGACGCAGGAATGCTGGTGTTATTTGTTTTCTGAGATTGAAGTCATGAAACGTAAAGACCACAGGTAATCTTTTGGGAGGATGTGTAGCTCTGAGAAGAGCTGTTTTGAACAACGATTAGGCCTTCAGTACAGCGCGCCGTCATCTTCAGCATCGGAAGCGTCAGAAATGAAGCCAGCGTCAATCAAATGGGTCTGCAAATCTTCCAGTTGCTGGGCGCGTTGACTGGCGTACTCGTAGAAGACATTTCGCAGCCCTTCTAGACTGGCCAACTGCAGACGGCAAGTGTAGCGGAAGGAGCGTCGGTTGGCATTGTAAGCTCGGTCATAGCGCACTTGCATGCTCTCGATGCTGTGATTCAACAGACGAATCTGTTGACATGCGCGGCGGAACTTACGATCCAAATGATGGAAGGTAGCTAGTGCGTCGCTAGGGCAAGCCATTATTGTAAGAGAAAAGAAAACACCAATAATCGGCAAAAACGATGTGAACCGTATGACGGCGAATAGTGATATGGCTTAAAACAGATACCGCCCTGCATTTATACAGCCGTGTGGCGCTCGAGTGACACGCTCCCTTCTCAACAACGAATGACATCAGACAGCTGACACGCATTGAGCAGTTACTTCATGTCATACTCCCACTGTTAATTGCTTCTGTCACATCTGTCATTCATAACCCGCTGGCCTTAATTGCAATAAACACTTTTAATCGCGACATGCACTGTTCAGCCGCCAAGTGATTAACGTTATAGTGCAAGAGACATGGGCATTTGTGGTTAGCATATTCTGCAATACGTTACAGCTGACAACTTCATCTACCGACAATAATGTAAATGGAAACATGACCAGATATCTTCCACAATCTACATATTCGTGTGTAGATTTGCCAGCCACATACCGATTCAATCACATGCTCAAATTACATGGAAATACAGAAAGATTCGAAATGAACAGAGTTTCTTTCTTGTAACATACATGACCCTTGTGGCAATTATGAAGACTATTTTACCGTGATGATTATTATGGTAACAACTTTAAGGTTGACAATGCTATCAAACTCTCTGAAGAAACGTTCGTATCCTGACACTAATAACACATGTAACATGCATTTTTCTACTAGATGTTTGCATTTGAGCATGGGTTGTACAGCACGAGATCAATCATCATCGCACATGATCATTATTTCAAGAAAACAAAGGCTTGAGACTAGACGTTGCATGGGTTTTACTTTCCATGAATTCAATAAAGCAAATATGACCGCGGAATCATAGGGAAGGGTGATAAATGGATAAAATAGTGAAAATGTGACGCGAGAAGACTGCAATACTGACGCAGGAATGCTGGTGTTATTTGTTTTCTGAGATTGAAGTCATGAAACGTAAAGACCACAGGTAATCTTTTGGGAGGATGTGTAGCTCTGAGAAGAGCTGTTTTGAACAACGATTAGGCCTTCAGTACAGCGCGCCGTCATCTTCAGCATCGGAAGCGTCAGAAATGAAGCCAGCGTCAATCAAATGGGTCTGCAAATCTTCCAGTTGCTGGGCGCGTTGACTGGCGTACTCGTAGAAGACATTTCGCAGCCCTTCTAGACTGGCCAACTGCAGACGGCAAGTGTAGCGGAAGGAGCG
Organism: Arenicola marina; assembly: GCA_964019135.1. Lineage (NCBI taxonomy): Eukaryota > Metazoa > Annelida > Polychaeta > Arenicolidae > Arenicola > Arenicola marina. The sequence continues at coordinate 4,090,445 of OZ025254.1, read as the reverse complement.
TCGGTTGGCATTGTAAGCTCGGTCATAGCGCACTTGCATGCTCTCGATGCTGTGATTCAACAGACGAATCTGTTGACATGCGCGGCGGAACTTACGATCCAAATGATGGAAGGTAGCTAGTGCGTCGCTAGGGCAAGCCATTATTGTAAGAGACAAGAAAACACCAATAGTCGACAAAAACGATGTGAACCGTATGACGGCGAATAGTGATATGGCTTAAAACAGATACCGCCCTGCATTTATACAGCCGTGTGGCGCTCGAGTGACACGCTCCCTTCTCAACAACGAATGACATCAGACAACTGACACGCATTGAGCAGTTACTTCATGTCATACTCCCATTGGTAATTGCTTCTGTCACATCTGTCATTCATAACCCGCTGGCCTTAATTGAAATAGCCACTTTTAATCGCAACATGCACTGTTCAGCCGCCAAGTGATTAACGTTATAGTGCAAGAGACATGGGCATTTGTGGTTAGCATATTCTCCAATACGTTACAGCTGACAACTTCATCTACCGACAATAATGTAAATGGAAACATGACCAGATATCTTCCACAATCTACATATTCGTGGGTTGATTTGCCAGCCACATACCGATTCAATCACATGCTCAAATTACATGGAAATACAGAAAGATTCGAAATGAACAGAGTTTCTTTCTTGTAACATACATGACCCTTGTGGCAATTATGAAGACTATTTTACCGTGATGATTATTATGGTAACAACTTTAAGGTTGACAATGCTATCAAACTCTCTGAAGAAACGTTCGTATCCTGACACTAATAACACATGTAACATGCATTTTCCTACTAGATGTTTGCATTTGAGCATGGGTTGTACAGCACGAGATCAATCATCATCGCACATGATCATTATTTCAAGAAAACAAAGGCTTGAGACTAGACGTTGCATGGGTTTTACTTTCCATGAATTCAATAAGGCAAATATGACCGCGGAATCATAGGGAAGGGTGATAAATGGATAAAATAGTGAAAATGTGACGCGAGAAGACTGCAATACTGACGCAGGAATGCTGGTGTTATTTGTTTTCTGAGATTGAAGTCATGAAACGTAAAGACCACAGGTAATCTTTTGGGAGGATGTGTAGCTCTGAGAAGAGCTGTTTTGAACAACGATTAGGCCTTCAGTACAGCGCGCCGTCATCTTCAGCATCGGAAGCGTCAGAAATGAAGCCAGCGTCAATCAAATGGGTCTGCAAATCTTCCAGTTGCTGGGCGCGTTGACTGGCGTACTCGTAGAAGACATTTCGCAGCCCTTTTAGACTGGCCAACTGCAGACGGCAAGTGTAGCGGAAGGAGCGTCGGTTGGCATTGTAAGCTCGGTCATAGCGCACTTGCATGCTCTCGATGCTGTGATTCAACCGACGAATCTGTTGACATGCGCGGCGGAACTTACGATCCAAATGATGGAAGGTAGCTAGTGCGTCGCTAGGGCAAGCCATTATTGTAAGAGACAAGAAAACACCAATAGTCGACAAAAACGATGTGAACCGTATGATGGCGAATAGTGATATGGCTTAAAACAGATACCGCCCTGCATTTATACAGCCGTGTGGCGCTCGAGTGACACGCTCCCTTCTCAACAACGAATGACATCAGACAACTGACAGGCATTGAGCAGTTACTTCATGTCATACTCCCACTGTTAATTGCTTCTGTCACATCTGTCATTCATAAACCGCTGGCCTTAATTGCAATAAACACTTTTAATCGCGACATGCACTGTTCAGCCGCCAAGTGATTAACGTTATAGTGCAAGAGACATGGGCATTTGTGGTTAGCATATTCTCCAATACGTTACAGCTGACAACTTCATCTACCGACAATAATGTAAATGGAAACATGACCAGATATCTTCCACAATCTACATATTCGTGGGTTGATTTGCCAGCCACATACCGATTCAATCACATGCTCAAATTACATGGAAATACAGAAAGATTCGAAATGAACAGAGTTTCTTTCTTGTAACATACATGACCCTTGTGGCAATTATGAAGACTATTTTACCGTGATGATTATTATGGTAACAACTTTAAGGTTGACAATACTATCAAACTCTCTGAAGAAACGTTCGTATCCTGACACTAATAACACATGTAACATGCATTTTTCTACCAGATGTTTGCATTTGAGCATGGGTTGTACAGCACGAGATCAATCATCATCGCACATGATCATTATTTCAAGAAAACAAAGGCTTGAGACTAGACGTTGCATGGGTTTTACTTTCCATGAATTTAATAAAGCAAATATGACAGCGGAATCATAGGGAAGGGTGATAAATGAATAAAATAGTGAAAATGTGACGCGAGACGACTGCAATACTGACGCAGGAATGCTGGTGTTATTTGTTTTCTGAGATTGAAGTCATGAAACGTAAAGACCACAGGTAATCTTTTGGGAGGATGTGTAGCTCTGAGAAGAGCTGTTTTGAACAACGATTAGGCCTTCAGTACAGCGCGCCGTCATCTTCAGCATCGGAAGCGTCAGAAATGAAGCCAGCGTCAATCAAATGGGTCTGCAAATCTTCCAGTTGCTGGGCGCGTTGACTGGCGTACTCGTAGAAGACATTTCGCAGCCCTTCTAGACTGGCCAACTGCAGACGGCAAGTGTAGCGGAAGGAGCGTCGGTTGGCATTGTAAGCTCGGTCATAGCGCACTTGCATGCTCTCGATGCTGTGATTCAACAGACGAATCTGTTGACATGCGCGGCGGAACTTACGATCCAAATGATGGAAGGTAGCTAGTGCGTCGCTAGGGCAAGCCATTATTGTAAGAGACAAGAAAACACCAATAGTCGACAAAAACGATGTGAACCGTATGATGGCGAATAGTGATATGGCTTAAAACAGATACCGCCCTGCATTTATACAGCCGTGTGGTGCTCGAGTGACACGCTCCCTTCTCAACCACGAATGACATGTAGCAGTTTTCACTCGTCATTCTCCAATTACAAACACATTCTTATTCCGTATTTTAGTCATATTCACATTCTTCATTTTCATTGCTACCACCCATACATTCGCTAGGGGGCACTCAATATTGTTTATCATTCCTCTCCATTCATTGGTCCATTGTTTCATCTCGCATTTCATTGGTCAATTTCCGCTAGTCTGTTTGCGAGACCAGCAATCCCGCGCAGATTATGTGTTGGGATTGCGCCGGCAACACGTCGGCACTAATGTCTGGTCTTCGACATTACAGGTAACTATTATAAACCTGTGTATTTGTTATTCTCACTAGCAGTATATGTATGGTACTTATTTAATGTCCATAGATATGGTATATTTCATATCGTAATGTATTTATAACTTGAGGATTATTGCATTATTATCTATTTAATTAGGCAGATTATGTGTTGGGATTGCGCCGGCAACACGTCGGCACTAATGTCTGGTCTTCGACATTACAGCTAATAAAGACCTCCCCAGCAACAAACAAGTGTGTGTGTTTGTCTCTCTCACCCCACGAGCACAATCTGTCACAATGGCGTCATGAACAGGATTGTGAGAGAGACATTTCACCCCACCCAACAGCTTTCACCCGGTCGACCAGAACGTCCCTGTGGCTGTACTGAGGGCAGCCATTCATCCGTGGAGAACCCACCGGCCGGTCATCCGACCAAGACCTGGCTGCCACGCTCCACCTCACTGACCAACAGTCAGTGAACCGTCGACCGACAACTCAGCTTATGCTCACTGCCATGCAGCCCTAGGTGTATACCCAAGGGGCTGTTCAACGGTCAGTTTGAGCTTCTTCGCGCGTCATCGCTTCGTACGTCCAGCGATCGTTAAGCAGAGCTACACTTTTGACAGCAGTCAACAGCTTCACCGTACAACCGCAAGTTATCACCTCGTCGTCGCTGTTCTCACCGAACAGGTCCCTCGCAAGATACACGTGGTGAGACATTAATTACGTACATTAAGCTTGATCCCTTATAGGCCTTACTTGATATACATGTATCCCTTTAACTTTACTGATTTACTTCCTTTGGTGATCAGTTGATATTCCTTTATTTCTTGTTTTCTATACGGCCGATTCTTCTTTTTTTTTTTTTGCTTGTTTTTTTTTATTTATTTAATTAAGGTACCTCCGTTATGTTATGTGATGTTGATGTGGGCTTGTGAAATCCTCTCTTAATGCTAGCTACTTCAGAGAGAATTAAGCAGGTCTTCGTTAGCATTCTGTAACTGACTTAGTAAAGCATTAAGTGCGCATGCGTAAATAGTCACCTATTGGTTTAACTTCGTATCACTTTATTAACAATGAGCGGTTGCTCAGGGAAGTCCTTCTAAAGCCGGCTTACACTGAAGGAATTTTCTCAGCTGTTTCTCATTGTAAATATTTCGATTCATTTAGTTGATGAAATTCAACAGGTTACTCATCTCAGATATATTTTTTCTACATTATACAACTTCAAGGTGTTTCACTGTATGTGAAAGGTTTTGTTTTGCCATTTATCCGTTGCATAACAGTGTTTCTTGATTGTATGCGACCTTGAATGATATTGACCTTAACATTGAGCATAGTATAGTCTTTAGACAATCATTTTGCATTTGTGTGTCATCAGCTTCTAATCTATTTGCATATAATAGTACAATTATCTAGTTGATAGTTAAATCGTTTGGGGTTAATGAAATTAGTTTAAAGACTTATTTTAGTTTATAGTTTGATTTTACTCGTTTGTAGTTTTGGCTTTGTTGTGAATAGGAAAGGCCTCAAATTTGTTTGGTAATCGTCGTGGTTAATATTAGGTATTGGATAGCTAGTAGATAGATAGATAGTACTTTATTTACTACATGCATGATTACTTTTTTTTTCTTACTTAAAACATTGTAAGGTTAATACTTGCATGTCCGAGTAAGCTACTTAAGCTATATTACTTAAGTTAGGTGGATAGCAGGTTTACTTTATATCATTACCTTCCCATCATACATCACTCACCGTTATCATTCACCTATATCACTCACCTTTATCATTCATTTTATCATTAATGCATTTACATACTTCCATTTGACACTGACTTTAGCAGTCTTGCGAGAATTGACCCGATATTATTATCTGTTGTGTTTTTTTTTGCATTAACTCGTATTACCCTTTTCAGATTGCTCGGAGACTTTAATCGTTCGGTAAAACGAGTTTGGTGTTTATCGTGCGTATGATTGACATTTTCTTGTAGATGGCTGAGTGTTGATGTTGTACGACTGACGTCACCATTAGTTTCGCTGCCTTTGAATTGTATCTTCAATATTGCCAAATTGGTATGTGATTGTGAAGTAGTTTTGCTTCTGTGATTGGGTTACTTGTGTATAACCCCTGTGTTTCAAAATGTCGCGAGATGGGTCTGAATTGCCAGACTCACAGGAGTTTGACTTGAAGGAACACTTAGCCACAATGCCACAAGAGGAAAGACTTTCGTTACTTAGAGAGTTTTTACCCTCCACAGACTTCGATAGGGGTGTGGAGATTGATCATAATGCTAGTCTCGATAGTGACGCTGATGTTAATGAGGGAAATCATCAACCTCATTTAGGACAAGCATCTCTTGTGTCGACTCCGGTCTTACCCGCCGTCAGGGATATTCGTTTACCAATATTCTCTGGGGATGGAGGGAAGGGGGAGTTGTCGTACTTCGAATGGAAATATGAGGTTCGTTGTCTCCTTGTTGAGAATCCTCCCCAAACCATGGTATTGCAGGCCATACGTCGATCGTTGCGGGGCACTGCAGCCAAAATACTCCGGTACTTGGGCGAGTCAGTTACAACCAAAGCTATCTTTGCCAAGTTTGACTCTGTATTTGGCGTTGTTCTAACAACAGAACAATTATTTGAAGAATTCTATGCTTCAAAACAGCGGCCAGGTGAGAGTGTCTCCGCCTGGGGATGTAGACTCGAAGAGTTACTTGCTCAAATCAGAGACCAGGGAGACTTGTCAGATGATGGAAGTGAACCCATGTTGAGAACTAAATTCTGGATGGGGTTAAAAGACCAGCATGTTAAAGAAGCCACTAGACATTATTTTGATGGGAAACACAAGTATGACAATCTGTTTAAACAAGTTAGACAAGTAGAGCATGAATTCCAAACGTCTACACAGTCTAAAGCGCGTGTTAACCAGCAGAGCGTGTCAAATGATGAACTTTTGCGCAAAATGGAATTGCTTATGCAAAAGGTTGATGACATGGGTCAAAGACTACAGTCTTTGGAAGTGGGAAAACAGTGTTCTGCAACTCCCAAATGCTCCAGCCCGAGAAGAAAACCTCCTTCAATACGGTGTAAACGATGTGCTCGTTTTGGTCACCCAGAGGATAAATGTAGGGCCCGGTTTCACGTAGATGGCAGGCATTTAAACGAGAATGCACCCTCCCACAGGGGCGAGGTCGAGGGTGTTCAGGAAGCAGCCCCACGGTTTTGAAGTTCAAATCCAAAGCTAACCTAGTTGGTATGGCTAACGAGGTCCCAATGAGAGTGGCTGGCAAGGAGTGCACTGGGTTGATTGACACAGGATCACAGATAACCACTGTGGCCACAGGGTTTCTTAAAGACCACTTTCCTGACATAGAAATTGAATCTATTTCGTCCTTGTTAAACGTGGAAAGTGCTGGTGGTCATCAGCTTGGCTTTCAAGGTGTGGTAGAATTGGATTTGCAATTTACGGTGATTGACCAATCGGTGACTATTCCCACGCCTGTACTGGTTGTCGGAGACACCATGTACAATCGTTCTGTACCGGTCATTATCGGAACAAACGTCTTGCAATGTGTATCTGAATCGGACCTTCATTTAGCAGACATTGAAGATTCAACCAGTCGTTCATGGAAAGTGGCGACTCGTGCATTGCAGAATCGAAAATGCCTGGATACTCCTGAGTCCACTGTTGGGGAAGTTAAGTGCTGTAGGCAAGTACTTGTCCCGGGTAATTGCCAAGTGACTATCCATGGCATTGTTCGCGCTGGAGGAATCGGAAAGGTTCTCACGTTAAGTGAACAAGGGGATTACCAGTCTCTTCCCAATGGTGTCGTCTTGGTTCCATCTATTCAACACGTTGAGTCTTACTCGAAAGCGTCTACACGTGTTTCCATCCGAGTGCATAACCTGACGGGGCACGACATTACGATTCCTGCTAAATCTCAATTGTGTCAATTATCGCCTGTTGGCATGGTAAGTCAGCAGTGTAAGTCCGTGTCAGCACAGATGCAGACGACGACAACTGATATGAATCAGGATGCGCCCGAGCCCGCCTCTTTCCTGTCCAGATTTGACTTGGACACGATAGATCAGGAACATAGACAGAAACTATCGGACCTACTTACGAAAAGTAAGGACATATTTGCCCTGACTGACACTGACTTAGGTGGTGTGTCTACGGTAGAACATCCAATCAGACTGACTGACGAAACTCCCTTTAAGGAGAAGTATCGCAGGATACCCCCGCCCATGTATGAGGAGGTGAAACAACACCTTCAGGACATGCTTGACTGCGGCGTTATTCGACCCAGCAGTAGTCCATTTGCTTCACCTGTCGTTTTAGTTCGAAAGAAGGATGAGAGTCTGAGATTTTGTATAGATTACCGCAAACTGAACGCTCGGACTATCAAAGACGCTCACTCACTACCACGTATTGATGACACACTCGACGCCCTCTCTGGTGCTCGCTATTTTACATGTCTCGACCTCAAGTCTGGTTATTGGCAAGTACATGTTAAGGAGAGTGACAAAGAGAAGACCGCCTTTACGGCAGGACCTCTTGGCTTCTGGGAGTTTAATAGGGTCCCATATGGGCTAACGAACGCTCCGGCCACTTTTCAGCGGCTAATGGAGAGGTGTATGGGGGATATTCACTTGAAGGAATGTCTTTTGTATCTAGACGACATTATCGTCTTCTCCTCCACCATAGAGGAACATCTTGAGCGTCTTGAGAGAGTTTTCGAACGACTCAGACAATATGGTCTCAAACTGAAGCCCTCAAAATGCACGTTTCTTCAACCAAAGGTGAAATACCTAGGTCACGTGATATCCGCAGAAGGCGTACAAACTGACAGTGACAAAGCTTCCGCAGTAAAAGACTGGCCCAAACCTCAGAACGTCCAGGAGCTCCGAAAGTTCCTTGGCTTCACCGGGTTTTACCGTCGATTTGTAAAGGACTATGCCAAAATCTCACGGCCATTATATGACTTATTGAAGGGACAGACTGATGCGAAAACTGCGGTGAAGAAGGCTTGCCGTTTAGTTCGCTTTGACTGGAAAACCGCCCAAGATGATGCGTTCCGTGATTTAATTGACCGTCTCACTAGTACACCCATTTTAGCTTTTGCTAATTTTAAACTACCATTCAAATTGCATACTGATGCCAGCCTTCAAGGGTTGGGAGCCATTTTGTATCAGGAACAAAATGGCGTCGACAGAGTCATTGCTTACGCCAGTAGGGGTCTCTCACCCTCTGAGCGTAATTATCCAGCCCACAAACTGGAGTTTCTTGCGTTGAAATGGTCTGTATGTGATAAATTTAGGGATTATCTTCACGGCAGCCATTTTACTGCGTTTACAGACAACAACCCACTGACATATGTCTTGACCACTGCCCGGCTTGATGCCACAGGTCATCGCTGGCTCGCGGAACTCACCAACTTTGACTTTGACGTGAAGTATCGTTCTGGAAAGACTAATGTTGATGCCGATGCATTGTCCAGAATACCATGTACCCTTAACTCAGACGTAACAACCGCAATATGTCACACCCAGCACGTTCCAGGCGTGGAGACTATGCTCACGAATCCCACAGTGATAGATCAGTTGGGAGAAACCGCTCTGCCATCCATAGCGGCAGAAGAATGGGTCAAATGGCAGGCCGAAGATCCAGTTATTTCGGATGTCATTCATTATCTTACAGGAGAATCTGTTGAGTCGGACGATCCCGCGGTTAAGACGCTATTACGCTACGTGAAATCGTTGGTCTTTCGCCACGGTATATTGTTTAAGCGACGCTTAGTTAACGAAGAGGAAGTTCTCCAACTAATACTGCCAAGACGATTCCACCAGTTAGCTTTCAGAGGTGTGCACGACGAGGTCGGCCATTTAGGCCGAGACAGGACTGTCGACCTGCTTCAGGCTAGATTTTACTGGCCTGGCATGACCCGCGATGCTGACAATTATGTAAAAACCTGCACGACTTGTATCAAACGGAAATCGAAGATCCAGACTGTTCCGTTGGTCAATGTAAAAACAACACGCCCACTAGAGTTGGTCTGTATGGATTATCTGTCCCTGGAAGAATCTAGAGGGAAGGTTAAGGACATTCTCGTTATTACCGATCATTTCACTCGCTACGCTACCGCGATTCCTACTAAAAACCAGACCGCTCAAACTACCGCAAACGCTCTCTTCAAGACGTTTATCACTAATTTCGGCTTTCCTGAACGGCTCCACAGTGATCAGGGGCGCAACTTTGAATCTCGCATTATCGCAGAATTGTGCCAACTTTGTAAAATCCACAAATCAAGAACGACTCCCTATCACCCTATGGGGAATGGGCAAGTCGAGAGGTTTAATTCAACATTGCTTGGCATGTTGGGTACCTTATCAAGCGATAAGAAAGCCAACTGGAAGGACTATGTCGCGCCACTTGCACATTCATACAATTGTACGAAGAATGACACTACAGGGTTCTCCCCATTCTTTCTTATGTTCGGGAGACAACCCCGTCTTGCCGTTGACATGACGCTCGGTGTCACGGAGGACGTAAATGAACGTACGGAAACTTACCTTACATATGTCAAGCGACTGAAAGACAGACTGAACTACGCATACCGAGTTGCGGCGACTCAAATTGAGGCGCGACAAAGTCGACAAAAACATGGGTATGACGATAGTCACGTACTGACAAACGCATCAGTAACAACAGGAGACAGAGTGCTTGTCAAGCAGACTGGTTTTGAAGGCCCTCATAAACTGGCGAATCGCTGGTCTGATGAGGTCTACAAAGTTATCAGCCAGCCCAATGACACCATTCCGGTGTACAAAGTGATGAAGGAAGATAGGACAGGAAAAGCCAGGGTAGTGCATAGGAATCTCCTACTTCCGGTTGGGTTGCTGGACTTTGGGCCACCATCTGACGCGCTCGACCCTGTTATCCCGCGTCGTAGGTTGCGGCCGCGTCAGAAAGATGCATTTACGGCCGACACACACTCCTCCGGGGATGATAGTGATGTTTGTCTTCAATATGTGTCTCATCCTAACGTGTCTCGAAATAATGCACGTCTCAACCACACGGGCGCCATACCCGATGAGAACCCCAGTTTGGAGGCTTCTGGTTCCTTCCATAGTGACCAGCCTCCCGAACCGGCGGTAGAACGTCATCATGACGTCGAGGAACCTGTGCCACCGGATATTGCGCGCGGCGAAGTGATGCCTCGTCAGTCTGTGCGCGAATGTCGTACACCGACATTTTCTGCTGCTGGAGACTCCCAGGAACCAGTGCCGCCTGATAGGGTGCAGGACGAAACGTTGCCACGTCGGTCAGGACGCGAACGCCGTCCTCCTGCCTGGTTTACTTCAGGGAATTTTGTCTCCCACGCGGCCAGTGTTGCTCCGAATACTTCGGATGTGTTCACACACGTTGTGGAAATATTTGTTTGATGTTTTACAGTATGTATTTACTTTGCATGTATCGAATATCGTATTGCAGGCATTACTGATGCCAGAAATGTGTGATTTATTGCATTTACAGATGCTGTGTGAATGCCGGAAGTGGTATGAATTAATTGAATATGTTAACTTGTGTATGTTTAATGTTTTGGAAGTTAACGTGTGTATGTATCGTAACTTCCGACGAGACAAGTGTATATATATCCACATAAATGCTCTGTTTTGTTTGCTTGTAACATGTCAAGGGACGACATGATTTTAACCCAGGGGGCAATGTAGCAGTTTTCACTCGTCATTCTCCAATTACAAACACATTCTTATTCCGTATTTTAGTCATATTCACATTCTTCATTTTCATTGCTAGCACCCATACATTCGCTAGGGGGCACTCAATATTGTTTATCATTCCTCTCCATTCATTGGTCCATTGTTTCATCTCGCATTTCATTGGTCAATTTCCGCTAGTCTGTTTGCGAGACCAGCAATCCCGCGCAGATTATGTGTTGGGATTGCGCCGGCAACACGTCGGCACTACTGTCTGGTCTTCGACATTACAGGTAACTATTATAAACCTGTGTATTTGTTATTCTCACTAGCAGTATATGTATGGTACTTATTTAATGTCCATAGATATGGTATATTTCATATCGTAATGTATTTATAACTTGAGGATTATTGCATTATTATCTATTTAATTAGGCAGATTATGTGTTGGGATTGCGCCGGCAACACGTCGGCACTAATGTCTGGTCTTCGTCATTACAGCTAATAAAGACCTCCCCAGCAACAAACAAGTGTGTGTGTTTGTCTCTCTCACCCCACGAGCACAATCTGTCACAGACATCAAACAACTGACACGCATTGAGCAGTTACTTCATGTCATACTCCCACTGTTAATTGCTTCTGTCACATCTGTCATTCATAACCCGCTGGCCTTAATTGCAATAAACACTTTTAATCGCGACATGCACTGTTCAGCCGCCAAGTGATTAAGGTTATAGTGCAAGAGACATGGGCATTTGTGGTTAGCATATTCTCCAATACGTTACAGCTGACAACTTCATCTACCGACAATAATGTAAATGGAAACATGACCAGATATCTTCCACAATCTACATATTCGTGGGTTGATTTGCCAGCCACATACCGATTCAATCACATGCTCAAATTACATGGAAATACAGAAAGATTCGAACTGAACAGAGTTTCTTTCTTGTAACATACATGACCCTTGTGGCAATTATGAAGACTATTTTACCGTGATGATTATTATGGTAACAACTTTAAGGTTGACAATACTATCAAACTCTCTGAAGAAACGTTCGTATCCTGACACTAATAACACATGTAACATGCATTTTTCTACTAGATGTTTGCATTTGAGCATGGGTTGTACAGCACGAGATCAATCATCATCGCACATGATCATTATTTCAAGAAAACAAAGGCTTGAGACTAGACGTTGCATGGGTTTTACTTTCCATGAATTTAATAAAGCAAATATGACAGCGGAATCATAGGGAAGGGTGATAAATGAATAAAATAGTGAAAATGTGACGCGAGACGACTGCAATACTGACGCAGGAATGCTGGTGTTATTTGTTTTCTGAGATTAAAGTCATGAAACGTAAAGACCACAGGTAATCTTTTGGGAGGATGTGTAGTTCTGAGAAGAGCTGTTTTGAACAACGATTAGGCCTTCAGTACAGCGCGCCGTCATCTTCAGCATCGGAAGCGTCAGAAATGAAGCCAGAGTCAATCAAATGGGTCTGCAAATCTTCCAGTTGCTGGGCGCGTTGACTGGCGTACTCGTAGAAGACATTTCGCAGCCCTTCTAGACTGGCCAACTGCAGACGGCAAGTGTAGCGGAAGGAGCGTCGGTTGGCATTGTAAGCTCGGTCATAGCGCACTTGCATGCTCTCGATGCTGTGATTCAACAGACGAATCTGTTGACATGCGCGGCGGAACTTACGATCCAAATGATGGAAGGTAGCTAGTGCGTCGCTAGGGCAAGCCATTATTGTAAGAGAAAAGAAAACACCAATAATCGGCAAAAACGATGTGAACCGTATGACGGCGAATAGTGATATGGCTTAAAACAGATACCGCCCTGCATTTATACAGCCGTGTGGCGCTCGAGTGACACGCTCCCTTCTCAACAACGAATGACATCAGACAGCTGACACGCATTGAGCAGTTACTTCATGTCATACTCCCACTGTTAATTGCTTCTGTCACATCTGTCATTCATAACCCGCTGGCCTTAATTGCAATAAACACTTTTAATCGCGACATGCACTGTTCAGCCGCCAAGTGATTAACGTTATAGTGCAAGAGACATGGGCATTTGTGGTTAGCATATTCTGCAATACGTTACAGCTGACAACTTCATCTACCGACAATAATGTAAATGGAAACATGACCAGATATCTTCCACAATCTACATATTCGTGGGTTGATTTGCCAGCCACATACCGATTCAATCACATGCTCAAATTACATGGAAATACAGAAAGATTCGAAATGAACAGAGTTTCTTTCTTGTAACATACATGACCCTTGTGGCAATTATGAAGACTATTTTACCGTGATGATTATTATGGTAACAACTTTAAGGTTGACAATGCTATCAAACTCTCTGAAGAAACGTTCGTATCCTGACACTAATAACACATGTAACATGCATTTTTCTACTAGATGTTTGTATTTGAGCATGGGTTGTACAGCACGAGATCAATCATCATCGCACATGATCATTATTTCAAGAAAACAAAGGCTTGAGACTAGACGTTGCATGGGTTTTACTTTCCATGAATTCAATAAGGCAAATATGACCGCGGAATCATAGGGAAGGGTGATAAATGGATAAAATAGTGAAAATGTGACGCGAGAAGACTGCAATACTGACGCAGGAATGCTGGTGTTATTTGTTTTCTGAGATTGAAGTCATGAAACGTAAAGACCACAGGTAATCTTTTGGGAGGATGTGTAGCTCTGAGAAGAGCTGTTTTGAACAACGATTAGGCCTTCAGTACAGCGCGCCGTCATCTTCAGCATCGGAAGCGTCAGAAATGAAGCCAGCGTCAATCAAATGGGTCTGCAAATCTTCCAGTTGCTGGGCGCGTTGACTGGCGTACTCGTAGAAGACATTTCGCAGCCCTTTTAGACTGGCCAACTGCAGACGGCAAGTGTAGCGGAAGGAGCGTCGGTTGGCATTGTAAGCTCGGTCATAGCGCACTTGCATGCTCTCGATGCTGTGATTCAACCGACGAATCTGTTGACATGCGCGGCGGAACTTACGATCCAAATGATGGAAGGTAGCTAGTGCGTCGCTAGGGCAAGCCATTATTGTAAGAGACAAGAAAACACCAATAGTCGACAAAAACGATGTGAACCGTATGATGGCGAATAGTGATATGGCTTAAAACAGATACCGCCCTGCATTTATACAGCCGTGTGGCGCTCGAGTGACACGCTCCCTTCTCAACAACGAATGACATCAGACAACTGACAGGCATTGAGCAGTTACTTCATGTCATACTCCCACTGTTAATTGCTTCTGTCACATCTGTCATTCATAAACCGCTGGCCTTAATTGCAATAAACACTTTTAATCGCGACATGCACTGTTCAGCCGCCAAGTGATTAACGTTATAGTGCAAGAGACATGGGCATTTGTGGTTAGCATATTCTCCAATACGTTACAGCTGACAACTTCATCTACCGACAATAATGTAAATGGAAACATGACCAGATATCTTCCACAATCTACATATTCGTGGGTTGATTTGCCAGCCACATACCGATTCAATCACATGCTCAAATTACATGGAAATACAGAAAGATTCGAAATGAACAGAGTTTCTTTCTTGTAACATACATGACCCTTGTGGCAATTATGAAGACTATTTTACCGTGATGATTATTATGGTAACAACTTTAAGGTTGACAATACTATCAAACCCTCTGAAGAAACGTTCGTATCCTGACACTAATAACACATGTAACATGCATTTTTCTACTAGATGTTTGCATTTGAGCATGGGTTGTACAGCACGAGATCAATCATCATCGCACATGATCATTATTTCAAGAAAACAAAGGCTTGAGACTAGACGTTGCATGGGTTTTACTTTCCATGAATTCAATAAAGCAAATATGACCGCGGAATCATAGGGAAGGGTGATAAATGAATAAAATAGTGAAAATGTGACGCGAGAAGACTGCAATACTGACGCAGGAATGCTGGTGTTATTTGTTTTCTGAGATTGAAGTCATGAAACGTAAAGACCACAGGTAATCTTTTGGGAGGATGTGTAGCTCTGAGAAGGGCTGTTTTGAACAACGATTAGGCCTTCAGTACAGCGCGCCGTCATCTTCAGCATCGGAAGCGTCAGAAATGAAGCCAGCGTCAATCAAATGGGTCTGCAAATCTTCCAGTTGCTGGGCGCGTTGACTGGCGTACTCGTAGAAGACATTTCGCAGCCCTTTTAGACTGGCCAACTGCAGACGGCAAGTGTAGCGGAAGGAGCGTCGGTTGGCATTGTAAGCTCGGTCATAGCGCACTTGCATGCTCTCGATGCTGTGATTCAACCGACGAATCTGTTGACATGCGCGGCGGAACTTACGATCCAAATGATGGAAGGTAGCTAGTGCGTCGCTAGGGCAAGCCATTATTGTAAGAGACAAGAAAACACCAATAGTCGACAAAAACGATGTGAACCGTATGACGGCGAATAGTGATATGGCTTAAAACAGATACCGCCCTGCATTTATACAGCCGTGTGGCGCTCGAGTGACACGCTCCCTTCTCAACAACGAATGACATCAGACAACTGACACGCATTGAGCAGTTACTTCATGTCATACTCCCACTGTTAATTGCTTCTGTCACATCTGTCATTCATAACCCGCTGGCCTTAATTGCAATAAACACTTTTAATCGCGACATGCACTGTTCAGCCGCCAAGTGATTAACGTTATAGTGCAAGAGACATGGGCATTTGTGGTTAGCATATTCTCCAATACGTTACAGCTGACAACTTCATCTACCGACAATAATGTAAATGGAAATATGACCAGATATCTTCCACAATCTACATATTCGTGGGTTGATTTGCCAGCCACATACCGATTCAATCACATGCTCAAATTACATGGAAATACAGAAAGATTCGAAATGAACAGAGTTTCTTTCTTGTAACATACATGACCCTTGTGGCAATTATGAAGACTATTTTACCGTGATGATTATTATGGTAACAACTTTAAGGTTGACAATACTATCAAACTCTCTGAAGAAACGTTCGTATCCTGACACTAATAACACATGTAACATGCATTTTTCTACCAGATGTTTGCATTTGAGCATGGGTTGTACAGCACGAGATCAATCATCATCGCACATGATCATTATTTCAAGAAAACAAAGGCTTGAGACTAGACGTTGCATGGGTGTTACTTTCCATGAATTTAATAAAGCAAATATGACAGCGGAATCATAGGGAAGGGTGATAAATGAATAAAATAGTGAAAATGTGACGCGAGACGACTGCAATACTGACGCAGGAATGCTGGTGTTATTTGTTTTCTGAGATTGAAGTCATGAAACGTAAAGACCACAGGTAATCTTTTGGGAGGATGTGTAGCTCTGAGAAGAGCTGTTTTGAACAACGATTAGGCCTTCAGTACAGCGCGCCGTCATCTTCAGCATCGGAAGCGTCAGAAATGAAGCCAGCGTCAATCAAATGGGTCTGCAAATCTTCCAGTTGCTGGGCGCGTTGACTGGCGTACTCGTAGAAGACATTTCGCAGCCCTTCTAGACTGGCCAACTGCAGACGGCAAGTGTAGCGGAAGGAGCGTCGGTTGGCATTGTAAGCTCGGTCATAGCGCACTTGCATGCTCTCGATGCTGTGATTCAACAGACGAATCTGTTGACATGCGCGGCGGAACTTACGATCCAAATGATGGAAGGTAGCTAGTGCGTCGCTAGGGCAAGCCATTATTGTAAGAGACAAGAAAACACCAATAGTCGACAAAAACGATGTGAACCGTATGATGGCGAATAGTGATATGGCTTAAAACAGATACCGCCCTGCATTTATACAGCCGTGTGGTGCTCGAGTGACACGCTCCCTTCTCAACCACGAATGACATCAAACAACTGACACGCATTGAGCAGTTACTTCATGTCATACTCCCACTGTTAATTGCTTCTGTCACATCTGTCATTCATAACCCGCTGGCCTTAATTGCAATAAACACTTTTAATCGCGACATGCACTGTTCAGCCGCCAAGTGATTAAGGTTATAGTGCAAGAGACATGGGCATTTGTGGTTAGCATATTCTCCAATACGTTACAGCTGACAACTTCATCTACCGACAATAATGTAAATGGAAACATGACCAGATATCTTCCACAATCTACATATTCGTGGGTTGATTTGCCAGCCACATACCGATTCAATCACATGCTCAAATTACATGGAAATACAGAAAGATTCGAACTGAACAGAGTTTCTTTCTTGTAACATACATGACCCTTGTGGCAATTATGAAGACTATTTTACCGTGATGATTATTATGGTAACAACTTTAAGGTTGACAATACTATCAAACTCTCTGAAGAAACGTTCGTATCCTGACACTAATAACACATGTAACATGCATTTTTCTACTAGATGTTTGCATTTGAGTATGGGTTGTACAGCACGAGATCAATCATCATCGCACATGATCATTATTTCAAGAAAACAAAGGCTTGAGACTAGACGTTGCATGGGTTTTACTTTCCATGAATTTAATAAAGCAAATATGACAGCGGAATCATAGGGAAGGGTGATAAATGAATAAAATAGTGAAAATGTGACGCGAGACGACTGCAATACTGACGCAGGAATGCTGGTGTTATTTGTTTTCTGAGATTGAAGTCATGAAACGTAAAGACCACAGGTAATCTTTTGGGAGGATGTGTAGCTCTGAGAAGAGCTGTTTTGAACAACGATTAGGCCTTCAGTACAGCGCGCCGTCATCTTCAGCATCGGAAGCGTCAGAAATGAAGCCAGCGTCAATCAAATGGGTCTGCAAATCTTCCAGTTGCTGGGCGCGTTGACTGGCGTACTCGTAGAAGACATTTCGCAGCCCTTCTAGACTGGCCAACTGCAGACGGCAAGTGTAGCGGAAGGAGCGTCGGTTGGCATTGTAAGCTCGGTCATAGCGCACTTGCATGCTCTCGATGCTGTGATTCAACAGACGAATCTGTTGACATGCGCGGCGGAACTTACGATCCAAATGATGGAAGGTAGCTAGTGCGTCGCTAGGGCAAGCCATTATTGTAAGAGACAAGAAAACACCAATAGTCGACAAAAACGATGTGAACCGTATGATGGCGAATAGTGATATGGCTTAAAACAGATACCGCCCTGCATTTATACAGCCGTGTGGCGCTCGAGTGACACGCTCCCTTCTCAACAACGAATGACATCAAACAACTGACACGCATTGAGCAGTTACTTCATGTCATACTCCCACTGTTAATTGCTTCTGTCACATCTGTCATTCATAACCCGCTGGCCTTAATTGCAATAAACACTTTTAATCGCGACATGCACTGTTCAGCCGCCAAGTGATTAACGTTATAGTGCAAGAGACATGGGCATTTGTGGTTAGCATATTCTGCAATACGTTACAGCTGACAACTTCATCTACCGACAATAATGTAAATGGAAACATGACCAGATATCTTCCACAATCTACATATTCGTGGGTTGATTTGCCAGCCACATACCGATTCAATCACATGCTCAAATTACATGGAAATACAGAAAGATTCGAAATGAACAGAGTTTCTTTCTTGTAACATACATGACCCTTGTGGCAATTATGAAGACTATTTTACCGTGATGATTATTATGGTAACAACTTTAAGGTTGACAATGCTATCAAACTCTCTGAAGAAACGTTCGTATCCTGACACTAATAACACATGTAACATGCATTTTTCTACTAGATGTTTGCATTTGAGCATGGGTTGTACAGCACGAGATCAATCATCATCGCACATGATCATTATTTCAAGAAAACAAAGGCTTGAGACTAGACGTTGCATGGGTTTTACTTTCCATGAATTCAATAAAGCAAATATGACCGCGGAATCATAGGGAAGGGTGATAAATGGATAAAATAGTGAAAATGTGACGCGAGAAGACTGCAATACTGACGCAGGAATGCTGGTGTTATTTGTTTTCTGAGATTGAAGTCATGAAACGTAAAGACCACAGGTAATCTTTTGGGAGGATGTGTAGCTCTGAGAAGAGCTGTTTTGAACAACGATTAGGCCTTCAGTACAGCGCGCCGTCATCTTCAGCATCGGAAGCGTCAGAAATGAAACCAGCGTCAATCAAATGGGTCTGCAAATCTTCCAGTTGCTGGGCGCGTTGACTGGCGTACTCGTAGAAGACATTTCGCAGCCCTTCTAGACTGGCCAACTGCAGACGGCAAGTGTAGCGGAAGGAGCGTCGGTTGGCATTGTAAGCTCGGTCATAGCGCACTTGCATGCTCTCGATGCTGTGATTCAACAGACGAATCTGTTGACATGCGCGGCGGAACTTACGATCCAAATGATGGAAGGTAGCTAGTGCGTCGCCAGGGCAAGCCATTATTGTAAGAGACAAGAAAACACCAATAGTCGACAAAAACGATGTGAACCGTATGACGGCGAATAGTGATATGGCTTAAAACAGATACCGCCCTGCATTTATACAGCCGTGTGGCGCTCGAGTGACACGCTCCCTTCTCAACAACGAATGACATCAGACAACTGACACGCATTGAGCAGTTACTTCATGTCATACTCCCATTGGTAATTGCTTCTGTCACATCTGTCATTCATAACCCGCTGGCCTTAATTGAAATAGCCACTTTTAATCGCAACCTGCACTGTTCAGCCGCCAAGTGATTAACGTTATAGTGCAAGAGACATGGGCATTTGTGGTTAGCATATTCTCCAATACGTTACAGCTGACAACTTCATCTACCGACAATAATGTAAATGGAAACATGACCAGATATCTTCCACAATCTACATATTCGTGGGTTGATTTGCCAGCCACATACCGATTCAATCACATGCTCAAATTACATGGAAATACAGAAAGATTCGAAATGAACAGAGTTTCTTTCTTGTAACATACATGACCCTTGTGGCAATTATGAAGACTATTTTACCGTGATGATTATTATGGTAACAACTTTAAGGTTGACAATGCTATCAAACTCTCTGAAGAAACGTTCGTATCCTGACACTAATAACACATGTAACATGCATTTTTCTACTAGATGTTTGTATTTGAGCATGGGTTGTACAGCACGAGATCAATCATCATCGCACATGATCATTATTTCAAGAAAACAAAGGCTTGAGACTAGACGTTGCATGGGTTTTACTTTCCATGAATTCAATAAGGCAAATATGACCGCGGAATCATAGGGAAGGGTGATAAATGGATAAAATAGTGAAAATGTGACGCGAGAAGACTGCAATACTGACGCAGGAATGCTGGTGTTATTTGTTTTCTGAGATTGAAGTCATGAAACGTAAAGACCACAGGTAATCTTTTGGGAGGATGTGTAGCTCTGAGAAGAGCTGTTTTGAACAACGATTAGGCCTTCAGTACAGCGCGCCGTCATCTTCAGCATCGGAAGCGTCAGAAATGAAGCCAGCGTCAATCAAATGGGTCTGCAAATCTTCCAGTTGCTGGGCGCGTTGACTGGCGTACTCGTAGAAGACATTTCGCAGCCCTTTTAGACTGGCCAACTGCAGACGGCAAGTGTAGCGGAAGGAGCGTCGGTTGGCATTGTAAGCTCGGTCATAGCGCACTTGCATGCTCTCGATGCTGTGATTCAACCGACGAATCTGTTGACATGCGCGGCGGAACTTACGATCCAAATGATGGAAGGTAGCTAGTGCGTCGCTAGGGCAAGCCATTATTGTAAGAGACAAGAAAACACCAATAGTCGACAAAAACGATGTGAACCGTATGATGGCGAATAGTGATATGGCTTAAAACAGATACCGCCCTGCATTTATACAGCCGTGTGGCGCTCGAGTGACACGCTCCCTTCTCAACAACGAATGACATCAGACAACTGACAGGCATTGAGCAGTTACTTCATGTCATACTCCCACTGTTAATTGCTTCTGTCACATCTGTCATTCATAAACCGCTGGCCTTAATTGCAATAAACACTTTTAATCGCGACATGCACTGTTCAGCCGCCAAGTGATTAACGTTATAGTGCAAGAGACATGGGCATTTGTGGTTAGCATATTCTCCAATACGTTACAGCTGACAACTTCATCTACCGACAATAATGTAAATGGAAACATGACCAGATATCTTCCACAATCTACATATTCGTGGGTTGATTTGCCAGCCACATACCGATTCAATCACATGCTCAAATTACATGGAAATACAGAAAGATTCGAAATGAACAGAGTTTCTTTCTTGTAACATACATGACCCTTGTGGCAATTATGAAGACTATTTTACCGTGATGATTATTATGGTAACAACTTTAAGGTTGACAATACTATCAAACCCTCTGAAGAAACGTTCGTATCCTGACACTAATAACACATGTAACATGCATTTTTCTACTAGATGTTTGCATTTGAGCATGGGTTGTACAGCACGAGATCAATCATCATCGCACATGATCATTATTTCAAGAAAACAAAGGCTTGAGACTAGACGTTGCATGGGTTTTACTTTCCATGAATTCAATAAAGCAAATATGACCGCGGAATCATAGGGAAGGGTGATAAATGAATGAAATAGTGAAAATGTGACGCGAGAAGACTGCAATACTGACGCAGGAATGCTGGTGTTATTTGTTTTCTGAGATTGAAGTCATGAAACGTAAAGACCACAGGTAATCTTTTGGGAGGATGTGTAGCTCTGAGAAGGGCTGTTTTGAACAACGATTAGGCCTTCAGTACAGCGCGCCGTCATCTTCAGCATCGGAAGCGTCAGAAATGAAGCCAGCGTCAATCAAATGGGTCTGCAAATCTTCCAGTTGCTGGGCGCGTTGACTGGCGTACTCGTAGAAGACATTTCGCAGCCCTTTTAGACTGGCCAACTGCAGACGGCAAGTGTAGCGGAAGGAGCGTCGGTTGGCATTGTAAGCTCGGTCATAGCGCACTTGCATGCTCTCGATGCTGTGATTCAACCGACGAATCTGTTGACATGCGCGGCGGAACTTACGATCCAAATGATGGAAGGTAGCTAGTGCGTCGCTAGGGCAAGCCATTATTGTAAGAGACAAGAAAACACCAATAGTCGACAAAAACGATGTGAACCGTATGACGGCGAATAGTGATATGGCTTAAAACAGATACCGCCCTGCATTTATACAGCCGTGTGGCGCTCGAGTGACACGCTCCCTTCTCAACAACGAATGACATCAGACAACTGACACGCATTGAGCAGTTACTTCATGTCATACTCCCACTGTTAATTGCTTCTGTCACATCTGTCATTCATAACCCGCTGGCCTTAATTGCAATAAACACTTTTAATCGCGACATGCACTGTTCAGCCGCCAAGTGATTAACGTTATAGTGCAAGAGACATGGGCATTTGTGGTTAGCATATTCTCCAATACGTTACAGCTGACAACTTCATCTACCGACAATAATGTAAATGGAAATATGACCAGATATCTTCCACAATCTACATATTCGTGGGTTGATTTGCCAGCCACATACCGATTCAATCACATGCTCAAATTACATGGAAATACAGAAAGATTCGAAATGAACAGAGTTTCTTTCTTGTAACATACATGACCCTTGTGGCAATTATGAAGACTATTTTACCGTGATGATTATTATGGTAACAACTTTAAGGTTGACAATACTATCAAACTCTCTGAAGAAACGTTCGTATCCTGACACTAATAACACATGTAACATGCATTTTTCTACCAGATGTTTGCATTTGAGCATGGGTTGTACAGCACGAGATCAATCATCATCGCACATGATCATTATTTCAAGAAAACAAAGGCTTGAGACTAGACGTTGCATGGGTTTTACTTTCCATGAATTTAATAAAGCAAATATGACAGCGGAATCATAGGGAAGGGTGATAAATGAATAAAATAGTGAAAATGTGACGCGAGACGACTGCAATACTGACGCAGGAATGCTGGTGTTATTTGTTTTCTGAGATTGAAGTCATGAAACGTAAAGACCACAGGTAATCTTTTGGGAGGATGTGTAGCTCTGAGAAGAGCTGTTTTGAACAACGATTAGGCCTTCAGTACAGCGCGCCGTCATCTTCAGCATCGGAAGCGTCAGAAATGAAGCCAGCGTCAATCAAATGGGTCTGCAAATCTTCCAGTTGCTGGGCGCGTTGACTGGCGTACTCGTAGAAGACATTTCGCAGCCCTTCTAGACTGGCCAACTGCAGACGGCAAGTGTAGCGGAAGGAGCGTCGGTTGGCATTGTAAGCTCGGTCATAGCGCACTTGCATGCTCTCGATGCTGTGATTCAACCGACGAATCTGTTGACATGCGCGGCGGAACTTACGATCCAAATGATGGAAGGTAGCTAGTGCGTCGCTAGGGCAATCATCATCGCACATGATCATTATTTCAAGAAAACAAAGACTTGAGACTAGACGTTGCATGGGTTTTACTTTCCATGAATTCAATAAAGCAAATATGACCGCGGAATCATAGGGAAGGGTGATAAATGAATAAAGTAGTGAAAATGTGACGCGAGAAGACTGCAATACTGACGCAGGAATGCTGGTGTTATTTGTTTTCTGAGATTGAAGTCATGAAACGTAAAGACCACAGGTAATCTTTTGGGAGGATGTGTAGCTCTGAGAAGAGCTGTTTTGAACAACGATTAGGCCTTCAGTACAGAGCGCCGTCATCTTCAGCATCGGAAGCGTCAGAAATGAAGCCAGCGTCAATCAAATGGGTCTGCAAATCTTCCAGTTGCTGGGCGCGTTGACTGGCGTACTCGTAGAAGACATTTCGCAGCCCTTTTAGACTGGCCAACTGCAGACGGCAAGTGTAGCGGAAGGAGCGTCGGTTGGCATTGTAAGCTCGGTCATAGCGCACTTGCATGCTCTCGATGCTGTGATTCAACAGACGAATCTGTTGACATGCGCGGCGGAACTTACGATCCAAATGATGGAAGGTAGCTAGTGCGTCGCTAGGGCAAGCCATTATTGTAAGAGACAAGAAAACACCAATAGTCGACAAAAACGATGTGAACCGTATGATGGCGAATAGTGATATGGCTTAAAACAGATACCGCCCTGCATTTATACAGCCGTGTGGTGCTCGAGTGACACGCTCCCTTCTCAACCACGAATGACATCAAACAACTGACACGCATTGAGCAGTTACTTCATGTCATACTCCCACTGTTAATTGCTTCTGTCACATCTGTCATTCATAACCCGCTGGCCTTAATTGCAATAAACACTTTTAATCGCGACATGCACTGTTCAGCCGCCAAGTGATTAACGTTATAGTGCAAGAGACATGGGCATTTGTGGTTAGCATATTCTCCAATACGTTACAGCTGACAACTTCATCTACCGACAATAATGTAAATGGAAACATGACCAGATATCTTCCACAATCTACATATTCGTGGGTTGATTTGCCAGCCACATACCGATTCAATCACATGCTCAAATTACATGGAAATACAGAAAGATTCGAACTGAACAGAGTTTCTTTCTTGTAACATACATGACCCTTGTGGCAATTATGAAGACTATTTTACCGTGATGATTATTATGGTAACAACTTTAAGGTTGACAATACTATCAAACTCTCTGAAGAAACGTTCGTATCCTGACACTAATAACACATGTAACATGCATTTTTCTACTAGATGTTTGCATTTGAGCATGGGTTGTACAGCACGAGATCAATCATCATCGCACATGATCATTATTTCAAGAAAACAAAGGCTTGAGACTAGACGTTGCATGGGTTTTACTTTCCATGAATTTAATAAAGCAAATATGACAGCGGAATCATAGGGAAGGGTGATAAATGAATAAAATAGTGAAAATGTGACGCGAGACGACTGCAATACTGACGCAGGAATGCTGGTGTTATTTGTTTTCTGAGATTGAAGTCATGAAACGTAAAGACCACAGGTAATCTTTTGGGAGGATGTGTAGCTCTGAGAAGGGCTGTTTTGAACAACGATTAGGCCTTCAGTACAGCGCGCCGTCATCTTCAGCATCGGAAGCGTCAGAAATGAAGCCAGCGTCAATCAAATGGGTCTGCAAATCTTAAAGTTGCTGGGCGCGTTGACTGGCGTACTCGTAGAAGACATTTCGCAGCCCTTTTAGACTGGCCAACTGCAGACGGCAAGTGTAGCGGAAGGAGCGTCGGTTGGCATTGTAAGCTCGGTCATAGCGCACTTGCATGCTCTCGATGCTGTGATTCAACCGACGAATCTGTTGACATGCGCGGCGGAACTTACGATCCAAATGATGGAAGGTAGCTAGTGCGTCGCTAGGGCAAGCCATTATTGTAAGAGACAAGAAAACACCAATAGTCGACAAAAACGATGTGAACCGTATGACGGCGAATAGTGATATGGCTTAAAACAGATACCGCCCTGCATTTATACAGCCGTGTGGCGCTCGAGTGACACGCTCCCTTCTCAACAACGAATGACATCAGACAACTGACACGCATTGAGCAGTTACTTCATGTCATACTCCCACTGTTAATTGCTTCTGTCACATCTGTCATTCATAACCCGCTGGCCTTAATTGCAATAAACACTTTTAATCGCGACATGCACTGTTCAGCCGCCAAGTGATTAACGTTATAGTGCAAGAGACATGGGCATTTGTGGTTAGCATATTCTCCAATACGTTACAGCTGACAACTTCATCTACCGACAATAATGTAAATGGAAATATGACCAGATATCTTCCACAATCTACATATTCGTGGGTTGATTTGCCAGCCACATACCGATTCAATCACATGCTCAAATTACATGGAAATACAGAAAGATTCGAAATGAACAGAGTTTCTTTCTTGTAACATACATGACCCTTGTGGCAATTATGAAGACTATTTTACCGTGATGATTATTATGGTAACAACTTTAAGGTTGACAATACTATCAAACTCTCTGAAGAAACGTTCGTATCCTGACACTAATAACACATGTAACATGCATTTTTCTACCAGATGTTTGCATTTGAGCATGGGTTGTACAGCACGAGATCAATCATCATCGCACATGATCATTATTTCAAGAAAACAAAGGCTTGAGACTAGACGTTGCATGGGTTTTACTTTCCATGAATTTAATAAAGCAAATATGACAGCGGAATCATAGGGAAGGGTGATAAATGAATAAAATAGTGAAAATGTGACGCGAGACGACTGCAATACTGACGCAGGAATGCTGGTGTTATTTGTTTTCTGAGATTGAAGTCATGAAACGTAAAGACCACAGGTAATCTTTTGGGAGGATGTGTAGCTCTGAGAAGAGCTGTTTTGAACAACGATTAGGCCTTCAGTACAGCGCGCCGTCATCTTCAGCATCGGAAGCGTCAGAAATGAAGCCAGCGTCAATCAAATGGGTCTGCAAATCTTCCAGTTGCTGGGCGCGTTGACTGGCGTACTCGTAGAAGACATTTCGCAGCCCTTCTAGACTGGCCAACTGCAGACGGCAAGTGTAGCGGAAGGAGCGTCGGTTGGCATTGTAAGCTCGGTCATAGCGCACTTGCATGCTCTCGATGCTGTGATTCAACAGACGAATCTGTTGACATGCGCGGCGGAACTTACGATCCAAATGATGGAAGGTAGCTAGTGCGTCGCTAGGGCAAGCCATTATTGTAAGAGACAGGAAAACACCAATAGTCGACAAAAACGATGTGAACCGTATGATGGCGAATAGTGATATGGCTTAAAACAGATACCGCCCTGCATTTATACAGCCGTGTGGTGCTCGAGTGACACGCTCCCTTCTCAACCACGAATGACATCAAACAACTGACACGCATTGAGCAGTTACTTCATGTCATACTCCCACTGTTAATTGCTTCTGTCACATCTGTCATTCATAACCCGCTGGCCTTAATTGCAATAAACACTTTTAATCGCGACATGCACTGTTCAGCCGCCAAGTGATTAAGGTTATAGTGCAAGAGACATGGGCATTTGTGGTTAGCATATTCTCCAATACGTTACAGCTGACAACTTCATCTACCGACAATAATGTAAATGGAAACATGACCAGATATCTTCCACAATCTACATATTCGTGGGTTGATTTGCCAGCCACATACCGATTCAATCACATGCTCAAATTACATGGAAATACAGAAAGATTCGAACTGAACAGAGTTTCTTTCTTGTAACATACATGACCCTTGTGGCAATTATGAAGACTATTTTACCGTGATGATTATTATGGTAACAACTTTAAGGTTGACAATACTATCAAACTCTCTGAAGAAACGTTCGTATCCTGACACTAATAACACATGTAACATGCATTTTTCTACTAGATGTTTGCATTTGAGCATGGGTTGTACAGCACGAGATCAATCATCATCGCACATGATCATTATTTCAAGAAAACAAAGGCTTGAGACTAGACGTTGCATGGGTTTTACTTTCCATGAATTTAATAAAGCAAATATGACAGCGGAATCATAGGGAAGGGTGATGAATGAATAAAATAGTGAAAATGTGACGCGAGACGACTGCAATACTGACGCAGGAATGCTGGTGTTATTTGTTTTCTGAGATTGAAGTCATGAAACGTAAAGACCACAGGTAATCTTTTGGGAGGATGTGTAGCTCTGAGAAGAGCTGTTTTGAACAACGATTAGGCCTTCAGTACAGCGCGCCGTCATCTTCAGCATCGGAAGCGTCAGAAATGAAGCCAGCGTCAATCAAATGGGTCTGCAAATCTTCCAGTTGCTGGGCGCGTTGACTGGCGTACTCGTAGAAGACATTTCGCAGCCCTTCTAGACTGGCCAACTGCAGACGGCAAGTGTAGCGGAAGGAGCGTCGGTTGGCATTGTAAGCTCGGTCATAGCGCACTTGCATGCTCTCGATGCTGTGATTCAACAGACGAATCTGTCACATGCTCAAATTACATGGAAATACAGAAAGATTCGAAATGAACAGAGTTTCTTTCTTGTAACATACATGACCCTTGTGGCAATTATGAAGACTATTTTACCGTGATGATTATTATGGTAACAACTTTAAGGTTGACAATACTATCAAACTCTCTGAAGAAACGTTCGTATCCTGACACTAATAACACATGTAACATGCATTTTTCTACTAGATGTTTGCATTTGAGCATGGGTTGTACAGCACGAGATCAATCATCATCGCACATGATCATTATTTCAAGAAAACAAAGGCTTGAGACTAGACGTTGCATGGGTTTTACTTTCCATGAATTCAATAAAGCAAATATGACCGCGGAATCATAGGGAAGGGTGATAAATGAATAAAATAGTGAAAATGTGACGCGAGAAGACTGCAATACTGACGCAGGAATGCTGGTGTTATTTGTTTCCTGAGATTGAAGTCATGAAACGTAAAGACCACAGGTAATCTTTTGGGAGGATGTGTAGCTCTGAGAAGAGCTGTTTTGAACAACAATTAGGCCTTCAGTACAGCGCGCCGTCATCTTCAGCATCGGAAGCGTCAGAAATGAAGCCAGCGTCAATCAAATGGGTCTGCAAATCTTCCAGTTGCTGGGCGCGTTGACTGGCGTACTCGTAGAAGACATTTCGCAGCCCTTTTAGACTGGCCAACTGCAGACGGCAAGTGTAGCGGAAGGAGCGTCGGTTGGCATTGTAAGCTCGGTCATAGCGCACTTGCATGCTCTCGATGCTGTGATTCAACAGACGAATCTGTTGACATGCGCGGCGGAACTTACGATCCAAATGATGGAAGGTAGCTAGTGCGTCGCTAGGGCAAGCCATTATTGTAAGAGACAAGAAAACACCAATAGTCGACAAAAACGATGTGAACCGTATGATGGCGAATAGTGATATGGCTTAAAACAGATACCGCCCTGCATTTATACAGCCGTGTGGCGCTCGAGTGACACGCTCCCTTCTCAACAACAAATGACATCAAACAACTGACACGCATTGAGCAGTTACTTCATGTCATACTCCCACTGTTAATTGCTTCTGTCACATCTGTCATTCATAACCCGCTGGCCTTAATTGCAATAAACACTTTTAATCGCGACATGCACTGTTCAGCCGCCAAGTGATTAACGTTATAGTGCAAGAGACATGGGCATTTGTGGTTAGCATATTCTCCAATACGTTACAGCTGACAACTTCATCTACCGACAATAATGTAAATGGAAACATGACCAGATATCTTCCACAACCTACATATTCGTGGGTTGATTTGCCAGCCACATACCGATTCAATCACATGCTCAAATTACATGGAAATACAGAAAGATTCGAAATGAACAGAGTTTCTTTCTTGTAACATACATGACCCTTGTGGCAATTATGAAGACTATTTTAACGTGATGATTATTATGGTAACAACTTTAAGGTTGACAATACTATCAAACTCTCTGAAGAAACGTTCGTATCCTGACACTAATAACACATGTAACATGCATTTTTCTACTAGATGTTTGCATTTGAGCATGGGTTGTACAGCACGAGATCAATCATCATCGCACATGATCATTATTTCAAGAAAACAAAGACTTGAGACTAGACGTTGCATGGGTTTTACTTTCCATGAATTCAATAAAGCAAATATGACCGCGGAATCATAGGGAAGGGTGATAAATGAATAAAGTAGTGAAAATGTGACGCGAGAAGACTGCAATACTGACGCAGGAATGCTGGTGTTATTTGTTTTCTGAGATTGAAGTCATGAAACGTAAAGACCACAGGTAATCTTTTGGGAGGATGTGTAGCTCTGAGAAGAGCTGTTTTGAACAACGATTAGGCCTTCAGTACAGCGCGCCGTCATCTTCAGCATCGGAAGCGTCAGAAATGAAGCCAGCGTCAATCAAATGGGTCTGCAAATCTTCCAGTTGCTGGGCGCGTTGACTGGCGTACTCGTAGAAGACATTTCGCAGCCCTTCTAGACTGGCCAACTGCAGACGGCAAGTGTAGCGGAAGGAGCGTCGGTTGGCATTGTAAGCTCGGTCATAGCGCACTTGCATGCTCTCGATGCTGTGATTCAACAGACGAATCTGTCACATGCTCAAATTACATGGAAATACAGAAAGATTCGAAATGAACAGAGTTTCTTTCTTGTAACATACATGACCCTTGTGGCAATTATGAAGACTATTTTACCGTGATGATTATTATGGTAACAACTTTAAGGTTGACAATACTATCAAACTCTCTGAAGAAACGTTCGTATCCTGACACTAATAACACATGTAACATGCATTTTTCTACTAGATGTTTGCATTTGAGCATGGGTTGTACAGCACGAGATCAATCATCATCGCACATGATCATTATTTCAAGAAAACAAAGGCTTGAGACTAGACGTTGCATGGGTTTTACTTTCCATGAATTCAATAAAGCAAATATGACCGCGGAATCATAGGGAAGGGTGATAAATGAATAAAATAGTGAAAATGTGACGCGAGAAGACTGCAATACTGACGCAGGAATGCTGGTGTTATTTGTTTCCTGAGATTGAAGTCATGAAACGTAAAGACCACAGGTAATCTTTTGGGAGGATGTGTAGCTCTGAGAAGAGCTGTTTTGAACAACAATTAGGCCTTCAGTACAGCGCGCCGTCATCTTCAGCATCGGAAGCGTCAGAAATGAAGCCAGCGTCAATCAAATGGGTCTGCAAATCTTCCAGTTGCTGGGCGCGTTGACTGGCGTACTCGTAGAAGACATTTCGCAGCCCTTTTAGACTGGCCAACTGCAGACGGCAAGTGTAGCGGAAGGAGCGTCGGTTGGCATTGTAAGCTCGGTCATAGCGCACTTGCATGCTCTCGATGCTGTGATTCAACAGACGAATCTGTTGACATGCGCGGCGGAACTTACGATCCAAATGATGGAAGGTAGCTAGTGCGTCGCTAGGGCAAGCCATTATTGTAAGAGACAAGAAAACACCAATAGTCGACAAAAACGATGTGAACCGTATGATGGCGAATAGTGATATGGCTTAAAACAGATACCGCCCTGCATTTATACAGCCGTGTGGCGCTCGAGTGACACGCTCCCTTCTCAACAACAAATGACATCAAACAACTGACACGCATTGAGCAGTTACTTCATGTCATACTCCCACTGTTAATTGCTTCTGTCACATCTGTCATTCATAACCCGCTGGCCTTAATTGCAATAAACACTTTTAATCGCGACATGCACTGTTCAGCCGCCAAGTGATTAACGTTATAGTGCAAGAGACATGGGCATTTGTGGTTAGCATATTCTCCAATACGTTACAGCTGACAACTTCATCTACCGACAATAATGTAAATGGAAACATGACCAGATATCTTCCACAACCTACATATTCGTGGGTTGATTTGCCAGCCACATACCGATTCAATCACATGCTCAAATTACATGGAAATACAGAAAGATTCGAAATGAACAGAGTTTCTTTCTTGTAACATACATGACCCTTGTGGCAATTATGAAGACTATTTTAACGTGATGATTATTATGGTAACAACTTTAAGGTTGACAATACTATCAAACTCTCTGAAGAAACGTTCGTATCCTGACACTAATAACACATGTAACATGCATTTTTCTACTAGATGTTTGCATTTGAGCATGGGTTGTACAGCACGAGATCAATCATCATCGCACATGATCATTATTTCAAGAAAACAAAGACTTGAGACTAGACGTTGCATGGGTTTTACTTTCCATGAATTCAATAAAGCAAATATGACCGCGGAATCATAGGGAAGGGTGATAAATGAATAAAGTAGTGAAAATGTGACGCGAGAAGACTGCAATACTGACGCAGGAATGCTGGTGTTATTTGTTTTCTGAGATTGAAGTCATGAAACGTAAAGACCACAGGTAATCTTTTGGGAGGATGTGTAGCTCTGAGAAGAGCTGTTTTGAACAACGATTAGGCCTTCAGTACAGAGCGCCGTCATCTTCAGCATCGGAAGCGTCAGAAATGAAGCCAGCGTCAATCAAATGGGTCTGCAAATCTTCCAGTTGCTGGGCGCGTTGACTGGCGTACTCGTAGAAGACATTTCGCAGCCCTTTTAGACTGGCCAACTGCAGACGGCAAGTGTAGCGGAAGGAGCGTCGGTTGGCATTGTAAGCTCGGTCATAGCGCACTTGCATGCTCTCGATGCTGTGATTCAACAGACGAATCTGTTGACATGCGCGGCGGAACGTACGATCCAAATGATGGAAGGCAGCTAGTGCGTCGCTAGGGCAAGCCATTATTGTAAGAGACAAGAAAACACCAATAGTCGACAAAAACGATGTGAACCGTATGATGGCGAATAGTGATATGGCTTAAAACAGATACCGCCCTGCATTTATACAGCCGTGTGGCGCTCGAGTGACACGCTCCCTTCTCAACAACGAATGACATCAAACAACTGACACGCATTGAGCAGTTACTTCATGTCATACTCCCACTGTTAATTGCTTCTGTCACATCTGTCATTCATAACCCGCTGGCCTTAATTGCAATAAACACTTTTAATCGCGACATGCACTGTTCAGCCGCCAAGTGATTAACGTTATAGTGCAAGAGACATGGGCATTTGTGGTTAGCATATTCTCCAATACGTTACAGCTGACAACTTCATCTACCGACAATAATGTAAATGGAAACATGACCAGATATCTTCCACAATCTACATATTCGTGGGTTGATTTGCCAGCCACATACCGATTCAATCACATGCTCAAATTACATGGAAATACAGAAAGATTCGAAATGAACAGAGTTTCTTTCTTGTAACATACATGACCCTTGTGGCAATTATGAAGACTATTTTACCGTGATGATTATTATGGTAACAACTTTAAGGTTGACAATACTATCAAACTCTCTGAAGAAACGTTCGTATCCTGACATTAATAACACATGTAACATGCATTTTTCTACTAGATGTTTGCCTTTGAGCATGGGTTGTACAGCACGAGATCAATCATCATCGCACATGATCATTATTTCAAGAAAACAAAGGCTTGAGACTAGACGTTGCATGGGTTTTACTTTCCATGAATTCAATAAAGCAAATATGACCGCGGAATCATAGGGAAGGGTGATAAATGAATAAAATAGTGAAAATGTGACGCGAGAAGACTGCAATACTGACGCAGGAATGCTGGTGTTATTTGTTTTCTGAGATTGAAGTCATGAAACGTAAAGACCACAGGTAATCTTTTGGGAGGATGTGTAGCTCTGAGAAGAGCTGTTTTGAACAACGATTAGGCCTTCAGTACAGCGCGCCGTCATCTTCAGCATCGGAAGCGTCAGAAATGAAGCCAGCGTCAATCAAATGGGTCTGCAAATCTTCCAGTTGCTGGGCGCGTTGACTGGCGTACTCGTAGAAGACATTTCGCAGCCCTTCTAGACTGGACAACTGCAGACGGCAAGTGTAGCGGAAGGAGCGTCGGTTGGCATTGTAAGCTCGGTCATAGCGCACTTGCATGCTCTCGATGCTGTGATTCAACAGACGAATCTGTTGACATGCGCGGCGGAACTTACGATCCAAATGATGGAAGGTAGCTAGTGCGTCGCTAGGGCAAGCCATTAATGTAAGAGACAAGAAAACACCAATAGTCGACAAAAACGATGTGAACCGTATGATGGCGAATAGTGATATGGCTTAAAACAGATACCGCCCTGCATTTATACAGCCGTGTGGCGCTCGAGTGACACGCTCCCTTCTCAACAACGAATGACCTCAAACAACTGACACGCATTGAGCAGTTACTTCATGTCATACTCCCACTGTTAATTGCTTCTGTCACATCTGTCATTCATAACCCGCTGGCCTTAATTGCAATAAACACTTTTAATCGCGACATGCACTGTTCAGCCGCCAAGTGAGAAACGTTATAGTGCAAGAGACATGGGCATTTGTGGTTAGCATATTCTCCAATACGTTACAGCTGACAACTTCATCTACCGACAATAATGTAAATGGAAACATGACCAGATATCTTCCACAATCTACATATTCGTGGGTTGATTTGCCAGCCACATACCGATTCAATCACATGCTCAAATTACATGGAAATACAGAAAGATTCGAAATGAACAGAGTTTCTTTCTTGTAACATACATGACCCTTGTGGCAATTATGAAGACTATTTTACCGTGATGATTATTATGGTAACAACTTTAAGGTTGACAATACTATCAAACTCTCTGAAGAAACGTTCGTATCCTGACACTAATAACACATGTAACATGCATTTTTCTACTAGATGTTTGCATTTGAGCATGGGTTGTACAGCACGAGATCAATCATCATCGCACATGATCATTATTTCAAGAAAACAAAGACTTGAGACTAGACGTTGCATGGGTTTTACTTTCCATGAATTCAATAAAGCAAATATGACCGCGGAATCATAGGGAAGGGTGATAAATGAATAAAGTAGTGAAAATGTGACGCGAGAAGACTGCAATACTGAGGCAGGAATGCTGGTGTTATTTGTTTTCTGAGATTGAAGTCATGAAACGTAAAGACCACAGGTAATCTTTTGGGAGGATGTGTAGCTCTGAGAAGAGCTGTTTTGAACAACGATTAGGCCTTCAGTACAGAGCGCCGTCATCTTCAGCATCGGAAGCGTCAGAAATGAAGCCAGCGTCAATCAAATGGGTCTGCAAATCTTCCAGTTGCTGGGCGCGTTGACTGGCGTACTCGTAGAAGACATTTCGCAGCCCTTTTAGACTGGCCAACTGCAGACGGCAAGTGTAGCGGAAGGAGCGTCGGTTGGCATTGTAAGCTCGGTCATAGCGCACTTGCATGCTCTCGATGCTGTGATTCAACAGACGAATCTGTTGACATGCGCGGCGGAACTTACGATCCAAATGATGGAAGGTAGCTAGTGCGTCGCTAGGGCAAGCCATTATTGTAAGAGACAAGAAAACACCAATAGTCGACAAAAACGATGTGAACCGTATGATGGCGAATAGTGATATGGCTTAAAACAGATACCGCCCTGCATTTATACAGCCGTGTGGCGCTCGAGTGACACGCTCCCTTCTCAACAACGAATGACATCAGACAACTGACACGCATTGAGCAGTTACTTCATGTCATACTCCCACTGTTAATTGCTTCTGTCACATCTGTCATTCATAACCCGCTGGCCTTAATTGCAATAAACACTTTTAATCGCGA
This sequence comes from Arenicola marina, assembly GCA_964019135.1. Lineage (NCBI taxonomy): Eukaryota > Metazoa > Annelida > Polychaeta > Arenicolidae > Arenicola > Arenicola marina. Next base: position 4,055,369 of record OZ025254.1, on the reverse strand, counting down.
CATGCACTGTTCAGCCGCCAAGTGATTAAGGTTATAGTGCAAGAGACATGGGCATTTGTGGTTAGCATATTCTCCAATACGTTACAGCTGACAACTTCATCTACCGACAATAATGTAAATGGAAACATGACCAGATATCTTCCACAATCTACATATTCGTGGGTTGATTTGCCAGCCACATACCGATTCAATCACATGCTCAAATTACATGGAAATACAGAAAGATTCGAAATGAACAGAGTTTCTTTCTTGTAACATACATGACCCTTGTGGCAATTATGAAGACTATTTTACCGTGATGATTATTATGGTAACAACTTTAAGGTTGACAATACTATCAAACTCTCTGAAGAAACGTTCGTATCCTGACACTAATAACACATGTAACATGCATTTTTCTACTAGATGTTTGCATTTGAGCATGGGTTGTACAGCACGAGATCAATCATCATCGCACATGATCATTATTTCAAGAAAACAAAGACTTGAGACTAGACGTTGCATGGGTTTTACTTTCCATGAATTCAATAAAGCAAATATGACCGCGGAATCATAGGGAAGGGTGATAAATGAATAAAGTAGTGAAAATGTGACGCGAGAAGACTGCAATACTGACGCAGGAATGCTGGTGTTATTTGTTTTCTGAGATTGAAGTCATGAAACGTAAAGACCACAGGTAATCTTTTGGGAGGATGTGTAGCTCTGAGAAGAGCTGTTTTGAACAACGATTAGGCCTTCAGTACAGAGCGCCGTCATCTTCAGCATCGGAAGCGTCAGAAATGAAGCCAGCGTCAATCAAATGGGTCTGCAAATCTTCCAGTTGCTGGGCGCGTTGACTGGCGTACTCGTAGAAGACATTTCGCAGCCCTTTTAGACTGGCCAACTGCAGACGGCAAGTGTAGCGGAAGGAGCGTCGGTTGGCATTGTAAGCTCGGTCATAGCGCACTTGCATGCTCTCGATGCTGTGATTCAACAGACGAATCTGTTGACATGCGAGGCGGAACTTACGATCCAAATGATGGAAGGTAGCTAGTGCGTCGCTAGGGCAAGCCATTATTGTAAGAGACAAGAAAACACCAATAGTCGACAAAAACGATGTGAACCGTATGATGGCGAATAGTGATATGGCTTAAAACAGATACCGCCCTGCATTTATACAGCCGTGTGGCGCTCGAGTGACACGCTCCCTTCTCAACAACGAATGACATCAGACAACTGACACGCATTGAGCAGTTACTTCATGTCATACTCCCACTGTTAATTGCTTCTGTCACATCTGTCATTCATAACCCGCTGGCCTTAATTGCAATAAACACTTTTAATCGCGACATGCACTGTTCAGCCGCCAAGTGATTAACGTTATAGTGCAAGAGACATGGGCATTTGTGGTTAGCATATTCTCCAATACGTTACAGCTGACAACTTCATCTACCGACAATAATGTAAATGGAAACATGACCAGATATCTTCCACAATCTATATATTCGTGGGTTGATTTGCCAGCCACATACCGATTCAATCACATGCTCAAATTACATGGAAATACAGAAAGATTCGAAATGAACAGAGTTTCTTTCTTGTAACATACATGACCCTTGTGGCAATTATGAAGACTATTTTACCGTGATGATTATTATGGTAACAACTTTAAGGTTGACAATACTATCAAACTCTCTGAAGAAACGTTCGTATCCTGACACTAATAACACATGTAACATGCATTTTTCTACTAGATGTTTGCATTTGAGCATGGGTTGTACAGCACGAGATCAATCATCATCGCACATGATCATTATTTCAAGAAAACAAAGACTTGAGACTAGACGTTGCATGGGTTTTACTTTCCATGAATTCAATAAAGCAAATATGACCGCGGAATCATAGGGAAGGGTGATAAATGAATAAAGTAGTGAAAATGTGACGCGAGAAGACTGCAATACTGAGGCAGGAATGCTGGTGTTATTTGTTTTCTGAGATTGAAGTCATGAAACGTAAAGACCACAGGTAATCTTTTGGGAGGATGTGTAGCTCTGAGAAGAGCTGTTTTGAACAACGATTAGGCCTTCAGTACAGAGCGCCGTCATCTTCAGCATCGGAAGCGTCAGAAATGAAGCCAGCGTCAATCAAATGGGTCTGCAAATCTTCCAGTTGCTGGGCGCGTTGACTGGCGTACTCGTAGAAGACATTTCGCAGCCCTTTTAGACTGGCCAACTGCAGACGGCAAGTGTAGCGGAAGGAGCGTCGGTTGGCATTGTAAGCTCGGTCATAGCGCACTTGCATGCTCTCGATGCTGTGATTCAACAGACGAATCTGTTGACATGCGCGGCGGAACTTACGATCCAAATGATGGAAGGTAGCTAGTGCGTCGCTAGGGCAAGCCATTATTGTAAGAGACAAGAAAACACCAATAGTCGACAAAAACGATGTGAACCGTATGATGGCGAATAGTGATATGGCTTAAAACAGATACCGCCCTGCATTTATACAGCCGTGTGGCGCTCGAGTGACACGCTCCCTTCTCAACAACGAATGACATCAGACAACTGACACGCATTGAGCAGTTACTTCATGTCATACTCCCACTGTTAATTGCTTCTGTCACATCTGTCATTCATAACCCGCTGGCCTTAATTGCAATAAACACTTTTAATCGCGACATGCACTGTTCAGCCGCCAAGGGATTAACGTTATAGTGCAAGAGACATGGGCATTTGTGGTTAGCATATTCTCCAATACGTTACAGCTGACAACTTCATCTACCGACAATAATGTAAATGGAAACATGACCAGATATCTTCCACAATCTACATATTCGTGGGTTGATTTGCCAGCCACATACCGATTCAATCACATGCTCAAATTACATGGAAATACAGAAAGATTCGAAATGAACAGAGTTTCTTTCTTGTAACATACATGACCCTTGTGGCAATTATGAAGACTATTTTACCGTGATGATTATTATGGTAACAACTTTAAGGTTGACAATACTATCAAACCCTCTGAAGAAACGTTCGTATCCTGACACTAATAACACATGTAACATGCATTTTTCTACTAGATGTTTGCATTTGAGCATGGGTTGTACAGCACGAGATCAATCATCATCGCACATGATCATTATTTCAAGAAAACAAAGGCTTGAGACTAGACGTTGCATGGGTTTTACTTTCCATGAATTCAATAAAGCAAATATGACCGCGGAATCATAGGGAAGGGTGATAAATGAATAAAATAGTGAAAATGTGACGCGAGAAGACTGCAATACTGACGCAGGAATGCTGGTGTTATTTGTTTTCTGAGATTGAAGTCATGAAACGTAAAGACCACAGGTAATCTTTTGGGAGGATGTGTAGCTCTGAGAAGAGCTGTTTTGAACAACGATTAGGCCTTCAGTACAGCGCGCCGTCATCTTCAGCATCGGAAGCGTCAGAAATGAAGCCAGCGTCAATCAAATGGGTCTGCAAATCTTCCAGTTGCTGGGCGCGTTGACTGGCGTACTCGTAGAAGACATTTCGCAGCCCTTCTAGACTGGCCAACTGCAGACGGCAAGTGTAGCGGAAGGAGCGTCGGTTGGCATTGTAAGCTCGGTCATAGCGCACTTGCATGCTCTCGATGCTGTGATTCAACAGACGAATCTGTTGACATGCGCGGCGGAACTTACGATCCAAATGATGGAAGGTAGCTAGTGCGTCGCTAGGGCAAGCCATTATTGTAAGAGAGAAGAAAACACCAATAGTCGACAAAAACGATGTGAACCGTATGATGGCGAATAGTGATATGGCTTAAAACAGATACCGCCCTGCATTTATACAGCCGTGTGGCGCTCGAGTGACACGCTCCCTTCTCAACAACGAATGACATCAAACAACTGACACGCATTGAGCAGTTACTTCATGTCATACTCCCACTGTTAATTGCTTCTGTCACATCTGTCATTCATAACCCGCTGGCCTTAATTGCAATAAACACTTTTAATCGCGACATGCACTGTTCAGCCGCCAAGTGATTAACGTTATAGTATGGTGTTAAATCCATGCCATAATTCACATATGATGATGAATATGCCATCATGCAATATGAACATGTCATCATGCAATATGCACATGCCATTATGCAATATGCACATGCCATTATGCAATATGAACATGCCATTATGTAATATGCACATGCCATTATGCAATATAATTCACAACATGCCATTATGCAATATGAACATGCCATTATGCAATATGAACATGCCATGATGCAATATGAACATGCCATTATGCAATATGAACATGCCATTATGCAATATGAACATGCCATTATGCAATATGAACATGCCATTATGCAATATGAACATGCCATTATGTAATATGAACATGCCAGTATGCAATATGAACATAACATGATGTTATGTTGATGGAATTGAGGATTACGGCTCAGATATTACGGCCGGGTTAGGGCTCAGGTATTAGCAGTCAGTGATTGTGAATTAGGGGTCAGGGATTAGGGATCAGGGATTCAGATGAGGGATAGGAGTCAGGGCCTATAGACAGCCTAATGATAAAGGTTCGGTCTAAGGCCCACAGCGTGATGCCACATAGCAGGGGTTACAGCGATGAGGGACATATAAGACCCGGAAGACACATAAGGCCCCCACAAACGTATGCTCAGCTTTGGTACCCAAACTTTTGAAATCCTCTGCATAATCCTTGGGATAATCCTGGATGATAATAGTGCCCCGCCCCCCTCCCATCCACTGGGGGGTTTGATATTCACGCCTTCAGTTCAGTGCAAGAGTGAATAGGCACAGTAAATCAGTGCGGGCTGAGAAGACATGCAAGCAGGAGTCTCAAGCCATCCTTTGCGAGGTGCCGACAGGTTCTAGTGGACGTCAAGCTTGGAGCCTCTTTCTATATATCTTTTGTTTTGTTTTGTTTGCATCTTTTGCACTAAGCCCTTTTTAACCACTGTGCCTATCACAAGGGGATTTGAACACACCCACTTGGCCTCGCACCCAGTTTTCAGTATCGAATAGCCCAGTAAACTTGACCTTAAGTCTTTAGTCTTACTAAATTAACTCTTAGTATGATCATAGACATAGACATAGTAAGGTCTTTGCATGGTTATGTGCTAGCGTCAAGCCTATACGATAGGGATATCATCTTTCTTGTGTGGGTGATAATAGGGATCAGGTCAGAAACTGCTGGATCACCCATCACCAGTGCCTGGAGTGAACTTGAATTCGTGAAAACCGTGCAACTTACATGCAGTTCCAACTGTTTGTCTCGCCGCCAAAACGTGTCTACGAGTCAAGGTCAAGGCCAAATCATCTGCCTGTCAGCTCAATGCAAGCCATAACGCTGCTAAGTTATTGGCCGGGCGCAACTTTAAGATTATTAGAAAAAAAACGAACAAATCCGATTTTATAATTATTTGGAAAATAGGAGTTTACAACAGTAAAACGAGAATTGTGTAATTAATTAAAAAACTCTGTACAGGATTGTGAAAAAAGTGGTAATTCAATAAGAACTCTTTGCCGTACGTGTAAGCTTACCTGATATCGTAGTCTGGGTGGGTCCTGAACACAAATTTGTAGCAATGCGCGGCGCATTTGTCTTATCTATCGGTGTAGGGCCGCCCTCGCGGGCGCGTGTGCAAAATTCATTGACAACAGCAGAGATATCAGATATAACAAAGCACGAAGCGCAGTGAGTCGAAGGCAGAGAGTGACCTGCATGTTCATATAGCATAATGTCATGATCATAATGCGTACGATAGACGCATAGCAGTAATGCGAGATTCACGTTTAGTCGAATCAAATCATCATGTTAACGACAAAGCTACGATCATTGGGGCATGTTTATATGGCATAATGTCGTGTTCATATTCATAGGGGCAAGTTTTTCTTGCATAATGGCATTGTTGTTTAGCCCGTGCATAATGGCATGTTCATATTGCATAATGGCATATTTATATTGCATAATGGCATGTGCATATTACATAATGGCATGTTCATATTGCATAATGGCATGTGCATATTGCATAATGGCATGTGCATATTGCATAATGGCATGTTCATATTGCATGATGGCATATTCATCATCTTATGTGAATTATGGCATGGATTTAACACCATATTATAGTGCAAGAGACATGGGCATTTGTGGTTAGCATATTCTGCAATACGTTACAGCTGACAACTTCATCTACCGACAATAATGTAAATGGAAACATGACCAGATATCTTCCACAATCTACATATTCGTGGGTTGATTTGCCAGCCACATACCGATTCAATCACATGCTCAAATTACATGGAAATACAGAAAGATTCGAAATGAACAGAGTTTCTTTCTTGTAACATACATGACCCTTGTGGCAATTATGAAGACTATTTTACCGTGATGATTATTATGGTAACAACTTTAAGGTTGACAATACTATCAAACTCTCTGAAGAAACGTTCGTATCCTGACACTAATAACACATGTAACATGCATTTTTCTACTAGATGTTTGCATTTGAGCATGGGTTGTACAGCACGAGATCAATCATCATCGCACATGATCATTATTTCAAGAAAACAAAGGCTTGAGACTAGACGTTGCATGGGTTTTACTTTCCATGAATTCAATAAAGCAAATATGACCGCGGAATCATAGGGAAGGGTGATAAATGAATAAAGTAGTGAAAATGTGACGCGAGAAGACTGCAATACTGACGCAGGAATGCTGGTGTTATTTGTTTTCTGAGATTGAAGTCATGAAACGTAAAGACCACAGGTAATCTTTTGGGAGGATGTGTAGCTCTGAGAAGAGCTGTTTTGAACAACGATTAGGCCTTCAGTACAGAGCGCCGTCATCTTCAGCATCGGAAGCGTCAGAAATGAAGCCAGCGTCAATCAAATGGGTCTGCAAATCTTCCAGTTGCTGGGCGCGTTGACTGGCGTACTCGTAGAAGACATTTCGCAGCCCTTTTAGACTGGCCAACTGCAGACGGCAAGTGTAGCGGAAGGAGCGTCGGTTGGCATTGTAAGCTCGGTCATAGCGCACTTGCATGCTCTCGATGCTGTGATTCAACAGACGAATCTGTTGACATGCGCGGCGGAACTTACGATCCAAATGATGGAAGGTAGCTAGTGCGTCGCTAGGGCAAGCCATTATTGTAAGAGACAAGAAAACACCAATAGTCGACAAAAACGATGTGAACCGTATGATGGCGAATAGTGATATGGCTTAAAACAGATACCGCCCTGCATTTATACAGCCGTGTGGCGCTCGAGTGACACGCTCCCTTCTCAACAACGAATGACATCAGACAACTGACACGCATTGAGCAGTTACTTCATGTCATACTCCCACTGTTAATTGCTTCTGTCACATCTGTCATTCATAACCCGCTGGCCTTAATTGCAATAAACACTTTTAATCGCGACATGCACTGTTCAGCCGCCAAGTGATTAACGTTATAGTGCAAGAGACATGGGCATTTGTGGTTAGCATATTCTCCAATACGTTACAGCTGACAACTTCATCCACCGACAATAATGTAAATGGAAACATGACCAGATATCTTCCACAATCTACATATTCGTGGGTTGATTTGCCAGCCACATACCGATTCAATCACATGCTCAAATTACATGGAAATACAGAAAGATTCGAAATGAACAGAGTTTCTTTCTTGTAACATACATGACCCTTGTGGCAATTATGAAGACTATCTTACCGTGATGATTATTATGGTAACAACTTTAAGGTTGACAATACTATCAAACCCTCTGAAGAAACGTTGGTATCCTGACACTAATAACACATGTAACATGCATTTTTCTACTAGATGTTTGCATTTGAGCATGGGTTGTACAGCACGAGATCAATCATCATCGCACATGATCATTATTTCAAGAAAACAAAGGCTTGAGACTAGACGTTGCATGGGTTTTACTTTCCATGAATTCAATAAAGCAAATATGACCGCGGAATCATAGGGAAGGGTGATAAATGAATAAAATAGTGAAAATGTGACGCGAGAAGACTGCAATACTGACGCAGGAATGCTGGTGTTATTTGTTTTCTGAGATTGAAGTCATGAAACGTAAAGACCACAGGTAATCTTTTGGGAGGATGTGTAGCTCTGAGAAGAGCTGTTTTGAACAACGATTAGGCCTTCAGTACAGCGCGCCGTCATCTTCAGCATCGGAAGCGTCAGAAATGAAGCCAGCGTCAATCAAATGGGTCTGCAAATCTTCCAGTTGCTGGGCGCGTTGACTGGCGTACTCGTAGAAGACATTTCGCAGCCCTTCTAGACTGGCCAACTGCAGACGGCAAGTGTAGCGGAAGGAGCGTCGGTTGGCATTGTAAGCTCGGTCATAGCGCACTTGCATGCTCTCGATGCTGTGATTCAACAGACGAATCTGTTGACATGCGCGGCGGAACTTACGATCCAAATGATGGAAGGTAGCTAGTGCGTCGCTAGGGCAAGCCATTATTGTAAGAGACAAGAAAACACCAATAGTCGACAAAAACGATGTGAACCGTATGATGGCGAATAGTGATATGGCTTAAAACAGATACCGCCCTGCATTTATACAGCCGTGTGGCGCTCGAGTGACACGCTCCCTTCTCAACAACGAATGACATCAGACAACTGACACGCATTGAGCAGTTACTTCATGTCATACTCCCACTGTTAATTGCTTCTGTCACATCTGTCATTCATAACCCGCTGGCCTTAATTGCAATAAACACTTTTAATCGCGACATGCACTGTTCAGCCGCCAAGTGATTAACGTTATAGTGCAAGAGACATGGGCATTTGTGGTTAGCATATTCTCCAATACGTTACAGCTGACAACTTCATCCACCGACAATAATGTAAATGGAAACATGACCAGATATCTTCCACAATCTACATATTCGTGGGTTGATTTGCCAGCCACATACCGATTCAATCACATGCTCAAATTACATGGAAATACAGAAAGATTCGAAATGAACAGAGTTTCTTTCTTGTAACATACATGACCCTTGTGGCAATTATGAAGACTATCTTACCGTGATGATTATTATGGTAACAACTTTAAGGTTGACAATACTATCAAACCCTCTGAAGAAACGTTGGTATCCTGACACTAATAACACATGTAACATGCATTTTTCTACTAGATGTTTGCATTTGAGCATGGGTTGTACAGCACGAGATCAATCATCATCGCACATGATCATTATTTCAAGAAAACAAAGGCTTGAGACTAGACGTTGCATGGGTTTTACTTTCCATGAATTCAATAAAGCAAATATGACCGCGGAATCATAGGGAAGGGTGATAAATGAATAAAATAGTGAAAATGTGACGCGAGAAGACTGCAATACTGACGCAGGAATGCTGGTGTTATTTGTTTTCTGAGATTGAAGTCATGAAACGTAAAGACCACAGGTAATCTTTTGGGAGGATGTGTAGCTCTGAGAAGAGCTGTTTTGAACAACGATTAGGCCTTCAGTACAGCGCGCCGTCATCTTCAGCATCGGAAGCGTCAGAAATGAAGCCAGCGTCAATCAAATGGGTCTGCAAATCTTCCAGTTGCTGGGCGCGTTGACTGGCGTACTCGTAGAAGACATTTCGCAGCCCTTCTAGACTGGCCAACTGCAGACGGCAAGTGTAGCGGAAGGAGCGTCGGTTGGCATTGTAAGCTCGGTCATAGCGCACTTGCATGCTCTCGATGCTGTGATTCAACAGACGAATCTGTTGACATGCGCGGCGGAACTTACGATCCAAATGATGGAAGGTAGCTAGTGCGTCGCTAGGGCAAGCCATTATTGTAAGAGACAAGAAAACACCAATAGTCGACAAAAACGATGTGAACCGTATGATGGCGAATAGTGATATGGCTTAAAACAGATACCGCCCTGCATTTATACAGCCGTGTGGCGCTCGAGTGACACGCTTCCTTCTCAACAACGAATGACATCAAACAACTGACACGCATTGAGCAGTTACTTCATGTCATACTCCCACTGTTAATTGCTTCTGTCACATCTGTCATTCATAACCCGCTGGCCTTAATTGCAATAAACACTTTTAATCGCGACATGCACTGTTCAGCCGCCAAGTGATTAACGTTATAGTGCAAGAGACATGGGCATTTGTGGTTAGCATATTCTCCAATACGTTACAGCTGACAACTTCATCTACCGACAATAATGTAAATGGAAACATGACCAGATATCTTCCACAATCTACATATTCGTGGGTTGATTTGCCAGCCACATACCGATTCAATCACATGCTCAAATTACATGGAAATACAGAAAGATTCGAAATGAACAGAGTTTCTTTCTTGTAACATACATGACCCTTGTGGCAATTATGAAGACTATTTTACCGTGATGATTATTATGGTAACAACTTTAAGGTTGACAATACTATCAAACTCTCTGAAGAAACGTTCGTATCCTGACACTAATAACACATGTAACATGCATTTTTCTACTAGATGTTTGCATTTGAGCATGGGTTGTACAGCACGAGATCAATCATCATCGCACATGATCATTATTTCAAGAAAACAAAGGCTTGAGACTAGACGTTGCATGGGTTTTACTTTCCATGAATTCAATAAAGCAAATATGACCGCGGAATCATAGGGAAGGGTGATAAATGAATAAAGTAGTGAAAATGTGACGCGAGAAGACTGCAATACTGACGCAGGAATGCTGGTGTTATTTGTTTTCTGAGATTGAAGTCATGAAACGTAAAGACCACAGGTAATCTTTTGGGAGGATGTGTAGCTCTGAGAAGAGCTGTTTTGAACAACGATTAGGCCTTCAGTACAGCGCGCCGTCATCTTCAGCATCGGAAGCGTCAGAAATGAAGCCAGCGTCAATCAAATGGGTCTGCAAATCTTCCAGTTGCTGGGCGCGTTGACTGGCGTACTCGTAGAAGACATTTCGCAGCCCTTCTAGACTGGCCAACTGCAGACGGCAAGTGTAGCGGAAGGAGCGTCGGTTGGCATTGTAAGCTCGGTCATAGCGCACTTGCATGCTCTCGATGCTGTGATTCAACAGACGAATCTGTTGACATGCGCGGCGGAACTTACGATCCAAATGATGGAAGGTAGCTAGTGCGTCGCTAGGGCAAGCCATTATTGTAAGAGACAAGCAAACACCAATAGTCGACAAAAACGATGTGAACCGTATGATGGCGAATAGTGATATGGCTTAAAACAGATACCGCCCTGCATTTATACAGCCGTGTGGCGCTCGAGTGACACGCTCCCTTCTCAACAACGAATGACATCAAACAACTGACACGCATTGAGCAGTTACTTCATGTCATACTCCCACTGTTAATTGCTTCTGTCACATCTGTCATTCATAACCCGCTGGCCTTAATTGCAATAAACACTTTTAATCGCGACATGCACTGTTCAGCCGCCAAGTGATTAACGTTATAGTGCAAGAGACATGGGCATTTGTGGTTAGCATATTCTCCAATACGTTACAGCTGACAACTTCATCTACCGACAATAATGTAAATGGAAACATGACCAGATATCTTCCACAATCTACATATTCGTGGGTTGATTTGCCAGCCACATACCGATTCAATCACATGCTCAAATTACATGGAAATACAGAAAGATTCGAAATGAACAGAGTTTCTTTCTTGTAACATACATGACCCTTGTGGCAATTATGAAGACTATTTTACCGTGATGATTATTATGGTAACAACTTTAAGGTTGACAATACTATCAAACTCTCTGAAGAAACGTTCGTATCCTGACACTAATAACACATGTAACATGCATTTTTCTACTAGATGTTTGCATTTGAGCATGGGTTGTACAGCACGAGATCAATCATCATCGCACATGATCATTATTTCAAGAAAACAAAGGCTTGAGACTAGACGTTGCATGGGTTTTACTTTCCATGAATTCAATAAAGCAAATATGACCGCGGAATCATAGGGAAGGGTGATAAATGAATAAAGTAGTGAAAATGTGACGCGAGAAGACTGCAATACTGACGCAGGAATGCTGGTGTTATTTGTTTTCTGAGATTGAAGTCATGAAACGTAAAGACCACAGGTAATCTTTTGGGAGGATGTGTAGCTCTGAGAAGAGCTGTTTTGAACAACGATTAGGCCTTCAGTACAGAGCGCCGTCATCTTCAGCATCGGAAGCGTCAGAAATGAAGCCAGCGTCAATCAAATGGGTCTGCAAATCTTCCAGTTGCTGGGCGCGTTGACTGGCGTACTCGTAGAAGACATTTCGCAGCCCTTCTAGACTGGCCAACTGCAGACGGCAAGTGTAGCGGAAGGAGCGTCGGTTGGCATTGTAAGCTCGGTCATAGCGCACTTGCATGCTCTCGATGCTGTGATTCAACAGACGAATCTGTTGACATGCGCGGCGGAACTTACGATCCAAATGATGGAAGGTAGCTAGTGCGTCGCTAGGGCAAGCCATTATTGTAAGAGACAAGAAAACACCAATAGTCGACAAAAACGATGTGAACCGTATGATGGCGAATAGTGATATGGCTTAAAACAGATACCGCCATGCATTTATACAGCCGTGTGGCGCTCGAGTGACACGCTCCCTTCTCAACAACGAATGACATCAGACAACTGACACGCATTGAGCAGTTACTTCATGTCATACTCCCACTGTTAATTGCTTCTGTCACATCTGTCATTCATAACCCGCTGGCCTTAATTGCAATAAACACTTTTAATCGCGACATGCACTGTTCAGCCGCCAAGTGATTAACGTTATAGTGCAAGAGACATGGGCATTTGTGGTTAGCATATTCTGCAATACGTTACAGCTGACAACTTCATCTACCGACAATAATGTAAATGGAAACATGACCAGATATCTTCCACAATCTACATATTCGTGGGTTGATTTGCCAGCCACATACCGATTCAATCACATGCTCAAATTACATGGAAATACAGAAAGATTCGAAATGAACAGAGTTTCTTTCTTGTAACATACATGACCCTTGTGGCAATTATGAAGACTATTTTACCGTGATGATTATTATGGTAACAACTTTAAGGTTGACAATACTATCAAACTCTCTGAAGAAACGTTCGTATCCTGACATTAATAACACATTAAACATGCATTTTTCTACTAGATGTTTGCATTTGAGCATGGGTTGTACAGCACGAGATCAATCATCATCGCACATGATCATTATTTCAAGAAAACAAAGGCTTGAGACTAGACGTTGCATGGGTTTTACTTTCCATGAATTCAATAAAGCAAATATGACCGCGGAATCATAGGGAAGGGTGATAAATGAATAAAATAGTGAAAATGTGACGCGAGAAGACTGCAATACTGACGCAGGAATGCTGGTGTTATTTGTTTTCTGAGATTGAAGTCATGAAACGTAAAGACCACAGGTAATCTTTTGGGAGGATGTGTAGCTCTGAGAAGAGCTGTTTTGAACAACGATTAGGCCTTCAGTACAGCGCGCCGTCATCTTCAGCATCGGAAGCGTCAGAAATGAAGCCAGCGTCAATCAAATGGGTCTGCAAATCTTCCAGTTGCTGGGCGCGTTGACTGGCGTACTCGTAGAAGACATTTCGCAGCCCTTCTAGACTGGCCAACTGCAGACGGCAAGTGTAGCGGAAGGAGCGTCGGTTGGCATTGTAAGCTCGGTCATAGCGCACTTGCATGCTCTCGATGCTGTGATTCAACAGACGAATCTGTTGACATGCGCGGCGGAACTTACGATCCAAATGATGGAAGGTAGCTAGTGCGTCGCTAGGGCAAGCCATTATTGTAAGAGACAAGAAAACACCAATAGTCGACAAAAACGATGTGAACCGTATGATGGCGAATAGTGATATGGCTTAAAACAGATACCGCCCTGCATTTATACAGCCGTGTGGCGCTCGAGTGACACGCTCCCTTCTCAACAACGAATGACATCAAACAACTGACACGCATTGAGCAGTTACTTCATGTCATACTCCCACTGTTAATTGCTTCTGTCACATCTGTCATTCATAACCCGCTGGCCTTAATTGCAATAAACACTTTTAATCGCGACATGCACTGTTCAGCCGCCAAGTGATTAACGTTATAGTGCAAGAGACATGGGCATTTGTGGTTAGCATATTCTGCAATACGTTACAGCTGACAACTTCATCTACCGACAATAATGTAAATGGAAACATGACCAGATATCTTCCACAATCTACATATTCGTGGGTTGATTTGCCAGCCACATACCGATTCAATCACATGCTCAAATTACATGGAAATACAGAAAGATTCGAAATGAACAGAGTTTCTTTCTTGTAACATACATGACCCTTGTGGCAATTATGAAGACTATTTTACCGTGATGATTATTATGGTAACAACTTTAAGGTTGACAATACTATCAAACTCTCTGAAGAAACGTTCGTATCCTGACATTAATAACACATTAAACATGCATTTTTCTACTAGATGTTTGCATTTGAGCATGGGTTGTACAGCACGAGATCAATCATCATCGCACATGATCATTATTTCAAGAAAACAAAGGCTTGAGACTAGACGTTGCATGGGTTTTACTTTCCATGAATTCAATAAAGCAAATATGACCGCGGAATCATAGGGAAGGGTGATAAATGAATAAAATAGTGAAAATGTGACGCGAGAAGACTGCAATACTGACGCAGGAATGCTGGTGTTATTTGTTTTCTGAGATTGAAGTCATGAAACGTAAAGACCACAGGTAATCTTTTGGGAGGATGTGTAGCTCTGAGAAGAGCTGTTTTGAACAACGATTAGGCCTTCAGTACAGCGCGCCGTCATCTTCAGCATCGGAAGCGTCAGAAATGAAGCCAGCGTCAATCAAATGGGTCTGCAAATCTTCCAGTTGCTGGGCGCGTTGACTGGCGTACTCGTAGAAGACATTTCGCAGCCCTTCTAGACTGGCCAACTGCAGACGGCAAGTGTAGCGGAAGGAGCGTCGGTCGGCATTGTAAGCTCGGTCATAGCGCACTTGCATGCTCTCGATGCTGTGATTCAACAGACGAATCTGTTGACATGCGCGGCGGAACTTACGATCCAAATGATGGAAGGTAGCTAGTGCGTCGCTAGGGCAAGCCATTATTGTAAGAGACAAGAAAACACCAATAGTCGACAAAAACGATGTGAACCGTATGATGGCGAATAGTGATATGGCTTAAAACAGATACCGCCCTGCATTTATACAGCCGTGTGGCGCTCGAGTGACACGCTCCCTTCTCAACAACGAATGACATCAAACAACTGACACGCATTGAGCAGTTACTTCATGTCATACTCCCACTGTTAATTGCTTCTGTCACATCTGTCATTCATAACCCGCTGGCCTTAATTGCAATAAACACTTTTAATCGCGACATGCACTGTTCAGCCGCCAAGTGATTAACGTTATAGTGCAAGAGACATGGGCATTTGTGGTTAGCATATTCTCCAATACGTTACAGCTGACAACTTCATCTACCGACAATAATGTAAATGGAAACATGACCAGATATCTTCCACAATCTACATATTCGTGGGTTGATTTGCCAGCCACATACCGATTCAATCACATGCTCAAATTACATGGAAATACAGAAAGATTCGAAATGAACAGAGTTTCTTTCTTGTAACATACATGACCCTTGTGGCAATTATGAAGACTATTTTACCGTGATGATTATTATGGTAACAACTTTAAGGTTGACAATACTATCAAACTCTCTGAAGAAACGTTCGTATCCTGACACTAATAACACATGTAACATGCATTTTTCTACTAGATGTTTGCATTTGAGCATGGGTTGTACAGCACGAGATCAATCATCATCGCACATGATCATTATTTCAAGAAAACAAAGGCTTGAGACTAGACGTTGCATGGGTTTTACTTTCCATGAATTCAATAAAGCAAATATGACCGCGGAATCATAGGGAAGGGTGATAAATGAATAAAGTAGTGAAAATGTGACGCGAGAAGACTGCAATACTGACGCAGGAATGCTGGTGTTATTTGTTTTCTGAGATTGAAGTCATGAAACGTAAAGACCACAGGTAATCTTTTGGGAGGATGTGTAGCTCTGAGAAGAGCTGTTTTGAACAACGATTAGGCCTTCAGTACAGCGGGCCGTCATCTTCAGCATCGGAAGCGTCAGAAATGAAGCCAGCGTCAATCAAATGGGTCTGCAAATCTTCCAGTTGCTGGGCGCGTTGACTGGCGTACTCGTAGAAGACATTTCGCAGCCCTTCTAGACTGGCCAACTGCAGACGGCAAGTGTAGCGGAAGGAGCGTCGGTTGGCATTGTAAGCTCGGTCATAGCGCACTTGCATGCTCTCGATGCTGTGATTCAACAGACGAATCTGTTGACATGCGCGGCGGAACTTACGATCCAAATGATGGAAGGTAGCTAGTGCGTTGCTAGGGCAAGCCATTATTGTAAGAGACAAGAAAACACCAATAGTCGACAAAAACGATGTGAACCGTATGATGGCGAATAGTGATATGGCTTAAAACAGATACCGCCCTGCATTTATACAGCCGTGTGGCGCTCGAGTGACACGCTCCCTTCTCAACAACGAATGACATCAGACAACTGACACGCATTGAGCAGTTACTTCATGTCATACTCCCACTGTTAATTGCTTCTGTCACATCTGTCATTCATAACCCGCTGGCCTTAATTGCAATAAACACTTTTAATCGCGACATGCACTGTTCAGCCGCCAAGTGATTAACGTTATAGTGCAAGAGACATGGGCATTTGTGGTTAGCATATTCTCCAATACGTTACAGCTGACAACTTCATCTACCGACAATAATGTAAATGGAAACATGACCAGATATCTTCCACAATCTACATATTCGTGGGTTGATTTGCCAGCCACATACCGATTCAATCACATGCTCAAATTACATGGAAATACAGAAAGATTCGAAATGAACAGAGTTTCTTTCTTGTAACATACATGACCCTTGTGGCAATTATGAAGACTATTTTACCGTGATGATTATTATGGTAACAACTTTAAGGTTGACAATACTATCAAACCCTCTGAAGAAACGTTCGTATTCTGACACTAATAACACATGTAACATGCATTTTTCTACTAGATGTTTGCATTTGAGCATGGGTTGTACAGCACGAGATCAATCATCATCGCACATGATCATTATTTCAAGAAAACAAAGGCTTGAGACTAGACGTTGCATGGGTTTTACTTTCCATGAATTCAATAAAGCAAATATGACCGCGGAATCATAGGGAAGGGTGATAAATGAATAAAATAGTGAAAATGTGACGCGAGAAGACTGCAATACTGACGCAGGAATGCTGGTGTTATTTGTTTTCTGAGATTGAAGTCATGAAACGTAAAGACCACAGGTAATCTTTTGGGAGGATGTGTAGCTCTGAGAAGAGCTGTTTTGAACAACGATTAGGCCTTCAGTACAGCGCGCCGTCATCTTCAGCATCGGAAGCGTCAGAAATGAAGCCAGCGTCAATCAAATGGGTCTGCAAATCTTCCATTTGCTGGGCGCGTTGACTGGCGTACTCGTAGAAGACATTTCGCAGCCCTTCTAGACTGGCCAACTGCAGACGGCAAGTGTAGCGGAAGGAGCGTCGGTTGGCATTGTAAGCTCGGTCATAGCGCACTTGCATGCTCTCGATGCTGTGATTCAACAGACGAATCTGTTGACATGCGCGGCGGAACTTACGATTCAAATGATGGAAGGTAGCTAGTGCGTCGCTAGGGCAAGCCATTATTGTAAGAGACAAGAAAACACCAATAGTCGACAAAAACGATGTGAACCGTATGATGGCGAATAGTGATATGGCTTAAAACAGATACCGCCCTGCATTTATACAGCCGTGTGGCGCTCGAGTGACACGCTCCCTTCTCAACAACGAATGACATCAAACAACTGACACGCATTGAGCAGTTACTTCATGTCATACTCCCACTGTTAATTGCTTCTGTCACATCTGTCATTCATAACCCGCTGGCCTTAATTGCAATAAACACTTTTAATCGCGACATGCACTGTTCAGCCGCCAAGTGATTAACGTTATAGTGCAAGAAACATGGGCATTTGTGGTTAGCATATTCTCCAATACGTTACAGCTGACAACTTCATCTACCGACAATAATGTAAATGGAAACATGACCAGATATCTTCCACAATCTACATATTCGTGGGTTGATTTGCCAGCCACATACCGATTCAATCACATGCTCAAATTACATGGAAATACAGAAAGATTCGAAATGAACAGAGTTTCTTTCTTGTAACATACATGACCCTTGTGGCAATTATGAAGACTATTTTACCGTGATGATTATTATGGTAACAACTTTAAGGTTGACAATACTATCAAACTCTCTGACGAAACGTTCGTATCCTGACACTAATAACACATGTAACATGCATTTTTCTACTAGATGTTTGCATTTGAGCATGGGTTGTACAGCACGAGATCAATCATCATCGCACATGATCATTATTTCAAGAAAACAAAGGCTTGAGACTAGACGTTGCATGGGTTTTACTTTCCATGAATTCAATAAAGCAAATATGACCGCGGAATCATAGGGAAGGGTGATAAATGAATAAAGTAGTGAAAATGTGACGCGAGAAGACTGCAATACTGACGCAGGAATGCTGGTGTTATTTGTTTTCTGAGATTGAAGTCATGAAACGTAAAGACCACAGGTAATCTTTTGGGAGGATGTGTAGCTCTGAGAAGAGCTGTTTTGAACAACGATTAGGCCTTCAGTACAGCGCGCCGTCATCTTCAGCATCGGAAGCGTCAGAAATGAAGCCAGCGTCAATCAAATGGGTCTGCAAATCTTCCAGTTGCTGGGCGCGTTGACTGGCGTACTCGTAGAAGACATTTCGCAGCCCTTCTAGACTGGCCAACTGCAGACGGCAAGTGTAGCGGAAGGAGCGTCGGTTGGCATTGTAAGCTCGGTCATAGCGCACTTGCATGCTCTCGATGCTGTGATTCAACAGACGAATCTGTTGACATGCGCGGCGGAACTTACGATCCAAATGATGGAAGGTAGCTAGTGCGTCGCTAGGGCAAGCCATTATTGTAAGAGACAAGAAAACACCAATAGTCGACAAAAACGATGTGAACCGTATGATGGCGAATAGTGATATGGCTTAAAACAGATACCGCCCTGCATTTATACAGCCGTGTGGCGCTCGAGTGACACGCTCCCTTCTCAACAACGAATGACATCAAACAACTGACACGCATTGAGCAGTTACTTCATGTCATACTCCCACTGTTAATTGCTTCTGTCACATCTGTCATTCATAACCCGCTGGCCTTAATTGCAATAAACACTTTTAATCGCGACATGCACTGTTCAGCCGCCAAGTGATTAACGTTATAGTGCAAGAGACATGGGCATTTGTGGTTAGCATATTCTCCAATACGTTACAGCTGACAACTTCATCTACCGACAATAATGTAAATGGAAACATGACCAGATATCTTCCACAATCTACATATTCGTGGGTTGATTTGCCAGCCACATACCGATTCAATCACATGCTCAAATTACATGGAAATACAGAAAGATTCGAAATGAACAGAGTTTCTTTCTTGTAACATACATGACCCTTGTGGCAATTATGAAGACTATTTTACCGTGATGATTATTATGGTAACAACTTTAAGGTTGACAATACTATCAAACTCTCTGAAGAAACGTTCGTATCCTGACACTAATAACACATGTAACATGCATTTTCTACTAGATGTTTGCATTTGAGCATGGGTTGTACAGCACGAGATCAATCATCATCGCACATGATCATTATTTCAAGAAAACAAAGGCTTGAGACTAGACGTTGCATGGGTTTTACTTTCCATGAATTCACTAAAGCAAATATGACCGCGGAATCATAGGGAAGGGTGATAAATGAATAAAATAGTGAAAATGTGACGCGAGAAGACTGCAATACTGACGCAGGAATGCTGGTGTTATTTGTTTTCTGAGATTGAAGTCATGAAACGTAAAGACCACAGGTAATCTTTTGGGAGGATGTGTAGCTCTGAGAAGAGCTGTTTTGAACAACGATTAGGCCTTCAGTACAGCGCGCCGTCATCTTCAGCATCGGAAGCGTCAGAAATGAAGCCAGCGTCAATCAAATGGGTCTGCAAATCTTCCAGTTGCTGGGCGCGTTGACTGGTGTACTCGTAGAAGACATTTCGCAGCCCTTCTAGACTGGCCAACTGCAGACGGCAAGTGTAGCGGAAGGAGCGTCGGTTGGCATTGTAAGCTCGGTCATAGCGCACTTGCATGCTCTCGATGCAGTGATTCAACAGACGAAACTGTTGACATGCGCGGCGGAACTTACGATCCAAATGATGGAAGGTAGCTAGTGCGTCGCTAGGGCAAGCCATTATTGTAAGAGACAAGAAAACACCAATAGTCGACAAAAACGATGTGAACCGTATGATGGCGAATAGTGATATGGCTTAAAACAGATACCGCCCTGCATTTATACAGCCGTGTGGCGCTCGAGTGACACGCTCCCTTCTCAACAACGAATGACATCAAACAACTGACACGCATTGAGCAGTTACTTCATGTCATACTCCCACTGTTAATTGCTTCTGTCACATCTGTCATTCATAACCCGCTGGCCTTAATTGCAATAAACACTTTTAATCGCGACATGCACTGTTCAGCCGCCAAGTGATTAACGTTATAGTGCAAGAGACATGGGCATTTGTGGTTAGCATATTCTCCAATACGTTACAGCTGACAACTTCATCTACCGACAATAATGTAAATGGAAACATGACCAGATATCTTCCACAATCTACATATTCGTGGGTTGATTTGCCAGCCACATACCGATTCAATCACATGCTCAAATTACATGGAAATACAGAAAGATTCGAAATGAACAGAGTTTCTTTCTTGTAACATACATGACCCTTGTGGCAATTATGAAGACTATTTTACCGTGATGATTATTATGGTAACAACTTTAAGGTTGACAATACTATCAAACTCTCTGAAGAAACGTTCGTATCCTGACACTAATAACACATGTAACATGCATTTTTCTACTAGATGTTTGCATTTGAGCATGGGTTGTACAGCACGAGATCAATCATCATCGCACATGATCATTATTTCAAGAAAACAAAGGCTTGAGACTAGACGTTGCATGGGTTTTACTTTCCATGAATTCAATAAAGCAAATATGACCGCGGAATCATAGGGAAGGGTGATAAATGAATAAAGTAGTGAAAATGTGACGCGAGAAGACTGCAATACTGACGCAGGAATGCTGGTGTTATTTGTTTTCTGAGATTGAAGTCATGAAACGTAAAGACCACAGGTAATCTTTTGGGAGGATGTGTAGCTCTGAGAAGAGCTGTTTTGAACAACGATTAGGCCTTCAGTACAGCGGGCCGTCATCTTCAGCATCGGAAGCGTCAGAAATGAAGCCAGCGTCAATCAAATGGGTCTGCAAATCTTCCAGTTGCTGGGCGCGTTGACTGGCGTACTCGTAGAAGACATTTCGCAGCCCTTCTAGACTGGCCAACTGCAGACGGCAAGTGTAGCGGAAGGAGCGTCGGTTGGCATTGTAAGCTCGGTCATAGCGCACTTGCATGCTCTCGATGCTGTGATTCAACAGACGAATCTGTTGACATGCGCGGCGGAACTTACGATCCAAATGATGGAAGGTAGCTAGTGCGTTGCTAGGGCAAGCCATTATTGTAAGAGACAAGAAAACACCAATAGTCGACAAAAACGATGTGAACCGTATGATGGCGAATAGTGATATGGCTTAAAACAGATACCGCCCTGCATTTATACAGCCGTGTGGCGCTCGAGTGACACGCTCCCTTCTCAACAACGAATGACATCAAACAACTGACACGCATTGAGCAGTTACTTCATGTCATACTCCCACTGTTAATTGCTTCTGTCACATCTGTCATTCATAACCCGCTGGCCTTAATTGCAATAAACACTTTTAATCGCGACATGCACTGTTCAGCCGCCAAGTGATTAACGTTATAGTGCAAGAGACATGGGCATTTGTGGTTAGCATATTCTCCAATACGTTACAGCTGACAACTTCATCTACCGACAATAATGTAAATGGAAACATGACCAGATATCTTCCACAATCTACATATTCGTGGGTTGATTTGCCAGCCACATACCGATTCAATCACATGCTCAAATTACATGGAAATACAGAAAGATTCGAAATGAACAGAGTTTCTTTCTTGTAACATACATGACCCTTGTGGCAATTATGAAGACTATTTTACCGTGATGATTATTATGGTAACAACTTTAAGGTTGACAATACTATCAAACTCTCTGAAGAAACGTTCGTATCCTGACACTAATAACACATGTAACATGCATTTTTCTACTAGATGTTTGCATTTGAGCATGGGTTGTACAGCACGAGATCAATCATCATCGCACATGATCATTATTTCAAGAAAACAAAGGCTTGAGACTAGACGTTGCATGGGTTTTACTTTCCATGAATTCAATAAAGCAAATATGACCGCGGAATCATAGGGAAGGGTGATAAATGAATAAAGTAGTGAAAATGTGACGCGAGAAGACTGCAATACTGACGCAGGAATGCTGGTGTTATTTGTTTTCTGAGATTGAAGTCATGAAACGTAAAGACCACAGGTAATCTTTTGGGAGGATGTGTAGCTCTGAGAAGAGCTGTTTTGAACAACGATTAGGCCTTCAGTACAGCGGGCCGTCATCTTCAGCATCGGAAGCGTCAGAAATGAAGCCAGCGTCAATCAAATGGGTCTGCAAATCTTCCAGTTGCTGGGCGCGTTGACTGGCGTACTCGTAGAAGACATTTCGCAGCCCTTCTAGACTGGCCAACTGCAGACGGCAAGTGTAGCGGAAGGAGCGTCGGTTGGCATTGTAAGCTCGGTCATAGCGCACTTGCATGCTCTCGATGCTGTGATTCAACAGACGAATCTGTTGACATGCGCGGCGGAACTTACGATCCAAATGATGGAAGGTAGCTAGTGCGTTGCTAGGGCAAGCCATTATTGTAAGAGACAAGAAAACACCAATAGTCGACAAAAACGATGTGAACCGTATGATGGCGAATAGTGATATGGCTTAAAACAGATACCGCCCTGCATTTATACAGCCGTGTGGCGCTCGAGTGACACGCTCCCTTCTCAACAACGAATGACATCAAACAACTGACACGCATTGAGCAGTTACTTCATGTCATACTCCCACTGTTAATTGCTTCTGTCACATCTGTCATTCATAACCCGCTGGCCTTAATTGCAATAAACACTTTTAATCGCGACATGCACTGTTCAGCCGCCAAGTGATTAACGTTATAGTGCAAGAGACATGGGCATTTGTGGTTAGCATATTCTCCAATACGTTACAGCTGACAACTTCATCTACCGACAATAATGTAAATGGAAACATGACCAGATATCTTCCACAATCTACATATTCGTGGGTTGATTTGCCAGCCACATACCGATTCAATCACATGCTCAAATTACATGGAAATACAGAAAGATTCGAAATGAACAGAGTTTCTTTCTTGTAACATACATGACCCTTGTGGCAATTATGAAGACTATTTTACCGTGATGATTATTATGGTAACAACTTTAAGGTTGACAATACTATCAAACTCTCTGAAGAAACGTTCGTATCCTGACACTAATAACACATGTAACATGCATTTTTCTACTAGATGTTTGCATTTGAGCATGGGTTGTACAGCACGAGATCAATCATCATCGCACATGATCATTATTTCAAGAAAACAAAGGCTTGAGACTAGACGTTGCATGGGTTTTACTTTCCATGAATTCAATAAAGCAAATATGACCGCGGAATCATAGGGAAGGGTGATAAATGAATAAAGTAGTGAAAATGTGACGCGAGAAGACTGCAATACTGACGCAGGAATGCTGGTGTTATTTGTTTTCTGAGATTGAAGTCATGAAACGTAAAGACCACAGGTAATCTTTTGGGAGGATGTGTAGCTCTGAGAAGAGCTGTTTTGAACAACGATTAGGCCTTCAGTACAGAGCGCCGTCATCTTCAGCATCGGAAGCGTCAGAAATGAAGCCAGCGTCAATCAAATGGGTCTGCAAATCTTCCAGTTGCTGGGCGCGTTGACTGGTGTACTCGTAGAAGACATTTCGCAGCCCTTCTAGACTGGCCAACTGCAGACGGCAAGTGTAGCGGAAGGAGCGTCGGTTGGCATTGTAAGCTCGGTCATAGCGCACTTGCATGCTCTCGATGCAGTGATTCAACAGACGAAACTGTTGACATGCGCGGCGGAACTTACGATCCAAATGATGGAAGGTAGCTAGTGCGTTGCTAGGGCAAGCCATTATTGTAAGAGACAAGAAAACACCAATAGTCGACAAAAACGATGTGAACCGTATGATGGCGAATAGTGATATGGCTTAAAACAGATACCGCCCTGCATTTATACAGCCGTGTGGCGCTCGAGTGACACGCTCCCTTCTCAACAACGAATGACATCAAACAACTGACACGCATTGAGCAGTTACTTCATGTCATACTCCCACTGTTAATTGCTTCTGTCACATCTGTCATTCATAACCCGCTGGCCTTAATTGCAATAAACACTTTTAATCGCGACATGCACTGTTCAGCCGCCAAGTGATTAACGTTATAGTGCAAGAGACATGGGCATTTGTGGTTAGCATATTCTCCAATACGTTACAGCTGACAACTTCATCTACCGACAATAATGTAAATGGAAACATGACCAGATATCTTCCACAATCTACATATTCGTGGGTTGATTTGCCAGCCACATACCGATTCAATCACATGCTCAAATTACATGGAAATACAGAAAGATTCGAAATGAACAGAGTTTCTTTCTTGTAACATACATGACCCTTGTGGCAATTATGAAGACTATTTTACCGTGATGATTATTATGGTAACAACTTTAAGGTTGACAATACTATCAAACTCTCTGAAGAAACGTTCGTATCCTGACACTAATAACACATGTAACATGCATTTTTCTACTAGATGTTTGCATTTGAGCATGGGTTGTACAGCACGAGATCAATCATCATCGCACATGATCATTATTTCAAGAAAACAAAGGCTTGAGACTAGACGTTGCATGGGTTTTACTTTCCATGAATTCAATAAAGCAAATATGACCGCGGAATCATAGGGAAGGGTGATAAATGAATAAAGTAGTGAAAATGTGACGCGAGAAGACTGCAATACTGACGCAGGAATGCTGGTGTTATTTGTTTTCTGAGATTGAAGTCATGAAACGTAAAGACCACAGGTAATCTTTTGGGAGGATGTGTAGCTCTGAGAAGAGCTGTTTTGAACAACGATTAGGCCTTCAGTACAGCGGGCCGTCATCTTCAGCATCGGAAGCGTCAGAAATGAAGCCAGCGTCAATCAAATGGGTCTGCAAATCTTCCAGTTGCTGGGCGCGTTGACTGGCGTACTCGTAGAAGACATTTCGCAGCCCTTCTAGACTGGCCAACTGCAGACGGCAAGTGTAGCGGAAGGAGCGTCGGTTGGCATTGTAAGCTCGGTCATAGCGCACTTGCATGCTCTCGATGCTGTGATTCAACAGACGAATCTGTTGACATGCGCGGCGGAACTTACGATCCAAATGATGGAAGGTAGCTAGTGCGTTGCTAGGGCAAGCCATTATTGTAAGAGACAAGAAAACACCAATAGTCGACAAAAACGATGTGAACCGTATGATGGCGAATAGTGATATGGCTTAAAACAGATACCGCCCTGCATTTATACAGCCGTGTGGCGCTCGAGTGACACGCTCCCTTCTCAACAACGAATGACATCAAACAACTGACACGCATTGAGCAGTTACTTCATGTCATACTCCCACTGTTAATTGCTTCTGTCACATCTGTCATTCATAACCCGCTGGCCTTAATTGCAATAAACACTTTTAATCGCGACATGCACTGTTCAGCCGCCAAGTGATTAACGTTATAGTGCAAGAGACATGGGCATTTGTGGTTAGCATATTCTCCAATACGTTACAGCTGACAACTTCATCTACCGACAATAATGTAAATGGAAACATGACCAGATATCTTCCACAATCTACATATTCGTGGGTTGATTTGCCAGCCACATACCGATTCAATCACATGCTCAAATTACATGGAAATACAGAAAGATTCGAAATGAACAGAGTTTCTTTCTTGTAACATACATGACCCTTGTGGCAATTATGAAGACTATTTTACCGTGATGATTATTATGGTAACAACTTTAAGGTTGACAATACTATCAAACTCTCTGAAGAAACGTTCGTATCCTGACACTAATAACACATGTAACATGCATTTTTCTACTAGATGTTTGCATTTGAGCATGGGTTGTACAGCACGAGATCAATCATCATCGCACATGATCATTATTTCAAGAAAACAAAGGCTTGAGACTAGACGTTGCATGGGTTTTACTTTCCATGAATTCAATAAAGCAAATATGACCGCGGAATCATAGGGAAGGGTGATAAATGAATAAAGTAGTGAAAATGTGACGCGAGAAGACTGCAATACTGACGCAGGAATGCTGGTGTTATTTGTTTTCTGAGATTGAAGTCATGAAACGTAAAGACCACAGGTAATCTTTTGGGAGGATGTGTAGCTCTGAGAAGAGCTGTTTTGAACAACGATTAGGCCTTCAGTACAGAGCGCCGTCATCTTCAGCATCGGAAGCGTCAGAAATGAAGCCAGCGTCAATCAAATGGGTCTGCAAATCTTCCAGTTGCTGGGCGCGTTGACTGGCGTACTCGTAGAAGACATTTCGCAGCCCTTTTAGACTGGCCAACTGCAGACGGCAAGTGTAGCGGAAGGAGCATCGGTTGGCATTGTAAGCTCGGTCATAGCGCACTTGCATGCTCTCGATGCTGTGATTCAACAGACGAATCTGTTGACATGCGCGGCGGAACTTACGATCCAAATGATGGAAGGTAGCTAGTGCGTCGCTAGGGCAAGCCATTATTGTAAGAGACAAGAAAACACCAATAGTCGACAAAAACGATGTGAACCGTATGATGGCGAATAGTGATATGGCTTAAAACAGATACCGCCCTGCATTTATACAGCCGTGTGGCGCTCGAGTGACACGCTCCCTTCTCAACAACGAATGACATCAGACAACTGACACGCATTGAGCAGTTACTTCATGTCATACTCCCACTGTTAATTGCTTCTGTCACATCTGTCATTCATAACCCGCAAGCCTTAATTGCAATAAACACTTTTAATCGCGACATGCACTGTACAGCCGCCAAGTGATTAACGTTATAGTGCAAGAGACATGGGCATTTGTGGTTAGCATATTCTCCAATACGTTACAGCTGACAACTTCATCTACCGACAATAATGTAAATGGAAACATGACCAGATATCTTCCACAATCTACATATTCGTGGGTTGATTTGCCAGCCACATACCGATTCAATCACATGCTCAAATTACATGGAAATACAGAAAGATTCGAAATGAACAGAGTTTCTTTCTTGTAACATACATGACCCTTGTGGCAATTATGAAGACTATTTTACCGTGATGATTATTATGGTAACAACTTTAAGGTTGACAATACTATCAAACCCTCTGAAGAAACGTTCGTATTCTGACACTAATAACACATGTAACATGCATTTTTCTACTAGATGTTTGCATTTGAGCATGGGTTGTACAGCACGAGATCAATCATCATCGCACATGATCATTATTTCAAGAAAACAAAGGCTTGAGACTAGACGTTGCATGGGTTTTACTTTCCATGAATTCAATAAAGCAAATATGACCGCGGAATCATAGGGAAGGGTGATAAATGAATAAAATAGTGAAAATGTGACGCGAGAAGACTGCAATACTGACGCAGGAATGCTGGTGTTATTTGTTTTCTGAGATTGAAGTCATGAAACGTAAAGACCACAGGTAATCTTTTGGGAGGATGTGTAGCTCTGAGAAGAGCTGTTTTGAACAACGATTAGGCCTTCAGTACAGCGCGCCGTCATCTTCAGCATCGGAAGCGTCAGAAATGAAGCCAGCGTCAATCAAATGGGTCTGCAAATCTTCCATTTGCTGGGCGCGTTGACTGGCGTACTCGTAGAAGACATTTCGCAGCCCTTCTAGACTGGCCAACTGCAGACGGCAAGTGTAGCGGAAGGAGCGTCGGTTGGCATTGTAAGCTCGGTCATAGCGCACTTGCATGCTCTCGATGCTGTGATTCAACAGACGAATCTGTTGACATGCGCGGCGGAACTTACGATTCAAATGATGGAAGGTAGCTAGTGCGTCGCTAGGGCAAGCCATTATTGTAAGAGACAAGAAAACACCAATAGTCGACAAAAACGATGTGAACCGTATGATGGCGAATAGTGATATGGCTTAAAACAGATACCGCCCTGCATTTATACAGCCGTGTGGCGCTCGAGTGACACGCTCCCTTCTCAACAACGAATGACATCAAACAACTGACACGCATTGAGCAGTTACTTCATGTCATACTCCCACTGTTAATTGCTTCTGTCACATCTGTCATTCATAACCCGCTGGCCTTAATTGCAATAAACACTTTTAATCGCGACATGCACTGTTCAGCCGCCAAGTGATTAACGTTATAGTGCAAGAGACATGGGCATTTGTGGTTAGCATATTCTCCAATACGTTACAGCTGACAACTTCATCTACCGACAATAATGTAAATGGAAACATGACCAGATATCTTCCACAATCTACATATTCGTGGGTTGATTTGCCAGCCACATACCGATTCAATCACATGCTCAAATTACATGGAAATACAGAAAGATTCGAAATGAACAGAGTTTCTTTCTTGTAACATACATGACCCTTGTGGCAATTATGAAGACTATTTTACCGTGATGATTATTATGGTAACAACTTTAAGGTTGACAATACTATCAAACTCTCTGACGAAACGTTCGTATCCTGACACTAATAACACATGTAACATGCATTTTTCTACTAGATGTTTGCATTTGAGCATGGGTTGTACAGCACGAGATCAATCATCATCGCACATGATCATTATTTCAAGAAAACAAAGGCTTGAGACTAGACGTTGCATGGGTTTTACTTTCCATGAATTCAATAAAGCAAATATGACCGCGGAATCATAGGGAAGGGTGATAAATGAATAAAGTAGTGAAAATGTGACGCGAGAAGACTGCAATACTGACGCAGGAATGCTGGTGTTATTTGTTTTCTGAGATTGAAGTCATGAAACGTAAAGACCACAGGTAATCTTTTGGGAGGATGTGTAGCTCTGAGAAGAGCTGTTTTGAACAACGATTAGGCCTTCAGTACAGCGCGCCGTCATCTTCAGCATCGGAATCGTCAGAAATGAAGCCAGCGTCAATCAAATGGGTCTGCAAATCTTCCAGTTGCTGGGCGCGTTGACTGGCGTACTCGTAGAAGACATTTCGCAGCCCTTCTAGACTGGCCAACTGCAGACGGCAAGTGTAGCGGAAGGAGCGTCGGTTGGCATTGTAAGCTCGGTCATAGCGCACTTGCATGCTCTCGATGCTGTGATTCAACAGACGAATCTGTTGACATGCGCGGCGGAACTTACGATCCAAATGATGGAAGGTAGCTAGTGCGTCGCTAGGGCAAGCCATTATTGTAAGAGACAAGAAAACACCAATAGTCGACAAAAACGATGTGAACCGTATGATGGCGAATAGTGATATGGCTTAAAACAGATACCGCCCTGCATTTATACAGCCGTGTGGCGCTCGAGTGACACGCTCCCTTCTCAACAACGAATGACATCAAACAACTGACACGCATTGAGCAGTTACTTCATGTCATACTCCCACTGTTAATTGCTTCTGTCACATCTGTCATTCATAACCCGCTGGCCTTAATTGCAATAAACACTTTTAATCGCGACATGCACTGTTCAGCCGCCAAGTGATTAACGTTATAGTGCAAGAGACATGGGCATTTGTGGTTAGCATATTCTCCAATACGTTACAGCTGACAACTTCATCTACCGACAATAATGTAAATGGAAACATGACCAGATATCTTCCACAATCTACATATTCGTGGGTTGATTTGCCAGCCACATACCGATTCAATCACATGCTCAAATTACATGGAAATACAGAAAGATTCGAAATGAACAGAGTTTCTTTCTTGTAACATACATGACCCTTGTGGCAATTATGAAGACTATTTTACCGTGATGATTATTATGGTAACAACTTTAAGGTTGACAATACTATCAAACTCTCTGAAGAAACGTTCGTATCCTGACACTAATAACACATGTAACATGCATTTTTCTACTAGATGTTTGCATTTGAGCATGGGTTGTACAGCACGAGATCAATCATCATCGCACATGATCATTATTTCAAGAAAACAAAGGCTTGAGACTGGACGTTGCATGGGTTTTACTTTCCATGAATTCAATAAAGCAAATATGACCGCGGAATCATAGGGAAGGGTGATAAATGAATAAAATAGTGAAAATGTGACGCGAGAAGACTGCAATACTGACGCAGAAATGCTGGTGTTATTTGTTTTCTGAGATTGAAGTCATGAAACGTAAAGACCACAGGTAATCTTTTGGGAGGATGTGTAGCTCTGAGAAGAGCTGTTTTGAACAACGATTAGGCCTTCAGTACAGCGCGCCGTCATCTTCAGCATCGGAAGCGTCAGAAATGAAGCCAGCGTCAATCAAATGGGTCTGCAAATCTTCCAGTTGCTGGGCGCGTTGACTGGCGTACTCGTAGAAGACATTTCGCAGCCCTTCTAGACTGGCCAACTGCAGACGGCAAGTGTAGCGGAAGGAGCGTCGGTTGGCATTGTAAGCTCGGTCATAGCGCACTTGCATGCTCTCGATGCTGTGATTCAACAGACGAATCTGTTGACATGCGCGGCGGAACTTACGATCCAAATGATGGCAGGTAGCTAGTGCGTCGCTAGGGCAAGCCATTATTGTAAGAGACAAGAAAACACCAATAGTCGACAAAAACGATGTGAACCGTATGATGGCGAATAGTGATATGGCTTAAAACAGATCCCGCCCTGCATTTATACAGCCGTGTGGCGCTCGAGTGACACGCTCCCTTCTCAACAACGAATGACATCAGACAACTGACCCGCATTGAGCAGTTACTTCATGTCATACTCCCACTGTTAATTGCTTCTGTCACATCTGTCATTCATAACCCGCTGGCCTTAATTGCA
Organism: Arenicola marina; assembly: GCA_964019135.1. NCBI lineage: Eukaryota > Metazoa > Annelida > Polychaeta > Arenicolidae > Arenicola > Arenicola marina. Next base: position 4,024,064 of record OZ025254.1, on the reverse strand, counting down.
ATAAACACTTTTAATCGCGACATGCACTGTTCAGCCGCCAAGTGATTAACGTTATAGTGCAAGAGACATGGGCATTTGTGGTTAGCATATTCTCCAATACGTTACAGCTGACAACTTCATCTACCGACAATAATGTAGATGGAAACATGACCAGATATCTTCCACAATCTACATATTCGTGGGTTGATTTGCCAGCCACATACCGATTCAATCACATGCTCAAATTACATGGAAATACAGAAAGATTCGAAATGAACAGAGTTTCTTTCTTGTAACATACATGACCCTTGTGGCAATTATGAAGACTATTTTACCGTGATGATTATTATGGTAACAACTTTAAGGTTGACAATACTATCAAACTCTCTGAAGAAACGTTCGTATCCTGACACTAATAACACATGTAACATGCATTTTTCTACTAGATGTTTGCATTTGAGCATGGGTTGTACAGCACGAGATCAATCATCATCGCACATGATCATTATTTCCAGAAAACAAAGGCTTGAGACTAGACGTTGCATGGGTTTTACTTTCCATGAATTCGCTAAAGCAAATATGACCGCGGAATCATAGGGAAGGGTGATAAATGAATAAAATAGTGAAAATGTGACGCGAGAAGACTGCAATACTGACGCAGGAATGCTGGTGTTATTTGTTTTCTGAGATTGAAGTCATGAAACGTAAAGACCACAGGTAATCTTTTGGGAGGATGTGTAGCTCTGAGAAGAGCTGTTTTGAACAACGATTAGGCCTTCAGTACAGCGCGCCGTCATCTTCAGCATCGGAAGCGTCAGAAATGAAGCCAGCGTCAATCAAATGGGTCTGCAAATCTTCCAGTTGCTGGGCGCGTTGACTGGCGTACTCGTAGAAGACATTTCGCAGCCCTTCTAGACTGGCCAACTGCAGACGGCAAGTGTAGCGGAAGGAGCGTCGGTTGGCATTGTAAGCTCGGTCATAGCGCACTTGCATGCTCTCGATGCAGTGATTCAACAGACGAAACTGTTGACATGCGCGGCGGAACTTACGATCCAAATGATGGAAGGTAGCTAGTGCGTCGCTAGGGCAAGCCATTATTGTAAGAGACAAGAAAACACCAATAGTCGACAAAAACGATGTGAACCGTATGATGGCGAATAGTGATATGGCTTAAAACAGATACCGCCCTGCATTTATACAGCCGTGTGGCGCTCGAGTGACACGCTCCCTTCTCAACAACGAATGACATCAAACAACTGACACGCATTGAGCAGTTACTTCATGTCATACTCCCACTGTTAATTGCTTCTGTCACATCTGTCATTCATAACCCGCTGGCCTTAATTGCAATAAACACTTTTAATCGCGACATGCACTGTTCAACCGCCAAGTGATTAACGTTATAGTGCAAGAGACATGGGCATTTGTGGTTAGCATATTCTCCAATACGTTACAGCTGACAACTTCATCTACCGACAATAATGTAAATGGAAACATGACCAGATATCTTCCACAATCTACATATTCGTGGGTTGATTTGCCAGCCACATACCGATTCAATCACATGCTCAAATTACATGGAAATACAGAAAGATTCGAAATGAACAGAGTTTCTTTCTTGTAACATACATGACCCTTGTGGCAATTATGAAGACTATTTTACCGTGATGATTATTATGGTAACAACTTTAAGGTTGACAATACTATCAAACTCTCTGACGAAACGTTCGTATCCTGACACTAATAACACATGTAACATGCATTTTTCTACTAGATGTTTGCATTTGAGCATGGGTTGTACAGCACGAGATCAATCATCATCGCACATGATCATTATTTCAAGAAAACAAAGGCTTGAGACTAGACGTTGCATGGGTTTTACTTTCCATGAATTCACTAAAGCAAATATGACCGCGGAATCATAGGGAAGGGTGATAAATGAATAAAATAGTGAAAATGTGACGCGAGAAGACTGCAATACTGACGCAGGAATGCTGGTGTTATTTGTTTTCTGAGATTGAAGTCATGAAACGTAAAGACCACAGGTAATCTTTTGGGAGGATGTGTAGCTCTGAGAAGAGCTGTTTTGAACAACGATTAGGCCTTCAGTACAGCGCGCCGTCATCTTCAGCATCGGAAGCGTCAGAAATGAAGCCAGCGTCAATCAAATGGGTCTGCAAATCTTCCAGTTGCTGGGCGCGTTGACTGGCGTACTCGTAGAAGACATTTCGCAGCCCTTCTAGACTGGCCAACTGCAGACGGCAAGTGTAGCGGAAGGAGCGTCGGTTGGCATTGTAAGCTCGGTCATAGCGCACTTGCATGCTCTCGATGCAGTGATTCAACAGACGAAACTGTTGACATGCGCGGCGGAACTTACGATCCAAATGATGGAAGGTAGCTAGTGCGTCGCTAGGGCAAGCCATTATTGTAAGAGACAAGAAAACACCAATAGTCGACAAAAACGATGTGAACCGTATGATGGCGAATAGTGATATGGCTTAAAACAGATACCGCCCTGCATTTATACAGCTGTGTGGCGCTCGAGTGACACGCTCCCTTCTCAACAACGAATGACATCAAACAACTGACACGCATTGAGCAGTTACTTCATGTCATACTCCCACTGTTAATTGCTTCTGTCACATCTGTCATTCATAACCCGCTGGCCTTAATTGCAATAAACACTTTTAATCGCGACATGCACTGTTCAGCCGCCAAGTGATTAACGTTATAGTGCAAGAGACATGGGCATTTGTGGTTAGCATATTCTCCAATACGTTACAGCTGACAACTTCATCTACCGACAATAATGTAAATGGAAACATGACCAGATATCTTCCACAATCTACATATTCGTGGGTTGATTTGCCAGCCACATACCGATTCAATCACATGCTCAAATTACATGGAAATACAGAAAGATTCGAAATGAACAGAGTTTCTTTCTTGTAACATACATGACCCTTGTGGCAATTATGAAGACTATTTTACCGTGATGATTATTATGGTAACAACTTTAAGGTTGACAATACTATCAAACTCTCTGAAGAAACGTTCGTATCCTGACACTATAACACATGTAACATGCATTTTTCTATTAGATGTTTGCATTTGAGCATGGGTTGTACAGCACGAGATCAATCATCATCGCACATGATCATTATTTCAAGAAAACAAAGGCTTGAGACTAGACGTTGCATGGGTTTTACTTTCCATGAATTCAATAAAGCAAATATGACCGCGGAATCATAGGGAAGGGTGATAAATTAATAAAATAGTGAAAATGTGACGCGAGAAGACTGCAATACTGACGCAGGAATGCTGGTGTTATTTGTTTTCTGAGATTGAAGTCATGAAACGTAAAGACCACAGGTAATATTTTGGGAGGATGTGTAGCTCTGAGAAGAGCTGTTTTGAACAACGATTAGGCCTTCAGTACAGCGCGCCGTCATCTTCAGCATCGAAAGCGTCAGAAATGAAGCCAGCGTCAATCAAATGGGTCTGCAAATCTTCCAGTTGCTGGGCGCGTTGACTGGCGTACTCGTAGAAGACATTTCGCAGCCCTTCTAGACTGGCCAACTGCAGACGGCAAGTGTAGCGGAAGGAGCGTCGGTTGGCATTGTAAGCTCGGTCATAGCGCACTTGCATGCTCTCGATGCTGTGATTCAACAGACGAATCTGTTGACATGCGCGGCGGAACTTACGATCCAAATGATGGAAGGTAGCTAGTGCGTCGCTAGGGCAAGCCATTATTGTAAGAGACAAGAAAACACCAATAGTCGACAAAAACGATGTGAACCGTATGATGGCGAATAGTGATATGGCTTAAAACAGATACCGCCCTGCATTTATACAGCCGTGTGGCGCTCGAGTGACACGCTCCCTTCTCAACAACGAATGACATCAAACAACTGACACGCATTGAGCAGTTACTTCATGTCATACTCCCACTGTTAATTGCTTCTGTCACATCTGTCATTCATAACCCGCTGGCCTTAATTGCAATAAACACTTTTAATCGCGACATGCACTGTTCAGCCGCCAAGTGATTAACGTTATAGTGCAAGAGACATGGGCAATTGTGGTTAGCATATTCTGCAATACGTTACAGCTGACAACTTCATCTACCGACAATAATGTAAATGGAAACATGACCAGATATCTTCCACAATCTACATATTCGTGGGTTGATTTGCCAGCCACATACCGATTCAATCACATGCTCAAATTACATGGAAATACAGAAAGATTCGAAATGAACAGAGTTTCTTTCTTGTAACATACATGACCCTTGTGGCAATTATGAAGACTATTTTACCGTGATGATTATTATGGTAACAACTTTAAGGTTGACAATACTATCAAACTCTCTGAAGAAACGTTCGTATCCTGACACTAATAACACATGTAACATGCATTTTTCTACTAGATGTTTGCATTTGAGCATGGGTTGTACAGCACGAGATCAATCATCATCGCACATGATCATTATTTCAAGAAAACAAAGGCTTGAGACTAGACTTTGCATGGGTTTCACTTTCCATGAATTCAATAAAGCAAATATGACCGCGGAATCATAGGGAAGGGTGATAAATGAATAAAATAGTGAAAATGTGACGCGAGAAGACTGCAATACTGACGCAGGAATGCTGGTGTTATTTGTTTTCTGAGATTGAAGTCATGAAACGTAAAGACCAAAGGTAATCTTTTGGGAGGATGTGTAGCTCTGAGAAGAGCTGTTTTGAACAACGATTAGGCCTTCAGTACAGCGCGCCGTCATCTTCAGCATCGGAAGCGTCAGAAATGAAGCCAGCGTCAATCAAATGGGTCTGCAAATCTTCCAGTTGCTGGTCGCGTTGACTGGCGTACCCGTAGAAGACATTTCGCAGCCCTTCTAGACTGGCCAACTGCAGACGGCAAGTGTAGCGGAAGGAGCGTCGGTTGGCATTGTAAGCTCGGTCATAGCGCACTTGCATGCTCTCGATGCTGTGATTCAACAGACGAATCTGTTGACATGCGCGGCGGAACTTACGATCCAAATGATGGAAGGTAGCTAGTGCGTCGCTAGGGCAAGCCATTATTGTAAGAGACAAGAAAACACCAATAGTCGACAAAAACGATGTGAACCGTATGATGGCGATTAGTGATATGGCTTAAAACAGATACCGCCCTGCATTTATACAGCCGTGTGGCGCTCGAGTGACACGCTCCCTTCTCAACAACGAATGACATCAAACAACTGACACGCATTGAGCAGTTACTTCATGTCATACTCCCACTGTTAATTGCTTCTGTCACATCTGTCATTCATAACCCGCTGGCCTTAATTGCAATAAACACTTTTAATCGCGACATGCACTGTTCAGCCGCCAAGTGATTAACGTTATAGTGCAAGAGACATGGGCAATTGTGGTTAGCATATTCTGCAATACGTTACAGCTGACAACTTCATCTACCGACAATAATGTAAATGGAAACATGACCAGATATCTTCCACAATCTACATATTCGTGGGTTGATTTGCCAGCCACATACCGATTCAATCACATGCTCAAATTACATGGAAATACAGAAAGATTCGAAATGAACAGAGTTTCTTTCTTGTAACATACATGACCCTTGTGGCAATTATGAAGACTATTTTACCGTGATGATTATTATGGTAACAACTTTAAGGTTGACAATACTATCAAACTCTCTGACGAAACGTTCGTATCCTGACACTAATAACACATGTAACATGCATTTTTCTACTAGATGTTTGCATTTGAGCATGGGTTGTACAGCACGAGATCAATCATCATCGCACATGATCATTATTTCAAGAAAACAAAGGCTTGAGACTAGACGTTGCATGGGTTTTACTTTCCATGAATTCACTAAAGCAAATATGACCGCGGAATCATAGGGAAGAGTGATAAATGAATAAAATAGTGAAAATGTGACGCGAGAAGACTGCAATACTGACGCAGGAATGCTGGTGTTATTTGTTTTCTGAGATTGAAGTCATGAAACGTAAAGATCACAGGTAATCTTTTGGGAGGATGTGTAGCTCTGAGAAGAGCTGTTTTGAACAACGATTAGGCCTTCAGTACAGCGCGCCGTCATCTTCAGCATCGAAAGCGTCAGAAATGAAGCCAGCGTCAATCAAATGGGTCTGCAAATCTTCCAGTTGCTGGGCGCGTTGACTGGCGTACTCGTAGAAGACATTTCGCAGCCCTTCTAGACTGGCCAACTGCAGACGGCAAGTGTAGCGGAAGGAGCGTCGGTTGGCATTGTAAGCTCGGTCATAGCGCACTTGCATGCTCTCGATGCTGTGATTCAACAGACGAATCTGTTGACATGCGCGGCGGAACTTACGATCCAAATGATGGAAGGTAGCTAGTGCGTCGCTAGGGCAAGCCATTATTGTAAGAGACAAGAAAACACCAATAGTCGACAAAAACGATGTGAACCGTATGATGGCGAATAGTGATATGGCTTAAAACAGATACCGCCCTGCATTTATACAGCCGTGTGGCGCTCGAGTGACACGCTCCCTTCTCAACAACGAATGACATCAAACAACTGACACGCATTGAGCAGTTACTTCATGTCATACTCCCACTGTTAATTGCTTCTGTCACATCTGTCATTCATAACCCGCTGGCCTTAATTGCAATAAACACTTTTAATCGCGACATGCACTGTTCAGCCGCCAAGTGATTAACGTTATAGTGCAAGAGACATGGGCAATTGTGGTTAGCATATTCTGCAATACGTTACAGCTGACAACTTCATCTACCGACAATAATGTAAATGGAAACATGACCAGATATCTTCCACAATCTACATATTCGTGGGTTGATTTGCCAGCCACATACCGATTCAATCACATGCTCAAATTACATGGAAATACAGAAAGATTCGAAATGAACAGAGTTTCTTTCTTGTAACATACATGACCCTTGTGGCAATTATGAAGACTATTTTACCGTGATGATTATTATGGTAACAACTTTAAGGTTGACAATACTATCAAACTCTCTGACGAAACGTTCGTATCCTGACACTAATAACACATGTAACATGCATTTTTCTACTAGATGTTTGCATTTGAGCATGGGTTGTACAGCACGAGATCAATCATCATCGCACATGATCATTATTTCAAGAAAACAAAGGCTTGAGACTAGACGTTGCATGGGTTTTACTTTCCATGAATTCAATAAAGCAAATATGACCGCGGAATCATAAGGAAGGGTGATAAATGAATAAAATAGTGAAAATGTGACGCGAGAAGACTGCAATACTGACGCAGGAATGCTGGTGTTATTTGTTTTCTGAGATTGAAGTCATGAAACGTAAAGACCACAGGTAATCTTTTGGGAGGATGTGTAGCTCTGAGAAGAGCTGTTTTGAACAACGATTAGGCCTTCAGTACAGAGCGCCGTCATCTTCAGCATCGGAAGCGTCAGAAATGAAGCCAGCGTCAATCAAATGGGTCTGCAAATCTTCCAGTTGCTGGGCGCGTTGACTGGCGTACTCGTAGAAGACATTTCGCAGCCCTTTTAGACTGGCCAACTGCAGACGGCAAGTGTAGCGGAAGGAGCGTCGGTTGGCATTGTAAGCTCGGTCATAGCGCACTTGCATGCTCTCGATGCTGTGATTCAACAGACGAATCTGTTGACATGCGCGGCGGAACTTACGATCCAAATGATGGAAGGTAGCTAGTGCGTCGCTAGGGCAAGCCATTATTGTAAGAGACAAGAAAACACCAATAGTCGACAAAAACGATGTGAACCGTCTGATGGCGAATAGTGATATGGCTTAAAACAGGTACCGCCATGCATTTATACAGCCGTGTGGCGCTCGAGTGACACGCTCCCTTCTCAACAACGAATGACATCAGACAACTGACACGCATTGAGCAGTTACTTCATGTCATACTCCCACTGTTAATTGCTTCTGTCACATCTGTCATTCATAACCCGCTGGCCTTAATTGCAATAAACACTTTTAATCGCGACATGCACTGTTCAGCCGCCAAGTGATTAACGTTATAGTGCAAGAGACATGGGCATTTGTGGTTAGCATATTCTCCAATACGTTACAGCTGACAACTTCATCTACCGACAATAATGTAGATGGAAACATGACCAGATATCTTCCACAATCTACATATTCGTGGGTTGATTTGCCAGCCACATACCGATTCAATCACATGCTCAAATTACATGGAAATACAGAAAGATTCGAAATGAACAGAGTTTCTTTCTTGTAACATACATGACCCTTGTGGCAATTATGAAAACTATTTTACCGTGATGATTATTATGGTAACAACTTTAAGGTTGACAATACTATCAAACTCTCTGAAGAAACGTTCGTATCCTGACACTAATAACACATGTAACATGCATTTTTCTACTAGATGTTTGCATTTGAGCATGGGTTGTACAGCACGAGATCAATCATCATCGCACATGATCATTATTTCAAGAAAACAAAGGCTTGAGACTAGACGTTGCATGGGTTTTACTTTCCATGAATTCACTAAAGCAAATATGGCCGCGGAATCATAGGGAAGGGTGATAAATGAATAAAATAGTGAAAATGTGACGCGAGAAGACTGCAATACTGACGCAGGAATGCTGGTGTTATTTGTTTTCTGAGATTGAAGTCATGAAACGTAAAGACCACAGGTAATCTTTTGGGAGGATGTGTAGCTCTGAGAAGAGCTGTTTTGAACAACGATTAGGCCTTCAGTACAGCGCGCCGTCATCTTCAGCATCGGAAGCGTCAGAAATGAAGCCAGCGTCAATCAAATGGGTCTGCAAATCTTCCAGTTGCTGGGCGCGTTGACTGGCGTACTCGTAGAAGACATTTCGCAGCCCTTCTAGACTGGCCAACTGCAGACGGCAAGTGTAGCGGAAGGAGCGTCGGTTGGCATTGTAAGCTCGGTCATAGCGCACTTGCATGCTCTCGATGCAGTGATTCAACAGACGAAACTGTTGACATGCGCGGCGGAACTTACGATCCAAATGATGGAAGGTAGCTAGTGCGTCGCTAGGGCAAGCCATTATTGTAAGAGACAAGAAAACACCAATAGTCGACAAAAACGATGTGAACCGTATGATGGCGAATAGTGATATGGCTTAAAACAGATACCGCCCTGCATTTATACAGCTGTGTGGCGCTCGAGTGACACGCTCCCTTCTCAACAACGAATGACATCAAACAACTGACACGCATTGAGCAGTTACTTCATGTCATACTCCCACTGTTAATTGCTTCTGTCACATCTGTCATTCATAACCCGCTGGCCTTAATTGCAATAAACACTTTTAATCGCGACATGCACTGTTCAGCCGCCAAGTGATTAACGTTATAGTGCAAGAGACATGGGCATTTGTGGTTAGCATATTCTCCAATACGTTACAGCTGACAACTTCATCTACCGACAATAATGTAAATGGAAACATGACCAGATATCTTCCACAATCTACATATTCGTGGGTTGATTTGCCAGCCACATACCGATTCAATCACATGCTCAAATTACATGGAAATACAGAAAGATTCGAAATGAACAGAGTTTCTTTCTTGTAACATACATGACCCTTGTGGCAATTATGAAGACTATTTTACCGTGATGATTATTATGGTAACAGCTTTAAGGTTGACAATACTATCAAACTCTCTGAAGAAACGTTCGTATCCTGACACTAATAACACATGTAACATGTATTTTTCTACTAGATGTTTGCATTTGAGCATGGGTTGTACAGCACGAGATCAATCATCATCGCACATGATCATTATTTCAAGAAAACAAAGGCTTGAGACTAGACGTTGCATGGGTTTTACTTTCCATGAATTCAATAAAGCAAATATGACCGCGGAATCATAGGGAAGGGTGATAAATGAATAAAATAGTGAAAATGTGACGCGAGAAGACTGCAATACTGACGCAGGAATGCTGGTGTTATTTGTTTTCTGAGATTGAAGTCATGAAACGTAAAGACCACAGGTAATATTTTGGGAGGATGTGTAGCTCTGAGAAGAGCTGTTTTGAACAACGATTAGGCCTTCAGTACAGCGCGCCGTCATCTTCAGCATCGGAAGCGTCAGAAATGAAGCCAGCGTCAATCAAATGGGTCTGCAAATCTTCCAGTTGCTGGTCGCGTTGACTGGCGTACCCGTAGAAGACATTTCGCAGCCCTTCTAGACTGGCCAACTGCAGACGGCAAGTGTAGCGGAAGGAGCGTCGGTTGGCATTGTAAGCTCGGTCATAGCGCACTTGCATGCTCTCGATGCAGTGATTCAACAGACGAAACTGTTGACATGCGCGGCGGAACTTACGATCCAAATGATGGAAGGTAGCTAGTGCGTCGCTAGGGCAAGCCATTATTGTAAGAGACAAGAAAACACCAATAGTCGACAAAAACGATGTGAACCGTATGATGGCGAATAGTGATATGGCTTAAAACAGATACCGCCCTGCATTTATACAGCTGTGTGGCGCTCGAGTGACACGCTCCCTTCTCAACAACGAATGACATCAAACAACTGACACGCATTGAGCAGTTACTTCATGTCATACTCCCACTGTTAATTGCTTCTGTCACATCTGTCATTCATAACCCGCTGGCCTTAATTGCAATAAACACTTTTAATCGCGACATGCACTGTTCAGCCGCCAAGTGATTAACGTTATAGTGCAAGAGACATGGGCATTTGTGGTTAGCATATTCTCCAATACGTTACAGCTGACAACTTCATCTACCGACAATAATGTAGATGGAAACATGACCAGATATCTTCCACAATCTACATATTCGTGGGTTGATTTGCCAGCCACATACCGATTCAATCACATGCTCAAATTACATGGAAATACAGAAAGATTCGAAATGAACAGAGTTTCTTTCTTGTAACATACATGACCCTTGTGGCAATTATGAAGACTATTTTACCGTGATGATTATTATGGTAACAACTTTAAGGTTGACAATACTATCAAACTCTCTGAAGAAACGTTCGTATCCTGACACTAATAACACATGTAACATGTATTTTTCTACTAGATGTTTGCATTTGAGCATGGGTTGTACAGCACGAGATCAATCATCATCGCACATGATCATTATTTCAAGAAAACAAAGGCTTGAGACTAGACGTTGCATGGGTTTTACTTTCCATGAATTCAATAAAGCAAATATGACCGCGGAATCATAGGGAAGGGTGATTAATGAATAAAATAGTAAAAATGTGACGCGAGAAGACTGCAATACTGACGCAGGAATGCTGGTGTTATTTGTTTTCTGAGATTGAAGTCATGAAACGTAAAGACCACAGGTAATATTTTGGGAGGATGTGTAGCTCTGAGAAGAGCTGTTTTGAACAACGATTAGGCCTTCAGTACAGCGCGCCGTCATCTTCAGCATCGGAAGCGTCAGAAATGAAGCCAGCGTCAATCAAATGGGTCTGCAAATCTTCCAGTTGCTGGTCGCGTTGACTGGCGTACTCGTAGAAGACATTTCGCAGCCCTTCTAGACTGGCCAACTGCAGACGGCAAGTGTAGCGGAAGGAGCGTCGGTTGGCATTGTAAGCTCGGTCATAGCGCACTTGCATGCTCTCGATGCAGTGATTCAACAGACGAAACTGTTGACATGCGCGGCGGAACTTACGATCCAAATGATGGAAGGTAGCTAGTGCGTCGCTAGGGCAAGCCATTATTGTAAGAGACAAGAAAACACCAATAGTCGACAAAAACGATGTGAACCGTATGATGGCGAATAGTGATATGGCTTAAAACAGATACCGCCCTGCATTTATACAGCTGTGTGGCGCTCGAGTGACACGCTCCCTTCTCAACAACGAATGACATCAAACAACTGACACGCATTGAGCAGTTACTTCATGTCATACTCCCACTGTTAATTGCTTCTGTCACATCTGTCATTCATAACCCGCTGGCCTTAATTGCAATAAACACTTTTAATCGCGACATGCACTGTTCAGCCGCCAAGTGATTAACGTTATAGTGCAAGAGACATGGGCAATTGTGGTTAGCATATTCTGCAATACGTTACAGCTGACAACTTCATCTACCGACAATAATGTAAATGGAAACATGACCAGATATCTTCCACAATCTACATATTCGTGGGTTGATTTGCCAGCCACATACCGATTCAATCACATGCTCAAATTACATGGAAATACAGAAAGATTCGAAATGAACAGAGTTTCTTTCTTGTAACATACATGACCCTTGTGGCAATTATGAAGACTATTTTACCGTGATGATTATTATGGTAACAACTTTAAGGTTGACAATACTATCAAACTCTCTGAAGAAACGTTCGTATCCTGACACTAATAACACATGTAACATGCATTTTTCTACTAGATGTTTGCATTTGAGCATGGGTTGTACAGCACGAGATCAATCATCATCGCACATGATCATTATTTCAAGAAAACAAAGGCTTGAGACTAGACTTTGCATGGGTTTCACTTTCCATGAATTCAATAAAGCAAATATGACCGCGGAATCATAGGGAAGGGTGATAAATGAATAAAATAGTGAAAATGTGACGCGAGAAGACTGCAATACTGACGCAGGAATGCTGGTGTTATTTGTTTTCTGAGATTGAAGTCATGAAACGTAAAGACCAAAGGTAATCTTTTGGGAGGATGTGTAGCTCTGAGAAGAGCTGTTTTGAACAACGATTAGGCCTTCAGTACAGCGCGCCGTCATCTTCAGCATCGGAAGCGTCAGAAATGAAGCCAGCGTCAATCAAATGGGTCTGCAAATCTTCCAGTTGCTGGTCGCGTTGACTGGCGTACCCGTAGAAGACATTTCGCAGCCCTTCTAGACTGGCCAACTGCAGACGGCAAGTGTAGCGGAAGGAGCGTCGGTTGGCATTGTAAGCTCGGTCATAGCGCACTTGCATGCTCTCGATGCTGTGATTCAACAGACGAATCTGTTGACATGCGCGGCGGAACTTACGATCCAAATGATGGAAGGTAGCTAGTGCGTCGCTAGGGCAAGCCATTATTGTAAGAGACAAGAAAACACCAATAGTCGACAAAAACGATGTGAACCGTATGATGGCGATTAGTGATATGGCTTAAAACAGATACCGCCCTGCATTTATACAGCCGTGTGGCGCTCGAGTGACACGCTCCCTTCTCAACAACGAATGACATCAAACAACTGACACGCATTGAGCAGTTACTTCATGTCATACTCCCACTGTTAATTGCTTCTGTCACATCTGTCATTCATAACCCGCTGGCCTTAATTGCAATAAACACTTTTAATCGCGACATGCACTGTTCAGCCGCCAAGTGATTAACGTTATAGTGCAAGAGACATGGGCAATTGTGGTTAGCATATTCTGCAATACGTTACAGCTGACAACTTCATCTACCGACAATAATGTAAATGGAAACATGACCAGATATCTTCCACAATCTACATATTCGTGGGTTGATTTGCCAGCCACATACCGATTCAATCACATGCTCAAATTACATGGAAATACAGAAAGATTCGAAATGAACAGAGTTTCTTTCTTGTAACATACATGACCCTTGTGGCAATTATGAAGACTATTTTACCGTGATGATTATTATGGTAACAACTTTAAGGTTGACAATACTATCAAACTCTCTGACGAAACGTTCGTATCCTGACACTAATAACACATGTAACATGCATTTTTCTACTAGATGTTTGCATTTGAGCATGGGTTGTACAGCACGAGATCAATCATCATCGCACATGATCATTATTTCAAGAAAACAAAGGCTTGAGACTAGACGTTGCATGGGTTTTACTTTCCATGAATTCACTAAAGCAAATATGACCGCGGAATCATAGGGAAGAGTGATAAATGAATAAAATAGTGAAAATGTGACGCGAGAAGACTGCAATACTGACGCAGGAATGCTGGTGTTATTTGTTTTCTGAGATTGAAGTCATGAAACGTAAAGATCACAGGTAATCTTTTGGGAGGATGTGTAGCTCTGAGAAGAGCTGTTTTGAACAACGATTAGGCCTTCAGTACAGCGCGCCGTCATCTTCAGCATCGAAAGCGTCAGAAATGAAGCCAGCGTCAATCAAATGGGTCTGCAAATCTTCCAGTTGCTGGGCGCGTTGACTGGCGTACTCGTAGAAGACATTTCGCAGCCCTTCTAGACTGGCCAACTGCAGACGGCAAGTGTAGCGGAAGGAGCGTCGGTTGGCATTGTAAGCTCGGTCATAGCGCACTTGCATGCTCTCGATGCTGTGATTCAACAGACGAATCTGTTGACATGCGCGGCGGAACTTACGATCCAAATGATGGAAGGTAGCTAGTGCGTCGCTAGGGCAAGCCATTATTGTAAGAGACAAGAAAACACCAATAGTCGACAAAAACGATGTGAACCGTATGATGGCGAATAGTGATATGGCTTAAAACAGATACCGCCCTGCATTTATACAGCCGTGTGGCGCTCGAGTGACACGCTCCCTTCTCAACAACGAATGACATCAAACAACTGACACGCATTGAGCAGTTACTTCATGTCATACTCCCACTGTTAATTGCTTCTGTCACATCTGTCATTCATAACCCGCTGGCCTTAATTGCAATAAACACTTTTAATCGCGACATGCACTGTTCAGCCGCCAAGTGATTAACGTTATAGTGCAAGAGACATGGGCAATTGTGGTTAGCATATTCTGCAATACGTTACAGCTGACAACTTCATCTACCGACAATAATGTAAATGGAAACATGACCAGATATCTTCCACAATCTACATATTCGTGGGTTGATTTGCCAGCCACATACCGATTCAATCACATGCTCAAATTACATGGAAATACAGAAAGATTCGAAATGAACAGAGTTTCTTTCTTGTAACATACATGACCCTTGTGGCAATTATGAAGACTATTTTACCGTGATGATTATTATGGTAACAACTTTAAGGTTGACAATACTATCAAACTCTCTGACGAAACGTTCGTATCCTGACACTAATAACACATGTAACATGCATTTTTCTACTAGATGTTTGCATTTGAGCATGGGTTGTACAGCACGAGATCAATCATCATCGCACATGATCATTATTTCAAGAAAACAAAGGCTTGAGACTAGACGTTGCATGGGTTTTACTTTCCATGAATTCAATAAAGCAAATATGACCGCGGAATCATAAGGAAGGGTGATAAATGAATAAAATAGTGAAAATGTGACGCGAGAAGACTGCAATACTGACGCAGGAATGCTGGTGTTATTTGTTTTCTGAGATTGAAGTCATGAAACGTAAAGACCACAGGTAATCTTTTGGGAGGATGTGTAGCTCTGAGAAGAGCTGTTTTGAACAACGATTAGGCCTTCAGTACAGAGCGCCGTCATCTTCAGCATCGGAAGCGTCAGAAATGAAGCCAGCGTCAATCAAATGGGTCTGCAAATCTTCCAGTTGCTGGGCGCGTTGACTGGCGTACTCGTAGAAGACATTTCGCAGCCCTTTTAGACTGGCCAACTGCAGACGGCAAGTGTAGCGGAAGGAGCGTCGGTTGGCATTGTAAGCTCGGTCATAGCGCACTTGCATGCTCTCGATGCTGTGATTCAACAGACGAATCTGTTGACATGCGCGGCGGAACTTACGATCCAAATGATGGAAGGTAGCTAGTGCGTCGCTAGGGCAAGCCATTATTGTAAGAGACAAGAAAACACCAATAGTCGACAAAAACGATGTGAACCGTCTGATGGCGAATAGTGATATGGCTTAAAACAGGTACCGCCATGCATTTATACAGCCGTGTGGCGCTCGAGTGACACGCTCCCTTCTCAACAACGAATGACATCAGACAACTGACACGCATTGAGCAGTTACTTCATGTCATACTCCCACTGTTAATTGCTTCTGTCACATCTGTCATTCATAACCCGCTGGCCTTAATTGCAATAAACACTTTTAATCGCGACATGCACTGTTCAGCCGCCAAGTGATTAACGTTATAGTGCAAGAGACATGGGCATTTGTGGTTAGCATATTCTCCAATACGTTACAGCTGACAACTTCATCTACCGACAATAATGTAGATGGAAACATGACCAGATATCTTCCACAATCTACATATTCGTGGGTTGATTTGCCAGCCACATACCGATTCAATCACATGCTCAAATTACATGGAAATACAGAAAGATTCGAAATGAACAGAGTTTCTTTCTTGTAACATACATGACCCTTGTGGCAATTATGAAAACTATTTTACCGTGATGATTATTATGGTAACAACTTTAAGGTTGACAATACTATCAAACTCTCTGAAGAAACGTTCGTATCCTGACACTAATAACACATGTAACATGCATTTTTCTACTAGATGTTTGCATTTGAGCATGGGTTGTACAGCACGAGATCAATCATCATCGCACATGATCATTATTTCAAGAAAACAAAGGCTTGAGACTAGACGTTGCATGGGTTTTACTTTCCATGAATTCACTAAAGCAAATATGGCCGCGGAATCATAGGGAAGGGTGATAAATGAATAAAATAGTGAAAATGTGACGCGAGAAGACTGCAATACTGACGCAGGAATGCTGGTGTTATTTGTTTTCTGAGATTGAAGTCATGAAACGTAAAGACCACAGGTAATCTTTTGGGAGGATGTGTAGCTCTGAGAAGAGCTGTTTTGAACAACGATTAGGCCTTCAGTACAGCGCGCCGTCATCTTCAGCATCGGAAGCGTCAGAAATGAAGCCAGCGTCAATCAAATGGGTCTGCAAATCTTCCAGTTGCTGGGCGCGTTGACTGGCGTACTCGTAGAAGACATTTCGCAGCCCTTCTAGACTGGCCAACTGCAGACGGCAAGTGTAGCGGAAGGAGCGTCGGTTGGCATTGTAAGCTCGGTCATAGCGCACTTGCATGCTCTCGATGCAGTGATTCAACAGACGAAACTGTTGACATGCGCGGCGGAACTTACGATCCAAATGATGGAAGGTAGCTAGTGCGTCGCTAGGGCAAGCCATTATTGTAAGAGACAAGAAAACACCAATAGTCGACAAAAACGATGTGAACCGTATGATGGCGAATAGTGATATGGCTTAAAACAGATACCGCCCTGCATTTATACAGCTGTGTGGCGCTCGAGTGACACGCTCCCTTCTCAACAACGAATGACATCAAACAACTGACACGCATTGAGCAGTTACTTCATGTCATACTCCCACTGTTAATTGCTTCTGTCACATCTGTCATTCATAACCCGCTGGCCTTAATTGCAATAAACACTTTTAATCGCGACATGCACTGTTCAGCCGCCAAGTGATTAACGTTATAGTGCAAGAGACATGGGCATTTGTGGTTAGCATATTCTCCAATACGTTACAGCTGACAACTTCATCTACCGACAATAATGTAAATGGAAACATGACCAGATATCTTCCACAATCTACATATTCGTGGGTTGATTTGCCAGCCACATACCGATTCAATCACATGCTCAAATTACATGGAAATACAGAAAGATTCGAAATGAACAGAGTTTCTTTCTTGTAACATACATGACCCTTGTGGCAATTATGAAGACTATTTTACCGTGATGATTATTATGGTAACAGCTTTAAGGTTGACAATACTATCAAACTCTCTGAAGAAACGTTCGTATCCTGACACTAATAACACATGTAACATGTATTTTTCTACTAGATGTTTGCATTTGAGCATGGGTTGTACAGCACGAGATCAATCATCATCGCACATGATCATTATTTCAAGAAAACAAAGGCTTGAGACTAGACGTTGCATGGGTTTTACTTTCCATGAATTCAATAAAGCAAATATGACCGCGGAATCATAGGGAAGGGTGATAAATGAATAAAATAGTGAAAATGTGACGCGAGAAGACTGCAATACTGACGCAGGAATGCTGGTGTTATTTGTTTTCTGAGATTGAAGTCATGAAACGTAAAGACCACAGGTAATATTTTGGGAGGATGTGTAGCTCTGAGAAGAGCTGTTTTGAACAACGATTAGGCCTTCAGTACAGCGCGCCGTCATCTTCAGCATCGGAAGCGTCAGAAATGAAGCCAGCGTCAATCAAATGGGTCTGCAAATCTTCCAGTTGCTGGTCGCGTTGACTGGCGTACCCGTAGAAGACATTTCGCAGCCCTTCTAGACTGGCCAACTGCAGACGGCAAGTGTAGCGGAAGGAGCGTCGGTTGGCATTGTAAGCTCGGTCATAGCGCACTTGCATGCTCTCGATGCAGTGATTCAACAGACGAAACTGTTGACATGCGCGGCGGAACTTACGATCCAAATGATGGAAGGTAGCTAGTGCGTCGCTAGGGCAAGCCATTATTGTAAGAGACAAGAAAACACCAATAGTCGACAAAAACGATGTGAACCGTATGATGGCGAATAGTGATATGGCTTAAAACAGATACCGCCCTGCATTTATACAGCTGTGTGGCGCTCGAGTGACACGCTCCCTTCTCAACAACGAATGACATCAAACAACTGACACGCATTGAGCAGTTACTTCATGTCATACTCCCACTGTTAATTGCTTCTGTCACATCTGTCATTCATAACCCGCTGGCCTTAATTGCAATAAACACTTTTAATCGCGACATGCACTGTTCAGCCGCCAAGTGATTAACGTTATAGTGCAAGAGACATGGGCATTTGTGGTTAGCATATTCTCCAATACGTTACAGCTGACAACTTCATCTACCGACAATAATGTAGATGGAAACATGACCAGATATCTTCCACAATCTACATATTCGTGGGTTGATTTGCCAGCCACATACCGATTCAATCACATGCTCAAATTACATGGAAATACAGAAAGATTCGAAATGAACAGAGTTTCTTTCTTGTAACATACATGACCCTTGTGGCAATTATGAAGACTATTTTACCGTGATGATTATTATGGTAACAACTTTAAGGTTGACAATACTATCAAACTCTCTGAAGAAACGTTCGTATCCTGACACTAATAACACATGTAACATGTATTTTTCTACTAGATGTTTGCATTTGAGCATGGGTTGTACAGCACGAGATCAATCATCATCGCACATGATCATTATTTCAAGAAAACAAAGGCTTGAGACTAGACGTTGCATGGGTTTTACTTTCCATGAATTCAATAAAGCAAATATGACCGCGGAATCATAGGGAAGGGTGATTAATGAATAAAATAGTAAAAATGTGACGCGAGAAGACTGCAATACTGACGCAGGAATGCTGGTGTTATTTGTTTTCTGAGATTGAAGTCATGAAACGTAAAGACCACAGGTAATATTTTGGGAGGATGTGTAGCTCTGAGAAGAGCTGTTTTGAACAACGATTAGGCCTTCAGTACAGCGCGCCGTCATCTTCAGCATCGGAAGCGTCAGAAATGAAGCCAGCGTCAATCAAATGGGTCTGCAAATCTTCCAGTTGCTGGTCGCGTTGACTGGCGTACTCGTAGAAGACATTTCGCAGCCCTTCTAGACTGGCCAACTGCAGACGGCAAGTGTAGCGGAAGGAGCGTCGGTTGGCATTGTAAGCTCGGTCATAGCGCACTTGCATGCTCTCGATGCAGTGATTCAACAGACGAAACTGTTGACATGCGCGGCGGAACTTACGATCCAAATGATGGAAGGTAGCTAGTGCGTCGCTAGGGCAAGCCATTATTGTAAGAGACAAGAAAACACCAATAGTCGACAAAAACGATGTGAACCGTATGATGGCGAATAGTGATATGGCTTAAAACAGATACCGCCCTGCATTTATACAGCTGTGTGGCGCTCGAGTGACACGCTCCCTTCTCAACAACGAATGACATCAAACAACTGACACGCATTGAGCAGTTACTTCATGTCATACTCCCACTGTTAATTGCTTCTGTCACATCTGTCATTCATAACCCGCTGGCCTTAATTGCAATAAACACTTTTAATCGCGACATGCACTGTTCAGCCGCCAAGTGATTAACGTTATAGTGCAAGAGACATGGGCATTTGTGGTTAGCATATTCTCCAATACGTTACAGCTGACAACTTCATCTACCGACAATAATGTAAATGGAAACATGACCAGATATCTTCCACAATCTACATATTCGTGGGTTGATTTGCCAGCCACATACCGATTCAATCACATGCTCAAATTACATGGAAATACAGAAAGATTCGAAATGAACAGAGTTTCTTTCTTGTAACATACATGACCCTTGTGGCAATTATGAAGACTATTTTACCGTGATGATTATTATGGTAACAACTTTAAGGTTGACAATACTATCAAACTCTCTGAAGAAACGTTCGTATCCTGACACTAATAACACATGTAACATGTATTTTTCTACTAGATGTTTGCATTTGAGCATGGGTTGTACAGCACGAGATCAATCATCATCGCACATGATCATTATTTCAAGAAAACAAAGGCTTGAGACTAGACGTTGCATGGGTTTTACTTTCCATGAATTCAATAAAGCAAATATGACCGCGGAATCATAGGGAAGGGTGATAAATGAATAAAATAGTAAAAATGTGACGCGAGAAGACTGCAATACTGACGCAGGAATGCTGGTGTTATTTGTTTTCTGAGATTGAAGTCATGAAACGTAAAGACCACAGGTAATATTTTGGGAGGATGTGTAGCTCTGAGAAGAGCTGTTTTGAACAACGATTAGGCCTTCAGTACAGCGCGCCGTCATCTTCAGCATCGGAAGCGTCAGAAATGAAGCCAGCGTCAATCAAATGGGTCTGCAAATCTTCCAGTTGCTGGTCGCGTTGACTGGCGTACCCGTAGAAGACATTTCGCAGCCCTTCTAGACTGGCCAACTGCAG
The DNA here is from genome assembly GCA_964019135.1 of Arenicola marina. Taxonomy (NCBI): domain Eukaryota; kingdom Metazoa; phylum Annelida; class Polychaeta; family Arenicolidae; genus Arenicola; species Arenicola marina. Next base: position 4,003,236 of record OZ025254.1, on the reverse strand, counting down.
ACGGCAAGTGTAGCGGAAGGAGCGTCGGTTGGCATTGTAAGCTCGGTCATAGCGCACTTGCATGCTCTCGATGCTGTGATTCAACAGACGAATCTGTTGACATGCGCGGCGGAACTTACGATCCAAATGATGGAAGGTAGCTAGTGCGTCGCTAGGGCAAGCCATTATTGTAAGAGACAAGAAAACACCAATAGTCGACAAAAACGATGTGAACCGTATGATGGCGATTAGTGATATGGCTTAAAACAGATACCGCCCTGCATTTATACAGCCGTGTGGCGCTCGAGTGACACGCTCCCTTCTCAACAACGAATGACATCAAACAACTGACACGCATTGAGCAGTTACTTCATGTCATACTCCCACTGTTAATTGCTTCTGTCACATCTGTCATTCATAACCCGCTGGCCTTAATTGCAATAAACACTTTTAATCGCGACATGCACTGTTCAGCCGCCAAGTGATTAACGTTATAGTGCAAGAGACATGGGCAATTGTGGTTAGCATATTCTGCAATACGTTACAGCTGACAACTTCATCTACCGACAATAATGTAAATGGAAACATGACCAGATATCTTCCACAATCTACATATTCGTGGGTTGATTTGCCAGCCACATACCGATTCAATCACATGCTCAAATTACATGGAAATACAGAAAGATTCGAAATGAACAGAGTTTCTTTCTTGTAACATACATGACCCTTGTGGCAATTATGAAGACTATTTTACCGTGATGATTATTATGGTAACAACTTTAAGGTTGACAATACTATCAAACTCTCTGACGAAACGTTCGTATCCTGACACTAATAACACATGTAACATGCATTTTTCTACTAGATGTTTGCATTTGAGCATGGGTTGTACAGCACGAGATCAATCATCATCGCACATGATCATTATTTCAAGAAAACAAAGGCTTGAGACTAGACGTTGCATGGGTTTTACTTTCCATGAATTCACTAAAGCAAATATGACCGCGGAATCATAGGAAAGAGTGATAAATGAATAAAATAGTGAAAATGTGACGCGAGAAGACTGCAATACTGACGCAGGAATGCTGGTGTTATTTGTTTTCTGAGATTGAAGTCATGAAACGTAAAGACCACAGGTAATATTTTGGGAGGATGTGTAGCTCTGAGAAGAGCTGTTTTGAACAACGATTAGGCCTTCAGTACAGCGCGCCGTCATCTTCAGCATCGGAAGCGTCAGAAATGAAGCCAGCGTCAATCAAATGGGTCTGCAAATCTTCCAGTTGCTGGGCGCGTTGACTGGCGTACTCGTAGGAGACATTTCGCAGCCCTTCTAGACTGGCCAACTGCAGACGGCAAGTGTAGCGGAAGGAGCGTCGGTTGGCATTGTAAGCTCGGTCATAGCGCACTTGCATGCTCTCGATGCAGTGATTCAACAGACGAAACTGTTGACATGCGCGGCGGAACTTACGATCCAAATGATGGAAGGTAGCTAGTGCGTCGCTAGGGCAAGCCATTATTGTAAGAGACAAGAAAACACCAATAGTCGACAAAAACGATGTGAACCGTATGATGGCGAATAGTGATATGGCTTAAAACAGATACCGCCCTGCATTTATACAGCTGTGTGGCGCTCGAGTGACACGCTCCCTTCTCAACAACGAATGACATCAAACAACTGACACGCATTGAGCAGTTACTTCATGTCATACTCCCACTGTTAATTGCTTCTGTCACATCTGTCATTCATAACCCGCTGGCCTTAATTGCAATAAACACTTTTAATCGCGACATGCACTGTTCAGCCGCCAAGTGATTAACGTTATAGTGCAAGAGACATGGGCATTTGTGGTTAGCATATTCTCCAATACGTTACAGCTGACAACTTCATCTACCGACAATAATGTAAATGGAAACATGACCAGATATCTTCCACAATCTACATATTCGTGGGTTGATTTGCCAGCCACATACCGATTCAATCACATGCTCAAATTACATGGAAATACAGAAAGATTCGAAATGAACAGAGTTTCTTTCTTGTAACATACATGACCCTTGTGGCAATTATGAAGACTATTTTACCGTGATGATTATTATGGTAACAACTTTAAGGTTGACAATACTATCAAACTCTCTGAAGAAACGTTCGTATCCTGACACTAATAACACATGTAACATGTATTTTTCTACTAGATGTTTGCATTTGAGCATGGGTTGTACAGCACGAGATCAATCATCATCGCACATGATCATTATTTCAAGAAAACAAAGGCTTGAGACTAGACGTTGCATGGGTTTTACTTTCCATGAATTCAATAAAGCAAATATGACCGCGGAATCATAGGGAAGGGTGATAAATGAATAAAATAGTGAAAATGTGACGCGAGAAGACTGCAATACTGACGCAGGAATGCTGGTGTTATTTCTTTTCTGAGATTGAAGTCATGAAACGTAAAGACCACAGGTAATATTTTGGGAGGATGTGTAGCTCTAAGAAGAGCTGTATTGAACAACGATTAGGCCTTCAGTACAGCGCGCCGTCATCTTCAGCATCGGAAGCGTCAGAAATGAAGCCAGCGTCAATCAAATGGGTCTGCAAATCTTCCAGTTGCTGGTCGCGTTGACTGGCGTACCCGTAGAAGACATTTCGCAGCCCTTCTAGACTGGCCAACTGCAGACGGCAAGTGTAGCGGAAGGAGCGTCGGTTGGCATTGTAAGCTCGGTCATAGCGCGGCGGAACTTACGATCCAAATGATGGAAGGTAGCTAGTGCGTCGCTAGGGCAAGCCATTATTGTAAGAGACAAGAAAACACCAATAGTCGACAAAAACGATGTGAACCGTATGATGGCGAATAGTGATATGGCTTAAAACAGATACCGCCCTGCATTTATACAGCTGTGTGGCGCTCGAGTGACACGCTCCCTTCTCAACAACGAATGACATCAAACAACTGACACGCATTGAGCAGTTACTTCATGTCATACTCCCACTGTTAATTGCTTCTGTCACATCTGTCATTCATAACCCGCTGGCCTTAATTGCAATAAACACTTTTAATCGCGACATGCACTGTTCAGCCGCCAAGTGATTAACGTTATAGTGCAAGAGACATGGGCATTTGTGGTTAGCATATTCTCCAATACGTTACAGCTGACAACTTCATCTACCGACAATAATGTAAATGGAAACATGACCAGATATCTTCCACAATCTACATATTCGTGGGTTGATTTGCCAGCCACATACCGATTCAATCACATGCTCAAATTACATGGAAATACAGAAAGATTCGAAATGAACAGAGTTTCTTTCTTGTAACATACATGACCCTTGTGGCAATTATGAAGACTATTTTACCGTGATGATTATTATGGTAACAACTTTAAGGTTGACAATACTATCAAACTCTCTGAAGAAACGTTCGTATCCTGACACTAATAACACATGTAACATGTATTTTTCTACTAGATGTTTGCATTTGAGCATGGGTTGTACAGCACGAGATCAATCATCATCGCACATGATCATTATTTCAAGAAAACAAAGGCTTGAGACTAGACGTTGCATGGGTTTTACTTTCCATGAATTCAATAAAGCAAATATGACCGCGGAATCATAGGGAAGGGTGATAAATGAATAAAATAGTAAAAATGTGACGCGAGAAGACTGCAATACTGACGCAGGAATGCTGGTGTTATTTGTTTTCTGAGATTGAAGTCATGAAACGTAAAGACCACAGGTAATATTTTGGGAGGATGTGTAGCTCTGAGAAGAGCTGTTTTGAACAACGATTAGGCCTTCAGTACAGCGCGCCGTCATCTTCAGCATCGGAAGCGTCAGAAATGAAGCCAGCGTCAATCAAATGGGTCTGCAAATCTTCCAGTTGCTGGTCGCGTTGACTGGCGTACCCGTAGAAGACATTTCGCAGCCCTTCTAGACTGGCCAACTGCAGACGGCAAGTGTAGCGGAAGGAGCGTCGGTTGGCATTGTAAGCTCGGTCATAGCGCACTTGCATGCTCTCGATGCTGTGATTCAACAGACGAATCTGTTGACATGCGCGGCGGAACTTACGATCCAAATGATGGATAGTAGCTAGTGCGTCGCTAGGGCAAGCCATTATTGTAAGAGACAAGAAAACACCAATAGTCGACAAAAACGATGTGAACCGTATGATGGCGATTAGTGATATGGCTTAAAACAGATACCGCCCTGCATTTATACAGCCGTGTGGCGCTCGAGTGACACGCTCCCTTCTCAACAACGAATGACATCAAACAACTGACACGCATTGAGCAGTTACTTCATGTCATACTCCCACTGTTAATTGCTTCTGTCACATCTGTCATTCATAACCCGCTGGCCTTAATTGCAATAAACACTTTTAATCGCGACATGCACTGTTCAGCCGCCAAGTGATTAACGTTATAGTGCAAGAGACATGGGCAATTGTGGTTAGCATATTCTGCAATACGTTACAGCTGTAGAAGACATTTCGCAGCCCTTCTAGACTGGCCAACTGCAGACGGCAAGTGTAGCGGAAGGAGCGTCGGTTGGCATTGTAAGCTCGGTCATAGCGCACTTGCATGCTCTCGATGCAGTGATTCAACAGACGAAACTGTTGACATGCGCGGCGGAACTTACGATCCAAATGATGGAAGGTAGCTAGTGCGTCGCTAGGGCAAGCCATTATTGTAAGAGACAAGAAAACACCAATAGTCGACAAAAACGATGTGAACCGTATGATGGCGAATAGTGATATGGCTTAAAACAGATACCGCCCTGCATTTATACAGCTGTGTGGCGCTCGAGTGACACGCTCCCTTCTCAACAACGAATGACATCAAACAACTGACACGCATTGAGCAGTTACTTCATGTCATACTCCCACTGTTAATTGCTTCTGTCACATCTGTCATTCATAACCCGCTGGCCTTAATTGCAATAAACACTTTTAATCGCGACATGCACTGTTCAGCCGCCAAGTGATTAACGTTATAGTGCAAGAGACATGGGCATTTGTGGTTAGCATATTCTCCAATACGTTACAGCTGACAACTTCATCTACCGACAATAATGTAAATGGAAACATGACCAGATATCTTCCACAATCTACATATTCGTGGGTTGATTTGCCAGCCACATACCGATTCAATCACATGCTCAAATTACATGGAAATACAGAAAGATTCGAAATGAACAGAGTTTCTTTCTTGTAACATACATGACCCTTGTGGCAATTATGAAGACTATTTTACCGTGATGATTATTATGGTAACAACTTTAAGGTTGACAATACTATCAAACTCTCTGAAGAAACGTTCGTATCCTGACACTAATAACACATGTAACATGTATTTTTCTACTAGATGTTTGCATTTGAGCATGGGTTGTACAGCACGAGATCAATCATCATCGCACATGATCATTATTTCAAGAAAACAAAGGCTTGAGACTAGACGTTGCATGGGTTTTACTTTCCATGAATTCAATAAAGCAAATATGACCGCGGAATCATAGGGAAGGGTGATAAATGAATAAAATAGTGAAAATGTGACGCGAGAAGACTGCAATACTGACGCAGGAATGCTGGTGTTATTTCTTTTCTGAGATTGAAGTCATGAAACGTAAAGACCACAGGTAATATTTTGGGAGGATGTGTAGCTCTGAGAAGAGCTGTTTTGAACAACGATTAGGCCTTCAGTACAGCGCGCCGTCATCTTCAGCATCGGAAGCGTCAGAAATGAAGCCAGCGTCAATCAAATGGGTCTGCAAATCTTCCAGTTGCTGGTCGCGTTGACTGGCGTACCCGTAGAAGACATTTCGCAGCCCTTCTAGACTGGCCAACTGCAGACGGCAAGTGTAGCGGAAGGAGCGTCGGTTGGCATTGTAAGCTCGGTCATAGCGCACTTGCATGCTCTCGATGCTGTGATTCAACAGACGAATCTGTTGACATGCGCGGCGGAACTTACGATCCAAATGATGGAAGGTAGCTAGTGCGTCGCTAGGGCAAGCCATTATTGTAAGAGACAAGAAAACACCAATAGTCGACAAAAACGATGTGAACCGTATGATGGCGAATAGTGATATGGCTTAAAACTGATACCGCCCTGCATTTATACAGCCGTGTGGCGCTCGAGTGACACGCTCCCTTCTCAACAACGAATGACATCAAACAACTGACACGCATTGAGCAGTTACTTCATGTCATACTCCCACTGTTAATTGCTTCTGTCACATCTGTCATTCATAACCCGCTGGCCTTAATTGCAATAAACACTTTTAATCGCGACATGCACTGTTCAGCCGCCAAGTGATTAACGTTATAGTGCAAGAGACATGGGCATTTGTGGTTAGCATATTCTCCAATACGTTACAGCTGACAACTTCATCTACCGACAATAATGTAAATGGAAACATGACCAGATATCTTCCACAATCTACATATTCGTGGGTTGATTTGCCAGCCACATACCGATTCAATCACATGCTCAAATTACATGGAAATACAGAAAGATTCGAAATGAACAGAGTTTCTTTCTTGTAACATACATGACCCTTGTGGCAATTATGAAGACTATTTTACCGTGATGATTATTATGGTAACAACTTTAAGGTTGACAATACTATCAAACTCTCTGAAGAAACGTTCGTATCCTGGCACTATAACACATGTAACATGCATTTTTCTACTAGATGTTTGCATTTGAGCATGGGTTGTACAGCACGAGATCAATCATCATCGCACATGATCATTATTTCAAGAAAACAAAGGCTTGAGACTAGACGTTGCATGGGTTTTACTTTCCATGAATTCAATAAAGCAAATATGACCGCGGAATCATAGGGAAGGGTGATAAATTAATAAAATAGTGAAAATGTGACGCGAGAAGACTGCAATACTGACGCAGGAATGCTGGTGTTATTTGTTTTCTGAGATTGAAGTCATGAAACGTAAAGACCACAGGTAATATTTTGGGAGGATGTGTAGCTCTGAGAAGAGCTGTTTTGAACAACGATTAGGCCTTCAGTACAGCGCGCCGTCATCTTCAGCATCGAAAGCGTCAGAAATGAAGCCAGCGTCAATCAAATGGGTCTGCAAATCTTCCAGTTGCTGGGCGCGTTGACTGGCGTACTCGTAGAAGACATTTCGCAGCCCTTCTAGACTGGCCAACTGCAGACGGCAAGTGTAGCGGAAGGAGCGTCGGTTGGCATTGTAAGCTCGGTCATAGCGCACTTGCATGCTCTCGATGCTGTGATTCAACAGACGAATCTGTTGACATGCGCGGCGGAACTTACGATCCAAATGATGGAAGGTAGCTAGTGCGTCGCTAGGGCAAGCCATTATTGTAAGAGACAAGAAAACACCAATAGTCGACAAAAACGATGTGAACCGTATGATGGCGAATAGTGATATGGCTTAAAACTGATACCGCCCTGCATTTATACAGCCGTGTGGCGCTCGAGTGACACGCTCCCTTCTCAACAACGAATGACATCAAACAACTGACACGCATTGAGCAGTTACTTCATGTCATACTCCCACTGTTAATTGCTTCTGTCACATCTGTCATTCATAACCCGCTGGCCTTAATTGCAATAAACACTTTTAATCGCGACATGCACTGTTCAGCCGCCAAGTGATTAACGTTATAGTGCAAGAGACATGGGCATTTGTGGTTAGCATATTCTCCAATACGTTACAGCTGACAACTTCATCTACCGACAATAATGTAAATGGAAACATGACCAGATATCTTCCACAATCTACATATTCGTGGGTTGATTTGCCAGCCACATACCGATTCAATCACATGCTCAAATTACATGGAAATACAGAAAGGTTCGAAATGAACAGAGTTTCTTTCTTGTAACATACATGACCCTTGTGGCAATTATGAAGACTATTTTACCGTGATGATTATTATGGTAACAACTTTAAGGTTGACAATACTATCAAACTCTCTGAAGAAACGTTCGTATCCTGACACTATAACACATGTAACATGCATTTTTCTACTAGATGTTTGCATTTGAGCATGGGTTGTACAGCACGAGATCAATCATCATCGCACATGATCATTATTTCAAGAAAACAAAGGCTTGAGACTAGACGTTGCATGGGTTTTACTTTCCATGAATTCAATAAAACAAATATGACCGCGGAATCATAGGGAAGGGTGATAAATGAATAAAATAGTGAAAATGTGACGCGAGAAGACTGCAATACTGACGCAGGAATGCTGGTGTTATTTGTTTTCTGAGATTGAAGTCATGAAACGTAAAGACCACAGGTAATCTTTTGGGAGGATGTGTAGCTCTGAGAAGAGCTGTTTTGAACAACGATTAGGCCTTCAGTACAGCGCGCCGTCATCTTCAGCATCGAAAGCGTCAGAAATGAAGCCAGCGTCAATCAAATGGGTCTGCAAATCTTCCAGTTGCTGGGCGCGTTGACTGGCGTACTCGTAGAAGACATTTCGCAGCCCTTCTAGACTGGCCAACTGCAGACGGCAAGTGTAGCGGAAGGAGCGTCGGTTGGCATTGTAAGCTCGGTCATAGCGCACTTGCATGCTCTCGATGCTGTGATTCAACAGACGAATCTGTTGACATGCGCGGCGGAACTTACGATCCAAATGATGGAAGGTAGCTAGTGCGTCGCTAGGGCAAGCCATTATTGTAAGAGACAAGAAAACACCAATAGTCGACAAAAACGATGTGAACCGTATGATGGCGAATAGTGATATGGCTTAAAACAGATACCGCCCTGCATTCATACAGCCGTGTGGCGCTCGAGTGACACGCTCCCTTCTCAACAACGAATGACATCAAACAACTGACACGCATTGAGCAGTTACTTCATGTCATACTCCCACTGTTAATTGCTTCTGTCACATCTGTCATTCATAACCCGCTGGCCTTAATTGCAACAAACACTTTTAATCGCGACATGCACTGTTCAGCCGCCAAGTGATTAACGTTATAGTGCAAGAGACATGGGCAATTGTGGTTAGCATATTCTGCAATACGTTACAGCTGACAACTTCATCTACCGACAATAATGTAAATGGAAACATGACCAGATATCTTCCAAAATCTACATATTCGTGGGTTGATTTGCCAGCCACATACCGATTCAATCACATGCTCAAATTACATGGAAATACAGAAAGATTCGAAATGAACAGAGTTTCTTTCTTGTAACATACATGACCCTTGTGGCAATTATGAAGACTATTTTACCGTGATGATTATTATGGTAACAACTTTAAGGTTGACAATACTATCAAACTCTCTGAAGAAACGTTCGTATCCTGACACTAATAACACATGTAACATGCATTTTTCTACTAGATGTTTGCATTTGAGCATGGGTTGTACAGCACGAGATCAATCATCATCGCACATGATCATTATTTCAAGAAAACAAAGGCTTGAGACTAGACTTTGCATGGGTTTCACTTTCCATGAATTCAATAAAGCAAATATGACCGCGGAATCATAGGGAAGGGTGATAAATGAATAAAATAGTGAAAATGTGACGCGAGAAGACTGCAATACTGACGCAGGAATGCTGGTGTTATTTGTTTTCTGAGATTGAAGTCATGAAACGTAAAGACCAAAGGTAATCTTTTGGGAGGATGTGTAGCTCTGAGAAGAGCTGTTTTGAACAACGATTAGGCCTTCAGTACAGCGCGCCGTCATCTTCAGCATCGGAAGCGTCAGAAATGAAGCCAGCGTCAATCAAATGGGTCTGCAAATCTTCCAGTTGCTGGGCGCGTTGACTGGCGTACTCGTAGAAGACATTTCGCAGCCCTTCTAGACTGGCCAACTGCAGACGGCAAGTGTAGCGGAAGGAGCGTCGGTTGGCATTGTAAGCTCGGTCATAGCGCACTTGCATGTTCTCGATGCTGTGATTCAACAGACGAATCTGTTGACATGCGCGGCGGAACTTACGATCCAAATGATGGAAGGTAGCTAGTGCGTCGCTAGGGCAAGCCATTATTGTAAGAGACAAGAAAACACCAATAGTCGACAAAAACGATGTGAACCGTATGATGGCGAATAGTGATATGGCTTAAAACAGATACCACCCTGCATTTATACAGCCGTGTGGCGCTCGAGTGACACGCTCCCTTCTCAACAACGAATGACATCAAACAACTGACACGCATTGAGCAGTTACTTCATGTCATACTCCCACTGTTAATTGCTTCTGTCACATCTGTCATTCATAACCCGCTGGCCTTAATTGCAATAAACACTTTTAATCGCGACATGCACTGTTCAGCCGCCAAGTGATTAACGTTATAGTGCAAGAGACATGGGCATTTGTGGTTAGCATATTCTCCAATACGTTACAGCTGACAACTTCATCTACCGACAATAATGTAAATGGAAACATGACCAGATATCTTCCACAATCTACATATTCGTGGGTTGATTTGCCAGCCACATACCGATTCAATCACATGCTCAAATTACATGGAAATACAGAAAGATTCGAAATGAACAGAGTTTCTTTCTTGTAACATACATGACCCTTGTGGCAATTATGAAGACTATTTTACCGTGATGATTATTATGGTAACAACTTTAAGGTTGACAATACTATCAAACTCTCTGAAGAAACGTTCGTATCCTGACACTAATAACACATGTAACATGTATTTTTCTACTAGATGTTTGCATTTGAGCATGGGTTGTACAGCACGAGATCAATCATCATCGCACATGATCATTATTTCAAGAAAACAAAGGCTTGAGACTAGACGTTGCATGGGTTTTACTTTCCATGAATTCAATAAAGCAAATATGACCGCGGAATCATAGGGAAGGGTGATAGATGAATAAAATAGTGAAAATGTGACGCGAGAAGACTGCAATACTGACGCAGGAATGCTGGTGTTATTTGTTTTCTGAGATTGAAGTCATGAAACGTAAAGACCACAGGTAATATTTTGGGAGGATGTGTAGCTCTGAGAAGAGCTGTTTTGAACAACGATTAGGCCTTCAGTACAGCGCGCCGTCATCTTCAGCATCGAAAGCGTCAGAAATGAAGCCAGCGTCAATCAAATGGGTCTGCAAATCTTCCAGTTGCTGGGCGCGTTGACTGGCGTACTCGTAGAAGACATTTCGCAGCCCTTCTAGACTGGCCAACTGCAGACGGCAAGTGTAGCGGAAGGAGCGTCGGTTGGCATTGTAAGCTCGGTCATAGCGCACTTGCATGCTCTCGATGCTGTGATTCAACAGACGAATCTGTTGACATGCGCGGCGGAACTTACGATCCAAATGATGGAAGGTAGCTAGTGCGTCGCTAGGGCAAGCCATTATTGTAAGAGACAAGAAAACACCAATAGTCGACAAAAACGATGTGAACCGTATGATGACGAATAGTGATATGGCTTAAAACAGATACCGCCCTGCATTTATACAGCCGTGTGGCGCTCGAGTGACACGCTCCCTTCTCAACAACGAATGACATCAAACAACTGACACGCATTGAGCAGTTACTTCATGTCATACTCCCACTGTTAATTGCTTCTGTCACATCTGTCATTCATAACCCGCTGGCCTTAATTGCAATAAACACTTTTAATCGCGACATGCACTGTTCAGCCGCCAAGTGATTAACGTTATAGTGCAAGAGACATGGGCATTTGTGGTTAGCATATTCTCCAATACGTTACAGCTGACAACTTCATCTACCGACAATAATGTAAATGGAAACATGACCAGATATCTTCCACAATCTACATATTCGTGGGTTGATTTGCCAGCCACATACCGATTCAATCACATGCTCAAATTACATGGAAATACAGAAAGATTCGAAATGAACAGAGTTTCTTTCTTGTAACATACATGACCCTTGTGGCAATTATGAAGACTATTTTACCGTGATGATTATTATGGTAACAACTTTAAGGTTGACAATACTATCAAACTCTCTGAAGAAACGTTCGTATCCTGACACTATAACACATGTAACATGCATTTTTCTACTAGATGTTTCCATTTGAGCATGGGTTGTACAGCACGAGATCAATCATCATCGCACATGATCATTATTTCAAGAAAACAAAGGCTTGAGACTAGACGTTGCATGGGTTTTACTTTCCATGAATTCAATAAAGCAAATATGACCGCGGAATCATAGGGAAGGGTGATAAATGAATAAAATAGTGAAAATGTGACGCGAGAAGACTGCAATACTGACGCAGGAATGCTGGTGTTATTTGTTTTCTGAGATTGAAGTCATGAAACGTAAAGACCACAGGTAATATTTTGGGAGGATGTGTAGCTCTGAGAAGAGCTGTTTTGAACAACGATTAGGCCTTCAGTACAGCGCGCCGTCATCTTCAGCATCGAAAGCGTCAGAAATGAAGCCAGCGTCAATCAAATGGGTCTGCAAATCTTCCAGTTGCTGGGCGCGTTGACTGGCGTACTCGTAGAAGACATTTCGCAGCCCTTCTAGACTGGCCAACTGCAGACGGCAAGTGTAGCGGAAGGAGCGTCGGTTGGCATTGTAAGCTCGGTCATAGCGCACTTGCATGCTCTCGATGCTGTGATTCAACAGACGAATCTGTTGACATGCGCGGCGGAACTTACGATCCAAATGATGGAAGGTAGCTAGTGCGTCGCTAGGGCAAGCCATTATTGTAAGAGACAAGAAAACACCAATAGTCGACAAAAACGATGTGAACCGTATGATGGCGAATAGTGATATGGCTTAAAACAGATACCGCCCTGCATTTATACAGCCGTGTGGCGCTCGAGTGACACGCTCCCTTCTCAACAACGAATGACATCAAACAACTGACACGCATTGAGCAGTTACTTCATGTCATACTCCCACTGTTAATTGCTTCTGTCACATCTGTCATTCATAACCCGCTGGCCTTAATTGCAATAAACACTTTTAATCGCGACATGCACTGTTCAGCCGCCAAGTGATTAACGTTATAGTGCAAGAGACATGGGCATTTGTGGTTAGCATATTCTCCAATACGTTACAGCTGACAACTTCATCTACCGACAATAATGTAAATGGAAACATGACCAGATATCTTCCACAATCTACATATTCGTGGGTTGATTTGCCAGCCACATACCGATTCAATCACATGCTCAAATTACATGGAAATACAGAAAGATTCGAAATGAACAGAGTTTCTTTCTTGTAACATACATGACCCTTGTGGCAATTATGAAGACTATTTTACCGTGATGATTATTATGGTAACAACTTTAAGGTTGACAATACTATCAAACTCTCTGAAGAAACGTTCGTATCCTGACACTAATAACACATGTAACATGTATTTTTCTACTAGATGTTTGCATTTGAGCATGGGTTGTACAGCACGAGATCAATCATCATCGCACATGATCATTATTTCAAGAAAACAAAGGCTTGAGACTAGACGTTGCATGGGTTTTACTTTCCATGAATTCAATAAAGCAAATATGACCGCGGAATCATAGGGAAGGGTGATAAATGAATAAAATAGTGAAAATGTGACGCGAGAAGACTGCAATACTGACGCAGGAATGCTGGTGTTATTTGTTTTCTGAGATTGAAGTCATGAAACGTAAAGACCACAGGGAATATTTTGGGAGGATGTGTAGCTCTGAGAAGAGCTGTTTTGAACAACGATTAGGCCTTCAGTACAGCGCGCCGTCATCTTCAGCATCGAAAGCGTCAGAAATGAAGCCAGCGTCAATCAAATGGGTCTGCAAATCTTCCAGTTGCTGGGCGCGTTGACTGGCGTACTCGTAGAAGACATTTCGCAGCCCTTCTAGACTGGCCAACTGCAGACGGCAAGTGTAGCGGAAGGAGCGTCGGTTGGCATTGTAAGCTCGGTCATAGCGCACTTGCATGCTCTCGATGCTGTGATTCAACAGACGAATCTGTTGACATACGCGGCGGAACTTACGATCCAAATGATGGAAGGTAGCTAGTGCGTCGCTAGGGCAAGCCATTATTGTAAGAGACAAGAAAACACCAATAGTCGACAAAAACGATGTGAACCGTATGATGGCGAATAGTGATATGGCTTAAAACTGATACCGCCCTGCATTTATACAGCCGTGTGGCGCTCGAGTGACACGCTCCCTTCTCAACAACGAATGACATCAAACAACTGACACGCATTGAGCAGTTACTTCATGTCATACTCCCACTGTTAATTGCTTCTGTCACATCTGTCATTCATAACCCGCTGGCCTTAATTGCAATAAACACTTTTAATCGCGACATGCACTGTTCAGCCGCCAAGTGATTAACGTTATAGTGCAAGAGACATGGGCATTTGTGGTTAGCATATTCTCCAATACGTTACAGCTGACAACTTCATCTACCGACAATAATGTAAATGGAAACATGACCAGATATCTTCCACAATCTACATATTCGTGGGTTGATTTGCCAGCCACATACCGATTCAATCACATGCTCAAATTACATGGAAATACAGAAAGATTCGAAATGAACAGAGTTTCTTTCTTGTAACATACATGACCCTTGTGGCAATTATGAAGACTATTTTACCGTGATGATTATTATGGTAACAACTTTAAGGTTGACAATACTATCAAACTCTCTGAAGAAACGTTCGTATCCTGACACTATAACACATGTAACATGCATTTTTCTACTAGATGTTTGCATTTGAGCATGGGTTGTACAGCACGAGATCAATCATCATCGCACATGATCATTATTTCAAGAAAACAAAGGCTTGAGACTAGACGTTGCATGGGTTTTACTTTCCATGAATTCAATAAAACAAATATGACCGCGGAATCATAGGGAAGGGTGATAAATGAATAAAATAGTGAAAATGTGACGCGAGAAGACTGCAATACTGACGCAGGAATGCTGGTGTTATTTGTTTTCTGAGATTGAAGTCATGAAACGTAAAGACCACAGGTAATCTTTTGGGAGGATGTGTAGCTCTGAGAAGAGCTGTTTTGAACAACGATTAGGCCTTCAGTACAGCGCGCCGTCATCTTCAGCATCGAAAGCGTCAGAAATGAAGCCAGCGTCAATCAAATGGGTCTGCAAATCTTCCAGTTGCTGGGCGCGTTGACTGGCGTACTCGTAGAAGACATTTCGCAGCCCTTCTAGACTGGCCAACTGCAGACGGCAAGTGTAGCGGAAGGAGCGTCGGTTGGCATTGTAAGCTCGGTCATAGCGCACTTGCATGCTCTCGATGCTGTGATTCAACAGACGAATCTGTTGACATGCGCGGCGGAACTTACGATCCAAATGATGGAAGGTAGCTAGTGCGTCGCTAGGGCAAGCCATTATTGTAAGAGACAAGAAAACACCAATAGTCGACAAAAACGATGTGAACCGTATGATGGCGAATAGTGATATGGCTTAAAACAGATACCGCCCTGCATTTATACAGCCGTGTGGCGCTCGAGTGACACGCTCCCTTCTCAACAACGAATGACATCAAACAACTGACACGCATTGAGCAGTTACTTCATGTCATACTCCCACTGTTAATTGCTTCTGTCACATCTGTCATTCATAACCCGCTGGCCTTAATTGCAATAAACACTTTTAATCGCGACATGCACTGTTCAGCCGCCAAGTGATTAACGTTATAGTGCAAGAGACATGGGCAATTGTGGTTAGCATATTCTGCAATACGTTACAGCTGACAACTTCATCTACCGACAATAATGTAAATGGAAACATGACCAGATATCTTCCACAATCTACATATTCGTGGGTTGATTTGCCAGCCACATACCGATTCAATCACATGCTCAAATTACATGGAAATACAGAAAGATTCGAAATGAACAGAGTTTCTTTCTTGTAACATACATGACCCTTGTGGCAATTATGAAGACTATTTTACCGTGATGATTATTATGGTAACAACTTTAAGGTTGACAATACTATCAAACTCTCTGAAGAAACGTTCGTATCCTGACACTAATAACACATGTAACATGCATTTTTCTACTAGATGTTTGCATTTGAGCATGGGTTGTACAGCACGAGATCAATCATCATCGCACATGATCATTATTTCAAGAAAACAAAGGCTTGAGACTAGACTTTGCATGGGTTTCACTTTCCATGAATTCAATAAAGCAAATATGACCGCGGAATCATAGGGAAGGGTGATAAATGAATAAAATAGTGAAAATGTGACGCGAGAAGACTGCAATACTGACGCAGGAATGCTGGTGTTATTTGTTTTCTGAGATTGAAGTCATGAAACGTAAAGACCAAAGGTAATCTTTTGGGAGGATGTGTAGCTCTGAGAAGAGCTGTTTTGAACAACGATTAGGCCTTCAGTACAGCGCGCCGTCATCTTCAGCATCGGAAGCGTCAGAAATGAAGCCAGCGTCAATCAAATGGGTCTGCAAATCTTCCAGTTGCTGGGCGCGTTGACTGGCGTACTCGTAGAAGACATTTCGCAGCCCTTCTAGACTGGCCAACTGCAGACGGCAAGTGTAGCGGAAGGAGCGTCGGTTGGCATTGTAAGCTCGGTCATAGCGCACTTGCATGCTCTCGATGCTGTGATTCAACAGACGAATCTGTTGACATGCGCGGCGGAACTTACGGTCCAAATGATGGAAGGTAGCTAGTGCGTCGCTAGGGCAAGCCATTATTGTAAGAGACAAGAAAACACCAATAGTCGACAAAAACGATGTGAACCGTATGATGGCGAATAGTGATATGGCTTAAAACAGATACCGCCCTGCATTTATACAGCTGTGTGGCGCCCGAGTGACACGCTCCCTTCTCAACAACGAATGACATCAAACAACTGACACGCATTGAGCAGTTACTTCATGTCATACTCCCACTGTTAATTGCTTCTGTCACATCTGTCATTCATAACCCGCTGGCCTTAATTGCAATAAACACTTTTAATCGCGACATGCACTGTTCAGCCGCCAAGTGATTAACGTTATAGTGCAAGAGACATGGGCATTTGTGGTTAGCATATTCTCCAATACGTTACAGCTGACAACTTCATCTACCGACAATAATGTAAATGGAAACATGACCAGATATCTTCCACAATCTACATATTCGTGGGTTGATTTGCCAGCCACATACCGATTCAATCACATGCTCAAATTACATGGAAATACAGAAAGATTCGAAATGAACAGAGTTTCTTTCTTGTAACATACATGACCCTTGTGGCAATTATGAAGACTATTTTACCGTGATGATTATTATGGTAACAACTTTAAGGTTGACAATACTATCAAACTCTCTGAAGAAACGTTCGTATCCTGACACTAATAACACATGTAACATGTATTTTTCTACTAGATGTTTGCATTTGAGCATGGGTTGTACAGCACGAGATCAATCATCATCGCACATGATCATTATTTCAAGAAAACAAAGGCTTGAGACTAGACGTTGCATGGGTTTTACTTTCCATGAATTCAATAAAGCAAATATGACCGCGGAATCATAGGGAAGGGTGATAAATGAATAAAATAGTGAAAATGTGACGCGAGAAGACTGCAATACTGACGCAGGAATGCTGGTGTTATTTGTTTTCTGAGATTGAAGTCATGAAACGTAAAGACCACAGGTAATATTTTGGGAGGATGTGTAGCTCTGAGAAGAGCTGTTTTGAACAACGATTAGGCCTTCAGTACAGCGCGCCGTCATCTTCAGCATCGAAAGCGTCAGAAATGAAGCCAGCGTCAATCAAATGGGTCTGCAAATCTTCCAGTTGCTGGGCGCGTTGACTGGCGTACTCGTAGAAGACATTTCGCAGCCCTTCTAGACTGGCCAACTGCAGACGGCAAGTGTAGCGGAAGGAGCGTCGGTTGGCATTGTAAGCTCGGTCATAGCGCACTTGCATGCTCTCGATGCTGTGATTCAACAGACGAATCTGTTGACATGCGCGGCGGAACTTACGATCCAAATGATGGAAGGTAGCTAGTGCGTCGCTAGGGCAAGCCATTATTGTAAGAGACAAGAAAACACCAATAGTCGACAAAAACGATGTGAACCGTATGATGGCGAATAGTGATATGGCTTAAAACAGATACCGCCCTGCATTTATACAGCCGTGTGGCGCTCGAGTGACACGCTCCCTTCTCAACAACGAATGACATCAAACAACTGACACGCATTGAGCAGTTACTTCATGTCATACTCCCACTGTTAATTGCTTCTGTCACATCTGTCATTCATAACCCGCTGGCCTTAATTGCAATAAACACTTTTAATCGCGACATGCACTGTTCAGCCGCCAAGTGATTAACGTTATAGTGCAGGAGACATGGGCAATTGTGGTTAGCATATTCTGCAATACGTTACAGCTGACAACTTCATCTACCGACAATAATGTAAATGGAAACATGACCAGATATCTTCCACAATCTACATATTCGTGGGTTGATTTGCCAGCCACATACCGATTCAATCACATGCTCAAATTACATGGAAATACAGAAAGATTCGAAATGAACAGAGTTTCTTTCTTGTAACATACATGACCCTTGTGGCAATTATGAAGACTATTTTACCGTGATGATTATTATGGTAACAACTTTAAGGTTGACAATACTATCAAACTCTCTGAAGAAACGTTCGTATCCTGACACTATAACACATGTAACATGCATTTTTCTACTCGATGTTTGCATTTGAGCATGGGTTGTACAGCACGAGATCAATCATCATCGCACATGATCATTATTTCAAGAAAACAAAGGCTTGAGACTAGACGTTGCATGGGTTTTACTTTCCATGAATTCAATAAAACAAATATGACCGCGGAATCATAGGGAAGGGTGATAAATGAATAAAATAGTGAAAATGTGACGCGAGAAGACTGCAATACTGACGCAGGAATGCTGGTGTTATTTGTTTTCTGAGATTGAAGTCATGAAACGTAAAGACCACAGGTAATCTTTTGGGAGGATGTGTAGCTCTGAGAAGAGCTGTTTTGAACAACGATTAGGCCTTCAGTACAGCGCGCCGTCATCTTCAGCATCGAAAGCGTCAGAAATGAAGCCAGCGTCAATCAAATGGGTCTGCAAATCTTCCAGTTGCTGGGCGCGTTGACTGGCGTACTCGTAGAAGACATTTCGCAGCCCTTCTAGACTGGCCAACTGCAGACGGCAAGTGTAGCGGAAGGAGCGTCGGTTGGCATTGTAAGCTCGGTCATAGCGCACTTGCATGCTCTCGATGCTGTGATTCAACAGACGAATCTGTTGACATGCGCGGCGGAACTTACGATCCAAATGATGGAAGGTAGCTAGTGCGTCGCTAGGGCAAGCCATTATTGTAAGAGACAAGAAAACACCAATAGTCGACAAAAACGATGTGAACCGTATGATGGCGAATAGTGATATGGCTTAAAACAGATACCGCCCTGCATTTATACAGCCGTGTGGCGCTCGAGTGACACGCTCCCTTCTCAACAACGAATGACATCAAACAACTGACACGCATTGAGCAGTTACTTCATGTCATACTCCCACTGTTAATTGCTTCTGTCACATCTGTCATTCATAACCCGCTGGCCTTAATTGCAATAAACACTTTTAATCGCGACATGCACTGTTCAGCCGCCAAGTGATTAACGTTATAGTGCAAGAGACATGGGCAATTGTGGTTAGCATATTCTGCAATACGTTACAGCTGACAACTTCATCTACCGACAATAATGTAAATGGAAACATGACCAGATATCTTCCACAATCTACATATTCGTGGGTTGATTTGCCAGCCACATACCGATTCAATCACATGCTCAAATTACATGGAAATACAGAAAGATTCGAAATGAACAGAGTTTCTTTCTTGTAACATACATGACCCTTGTGGCAATTATGAAGACTATTTTACCGTGATGATTATTATGGTAACAACTTTAAGGTTGACAATACTATCAAACTCTCTGAAGAAACGTTCGTATCCTGACACTATAACACATGTAACATGCATTTTTCTACTAGATGTTTGCATTTGAGCATGGGTTGTACAGCACGAGATCAATCATCATCGCACATGATCATTATTTCAAGAAAACAAAGGCTTGAGACTAGACGTTGCATGGGTTTTACTTTCCATGAATTCAATAAAGCAAATATGACCGCGGAATCATAGGGAAGGGTGATAAATGAATAAAATAGTGAAAATGTGACGCGAGAAGACTGCAATACTGACGCAGGAATGCTGGTGTTATTTGTTTTCTGAGATTGAAGTCATGAAACGTAAAGACCACAGGTAATCTTTTGGGAGGATGTGTAGCTCTGAGAAGAGCTGTTTTGAACAACGATTAGGCCTTCAGTACAGCGCGCCGTCATCTTCAGCATCGAAAGCGTCAGAAATGAAGCCAGCGTCAATCAAATGGGTCTGCAAATCTTCCAGTTGCTGGGCGCGTTGACTGGCGTACTCGTAGAAGACATTTCGCAGCCCTTCTAGACTGGCCAACTGCAGACGGCAAGTGTAGCGGAAGGAGCGTCGGTTGGCATTGTAAGCTCGGTCATAGCGCACTTGCATGCTCTCGATGCTGTGATTCAACAGACGAATCTGTTGACATGCGCGGCGGAACTTACGATCCAAATGATGGAAGGTAGCTAGTGCGTCGCTAGGGCAAGCCATTATTGTAAGAGACAAGAAAACACCAATAGTCGACAAAAACGATGTGAACCGTATGATGGCGAATAGTGATATGGCTTAAAACAGATACCGCCCTGCATTTATACAGCCGTGTGGCGCTCGAGTGACACGCTCCCTTCTCAACAACGAATGACATCAAACAACTGACACGCATTGAGCAGTTACTTCATGTCATACTCCCACTGTTAATTGCTTCTGTCACATCTGTCATTCATAACCCGCTGGCCTTAATTGCAATAAACACTTTTAATCGCGACATGCACTGTTCAGCCGCCAAGTGATTAACGTCATAGTGCAAGAGACATGGGCAATTGTGGTTAGCATATTCTGCAATACGTTACAGCTGACAACTTCATCTACCGACAATAATGTAAATGGAAACATGACCAGATATCTTCCACAATCTACATATTCGTGGGTTGATTTGCCAGCCACATACCGATTCAATCACATGCTCAAATTACATGGAAATACAGAAAGATTCGAAATGAACAGAGTTTCTTTCTTGTAACATACATGACCCTTGTGGCAATTATGAAGACTATTTTACCGTGATGATTATTATGGTAACAACTTTAAGGTTGACAATACTATCAAACTCTCTGAAGAAACGTTCGTATCCTGACACTAATAACACATGTAACATGCATTTTTCTACTAGATGTTTGCATTTGAGCATGGGTTGTACAGCACGAGATCAATCATCATCGCACATGATCATTATTTCAAGAAAACAAAGGCTTGAGACTAGACTTTGCATGGGTTTCACTTTCCATGAATTCAATAAAGCAAATATGACCGCGGAATCATAGGGAAGGGTGATAAATGAATAAAATAGTGAAAATGTGACGCGAGAAGACTGCAATACTGACGCAGGAATGCTGGTGTTATTTGTTTTCTGAGATTGAAGTCATGAAACGTAAAGACCAAAGGTAATCTTTTGGGAGGATGTGTAGCTCTGAGAAGAGCTGTTTTGAACAACGATTAGGCCTTCAGTACAGCGCGCCGTCATCTTCAGCATCGGAAGCGTCAGAAATGAAGCCAGCGTCAATCAAATGGGTCTGCAAATCTTCCAGTTGCTGGGCGCGTTGACTGGCGTACTCGTAGAAGACATTTCGCAGCCCTTCTAGACTGGCCAACTGCAGACGGCAAGTGTAGCGGAAGGAGCGTCGGTTGGCATTGTAAGCTCGGTCATAGCGCACTTGCATGCTCTCGATGCTGTGATTCAACAGACGAATCTGTTGACATGCGCGGCGGAACTTACGATCCAAATGATGGAAGGTAGCTAGTGCGTCGCTAGGGCAAGCCATTATTGTAAGAGACAAGAAAACACCAATAGTCGACAAAAACGATGTGAACCGTATGATGGCGAATAGTGATATGGCTTAAAACAGATACCGCCCTGCATTTATACAGCTGTGTGGCGCCCGAGTGACACGCTCCCTTCTCAACAACGAATGACATCAAACAACTGACACGCATTGAGCAGTTACTTCATGTCATACTCCCACTGTTAATTGCTTCTGTCACATCTGTCATTCATAACCCGCTGGCCTTAATTGCAATAAACACTTTTAATCGCGACATGCACTGTTCAGCCGCCAAGTGATTAACGTTATAGTGCAAGAGACATGGGCATTTGTGGTTAGCATATTCTCCAATACGTTACAGCTGACAACTTCATCTACCGACAATAATGTAAATGGAAACATGACCAGATATCTTCCACAATCTACATATTCGTGGGTTGATTTGCCAGCCACATACCGATTCAATCACATGCTCAAATTACATGGAAATACAGAAAGATTCGAAATGAACAGAGTTTCTTTCTTGTAACATACATGACCCTTGTGGCAATTATGAAGACTATTTTACCGTGATGATTATTATGGTAACAACTTTAAGGTTGACAATACTATCAAACTCTCTGAAGAAACGTTCGTATCCTGACACTAATAACACATGTAACATGTATTTTTCTACTAGATGTTTGCATTTGAGCATGGGTTGTACAGCACGAGATCAATCATCATCGCACATGATCATTATTTCAAGAAAACAAAGGCTTGAGACTAGACGTTGCATGGGTTTTACTTTCCATGAATTCAATAAAGCAAATATGACCGCGGAATCATAGGGAAGGGTGATAAATGAATAAAATAGTGAAAATGTGACGCGAGAAGACTGCAATACTGACGCAGGAATGCTGGTGTTATTTGTTTTCTGAGATTGAAGTCATGAAACGTAAAGACCACAGGTAATATTTTGGGAGGATGTGTAGCTCTGAGAAGAGCTGTTTTGAACAACGATTAGGCCTTCAGTACAGCGCGCCGTCATCTTCAGCATCGAAAGCGTCAGAAATGAAGCCAGCGTCAATCAAATGGGTCTGCAAATCTTCCAGTTGCTGGGCGCGTTGACTGGCGTACTCGTAGAAGACATTTCGCAGCCCTTCTAGACTGGCCAACTGCAGACGGCAAGTGTAGCGGAAGGAGCGTCGGTTGGCATTGTAAGCTCGGTCATAGCGCACTTGCATGCTCTCGATGCTGTGATTCAACAGACGAATCTGTTGACATGCGCGGCGGAACTTACGATCCAAATGATGGAAGGTAGCTAGTGCGTCGCTAGGGCAAGCCATTATTGTAAGAGACAAGAAAACACCAATAGTCGACAAAAACGATGTGAACCGTATGATGGCGAATAGTGATATGGCTTAAAACAGATACCGCCCTGCATTTATACAGCCGTGTGGCGCTCGAGTGACACGCTCCCTTCTCAACAACGAATGACATCAAACAACTGACACGCATTGAGCAGTTACTTCATGTCATACTCCCACTGTTAATTGCTTCTGTCACATCTGTCATTCATAACCCGCTGGCCTTAATTGCAATAAACACTTTTAATCGCGACATGCACTGTTCAGCCGCCAAGTGATTAACGTTATAGTGCAAGAGACATGGGCATTTGTGGTTAGCATATTCTCCAATACGTTACAGCTGACAACTTCATCTACCGACAATAATGTAAATGGAAACATGACCAGATATCTTCCACAATCTACATATTCGTGGGTTGATTTGCCAGCCACATACCGATTCAATCACATGCTCAAATTACATGGAAATACAGAAAGATTCGAAATGAACAGAGTTTCTTTCTTGTAACATACATGACCCTTGTGGCAATTATGAAGACTATTTTACCGTGATGATTATTATGGTAACAACTTTAAGGTTGACAATACTATCAAACTCTCTGAAGAAACGTTCGTATCCTGACACTAATAACACATGTAACATGTATTTTTCTACTAGATGTTTGCATTTGAGCATGGGTTGTACAGCACGAGATCAATCATCATCGCACATGATCATTATTTCAAGAAAACAAAGGCTTGAGACTAGACGTTGCATGGGTTTTACTTTCCATGAATTCACTAAAGCAAATATGACCGCGGAATCATAAGGAAGGGTGATAAATGAATAAAATAGTGAAAATGTGACGCGAGAAGACAGCAATACTGACGCAGGAATGCTGGTGTTATTTGTTTTCTGAGATTGAAGTCATGAAACGTAAAGACCACAGGTAATATTTTGGGAGGATGTGTAGCTCTGAGAAGAGCTGTTTTGAACAACGATTAGGCCTTCAGTACAGCGCGCCGTCATCTTCAGCATCGGAAGCGTCAGAAATGAAGCCAGCGTCAATCAAATGGGTCTGCAAATCTTCCAGTTGCTGGGCGCGTTGACTGGCGTACTCGTAGAAGACATTTCGCAGCCCTTCTAGACTGGCCAACTGCAGACGGCAAGTGTAGCGGAAGGAGCGTCGGTTGGCATTGTAAGCTCGGTCATAGCGCACTTGCATGCTCTCGATGCTGTGATTCAACAGACGAATCTGTTGACATGCGCGGCGGAACTTACGATCCAAATGATGGAAGGTAGCTAGTGCGTCGCTAGGGCAAGCCATTATTGTAAGAGACAAGAAAACACCAATAGTCGACAAAAACGATGTAAACCGTATGATGGCGAATAGTGATATGGCTTAAAACAGATACCGCCCTGCATTTATACAGCCGTGTGGCGCTCGAGTGACACGCTCCCTTCTCAACAACGAATGACATCAAACAACTGACACGCATTGAGCAGTTACTTCATGTCATACTCCCACTGTTAATTGCTTCTGTCACATCTGTCATTCATAACCCGCTGGCCTTAATTGCAATAAACACTTTTAATCGCGACATGCACTGTTCAGCCGCCAAGTGATTAACGTTATAGTGCAAGAGACATGGGCATTTGTGGTTAGCATATTCTCCAATACGTTACAGCTGACAACTTCATCTACCGACAATAATGTAAATGGAAACATGACCAGATATCTTCCACAATCTACATATTCGTGGGTTGATTTGCCAGCCACATACCGATTCAATCACATGCTCAAATTACATGGAAATACAGAAAGATTCGAAATGAACAGAGTTTCTTTCTTGTAACATACATGACCCTTGTGGCAATTATGAAGACTATTTTACCGTGATGATTATTATGGTAACAACTTTAAGGTTGACAATACTATCAAACTCTCTGAAGAAACGTTCGTATCCTGACACTATAACACATGCAACATGCATTTTTCTACTAGATGTTTGCATTTGAGCATGGGTTGTACAGCACGAGATCAATCATCATCGCACATGATCATTATTTCAAGAAAACAAAGGCTTGAGACTAGACGTTGCATGGGTTTTACTTTCCATGAATTCAATAAAGCAAATATGACCGCGGAATCATAGGGAAGGGTGATAAATGAATAAAATAGTGAAAATGTGACGCGAGAAGACTGCAATACTGACGCAGGAATGCTGGTGTTATTTGTTTTCTGAGATTGAAGTCATGAAACGTAAAGACCACAGGTAATATTTTGGGAGGATGTGTAGCTCTGAGAAGAGCTGTTTTGAACAACGATTAGGCCTTCAGTACAGCGCGCCGTCATCTTCAGCATCGAAAGCGTCAGAAATGAAGCCAGCGTCAATCAAATGGGTCTGCAAATCTTCCAGTTGCTGGGCGCGTTGACTGGCGTACTCGTAGAAGACATTTCGCAGCCCTTCTAGACTGGCCAACTGCAGACGGCAAGTGTAGCGGAAGGAGCGTCGGTTGGCATTGTAAGCTCGGTCATAGCGCACTTGCATGCTCTCGATGCTGTGATTCAACAGACGAATCTGTTGACATGCGCGGCGGAACTTACGATCCAAATGATGGAAGGTAGCTAGTGCGTCGCTAGGGCAAGCCATTATTGTAAGAGACAAGAAAACACCAATAGTCGACAAAAACGATGTGAACCGTATGATGGCGAATAGTGATATGGCTTAAAACAGATACCGCCCTGCATTTATACAGCCGTGTGGCGCTCGAGTGACACGCTCCCTTCTCAACAACGAATGACATCAAACAACTGACACGCATTGAGCAGTTACTTCATGTCATACTCCCACTGTTAATTGCTTCTGTCACATCTGTCATTCATAACCCGCTGGCCTTAATTGCAATAAACACTTTTAATCGCGACATGCACTGTTCAGCCGCCAAGTGATTAACGTTATAGTGCAAGAGACATGGGCATTTGTGGTTAGCATATTCTCCAATACGTTACAGCTGACAACTTCATCTACCGACAATAATGTAAATGGAAACATGACCAGATATCTTCCACAATCTACATATTCGTGGGTTGATTTGCCAGCCACATACCGATTCAATCACATGCTCAAATTACATGGAAATACAGAAAGATTCGAAATGAACAGAGTTTCTTTCTTGTAACATACATGACCCTTGTGGCAATTATGAAGACTATTTTACCGTGATGATTATTATGGTAACAACTTTAAGGTTGACAATACTATCAAACTCTCTGAAGAAACGTTCGTATCCTGACACTATAACACATGTAACATGCATTTTTCTACTAGATGTTTGCATTTGAGCATGGGTTGTACAGCACGAGATCAATCATCATCGCACATGATCATTATTTCAAGAAAACAAAGGCTTGAGACTAGACGTTGCATGGGTTTTACTTTCCATGAATTCAATAAAGCAAATATGACCGCGGAATCATAGGGAAGGGTGATAAATGAATAAAATAGTGAAAATGTGACGCGAGAAGACTGCAATACTGACGCAGGAATGCTGGTGTTATTTGTTTTCTGAGATTGAAGTCATGAAACGTAAAGACCACAGGTAATCTTTTGGGAGGATGTGTAGCTCTGAGAAGAGCTGTTTTGAACAACGATTAGGCCTTCAGTACAGCGCGCCGTCATCTTCAGCATCGAAAGCGTCACAAATGAAGCCAGCGTCAATCAAATGGGTCTGCAAATCTTCCAGTTGCTGGGCGCGTTGACTGGCGTACTCGTAGAAGACATTTCGCAGCCCTTCTAGACTGGCCAACTGCAGACGGCAAGTGTAGCGGAAGGAGCGTCGGTTGGCATTGTAAGCTCGGTCATAGCGCACTTGCATGCTCTCGATGCTGTGATTCAACAGACGAATCTGTTGACATGCGCGGCGGAACTTACGATCCAAATGATGGAAGGTAGCTAGTGCGTCGCTAGGGCAAGCCATTATTGTAAGAGACAAGAAAACACCAATAGTCGACAAAAACGATGTGAACCGTATGATGGCGAATAGTGATATGGCTTAAAACAGATACCGCCCTGCATTTATACAGCCGTGTGGCGCTCGAGTGACACGCTCCCTTCTCAACAACGAATGACATCAAACAACTGACACGCATTGAGCAGTTACTTCATGTCATACTCCCACTGTTAATTGCTTCTGTCACATCTGTCATTCATAACCCGCTGGCCTTAATTGCAATAAACACTTTTAATCGCGACATGCACTGTTCAGCCGCCAAGTGATTAACGTTATAGTGCAGGAGACATGGGCAATTGTGGTTAGCATATTCTGCAATACGTTACAGCTGACAACTTCATCTACCGACAATAATGTAAATGGAAACATGACCAGATATCTTCCACAATCTACATATTCGTGGGTTGATTTGCCAGCCACATACCGATTCAATCACATGCTCAAATTACATGGAAATACAGAAAGATTCGAAATGAACAGAGTTTCTTTCTTGTAACATACATGACCCTTGTGGCAATTATGAAGACTATTTTACCGTGATGATTATTATGGTAACAACTTTAAGGTTGACAATACTATCAAACTCTCTGAAGAAACGTTCGTATCCTGACACTATAACACATGTAACATGCATTTTTCTACTAGATGTTTGCATTTGAGCATGGGTTGTACAGCACGAGATCAATCATCATCGCACATGATCATTATTTCAAGAAAACAAAGGCTTGAGACTAGACGTTGCATGGGTTTTACTTTCCATGAATTCAATAAAACAAATATGACCGCGGAATCATAGGGAAGGGTGATAAATGAATAAAATAGTGAAAATGTGACGCGAGAAGACTGCAATACTGACGCAGGAATGCTGGTGTTATTTGTTTTCTGAGATTGAAGTCATGAAACGTAAAGACCACAGGTAATCTTTTGGGAGGATGTGTAGCTCTGAGAAGAGCTGTTTTGAACAACGATTAGGCCTTCAGTACAGCGCGCCGTCATCTTCAGCATCGAAAGCGTCAGAAATGAAGCCAGCGTCAATCAAATGGGTCTGCAAATCTTCCAGTTGCTGGGCGCGTTGACTGGCGTACTCGTAGAAGACATTTCGCAGCCCTTCTAGACTGGCCAACTGCAGACGGCAAGTGTAGCGGAAGGAGCGTCGGTTGGCATTGTAAGCTCGGTCATAGCGCACTTGCATGCTCTCGATGCTGTGATTCAACAGACGAATCTGTTGACATGCGCGGCGGAACTTACGATCCAAATGATGGAAGGTAGCTAGTGCGTCGCTAGGGCAAGCCATTATTGTAAGAGACAAGAAAACACCAATAGTCGACAAAAACGATGTGAACCGTATGATGGCGAATAGTGATATGGCTTAAAACAGATACCGCCCTGCATTTATACAGCCGTGTGGCGCTCGAGTGACACGCTCCCTTCTCAACAACGAATGACATCAAACAACTGACACGCATTGAGCAGTTACTTCATGTCATACTCCCACTGTTAATTGCTTCTGTCACATCTGTCATTCATAACCCGCTGGCCTTAATTGCAATAAACACTTTTAATCGCGACATGCACTGTTCAGCCGCCAAGTGATTAACGTTATAGTGCAAGAGACATGGGCAATTGTGGTTAGCATATTCTGCAATACGTTACAGCTGACAACTTCATCTACCGACAATAATGTAAATGGAAACATGACCAGATATCTTCCACAATCTACATATTCGTGGGTTGATTTGCCAGCCACATACCGATTCAATCACATGCTCAAATTACATGGAAATACAGAAAGATTCGAAATGAACAGAGTTTCTTTCTTGTAACATACATGACCCTTGTGGCAATTATGAAGACTATTTTACCGTGATGATTATTATGGTAACAACTTTAAGGTTGACAATACTATCAAACTCTCTGAAGAAACGTTCGTATCCTGACACTAATAACACATGTAACATGCATTTTTCTACTAGATGTTTGCATTTGAGCATGGGTTGTACAGCACGAGATCAATCATCATCGCACATGATCATTATTTCAAGAAAACAAAGGCTTGAGACTAGACTTTGCATGGGTTTCACTTTCCATGAATTCAATAAAGCAAATATGACCGCGGAATCATAGGGAAGGGTGATAAATGAATAAAATAGTGAAAATGTGACGCGAGAAGACTGCAATACTGACGCAGGAATGCTGGTGTTATTTGTTTTCTGAGATTGAAGTCATGAAACGTAAAGACCAAAGGTAATCTTTTGGGAGGATGTGTAGCTCTGAGAAGAGCTGTTTTGAACAACGATTAGGCCTTCAGTACAGCGCGCCGTCATCTTCAGCATCGGAAGCGTCAGAAATGAAGCCAGCGTCAATCAAATGGGTCTGCAAATCTTCCAGTTGCTGGGCGCGTTGACTGGCGTACTCGTAGAAGACATTTCGCAGCCCTTCTAGACTGGCCAACTGCAGACGGCAAGTGTAGCGGAAGGAGCGTCGGTTGGCATTGTAAGCTCGGTCATAGCGCACTTGCATGCTCTCGATGCTGTGATTCAACAGACGAATCTGTTGACATGCGCGGCGGAACTTACGATCCAAATGATGGAAGGTAGCTAGTGCGTCGCTAGGGCAAGCCATTATTGTAAGAGACAAGAAAACACCAATAGTCGACAAAAACGATGTGAACCGTATGATGGCGAATAGTGATATGGCTTAAAACAGATACCGCCCTGCATTTATACAGCTGTGTGGCGCCCGAGTGACACGCTCCCTTCTCAACAACGAATGACATCAAACAACTGACACGCATTGAGCAGTTACTTCATGTCATACTCCCACTGTTAATTGCTTCTGTCACATCTGTCATTCATAACCCGCTGGCCTTAATTGCAATAAACACTTTTAATCGCGACATGCACTGTTCAGCCGCCAAGTGATTAACGTTATAGTGCAAGAGACATGGGCATTTGTGGTTAGCATATTCTCCAATACGTTACAGCTGACAACTTCATCTACCGACAATAATGTAAATGGAAACATGACCAGATATCTTCCACAATCTACATATTCGTGGGTTGATTTGCCAGCCACATACCGATTCAATCACATGCTCAAATTACATGGAAATACAGAAAGATTCGAAATGAACAGAGTTTCTTTCTTGTAACATACATGACCCTTGTGGCAATTATGAAGACTATTTTACCGTGATGATTATTATGGTAACAACTTTAAGGTTGACAATACTATCAAACTCTCTGAAGAAACGTTCGTATCCTGACACTAATAACACATGTAACATGTATTTTTCTACTAGATGTTTGCATTTGAGCATGGGTTGTACAGCACGAGATCAATCATCATCGCACATGATCATTATTTCAAGAAAACAAAGGCTTGAGACTAGACGTTGCATGGGTTTTACTTTCCATGAATTCAATAAAGCAAATATGACCGCGGAATCATAGGGAAGGGTGATAAATGAATAAAATAGTGAAAATGTGACGCGAGAAGACTGCAATACTGACGCAGGAATGCTGGTGTTATTTGTTTTCTGAGATTGAAGTCATGAAACGTAAAGACCACAGGTAATATTTTGGGAGGATGTGTAGCTCTGAGAAGAGCTGTTTTGAACAACGATTAGGCCTTCAGTACAGCGCGCCGTCATCTTCAGCATCGAAAGCGTCAGAAATGAAGCCAGCGTCAATCAAATGGGTCTGCAAATCTTCCAGTTGCTGGGCGCGTTGACTGGCGTACTCGTAGAAGACATTTCGCAGCCCTTCTAGACTGGCCAACTGCAGACGGCAAGTGTAGCGGAAGGAGCGTCGGTTGGCATTGTAAGCTCGGTCATAGCGCACTTGCATGCTCTCGATGCTGTGATTCAACAGACGAATCTGTTGACATGCGCGGCGGAACTTACGATCCAAATGATGGAAGGTAGCTAGTGCGTCGCTAGGGCAAGCCATTATTGTAAGAGACAAGAAAACACCAATAGTCGACAAAAACGATGTGAACCGTATGATGGCGAATAGTGATATGGCTTAAAACAGATACCGCCCTGCATTTATACAGCCGTGTGGCGCTCGAGTGACACGCTCCCTTCTCAACAACGAATGACATCAAACAACTGACACGCATTGAGCAGTTACTTCATGTCATACTCCCACTGTTAATTGCTTCTGTCACATCTGTCATTCATAACCCGCTGGCCTTAATTGCAATAAACACTTTTAATCGCGACATGCACTGTTCAGCCGCCAAGTGATTAACGTTATAGTGCAAGAGACATGGGCATTTGTGGTTAGCATATTCTCCAATACGTTACAGCTGACAACTTCATCTACCGACAATAATGTAAATGGAAACATGACCAGATATCTTCCACAATCTACATATTCGTGGGTTGATTTGCCAGCCACATACCGATTCAATCACATGCTCAAATTACATGGAAATACAGAAAGATTCGAAATGAACAGAGTTTCTTTCTTGTAACATACATGACCCTTGTGGCAATTATGAAGACTATTTTACCGTGATGATTATTATGGTAACAACTTTAAGGTTGACAATACTATCAAACTCTCTGAAGAAACGTTCGTATCCTGACACTAATAACACATGTAACATGTATTTTTCTACTAGATGTTTGCATTTGAGCATGGGTTGTACAGCACGAGATCAATCATCATCGCACATGATCATTATTTCAAGAAAACAAAGGCTTGAGACTAGACGTTGCATGGGTTTTACTTTCCATGAATTCAATAAAGCAAATATGACCGCGGAATCATAGGGAAGGGTGATAAATGAATAAAATAGTGAAAATGTGACGCGAGAAGACTGCAATACTGACGCAGGAATGCTGGTGTTATTTGTTTTCTGAGATTGAAGTCATGAAACGTAAAGACCACAGGTAATATTTTGGGAGGATGTGTAGCTCTGAGAAGAGCTGTTTTGAACAACGATTAGGCCTTCAGTACAGCGCGCCGTCATCTTCAGCATCGAAAGCGTCAGAAATGAAGCCAGCGTCAATCAAATGGGTCTGCAAATCTTCCAGTTGCTGGGCGCGTTGACTGGCGTACTCGTAGAAGACATTTCGCAGCCCTTCTAGACTGGCCAACTGCAGACGGCAAGTGTAGCGGAAGGAGCGTCGGTTGGCATTGTAAGCTCGGTCATAGCGCACTTGCATGCTCTCGATGCTGTGATTCAACAGACGAATCTGTTGACATGCGCGGCGGAACTTACGATCCAAATGATGGAAGGTAGCTAGTGCGTCGCTAGGGCAAGCCATTATTGTAAGAGACAAGAAAACACCAATAGTCGACAAAAACGATGTGAACCGTATGATGGCGAATAGTGATATGGCTTAAAACAGATACCGCCCTGCATTTATACAGCCGTGTGGCGCTCGAGTGACACGCTCCCTTCTCAACAACGAATGACATCAAACAACTGACACGCATTGAGCAGTTACTTCATGTCATACTCCCACTGTTAATTGCTTCTGTCACATCTGTCATTCATAACCCGCTGGCCTTAATTGCAATAAACACTTTTAATCGCGACATGCACTGTTCAGCCGCCAAGTGATTAACGTTATAGTGCAAGAGACATGGGCATTTGTGGTTAGCATATTCTCCAATACGTTACAGCTGACAACTTCATCTACCGACAATAATGTAAATGGAAACATGACCAGATATCTTCCACAATCTACATATTCGTGGGTTGATTTGCCAGCCACATACCGATTCAATCACATGCTCAAATTACATGGAAATACAGAAAGATTCGAAATGAACAGAGTTTCTTTCTTGTAACATACATGACCCTTGTGGCAATTATGAAGACTATTTTACCGTGATGATTATTATGGTAACAACTTTAAGGTTGACAATACTATCAAACTCTCTGAAGAAACGTTCGTATCCTGACACTAATAACACATGTAACATGTATTTTTCTACTAGATGTTTGCATTTGAGCATGGGTTGTACAGCACGAGATCAATCATCATCGCACATGATCATTATTTCAAGAAAACAAAGGCTTGAGACTAGACGTTGCATGGGTTTTACTTTCCATGAATTCACTAAAGCAAATATGACCGCGGAATCATAAGGAAGGGTGATAAATGAATAAAATAGTGAAAATGTGACGCGAGAAGACTGCAATACTGACGCAGGAATGCTGGTGTTATTTGTTTTCTGAGATTGAAGTCATGAAACGTAAAGACCACAGGTAATATTTTGGGAGGATGTGTAGCTCTGAGAAGAGCTGTTTTGAACAACGATTAGGCCTTCAGTACAGCGCGCCGTCATCTTCAGCATCGGAAGCGTCAGAAATGAAGCCAGCGTCAATCAAATGGGTCTGCAAATCTTCCAGTTGCTGGGCGCGTTGACTGGCGTACTCGTAGAAGACATTTCGCAGCCCTTCTAGACTGGCCAACTGCAGACGGCAAGTGTAGCGGAAGGAGCGTCGGTTGGCATTGTAAGCTCGGTCATAGCGCACTTGCATGCTCTCGATGCTGTGATTCAACAGACGAATCTGTTGACATGCGCGGCGGAACTTACGATCCAAATGATGGAAGGTAGCTAGTGCGTCGCTAGGGCAAGCCATTATTGTAAGAGACAAGAAAACACCAATAGTCGACAAAAACGATGTGAACCGTATGATGGCGAATAGTGATATGGCTTAAAACAGATACCGCCCTGCATTTATACAGCCGTGTGGCGCTCGAGTGACACGCTCCCTTCTCAACAACGAATGACATCAAACAACTGACACGCATTGAGCAGTTACTTCATGTCATACTCCCACTGTTAATTGCTTCTGTCACATCTGTCATTCATAACCCGCTGGCCTTAATTGCAATAAACACTTTTAATCGCGACATGCACTGTTCAGCCGCCAAGTGATTAACGTTATAGTGCAAGAGACATGGGCATTTGTGGTTAGCATATTCTCCAATACGTTACAGCTGACAACTTCATCTACCGACAATAATGTAAATGGAAACATGACCAGATATCTTCCACAATCTACATATTCGTGGGTTGATTTGCCAGCCACATACCGATTCAATCACATGCTCAAATTACATGGAAATACAGAAAGATTCGAAATGAACAGAGTTTCTTTCTTGTAACATACATGACCCTTGTGGCAATTATGAAGACTATTTTACCGTGATGATTATTATGGTAACAACTTTAAGGTTGACAATACTATCAAACTCTCTGAAGAAACGTTCGTATCCTGACACTATAACACATGTAACATGCATTTTTCTACTAGATGTTTGCATTTGAGCATGGGTTGTACAGCACGAGATCAATCATCATCGCACATGATCATTATTTCAAGAAAACAAAGGCTTGAGACTAGACGTTGCATGGGTTTTACTTTCCATGAATTCAATAAAGCAAATATGACCGCGGAATCATAGGGAAGGGTGATAAATGAATAAAATAGTGAAAATGTGACGCGAGAAGACTGCAATACTGACGCAGGAATGCTGGTGTTATTTGTTTTCTGAGATTGAAGTCATGAAACGTAAAGACCACAGGTAATATTTTGGGAGGATGTGTAGCTCTGAGAAGAGCTGTTTTGAACAACGATTAGGCCTTCAGTACAGCGCGCCGTCATCTTCAGCATCGAAAGCGTCAGAAATGAAGCCAGCGTCAATCAAATGGGTCTGCAAATCTTCCAGTTGCTGGGCGCGTTGACTGGCGTACTCGTAGAAGACATTTCGCAGCCCTTCTAGACTGGCCAACTGCAGACGGCAAGTGTAGCGGAAGGAGCGTCGGTTGGCATTGTAAGCTCGGTCATAGCGCACTTGCATGCTCTCGATGCTGTGATTCAACAGACGAATCTGTTGACATGCGCGGCGGAACTTACGATCCAAATGATGGAAGGTAGCTAGTGCGTCGCTAGGGCAAGCCATTATTGTAAGAGACAAGAAAACACCAATAGTCGACAAAAACGATGTGAACCGTATGATGGCGAATAGTGATATGGCTTAAAACAGATACCGCCCTGCATTTATACAGCCGTGTGGCGCTCGAGTGACACGCTCCCTTCTCAACAACGAATGACATCAAACAACTGACACGCATTGAGCAGTTACTTCATGTCATACTCCCACTGTTAATTGCTTCTGTCACATCTGTCATTCATAACCCGCTGGCCTTAATTGCAATAAACACTTTTAATCGCGACATGCACTGTTCAGCCGCCAAGTGATTAACGTTATAGTGCAAGAGACATGGGCATTTGTGGTTAGCATATTCTCCAATACGTTACAGCTGACAACTTCATCTACCGACAATAATGTAAATGGAAACATGACCAGATATCTTCCACAATCTACATATTCGTGGGTTGATTTGCCAGCCACATACCGATTCAATCACATGCTCAAATTACATGGAAATACAGAAAGATTCGAAATGAACAGAGTTTCTTTCTTGTAACATACATGACCCTTGTGGCAATTATGAAGACTATTTTACCGTGATGATTATTATGGTAACAACTTTAAGGTTGACAATACTATCAAACTCTCTGAAGAAACGTTCGTATCCTGACACTATAACACATGTAACATGCATTTTTCTACTAGATGTTTGCATTTGAGCATGGGTTGTACAGCACGAGATCAATCATCATCGCACATGATCATTATTTCAAGAAAACAAAGGCTTGAGACTAGACGTTGCATGGGTTTTACTTTCCATGAATTCAATAAAGCAAATATGACCGCGGAATCATAGGGAAGGGTGATAAATGAATAAAATAGTGAAAATGTGACGCGAGAAGACTGCAATACTGACGCAGGAATGCTGGTGTTATTTGTTTTCTGAGATTGAAGTCATGAAACGTAAAGACCAAAGGTAATCTTTTGGGAGGATGTGTAGCTCTGAGAAGAGCTGTTTTGAACAACGATTAGGCCTTCAGTACAGCGCGCCGTCATCTTCAGCATCGGAAGCGTCAGAAATGAAGCCAGCGTCAATCAAATGGGTCTGCAAATCTTCCAGTTGCTGGGCGCGTTGACTGGCGTACTCGTAGAAGACATTTCGCAGCCCTTCTAGACTGGCCAACTGCAGACGGCAAGTGTAGCGGAAGGAGCGTCGGTTGGCATTGTAAGCTCGGTCATAGCGCACTTGCATGCTCTCGATGCAGTGATTCAACAGACGAAACTGTTGACATGCGCGGCGGAACTTACGATCCAAATTATGGAAGGTAGCTAGTGCGTCGCTAGGGCAAGCCATTATTGTAAGAGACAAGAAAACACCAATAGTCGACAAAAACGATGTGAACCGTATGATGGCGAATAGTGATATGGCTTAAAACAGATACCGCCCTGCATTTATACAGCTGTGTGGCGCTCGAGTGACACGCTCCCTTCTCAACAACGAATGACATCAAACAACTGACACGCATTGAGCAGTTACTTCATGTCATACTCCCACTGTTAATTGCTTCTGTCACATCTGTCATTCATAACCCGCTGGCCTTAATTGCAATAAACACTTTTAATCGCGACATGCACTGTTCAGCCGCCAAGTGATTAACGTTATAGTGCAAGAGACATGGGCATTTGTGGTTAGCATATTCTCCAATACGTTACAGCTGACAACTTCATCTACCGACAATAATGTAAATGGAAACATGACCAGATATCTTCCACAATCTGCATATTCGTGGGTTGATTTGCCAGCCACATACCGATTCAATCACATGCTCAAATTACATGGAAATACAGAAAGATTCGAAATGAACAGAGTTTCTTTCTTGTAACATACATGACCCTTGTGGCAATTATGAAGACTATTTTACCGTGATGATTATTATGGTAACAACTTTAAGGTTGACAATACTATCAAACTCTCTGAAGAAACGTTCGTATCCTGACACTAATAACACATGTAACATGTATTTTTCTACTAGATGTTTGCATTTGAGCATGGGTTGTACAGCACGAGATCAATCATCATCGCACATGATCATTATTTCAAGAAAACAAAGGCTTGAGACTAGACGTTGCATGGGTTTTACTTTCCATGATTTCAATAAAGCAAATATGACCGCGGAATCATAGGGAAGGGTGATAAATGAATAAAATAGTGAAAATGTGACGCGAGAAGACTGCAATACTGACGCAGGAATGCTGGTGTTATTTGTTTTCTGAGATTGAAGTCATGAAACGAAAAGACCACAGGTAATATTTTGGGAGGATGTGTAGCTCTGAGAAGAGCTGTTTTGAACAACGATTAGGCCTTCAGTACAGCGCGCCGTCATCTTCAGCATCGGAAGCGTCAGAAATGAAGCCAGCGTCAATCAAATGGGTCTGCAAATCTTCCAGTTGCTGGTCGCGTTGACTGGCGTACCCGTAGAAGACATTTCGCAGCCCTTCTAGACTGGCCAACTGCAGACGGCAAGTGTAGCGGAAGGAGCGTCGGTTGGCATTGTAAGCTCGGTCATAGCGCACTTGCATGCTCTCGATGCTGTGATTCAACAGACGAATCTGTTGACATGCGCGGCGGAACTTACGATCCAAATGATGGAAGGTAGCTAGTGCGTCGCTAGGGCAAGCCATTATTGTAAGAGACAAGAAAACACCAATAGTCGACAAAAACGATGTGAACCGTATGATGGCGAATAGTGATATGGCTTAAAACTGATACCGCCCTGCATTTATACAGCCGTGTGGCGCTCGAGTGACACGCTCCCTTCTCAACAACGAATGACATCAAACAACTGACACGCATTGAGCAGTTACTTCATGTCATACTCCCACTGTTAATTGCTTCTGTCACATCTGTCATTCATAACCCGCTGGCCTTAATTGCAATAAACACTTTTAATCGCGACATGCACTGTTCAGCCGCCAAGTGATTAACGTTATAGTGCAAGAGACATGGGCATTTGTGGTTAGCATATTCTCCAATACGTTACAGCTGACAACTTCATCTACCGACAATAATGTAAATGGAAACATGACCAGATATCTTCCACAATCTACATATTCGTGGGTTGATTTGCCAGCCACATACCGATTCAATCACATGCTCAAATTACATGGAAATACAGAAAGATTCGAAATGAACAGAGTTTCTTTCTTGTAACATACATGACCCTTGTGGCAATTATGAAGACTATTTTACCGTGATGATTATTATGGTAACAACTTTAAGGTTGACAATACTATCAAACTCTCTGAAGAAACGTTCGTATCCTGACACTAATAACACATGTAACATGCATTTTTCTACTAGATGTTTGCATTTGAGCATGGGTTGTACAGCACGAGATCAATCATCATCGCACATGATCATTATTTCAAGAAAACAAAGGCTTGAGACTAGACTTTGCATGGGTTTCACTTTCCATGAATTCAATAAAGCAAATATGACCGCGGAATCATAGGGAAGGGTGATAAATGAATAAAATAGTGAAAATGTGACGCGAGAAGACTGCAATACTGACGCAGGAATGCTGGTGTTATTTGTTTTCTGAGATTGAAGTCATGAAACGTAAAGACCAAAGGTAATCTTTTGGGAGGATGTGTAGCTCTGAGAAGAGCTGTTTTGAACAACGATTAGGCCTTCAGTACAGCGCGCCGTCATCTTCAGCATCGGAAGCGTCAGAAATGAAGCCAGCGTCAATCAAATGGGTCTGCAAATCTTCCAGTTGCTGGGCGCGTTGACTGGCGTACTCGTAGAAGACATTTCGCAGCCCTTCTAGACTGGCCAACTGCAGACGGCAAGTGTAGCGGAAGGAGCGTCGGTTGGCATTGTAAGCTCGGTCATAGCGCACTTGCATGCTCTCGATGCAGTGATTCAACAGACGAAACTGTTGACATGCGCGGCGGAACTTACGATCCAAATTATGGAAGGTAGCTAGTGCGTCGCTAGGGCAAGCCATTATAGTGCAAGAGACATGGGCATTTGTGGTTAGCATATTCTCCAATACGTTACAGCTGACAACTTCATCTACCGACAATAATGTAAATGGAAACATGACCAGATATCTTCCACAATCTACATATTCGTGGGTTGATTTGCCAGCCACATACCGATTCAATCACATGCTCAAATTACATGGAAATACAGAAAGATTCGAAATGAACAGAGTTTCTTTCTTGTAACATACATGACCCTTGTGGCAATTATGAAGACTATTTTACCGTGATGATTATTATGGTAACAACTTTAAGGTTGACAATACTATCAAACTCTCTGAAGAAACGTTCGTATCCTGACACTATAACACATGTAACATGCATTTTTCTACTAGATGTTTGCATTTGAGCATGGGTTGTACAGCACGAGATCAATCATCATCGCACATGATCATTATTTCAAGAAAACAAAGGCTTGAGACTAGACGTTGCATGGGTTTTACTTTCCATGAATTCAATAAAGCAAATATGACCGCGGAATCATAGGGAAGGGTGATAAATGAATAAAATAGTGAAAATGTGACGCGAGAAGACTGCAATACTGACGCAGGAATGCTGGTGTTATTTGTTTTCTGAGATTGAAGTCATGAAACGTAAAGACCAAAGGTAATCTTTTGGGAGGATGTGTAGCTCTGAGAAGAGCTGTTTTGAACAACGATTAGGCCTTCAGTACAGCGCGCCGTCATCTTCAGCATCGGAAGCGTCAGAAATGAAGCCAGCGTCAATCAAATGGGTCTGCAAATCTTCCAGTTGCTGGGCGCGTTGACTGGCGTACTCGTAGAAGACATTTCGCAGCCCTTCTAGACTGGCCAACTGCAGACGGCAAGTGTAGCGGAAGGAGCGTCGGTTGGCATTGTAAGCTCGGTCATAGCGCACTTGCATGCTCTCGATGCAGTGATTCAACAGACGAAACTGTTGACATGCGCGGCGGAACTTACGATCCAAATTATGGAAGGTAGCTAGTGCGTCGCTAGGGCAAGCCATTATTGTAAGAGACAAGAAAACACCAATAGTCGACAAAAACGATGTGAACCGTATGATGGCGAATAGTGATATGGCTTAAAACAGATACCGCCCTGCATTTATACAGCTGTGTGGCGCTCGAGTGACACGCTCCCTTCTCAACAACGAATGACATCAAACAACTGACACGCATTGAGCAGTTACTTCATGTCATACTCCCACTGTTAATTGCTTCTGTCACATCTGTCATTCATAACCCGCTGGCCTTAATTGCAATAAACACTTTTAATCGCGACATGCACTGTTCAGCCGCCAAGTGATTAACGTTATAGTGCAAGAGACATGGGCATTTGTGGTTAGCATATTCTCCAATACGTTACAGCTGACAACTTCATCTACCGACAATAATGTAAATGGAAACATGACCAGATATCTTCCAC
Source organism: Arenicola marina (assembly GCA_964019135.1). Classification (NCBI taxonomy): domain Eukaryota; kingdom Metazoa; phylum Annelida; class Polychaeta; family Arenicolidae; genus Arenicola; species Arenicola marina. The sequence goes on along the minus strand of OZ025254.1, from coordinate 3,962,612 downwards.
AATCTGCATATTCGTGGGTTGATTTGCCAGCCACATACCGATTCAATCACATGCTCAAATTACATGGAAATACAGAAAGATTCGAAATGAACAGAGTTTCTTTCTTGTAACATACATGACCCTTGTGGCAATTATGAAGACTATTTTACCGTGATGATTATTATGGTAACAACTTTAAGGTTGACAATACTATCAAACTCTCTGAAGAAACGTTCGTATCCTGACACTAATAACACATGTAACATGTATTTTTCTACTAGATGTTTGCATTTGAGCATGGGTTGTACAGCACGAGATCAATCATCATCGCACATGATCATTATTTCAAGAAAACAAAGGCTTGAGACTAGACGTTGCATGGGTTTTACTTTCCATGATTTCAATAAAGCAAATATGACCGCGGAATCATAGGGAAGGGTGATAAATGAATAAAATAGTGAAAATGTGACGCGAGAAGACTGCAATACTGACGCAGGAATGCTGGTGTTATTTGTTTTCTGAGATTGAAGTCATGAAACGAAAAGACCACAGGTAATATTTTGGGAGGATGTGTAGCTCTGAGAAGAGCTGTTTTGAACAACGATTAGGCCTTCAGTACAGCGCGCCGTCATCTTCAGCATCGGAAGCGTCAGAAATGAAGCCAGCGTCAATCAAATGGGTCTGCAAATCTTCCAGTTGCTGGTCGCGTTGACTGGCGTACCCGTAGAAGACATTTCGCAGCCCTTCTAGACTGGCCAACTGCAGACGGCAAGTGTAGCGGAAGGAGCGTCGGTTGGCATTGTAAGCTCGGTCATAGCGCACTTGCATGCTCTCGATGCTGTGATTCAACAGACGAATCTGTTGACATGCGCGGCGGAACTTACGATCCAAATGATGGAAGGTAGCTAGTGCGTCGCTAGGGCAAGCCATTATTGTAAGAGACAAGAAAACACCAATAGTCGACAAAAACGATGTGAACCGTATGATGGCGAATAGTGATATGGCTTAAAACTGATACCGCCCTGCATTTATACAGCCGTGTGGCGCTCGAGTGACACGCTCCCTTCTCAACAACGAATGACATCAAACAACTGACACGCATTGAGCAGTTACTTCATGTCATACTCCCACTGTTAATTGCTTCTGTCACATCTGTCATTCATAACCCGCTGGCCTTAATTGCAATAAACACTTTTAATCGCGACATGCACTGTTCAGCCGCCAAGTGATTAACGTTATAGTGCAAGAGACATGGGCATTTGTGGTTAGCATATTCTCCAATACGTTACAGCTGACAACTTCATCTACCGACAATAATGTAAATGGAAACATGACCAGATATCTTCCACAATCTACATATTCGTGGGTTGATTTGCCAGCCACATACCGATTCAATCACATGCTCAAATTACATGGAAATACAGAAAGATTCGAAATGAACAGAGTTTCTTTCTTGTAACATACATGACCCTTGTGGCAATTATGAAGACTATTTTACCGTGATGATTATTATGGTAACAACTTTAAGGTTGACAATACTATCAAACTCTCTGAAGAAACGTTCGTATCCTGACACTAATAACACATGTAACATGCATTTTTCTACTAGATGTTTGCATTTGAGCATGGGTTGTACAGCACGAGATCAATCATCATCGCACATGATCATTATTTCAAGAAAACAAAGGCTTGAGACTAGACTTTGCATGGGTTTCACTTTCCATGAATTCAATAAAGCAAATATGACCGCGGAATCATAGGGAAGGGTGATAAATGAATAAAATAGTGAAAATGTGACGCGAGAAGACTGCAATACTGACGCAGGAATGCTGGTGTTATTTGTTTTCTGAGATTGAAGTCATGAAACGTAAAGACCAAAGGTAATCTTTTGGGAGGATGTGTAGCTCTGAGAAGAGCTGTTTTGAACAACGATTAGGCCTTCAGTACAGCGCGCCGTCATCTTCAGCATCGGAAGCGTCAGAAATGAAGCCAGCGTCAATCAAATGGGTCTGCAAATCTTCCAGTTGCTGGGCGCGTTGACTGGCGTACTCGTAGAAGACATTTCGCAGCCCTTCTAGACTGGCCAACTGCAGACGGCAAGTGTAGCGGAAGGAGCGTCGGTTGGCATTGTAAGCTCGGTCATAGCGCACTTGCATGCTCTCGATGCAGTGATTCAACAGACGAAACTGTTGACATGCGCGGCGGAACTTACGATCCAAATTATGGAAGGTAGCTAGTGCGTCGCTAGGGCAAGCCATTATTGTAAGAGACAAGAAAACACCAATAGTCGACAAAAACGATGTGAACCGTATGATGGCGAATAGTGATATGGCTTAAAACAGATACCGCCCTGCATTTATACAGCTGTGTGGCGCTCGAGTGACACGCTCCCTTCTCAACAACGAATGACATCAAACAACTGACACGCATTGAGCAGTTACTTCATGTCATACTCCCACTGTTAATTGCTTCTGTCACATCTGTCATTCATAACCCGCTGGCCTTAATTGCAATAAACACTTTTAATCGCGACATGCACTGTTCAGCCGCCAAGTGATTAACGTTATAGTGCAAGAGACATGGGCATTTGTGGTTAGCATATTCTCCAATACGTTACAGCTGACAACTTCATCTACCGACAATAATGTAAATGGAAACATGACCAGATATCTTCCACAATCTACATATTCGTGGGTTGATTTGCCAGCCACATACCGATTCAATCACATGCTCAAATTACATGGAAATACAGAAAGATTCGAAATGAACAGAGTTTCTTTCTTGTAACATACATGACCCTTGTGGCAATTATGAAGACTATTTTACCGTGATGATTATTATGGTAACAACTTTAAGGTTGACAATACTATCAAACTCTCTGAAGAAACGTTCGTATCCTGACACTAATAACACATGTAACATGTATTTTTCTACTAGATGTTTGCATTTGAGCATGGGTTGTACAGCACGAGATCAATCATCATCGCACATGATCATTATTTCAAGAAAACAAAGGCTTGAGACTAGACGTTGCATGGGTTTTACTTTCCATGATTTCAATAAAGCAAATATGACCGCGGAATCATAGGGAAGGGTGATAAATGAATAAAATAGTGAAAATGTGACGCGAGAAGACTGCAATACTGACGCAGGAATGCTGGTGTTATTTGTTTTCTGAGATTGAAGTCATGAAACGTAAAGACCACAGGTAATATTTTGGGAGGATGTGTAGCTCTGAGAAGAGCTGTTTTGAACAACGATTAGGCCTTCAGTACAGCGCGCCGTCATCTTCAGCATCGGAAGCGTCAGAAATGAAGCCAGCGTCAATCAAATGGGTCTGCAAATCTTCCAGTTGCTGGTCGCGTTGATTGGCGTACCCGTAGAAGACATTTCGCAGTCCTTCTAGACTGGCCAACTGCAGACGGCAAGTGTAGCGGAAGGAGCGTCGGTTGGCATTGTAAGCTCGGTCATAGCGCACTTGCATGCTCTCGATGCTGTGATTCAACAGACGAATCTGTTGACATGCGCGGCGGAACTTACGATCCAAATGATGGAAGGTAGCTAGTGCGTCGCTAGGGCAAGCCATTATTGTAAGAGACAAGAAAACACCAATAGTCGACAAAAACGATGTGAACCGTATGATGGCGAATAGTGATATGGCTTAAAACTGATACCGCCCTGCATTTATACAGCCGTGTGGCGCTCGAGTGACACGCTCCCTTCTCAACAACGAATGACATCAAACAACTGACACGCATTGAGCAGTTACTTCATGTCATACTCCCACTGTTAATTGCTTCTGTCACATCTGTCATTCATAACCCGCTGGCCTTAATTGCAATAAACACTTTTAATCGCGACATGCACTGTTCAGCCGCCAAGTGATTAACGTTATAGTGCAAGAGACATGGGCATTTGTGGTTAGCATATTCTCCAATACGTTACAGCTGACAACTTCATCTACCGACAATAATGTAAATGGAAACATGACCAGATATCTTCCACAATCTACATTTTCGTGGGTTGATTTGCCAGCCACATACCGATTCAATCACATGCTCAAATTACATGGAAATACAGAAAGATTCGAAATGAACAGAGTTTCTTTCTTGTAACATACATGACCCTTGTGGCAATTATGAAGACTATTTTACCGTGATGATTATTATGGTAACAACTTTAAGGTTGACAATACTATCAAACTCTCTGAAGAAACGTTCGTATCCTGACACTATAACACATGTAACATGCATTTTTCTACTAGATGTTTGCATTTGAGCATGGGTTGTACAGCACGAGATCAATCATCATCGCACATGATCATTATTTCAAGAAAACAAAGGCTTGAGACTAGACTTTGCATGGGTTTCACTTTCCATGAATTCAATAAAGCAAATATGACCGCGGAATCATAGGGAAGGGTGATAAATGAATAAAATAGTGAAAATGTGACGCGAGAAGACTGCAATACTGACGCAGGAATGCTGGTGTTATTTGTTTTCTGAGATTGAAGTCATGAAACGTAAAGACCACAGGTAATCTTTTGGGAGGATGTGTAGCTCTGAGAAGAGCTGTTTTGAACAACGATTAGGCCTTCAGTACAGCGCGCCGTCATCTTCAGCATCGGAAGCGTCAGAAATGAAGCCAGCGTCAATCAAATGGGTCTGCAAATCTTCCAGTTGCTGGGCGCGTTGACTGGCGTACCCGTAGAAGACATTTCGCAGCCCTTCTAGACTGGCCAACTGCAGACGGCAAGTGTAGCGGAAGGAGCGTCGGTTGGCATTGTAAGCTCGGTCATAGCGCACTTGCATGCTCTCGATGCTGTGATTCAACAGACGAATCTGTTGACATGCGCGGCGGAACTTACGATCCAAATGATGGAAGGTAGCTAGTGCGTCGCTAGGGCAAGCCATTATTGTAAGAGACAAGAAAACACCAATAGTCGACAAAAACGATGTGAACCGTATGATGGCGAATAGTGATATGGCTTAAAACTGATACCGCCCTGCATTTATACAGCCGTGTGGCGCTCGAGTGACACGCTCCCTTCTCAACAACGAATGACATCAAACAACTGACACGCATTGAGCAGTTACTTCATGTCATACTCCCACTGTTAATTGCTTCTGTCACATCTGTCATTCATAACCCGCTGGCCTTAATTGCAATAAACACTTTTAATCGCGACATGCACTGTTCAGCCGCCAAGTGATTAACGTTATAGTGCAAGAGACATGGGCATTTGTGGTTAGCATATTCTCCAATACGTTACAGCTGACAACTTCATCTACCGACAATAATGTAAATGGAAACATGACCAGATATCTTCCACAATCTACATATTCGTGGGTTGATTTGCCAGCCACATACCGATTCAATCACATGCTCAAATTACATGGAAATACAGAAAGATTCGAAATGAACAGAGTTTCTTTCTTGTAACATACATGACCCTTGTGGCAATTATGAAGACTATTTTACCGTGATGATTATTATGGTAACAACTTTAAGGTTGACAATACTATCAAACTCTCTGAAGAAACGTTCGTATCCTGACACTAATAACACATGTAACATGCATTTTTCTACTAGATGTTTGCATTTGAGCATGGGTTGTACAGCACGAGATCAATCATCATCGCACATGATCATTATTTCAAGAAAACAAAGGCTTGAGACTAGACTTTGCATGGGTTTCACTTTCCATGAATTCAATAAAGCAAATATGACCGCGGAATCATAGGGAAGGGTGATAAATGAATAAAATAGTGAAAATGTGACGCGAGAAGACTGCAATACTGACGCAGGAATGCTGGTGTTATTTGTTTTCTGAGATTGAAGTCATGAAACGTAAAGACCAAAGGTAATCTTTTGGGAGGATGTGTAGCTCTGAGAAGAGCTGTTTTGAACAACGATTAGGCCTTCAGTACAGCGCGCCGTCATCTTCAGCATCGGAAGCGTCAGAAATGAAGCCAGCGTCAATCAAATGGGTCTGCAAATCTTCCAGTTGCTGGGCGCGTTGACTGGCGTACTCGTAGAAGACATTTCGCAGCCCTTCTAGACTGGCCAACTGCAGACGGCAAGTGTAGCGGAAGGAGCGTCGGTTGGCATTGTAAGCTCGGTCATAGCGCACTTGCATGCTCTCGATGCAGTGATTCAACAGACGAAACTGTTGACATGCGCGGCGGAACTTACGATCCAAATTATGGAAGGTAGCTAGTGCGTCGCTAGGGCAAGCCATTATTGTAAGAGACAAGAAAACACCAATAGTCGACAAAAACGATGTGAACCGTATGATGGCGAATAGTGATATGGCTTAAAACAGATACCGCCCTGCATTTATACAGCTGTGTGGCGCTCGAGTGACACGCTCCCTTCTCAACAACGAATGACATCAAACAACTGACACGCATTGAGCAGTTACTTCATGTCATACTCCCACTGTTAATTGCTTCTGTCACATCTGTCATTCATAACCCGCTGGCCTTAATTGCAATAAACACTTTTAATCGCGACATGCACTGTTCAGCCGCCAAGTGATTAACGTTATAGTGCAAGAGACATGGGCATTTGTGGTTAGCATATTCTCCAATACGTTACAGCTGACAACTTCATCTACCGACAATAATGTAAATGGAAACATGACCAGATATCTTCCACAATCTACATATTCGTGGGTTGATTTGCCAGCCACATACCGATTCAATCACATGCTCAAATTACATGGAAATACAGAAAGATTCGAAATGAACAGAGTTTCTTTCTTGTAACATACATGACCCTTGTGGCAATTATGAAGACTATTTTACCGTGATGATTATTATGGTAACAACTTTAAGGTTGACAATACTATCAAACTCTCTGAAGAAACGTTCGTATCCTGACACTAATAACACATGTAACATGTATTTTTCTACTAGATGTTTGCATTTGAGCATGGGTTGTACAGCACGAGATCAATCATCATCGCACATGATCATTATTTCAAGAAAACAAAGGCTTGAGACTAGACGTTGCATGGGTTTTACTTTCCATGATTTCAATAAAGCAAATATGACCGCGGAATCATAGGGAAGGGTGATAAATGAATAAAATAGTGAAAATGTGACGCGAGAAGACTGCAATACTGACGCAGGAATGCTGGTGTTATTTGTTTTCTGAGATTGAAGTCATGAAACGTAAAGACCACAGGTAATATTTTGGGAGGATGTGTAGCTCTGAGAAGAGCTGTTTTGAACAACGATTAGGCCTTCAGTACAGCGCGCCGTCATCTTCAGCATCGGAAGCGTCAGAAATGAAGCCAGCGTCAATCAAATGGGTCTGCAAATCTTCCAGTTGCTGGTCGCGTTGACTGGCGTACCCGTAGAAGACATTTCGCAGTCCTTCTAGACTGGCCAACTGCAGACGGCAAGTGTAGCGGAAGGAGCGTCGGTTGGCATTGTAAGCTCGGTCATAGCGCACTTGCATGCTCTCGATGCTGTGATTCAACAGACGAATCTGTTGACATGCGCGGCGGAACTTACGATCCAAATGATGGAAGGTAGCTAGTGCGTCGCTAGGGCAAGCCATTATTGTAAGAGACAAGAAAACACCAATAGTCGACAAAAACGATGTGAACCGTATGATGGCGAATAGTGATATGGCTTAAAACTGATACCGCCCTGCATTTATACAGCCGTGTGGCGCTCGAGTGACACGCTCCCTTCTCAACAACGAATGACATCAAACAACTGACACGCATTGAGCAGTTACTTCATGTCATACTCCCACTGTTAATTGCTTCTGTCACATCTGTCATTCATAACCCGCTGGCCTTAATTGCAATAAACACTTTTAATCGCGACATGCACTGTTCAGCCGCCAAGTGATTAACGTTATAGTGCAAGAGACATGGGCATTTGTGGTTAGCATATTCTCCAATACGTTACAGCTGACAACTTCATCTACCGACAATAATGTAAATGGAAACATGACCAGATATCTTCCACAATCTACATTTTCGTGGGTTGATTTGCCAGCCACATACCGATTCAATCACATGCTCAAATTACATGGAAATACAGAAAGATTCGAAATGAACAGAGTTTCTTTCTTGTAACATACATGACCCTTGTGGCAATTATGAAGACTATTTTACCGTGATGATTATTATGGTAACAACTTTAAGGTTGACAATACTATCAAACTCTCTGAAGAAACGTTCGTATCCTGACACTATAACACATGTAACATGCATTTTTCTACTAGATGTTTGCATTTGAGCATGGGTTGTACAGCACGAGATCAATCATCATCGCACATGATCATTATTTCAAGAAAACAAAGGCTTGAGACTAGACTTTGCATGGGTTTCACTTTCCATGAATTCAATAAAGCAAATATGACCGCGGAATCATAGGGAAGGGTGATAAATGAATAAAATAGTGAAAATGTGACGCGAGAAGACTGCAATACTGACGCAGGAATGCTGGTGTTATTTGTTTTCTGAGATTGAAGTCATGAAACGTAAAGACCACAGGTAATCTTTTGGGAGGATGTGTAGCTCTGAGAAGAGCTGTTTTGAACAACGATTAGGCCTTCAGTACAGCGCGCCGTCATCTTCAGCATCGGAAGCGTCAGAAATGAAGCCAGCGTCAATCAAATGGGTCTGCAAATCTTCCAGTTGCTGGGCGCGTTGACTGGCGTACCCGTAGAAGACATTTCGCAGCCCTTCTAGACTGGCCAACTGCAGACGGCAAGTGTAGCGGAAGGAGCGTCGGTTGGCATTGTAAGCTCGGTCATAGCGCACTTGCATGCTCTCGATGCTGTGATTCAACAGACGAATCTGTTGACATGCGCGGCGGAACTTACGATCCAAATGATGGAAGGTAGCTAGTGCGTCGCTAGGGCAAGCCATTATTGTAAGAGACAAGAAAACACCAATAGTCGACAAAAACGATGTGAACCGTATGATGGCGAATAGTGATATGGCTTAAAACTGATACCGCCCTGCATTTATACAGCCGTGTGGCGCTCGAGTGACACGCTCCCTTCTCAACAACGAATGACATCAAACAACTGACACGCATTGAGCAGTTACTTCATGTCATACTCCCACTGTTAATTGCTTCTGTCACATCTGTCATTCATAACCCGCTGGCCTTAATTGCAATAAACACTTTTAATCGCGACATGCACTGTTCAGCCGCCAAGTGATTAACGTTATAGTGCAAGAGACATGGGCATTTGTGGTTAGCATATTCTCCAATACGTTACAGCTGACAACTTCATCTACCGACAATAATGTAAATGGAAACATGACCAGATATCTTCCACAATCTACATATTCGTGGGTTGATTTGCCAGCCACATACCGATTCAATCACATGCTCAAATTACATGGAAATACAGAAAGATTCGAAATGAACAGAGTTTCTTTCTTGTAACATACATGACCCTTGTGGCAATTATGAAGACTATTTTACCGTGATGATTATTATGGTAACAACTTTAAGGTTGACAATACTATCAAACTCTCTGAAGAAACGTTCGTATCCTGACACTAATAACACATGTAACATGCATTTTTCTACTAGATGTTTGCATTTGAGCATGGGTTGTACAGCACGAGATCAATCATCATCGCACATGATCATTATTTCAAGAAAACAAAGGCTTGAGACTAGACTTTGCATGGGTTTCACTTTCCATGAATTCAATAAAGCAAATATGACCGCGGAATCATAGGGAAGGGTGATAAATGAATAAAATAGTGAAAATGTGACGCGAGAAGACTGCAATACTGACGCAGGAATGCTGGTGTTATTTGTTTTCTGAGATTGAAGTCATGAAACGTAAAGACCAAAGGTAATCTTTTGGGAGGATGTGTAGCTCTGAGAAGAGCTGTTTTGAACAACGATTAGGCCTTCAGTACAGCGCGCCGTCATCTTCAGCATCGGAAGCGTCAGAAATGAAGCCAGCGTCAATCAAATGGGTCTGCAAATCTTCCAGTTGCTGGGCGCGTTGACTGGCGTACTCGTAGAAGACATTTCGCAGCCCTTCTAGACTGGCCAACTGCAGACGGCAAGTGTAGCGGAAGGAGCGTCGGTTGGCATTGTAAGCTCGGTCATAGCGCACTTGCATGCTCTCGATGCAGTGATTCAACAGACGAAACTGTTGACATGCGCGGCGGAACTTACGATCCAAATTATGGAAGGTAGCTAGTGCGTCGCTAGGGCAAGCCATTATTGTAAGAGACAAGAAAACACCAATAGTCGACAAAAACGATGTGAACCGTATGATGGCGAATAGTGATATGGCTTAAAACAGATACCGCCCTGCATTTATACAGCTGTGTGGCGCTCGAGTGACACGCTCCCTTCTCAACAACGAATGACATCAAACAACTGACACGCATTGAGCAGTTACTTCATGTCATACTCCCACTGTTAATTGCTTCTGTCACATCTGTCATTCATAACCCGCTGGCCTTAATTGCAATAAACACTTTTAATCGCGACATGCACTGTTCAGCCGCCAAGTGATTAACGTTATAGTGCAAGAGACATGGGCATTTGTGGTTAGCATATTCTCCAATACGTTACAGCTGACAACTTCATCTACCGACAATAATGTAAATGGAAACATGACCAGATATCTTCCACAATCTACATATTCGTGGGTTGATTTGCCAGCCACATACCGATTCAATCACATGCTCAAATTACATGGAAATACAGAAAGATTCGAAATGAACAGAGTTTCTTTCTTGTAACATACATGACCCTTGTGGCAATTATGAAGACTATTTTACCGTGATGATTATTATGGTAACAACTTTAAGGTTGACAATACTATCAAACTCTCTGAAGAAACGTTCGTATCCTGACACTAATAACACATGTAACATGTATTTTTCTACTAGATGTTTGCATTTGAGCATGGGTTGTACAGCACGAGATCAATCATCATCGCACATGATCATTATTTCAAGAAAACAAAGGCTTGAGACTAGACGTTGCATGGGTTTTACTTTCCATGATTTCAATAAAGCAAATATGACCGCGGAATCATAGGGAAGGGTGATAAATGAATAAAATAGTGAAAATGTGACGCGAGAAGACTGCAATACTGACGCAGGAATGCTGGTGTTATTTGTTTTCTGAGATTGAAGTCATGAAACGTAAAGACCACAGGTAATATTTTGGGAGGATGTGTAGCTCTGAGAAGAGCTGTTTTGAACAACGATTAGGCCTTCAGTACAGCGCGCCGTCATCTTCAGCATCGGAAGCGTCAGAAATGAAGCCAGCGTCAATCAAATGGGTCTGCAAATCTTCCAGTTGCTGGTCGCGTTGACTGGCGTACCCGTAGAAGACATTTCGCAGTCCTTCTAGACTGGCCAACTGCAGACGGCAAGTGTAGCGGAAGGAGCGTCGGTTGGCATTGTAAGCTCGGTCATAGCGCACTTGCATGCTCTCGATGCTGTGATTCAACAGACGAATCTGTTGACATGCGCGGCGGAACTTACGATCCAAATGATGGAAGGTAGCTAGTGCGTCGCTAGGGCAAGCCATTATTGTAAGAGACAAGAAAACACCAATAGTCGACAAAAACGATGTGAACCGTATGATGGCGAATAGTGATATGGCTTAAAACTGATACCGCCCTGCATTTATACAGCCGTGTGGCGCTCGAGTGACACGCTCCCTTCTCAACAACGAATGACATCAAACAACTGACACGCATTGAGCAGTTACTTCATGTCATACTCCCACTGTTAATTGCTTCTGTCACATCTGTCATTCATAACCCGCTGGCCTTAATTGCAATAAACACTTTTAATCGCGACATGCACTGTTCAGCCGCCAAGTGATTAACGTTATAGTGCAAGAGACATGGGCATTTGTGGTTAGCATATTCTCCAATACGTTACAGCTGACAACTTCATCTACCGACAATAATGTAAATGGAAACATGACCAGATATCTTCCACAATCTACATTTTCGTGGGTTGATTTGCCAGCCACATACCGATTCAATCACATGCTCAAATTACATGGAAATACAGAAAGATTCGAAATGAACAGAGTTTCTTTCTTGTAACATACATGACCCTTGTGGCAATTATGAAGACTATTTTACCGTGATGATTATTATGGTAACAACTTTAAGGTTGACAATACTATCAAACTCTCTGAAGAAACGTTCGTATCCTGACACTATAACACATGTAACATGCATTTTTCTACTAGATGTTTGCATTTGAGCATGGGTTGTACAGCACGAGATCAATCATCATCGCACATGATCATTATTTCAAGAAAACAAAGGCTTGAGACTAGACTTTGCATGGGTTTCACTTTCCATGAATTCAATAAAGCAAATATGACCGCGGAATCATAGGGAAGGGTGATAAATGAATAAAATAGTGAAAATGTGACGCGAGAAGACTGCAATACTGACGCAGGAATGCTGGTGTTATTTGTTTTCTGAGATTGAAGTCATGAAACGTAAAGACCACAGGTAATCTTTTGGGAGGATGTGTAGCTCTGAGAAGAGCTGTTTTGAACAACGATTAGGCCTTCAGTACAGCGCGCCGTCATCTTCAGCATCGGAAGCGTCAGAAATGAAGCCAGCGTCAATCAAATGGGTCTGCAAATCTTCCAGTTGCTGGGCGCGTTGACTGGCGTACTCGTAGAAGACATTTCGCAGCCCTTCTAGACTGGCCAACTGCAGACGGCAAGTGTAGCGGAAGGAGCGTCGGTTGGCATTGTAAGCTCGGTCATAGCGCACTTGCATGCTCTCGATGCAGTGATTCAACAGACGAATCTGTTGACATGCGCGGCGGAACTTACGATCCAAATGATGGAAGGTAGCTAGTGCGTCGCTAGGGCAAGCCATTATTGTAAGAGACAAGAAAACACCAATAGTCGACAAAAACGATGTGAACCGTATGATGGCGAATAGTGATATGGCTTAAAACTGATACCGCCCTGCATTTATACAGCCGTGTGGCGCTCGAGTGACACGCTCCCTTCTCAACAACGAATGACATCAAACAACTGACACGCATTGAGCAGTTACTTCATGTCATACTCCCACTGTTAATTGCTTCTGTTACATCTGTCATTCATAACCCGCTGGCCTTAATTGCAATAAACACTTTTAATCGCGACATGCACTGTTCAGCCGCCAAGTGATTAACGTTATAGTGCAAGAGACATGGGCATTTGTGGTTAGCATATTCTCCAATACGTTACAGCTGACAACTTCATCTACCGACAATAATGTAAATGGAAACATGACCAGATATCTTCCACAATCTACATATTCGTGGGTTGATTTGCCAGCCACATACCGATTCAATCACATGCTCAAATTACATGGAAATACAGAAAGATTCGAAATGAACAGAGTTTCTTTCTTGTAACATACATGACCCTTGTGGCAATTATGAAGACTATTTTACCGTGATGATTATTATGGTAACAACTTTAAGGTTGACAATACTATCAAACTCTCTGAAGAAACGTTCGTATCCTGACACTATAACACATGTAACATGCATTTTTCTACTAGATGTTTGCATTTGAGCATGGGTTGTACAGCACGAGATCAATCATCATCGCACATGATCATTATTTCAAGAAAACAAAGGCTTGAGACTAGACGTTGCATGGGTTTTACTTTCCATGAATTCAATAAAGCAAATATGACCGCGGAATCATAGGGAAGGGTGATAAATGAATAAAATAGTGAAAATGTGACGCGAGAAGACTGCAATACTGACGCAGGAATGCTGGTGTTATTTGTTTTCTGAGATTGAAGTCATGAAACGTAAAGACCACAGGTAATCTTTTGGGAGGATGTGTAGCTCTGAGAAGAGCTGTTTTGAACAACGATTAGGCCTTCAGTACAGCGCGCCGTCATCTTCAGCATCGAAAGCGTCAGAAATGAAGCCAGCGTCAATCAAATGGGTCTGCAAATCTTCCAGTTGCTGGGCGCGTTGACTGGCGTACTCGTAGAAGACATTTCGCAGCCCTTCTAGACTGGCCAACTGCAGACGGCAAGTGTAGCGGAAGGAGCGTCGGTTGGCATTGTAAGCTCGGTCATAGCGCACTTGCATGCTCTCGATGCTGTGATTCAACAGACGAATCTGTTGACATGCGCGGCGGAACTTACGATCCAAATGATGGAAGGTAGCTAGTGCGTCGCTAGGGCAAGCCATTATTGTAAGAGACAAGAAAACACCAATAGTCGACAAAAACGATGTGAACCGTATGATGGCGAATAGTGATATGGCTTAAAACAGATACCGCCCTGCATTTATACAGCCGTGTGGCGCTCGAGTGACACGCTCCCTTCTCAACAACGAATGACATCAAACAACTGACACGCATTGAGCAGTTACTTCATGTCATACTCCCACTGTTAATTGCTTCTGTCACATCTGTCATTCATAACCCGCTGGCCTTAATTGCAATAAACACTTTTAATCGCGACATGCACTGTTCAGCCGCCAAGTGATTAACGTTATAGTGCAAGAGACATGGGCAATTGTGGTTAGCATATTCTGCAATACGTTACAGCTGACAACTTCATCTACCGACAATAATGTAAATGGAAACATGACCAGATATCTTCCACAATCTACATATTCGTGGGTTGATTTGCCAGCCACATACCGATTCAATCACATGCTCAAATTACATGGAAATACAGAAAGATTCGAAATGAACAGAGTTTCTTTCTTGTAACATACATGACCCTTGTGGCAATTATGAAGACTATTTTACCGTGATGATTATTATGGTAACAACTTTAAGGTTGACAATACTATCAAACTCTCTGAAGAAACGTTCGTATCCTGACACTAATAACACATGTAACATGCATTTTTCTACTAGATGTTTGCATTTGAGCATGGGTTGTACAGCACGAGATCAATCATCATCGCACATGATCATTATTTCAAGAAAACAAAGGCTTGAGACTAGACTTTGCATGGGTTTCACTTTCCATGAATTCAATAAAGCAAATATGACCGCGGAATCATAGGGAAGGGTGATAAATGAATAAAATAGTGAAAATGTGACGCGAGAAGACTGCAATACTGACGCAGGAATGCTGGTGTTATTTGTTTTCTGAGATTGAAGTCATGAAACGTAAAGACCAAAGGTAATCTTTTGGGAGGATGTGTAGCTCTGAGAAGAGCTGTTTTGAACAACGATTAGGCCTTCAGTACAGCGCGCCGTCATCTTCAGCATCGGAAGCGTCAGAAATGAAGCCAGCGTCAATCAAATGGGTCTGCAAATCTTCCAGTTGCTGGGCGCGTTGACTGGCGTACTCGTAGAAGACATTTCGCAGCCCTTCTAGACTGGCCAACTGCAGACGGCAAGTGTAGCGGAAGGAGCGTCGGTTGGCATTGTAAGCTCGGTCATAGCGCACTTGCATGCTCTCGATGCAGTGATTCAACAGACGAAACTGTTGACATGCGCGGCGGAACTTACGATCCAAATTATGGAAGGTAGCTAGTGCGTCGCTAGGGCAAGCCATTATTGTAAGAGACAAGAAAACACCAATAGTCGACAAAAACGATGTGAACCGTATGATGGCGAATAGTGATATGGCTTAAAACAGATACCGCCCTGCATTTATACAGCTGTGTGGCGCTCGAGTGACACGCTCCCTTCTCAACAACGAATGACATCAAACAACTGACACGCATTGAGCAGTTACTTCATGTCATACTCCCACTGTTAATTGCTTCTGTCACATCTGTCATTCATAACCCGCTGGCCTTAATTGCAATAAACACTTTTAATCGCGACATGCACTGTTCAGCCGCCAAGTGATTAACGTTATAGTGCAAGAGACATGGGCATTTGTGGTTAGCATATTCTCCAATACGTTACAGCTGACAACTTCATCTACCGACAATAATGTAAATGGAAACATGACCAGATATCTTCCACAATCTACATATTCGTGGGTTGATTTGCCAGCCACATACCGATTCAATCACATGCTCAAATTACATGGAAATACAGAAAGATTCGAAATGAACAGAGTTTCTTTCTTGTAACATACATGACCCTTGTGGCAATTATGAAGACTATTTTACCGTGATGATTATTATGGTAACAACTTTAAGGTTGACAATACTATCAAACTCTCTGAAGAAACGTTCGTATCCTGACACTAATAACACATGTAACATGCATTTTTCTACTAGATGTTTGCATTTGAGCATGGGTTGTACAGCACGAGATCAATCATCATCGCACATGATCATTATTTCAAGAAAACAAAGGCTTGAGACTAGACTTTGCATGGGTTTCACTTTCCATGAATTCAATAAAGCAAATATGACCGCGGAATCATAGGGAAGGGTGATAAATGAATAAAATAGTGAAAATGTGACGCGAGAAGACTGCAATACTGACGCAGGAATGCTGGTGTTATTTGTTTTCTGAGATTGAAGTCATGAAACGTAAAGACCAAAGGTAATCTTTTGGGAGGATGTGTAGCTCTGAGAAGAGCTGTTTTGAACAACGATTAGGCCTTCAGTACAGCGCGCCGTCATCTTCAGCATCGGAAGCGTCAGAAATGAAGCCAGCGTCAATCAAATGGGTCTGCAAATCTTCCAGTTGCTGGGCGCGTTGACTGGCGTACTCGTAGAAGACATTTCGCAGCCCTTCTAGACTGGCCAACTGCAGACGGCAAGTGTAGCGGAAGGAGCGTCGGTTGGCATTGTAAGCTCGGTCATAGCGCACTTGCATGCTCTCGATGCAGTGATTCAACAGACGAAACTGTTGACATGCGCGGCGGAACTTACGATCCAAATTATGGAAGGTAGCTAGTGCGTCGCTAGGGCAAGCCATTATTGTAAGAGACAAGAAAACACCAATAGTCGACAAAAACGATGTGAACCGTATGATGGCGAATAGTGATATGGCTTAAAACAGATACCGCCCTGCATTTATACAGCTGTGTGGCGCTCGAGTGACACGCTCCCTTCTCAACAACGAATGACATCAAACAACTGACACGCATTGAGCAGTTACTTCATGTCATACTCCCACTGTTAATTGCTTCTGTCACATCTGTCATTCATAACCCGCTGGCCTTAATTGCAATAAACACTTTTAATCGCGACATGCACTGTTCAGCCGCCAAGTGATTAACGTTATAGTGCAAGAGACATGGGCATTTGTGGTTAGCATATTCTCCAATACGTTACAGCTGACAACTTCATCTACCGACAATAATGTAAATGGAAACATGACCAGATATCTTCCACAATCTACATATTCGTGGGTTGATTTGCCAGCCACATACCGATTCAATCACATGCTCAAATTACATGGAAATACAGAAAGATTCGAAATGAACAGAGTTTCTTTCTTGTAACATACATGACCCTTGTGGCAATTATGAAGACTATTTTACCGTGATGATTATTATGGTAACAACTTTAAGGTTGACAATACTATCAAACTCTCTGAAGAAACGTTCGTATCCTGACACTAATAACACATGTAACATGCATTTTTCTACTAGATGTTTGCATTTGAGCATGGGTTGTACAGCACGAGATCAATCATCATCGCACATGATCATTATTTCAAGAAAACAAAGGCTTGAGACTAGACTTTGCATGGGTTTCACTTTCCATGAATTCAATAAAGCAAATATGACCGCGGAATCATAGGGAAGGGTGATAAATGAATAAAATAGTGAAAATGTGACGCGAGAAGACTGCAATACTGACGCAGGAATGCTGGTGTTATTTGTTTTCTGAGATTGAAGTCATGAAACGTAAAGACCACAGGTAATCTTTTGGGAGGATGTGTAGCTCTGAGAAGAGCTGTTTTGAACAACGATTAGGCCTTCAGTACAGCGCGCCGTCATCTTCAGCATCGGAAGCGTCAGAAATGAAGCCAGCGTCAATCAAATGGGTCTGCAAATCTTCCAGTTGCTGGGCGCGTTGACTGGCGTACTCGTAGAAGACATTTCGCAGCCCTTCTAGACTGGCCAACTGCAGACGGCAAGTGTAGCGGAAGGAGCGTCGGTTGGCATTGTAAGCTCGGTCATAGCGCACTTGCATGCTCTCGATGCAGTGATTCAACAGACGAAACTGTTGACATGCGCGGCGGAACTTACGATCCAAATTATGGAAGGTAGCTAGTGCGTCGCTAGGGCAAGCCATTATTGTAAGAGACAAGAAAACACCAATAGTCGACAAAAACGATGTGAACCGTATGATGGCGAATAGTGATATGGCTTAAAACAGATACCGCCCTGCATTTATACAGCTGTGTGGCGCTCGAGTGACACGCTCCCTTCTCAACAACGAATGACATCAAACAACTGACACGCATTGAGCAGTTACTTCATGTCATACTCCCACTGTTAATTGCTTCTGTCACATCTGTCATTCATAACCCGCTGGCCTTAATTGCAATAAACACTTTTAATCGCGACATGCACTGTTCAGCCGCCAAGTGATTACCGTTATAGTGCAAGAGACATGGGCATTTGTGGTTAGCATATTCTCCAATACGTTACAGCTGACAACTTCATCTACCGACAATAATGTAAATGGAAACATGACCAGATATCTTCCACAATCTACATATTCGTGGGTTGATTTGCCAGCCACATACCGATTCAATCACATGCTCAAATTACATGGAAATACAGAAAGATTCGAAATGAACAGAGTTTCTTTCTTGTAACATACATGACCCTTGTGGCAATTATGAAGACTATTTTACCGTGATGATTATTATGGTAACAACTTTAAGGTTGACAATACTATCAAACTCTCTGAAGAAACGTTCGTATCCTGACACTAATAACACATGTAACATGTATTTTTCTACTAGATGTTTGCATTTGAGCATGGGTTGTACAGCACGAGATCAATCATCATCGCACATGATCATTATTTCAAGAAAACAAAGGCTTGAGACTAGACGTTGCATGGGTTTTACTTTCCATGATTTCAATAAAGCAAATATGACCGCGGAATCATAGGGAAGGGTGATAAATGAATAAAATAGTGAAAATGTGACGCGAGAAGACTGCAATACTGACGCAGGAATGCTGGTGTTATTTGTTTTCTGAGATTGAAGTCATGAAACGTAAAGACCACAGGTAATATTTTGGGAGGATGTGTAGCTCTGAGAAGAGCTGTTTTGAACAACGATTAGGCCTTCAGTACAGCGCGCCGTCATCTTCAGCATCGGAAGCGTCAGAAATGAAGCCAGCGTCAATCAAATGGGTCTGCAAATCTTCCAGTTGCTGGTCGCGTTGACTGGCGTACCCGTAGAAGACATTTCGCAGCCCTTCTAGACTGGCCAACTGCAGACGGCAAGTGTAGCGGAAGGAGCGTCGGTTGGCATTGTAAGCTCGGTCATAGCGCACTTGCATGCTCTCGATGCTGTGATTCAACAGACGAATCTGTTGACATGCGCGGCGGAACTTACGATCCAAATGATGGAAGGTAGCTAGTGCGTCGCTAGGGCAAGCCATTATTGTAAGAGACAAGAAAACACCAATAGTCGACAAAAACGATGTGAACCGTATGATGGCGAATAGTGATATGGCTTAAAACAGATACCGCCCTGCATTTATACAGCCGTGTGGCGCTCGAGTGACACGCTCCCTTCTCAACAACGAATGACATCAAACAACTGACACGCATTGAGCAGTTACTTCATGTCATACTCCCACTGTTAATTGCTTCTGTCACATCTGTCATTCATAACCCGCTGGCCTTAATTGCAATAAACACTTTTAATCGCGACATGCACTGTTCAGCCGCCAAGTGATTAACGTTATAGTGCAAGAGACATGGGCATTTGTGGTTAGCATATTCTCCAATACGTTACAGCTGACAACTTCATCTACCGACAATAATGTAAATGGAAACATGACCAGATATCTTCCACAATCTACATATTCGTGGGTTGATTTGCCAGCCACATACCGATTCAATCACATGCTCAAATTACATGGAAATACAGAAAGATTCGAAATGAACAGAGTTTCTTTCTTGTAACATACATGACCCTTGTGGCAATTATGAAGACTATTTTACCGTGATGATTATTATGGTAACAACTTTAAGGTTGACAATACTATCAAACTCTCTGAAGAAACGTTCGTATCCTGACACTAATAACACATGTAACATGCATTTGTCTACTAGATGTTTGCATTTGAGCATGGGTTGTACAGCACGAGATCAATCATCATCGCACATGATCATTATTTCAAGAAAACAAAGGCTTGAGACTAGACGTTGCATGGGTTTTACTTTCCATGAATTCAATAAAGCAAATATGACCGCGGAATCATAGGGAAGGGTGATAAATGGATAAAATAGTGAAAATGTGACGCGAGAAGACTGCAATACTGACGCAGGAATGCTGGTGTTATTTGTTTTCTGAGATTGAAGTCATGAAACGTAAAGACCACAGGTAATCTGTTGGGAGGATGTGTAGCTCTGAGAAGAGCTGTTTTGAACAACGATTAGGCCTTCAGTACAGCGCGCCGTCATCTTCAGCATCGAAAGCGTCAGAAATGAAGCCAGCGTCAATCAAATGGGTCTGCAAATCTTCCAGTTGCTGGGCGCGTTGACTGGCGTACTCGTAGAAGACATTTCGCAGCCCTTTTAGAGTGGCCAACTGCAGACGGCAAGTGTAGCGGAAGGAGCGTCGGTTGGCATTGTAAGTTCGGTCATAGCGCACTTGCATGCTCTCGATGCTGTGATTCAACAGACGAATCTGTTGACATGCGCGGCGGAACTTACGATCCAAATGATGGAAGGTAGCTAGTGCGTCGCTAGGGCAAGCCATTATTGTAAGAGACAAGAAAACACCAATAGTCGACAAAAACGATGTGAACCGTATGATGGCGAATAGTGATATGGCTTAAAACAGATACCGCCCTGCATTTATACAGCCGTGTGGCGCTCGAGTGACACGCTCCCTTCTCAACAACGAATGACATCAAACAACTGACACGCATTGAGCAGTTACTTCATGTCATACTCCCACTGTTAATTGCTTCTGTCACATCTGTCATTCATAACCCGCTGGCCTTAATTGCAATAAACACTTTTAATCGCGACATGCACTGTTCAGCCGCCAAGTGATTAACGTTATAGTGCAAGAGACATGGGCATTTGTGGTTAGCATATTCTCCAATACGTTACAGCTGACAACTTCATCTACCGACAATAATGTAAATGGAAACATGACCAGATATCTTCCACAATCTACATATTCGTGGGTTGATTTGCCAGCCACATACCGATTCAATCACATGCTCAAATTACATGGAAATACAGAAAGATTCGAAATGAACAGAGTTTCTTTCTTGTAACATACATGACCCTTGTGGCAATTATGAAGACTATTTTACCGTGATGATTATTATGGTAACAACTTTAAGGTTGACAATACTATCAAACTCTCTGAAGAAACGTTCGTATCCTGACACTAATAACACATGTAACATGCATTTGTCTACTAGATGTTTGCATTTGAGCATGGGTTGTACAGCACGAGATCAATCATCATCGCACATGATCATTATTTCAAGAAAACAAAGGCTTGAGACTAGACGTTGCATGGGTTTTACTTTCCATGAATTCAATAAAGCAAATATGACCGCGGAATCATAGGGAAGGGTGATAAATGGATAAAATAGTGAAAATGTGACGCGAGAAGACTGCAATACTGACGCAGGAATGCTGGTGTTATTTGTTTTCTGAGATTGAAGTCATGAAACGTAAAGACCACAGGTAATCTGTTGGGAGGATGTGTAGCTCTGAGAAGAGCTGTTTTGAACAACGATTAGGCCTTCAGTACAGCGCGCCGTCATCTTCAGCATCGAAAGCGTCAGAAATGAAGCCAGCGTCAATCAAATGGGTCTGCAAATCTTCCAGTTGCTGGGCGCGTTGACTGGCGTACTCGTAGAAGACATTTCGCAGCCCTTTTAGAGTGGCCAACTGCAGACGGCAAGTGTAGCGGAAGGAGCGTCGGTTGGCATTGTAAGTTCGGTCATAGCGCACTTGCATGCTCTCGATGCTGTGATTCAACAGACGAATCTGTTGACATGCGCGGCGGAACTTACGATCCAAATGATGGAAGGTAGCTAGTGCGTCGCTAGGGCAAGCCATTATTGTAAGAGACAAGAAAACACCAATAGTCGACAAAAACGATGTGAACCGTATGATGGCGAATAGTGATATGGCTTAAAACAGATACCGCCCTGCATTTATACAGCCGTGTGGCGCTCGAGTGACACGCTCCCTTCTCAACAACGAATGACATCAAACAACTGACACGCATTGAGCAGTTACTTCATGTCATACTCCCACTGTTAATTGCTTCTGTCACATCTGTCATTCATAACCCGCTGGCCTTAATTGCAATAAACACTTTTAATCGCGACATGCACTGTTCAGCCGCCAAGTGATTAACGTTATAGTGCAAGAGACATGGGCAATTGTGGTTAGCATATTCTGCAATACGTTACAGCTGACAACTTCATCTACCGACAATAATGTAAATGGAAACATGACCAGATATCTTCCACAATCTACATATTCGTGGGTTGATTTGCCAGCCACATACCGATTCAATCACATGCTCAAATTACATGGAAATACAGAAAGATTCGAAATGAACAGAGTTTCTTTCTTGTAACATACATGACCCTTGTGGCAATTATGAAGACTATTTTACCGTGATGATTATTATGGTAACAACTTTAAGGTTGACAATACTATCAAACTCTCTGAAGAAACGTTCGTATCCTGACACTAATAACACATGTAACATGCATTTTTCTACTAGATGTTTGCTTTTGAGCATGGGTTGTACAGCACGAGATCAATCATCATCGCACATGATCATTATTTCAAGAAAACAAAGGCTTGAGACTAGACGTTGCATGGGTTTTACTTTCCATGAATTCAATAAAGCAAATATGACCGCGGAATCATAGGGAAGGGTGATAAATGAATAAAATAGTGAAAATGTGGCGCGAGAAGACTGCAATACTGACGCAGGAATGCTGGTGTTATTTGTTTTCTGAGATTGAAGTCATGAAACGTAAAGACCACAGGTAATCTTTTGGGAGGATGTGTAGCTCTGAGAAGAGCTGTTTTGAACAACGATTAGGCCTTCAGTACAGCGCGCCGTCATCTTCAGCATCGACAGCGTCAGAAATGAAGCCAGCGTCAATCAAATGGGTCTGCAAATCTTCCAGTTGCTGGGCGCGTTGACTGGCGTACTCGTAGAAGACATTTCGCAGCCCTTCTAGACTGGCCAACTGCAGACGGCAAGTGTAGCGGAAGGAGCGTCGGTTGGCATTGTAAGCTCGGTCATAGCGCACTTGCATGCTCTCGATGCTGTGATTCAACAGACGAATCTGTTGACATGCGCGGCGGAACTTACGATCCAAATGATGGAAGGTAGCTAGTGCGTCGCTAGGGCAAGCCATTATTGTAAGAGACAAGAAAACACCAATAGTCGACAAAAAAGATGTGAACCGTATGATGGCGAATAGTGATATGGCTTAAAACAGATACCGCCCTGCATTTATACAGCCGTGTGGCGCTCGAGTGACACGCTCCCTTCTCAACAACGAATGACATCAAACAACTGACACGCATTGAGCAGTTACTTCATGTCATACTCCCACTGTTAATTGCTTCTGTCACATCTGTCATTCATAACCCGCTGGCCTTAATTGCAATAAACACTTTTAATCGCGACATGCACTGTTCAGCCGCCAAGTGATTAACGTTATAGTGCAAGAGACATGGGCATTTGTGGTTAGCATATTCTGCAATACGTTACAGCTGACAACTTCATCTACCGACAATAATGTAAATGGAAACATGACCAGATATCTTCCACAATCTACATATTCGTGGGTTGATTTGCCAGCCACATACCGATTCAATCACATGCTCAAATTACATGGAAATACAGAAAGATTCGAAATGAACAGAGTTTCTTTCTTGTAACATACATGACCCTTGTGGCAATTATGAAGACTATTTTACCGTGATGATTATTATGGTAACAACTTTAAGGTTGACAATACTATCAAACTCTCTGAAGAAACGTTCGTATCCTGACACTAATAACACATGTAACATGCATTTGTCTACTAGATGTTTGCATTTAAGCATGGGTTGTACAGCACGAGATCAATCATCATCGCACATGATCATTATTTCAAGAAAACAAAGGCTTGAGACTAGACGTTGCATGGGTTTTACTTTCCATGAATTCAATAAAGCAAATATGACCGCGGAATCATAGGGAAGGGTGATAAATGAATAAAATAGTGAAAATGCGACGCGAGAAGACTGCAATACTGACGCAGGAATGCTGGTGTTATTTGTTTTCTGAGATTGAAGTCATGAAACGTAAAGACCAAAGGTAATCTTTTGGGAGGATGTGTAGCTCTGAGAAGAGCTGTTTTGAACAACGATTAGGCCTTCAGTACAGCGCGCCGTCATCTTCAGCATCGGAAGCGTCAGAAATGAAGCCAGCGTCAATCAAATGGGTCTGCAAATCTTCCAGTTGCTGGGCGCGTTGACTGGCGTACTCGTAGAAGACATTTCGCAGCCATTCTAGACTGGCCAACTGCAGACGGCAAGTGTAGCGGAAGGAGCGTCGGTTGGCATTGTAAGCTCGGTCATAGCGCACTTGCATGCTCTCGATGCTGTGATTCAACAGACGAATCTGTTGACATGCGCGGCGGAACTTACGATCCAAATGATGGAAGGTAGCTAGTGCGTCGCTAGGGCAAGCCATTATTGTAAGAGACAAGAAAACACCAATAGTCGACAAAAACGATGTGAACCGTATGATGGCGAATAGTGATATGGCTTAAAACAGATACCGCCCTGCATTTATACAGCCGTGTGGCGCTCGAGTGACACGCTCCCTTCTCAACAACGAATGACATCAAACAACTGACACGCATTGAGCAGTTACTTCATGTCATACTCCCACTGTTAATTGCTTCTGTCACATCTGTCATTCATAACCCGCTGGCCTTAATTGCAATAAACACTTTTAATCGCGACATGCACTGTTCAGCCGCCAAGTGATTAACGTTATAGTGCAAGAGACATGGGCATTTGTGGTTAGCATATTCTGCAATACGTTACAGCTGACAACTTCATCTACCGACAATAATGTAAATGGAAACATGACCAGATATCTTCCACAATCTACATATTCGTGGGTTGATTTGCCAGCCACATACCGATTCAATCACATGCTCAAATTACATGGAAATACAGAAAGATTCGAAATGAACAGAGTTTCTTTCTTGTAACATACATGACCCTTGTGGCAATTATGAAGACTATTTTACCGTGATGATTATTATGGTAACAACTTTAAGGTTGACAATACTATCAAACTCTCTGAAGAAACGTTCGTATCCTGACACTAATAACACATGTAACATGCATTTGTCTACTAGATGTTTGCATTTGAGCATGGGTTGTACAGCACGAGATCAATCATCATCGCACATGATCATTATTTCAAGAAAACAAAGGCTTGAGACTAGACGTTGCATGGGTTTTACTTTCCATGAATTCAATAAAGCAAATATGACCGCGGAATCATAGGGAAGGGTGATAAATGGATAAAATAGTGAAAATGTGACGCGAGAAGACTGCAATACTGACGCAGGAATGCTGGTGTTATTTGTTTTCTGAGATTGAAGTCATGAAACGTAAACACCACAGGTAATCTGTTGGGAGGATGTGTAGCTCTGAGAAGAGCTGTTTTGAACAACGATTAGGCCTTCAGTACAGCGCGCCGTCATCTTCAGCATCGACAGCGTCAGAAATGAAGCCAGCGTCAATCAAATGGGTCTGCAAATCTTCCAGTTGCTGGGCGCGTTGACTGGCGTACTCGTAGAAGACATTTCGCAGCCCTTCTAGACTGGCCAACTGCAGACGGCAAGTGTAGCGGAAGGAGCGTCGGTTGGCATTGTAAGCTCGGTCATAGCGCACTTGCATGCTCTCGATGCTGTGATTCAACAGACGAATCTGTTGACATGCGCGGCGGAACTTACGATCCAAATGATGGAAGGTAGCTAGTGCGTCGCTAGGGCAAGCCATTATTGTAAGAGACAAGAAAACACCAATAGTCGACAAAAAAGATGTGAACCGTATGATGGCGAATAGTGATATGGCTTAAAACAGATACCGCCCTGCATTTATACAGCCGTGTGGCGCTCGAGTGACACGCTCCCTTCTCAACAACGAATGACATCAAACAACTGACACGCATTGAGCAGTTACTTCATGTCATACTCCCACTGTTAATTGCTTCTGTCACATCTGTCATTCATAACCCGCTGGCCTTAATTGCAATAAACACTTTTAATCGCGACATGCACTGTTCAGCCGCCAAGTGATTAACGTTATAGTGCAAGAGACATGGGCATTTGTGGTTAGCATATTCTCCAATACGTTACAGCTGACAACTTCATCTACCGACAATAATGTAAATGGAAACATGACCAGATATCTTCCACAATCTACATATTCGTGGGTTGATTTGCCAGCCACATACCGAATCAATCACATGCTCAAATTACATGGAAATACAGAAAGATTCGAAATGAACAGAGTTTCTTTCTTGTAACATACATGACCCTTGTGGCAATTATGAAGACTATTTTACCGTGATGATTATTATGGTAACAACTTTAAGGTTGACAATACTATCAAACTCTCTGAAGAAACGTTCGTATCCTGACACTAATAACACATGTAACATGCATTTGTCTACTAGATGTTTGCATTTGAGCATGGGTTGTACAGCACGAGATCAATCATCATCGCACATGATCATTATTTCAAGAAAACAAAGGCTTGAGACTAGACGTTGCATGGGTTTTACTTTCCATGCATTCAATAAAGCAAATATGACCGCGGAATCATAGGGAAGGGTGATAAATGGATAAAATAGTGAAAATGTGACGCGAGAAGACTGCAATACTGACGCAGGAATGCTGGTGTTATTTGTTTTCTGAGATTGAAGTCATGAAACGTAAAGACCACAGGTAATCTTTTGGGAGGATGTGTAGCTCTGAGAAGAGCTGTTTTGAACAACGATTAGGCCTTCAGTACAGCGCGCCGTCATCTTCAGCATCGGAAGCGTCAGAAATGAAGCCAGCGTCAATCAAATGGGTCTGCAAATCTTCCAGTTGCTGGGCGCGTTGACTGGCGTACTCGTAGAAGACATTTCGCAGCCCTTTTAGAGTGGCCAACTGCAGACGGCAAGTGTAGCGGAAGGAGCGTCGGTTGGCATTGTAAGCTCGGTCATAGCGCACTTGCATGCTCTCGATGCTGTGATTCAACAGACGAATCTGTTGACATGCGCGGCGGAACTTACGATCCAAATGATGGAAGGTAGCTAGTGCGTCGCTAGGGCAAGCCATTATTGTAAGAGACAAGAAAACACCAATAGTCGACAAAAACGATGTGAACCGTATGATGGCGAATAGTGATATGGCTTAAAACAGATACCGCCCTGCATTTATACAGCCGTGTGGCGCTCGAGTGACACGCTCCCTTCTCAACAACGAATGACATCAAACAACTGACACGCATTGAGCAGTTACTTCATGTCATACTCCCACTGTTAATTGCTTCTGTCACATCTGTCATTCATAACCCGCTGGCCTTAATTGCAATAAACACTTTTAATCGCGACATGCACTGTTCAGCCGCCAAGTGATTAACGTTATAGTGCAAGAGACATGGGCATTTGTGGTTAGCATATTCTGCAATACGTTACAGCTGACAACTTCATCTACCGACAATAATGTAAATTGAAACATGACCAGATATCTTCCACAATCTACATATTCGTGGGTTGATTTGCCAGCCACATACCGATTCAATCACATGCTCAAATTACATGGAAATACAGAAAGATTCGAAATGAACAGAGTTTCTTTCTTGTAACATACATGACCCTTGTGGCAATTATGAAGACTATTTTACCGTGATGATTATTATGGTAACAACTTTAAGGTTGACAATACTATCAAACTCTCTGAAGAAACGTTCGTATCCTGACACTAATAACACATGTAACATGCATTTTTCTACTAGATGTTTGCATTTGAGCATGGGTTGTACAGCACGAGATCAATCATCATCGCACATGATCATTATTTCAAGAAAACAAAGGCTTGAGACTAGACGTTGCATGGGTTTTACTTTCCATGAATTCAATAAAGCAAATATGACCGCGGAATCATAGGGAAGGGTGATAAATTAATAAAATAGTGAAAATGTGACGCGAGAAGACTGCAATACTGACGCAGGAATGCTGGTGTTATTTGTTTTCTGAGATTGAAGTCATGAAACGTAAAGACCACAGGTAATCTGTTGGGAGGATGTGTAGCTCTGAGAAGAGCTGTTTTGAACAACGATTAGGCCTTCAGTACAGCGCGCCGTCATCTTCAGCATCAAAAGCGTCAGAAATGAAGCCAGCGTCAATCAAATGGGTCTGCAAATCTTCCAGTTGCTGGGCGCGTTGACTGGCGTACTCGTAGAAGACATTTCGCAGCCCTTCTAGACTGGCCAACTGCAGACGGCAAGTGTAGCGGAAGGAGCGTCGGTTGGCATTGTAAGTTCGGTCATAGCGCACTTGCATGCTCTCGATGCTGTGATTCAACAGACGAATCTGTTGACATGCGCGGCGGAACTTACGATCCAAATGATGGAAGGTAGCTAGTGCGTCGCTAGGGCAAGCCATTATTGTAAGAGACAAGAAAACACCAATAGTCGACAAAAACGATGTGAACCGTATGATGGCGAATAGTGATATGGCTTAAAACAGATACCGCCCTGCATTTATACAGCCGTGTGGCGCTCGAGTGACACGCTCCCTTCTCAACAACGAATGACATCAAACAACTGACACGCATTGAGCAGTTACTTCATGTCATACTCCCACTGTTAATTGCTTCTGTCACATCTGTCATTCATAACCCGCTGGCCTTAATTGCAATAAACACTTTTAATCGCGACATGCACTGTTCAGCCGCCAAGTGATTAACGTTATAGTGCAAGAGACATGGGCAATTGTGGTTAGCATATTCTGCAATACGTTACAGCTGACAACTTCATCTACCGACAATAATGTAAATGGAAACATGACCAGATATCTTCCACAATCTACATATTCGTGGGTTGATTTGCCAGCCACATACCGATTCAATCACATGCTCAAATTACATGGAAATACAGAAAGATTCGAAATGAACAGAGTTTCTTTCTTGTAACATACATGACCCTTGTGGCAATTATGAAGACTATTTTACCGTGATGATTATTATGGTAACAACTTTAAGGTTGACAATACTATCAAACTCTCTGAAGAAACGTTCGTATCCTGACACTAATAACACATGTAACATGTATTTTTCTACTAGATGTTTGCATTTGAGCATGGGTTGTACAGCACGAGATCAATCATCATCGCACATGATCATTATTTCAAGAAAACAAAGGCTTGAGACTAGACGTTGCATGGGTTTTACTTTCCATGAATTCAATAAAGCAAATATGACCGCGGAATCATAGGGAAGGGTGATAAATGAATAAAATAGTGAAAATGTGACGCGAGAAGACTGCAATACTGACGCAGGAATGCTGGTGTTATTTGTTTTCTGGGATTGAAGTCATGAAACGTAGAGACCAAAGGTAATCTTTTGGGAGGATGTGTAGCTCTGAGAAGAGCTGTTTTGAACAACGATTAGGCCTTCAGTACAGCGCGCCGTCATCTTCAGCATCGGAAGCGTCAGAAATGAAGCCAGCGTCAATCAAATGGGTCTGCAAATCTTCCAGTTGCTGGGCGCGTTGACTGGCGTACTCGTAGAAGACATTTCGCAGCCATTCTAGACTGGCCAACTGCAGACGGCAAGTGTAGCGGAAGGAGCGTCGGTTGGCATTGTAAGCTCGGTCATAGCGCACTTGCATGCTCTCGATGCTGTGATTCAACAGACGAATCTGTTGACATGCGCGGCGGAACTTACGATCCAAATTATGGAAGGTAGCTAGTGCGTCGCTAGGGCAAGCCATTATTGTAAGAGACAAGAAAACACCAATAGTCGACAAAAACGATGTGAACCGTATGATGGCGAATAGTGATATGGCTTAAAACAGATACCGCCCTGCATTTATACAGCCGTGTGGCGCTCGAGTGACACGCTCCCTTCTCAACAACGAATGACATCAAACAACTGACACGCATTGAGCAGTTACTTCATGTCATACTCCCACTGTTAATTGCTTCTGTCACATCTGTCATTCATAACCCGCTGGCCTTAATTGCAATAAACACTTTTAATCGCGACATGCACTGTTCAGCCGCCAAGTGATTAACGTTATAGTGCAAGAGACATGGGCATTTGTGGTTAGCATATTCTGCAATACGTTACAGCTGACAACTTCATCTACCGACAATAATGTAAATGGAAACATGACCAGATATCTTCCACAATCTACATATTCGTGGGTTGATTTGCCAGCCACATACCGATTCAATCACATGCTCAAATTACATGGAAATACAGAAAGATTCGAAATGAACAGAGTTTCTTTCTTGTAACATACATGACCCTTGTGGCAATTATGAAGACTATTTTACCGTGATGATTATTATGGTAACAACTTTAAGGTTGACAATACTATCAAACTCTCTGAAGAAACGTTCGTATCCTGACACTAATAACACATGTAACATGCATTTGTCTACTAGATGTTTGCATTTGGGCATGGGTTGTACAGCACGAGATCAATCATCATCGCACATGATCATTATTTCAAGAAAACAAAGGCTTGAGACTAGACGTTGCATGGGTTTTACTTTCCATGCATTCAATAAAGCAAATATGACCGCGGAATCATAGGGAAGGGTGATAAATGGATAAAGTAGTGAAAATGTGACGCGAGAAGACTGCAATACTGACGCAGGAATGCTGGTGTTATTTGTTTTCTGAGATTGAAGTCATGAAACGTAAAGACCACAGGTAATCTTTTGGGAGGATGTGTAGCTCTGAGAAGAGCTGTTTTGAACAACGATTAGGCCTTCAGTACAACGCGCCGTCATCTTCAGCATCGGAAGCGTCAGAAATGAAGCCAGCGTCAATCAAATGGGTCTGCAAATCTTCCAGTTGCTGGGCGCGTTGACTGGCGTACTCGTAGAAGACATTTCGCAGCCCTTTTAGAGTGGCCAACTGCAGACGGCAAGTGTAGCGGAAGGAGCGTCGGTTGGCATTGTAAGCTCGGTCATAGCGCACTTGCATGCTCTCGATGCTGTGATTCAACAGACGAATCTGTTGACATGCGCGGCGGAACTTACGATCCAAATTATGGAAGGTAGCTAGTGCGTCGCTAGGGCAAGCCATTATTGTAAGAGACAAGAAAACACCAATAGTCGACAAAAACGATGTGAACCGTATGATGGCGAATAGTGATATGGCTTAAAACAGATACCGCCCTGCATTTATACAGCCGTGTGGCGCTCGAGTGACACGCTCCCTTCTCAACAACGAATGACATCAAACAACTGACACGCATTGAGCAGTTACTTCATGTCATACTCCCACTGTTAATTGCTTCTGTCACATCTGTCATTCATAACCCGCTGGCCTTAATTGCAATAAACACTTTTAATCGCGACATGCACTGTTCAGCCGCCAAGTGATTAACGTTATAGTGCAAGAGACATGGGCAATTGTGGTTAGCATATTCTGCGATACGTTACAGCTGACAACTTCATCTACCGACAATAATGTAAATGGAAACATGACCAGATATCTTCCACAATCTACATATTCGTGGGTTGATTTGCCAGCCACATACCGATTCAATCACATGCTCAAATTACATGGAAATACAGAAAGATTCGAAATGAACAGAGTTTCTTTCTTGTAACATACATGACCCTTGTGGCAATTATGAAGACTATTTTACCGTGATGATTATTATGGTAACAACTTTAAGGTTGACAATACTATCAAACTCTCTGAAGAAACGTTCGTATCCTGACACTAATAACACATGTAACATGCATTTTTCTACTAGATGTTTGCATTTGAGCATGGGTTGTACAGCACGAGATCAATCATCATCGCACATGATCATTATTTCAAGAAAACAAAGGCTTGAGACTAGACGTTGCATGGGTTTTACTTTCCACGAATTCAATAAAGCAAATATGACCGCGGAATCATAGGGAAGGGTGATAAATGAATAAAATAGTGAAAATGTGACGCGAGAAGACTGCAATACTGACGCAGGAATGCTGGTGTTATTTGTTTTCTGAGATTGAAGTCATGAAACGTAAAGACCACAGGTAATCTTTTGGGAGGATGTGTAGCTCTGAGAAGAGCTGTTTTGAACAACGATTAGGCCTTCAGTACAGCGCGCCGTCATCTTCAGCATCGAAAGCGTCAGAAATGAAGCCAGCGTCAATCAAATGGGTCTGCAAATCTTCCAGTTGCTGGGCGCGTTGACTGGCGTACTCGTAGAAGACATTTCGCAGCCCTTCTAGACTGGCCAACTGCAGACGGCAAGTGTAGCGGAAGGAGCGTCGGTTGGCATTGTAAGCTCGGTCATAGCGCACTTGCATGCTCTCGATGCTGTGATTCAACAGACGAATCTGTTGACATGCGCGGCGGAACTTACGATCCAAATGATGGAAGGTAGCTAGTGCGTCGCTAGGGCAAGCCATTATTGTAAGAGACAAGAAAACACCAATAGTCGACAAAAACGATGTGAACCGTATGATGGCGAATAGTGATATGGCTTAAAACAGATACCGCCCTGCATTTATACAGCCGTGTGGCGCTCGAGTGACACGCTCCCTTCTCAACAACGAATGACATCAAACAACTGACACGCATTGAGCAGTTACTTCATGTCATACTCCCACTGTTAATTGCTTCTGTCACATCTGTCATTCATAACCCGCTGGCCTTAATTGCAATAAACACTTTTAATCGCGACATGCACTGTTCAGCCGCCAAGTGATTAACGTTATAGTGCAAGAGACATGGGCATTTGTGGTTAGCATATTCTCCAATACGTTACAGCTGACAACTTCATCTACCGACAATAATGTAAATGGAAACATGACCAGATATCTTCCACAATCTACATATTCGTGCGTTGATTTGCCAGCCACATACCGATTCAATCACATGCTCAAATTACATGGAAATACAGAAAGATTCGAAATGAACAGAGTTTCTTTCTTGTAACATACATGACCCTTGTGGCAATTATGAAGACTATTTTACCGTGATGATTATTATGGTAACAACTTTAAGGTTGACAATACTATCAAACTCTCTGAAGAAACGTTCGTATCCTGACACTAATAACACATGTAACATGTATTTTTCTACTAGATGTTTGCATTTGAGCATGGGTTGTACAGCACGAGATCAATCATCATCGCACATGATCATTATTTCAAGAAAACAAAGGCTTGAGACTAGACGTTGCATGGGTTTTACTTTCCATGAATTCAATAAAGCAAATATGACCGCGGAATCATAGGGAAGGGTGATAAATGAATAAAATAGTGAAAATGTGACGCGAGAAGACTGCAATACTGACGCAGGAATGCTGGTGTTATTTGTTTTCTGAGATTGAAGTCATGAAACGTAGAGACCAAAGGTAATCTTTTGGGAGGATGTGTAGCTCTGAGAAGAGCTGTTTTGAACAACGATTAGGCCTTCAGTACAGCGCGCCGTCATCTTCAGCATCGGAAGCGTCAGAAATGAAGCCAGCGTCAATCAAATGGGTCTGCAAATCTTCCAGTTGCTGGGCGCGTTGACTGGCGTACTCGTAGAAGACATTTCGCAGCCATTCTAGACTGGCCAACTGCAGACGGCAAGTGTAGCGGAAGGAGCGTCGGTTGGCATTGTAAGCTCGGTCATAGCGCACTTGCATGCTCTCGATGCTGTGATTCAACAGACGAATCTGTTGACATGCGCGGCGGAACTTACGATCCAAATTATGGAAGGTAGCTAGTGCGTCGCTAGGGCAAGCCATTATTGTAAGAGACAAGAAAACACCAATAGTCGACAAAAACGATGTGAACCGTATGATGGCGAATAGTGATATGGCTTAAAACAGATACCGCCCTGCATTTATACAGCCGTGTGGCGCTCGAGTGACACGCTCCCTTCTCAACAACGAATGACATCAAACAACTGACACGCATTGAGCAGTTACTTCATGTCATACTCCCACTGTTAATTGCTTCTGTCACATCTGTCATTCATAACCCGCTGGCCTTAATTGCAATAAACACTTTTAATCGCGACATGCACTGTTCAGCCGCCAAGTGATTAACGTTATAGTGCAAGAGACATGGGCATTTGTGGTTAGCATATTCTCCAATACGTTACAGCTGACAACTTCATCTACCGACAATAATGTAAATGGAAACATGACCAGATATCTTCCACAATCTACATATTCGTGGGTTGATTTGCCAGCCACATACCGATTCAATCACATGCTCAAATTACATGGAAATACAGAAAGATTCGAAATGAACAGAGTTTCTTTCTTGTAACATACATGACCCTTGTGGCAATTATGAAGACTATTTTACCGTGATGATTATTATGGTAACAACTTTAAGGTTGACAATACTATCAAACTCTCTGAAGAAACGTTCGTATCCTGACACTAATAACACATGTAACATGCATTTTTCTACTAGATGTTTGCATTTGAGCATGGGTTGTACAGCACGAGATCAATCATCATCGCACATGATCATTATTTCAAGAAAACAAAGGCTTGAGACTAGACGTTGCATGGGTTTTACTTTCCATGAATTCAATAAAGCAAATATGACCGCGGAATCATAGAGAAGGGTGATAAATGAATAAAATAGTGAAAATGTGACGCGAGAAGACTGCAATACTGACGCAGGAATGCTGGTGTTATTTGTTTTCTGAGATTGAAGTCATGAAACGTAAAGACCACAGGTAATCTTTTGGGAGGATGTGTAGCTCTGAGAAGAGCTGTTTTGAACAACGATTAGGCCTTCAGTACAGCGCGCCGTCATCTTCAGCATCGGAAGCGTCAGAAATGAAGCCAGCGTCAATCAAATGGGTCTGCAAATCTTCCAGTTGCTGGGCGCGTTGACTGGCGTACTCGTAGAAGACATTTCGCAGCCCTTTTAGAGTGGCCAACTGCAGACGGCAAGTGTAGCGGAAGGAGCGTCGGTTGGCATTGTAAGCTCGGTCATAGCGCACTTGCATGCTCTCGATGCTGTGATTCAACAGACGAATCTGTTGACATGCGCGGCGGAACTTACGATCCAAATTATGGAAGGTAGCTAGTGCGTCGCTAGGGCAAGCCATTATTGTAAGAGACAAGAAAACACCAATAGTCGACAAAAACGATGTGAACCGTATGATGGCGAATAGTGATATGGCTTAAAACAGATACCGCCCTGCATTTATACAGCCGTGTGGCGCTCGAGTGACACGCTCCCTTCTCAACAACGACTGACATCAAACAACTGACACGCATTGAGCAGTTACTTCATGTCATACTCCCACTGTTAATTGCTTCTGTCACATCTGTCATTCATAACCCGCTGGCCTTAATTGCAATAAACACTTTTAATCGCGACATGCACTGTTCAGCCGCCAAGTGATTAACGTTATAGTGCAAGAGACATGGGCATTTGTGGTTAGCATATTCTCCAATACGTTACAGCTGACAACTTCATCTACCGACAATAATGTAAATGGAAACATGACCAGATATCTTCCACAATCTACATATTCGTGGGTTGATTTGCCAGCCACATACCGATTCAATCACATGCTCAAATTACATGGAAATACAGAAAGATTCGAAATGAACAGAGTTTCTTTCTTGTAACATACATGACCCTTGTGGCAATTATGAAGACTATTTTACCGTGATGATTATTATGGTAACAACTTTAAGGTTGACAATACTATCAAACTCTCTGAAGAAACGTTCGTATCCTGACACTAATAACACATGTAACATGCATTTTTCTACTAGATGTTTGCATTTGAGCATGGGTTGTACAGCACGAGATCAATCATCATCGCACATGATCATTATTTCAAGAAAACAAAGGCTTGAGACTAGACGTTGCATGGGTTTTACTTTCCATGCATTCAATAAAGCAAATATGACCGCGGAATCATAGGGAAGGGTGATAAATGGATAAAGTAGTGAAAATGTGACGCGAGAAGACTGCAATACTGACGCAGGAATGCTGGTGTTATTTGTTTTCTGAGATTGAAGTCATGAAACGTAAAGACCACAGGTAATCTTTTGGGAGGATGTGTAGCTCTGAGAAGAGCTGTTTTGAACAACGATTAGGCCTTCAGTACAGCGCGCCGTCATCTTCAGCATCGGAAGCGTCAGAAATGAAGCCAGCGTCAATCAAATGGGTCTGCAAATCTTCCAGTTGCTGGGCGCGTTGACTGGCGTACTCGTAGAAGACATTTCGCAGCCCTTTTAGAGTGGCCAACTGCAGACGGCAAGTGTAGCGGAAGGAGCGTCGGTTGGCATTGTAAGCTCGGTCATAGCGCACTTGCATGCTCTCGATGCTGTGATTCAACAGACGAATCTGTTGACATGCGCGGCGGAACTTACGATCCAAATGATGGAAGGTAGCTAGTGCGTCGCTAGGGCAAGCCATTATTGTAAGAGACAAGAAAACACCAATAGTCGACAAAAACGATGTGAACCGTATGATGGCGAATAGTGATATGGCTTAAAACAGATACCGCCCTGCATTTATACAGCCGTGTGGCGCTCGAGTGACACGCTCCCTTCTCAACAACGAATGACATCAAACAACTGACACGCATTGAGCAGTTACTTCATGTCATACTCCCACTGTTAATTGCTTCTGTCACATCTGTCATTCATAACCCGCTGGCCTTAATTGCAATAAACACTTTTAATCGCGACATGCACTGTTCAGCCGCCAAGTGATTAACGTTATAGTGCAAGAGACATGGGCAATTGTGGTTAGCATATTCTGCAATACGTTACAGCTGACAACTTCATCTACCGACAATAATGTAAATGGAAACATGACCAGATATCTTCCACAATCTACATATTCGTGGGTTGATTTGCCAGCCACATACCGATTCAATCACATGCTCAAATTACATGGAAATACAGAAAGATTCGAAATGAACAGAGTTTCTTTCTTGTAACATACATGACCCTTGTGGCAATTATGAAGACTATTTTACCGTGATGATTATTATGGTAACAACTTTAAGGTTGACAATACTATCAAACTCTCTGAAGAAACGTTCGTATCCTGACACTAATAACACATGTAACATGCATTTTTCTACTAGATGTTTGCATTTGAGCATGGGTTGTACAGCACGAGATCAATCATCATCGCACATGATCATTATTTCAAGAAAACAAAGGCTTGAGACTAGACGTTGCATGGGTTTTACTTTCCATGAATTCAATAAAGCAAATATGACCGCGGAATCATAGGGAAGGGTGATAAATGAATAAAATAGTGAAAATGTGACGCGAGAAGACTGCAATACTGACGCAGGAATGCTGGTGTTATTTGTTTTCTGAGATTGAAGTCATGAAACGTAAAGACCACAGGTAATCTTTTGGGAGGATGTGTAGCTCTGAGAAGAGCTGTTTTGAACAACGATTAGGCCTTCAGTACAGCGCGCCGTCATCTTCAGCATCGAAAGCGTCAGAAATGAAGCCAGCGTCAATCAAATGGGTCTGCAAATCTTCCAGTTGCTGGGCGCGTTGACTGGCGTACTCGTAGAAGATATTTCGCAGCCCTTCTAGACTGGCCAACTGCAGACGGCAAGTGTAGCGGAAGGAGCGTCGGTTGGCATTGTAAGCTCGGTCATAGCGCACTTGCATGCTCTCGATGCTGTGATTCAACAGACGAATCTGTTGGCATGCGCGGCGGAACTTACGATCCAAATGATGGAAGGTAGCTAGTGCGTCGCTAGGGCAAGCCATTATTGTAAGAGACAAGAAAACACCAATAGTCGACAAAAACGATGTGAACCGTATGATGGCGAATAGTGATATGGCTTAAAACAGATACCGCCCTGCATTTATACAGCCGTGTGGCGCTCGAGTGACACGCTCCCTTCTCAACAACGACTGACATCAAACAACTGACACGCATTGAGCAGTTACTTCATGTCATACTCCCACTGTTAATTGCTTCTGTCACATCTGTCATTCATAACCCGCTGGCCTTAATTGCAATAAACACTTTTAATCGCGACATGCACTGTTCAGCCGCCAAGTGATTAACGTTATAGTGCAAGAGACATGGGCAATTGTGGTTAGCATATTCTGCAATACGTTACAGCTGACAACTTCATCTACCGACAATAATGTAAATGGAAACATGACCAGATATCTTCCACAATCTACATATTCGTGGGTTGATTTGCCAGCCACATACCGATTCAATCACATGCTCAAATTACATGGAAATACAGAAAGATTCGAAATGAACAGAGTTTCTTTCTTGTAACATACATGACCCTTGTGGCAATTATGAAGACTATTTTACCGTGATGATTATTATGGTAACAACTTTAAGGTTGACAATACTATCAAACTCTCTGAAGAAACGTTCGTATCCTGACACTAATAACACATGTAACATGCATTTTTCTACTAGATGTTTGCATTTGAGCATGGGTTGTACAGCACGAGATCAATCATCATCGCACATGATCATTATTTCAAGAAAACAAAGGCTTGAGACTAGACGTTGCATGGGTTTTACTTTCCATGAATTCAATAAAGCAAATATGACCGCGGAATCATAGAGAAGGGTGATAAATGAATAAAATAGTGAAAATGTGACGCGAGAAGACTGCAATACTGACGCAGGAATGCTGGTGTTATTTGTTTTCTGAGATTGAAGTCATGAAACGTAAAGACCACAGGTAATCTTTTGGGAGGATGTGTAGCTCTGAGAAGAGCTGTTTTGAACAACGATTAGGCCTTCAGTACAGCGCGCCGTCATCTTCAGCATCGGAAGCGTCAGAAATGAAGCCAGCGTCAATCAAATGGGTCTGCAAATCTTCCAGTTGCTGGGCGCGTTGACTGGCGTACTCGTAGAAGACATTTCGCAGCCCTTTTAGAGTGGCCAACTGCAGACGGCAAGTGTAGCGGAAGGAGCGTCGGTTGGCATTGTAAGCTCGGTCATAGCGCACTTGCATGCTCTCGATGCTGTGATTCAACAGACGAATCTGTTGACATGCGCGGCGGAACTTACGATCCAAATTATGGAAGGTAGCTAGTGCGTCGCTAGGGCAAGCCATTATTGTAAGAGACAAGAAAACACCAATAGTCGACAAAAACGATGTGAACCGTATGATGGCGAATAGTGATATGGCTTAAAACAGATACCGCCCTGCATTTATACAGCCGTGTGGCGCTCGAGTGACACGCTCCCTTCTCAACAACGAATGACATCAAACAACTGACACGCATTGAGCAGTTACTTCATGTCATACTCCCACTGTTAATTGCTTCTGTCACATCTGTCATTCATAACCCGCTGGCCTTAATTGCAATAAACACTTTTAATCGCGACATGCACTGTTCAGCCGCCAAGTGATTAACGTTATAGTGCAAGAGACATGGGCATTTGTGGTTAGCATATTCTGCAATACGTTACAGCTGACAACTTCATCTACCGACAATAATGTCAATGGAAACATGACCAGATATCTTCCACAATCTACATATTCGTGGGTTGATTTGCCAGCCACATACCGATTCAATCACACGCTCAAATTACATGGAAATACAGAAAGATTCGAAATGAACAGAGTTTCTTTCTTGTAACATACATGACCCTTGTGGCAATTATGAAGACTATTTTACCGTGATGATTATTATGGTAACAACTTTAAGGTTGACAATACTATCAAACTCTCTGAAGAAACGTTCGTATCCTGACACTAATAACACATGTAACATGCATTTTTCTACTAGATGTTTGCATTTGAGCATGGGTTGTACAGCACGAGATCAATCATCATCGCACATGATCATTATTTCAAGAAAACAAAGGCTTGAGACTAGACGTTGCATGGGTTTTACTTTCCATGAATTCAATAAAGCAAATATGACCGCGGAATCATAGGGAAGGGTGATAAATGAATAAAATAGTAAAAATGTGACGCGAGAAGACTGCAATACTGACGCAGGAATGCTGGTGTTATTTGTTTTCTGAGATTGAAGTCATGAAACGTAAAGACCACAGGTAATCTGTTGGGAGGATGTGTAGCTCTGAGAAGAGCTGTTTTGAACAACGATTAGGCCTTCAGTACAGCGCGCCGTCATCTTCAGCATCGAAAGCGTCAGAAATGAAGCCAGCGTCAATCAAATTGGTCTGCAAATCTTCCAGTTGCTGGGCGCGTTGACTGGCGTACTCGTAGAAGACATTTCGCAGCCCTTCTAGACTGGCCAACTGCAGACGGCAAGTGTAGCGGAAGGAGCGTCGGTTGGCATTGTAAGCTCGGTCATAGCGCACTTGCATGCTCTCGATGCTGTGATTCAACAGACGAATCTGTTGACATGCGCGGCGGAACTTACGATCCAAATGATGGAAGGTAGCTAGTGCGTCGCTAGGGCAAGCCATTATTGTAAGAGACAAGAAAACACCAATAGTCGACAAAAACGATGTGAACCGTATGATGGCGAATAGTGATATGGCTTAAAACAGATACCGCCCTGCATTTATACAGCCGTGTGGCGCTCGAGTGACACGCTCCCTTCTCAACAACGAATGACATCAAACAACTGACACGCATTGAGCAGTTACTTCATGTCATACTCCCACTGTTAATTGCTTCTGTCACATCTGTCATTCATAACCCGCTGGCCTTAATTGCAATAAACACTTTTAATCGCGACATGCACTGTTCAGCCGCCAAGTGATTAACGTTATAGTGCAAGAGACATGGGCAATTGTGGTTAGCATATTCTGCAATACGTTACAGCTGACAACTTCATCTACCGACAATAATGTAAATGGAAACATGACCAGATATCTTCCACAATCTACATATTCGTGGGTTGATTTGCCAGCCACATACCGATTCAATCACATGCTCAAATTACATGGAAATACAGAAAGATTCGAAATGAACAGAGTTTCTTTCTTGTAACATACATGACCCTTGTGGCAATTATGAAGACTATTTTACCGTGATGATTATTATGGTAACAACTTTAAGGTTGACAATACTATCAAACTCTCTGAAGAAACGTTCGTATCCTGACACTAATAACACATGTAACATGCATTTTTCTACTAGATGTTTGCATTTGAGCATGGGTTGTACAGCACGAGATCAATCATCATCGCACATGATCATTATTTCAAGAAAACAAAGGCTTGAGACTAGACGTTGCATGGGTTTTACTTTCCATGAATTCAATAAAGCAAATATGACCGCGGAATCATAGGGAAGGGTGATAAATGAATAAAATAGTGAAAATGTGACGCGAGAAGACTGCAATACTGACGCAGGAATGCTGGTGTTATTTGTTTTCTGAGATTGAAGTCATGAAACGTAAAGACCACAGGTAATCTTTTGGGAGGATGTGTAGCTCTGAGAAGAGCTGTTTTGAACAACGATTAGGCCTTCAGTACAGCGCGCCGTCATCTTCAGCATCGAAAGCGTCAGAAATGAAGCCAGCGTCAATCAAATGGGTCTGCAAATCTTCCAGTTGCTGGGCGCGTTGACTGGCGTACTCGTAGAAGACATTTCGCAGCCCTTCTAGACTGGCCAACTGCAGACGGCAAGTGTAGCGGAAGGAGCGTCGGTTGGCATTGTAAGCTCGGTCATAGCGCACTTGCATGCTCTCGATGCTGTGATTCAACAGACGAATCTGTTGACATGCGCGGCGGAACTTACGATCCAAATTATGGAAGGTAGCTAGTGCGTCGCTAGGGCAAGCCATTATTGTAAGAGACAAGAAAACACCAATAGTCGACAAAAACGATGTGAACCGTATGATGGCGAATAGTGATATGGCTTAAAACAGATACCGCCCTGCATTTATACAGCCGTGTGGCGCTCGAGTGACACGCTCCCTTCTCAACAACGAATGACATCAAACAACTGACACGCATTGAGCAGTTACTTCATGTCATACTCCCACTGTTAATTGCTTCTGTCACATCTGTCATTCATAACCCGCTGGCCTTAATTGCAATAAACACTTTTAATCGCGACATGCACTGTTCAGCCGCCAAGTGATTAACGTTATAGTGCAAGAGACATGGGCATTTGTGGTTAGCATATTCTCCAATACGTTACAGCTGACAACTTCATCTACCGACAATAATGTAAATGGAAACATGACCAGATATCTTCCACAATCTACATATTCGTGGGTTGATTTGCCAGCCACATACCGATTCAATCACATGCTCAAATTACATGGAAATACAGAAAGATTCGAAATGAACAGAGTTTCTTTCTTGTAACATACATGACCCTTGTGGCAATTATGAAGACTATTTTACCGTGATGATTATTATGGTAACAACTTTAAGGTTGACAATACTATCAAACTCTCTGAAGAAACGTTCGTATCCTGACACTAATAACACATGTAACATGCATTTTTCTACTAGATGTTTGCATTTGAGCATGGGTTGTACAGCACGAGATCAATCATCATCGCACATGATCATTATTTCAAGAAAACAAAGGCTTGAGACTAGACGTTGCATGGGTTTTACTTTCCATGAATTCAATAAAGCAAATATGACCGCGGAATCATAGGGAAGGGTGATAAATGAATAAAATAGTGAAAATGTGACGCGAGAAGACTGCAATACTGACGCAGGAATGCTGGTGTTATTTGTTTTCTGAGATTGAAGTCATGAAACGTAAAGACCAAAGGTAATCTTTTGGGAGGATGTGTAGCTCTGAGAAGAGCTGTTTTGAACAACGATTAGGCCTTCAGTACAGCGCGCCGTCATCTTCAGCATCGGAAGCGTCAGAAATGAAGCCAGCGTCAATCAAATGGGTCTGCAAATCTTCCAGTTGCTGGGCACGTTGACTGGCGTACTCGTAGAAGACATTTCGCAGCCCTTCTAGACTGGCCAACTGCAGACGGCAAGTGTAGCGGAAGGAGCGTCGGTTGGCATTGTAAGCTCGGTCATAGCGCACTTGCATGCTCTCGATGCTGTGATTCAACAGACGAATCTGTTGACATGCGCGGCGGAACTTACGATCCAAATTATGGAAGGTAGCTAGTGCGTCGCTAGGGCAAGCCATTATTGTAAGAGACAAGAAAACACCAATAGTCGACAAAAACGATGTGAACCGTATGATGGCGAATAGTGATATGGCTTAAAACAGATACCGCCCTGCATTTATACAGCCGTGTGGCGCTCGAGTGACACGCTCCCTTCTCAACAACGAATGACATCAAACAACTGACACGCATTGAGCAGTTACTTCATGTCATACTCCCACTGTTAATTGCTTCTGTCACATCTGTCATTCATAACCCGCTGGCCTTAATTGCAATAAACACTTTTAATCGCGACATGCACTGTTCAGCCGCCAAGTGATTAACGTTATAGTGCAAGAGACATGGGCATTTGTGGTTAGCATATTCTGCAATACGTTACAGCTGACAACTTCATCTACCGACAATAATGTAAATGGAAACATGACCAGATA
The DNA here is from genome assembly GCA_964019135.1 of Arenicola marina. Taxonomy (NCBI): domain Eukaryota; kingdom Metazoa; phylum Annelida; class Polychaeta; family Arenicolidae; genus Arenicola; species Arenicola marina. Next base: position 3,918,800 of record OZ025254.1, on the reverse strand, counting down.
TCTTCCACAATCTACATATTCGTGGGTTGATTTGCCAGCCACATACCGATTCAATCACATGCTCAAATTACATGGAAATACAGAAAGATTCGAAATGAACAGAGTTTCTTTCTTGTAACATACATGACCCTTGTGGCAATTATGAAGACTATTTTACCGTGATGATTATTATGGTAACAACTTTAAGGTTGACAATACTATCAAACTCTCTGAAGAAACGTTCGTATCCTGACACTAATAACACATGTAACATGCATTTTTCTACTAGATGTTTGCATTTGAGCATGGGTTGTACAGCACGAGATCAATCATCATCGCACATGATCATTATTTCAAGAAAACAAAGGCTTGAGACTAGACGTTGCATGGGTTTTACTTTCCATGAAATCAATAAAGCAAATATGACCGCGGAATCATAGGGAAGGGTGATAAATGAATAAAATAGTGAAAATGTGACGCGAGAAGACTGCAATACTGACGCAGGAATGCTGGTGTTATTTGTTTTCTGAGATTGAAGTCATGAAACGTAAAGACCAAAGGTAATCTTTTGGGAGGATGTGTAGCTCTGAGAAGAGCTGTTTTGAACAACGATCAGGCCTTCAGTACAGCGCGCCGTCATCTTCAGCATCGGAAGCGTCAGAAATGAAGCCAGCGTCAATCAAATGGGTCTGCAAATCTTCCAGTTGCTGGGCGCGTTGACTGGCGTACTCGTAGAAGACATTTCGCAGCCCTTCTAGACTGGCCAACTGCAGACGGCAAGTGTAGCGGAAGGAGCGTCGGTTGGCATTGTAAGCTCGGTCATAGCGCACTTGCATGCTCTCGATGCTGTGATTCAACAGACGAATCTGTTGACATGCGCGGCGGAACTTACGATCCAAATGATGGAAGGTAGCTAGTGCGTCGCTAGGGCAAGCCATTATTGTAAGAGACAAGAAAACACCAATAGTCGACAAAAACGATGTGAACCGTATGATGGCGAATAGTGATATGGCTTAAAACAGATACCGCCCTGCATTTATACAGCCGTGTGGCGCTCGAGTGACACGCTCCCGTCTCAACAACGAATGACATCAAACAACTGACACGCATTGAGCAGTTACTTCATGTCATACTCCCACTGTTAATTGCTTCTGTCACATCTGTCATTCATAACCCGCTGGCCTTAATTGCAATAAACACTTTTAATCGCGACATGCACTGTTCAGCCGCCAAGTGATTAACGTTATAGTGCAAGAGACATGGGCATTTGTGGTTAACATATTCTGCAATACGTTACAGCTGACAACTTCATCTACCGACAATAATGTAAATGGAAACATGACCAGATATCTTCCACAATCTACATATTCGTGGGTTGATTTGCCAGCCACATACCGATTCAATCACATGCTCAAATTACATGGAAATACAGAAAGATTCGAAATGAACAGAGTTTCTTTCTTGTAACATACATGACCCTTGTGGCAATTATGAAGACTATTTTACCGTGATGATTATTATGGTAACAACTTTAAGGTTGACAATACTATCAAACTCTCTGAAGAAACGTTCGTATCCTGACACTAATAACACATGTAACATGCATTTTTCTACTAGATGTTTGCATTTGAGCATGGGTTGTACAGCACGAGATCAATCATCATCGCACATGATCATTATTTCAAGAAAACAAAGGCTTGAGACTAGACGTTGCATGGGTTTTACTTTCCATGAATTCAATAAAGCAAATATGACCGCGGAATCATAGGGAAGGGCGATAAATGAATAAAATAGTGAAAATGTGACGCGAGAAGACTGCAATACTGACGCAGGAATGCTGGTGTTATTTGTTTTCTGAGATTGAAGTCATGAAACGTAAAGACCAAAGGTAATCTTTTGGGAGGATGTGTAGCTCTGAGAAGAGCTGTTTTGAACAACGATTAGGCCTTCAGTACAGCGCGCCGTCATCTTCAGCATCGGAAGCGTCAGAAATGAAGCCAGCGTCAATCAAATGGGTCTGCAAATCTTCCAGTTGCTGGGCACGTTGACTGGCGTACTCGTAGAAGACATTTCGCAGCCCTTCTAGACTGGCCAACTGCAGACGGCAAGTGTAGCGGAAGGAGCGTCGGTTGGCATTGTAAGCTCGGTCATAGCGCACTTGCATGCTCTCGATGCTGTGATTCAACAGACGAATCTGTTGACATGCGCGGCGGAACTTACGATCCAAATTATGGAAGGTAGCTAGTGCGTCGCTAGGGCAAGCCATTATTGTAAGAGACAAGAAAACACCAATAGTCGACAAAAACGATGTGAACCGTATGATGGCGAATAGTGATATGGCTTAAAACAGATACCGCCCTGCATTTATACAGCCGTGTGGCGCTCGAGTGACACGCTCCCTTCTCAACAACGAATGACATCAAACAACTGACACGCATTGAGCAGTTACTTCATGTCATACTCCCACTGTTAATTGCTTCTGTCACATCTGTCATTCATAACCCGCTGGCCTTAATTGCAATAAACACTTTTAATCGCGACATGCACTGTTCAGCCGCCAAGTGATTAACGTTATAGTGCAAGAGACATGGGCATTTGTGGTTAGCATATTCTCCAATACGTTACAGCTGACAACTTCATCTACCGACAATAATGTAAATGGAAACATGACCAGATATCTTCCACAATCTACATATTCGTGGGTTGATTTGCCAGCCACATACCGATTCAATCACATGCTCAAATTACATGGAAATACAGAAAGATTCGAAATGAACAGAGTTTCTTTCTTGTAACATACATGACCCTTGTGGCAATTATGAAGACTATTTTACCGTGATGATTATTATGGTAACAACTTTAAGGTTGACAATACTATCAAACTCTCTGAAGAAACGTTCGTATCCTGACACTAATAACACATGTAACATGTATTTTTCTACTAGATGTTTGCATTTGAGCATGGGTTGTACAGCACGAGATCAATCATCATCGCACATGATCATTATTTCAAGAAAACAAAGGCTTGAGACTAGACGTTGCATGGGTTTTACTTTCCATGAAATCAATAAAGCAAATATGACCGCGGAATCATAGGGAAGGGTGATAAATGAATAAAATAGTGAAAATGTGACGCGAGAAGACTGCAATACTGACGCAGGAATGCTGGTGTTATTTGTTTTCTGAGATTGAAGTCATGAAACGTAAAGACCAAAGGTAATCTTTTGGGAGGATGTGTAGCTCTGAGAAGAGCTGTTTTGAACAACGATCAGGCCTTCAGTACAGCGCGCCGTCATCTTCAGCATCGGAAGCGTCAGAAATGAAGCCAGCGTCAATCAAATGGGTCTGCAAATCTTCCAGTTGCTGGGCGCGTTGACTGGCGTACTCGTAGAAGACATTTCGCAGCCCTTCTAGACTGGCCAACTGCAGACGGCAAGTGTAGCGGAAGGAGCGTCGGTTGGCATTGTAAGCTCGGTCATAGCGCACTTGCATGCTCTCGATGCTGTGATTCAACAGACGAATCTGTTGACATGCGCGGCGGAACTTACGATCCAAATGATGGAAGGTAGCTAGTGCGTCGCTAGGGCAAGCCATTATTGTAAGAGACAAGAAAACACCAATAGTCGACAAAAACGATGTGAACCGTATGATGGCGAATAGTGATATGGCTTAAAACAGATACCGCCCTGCATTTATACAGCCGTGTGGCGCTCGAGTGACACGCTCCCGTCTCAACAACGAATGACATCAAACAACTGACACGCATTGAGCAGTTACTTCATGTCATACTCCCACTGTTAATTGCTTCTGTCACATCTGTCATTCATAACCCGCTGGCCTTAATTGCAATAAACACTTTTAATCGCGACATGCACTGTTCAGCCGCCAAGTGATTAACGTTATAGTGCAAGAGACATGGGCATTTGTGGTTAGCATATTCTGCAATACGTTACAGCTGACAACTTCATCTACCGACAATAATGTAAATGGAAACATGACCAGATATCTTCCACAATCTACATATTCGTGGGTTGATTTGCCAGCCACATACCGATTCAATCACATGCTCAAATTACATGGAAATACAGAAAGATTCGAAATGAACAGAGTTTCTTTCTTGTAACATACATGACCCTTGTGGCAATTATGAAGACTATTTTACCGTGATGATTATTATGGTAACAACTTTAAGGTTGACAATACTATCAAACTCTCTGAAGAAACGTTCGTATCCTGACACTAATAACACATGTAACATGCATTTTTCTACTAGATGTTTGCATTTGAGCATGGGTTGTACAGCACGAGATCAATCATCATCGCACATGATCATTATTTCAAGAAAACAAAGGCTTGAGACTAGACGTTGCATGGGTTTTACTTTCCATGAAATCAATAAAGCAAATATGACCACGGAATCTTAGGGAAGGGTGATAAATGAATAAAATAGTGAAAATGTGACGCGAGAAGACTGCAATACTGACGCAGGAATGCTGGTGTTATTTGTTTTCTGAGATTGAAGTCATGAAACGTAAAGACCACAGGTAATCTTTTGGGAGGATGTGTAGCTCTGAGAAGAGCTGTTTTGAACAACGATTAGGCCTTCAGTACAGCGCGCCGTCATCTTCAGCATCGAAAGCGTCAGAAATGAAGCCAGCGTCAATCAAATGGGTCTGCAAATCTTCCAGTTGCTGGGCGCGTTGACTGGCGTACTCGTAGAAGACATTTCGCAGCCCTTCTAGACTGGCCAACTGCAGACGGCAAGTGTAGCGGAAGGAGCGTCGGTTGGCATTGTAAGCTCGGTCATAGCGCACTTGCATGCTCTCGATGCTGTGATTCAACAGACGAATCTGTTGACATGCGCGGCGGAACTTACGATCCAAATTATGGAAGGTAGCTAGTGCGTCGCTAGGGCAAGCCATTATTGTAAGAGACAAGAAAACACCAATAGTCGACAAAAACGATGTGAACCGTATGATGGCGAATAGTGATATGGCTTAAAACAGATACCGCCCTGCATTTATACAGCCGTGTGGCGCTCGAGTGACACGCTCCCTTCTCAACAACGAATGACATCAAACAACTGACACGCATTGAGCAGTTACTTCATGTCATACTCCCACTGTTAATTGCTTCTGTCACATCTGTCATTCATAACCCGCTGGCCTTAATTGCAATAAACACTTTTAATCGCGACATGCACTGTTCAGCCGCCAAGTGATTAACGTTATAGTGCAAGAGACATGGGCATTTGTGGTTAGCATATTCTCCAATACGTTACAGCTGACAACTTCATCTACCGACAATAATGTAAATGGAAACATGACCAGATATCTTCCACAATCTACATATTCGTGGGTTGATTTGCCAGCCACATACCGATTCAATCACATGCTCAAATTACATGGAAATACAGAAAGATTCGAAATGAACAGAGTTTCTTTCTTGTAACATACATGACCCTTGTGGCAATTATGAAGACTATTTTACCGTGATGATTATTATGGTAACAACTTTAAGGTTGACAATACTATCAAACTCTCTGAAGAAACGTTCGTATCCTGACACTAATAACACATGTAACATGCATTTTTCTACTAGATGTTTGCATTTGAGCATGGGTTGTACAGCACGAGATCAATCATCATCGCACATGATCATTATTTCAAGAAAACAAAGGCTTGAGACTAGACGTTGCATGGGTTTTACTTTCCATGAAATCAATAAAGCAAATATGACCGCGGAATCATAGGGAAGGGTGATAAATGAATAAAATAGTGAAAATGTGACGCGAGAAGACTGCAATACTGACGCAGGAATGCTGGTGTTATTTGTTTTCTGAGATTGAAGTCATGAAACGTAAAGACCAAAGGTAATCTTTTGGGAGGATGTGTAGCTCTGAGAAGAGCTGTTTTGAACAACGATTAGGCCTTCAGTACAGCGCGCCGTCATCTTCAGCATCGGAAGCGTCAGAAATGAAGCCAGCGTCAATCAAATGGGTCTGCAAATCTTCCAGTTGCTGGGCACGTTGACTGGCGTACTCGTAGAAGACATTTCGCAGCCCTTCTAGACTGGCCAACTGCAGACGGCAAGTGTAGCGGAAGGAGCGTCGGTTGGCATTGTAAGCTCGGTCATAGCGCACTTGCATGCTCTCGATGCTGTGATTCAACAGACGAATCTGTTGACATGCGCGGCGGAACTTACGATCCAAATTATGGAAGGTAGCTAGTGCGTCGCTAGGGCAAGCCATTATTGTAAGAGACAAGAAAACACCAATAGTCGACAAAAACGATGTGAACCGTATGATGGCGAATAGTGATATGGCTTAAAACAGATACCGCCCTGCATTTATACAGCCGTGTGGCGCTCGAGTGACACGCTCCCTTCTCAACAACGAATGACATCAAACAACTGACACGCATTGAGCAGTTACTTCATGTCATACTCTCACTGTTAATTGCTTCTGTCACATCTGTCATTCATAACCCGCTGGCCTTAATTGCAATAAACACTTTTAATCGCGACATGCACTGTTCAGCCGCCAAGTGATTAACGTTATAGTGCAAGAGACATGGGCATTTGTGGTTAGCATATTCTCCAATACGTTACAGCTGACAACTTCATCTACCGACAATAATGTAAATGGAAACATGACCAGATATCTTCCACAATCTACATATTCGTGGGTTGATTTGCCAGCCACATACCGATTCAATCACATGCTCAAATTACATGGAAATACAGAAAGATTCGAAATGAACAGAGTTTCTTTCTTGTAACATACATGACCCTTGTGGCAATTATGAAGACTATTTTACCGTGATGATTATTATGGTAACAACTTTAAGGTTGACAATACTATCAAACTCTCTGAAGAAACGTTCGTATCCTGACACTAATAACACATGTAACATGCATTTTTCTACTAGATGTTTGCATTTGAGCATGGGTTGTACAGCACGAGATCAATCATCATCGCACATGATCATTATTTCAAGAAAACAAAGGCTTGAGACTAGACGTTGCATGGGTTTTACTTTCCATGAATTCACTAAAGCAAATATGACCGCGGAATCATAGGGAAGGGTGATAAATGAATAAAATAGTGAAAATGTGACGCGAGAAGACTGCAATACTGACGCAGGAATGCTGGTGTTATTTGTTTTCTGAGATTGAAGTCATGAAACGTAAAGACCAAAGGTAATCTTTTGGGAGGATGTGTAGCTCTGAGAAGAGCTGTTTTGAACAACGATTAGGCCTTCAGTACAGCGCGCCGTCATCTTCAGCATCGGAAGCGTCAGAAATGAAGCCAGCGTCAATCAAATGGGTCTGCAAATCTTCCAGTTGCTGGGCGCGTTGACTGGCGTACTCGTAGAAGACATTTCGCAGCCCTTCTAGACTGGCCAACTGCAGACGGCAAGTGTAGCGGAAGGAGCGTCGGTTGGCATTGTAAGCTCGGTCATAGCGCACTTGCATGCTCTCGATGCCGTGATTCAACAGACGAATCTGTTGACATGCGCGGCGGAACTTACGATCCAAATTATGGAAGGTAGCTAGTGCGTCGCTAGGGCAAGCCATTATTGTAAGAGACAAGAAAACACCAATAGTCGACAAAAACGATGTGAACCGTATGATGGCGAATAGTGATATGGCTTAAAACAGATACCGCCCTGCATTTATACAGCCGTGTGGCGCTCGAGTGACACGCTCCCTTCTCAACAACGAATGACATCAAACAACTGACACGCATTGAGCAGTTACTTCATGTCATACTCCCACTGTTAATTGCTTCTGTCACATCTGTCATTCATAACCCGCTGGCCTTAATTGCAATAAACACTTTTAATCGCGACATGCACTGTTCAGCCGCCAAGTGATTAACGTTATAGTGCAAGAGACATGGGCATTTGTGGTTAGCATATTCTGCAATACGTTACAGCTGACAACTTCATCTACCGACAATAATGTAAATGGAAACATGACCAGATATCTTCCACAATCTACATATTCGTGGGTTGATTTGCCAGCCACATACCGATTCAATCACATGCTCAAATTACATGGAAATACAGAAAGATTCGAAATGAACAGAGTTTCTTTCTTGTAACATACATGACCCTTGTGGCAATTATGAAGACTATTTTACCGTGATGATTATTATGGTAACAACTTTAAGGTTGACAATACTATCAAACTCTCTGAAGAAACGTTCGTATCCTGACATTATAACACATGTAACATGCATTTTTCTACTAGATGTTTGCATTTGAGCATGGGTTGTACAGCACGAGATCAATCATCATCGCACATGATCATTATTTCAAGAAAACAAAGGCTTGAGACTAGACGTTGCATGGGTTTTACTTTCCATGAATTCAATAAAGCAAATATGACCGCGGAATCATAGGGAAGGGTGATAAATGAATAAAATAGTGAAAATGTGACGCGAGAAGACTGCAATACTGACGCAGGAATGCTGGTGTTATTTGTTTTCTGAGATTGAAGTCATGAAACGTAAAGACCACAGGTAATCTTTTGGGAGGATGTGTAGCTCTGAGAAGAGCTGTTTTGAACAACGATTAGGCCTTCAGTACAGCGCGCCGTCATCTTCAGCATCGAAAGCGGCAGAAATGAAGCCAGCGTCAATCAAATGGGTCTGCAAATCTTCCAGTTGCTGGGCGCGTTGACTGGCGTACTCGTAGAAGACATTTCGCAGCCCTTCTAGACTGGCCAATTGCAGACGGCAAGTGTAGCGGAAGGAGCGTCGGTTGGCATTGTAAGCTCGGTCATAGCGCACTTGCATGCTCTCGATGCTGTGATTCAACAGACGAATCTGTTGACATGCGCGGCGGAACTTACGATCCAAATGATGGAAGGTAGCTAGTGCGTCGCTAGGGCAAGCCATTATTGTAAGAGACAAGAAAACACCAATAGTCGACAAAAACGATGTGAACCGTATGATGGCGAATAGTGATATGGCTTAAAACAGATACCGCCCTGCATTTATACAGCCGTGTGGCGCTCGAGTGACACGCTCCCTTCTCAACAACGAATGACATCAAACAACTGACACGCATTGAGCAGTTACTTCATGTCATACTCCCACTGTTAATTGCTTCTGTCACATCTGTCATTCATAACCCGCTGGCCTTAATTGCAATAAACACTTTTAATCGCGACATGCACTGTTCAGCCGCCAAGTGATTAACGTTATAGTGCAAGAGACATGGGCATTTGTGGTTAGCATATTCTGCAATACGTTACAGCTGACAACTTCATCTACCGACAATAATGTAAATGGAAACATGACCAGATATCTTCCACAATCTACATATTCGTGGGTTGATTTGCCAGCCACATACCGATTCAATCACATGCTCAAATTACATGGAAATACAGAAAGATTCGAAATGAACAGAGTTTCTTTCTTGTAACATACATGACCCTTGTGGCAATTATGAAGACTATTTTACCGTGATGATTATTATGGTAACAACTTTAAGGTTGACAATACTATCAAACTCTCTGAAGAAACGTTCGTATCCTGACACTATAACACATGTAACATGCATTTTTCTACTAGATGTTTGCATTTGAGCATGGGTTGTACAGCACGAGATCAATCATCATCGCACATGACCATTATTTCAAGAAAACAAAGGCTTGAGACTAGACGTTGCATGGGTTTTACTTTCCATGAATTCAATAAAGCAAATATGACCGCGGAATCATAGGGAAGGGTGATAAATGAATAAAATAGTGAAAATGTGACGCGAGAAGACTGCAATACTGACGCAGGAATGCTGGTGTTATTTGTTTTCTGAGATTGAAGTCATGAAACGTAAAGACCACAGGTAATCTTTTGGGAGGATGTGTAGCTCTGAGAAGAGCTGTTTTGAACAACGATTAGGCCTTCAGTACAGCGCGCCGTCATCTTCAGCATCGAAAGCGGCAGAAATGAAGCCAGCGTCAATCAAATGGGTCTGCAAATCTTCCAGTTGCTGGGCGCGTTGACTGGCGTACTCGTAGAAGACATTTCGCAGCCCTTCTAGACTGGCCAATTGCAGACGGCAAGTGTAGCGGAAGGAGCGTCGGTTGGCATTGTAAGCTCGGTCATAGCGCACTTGCATGCTCTCGATGCTGTGATTCAACAGACGAATCTGTTGACATGCGCGGCGGAACTTACGATCCAAATGATGGAAGGTAGCTAGTGCGTCGCTAGGGCAAGCCATTATTGTAAGAGACAAGAAAACACCAATAGTCGACAAAAACGATGTGAACCGTATGATGGCGAATAGTGATATGGCTTAAAACAGATACCGCCCTGCATTTATACAGCCGTGTGGCGCTCGAGTGACACGCTCCCTTCTCAACAACGAATGACATCAAACAACTGACACGCATTGAGCAGTTACTTCATGTCATACTCCCACTGTTAATTGCTTCTGTCACATCTGTCATTCATAACCCGCTGGCCTTAATTGCAATAAACACTTTTAATCGCGACATGCACTGTTCAGCCGCCAAGTGATTAACGTTATAGTGCAAGAGACATGGGCATTTGTGGTTAGCATATTCTCCAATACGTTACAGCTGACAACTTCATCTACCGACAATAATGTAAATGGAAACATGACCAGATATCTTCCACAATCTACATATTCGTGGGTTGATTTGCCAGCCACATACCGATTCAATCACATGCTCAAATTACATGGAAATACAGAAAGATTCGAAATGAACAGAGTTTCTTTCTTGTAACATACATGACCCTTGTGGCAATTATGAAGACTATTTTACCGTGATGATTATTATGGTAACAACTTTAAGGTTGACAATACTATCAAACTCTCTGAAGAAACGTTCGTATCCTGACACTAATAACACATGTAACATGCATTTTTCTACTAGATGTTTGCATTTGAGCATGGGTTGTACAGCACGAGATCAATCATCATCGCACATGATCATTATTTCAAGAAAACAAAGGCTTGAGACTAGACGTTGCATGGGTTTTACTTTCCATGAAATCAATAAAGCAAATATGACCGCGGAATCATAGGGAAGGGTGATAAATGAATAAAATAGTGAAAATGTGACGCGAGAAGACTGCAATACTGACGCAGGAATGCTGGTGTTATTTGTTTTCTGAGATTGAAGTCATGAAACGTAAAGACCAAAGGTAATCTTTTGGGAGGATGTGTAGCTCTGAGAAGAGCTGTTTTGAACAACGATTAGGCCTTCAGTACAGCGCGCCGTCATCTTCAGCATCGGAAGCGTCAGAAATGAAGCCAGCGTCAATCAAATGGGTCTGCAAATCTTCCAGTTGCTGGGCACGTTGACTGGCGTACTCGTAGAAGACATTTCGCAGCCCTTCTAGACTGGCCAACTGCAGACGGCAAGTGTAGCGGAAGGAGCGTCGGTTGGCATTGTAAGCTCGGTCATAGCGCACTTGCATGCTCTCGATGCTGTGATTCAACAGACGAATCTGTTGACATGCGCGGCGGAACTTACGATCCAAATTATGGAAGGTAGCTAGTGCGTCGCTAGGGCAAGCCATTATTGTAAGAGACAAGAAAACACCAATAGTCGACAAAAACGATGTGAACCGTATGATGGCGAATAGTGATATGGCTTAAAACAGATACCGCCCTGCATTTATACAGCCGTGTGGCGCTCGAGTGACACGCTCCCTTCTCAACAACGAATGACATCAAACAACTGACACGCATTGAGCAGTTACTTCATGTCATACTCCCACTGTTAATTGCTTCTGTCACATCTGTCATTCATAACCCGCTGGCCTTAATTGCAATAAACACTTTTAATCGCGACATGCACTGTTCAGCCGCCAAGTGATTAACGTTATAGTGCAAGAGACATGGGCATTTGTGGTTAGCATATTCTCCAATACGTTACAGCTGACAACTTCATCTACCGACAATAATGTAAATGGAAACATGACCAGATATCTTCCACAATCTACATATTCGTGGGTTGATTTGCCAGCCACATACCGATTCAATCACATGCTCAAATTACATGGAAATACAGAAAGATTCGAAATGAACAGAGTTTCTTTCTTGTAACATACATGACCCTTGTGGCAATTATGAAGACTATTTTACCGTGATGATTATTATGGTAACAACTTTAAGGTTGACAATACTATCAAACTCTCTGAAGAAACGTTCGTATCCTGACACTAATAACACATGTAACATGCATTTTTCTACTAGATGTTTGCATTTGAGCATGGGTTGTACAGCACGAGATCAATCATCATCGCACATGATCATTATTTCAAGAAAACAAAGGCTTGAGACTAGACGTTGCATGGGTTTTACTTTCCATGAATTCACTAAAGCAAATATGACCGCGGAATCATAGGGAAGGGTGATAAATGAATAAAATAGTGAAAATGTGACGCGAGAAGACTGCAATACTGACGCAGGAATGCTGGTGTTATTTGTTTTCTGAGATTGAAGTCATGAAACGTAAAGACCAAAGGTAATCTTTTGGGAGGATGTGTAGCTCTGAGAAGAGCTGTTTTGAACAACGATTAGGCCTTCAGTACAGCGCGCCGTCATCTTCAGCATCGGAAGCGTCAGAAATGAAGCCAGCGTCAATCAAATGGGTCTGCAAATCTTCCAGTTGCTGGGCGCGTTGACTGGCGTACTCGTAGAAGACATTTCGCAGCCCTTCTAGACTGGCCAACTGCAGACGGCAAGTGTAGCGGAAGGAGCGTCGGTTGGCATTGTAAGCTCGGTCATAGCGCACTTGCATGCTCTCGATGCCGTGATTCAACAGACGAATCTGTTGACATGCGCGGCGGAACTTACGATCCAAATTATGGAAGGTAGCTAGTGCGTCGCTAGGGCAAGCCATTATTGTAAGAGACAAGAAAACACCAATAGTCGACAAAAACGATGTGAACCGTATGATGGCGAATAGTGATATGGCTTAAAACAGATACCGCCCTGCATTTATACAGCCGTGTGGCGCTCGAGTGACACGCTCCCTTCTCAACAACGAATGACATCAAACAACTGACACGCATTGAGCAGTTACTTCATGTCATACTCCCACTGTTAATTGCTTCTGTCACATCTGTCATTCATAACCCGCTGGCCTTAATTGCAATAAACACTTTTAATCGCGACATGCACTGTTCAGCCGCCAAGTGATTAACGTTATAGTGCAAGAGACATGGGCATTTGTGGTTAGCATATTCTGCAATACGTTACAGCTGACAACTTCATCTACCGACAATAATGTAAATGGAAACATGACCAGATATCTTCCACAATCTACATATTCGTGGGTTGATTTGCCAGCCACATACCGATTCAATCACATGCTCAAATTACATGGAAATACAGAAAGATTCGAAATGAACAGAGTTTCTTTCTTGTAACATACATGACCCTTGTGGCAATTATGAAGACTATTTTACCGTGATGATTATTATGGTAACAACTTTAAGGTTGACAATACTATCAAACTCTCTGAAGAAACGTTCGTATCCTGACATTATAACACATGTAACATGCATTTTTCTACTAGATGTTTGCATTTGAGCATGGGTTGTACAGCACGAGATCAATCATCATCGCACATGATCATTATTTCAAGAAAACAAAGGCTTGAGACTAGACGTTGCATGGGTTTTACTTTCCATGAATTCAATAAAGCAAATATGACCGCGGAATCATAGGGAAGGGTGATAAATGAATAAAATAGTGAAAATGTGACGCGAGAAGACTGCAATACTGACGCAGGAATGCTGGTGTTATTTGTTTTCTGAGATTGAAGTCATGAAACGTAAAGACCACAGGTAATCTTTTGGGAGGATGTGTAGCTCTGAGAAGAGCTGTTTTGAACAACGATTAGGCCTTCAGTACAGCGCGCCGTCATCTTCAGCATCGAAAGCGGCAGAAATGAAGCCAGCGTCAATCAAATGGGTCTGCAAATCTTCCAGTTGCTGGGCGCGTTGACTGGCGTACTCGTAGAAGACATTTCGCAGCCCTTCTAGACTGGCCAATTGCAGACGGCAAGTGTAGCGGAAGGAGCGTCGGTTGGCATTGTAAGCTCGGTCATAGCGCACTTGCATGCTCTCGATGCTGTGATTCAACAGACGAATCTGTTGACATGCGCGGCGGAACTTACGATCCAAATGATGGAAGGTAGCTAGTGCGTCGCTAGGGCAAGCCATTATTGTAAGAGACAAGAAAACACCAATAGTCGACAAAAACGATGTGAACCGTATGATGGCGAATAGTGATATGGCTTAAAACAGATACCGCCCTGCATTTATACAGCCGTGTGGCGCTCGAGTGACACGCTCCCTTCTCAACAACGAATGACATCAAACAACTGACACGCATTGAGCAGTTACTTCATGTCATACTCCCACTGTTAATTGCTTCTGTCACATCTGTCATTCATAACCCGCTGGCCTTAATTGCAATAAACACTTTTAATCGCGACATGCACTGTTCAGCCGCCAAGTGATTAACGTTATAGTGCAAGAGACATGGGCATTTGTGGTTAGCATATTCTGCAATACGTTACAGCTGACAACTTCATCTACCGACAATAATGTAAATGGAAACATGACCAGATATCTTCCACAATCTACATATTCGTGGGTTGATTTGCCAGCCACATACCGATTCAATCACATGCTCAAATTACATGGAAATACAGAAAGATTCGAAATGAACAGAGTTTCTTTCTTGTAACATACATGACCCTTGTGGCAATTATGAAGACTATTTTACCGTGATGATTATTATGGTAACAACTTTAAGGTTGACAATACTATCAAACTCTCTGAAGAAACGTTCGTATCCTGACACTATAACACATGTAACATGCATTTTTCTACTAGATGTTTGCATTTGAGCATGGGTTGTACAGCACGAGATCAATCATCATCGCACATGACCATTATTTCAAGAAAACAAAGGCTTGAGACTAGACGTTGCATGGGTTTTACTTTCCATGAATTCAATAAAGCAAATATGACCGCGGAATCATAGGGAAGGGTGATAAATGAATAAAATAGTGAAAATGTGACGCGAGAAGACTGCAATACTGACGCAGGAATGCTGGTGTTATTTGTTTTCTGAGATTGAAGTCATGAAACGTAAAGACCACAGGTAATCTTTTGGGAGGATGTGTAGCTCTGAGAAGAGCTGTTTTGAACAACGATTAGGCCTTCAGTACAGCGCGCCGTCATCTTCAGCATCGAAAGCGTCAGAAATGAAGCCAGCGTCAATCAAATGGGTCTGCAAATCTTCCAGTTGCTGGGCGCGTTGACTGGCGTACTCGTAGAAGACATTTCGCAGCCCTTCTAGACTGGCCAACTGCAGACGGCAAGTGTAGCGGAAGGAGCGTCGGTTGGCATTGTAAGCTCGGTCATAGCGCACTTGCATGCTCTCGATGCTGTGATTCAACAGACGAATCTGTTGACATGCGCGGCGGAACTTACGATCCAAATGATGGAAGGTAGCTAGTGCGTCGCTAGGGCAAGCCATTATTGTAAGAGACAAGAAAACACCAATAGTCGACAAAAACGATGTGAACCGTATGATGGCGAATAGTGATATGGCTTAAAACAGATACCGCCCTGCATTTATACAGCCGTGTGGCGCTCGAGTGACACGCTCCCTTCTCAACAACGAATGACATCAAACAACTGACACGCATTGAGCAGTTACTTCATGTCATACTCCCACTGTTAATTGCTTCTGTCACATCTGTCATTCATAACCCGCTGGCCTTAATTGCAATAAACACTTTTAATCGCGACATGCACTGTTCAGCCGCCAAGTGATTAACGTTATAGTGCAAGAGACATGGGCATTTGTGGTTAGCATATTCTGCAATACGTTACAGCTGACAACTTCATCTACCGACAATAATGTAAATGGAAACATGACCAGATATCTTCCACAATCTACATATTCGTGGGTTGATTTGCCAGCCACATACCGATTCAATCACATGCTCAAATTACATGGAAATACAGAAAGATTCGAAATGAACAGAGTTTCTTTCTTGTAACATACATGACCCTTGTGGCAATTATGAAGACTATTTTACCGTGATGATTATTATGGTAACAACTTTAAGGTTGACAATACTATCAAACTCTCTGAAGAAACGTTCGTATCCTGACACTAATAACACATGTAACATGCATTTTTCTACTAGATGTTTGCATTTGAGCATGGGTTGTACAGCACGAGATCAATCATCATCGCACATGATCCTTATTTCAAGAAAACAAAGGCTTGAGACTAGACGTTGCATGGGTTTTACTTTCCATGAATTCAATAAAGCAAATATGACCGCGGAATCATAGGGAAGGGTGATAAATGAATAAAATAGTGAAAATGTGACGCGAGAAGACTGCAATACTGACGCAGGAATGCTGGTGTTATTTGTTTTCTGAGATTGAAGTCATGAAACGTAAAGACCAAAGGTAATCTTTTGGGAGGATGTGTAGCTCTGAGAAGAGCTGTTTTGAACAACGATTAGGCCTTCAGTACAGCGCGCCGTCATCTTCAGCATCGAAAGCGTCAGAAATGAAGCCAGTGTCAATCAAATGGGTCTGCAAACTTCCAGTTGCTGGGCGCGTTGACTGGCGTACTCGTAGAAGACATTTCGCAGCCCTTCTAGACTGGCCAACTGCAGACGGCAAGTGTAGCGGAAGGAGCGTCGGTTGGCATTGTAAGCTCGGTCATAGCGCACTTGCATGCTCTCGATGCTGTGATTCAACAGACGAATCTGTTGACATGCGCGGCGGAACTTACGATCCAAATGATGGAAGGTAGCTAGTGCGTCGCTAGGGCAAGCCATTATTGTAAGAGACAAGAAAACACCAATAGTCGACAAAAACGATGTGAACCGTATGATGGCGAATAGTGATATGGCTTTATACAGATACCGCCCTGCATTTATACAGCCGTGTGGCGCTCGAGTGACACGCTCCCTTCTCAACAACGAATGACATCAGACAACTGACACGCATTGAGCAGTTACTTCATGTCATACTCCCACTGTTAATTGCTTCTGTCACATCTGTCATTCATAACCCGCTGGCCTTAATTGCAATAAACACTTTTAATCGCGACATGCACCGTTCAGCCGCCAAGTGATTAACAGTATAGTGCAAGAGGCATGGGCATTTATGGTTAGCATATTCTCCAATACGTTACAGCTGACAACTTCATCTACCGACAATAATGTAAATGGAAACATGATCAGATATTTTCCACAATCTATATATTCGTGGGTTGATTTGCCAGCCACATACCGATTCAATCACATGCTCAAATTACACGAAAATACAGAAAGATTCGAAATGAACAGAGTTTCTTTCTTGTAACATACATGACCCTTGTGGCAATTATGAAGACTATTTTACCGTGAATGATTATTATGGTAACAACTTTAAGGTTGACAATACTATCAAACTCTCTGAAAAAACGTTCGTATCCTGACACTATAACACATGTAACATGCATTTTTCTACTAGATGTTTGCATTTGAGCATGGGTTGTACAGCACGAGATCAATCATCATTGCACATGACCATTATTTCAAGAAAACAAAGGCTTGAGACTAGACGTTGCATGGGTTTTACTTTCCATGAATTCAATAAAGCAAATATGACCGCGGAATCATAGGGAAGGGAGATAAATGAATAAAATAGTGAAAATGTGACGCGAGAAGACTGCAATACTGACGCAGGAATGCTGGTGTTATTTGTTTTCTGAGATTGAAGTCATGAAACGTAAAGACCACAGGTAATCTTTTGGGAGGATGTGTAGCTCTGAGAAGAGCTGTTTTGAACAACGATTAGGCCTTCAGTACAGCGCGCCGTCATCTTCAGCATCGGAAGCGTCAGAAATGAAGCCAGCGTCAATCAAATGGGTCTGCAAATCTTCCAGTTGCTGGGCGCGTTGACTGGCGTACTCGTAGAAGACATTTCGCAGCCCTTCTAGACTGGCCAATTGCAGACGGCAAGTGTAGCGGAAGGAGCGTCGGTTGGCATTGTAAGCTCGGTCATAGCGCACTTGCATGCTCTCGATGCTGTGATTCAACAGACGAATCTGTTGACATGCGCGGCGGAACTTACGATCCAAATGATGGAAGGTAGCTAGTGCGTCGCTAGGGCAAGCCATTATTGTAAGAGACAAGAAAACACCAATAGTCGACAAAAACGATGTGAACCGTATGATGGCGAATAGTGATATGGCTTAAAACAGATACCGCCCTGCATTTATACAGCCGTGTGGCGCTCGAGTGACACGCTCCCTTCTCAACAACGAATGACATCAAACAACTGACACGCATTGAGCAGTTACTTCATGTCATACTCCCACTGTTAATTGCTTCTGTCACATCTGTCATTCATAACCCGCTGGCCTTAATTGCAATAAACACTTTTAATCGCGACATGCACTGTTCAGCCGCCAAGTGATTAACGTTATAGTGCAAGAGACATGGGCATTTGTGGTTAGCATATTCTGCAATACGTTACAGCTGACAACTTCATCTACCGACAATAATGTAAATGGAAACATGACCAGATATCTTCCACAATCTACATATTCGTGGGTTGATTTGCCAGCCACATACCGATTCAATCACATGCTCAAATTACATGGAAATACAGAAAGATTCGAAATGAACAGAGTTTCTTTCTTGTAACATACATGACCCTTGTGGCAATTATGAAGACTATTTTACCGTGATGATTATTATGGTAACAACTTTAAGGTTGACAATACTATCAAACTCTCTGAAGAAACGTTCGTATCCTGACACTATAACACATGTAACATGCATTTTTCTACTAGATGTTTGCATTTGAGCATGGGTTGTACAGCACGAGATCAATCATCATCGCACATGACCATTATTTCAAGAAAACAAAGGCTTGAGACTAGACGTTGCATGGGTTTTACTTTCCATGAATTCAATAAAGCAAATATGACCGCGGAATCATAGGGAAGGGTGATAAATGAATAAAATAGTGAAAATGTGACGCGAGAAGACTGCAATACTGACGCAGGAATGCTGGTGTTATTTGTTTTCTGAGATTGAAGTCATGAAACGTAAAGACCACAGGTAATCTTTTGGGAGGATGTGTAGCTCTGAGAAGAGCTGTTTTGAACAACGATTAGGCCTTCAGTACAGCGCGCCGTCATCTTCAGCATCGAAAGCGTCAGAAATGAAGCCAGCGTCAATCAAATGGGTCTGCAAATCTTCCAGTTGCTGGGCGCGTTGACTGGCGTACTCGTAGAAGACATTTCGCAGCCCTTCTAGACTGGCCAACTGCAGACGGCAAGTGTAGCGGAAGGAGCGTCGGTTGGCATTGTAAGCTCGGTCATAGCGCACTTGCATGCTCTCGATGCTGTGATTCAACAGACGAATCTGTTGACATGCGCGGCGGAACTTACGATCCAAATGATGGAAGGTAGCTAGTGCGTCGCTAGGGCAAGCCATTATTGTAAGAGACAAGAAAACACCAATAGTCGACAAAAACGATGTGAACCGTATGATGGCGAATAGTGATATGGCTTAAAACAGATACCGCCCTGCATTTATACAGCCGTGTGGCGCTCGAGTGACACGCTCCCTTCTCAACAACGAATGACATCAAACAACTGACACGCATTGAGCAGTTACTTCATGTCATACTCCCACTGTTAATTGCTTCTGTCACATCTGTCATTCATAACCCGCTGGCCTTAATTGCAATAAACACTTTTAATCGCGACATGCACTGTTCAGCCGCCAAGTGATTAACGTTATAGTGCAAGAGACATGGGCATTTGTGGTTAGCATATTCTGCAATACGTTACAGCTGACAACTTCATCTACCGACAATAATGTAAATGGAAACATGACCAGATATCTTCCACAATCTACATATTCGTGGGTTGATTTGCCAGCCACATACCGATTCAATCACATGCTCAAATTACATGGAAATACAGAAAGATTCGAAATGAACAGAGTTTCTTTCTTGTAACATACATGACCCTTGTGGCAATTATGAAGACTATTTTACCGTGATGATTATTATGGTAACAACTTTAAGGTTGACAATACTATCAAACTCTCTGAAGAAACGTTCGTATCCTGACACTAATAACACATGTAACATGCATTTTTCTACTAGATGTTTGCATTTGAGCATGGGTTGTACAGCACGAGATCAATCATCATCGCACATGATCCTTATTTCAAGAAAACAAAGGCTTGAGACTAGACGTTGCATGGGTTTTACTTTCCATGAATTCAATAAAGCAAATATGACCGCGGAATCATAGGGAAGGGTGATAAATGAATAAAATAGTGAAAATGTGACGCGAGAAGACTGCAATACTGACGCAGGAATGCTGGTGTTATTTGTTTTCTGAGATTGAAGTCATGAAACGTAAAGACCAAAGGTAATCTTTTGGGAGGATGTGTAGCTCTGAGAAGAGCTGTTTTGAACAACGATTAGGCCTTCAGTACAGCGCGCCGTCATCTTCAGCATCGAAAGCGTCAGAAATGAAGCCAGTGTCAATCAAATGGGTCTGCAAACTTCCAGTTGCTGGGCGCGTTGACTGGCGTACTCGTAGAAGACATTTCGCAGCCCTTCTAGACTGGCCAACTGCAGACGGCAAGTGTAGCGGAAGGAGCGTCGGTTGGCATTGTAAGCTCGGTCATAGCGCACTTGCATGCTCTCGATGCTGTGATTCAACAGACGAATCTGTTGACATGCGCGGCGGAACTTACGATCCAAATGATGGAAGGTAGCTAGTGCGTCGCTAGGGCAAGCCATTATTGTAAGAGACAAGAAAACACCAATAGTCGACAAAAACGATGTGAACCGTATGATGGCGAATAGTGATATGGCTTTATACAGATACCGCCCTGCATTTATACAGCCGTGTGGCGCTCGAGTGACACGCTCCCTTCTCAACAACGAATGACATCAGACAACTGACACGCATTGAGCAGTTACTTCATGTCATACTCCCACTGTTAATTGCTTCTGTCACATCTGTCATTCATAACCCGCTGGCCTTAATTGCAATAAACACTTTTAATCGCGACATGCACCGTTCAGCCGCCAAGTGATTAACAGTATAGTGCAAGAGGCATGGGCATTTATGGTTAGCATATTCTCCAATACGTTACAGCTGACAACTTCATCTACCGACAATAATGTAAATGGAAACATGATCAGATATTTTCCACAATCTATATATTCGTGGGTTGATTTGCCAGCCACATACCGATTCAATCACATGCTCAAATTACACGAAAATACAGAAAGATTCGAAATGAACAGAGTTTCTTTCTTGTAACATACATGACCCTTGTGGCAATTATGAAGACTATTTTACCGTGAATGATTATTATGGTAACAACTTTAAGGTTGACAATACTATCAAACTCTCTGAAAAAACGTTCGTATCCTGACACTATAACACATGTAACATGCATTTTTCTACTAGATGTTTGCATTTGAGCATGGGTTGTACAGCACGAGATCAATCATCATTGCACATGACCATTATTTCAAGAAAACAAAGGCTTGAGACTAGACGTTGCATGGGTTTTACTTTCCATGAATTCAATAAAGCAAATATGACCGCGGAATCATAGGGAAGGGAGATAAATGAATAAAATAGTGAAAATGTGACGCGAGAAGACTGCAATACTGACGCAGGAATGCTGGTGTTATTTGTTTTCTGAGATTGAAGTCATGAAACGTAAAGACCACAGGTAATCTTTTGGGAGGATGTGTAGCTCTGAGAAGAGCTGTTTTGAACAACGATTAGGCCTTCAGTACAGCGCGCCGTCATCTTCAGCATCGGAAGCGTCAGAAATGAAGCCAGCGTCAATCAAATGGGTCTGCAAATCTTCCAGTTGCTGGGCGCGTTGACTGGCGTACTCGTAGAAGACATTTCGCAGCCCTTCTAGACTGGCCAACTGCAGACGGCAAGTGTAGCGGAAGGAGCGTCGGTTGGCATTGTAAGCTCGGTCATAGCGCACTTGCATGCTCTCGATGCTGTGATTCAACAGACGAATCTGTTGACATGCGCGGCGGAACTTACGATCCAAATGATGGAAGGTAGCTAGTGCGTCGCTAGGGCAAGCCATTATTGTAAGAGACAAGAAAACACCAATAGTCGACAAAAACGATGTGAACCGTATGATGGCGAATAGTGATATGGCTTAAAACAGATACCGCCCTGCATTTATACAGCCGTGTGGCGCTCGAGTGACACGCTCCCTTCTCAACAACGAATGACATCAAACAACTGACACGCATTGAGCAGTTACTTCATGTCATACTCCCACTGTTAATTGCTTCTGTCACATCTGTCATTCATAACCCGCTGGCCTTAATTGCAATAAACACTTTTAATCGCGACATGCACTGTTCAGCCGCCAAGTGATTAACGTTATAGTGCAAGAGACATGGGCATTTGTGGTTAGCATATTCTGCAATACGTTACAGCTGACAACTTCATCTACCGACAATAATGTAAATGGAAACATGACCAGATATCTTCCACAATCTACATATTCGTGGGTTGATTTGCCAGCCACATACCGATTCAATCACATGCTCAAATTACATGGAAATACAGAAAGATTCGAAATGAACAGAGTTTCTTTCTTGTAACATACATGACCCTTGTGGCAATTATGAAGACTATTTTACCGTGATGATTATTATGGTAACAACTTTAAGGTTGACAATACTATCAAACTCTCTGAAGAAACGTTCGTATCCTGACACTAATAACACATGTAACATGCATTTTTCTACTAGATGTTTGCATTTGAGCATGGGTTGTACAGCACGAGATCAATCATCATCGCACATGATCCTTATTTCAAGAAAACAAAGGCTTGAGACTAGACGTTGCATGGGTTTTACTTTCCATGAATTCAATAAAGCAAATATGACCGCGGAATCATAGGGAAGGGTGATAAATGAATAAAATAGTGAAAATGTGACGCGAGAAGACTGCAATACTGACGCAGGAATGCTGGTGTTATTTGTTTTCTGAGATTGAAGTCATGAAACGTAAAGACCAAAGGTAATCTTTTGGGAGGATGTGTAGCTCTGAGAAGAGCTGTTTTGAACAACGATTAGGCCTTCAGTACAGCGCGCCGTCATCTTCAGCATCGAAAGCGTCAGAAATGAAGCCAGTGTCAATCAAATGGGTCTGCAAACTTCCAGTTGCTGGGCGCGTTGACTGGCGTACTCGTAGAAGACATTTCGCAGCCCTTCTAGACTGGCCAACTGCAGACGGCAAGTGTAGCGGAAGGAGCGTCGGTTGGCATTGTAAGCTCGGTCATAGCGCACTTGCATGCTCTCGATGCTGTGATTCAACAGACGAATCTGTTGACATGCGCGGCGGAACTTACGATCCAAATGATGGAAGGTAGCTAGTGCGTCGCTAGGGCAAGCCATTATTGTAAGAGACAAGAAAACACCATCA
This sequence comes from Arenicola marina, assembly GCA_964019135.1. Taxonomy (NCBI): domain Eukaryota; kingdom Metazoa; phylum Annelida; class Polychaeta; family Arenicolidae; genus Arenicola; species Arenicola marina. The sequence continues at coordinate 3,895,287 of OZ025254.1, read as the reverse complement.
GTCGACAAAAACGATGTGAACCGTATGATGGCGAATAGTGATATGGCTTTATACAGATACCGCCCTGCATTTATACAGCCGTGTGGCGCTCGAGTGACACGCTCCCTTCTCAACAACGAATGACATCAGACAACTGACACGCATTGAGCAGTTACTTCATGTCATACTCCCACTGTTAATTGCTTCTGTCACATCTGTCATTCATAACCCGCTGGCCTTAATTGCAATAAACACTTTTAATCGCGACATGCACCGTTCAGCCGCCAAGTGATTAACAGTATAGTGCAAGAGGCATGGGCATTTATGGTTAGCATATTCTCCAATACGTTACAGCTGACAACTTCATCTACCGACAATAATGTAAATGGAAACATGACCAGATATTTTCCACAATCTATATATTCGTGGGTTGATTTGCCAGCCACATACCGATTCAATCACATGCTCAAATTACACGAAAATACAGAAAGATTCGAAATGAACAGAGTTTCTTTCTTGTAACATACATGACCCTTGTGGCAATTATGAAGACTATTTTACCGTGAATGATTATTATGGTCACAACTTTAAGGTTGACAATACTATCAAACTCTCTGAAAAAACGTTCGTATCCTGACACTATAACACATGTAACATGCATTTTTCTACTAGATGTTTGCATTTGAGCATGGGTTGTACAGCACGAGATCAATCATCATTGCACATGACCATTATTTCAAGAAAACAAAGGCTTGAGACTAGACGTTGCATGGGTTTTACTTTCCATGAATTCAATAAAGCAAATATGACCGCGGAATCATAGGGAAGGGAGATAAATGAATAAAATAGTGAAAATGTGACGCGAGAAGACTGCAATACTGACGCAGGAATGCTGGTGTTATTTGTTTTCTGAGATTGAAGTCATGAAACGTAAAGACCACAGGTAATCTTTTGGGAGGATGTGTAGCTCTGAGAAGAGCTGTTTTGAACAACGATTAGGCCTTCAGTACAGCGCGCCGTCATCTTCAGCATCGGAAGCGTCAGAAATGAAGCCAGCGTCAATCAAATGGGTCTGCAAATCTTCCAGTTGCTGGGCGCGTTGACTGGCGTACTCGTAGAAGACATTTCGCAGCCCTTCTAGACTGGCCAACTGCAGACGGCAAGTGTAGCGGAAGGAGCGTCGGTTGGCATTGTAAGCTCGGTCATAGCGCACTTGCATGCTCTCGATGCTGTGATTCAACAGACGAATCTGTTGACATGCGCGGCGGAACTTACGATCCAAATGATGGAAGGTAGCTAGTGCGTCGCTAGGGCAAGCCATTATTGTAAGAGACAAGAAAACACCAATAGTCGACAAAAACGATGTGAACCGTATGATGGCGAATAGTGATATGGCTTAAAACAGATACCGCCCTGCATTTATACAGCCGTGTGGCGCTCGAGTGACACGCTCCCTTCTCAACAACGAATGACATCAGACAACTGACACGCATTGAGCAGTTACTTCATGTCATACTCCCACTGTTAATTGCTTCTGTCACATCTGTCATTCATAACCCGCTGGCCTTAATTGCAATAAACACTTTTAATCGCGACATGCACTGTTCAGCCGCTAAGTGATTAACAGTCTAGTGCAAGAGACATGGGCATTTATGGTTAGCATATTCTGCAATACGTTACAGCTGACAACTTCATCTACCGAAGTTAATGTAAATGGAAACATGACCAGATATTTTCCACAATCTACATATTCGTGGGTTGATTTGCCAGCCACATACCGATTCAATCACATGCTCAAATGACACGAAAATACAGAAAGATTCGAAATGAACAGAGTTTCTTTCTTGTAACATACATGACCCTTGTGGCAATTATGAAGACTATTTTACCGTGATGATTATTATGGTAACAACTTTAAGGTTGACAATACTATCAAACGCTCTGAAGAAACGTTCGTATCCTGACACTAATAACACATGTAACATGCATTGTTCTACTAGATGTTTGCATTTGAGCATGGGTTGTACAGCACGAGATCAATCATCATCGCACATGATCCTTATTTCAAGAAAACAAAGGCTTGAGACTAGACGTTGCATGGGTTTTACTTTCCATGAATTCAATAGAGCAAATATGACCGCGGAATCATAGGGAAGGGAGATAAATGAATAAAATAGTGAAAATGTGACGCGAGAAGACTGCAATACTGACGCAGGAATGCTGGTGTTATTTGTTTTCTGAGATTGAAGTCATGAAACGTAAATACCACAGGTAATCTTTTGGGAGGATGTGTAGCTCTGAGAAGAGCTGTTTTGAACAACGATTAGGCCTTCAGTACAGCGCGCCGTCATCTTCAGCATCGGAAGCGTCAGAAATGAAGCCAGCGTCAATCAAATGGGTCTGCAAATCTTCCAGTTGTTGGGCGCGTTGACTGGCGTACTCGTAGAAGACATGTCGCAGCCCTTCTAGACTGGCCAACTACAGACGGCAAGTGTAGCGGAAGGAGCGTCGGTTGGCATTGTAAGCTCGGTCATAGCGCACTTGCATGCTCTCGATGCTGTGATTCAACAGACGAATCTGTTGACATGCGCGGCGGAACTTACGATCCAAATGATGGAAGGTAGCTAGTGCGTCGCTAGGGCAAGCCATTATTGTAAGAGACAAGAAAACACCAATAGTCGACAAAAACGATGTGAATCGTATGATGGCGAATAGTGATATGGCTTAAAACAGATACCGCCCTGCATTTATACAGCCGTGTGGCGCTCGAGTGACACGCTCCCTTCTCAACAACGAATGACATCAGACAACTGACACGCATTGAGCAGTTACTTCATGTCATACTCCCACTGTTAATTGCTTCTGTCACATCTGTCATTCATAACCCGCTGGCCTTAATTGCAATAAACACTTTTAATCGCGACATGCACTGTTCAGCCGCTAAGTGATTAACAGTATAGTGCAAGAGACATGGGCATTTATGGTTAGCATATTCTCCAATACGTTACAGCTGACAACTTCATCTACCGACGTTAATGTAAATGGAAACATGACCAGATATTTTCCACAATCTACATATTCGTGGGTTGATTTGCCAGCCACATACCGATTCAATCACATGCTCAAATTACACGAAAATACAGAAAGATTCGAAATGAACAGAGTTTCTTTCTTGTAACATACATGACCCTTGTGGCAATTATGAAGACTATTTTACCGTGATGATTATTATGGTAACAACTTTAAGGTTGACAATACTATCAAACTCTCTGAAGAAACGTTCGTATCCTGAGACTGATAACACATGTAACATGCATTTTTCTACTAGATGTTTGCATTTGAGCATGGGTTGTACAGCACGAGATCAATCATCATTGCACATGACCATTATTTCAAGAAAACAAAGGCTTGAGACTAGACGTTGCATGGGTTTTACTTTCCATGAATTCAATAGAGCAAATATGACCGCGGAATCATAGGGAAGGGATATAAATGAATAAAATAGTGAAAATGTGACGCGAGAAGACTGCAATACTGACGCAGGAATGCTGGTGTTATTTGTTTTCTGAGATTGAAGTCATGAAACGTAAATACCACAGGTAATCTTTTGGGAGGATGTGTAGCTCTGAGAAGAGCTGTTTTGAACAACGATTAGGCCTTCAGTACAGCGCGCCGTCATCTTCAGCATCGGAAGCGTCAGAAATGAAGCCAGCGTCAATCAAATGGGTCTGCAAATCTTCCAGTTGTTGGGCGCGTTGACTGGCGTACTCGTAGAAGACATGTCGCAGCCCTTCTAGACTGGCCAACTGCAGACGGCAAGTGTAGCGGAAGGAGCGTCGGTTGGCATTGTAAGCTCGGTCATAGCGCACTTGCATGCTCTCGATGCTGTGATTCAACAGACGAATCTGTTGACATGCGCGGCGGAACTTACGATCTAAATGATGGAAGGTAGCTAGTGCGTCGCTAGGGCAAGCCATTATTGTAAGAGACAAGAAAACACCAATAGTCGACAAAAACGATGTGAACCGTATGATGGCGAATAGTGATATGGCTTAAAACAGATACCGCCCTGCATTTATACAGCCGTGTGGCGCTCGAGTGACACGCTCCCTTCTCAACAACGAATGACATCAGACAACTGACACGCATTGAGCAGTTACTTCATGTCATACTCCCACTGTTAATTGCTTCTGTCACATCTGTCATTCATAACCCGCTGGCCTTAATTGCAATAAACACTTTTAATCGCGACATGCACTGTTCAGCCGCCAAGTGATTAACAGTATAGTGCAAGAGACATGGGCATTTATGGTTAGCAAATTCTCCAATACGTTACAGCTGACAACTTCATCTACCGACGATAATGTAAATGGAAACATGACCAGATATTTTCCACAATCTACATATTCGTGGGTTGATTTGCCAGCCACATACCGATTCAATCACATGCTCAAATTACACGAAAATACAGAAAGATTCGAAATGAACAGAGTTTCTTTCTTGTAACATACATGACCCTTGTGGCAATTATGAAGACTATTTTACCGTGATGATTATTATGGTAACAACTTTAAGGTTGACAATACTATCAAACTCTCTGAAGAAACGTTCGTATCCTGAGACTGATAACACATGTAACATGCATTTTTCTACTAGATGTTTGCATTTGAGCATGGGTTGTACAGCACGAGATCAATCATCATTGCACATGACCATTATTTCAAGAAAACAAAGGCTTGAGACTAGACGTTGCATGGGTTTTACTTTCCATGAATTCAATAGAGCAAATATGACCGCGGAATCATAGGGAAGGGATATAAATGAATAAAATAGTGAAAATGTGACGCGAGAAGACTGCAATACTGACGCAGGAATGCTGGTGTTATTTGTTTTCTGAGATTGAAGTCATGAAACGTAAAGACCAAAGGTAATCTTTTGGGAGGATGTGTAGCTCTGAGAAGAGCTGTTTTGAACAACGATTAGGCCTTCAGTACAGCGCGCCGTCATCTTCAGCATCGGAAGCGTCAGAAATGAAGCCAGCGTCAATCAAATGGGTCTGCAAATCTTCCAGTTGTTGGGCGCGTTGACTGGCGTACTCGTAGAAGACATGTCGCAGCCCTTCTAGACTGGCCAACTGCAGACGGCAAGTGTAGCGGAAGGAGCGTCGGTTGGCATTGTAAGCTCGGTCATAGCGCACTTGCATGCTCTCGATGCTGTGATTCAACAGACGAATCTGTTGACATGCGCGGCGGAACTTACGATCTAAATGATGGAAGGTAGCTAGTGCGTCGCTAGGGCAAGCCATTATTGTAAGAGACAAGAAAACACCAATAGTCGACAAAAACGATGTGAACCGTATGATGGCGAATAGTGATATGGCTTAAAACAGATACCGCCCTGCATTTATACAGCCGTGTGGCGCTCGAGTGACACGCTCCCTTCTCAACAACGAATGACATCAGACAACTGACACGCATTGAGCAGTTACTTCATGTCATACTCCCACTGTTAATTGCTTCTGTCACATCTGTCATTCATAACCCGCTGGCCTTAATTGCAATAAACACTTTTAATCGCGACATGCACTGTTCAGCCGCCAAGTGATTAACAGTATAGTGCAAGAGACATGGGCATTTATGGTTAGCAAATTCTCCAATACGTTACAGCTGACAACTTCATCTACCGACGATAATGTAAATGGAAACATGACCAGATATTTTCCACAATCTACATATTCGTGGGTTGATTTGCCAGCCACATACCGATTCAATCACATGCTCAAATTACATGAAAATACAGAAAGATTCGAAATGAACAGAGTTTCTTTCTTGCAACATACATGACCCTTGTGGCAATTATGAAGACTATTTTACCGTGATTATTATTATGGTAACAACTTTAAGGTTGACAATACTATCAAACTCTCTGAAAAAACGTTCGTATCCTAACATTAATAACACATGTAACATGCATTTTTCTACTAGATGTTTGCATTTGAGCATGGGTTGTACAGCACGAGATCAATCATCATTGCACATGACCATTATTTCAAGAAAACAAAGGCTTGAGACTAGACGTTGCATGGGTTTTACTTTCCATGAATTCAATAAAGCAAATATGACCGCGGAATCATAGGGAAGGGAGATAAATGAATAAAATAGTGAAAATGTGACGCGAGAAGACTGCAATACTGACGCAGGAATGCTGGTGTTATTTGTTTTCCGAGATTGAAGTCATGAAACGTAAAGACCACAGGTAATCTTTTGGGAGGATGTGTAGCTCTGAGAAGAGCTGTTTTGAACAACGATTAGGCCTTCAGTACAGAGCGCCGTCATCTTCAGCATCGGAAGCGTCAGAAATGAAGCCAGCGTCAATCAAATGGGTCTGCAAATCTTCCAGTTGCTGGGCGCGTTGACTGGCGTACTCGTAGACGACATTTCGCAGCCCTTCTAGACTGGCCAAATGCAGACGGCAAGTGTAGCGGAAGGAGCGTCGGTTGGCATTGTAAGCTCGGTCATAGCGCACTTGCATGCTCTCGAGGCTGTGATTCAACAGACGAATCTGTTGACATGCGAGGCGGAACTTACGATCCAAATGATGGAAGGTAGCTAGTGCGTCGCTAGGGCAAGCCATTATTGTAAGAGACAAGAAAACACCAATAGTCGACAAAAACGATGTGAACCGTATGATGGCGAATAGTGATATGGCTTAAAACAGATACCGCCCTGCATTTATACAGCCGTGTGGCGCTCGAGTGACAGGCTCCCTTCTCAACAACGAATGACATCAGACAACTGACACGCATTGAGCAGTTACCTCATGTCATACTCCCATTGTTAATTGCTTCTGTCACATCTGTCATTCATAAATTGAATTGAATCGGTTTATTGTTCTATTAAATCAGTTACAGTTGTTTGACAAGCTTATACAACATCAAAAGGCAGTAACATTCAACAAATTAACAGCAGCAGAAGCAAGGCTTATTAGCTGCAGAGCTCATACAAAATACTTCATATTATTCACATATCAGCTAGACTGTGTACAAATCATGGAAAAAAAAGAACAAAACAAATAAATACAACAGAAAAGGCTAATTGCATGGTAAGTCAGCTAGACTGAATACAAATCATAGAAAGAAAAAAAAAAAAAAAAAAAAAACACAAAAAAAAAAACACAAAAGGCTTATTGCATGGTAAGTCAGCACTTCATGGATTTGGGGGATGGACAAATATCTTTGATCTGAGCTCTCGTTTATACACTTCTATTGAATCGGCGTTGAAATTTATTCTATTGCACCATTCGTTGTACACTATACTACCTCTGTACTTCACAGTCTTCCGTAGATAATTCGTTCTGGCCTTAGGTGTGTGGTACAACTTGGATCCTCGAGTACCATAACCGTGTATTTGATAATTATTGATAAATAGAGAGGCAATCACCTTTGGTAGCTGACCTGTATAGAGTTTGAACATAAATATCAACATGCAATATTCAGCCATATTCGACAAAGGTACAATATTCAGCTTTCGAAACAGCGGATCTGTATGAGCATTTCTTTCTACACCAGTAATTATTCTAACAGCTCTTTTTTGCAGCACAACAAGTGGCCAAAGATAAGATTGACAAGCAGTTCCCCATAGTTCATGAGCATAAAGCATGTATGGATGGATAAATGAGAAGTAGAGCGTACGGAGGGTTTCAGTTTTAAAATACTTCCGAGCTTTAGTAATTACGCCTAAGCCTCGTGCGATTTTTCCTTTTATATATGCTATGTGTTCCTTCCATGTTAGATTACTATCGATATACACCCCTAGGAATTTCGTTTTTGTGACTTTTGTAATACATTGACCCATTATCTCAACATTGGTGGAAGCTATAACTTTCTTACGGGTTGATGTAAATACCATGTATTTTGTTTTATTTACATTCAGTGTAAGTTTATTTAAACGTAACCAACGCACAATGAAATCTAATTCCCTATTTAAAAGGGTTGTCATATCATCTAATTTTGTCCCTGTAATGAGAAAATTCGAATCATCGGCGAAAAGAATGCAAAACAATGTTTTACTCACTGAGGCTAGGTCATTTATATATAAAAGAAACAGGAGTGGTCCCAGTGTGGATCCTTGTGGTACTCCACAAGTAATTTTATGTCTAGAGGAGGTAGCCCCATTATACTCTACATATTGTACTCTATCAGTAAGGTAACTTTTTATCCAGTTTAACACCACTCCTCGTACACCATATTTTTCTAACTTAGTAAAGAGTATTTCATGGTTTACTGTATCGAAAGCTTTTGAGAAGTCAAGAAACACACCTAAAGCATATTCACCTTTATCTATTGCTGTTGCAATTTTATCCATAAATACTATGAGAGCAGACGTTGTGGAGTGCTGAGTTCTAAATCCGAACTGGTTATCGTGCAACAAACAGTGTCTGTTAATAAACGTCGTTAATCTGTTATGCACCAGTTTTTCAAACACTTTTGAGAACGTCGAAAGAATAGATATCGGTCTGTAGTTGTTGAATTTGTTTTTGTCTCCTTCCTTATATATGGGTATCACTTTCGATAATTTCAATTCTTTTGGGAATCGACCCTCTGATAATGACAAGTTTAAAATATGTATCAGGGGTGTTTCTAAAATTGAATATGCACTCTTAATGATTTTAGATCCTATATAATCCCATCCAGGTGAGTTTTCTTTCAGCGACCACACTATGTCATGTAGTTCTTCTTTAATCACTGGTTCAAGAAACAGGCTCGCACCGTTCCTTTGCTTAATGTAGCTGCAGGGTGAATGATCCTGGATATGAGGAATACTCTTGCATAAGGTTGAACCTATATTAGCGAAGAACTTGTTAAATCCATTCGCAATACTGTCTCTATCTGTAACCACTGAGTTATTGATTACAAATTTATTTTGGACATGCTTTTTTTTGGTGCGATTTATTACTTCTTTAATCACATTCCACGATTTATAGGAGTTACCACGGTATTGCAAGATCAGATTTTCGAAGTGGTTCTTTTCTGCATTTCTGAGGATTCTTAGTAGACTATTTTTGTAGACTTTGTATTCTTCCTTAATCTTTTCTTCTTTTGTCTTCGTGTATCTAAGGAAAAGTTTATTTTTAACCTTGATCGACGCTTTTAGGCCAGATGTCAACCACGGTTTTCTTTTCTTATAGTTGGACGTGATTTTGTTCATTGGGAATGTTTCATTAAATAAACTACATATACGACCATGCATGGCTGAAAAGGCTTCCTGAGTGTCTTTCATATCGAGCATCGTCGACCAATCTGTTTCAGCTAACCTCTGCTTGAATATCTCACGTTTTCACGTTGACACATCTCGTCAGCCTTGCATTCACATGGGTGTGCATGATATCCTTGCATGATATATAAAAAATAGGAAAATGATCGGTTACATCAGTGTACATGATACCTGGAATGGAATTAACTACCTGAATATCGTTAGTGAAAATATTGTCGATCAGGGTTGCTGATGTTTTTGTTATACGTGTCGGTTTGTTTATAACAGGAAACAATGAATAACTGAACATCATGTTTGCAAAGTCGGAGGTTTCCTTATGAGTTTCATAGTTCAATAAGTTAATATTGAAATCACCCGTTAAATAAATGCTATTTCCCGCATCCATGCTTTGCAATAGATCACGGAGTATGTCGTTAAACACCTTTATATTTGTATCGGGGGGTCTGTATATTACACCAATAAAGATGGTCTTCCCCGTCGCGTTGGTAGATTTATCTAACTCAATAAACAAGGTCTCCATGTTCTCATTAAATATTTCTAAATCATCGCGAACTCGAAATAACAAATTTTCTTTGACAAATAGGGTAACGCCCCCACCTCTTCTGTCACTGCGATAATTATTTACTGACGTATAGTTATCTAGACCATAAAGACCAACATTGTTTTCGTTATGCCAGGTTTCTGTAAGGGCAAGGACCTGGAATTCATGAGATAACGTACTCAGGTAAGATGTAAAATTAAGAAAGTTCTTTGGTAGGCTTCTTATATTCATGTGCATGATTGACCAAGTATTGTCGCCAGTTACTCCAGTTTTGCACACTGAGTTAAAACTATCTTCCAGGAAATACTGGCAGCTAGAATTATACAACGTAGTTTCATTGTAATAGTGGATATCTGGATCGATATCACTCAGATAAGTATTGTCAGTTGCATTTAATTCAAATGGGTTAAACAGGTATTTCTCAAGTATATCAACCGGCAACATTTGGTTGCTAGACCCAGTATCTACTAGATCGTTGACAAGTTCTTTATCGGGGACATCACTGAATGGAAAAATATCTGTAATACAGGAACTACAATACCAGGACTCTCTATGTAAGTGGGATTGGTCATTCCAGAGGACATATGACACACACAGTATGTGGTGTGATCTTTTACATATCGTACATTTCTAGTAACGAGCAGTACTATTAACTTGTCTGGAGCAGACAGGGCATGAACTAGGTAACATTAGGTTATTAGGTAACATATTTACATAATATAAAATCGTGTCTGCCCAAATGAAGAGGTTTGCCGTAACTTAGGTTGAGGATTGGGATAAATAAGGTTCGATGTCGGACTAAGCCGTGTACTGACATGATTGATATCTGCCACATTCCATATAAAGCAGTTACGACTCATGCAATAACCAAAAATGGTACGATCACAATACAAAAAAGAATAAAGTTGGATGGAAACAAATGAAAGGAAAGAAACAGAAAAACAATACATTGTTGTACAAAATAGCACTCGAGGGATTCGAGCTTCAGAAGTTACATCGGTAGGTCATTATTATCTCGATACGTATCACTGACTGCCTTGCGGGAACAATTGTATAAACACAAATTGGTTTTCTGAGCCAACGCAGGACATTTTAGGCTACTGGCCGTTCGCAAGGCCCGTACGGCAGTAATGCTAATCACGTGATGATTTAAACACACTTAACATGGCCTCAAAACAACCTGCTCTTGCGATGTGAGGAGCCAGCATCTCATATTGAGGTGGCCCTAGTTTTGCTTGCAGGTCGTTTGCAGAGTTTGCAGAGTTATAAGTGAGCTTTACTTCCTTTGTGGCTCGCCACGGGTTACCTGTACTGTGTGGTGGCAGCGAATGTCGGTCAGCTGCTGGTCAGTCACGGATGATAGCACTGGTCACTTGCTGAATGCGGGTGGAGGGCGGCGGCTGCAGTCACACGAAGGACCCACTGCTCGCAAAGAGTGTCCCACTGGGCAGTGTGATACAGTTCACAGACCAAATACCATTCTAACTCGCCAAGTCGCGAACCGACGTGGCAAACGAGAGCGATCGGCGGATTAACATGAATGGCAAGAGAGCAGATCAACATGGCAAGAGAGCAGATCAACATCTCTGGGCAGTGGTTTGACGTTTCTCTGGTGCAGTCAGTGCTGTGCCTCCGCTTGGGGGGGCTTCTCAAAGGCAATCTTCTATTTCTCCATGGTCAATATTCTAAGTTGATGAAGATTCTGATTGTCATATATGCGACCGTCGACTTTAAGTTTACTTCCTGACAGGTTCGCCTTCTTTCCCATCCGCCTAGCAGCCTTTAAGTACGGAAGAAGTGTCCTCCTCTCTTCTTGGACTTCCCGCGGGAAATCTTCGTCAATAAACAGGTTACTTCCCTTGAGCCCTTTTTTAGCATCCCATACCAACTGCTTGTCAGGGTAGAATGCAAAACGGACTATAACGGGTCGCGACTTTTTTTCTTGAATTGCCCTTGCTCGGGTTGCACCCAAGCGATGACAGCGCTCTATCTTCATCGTGGCTACGTTGGCTATGTCCAATTTCTTTGCGAACAGATTTCGAACTGATTGTTCGCAGTTTTCTTCCGTTTCCGGCAGTCCATGTAGTACGAGATTTTGACGCCTACTGTATGTCTCAAGTGACACCTGTCGTTCCTGGACCCGTTTAAGTTCATTGGTAATTTGACTTACTTGACCGCCTGCGTCACGCTTTTGAAGGTCTATCACCAACGCCTTTAAGTCTCTGTTTTCTTTCTCCAGGTGATCCATGCGTTCACTATTGAACGAAGCGGCTTGTTTAAGTTCGTCAGTCTCTGTCCTCAGAGCTTTTATGCTATCCATTATATCAGGGAGGCATGACACCTTGAGTAGTATATCCGCTAGGGTTTTCTGCATATCCTGAATATCCTGGGACATGGTAGTTGGTTCTCCCATAACGCTGGAAGTATCTGTTTCACATTCACCAAAACTGTGTAACGTTGGAAAGCACTCCACGATAGACCTTTGCTTCTTTTCTTCTTTGTTAGGCGGAGTGCCACTGTGGCTCCGGCGTCGTTTGTTTTTACCCATGTACCGGTGGTTTTTGAGACCGTCCCTCGCTAGCGGTGACGGTCTGCACTGGCTACAGATCTTGTTATCGCCCACTGGTCAATTGAATCAGCTAAATTCCGGCGAATTATCTGGTGATCCGTATACAATTTCCTTTCGGGGTTGAAGTTTATTTGTTCAACCTTGCATAGTGTCTTAGTGTTTCAACTCTACCGGCGTCACTGGTAATAATTCTACAGGCATTCTCCCTCGAGTGCGAGAGCAAAATTTACTCCTCTGCCCTGGTGGCCATGTTTTTGTGCTGCCCAAGTGATTAACGTTATAGTGCAAGAGACATGGGCATTTATGGTTAGCATATTCTCCAATACGTTACAGCTGACAACTTCATCTACGGACGATAATGTAAATGGAAACATGACCAGATATTTTCCACAATCTACATATTCGTGGGTTGATTTGCCAGCCACATACCGATTCAATCACATGCTCAAATTACATGGAAATACAGAAAGATTCGAAATGAACAGAGTTTCTTTCTTGTAACATACATGACCCTTGTGGCAATTATGAAGACTATTTTACCGTGATGATTATTATGGTAACAACTTTAAGGTTGACAATACTATCAAACTCTCTGAAGAAACGTTCGCATCCTGACACTAATAACACATGTAACATGCATTTTTCTACTAGATGTTTGCATTTGAGCATGAGTTGTACAGCACGAGATCAATCATCATCGCACATGATCATTATTTCAAGAAAACAAAGGCTTGAGACTAGACGTTGCATGGGTTTTACTTTCCATGAATTCAATAAAGCAAATATGACCGCGGAATCATAGGGAAGGGTGATAAATGAATAAAATAGTGAAAATGTGACGCGAGAAGACTGCAATACTGATGCAGGAATGCTGGTGTTATTTGTTTTCTGAGATTGAAGTCATGAAACGTAAAGATCACAGGTAATCTTTTGGGAGGATGTGTAGCTCTGAGAAGAGCTGTTTTGAACAACGATTAGGCCTTCAGTCCACGCGCCGTCATCTTCAGCATCGGAAGCGTCAGAAATGAAGCCAGCGTCAATCAAATGGGTCTGCAAATCTTCCAGTTGCTGGACGCGTTGACTGGCGTACTCGTAGAAGACATTTCGCAGCCCTTCTAGACTGGCCAACTGCAGACGGCAAGTGTAGCGGAAGGAGCGTCAGTTGGCATTGTAAGCTCGGTCATAGCGCACTTGCATGCTCTCGATGCTGTGATTCAACAGACGAATCTGTTGACATGCGCGTCGGAACTTACGATCCAAATGATGGAAGGTAGCTAGTGCGTCGCTAGAGCAAGCCATTATTGTAAGAGACAAGAAAACACCACTAGTCGACAAAAACGATGTGAACCGTATGATGGCGAATAGTGATATGGCTTAAAACAGATACCGCCCTGCATTTATACAGCCGTGTGGCGCTCGAGTGACAGGCTCCTTTCTCAACAATGAATGACATCAGACAACTGACACGCATTGAGCAGTTACCTCATGTCATACTCCCACTGTTAATTGCTTCTGTCACATCTGTCATTCATAACCCGATGGCCCTAATTGCAATAAACACCTTTAATCGCGACATGCACTGTTCAGCCGCCAAGTGATTATCGGTATAGTGCAAGAGACATGGGCATTTATGGTTAGCATATTCTCCGATACGTTACAGCTGGCAACTTCATCTACCGACGATAATGTAAATGGAAACATGACCAGATATTTTCCACAATCTACATATTCGTGGGTTGATTTGCCAGCCACATACCGATTCAATCACATGCTCAAATTACATGGAAATACAGAAAGATTCGAAATCAAAAGAGTTTCTTTCTTGTAACATACATGACCCTTGTGGCAATTATGAAGACGATTTTACCGTGATGATTATTATGGTAACAACTTTAAGGTTGACAATACTATCAAACTCTCTGAAGAAACGTTCGTATCCTGACACTAATAACACATGTAATGCCCTGCTCACATAGACTAAGACTGGTCGGCCGACGTCAAATATATATTTGACTAACCTTAATCATAAAATCATCATGTTCTCCCACCTTTGCAAGCGATTAGGCAAGTTCCCTTGGCCATCCGGCTAGCCATCGCTGCCTTGGCCATCTGGTTATAGCCATCGTTGTCTTGGCCATCTGGCTGCAGCCATCGTTGTATTGGCCAGCTGGCTAGCCATCATTGCCTTGTACCAGTCTTAAATATAAGGTGTTTCATGCGTATTGGTGGGGGTGGATATAATTGGTGTCATTTCCCTTTCGAGTGTGAGAATAAAAGGGAACATTATGTGACATAATTTGTTGAACTTTAGTCATGATGCACTCGTGTAGGGTGTAAAAACCAAGCCAACCGCCACAGCTGACGTCACGTCCTAGGTGCACATGCGCGGAGGTCACGGGTTTGGCAGCGTAGTTTGGGTCCACGCCTTTTGATGCACGCGGAGCAGTTTTCTCACTTCACCTCACCTCAAGTGTCTGCCTTCGCCCGCGCTGCCCCCTTGAGGGCACCAATAAGCGTCGACCCACTGCCCTCAGCCTACGATTTATATCTGTCAGTATAAGGCATAAAATACCTGTATTTATCTTTCACTAGGTGGCAGTGCGACGCCGGGTGGCCCATCTCACCTACGCTGCGGCATTTTATCAATAAACTGATTATACTCATATATAGGTGTTGTGATGTGTGGTGGCTGCCCGTACGTGAGACTACTAAATATATGAATTACATATCCACAGGGCATATCGATTCAGGCCTAAGTTCGAGAGCGTAGTGCGTTTTGTCTGCTTTCTGCACCTCGCCCAACCTCTGGTGCACACACTGTTCTGTCCAAAAAACTGACCCATATCCACTGCTCGGCGAACCATTCTCTATCGCTGCGGTAGCTTGCTTCAATTGCTATATGGCCCAAGACTGAGGCCCACACAGCCCAGCAAACAGTGGCCTTACAACTACCCACACGTCTCGATTCGCTTCGCTGAACACATGGATGATCCATCCTTTTGAACAGAAACGAAGGTAGATGTAGGCAGATCGAGTTGCTACAAGTCCCCAGCAAGTCACGATTGGTGAGTAATTGACTCATGAAACATACTTGGTGGTATATTTTTTAATTCCACGTTGTGGGGTGCAGGTTCTGTATGTATGGATGGGATGTAAAGCCCGCATTGCCACACCTTATTATAGGGAATAAATATAGGTATCTTACAACAGTTCAACCGGAAGGCTGAGGAACTTCAGACAACGGTAGGTGGTTTCTTTGTTTAGCTGTCAGGTGTATATAAACCGGCAATAGTGTCTACTGTACATATATACTATAGCACATCTCCTCGCTCTGTCCCTCTATCGCTGCTTCTCTATCTATGTAGTGGTACGTCTGTTAAATACGTCAGTATCAGAGTAAATATACAGCATCGTGCAAGCGCCTTCTCTATAGATGCCTCGTAGCGGGTATAGCGGTCTCGATCGCAGTTAGCCCATCGTCTTTAAAACTAGGTTAGTAATAGCCTGTTGGTAATACATTTTTGTTAATACCAGGCTAGTAATATTGACATACTTGTTAGTATGTTAATAACCCAACATTGCTAGCACCACGTTGATACTTCACAGTTAATATATTGTTGGTAATACTTTGTTGTTAATGCCAGGTTGTTCATACCTGGTTGTTAATGCCTGGTTGTTAATACCTGGTTGTTAATACCTGGTTGTTAATACCTGGTTGTTAATACCTGGTTGTTAATACCTGGTTGTTAATACCTGGCTGCTAATACCTGGTTGTTAATGCCTGGTAGCTAATGCCTGGTTGTTAATACCTGGTTGTTAATACCTGGTTGTTAATGCCAGGTTGTTAATACCTTGTTGTTAATGCCATGTTGTTAATACTTGGTTGTTAATACCTGGTTGTTAATACCTGGTTGTTAATGCCATGTTGTTAATACCTGGTTGTTAATGCCATGTTGTTAATACCTGGTTGTTAATACCTGGTTGTTAATACCTGGTTGTTAATGCCATGTTGTTAAGACCTGGTTGTTAATGCCTGGTTGTTAATGCCTGGTTGTTAATACCTGGCTGCTAATACCTGGTTGTTAATGCCAGGTTGTTAATACCTGGTTGTTAATGCCATGTTGTTAATACCTGGTTGTTAATACCTGGTTGTTAGTACCCGGTTGTTAATGCCATGTTGTTAATACCTGGTTGTTAATGCCTGGTTGTTAATACCTGGTTGTGAATGCCTGGTTGTTAATACCTGGTTGTTAATGCCTGGTTGTTAATACCCGGCTGTTAATGCCTGGTTGTTAATACCTGGTTGTTAATGCCAGGTTGTTAATACCTGGTTGTTAATGCCATGTTGTTAATACCTGGTTGTTAATACCTGATTGTTAGTACCTGGTTGTTAATGCCAGGTTGTTAATACCTGGTTGTTAATGCCTGGTTGTTAATACCTGGTTGTTAATGCCAGGTTTTTAATACCTGGTTGTTAATGCCTGGTTGTTAATACCTGGTTGTTAATGCCAGGTTGTTAATACCTGGTTGTTAATGCCTGGTTGTTAATACCTGGTTGTTAATGCCTGGTTGTTAATACCTGATTGTTAATGCCATGTTGTTAATACCTGGTTGTTAATACCTGGTTGTTAATACCTGGTTGTTAATGCCTGGTTGTTAATACCTGGTTGTTAATACCTGGTTGTTAATGCCAGGTTGTTAATGCCTGGTTGTTAATACCAGGTTGTTAATGCCATGTTGTTAATACCTGGTTGTTAATGCCTGGTTGTTCCTACCTGGTTGTTAATGCCTGGTTGTTAATAACTGGTTGTTAAGGCCTTGTTGTTAATACCAGGTTGTTAATGCCAGGTTGTTAATACCTGGTTGTTAATGCCAGGTTGTTAATACCTGGTTGTTAATGCCTGGTTGTTCATACCTGGTTGTTAATGCCTGGTTGTTAATAACTGGTTGTTAAGGCCTTGTTGTTAATATCGGGTTGTTAATGCCAGGTTGTTAATACCTGGTTGTGAATGCATGGTTGTTAATAAGTGGTTGCTAAGGCCTTGTTGTTAATACCTGGTTGTTAATGCCAGGTTATTAATACCTGGTTGTTAATGCCTGGTTGTTAATACCTGGTTGTTAATGCCTGGTTGTTAATACCTGGTTGTTAATGCCTGGTTGTTAATGCCATGTTGTTAATACATGGTTGTTAATGCCATGTTGTTAATCCCTGGTTGTTAATACCTGATTGTTAATACCTGGTTGTTAATGACTGGTTGTTAATACCTGGTTGTTAATGCCTGGTTGTTAATACCTGGTTGTTAATGCCTGGTTGTTAATACCTGGTTGTTAATGCCATGTTGTTAATACCTGGTTGTTAATGTCTGGTTGTTAATGCCTGGTTGTTAATACCTGGTTGTTAATGCCAGGTTGTTAATACCTGGTTGTTAATGCCTGGTTGTTAATACCTGGTTGTTAATGCCTGGTTGTTAATACCTGGTTGTTAATGCCTGGTTGTTAATACCTGGTTGTTAAGGCGTTGTTGTTAATACCTGGTTGTTAACACCGGTTTCTCAATACCTCGATATGTTAATACCTGGTATTTAATACCTCAGTGTTAATACTTGGTTCTTTACACAACATTGTTGTTGATATTCGTTGTTCTCATATTGCTGTTAACACCTCGTGGTTATTACAAATACCGCCTTTATCTTAGCCAGCCACGTGATGAAACTCAAGCCTGGGATGAAATACTCATGGATGTCATCCCTTACATTTGTCACCCCAGCACTTGGCTGGTTGGTTTACTGGAGCAGTGATGTGATCGTTCTGTGTTTCAGACTGCATCGCGTTCCTCCACCATGGAGATGGCATCCTATCAGCAAGGGTCACGTGGACCAGACGGCAGGATCTACCCAGACCTGCACAGCCCGGATTATTCGGTGAGTCGTAACTGTTTGGTTGGTTGGTTGGTTATTTAGGACGCTTTAGACACTCTATTTTTTAAAATGGGAATTATTACCAACTGGGAATCACGTGTGCTGAAGGTAGTCTGGTTTTCTGGGACCCGGGCCAGGCCCGCCTGCGGATAACTCAGCTGTTTAAATGCCCGAGCTGCGGCCCGGGACGTATTAATACGCCCCGGGCCACAGGCGAGTCAGGGAGACAGATCCTCTGGATGGTCTGGACCCCGGGGCGTATTAATACGGCCCGGGCCACAGGCGAGACAGGCGAGTCAGGGAGATAGATCCACTGAATGGTCTGGACCCCGGGCGTATTAATACGCCCCGTGGTCCCGGGCCACCGCGAGCTGGGCTTGGTTGGATCTATTTCTGGACCGCAGGCCACGTCCGCGAGTTGGAAAGACAAGTGTCGCTAGATACGTAACGTGGGTCCCGGGGTAGTGCTTTTACGCTACAAGTTTTCATTAAAACTTCAAATACAATTATTAAAAATGCAGTCGTATTGCGAAACTAACTTTTCCCACATTTTAAACGTAGCCAGAGAGGTGGCAGTGTGATTGCCTATATTGTGTTTGGTGTTACATTGATGAGCTCCGGCAAGGTTTGAAGGTATCGCGATGCGGCTGTATTATCGATCATTATATTACGGTACGTTGGGCTATACATACGCTATAGCTCCTCCCACCAACAGCGTGTGCCCATACAGTGATGGAGTTAATTTATTGATATGAAAACTAATCCATTTTAGCAGCGCCTGTAACATAACATTTTATGTCAATAATAAATTATTCAAAACGATCAGAATACCGCATGTACACAAATAGTGCATGAAGTAGTTATAACTGATGGAGTGAATTCATTGATATTAAATCAGGGGGGGGGGGGAGGCGGTTAGCGTGTTTGTCCCGCAGACTGATGCTCCATAAGCCCGTGTCAAGCACGGTAGCTGGCGCCTTCGCCCAGCTAAATTGCACGGTAATAATGTTGATAACATTACAGGGTGAGTTCTGGTATCACGAACGCCCGTGTCAAGCACTTAATCTAATTACATGGGGGGGGGGGGGGGGGCTATCTGGTAGAGTGCCGCAGCAACAGTTTGAAAGCGCACGTTTGAAAGCGCAACGTTGTTGCCAGTCTCCCAGCAGAGGGCGGAGGGTAAGTGTTCCACAGTCACTCCCTTTGATCGCAACACCAGACTACCGTCGCATAAACTTATGAGCGTCTCCGCTAGTTAACATTGCTGGTCATCTGCCAACCTTGCCCATTTGGTAGAATTCACAAGCCCCTGGTCACTTTAACTGCTTGAAATCCCACTTTCGCGAAGATATTTAATGGGCAAAAACGGATGTGATGTGATGAAACAACAATTATAGAGAAGTTTTACTTATTTCATTAAGGAAAACTTGTAATTCTACACTATTCGCCAGTTAGTTTACCCACTTTTGCACCAGTGTCTGCCAGAATAACTATCAGGTCAGAAAGTAAGTCACTAAATACTAAGTCTGTGTCAGTGCTTTGGTCAGCCAAACCTTGTACAGAGAGATCCATGTAGAACTTTTGTTGACAAAGCTGTGTCAGTCACAGTGTGTGTCAGTACATTACAGTCACTGTGTCAGACACACACACATCCACCGATAGCCTCGGGAGGCCCACTCCGTTGTGTATCTGTTCCAGCCTGTATTACCCACGGGGATTTCAAAAAGAATAAGTGCGTTCGGAAATTCTGAATTATCTGGAGGGACACTGTCAAATTTGTGTCTAGATTAAGCTTTTAGCTATCAAACTATTTCAAACAATCAAAAAGATTTCGCAAAGTCCGATCCAAGCACCATATTTGTTTTTGGCGCGTGCTGGTGCCTGTGGATGTAGCCACAGCGCCCCTTAATATTGCTGATAGATACGTGATGTTACTTGTATCACCCTTGCCATGCGCTGGCCCTATCAGATGTTTATAATATTATGCTAGATTGTCATTTATCACTTATGTAAAGACTGCAATAAATGTTTGCAGAAAAAAGACCTATTTTTCACTTTCCGAGATGTCGGTTACGTCCAAATGGGTCGAACAACATCCAGAAAGACGTTGCATATGCAACAAGGTTATGTCTACTACAATAATCGATCAAAACATTTGCAAAAATATCGTTAATATAGTTATAAAGAGCAGAACACATTATTTTCCCGCCCAAAATCAACGTTTCAGCAGGAAAATGAAAATTCTTGATTTGAAGTCTTTTCCCCGCATCTATGGATTGTACCCTATAAGCAGTTAGATAATACGTCTCTGGAGCTGTCTTTCCATGCATATATAATACTCAGACGATCATTATTTCCTATCAAACGGATCAAAAATATGTGACTGATTTCATAATTGTTGTCCATTTTTCACTTCTCAAGGTCAAATCGGGTCCGAGTCCAATCGATATGGTTCGGATCGATATTTATTCGTACGCGAAAGTCAATTGGGCATAGTTCTAAATCAAACCCTGTCCCAAACGACGCTTTTATAGTGGCGAACTGACACATTTCATAAGTTAGGAAGGGTCAACATTTGACTCTTTTACTTTCCATCTTTCTTCAGACCTCATCTTTTCCGAAAGAGAACATGCAAAGACAGTGTTCTATCCAGAAAGTTAAAAGATAACTTTATTACCCTAAATAATTACGACCTTTTTTATTCCCTAATATTCACCGCATTTTTAGTCACGTTGGTGCCTCGCACGGCTTAAACATGGGGGGAAATCGAACTCTTGCGTAACATAGGGGTCCCCTGTAAATAGCCACTATGCCCTTAATAATGTCCATAGATACTTCGTGTTACTTGACAATAAATTTCTTGCACGTACGCATGGAAAGTTGCTCTCTTTTATAGGACCCATAGGAGACCAGTTTTTGGCGGTGTTATGCACTTCGCCTATGGAGCCTACCACGGCGAGAATAACAAAGGGTTGAATGTTAAAGTACATTTCATTTTCACTCAATAACAGATAATTCGATTAGTACCAAAAACAATGCATCAATTTGCGACATACCAATGAGACAAACGTGAGGAGTTTCGGCCATGTCAAAAACTGAAGAATAAGAACACTTTTGTACTATATTTAGCCCCATTTATATGTGGTACCGGGGAGGCAAAATAAAAATTCTTCAATAATACAAATGTGATCCTTTTCTGTTTGAGTTCCGGCCCACGCCGCCACAGATAGCGTTCTGTCACAACTCTTGATCACACACACATGTCTTATCATGTAACACACAATCATTTATTCATGTGTACCAGTAGTTCACCACTACATTTAGAAATTACGATTGGTGGTCACACTCTAATAACGAAATAACATGCATTGCACGTTAATAACCTCGCTGGTTATGCTACAGAACAAGGAGACCTTAATAAGGATCTCGGGTTGTACGCTGCCTACAGTTGAGAAACTTGTCTGATCCCAAGCCACAAGGTATCCAGTCCAAGCCACTCCACCTCTCTGCAGGTGGCCTGTCGCTATCAGCCCGTTAGTTAAGCACCCCCATCCCTCCGC
This sequence comes from Arenicola marina, assembly GCA_964019135.1. Classification (NCBI taxonomy): domain Eukaryota; kingdom Metazoa; phylum Annelida; class Polychaeta; family Arenicolidae; genus Arenicola; species Arenicola marina. The sequence goes on along the minus strand of OZ025254.1, from coordinate 3,873,448 downwards.
GCTCCTCCCCCCCCCCACGCTCCGCCAGCCGCCCCCCCCCCCCCCGCTCGCCCCCGTTCCCCCGCCCCCGCCCCCGCCCTTTCGCTCCCATACTTCACCCTCCCCACCACAGACACCTCAATACCGCAAGCTTCAATTACCCTCTCAATTACCATCTCACGTCTTTAAACCAAGCGCACCAGGCGGCCATCAGGGCATCTGGCAGCCGAGCCACTTATTTACCACCCCCCTCCCACAACAACTTTTCTGTCTTAACCTAGCAGCCCACCGTTCTCAGTGTATGGGAATGGTTCTGGAGACACGATAACGATCTTAGACAGCAACCTCTGGAGGAAGTAGGGTCTCAATATCGTGTCATTGGTGCTCTTTCCACAAATAACATTTTTTTTTTTTTTTTATTGTATCTATAACAGTACAAAATACATGCAACGTTTCACAATACGGAGACTAACAGCAGCACTTATCCCTCAAATTATGTAAAGCGCTGAAGGAACGGTTCAGCGGGTCCCCATTTCTTTGCAAAGGCAGTGTGGGACATTCCAAGTTTCTCTAGTTTATAACTATAGCTAATTGTGTTTACAGCACCTTAAGCACCTCCACAAATAACATGAAGTATCTATCCACTATATTAAGCGCGCTGTGGCTATTTACAGGAGACCCCTATGTTCTGCTAGTGTTCGATGTTCCCCATGTTTAAGCCGTGTGAGGCTCCAATGAGACTGAAAATGGGTGTTGTTGATATTAGGGAATTAAAAGGTCGTAATCGTTTAGGGTATCTTTCACTTTCTAGATAGGACAATGGCTTTGCATGTTCCTTTTCGGAAAATATGAGGTTTGAAGAAAGATGGAAAGTCAAAGAGTCAAATTGTGTCACTATAAAAATAGTCCAAACTAATTCAATTTGTTTATGGAAAACGAGTTATGGTAGCTAAAGTAACCCAGTTAGATAAGTAATCTCACAGTATGTTTAATAATACTTTTTGACCGGCTTATGTGAGTATTTGGGCCCTTATCCTATACAAAATGTGGTCACTGTCAAATGTAGAAAATGGCGTCCCAATATACATAAAACACGATATTTTGCAATGTTTCTTACCCTTGCCATCGACCTTGGCGGTTTTCCTTCCAGTATGTCATGTAATAGGTCAACGTCATTAACATACTTGAAGATGGTCATATCCAGATGGGAATTATTTTCCAAAAATGGTGGAATTTGTTTGATACTTTCGGCAATGTTGACCCTCCCTAGCCTATTAAATGTTTCAGTTCGCCACTATAAAAGCCTCGTTTGGGACAGGGTTTGATTGAGAATTATGCCCAATGGATTTCCGTGCATGAATCAATATCGATCAGAACAATATCGATTGAAATCGGACATGATTTGATCTTGGGACATGAAAAATGGACACAAAGTTATGAAATCAGTCACATATTTTTGATCCGTTCGATAGGAAATTATGATCGTCTGAGTATTATATATGCATTAAAAGAAACCTCAAGAGACGTACTATCTAACTGCCTATAAGGTATAACCCAACAGTACGAGGAAAAGACTTAGAGTCAAGAATTTTCATTTTCCCGCCCAAACCTTGATTTTGGGCGCAAAAGTAACGTTTTGGTTCTTTATGGCTATATTAAAGATATTTTTGCAGATGTTTTTGTCGATTATTGTAGTAGACATAACCTTCTTGCATATTTAAAGGCTTTCTGCATGTTTTACGACGCATTTGGACGTAATTGACCTCTCGGAAAGTGGAAAATATGTCTTTTTCGGCGAACATTTATTGATTTCTTTACATGAGTGATAAATGACAATCATGAAAGGTGTCCCGAACATTTGATAGGGCCAGATCATGACGCGAGTGATATAAGGAACATGAAGAACCTATCAGCTATATTAAGGGCGCTGTGGCTATTTAAAGGGGGCCTCTATGCTATGTAAGTTTTGTTTGATGCTTTGGGCGATTTTGACCCCCCCCCCCCCCCTCCCACCTAGCGTATCAAATGTGCCAGTTCGACACGATAAATGCCTCGTTTGGGAGAGGGTTTGCTTGATAACTATGCCCATTCGACCTCCGTGCATGAATCAATGTCGATCAGAACAATATCGTTTGGAATCGGAGATTATTTGACCTTGGAAGGTGCAAAATGAACAAATATTATGAATATTATCAGTCACATATTTTCGCTCCGTTTGATAGGAAATAATGATCGTTTGAGTATTATATATGCATGAAAAGAAAGTTCAAGAGACGTAATATCTAACTGCCTATAAGGTACAACCCAACAGTGCAAGGAAAAGAGTTAAAATCAAGAATTTTCATTTACCCGCCCAAACCTTGATTTTTGGCTGGATAGTGGCTGGTATTCATAGCTATACTAAAGATATTGTTGCAATATGCCCGTCCATTATTGTAGTAGACATTACCTTCTTGCCTATTTAATGTCTTTCCGGATATTATTTGGCTCATTTGAACCTATTTGACCCCTAACACCTTATTATTTATATGTGGGATTTCTTAAGCAACTGGGATTTGAATGAAATGTTTTCATGGTTTCAAATCTGGCCCGTGTGACATATTTCCATTGAGTTTCTCATATTCTTTGGGACCCGGGCCTTGATATCAAGGCCCGTGTCGGTGTGAGTCTTTGGTAAAAGCTGTACGCACGCCGACCCGGGCCTTGATATCAAATAAAAAAAAATAAAAAAAATGCTGAATCCCGCCATGACCAAGGGTCCCCTTAGCTTAGCCTGGGGTTACCGATTCAGGTGGGTTAAGGGACATGGGGAGTGGGGTGGGGGAAAATTCTCATATGCTGTATATAGCCATGACCAAGTGTTCACTTAGCTAAGCTTGGAATTACCGATCCACGTGGGTTAAGGAAAAAGGCGAGGGGGGGGGGGGCTGAATATAGCTATGACCGAGTGTTCGCTATAAATTAGGGGGTTACCTCGATCCGTGGCTCCGCTGTATGTGTTGTTCGCTCAAAATACAAGCTATGTGTCCTCGCAGATATTAGACCGGCGCTTGTTAGAGATCAGGACGCTTGACTGAAGTATTCAATTAAATACTGAAGTTATATCAATATGTTTATATCTTTATGTTGATGTATTTATAATATGTATATAACACGGTCGCACGATATCAAACAAAAATAAAGATTAAGGCCTGCCTTTAGCCAACACATATACATATATATTTATATAGATACTTATATATTATAACCTATAATTAGTTAGTCTCGCTTAAATTTAATGCGGTCATAAGCATTTGTTGGTATACGTGTTTGCTGGGGCTTCGTGGGGGAAAATTCTCATATGCTGTATATAGCCATGACCAAGTGTTCACTTAGCTAAGCTTGGAATTACCGATCCACGTGGGTTAAGGAAAAAGGCGAGGGGGGGGGGGGGGGGCTGAATATAGCTATGACCGAGTGTTCGCTATAAATTAGGGGGTTACCTCGATCCGTGGCTCCGCTGTATGTGTTGTTCGCTCAAAATACAAGCTATGTGTCCTCGCAGATATTAGACCGGCGCTTGTTAGAGATCAGGACGCTTGACTGAAGTATTCAATTAAATACTGAAGTTATATCAATATGTTTATATCTTTATGTTGATGTATTTATAATATGTATATAACACGGTCGCACGATATCAAACAAAAATAAAGATTAAGGCCTGCCTTTAGCCAACACATATACATATATATTTATATAGATACTTATATATTATAACCTATAATTAGTTAGTCTCGCTTAAATTTAATGCGGTCATAAGCATTTGTTGGTATACGTGTTTGCTGGGGCTTCGTTCGGTAATGCCCCCCCCCCCCCACCCCACCCTACATGTGCATACTGCCCTGCGCCATCAGTGCTGATAATGAAGGACTGATCATCAACGCATTTTTCATGGTATTCAACTACCATGCATGCACATTAGCGAACCGTTGACCAGTTTCCCGCCCTCTGCACTGGCTGAAATACTCACATTGGGCGGTCAGACAGTATTATTAAACATACTGTGAAATTGCTTGTTTAACTGGCTGCTTTAGCTACCATAACGCATTTTCCACTAACAAAATTGACTTTCTTTGGACAATTTTCAGTGACAAAATCTGACTTATGTTGTGTCAGTAACTGTCTGAATGACAGTTTGACTTGTCATGTCATGTCAGAAGCTGGCATGTTATGGGTTTATCCCGACCTGTCCTGCCTTGTCAGTAACTGTCTGAATCACAGTTTGACTTGTCCTGTCATATCAGAAGCTGGCATGGGATGGGTTCATCCTGACCTGTCCTGCCTTGTCAGTAACTGTCTGAATCACAGTTTGACTTGTCCTGTCATGTCGAAAGCTGGCGTGGGAGGAGTTCATGCCGTCCTGTCCTGTCTCGTCGACTTGTCATGTTATGTCAGAAGCTGGCATGAGATGGGTTCATCCCGACCTGTCCTGTCTTGTCAGTAACTGTCTGCATCACCGTTTGACTTGTCCTGTCCTGTCCTGTCTTGTCAGTACCTGTCTGAATGACAATTTGACTCGTCATGTTATGTCAGAAGCTGGCATGGGATGGGTTCATCCCGACATGTCCTGTCTTGTCAGTAACTGTCTGAATGACAGTTTGACTTGTCATGTCATGTCAGAGGCTGGCATGAGATGGGTTCATCCCGACCTGTGCTGTCTTGTCAGTACCTGTCTGAATGACAGTTTGACTCGTCATGTTATGTCAGAAGCTGGCATGGGATGGGTTCGTCCCGACCTGTCCTGTCTTGTCAGTAACTGTCTGAATGACAGTTTGACTTGTCATGTCATGTCAGAGGCTGGCATGAGATGGGTTCATCCCGACCTGTCCTGTCTTGTCAGTAACTGTCTGAATCACAGTTTGACGTGTCCTGTCATGTCGAAAGCTGGCGTGGGAGGGGTTCATCCCGTCCTGTCCTGTCTCGTCAGTAACTGTCTGTAGGCCAGTTTGACTTGTCCTGTCCTGTCCTGTCTTGTCAGTGACTGTCTGAATGACAGTTTGACTTGTCATGTTATGTCAGAAGCTGGCGTGGGAGGGGTTCATCCCGTCCTGTCCTGTCTCGTCAGTAACTGTATGTAGGACAGTTTGACTTGTCATGTTATGTCAGAAGCTTGCATGGGATGGGTTCATCCCGACCTGTCCTGTCTTGCCTGTAACTGTCTGAATCACAGTTTGACTTGTCATGTTATGTCAGAAGCTGACATGGGATGGGTTCATCCCGACCTGTCCTGTCTCGTCAGTAACTGTCTCTAGGACAGTTTGACTTGTCCTGTCCTGTCGAAAGCTGGCGTGGGTAGGGGTTCATTCCGACCTGTCTTGTCTTGTGAGTACCTGGCTCACTGACAGTTTGACTTCCTATTCTTCAGGCCTGTGGCTTCGCCGCTTTCTCCCATCCTTCAACATGGGCCACTTCCCCTAAGACTCAAATTGCGCGGTTTCCTAATGTTTAAGCCATGCGAGGCTCCAATGTGACTGCAAATGGGTGGTGTTGATAGCCGGGAATGAAAGGGCCGTAATTTCAAGGGTAATAAACTTATCTTTTTACTTTCTGGTTAGAAAGCTTCCCATCCCATGTAGGGCAGTGTGCAGCTCGCGGTGGCCCGGGACCTCGGGGCGTATTAATACGCCCCGGGGTCCAGACCATCCAGTGGATCTGTCTCCCTGACTGGCCTGTGGCCCGGGCCGTATTAATACGCCCCGGGCTCCTGGGGCCGGTTGCACGACGACCCCGTAATATGCCCCCCGTAAGTCTATTTACAGGTACCCGTAAGTGGGGTTTGCGGGGTCCGTTAAGTTACGTTACGTCGGTTGCACGAAACCACTTACGCGCTCCCGTAAACTTTTTGGCGCGTTAGGATATTTACGGGGCCCGTAAGATCCGACAATGCACCGCGTTTTGAAGGTTTCTTTCCGTTTTTTCATTTTGGATCATGTAACATATATATATATAGTATAGTTATTTGTCTGACATATGTAGTTATGCCTACATTTATATTTATTTGTCAAAAATCCTAAAAGTGTATCGGGGCAGAATAAAGCAACTTATAAGGACAACCTTTTGATGTCTGGAGTAATTTGTTTAGGAGATCAAATATCGTATAGTACCTTACATAATCTCAGAAATCATCGCGTTTCTGGCTCGACTGCTGAACGGAATATGTGCACTAGGCCTACCAATAGATCTATCAGTAACAAAGTTCCTGCAAACTTCTTTGTTTTGGCGAAGATAAAAAATAGAACAAATGGATTTCATGTCATTGAGGCAGGGGTCACTCCGCAATAAAAATATGACATAATATTAGCGAGTTATCGCCGTGGGTGGGTGTTATATTGGGGAGGGGGAGCCACTACAACGCCCAAACCATCGTTTCGATGAGTCTTACAATTAAATGCACTTAAAATCTTTATTACAATGATACTGTAAAATACGTCGCTCCGATTTCCTGAACCTTCAGCATTTTATATGATTATTAAGAGGAGTTGGCAAGTTAAATTTGATAGCAATCCAAAGGGTAGTGACCCCCACCCACTTGCTGACAAAGCCAAGTGATGCGCGTGAGGTGCACTCATGGTGCTTGAAACATAGCTATAGATGCACGCACAGACCGGGCGGGCAAACACACTGTCACTGTTAAATTTATTTGGTAGCCTATCAAAGATATCTTTGCCTATATTTGGCTAAATGTAGGCTAATGACAATGTTACAAATACAAAATGTTATCCCGACTGACCCAGTGGCAGTGGGTTCGTCATATGTGTGTATCTGTTTAGACTTGCTCGCTTTGTTGCCTGCCAGCCTGCGGAGGTCAGGCGAATCAGATAATGTGGATTACATCGGCAAATGTAAGTGACAATGTTTTAGCTCTGACATCAAAAAGACGAACACAATGGTTGCAAATGCGGACAGCAACTTTTAATTTCGAAAGCAATGTTATTTCATAAGATATTATGCATTTTATGGTCCCCTTGACCAGTATCGAGCCGCAGTTTACATATTTACGAGTGGTCTATCGGTCACGTAAAGTTACGGGCTGGGCGGCCCTCACGTAAAACTTACGCGCCCTTCGTGCAACCCACGTAAAATTTTACGGGTAGCTTACGTTTAGCTTACGGGCCCGTAACTACTTACGGGGTCGTCGTGCAACCGGGCCCTGGCCCCGAGTCGTAACTCCCCGGACCGCCAGACATGTCTGCCAATTGATCCAAAAGAAGTCTACACTTAGCCTAGATGGCAATTACTGTAGTCATTGCAGACCCCATATGTGAGTATTGCTCTTCTATCGTCTTGTTGGTTGAGCACATTCCGTGTGCCCCGAAAATGGAAAAGTGACCAATAACAGCGTGGTCTGGAACAATTACAGATATAGAAAGTAGGAATGTAAGAAAGAAGTGAGACCGATGTTTTTTTATTCCTGTCCTCCGATCCAGCCCCATAGTCTCCTGATATACGTACACATGTATGTCCTCATTAAATGTATGTGTTTAATTACAGGCGTACTATATGTAACTGCTATAGATCTATCTGTTTATCATCCAGTGTAATGTACTGTAATGACATCTAGATGCATCCCCTTAACACTTGTCATATGTTGTTATGCACCTGCTGATTTCATGAATGATTTGGCAAAAAAAAATCCGCCAGAAAGGTGACCTTACATTAAACCCTTAGTCCCCCGGCTATACGCTTGGTGTGTCTAGCTGTCATGTCGTTGTTGCATTGATCAGACATACCCGCCGGAGGAGCAGGACGGCTACGAGGATCGACCTTGTGGATGCTCCACGTACAGTTGTCGACAGGAAAACAAGGAGCGAGGCAACTGGACGTGGGGGTTCGAGTTTCCCATGGCGTCAGTTTCCGCGGTCCTTGTCATTGGGAACATTCTGCGATTCCCTTATTTGATGTACAGCAATGGCGGCGCCGGTAAGTGGCGCTAGTCAGTACCCTCGTGTACAGCAATAGCGGCGCCGGTAGGGGGCGCTAGTCAACACCCTCATGTATAGCAAGTGCGGCACCGGTAGGGGGCGCTAGTCAACACCCTCATGTATAGCAATGGCGGCGCCGGTAGGTGGCGCTAGTCAACACCCTCATGTATAGCAATGGCGGCGCCGGTAGGTGGCGCTAGTCAACACCCTCATGCATAGCAATGGCGGCGCCGGTAGGTGGCGCTAGTCAACACCCTCATGTATAGCAATAGCGGCGCCGGTAAGTGGCGTTAGTCAGCACCCTCATGCATAGCACTGGCGGCGCCCGTAAGTGGCGCTAGCCGGCGTTCTCATGTGCAAAAATGGCCTAATATATTAACCTATTAACCATTATTATTCGACGGAATACACTACAATGGAGACAGTATACGTGTAGGCTGCCTTATTATGTATAACATTAGCACTAGCAAGCACTCGGTCATGATCATCTTTGCTTGATCACAACAATCGGTTATAATCACATTTGTCCGGACACTCGGTCACCATCTTGTTTGTCAGAACAGTCGGTCATTATCATCTTTTTTCAGCAGAATCTGCTATCAACATCTTTATCATAATTGCGTCATCTGAATTATTCTCTTTTCCCGCAGTCTTCCTGATACCCTTCACCGTGTTCATGTTGCTGCTCGGGGGACCCATGCTCTACCTACACATGTACATCGGGCAGTACTCCAGCAACGGAATCCTCACCTGCTGGGAATTCTTCCCCATCCTCAAAGGTAAGTATACCGCTATGATTTCAACAATAGCAGTAAAGTCTTTGGAACGGGTAAATGGCGACATGCGACATGCCGTTTTTTTACAAATCGACACCAGACATTGGCATCCAAATTTCGACACTGACAATTTCAAAATGTGATACCGATACAGTTTTACAGTTGCTGCTTAAAAAACCCACAGTACACAGCCATTTTTTTTAAATTGGCCAATGGGCACTGGTGCGAGTCACGACAGGACGTTTCTCTTCAATACTGAAATAAATCCACACCGAATGCACTACCGCAAAACATTGTGCTTCTAAATTAACCTTGTTGCTTTTTTTGCATGTTGACAGGGATGGGATTTGCCATGCTGGCCTGCTCCCTGTTCATTGCCACCTACTACAGTACGCTGACCACGTGGTTCGCCTATTACCTCTACGAGGGGTTCAGGGCCGCAGCCACTGGCACGGCTCCAGGCTGGATGGACCCCAACAGTCTCAGCCCCGGTCAGTGTCATCCGCGACAGCTGAAGGCTAGCTCACACTGTGCCGGTTTATAGGCCCGGTTTAACCCGGTCATGAAAACCGGGGACAACCTTGAACAATTGCGGGGAATCGCAGCGATTCTGTAGTCAATCCGTGGTGAACCGTAGGTCGCCCCGCTGGTTTTGAAGTGCCTAAAACAACCGGGAAGGTTCGAACGGTGGAGAACCTGGGGTAAACCGTAGCCCAAACCGGCAAAGTGTGAGCCCAAACCGGCAGAGTGTGAGCTAGGCTTTATCTCCCACACCCTGCTGGATCGGCGCCGTGTATTGACCAGCATATTTATTTTATTATATATTTTATTATTATATATACATATATATTGCTAACGACCTTGTTCTCTGAGGCTTTCCGATTGTATGGACTCCCAATGCCGACAAACGTCACTGCATGTCGTCCTTCTGTTCTATTTACCAATTATCGCCACCTAAAATCGTTATCATGAATTGATATTAGACAATAAATATTTGTAAAATAATATTAGTATTTTTTTTACAAAATTAAATGTTCGTACTGACATGTATATCCTACTCAATACGAATGCGTAACAAAAATGGCGCTGTGTCCTATGCCACCTCCTCAGAGTGCACTACGGCCTACGCCAGTGGTGTGGGCCCCTTGGTGACCAACTGCAGCGACCTGGGAGCCAACTTGGAGGCGCAGGGTGGCGTTTGCCGGGACATAGTCACCAGTGATGCCGTCGGATTCTACGACGAGACGGTGGCCAGCCAGGCCTTCAATATCCTGCCGGGCTTCAGCCCGCTGCTGCTGGCGGAAACCTACTTCGCGTATGTGTCCCATAAACACCCGGTCGAACATTACACTCCATTAAGGTCATAATTTATTATGGAGGTGCTCAAAAATGAGGGGAGGGAATACCTTTTCCGATCTTCGCGATTGGCATCCAGGCATTCTTGGAGATTTGCGACTCTGTTGACAATTTTGGTTTTGAACAGTCCCCATCTTGAAGATTCGACATTGCTCTCTCTTGGCGACTCAGAGTGGGTATCCCCCCGCCCCCTCCCCCCAAAGTGCAAATTTTATACCCGAAACGCGTTTGGAATTCACTGTGCTTGATGATTTGTTGAAATCAAAACTGTTTCTGCACAAATTTAAAGAAATTAAATATGCTTGAGAATCGTTCATGGTTAACGTATATCTGTTCCATTATAATACACTAACTTGTATAAAACTAAAGGGGAGTGATTTAATACATGTTCATCAGATTCATTACAGGCATGAACTTGCATACTTATTACGCCCTCATAATGTGGGCACTGCAGTATCCGGTTGGCATGCGTGACCAGGCAACATATGATGGAACCTATATTCAATACATAAGAATATAACAAAATCGGACGATATATGTTTAGTATTTTCTCAGGAGAAACGTACTGTAGCAGTCTGTTATACACATGCGAGCTCTGTTGCCTCGGGGGGGAGTAGAGTCCTACTTTTCGCCCTCATTTTTATTGACGTTAAAATGTTGACACGATATATGTTGCAGTGGGAGATGCTACGTCTTCGACCTAGATTGTATTGACGTTTAAAGCTGCTCAAGCAGCAATTTTTTACTTAAATTAAGGTTTTCGAAATATTTTGAAAACACATTTAGAAACACATTGTCTGACTGCATAAATGTAACCTTCATGAGAAATAGATCTGTCATCGCTTGACGAAAGGTATATAACTGCCACAATGTGCATATTTCGATGACGTAGTAAACCAGAAATCCACGCTTTTTCACGTGGGATGCACTGGGATGCACTAATGTTTCCAAAAAAAGAGGCTTAACAACATATCTGGGTTTTCATTGCATACAATAGATGTACTTCTGCGCTAAGAATATAAATACATCATTTCCAATCAAAATAGTTTTTTACATTTTTCAAGAAAAAGCATTGCTGAATGAGCAACTTTAAGTCTTGATGGGGATCCTGTGGTGATGTTGCAGGTGTGAGGTAACGGGTTCGAGTCTGCCCGGTGGCACGGGACTGTGGGAGCTGGGTCCACTGAGGGGTCCGATGGCCATCACGTGCCTCGTTGTCTACGCTCTGGTCTTCTTCGTCCTCATCTGGGGCGTGAAGTCCATGGGAAAGGTACGGCAGCCCAGAGGGGCAGAAACGCACAGCGTAATGACAGGAAATTAGTAACTGTCTGTGTTTTAGAGCGTCTCTCAATTGTGCACATCAAGGATATATTGCATCGCGCTAACTCGCGAAGAAGCTGTGATATTCATTTAAGAATGTGCGCTGCTGTAGCGTTTTGTGTATCATAATTATATATTTTTACATGTAATTAAATCTTCGTCCGCCAGGTGGCTCTGCTGACGGTACCTGTGTCGGTTGTTCTGATGCTTGTGCTGATTATCCGCTCCGCAACGCTAGATGGGGCAGCAGATGGATGGGAGTACTACTGTAAGTTATGTAATCACTCTTCACCCAAAGTCAGAGGGTCATCCTATTAGCAAATATGCCCGAAGTAACTGTCCGGCGTATATCTGATTGAAGTTATGTTATGTTTGATGAAGAATTAGCATACATGGGCCTTTATATTGCGACCACAATATACCATTCCAGATATCCCTGGCGATATCTATCTATCCATATCATGGCTTTATACAAAAAAAACGTCATAATTGGAACACATCGGATGAAAAGTTATGTATTCTGTAAAATATATATGCCTGAATTTGATGTTTTATATCTCAAGACAAAATAGATTCCAGAAAGATCATTATTTCCTCACTGCAGAAAATCAACAAATCGGGAATATGACCGCTTTTCTGATACGTACAGCGCAGTGAAACTCATTGAATTCGTTAGTTGTCATTTCTAGCAGCTGTTTTCTCGGCCTATATATACGCCCATCACAATCTTAACGTGGTATTCTTTAATAGTATATTATTTTTTTTGTTTCTTAAGGGATATTTTAGATAAAATGTCAAAAATTATGCACGCTCCGTATATGACTATGCAGCGCCGAGCAAGCTAGAGTTGCCCGAAACAGGCGAAGGCCAGAATAACCCCGCAACGGTATATTACAGAAGCCTTGGTGGAAACTAAATTACTTCCTCTCTGATCATTAAAAACGAACACGAAACAAGTTTGGTATCAACCTGATCAAGGAACAACAACACGTTTCCGTTATCATGAACACAATGTAAAATAGAAGTGATCCATCTTAAGTTGCTCATATAGAATTTTGTCCTATGAGAAACATAAACAACCTTTTAGTTGCATATATTTTAGTGAGGTCTTCATGGCCTAACGACAAATACTAAAACAGATATATATACGTTACAAGAGACTTTATGTCCGACTGGCACAGATGCGCGACGAAAATGTGGCGTTGTTGTGTGCTATTGTAATTGAATTACGTAGCTATATTTGCACATTATATTGCCAATCACCTGATAAGACAACTACCGTAGTTGCTCGAATAAGCCCCCCTGCTCGAATAAGCCCCGTTTGAATACGCGGTTCGTCCAGGAGACGCACAACATAAATAAGCGCCCAGGGTTGGGGCCCATATAATGATTGAATAAGGGAGCCAACATTCTTGCTACTGCATTACGTTCCTTGCACTGCGGGGTATTATGCAGATACAGCTACTTTATGTGATATAAGATTATATTATCTGACGCTAAAACTACCGATAACCCACTTGGGCTGGCTTTCCAGCGGCGACGATTGCAGTTAGTAGTTTGAATTATCTGGTAAATTTTACATAAGACTTAGCTGTCATATGACAGACGTGTGTTGTCATATCTTCTGTATATGCGCAGCAAACGGATTAGGCTAAAGTACAACAAATCAGGGCAATAGACAGGATACCTTCGACTTCGTGGGAAACAATCAAATTGAAATTAACTGGGCATGACGAGACTTGAGTGACGCTGGTGTTGGCAGTGCCAGTGAAACCAAATTTACCCCTTTTATCGTCTTCAAATGAAAGCGCGTGGACAAATGTCTGAAGACTGTCTGATGTCGTGTGCGAGTATAGCGATAACGGCTGGATGAATGAGGCACTAATTAACCCACACATGGCTGAATAAGGTATAGGGATGCTTGGCATTCTCCCCGCGCCTCACGAACACAATCTTGTTAAAATCGCGCCCGTTTGAATAAGTGCCCGGGCAATTCTTTACTCTAAAATAATAACCGATGGGGGCTTATTGGAACAATGAAGAGGCATAGATAAGGCGGGGGGGGGGGGGGTAATTCCGTTCCTCGGGAATGCGAATGAAAATACGAATACGTCCAGTGTCAATTTAACACTATATTCAATGTTTGAGTTTTCTGCTAATGTTGGCAAACACGTTTTAGATAAAGTGTGTTTTGCGTCCGTAACATTCGAACTTTACGAATGATGATGCCTGTGGTGATATCATGTATGTTGTAAGAAAATGTTGTGTAATACCTTGATGCTTACCGTGTAACTGATACATATCATGTTGATTTTCATACTCCCACCAGTTACTCCCAACATGAATTCTTTGGCATCACTCGATACTTGGAAATTGGCGGCCATCCATCCTTTCTATATTTTGGCCGTAGAGTTTGGTGTTCACATCACCTACAGCAGCTACAACCGCTTTCACACCGACACATTCAGGTAATAAACAGTAATTAAATGTGTCTTTAGATGCAGACAATTGCCATCATTGCCAAATTTACCTTCCTGACACCAACGACTCCGCCGTACTCTTCACAAAAGAATATGGCAACCCATCTGTATGAAGTTGCCTTGATATATAATTAATACTTCTCGCCGAATTTATTTTAGAGCCCTTTAAGCCTAGTTTTGAGCTAGATAAATCATTATGTTGATTTGCAGGATGGATATGTGGGGTTTTATATCATGTTTTGCGCAGTAAAACTAAGTTGGGGTACAAAACTCCGAATGAGAAACACTAAGGTAAAGGATTCCAGATTCCCTTGCACTTGATGAAAACCGAGTACGAAACAACTAAGCCTTATATCGCCCCGACTCTGATGAGGATGATGGCAAATAACCCAGTTTAAATCCAATATGGCCGACATTATCATTGATCGAAACAATATACTAATTCTTACATTGATATCATCAAAACCAAAAAATCAAAGAAATTGCTGCACTCTTTGTGGACAGTGGAATGTCTCGACAGTAGAATGTCTGGCGTCACCGTTATACTTATATATTTATGTATAAATATATTTTCAAGTATGTGTTTCAGGAGCCCCTGGTCAGTCAACCTTGGATATGTACAATGTGTCACTGTAATTCGTGCACATTATGCAACATAGCTAATGAATAAGGTTTAAAGAGATGCTGCAATGGTCAATATATATTTTCATTATCATATATACATTTATCTCATCAGCTCATGTCATTTTATCATTGTCAGTCATTAGCACTTGTGCAAATGTTTATTGTTGACTTTCACATACCGACGTTGAATAAAGCATAAGTCTTATCTTATCTTATCTTTGCGCATCGCTATGCAGACACCTGTGCATCACCTGGGTGGCCACATACGTTGGCGCTTTGATGGCCACTCTGATTGTCGCTGCCTTTGTTGGCTTCCTGGCCAAGGACCTCGGGGTGTCGGTCGACGACATAGCTTCGTCTGGTAAGTATGCCCGGTCACATCTTGTCACGAGATGGCAATTAGCAGCCCCTGGTTAGTATGCCTGGTCTCATCTTGTCACGAGATGGCAATTAGCAACCCCTGGTAAGTATGCCTGGTCTCATCTTGTCACGAGATGGCAATTAGCAACCCCTGATTAATATGCCTGGTCTAACCTCGAATGAGAGCCATGTTCTATTTGGTAATCAGCAGCCCCTGGTAAGTGTGGTCAATCTCACCGTCATGAGAGCCATGTTCTATGTGGTAATCAGCAGCCCCTGGTAAGTATGGCCAATCTCACCGTCATGAGAGCCATGTTCTATTTGGTAATCAGCACCCCCTGGTAAGTATGGCCAATCTCACCGTCATGAGAGCCATGTTCTATTTGGTAATCAGCAGCCCCTGATAAGTATGGCCAATCTAACCGTCATGAGAGCCATGTTCTATTTGGTAATCAGCAGCCCCTGGTAAGTATGGCCAATCTAACCGTCATGAGAGCCATGTTCTATTTGGTAATCAGCAGCCCCTGGTAAGTATGGCCCATCTAACCGTCATGAGAGCCATGTTCTATGTGGTAATCAGCAGCCCCTGGTAAGTATGGCCAATCTAACCGTCATGAGAGACGGAGTACTGGGAATAAGGGGCCGGCGGAGTACTGGGAATAAGGGGCCGGCGCGATAGCTAGAGCGCTCGCATTGAGTGCTCTGGCCACCTGAGAGGCTAACGGCACGTGGATCGGTGGCTTGAGCCCGGCTGTGGCCATGTATGTGTGGTTCCATGTCTTTCTTCGTAAAGAGTAGGGAGTTACCTCACGGAGACATGGCTCCACTCTCCCTTCCTTCTCCCATTGACTCGATATGACCAAAAGGGGTTAGAGCGTCCTGAATAACCAACCATCCGAGAGTATCCGAGAGTAATGTATGCAGGCTCATTGATTAGATATCATTATCCTGGTAATATGGCCCTTATCTCATTGGAATGATCAATGTTAACACGGAAACTCTTTCCCCCAGTCTATGCCGTTTCCCAGATGTCTGCAAAATCACGCACTGGTGCGCAGCGTAATCGTGTCAAATATTACTAGTTGACAGAGAAGTGCACTTTTGTTATCTCATCCATTGGATGGAGTCTGCCTCCTGGGGCCCAACAAGGTAGACTCCATGCCTGGCTTAGCACTTTCAAGTCTGAGCAGCAGGATGCACCTAGACGCCATTTGCAAAGTGTGATTAAGAACGTTAGACCGTCGATACCAAGGCCCACCCCACAGGCCGTTCTTGTCGGAAGATATAACCCCATGGAAGATCACCGTTTTAACCTCGGGCACTTTACTGAAGATTGCCCCCCCGCCCACCCCTCAAAGTCCCCACCGGGGCTTTGAGATAGAAGAGAGTTTTCCAAACCTTGATGTCGGAAAGCTTATATTACCAAAAACACGTGTATATGGGCAACACGTGTACCTTTCACAATCAAACGAGGAAGGCAGCTATGGCGACGGGCTTTGGGTATTCAACACCCCTATGGCAGTTTCTGACATCTGAGATATTCTCTGTCCGCTCCAGGAACACGCTTGATCTTCATGGTTCTGCCCGGGGCGTTCACCAGGCTGCCGCAAGCAAACGTCTGGGGAATTATGTTCTACCTCACGATCACCCTCTTTGCGTTGGCGTCACTGGTTGGTATATACCTTGTACTTATAACCCTTACAAAAATGCATGAGTGATATATCATTCATTATCATTCAATATCATTCACACCTTTCAATTGACCAAGGGTATACCATTCATTGGCTACAAGTGTCAGTGATACCTTTCATTTACCATTCAAAGTACCACTCAAAATACCATTGAGCGATATACCATTCAGAATACCACTGAGCATGTTGAGTGATATTGATGGATATACCACTCAAAGTACCCTTGGCCATAACACCTTTCATTTACGATTGAACGATATACCATTCAAAATACTATTGTATTTTTTTGTAAGAGAAGAACTCTGCTTATGGGCCCATGTCGGTGTTGACAAAATATCTGTATAATTCACTGGGTAATAGTATCCAATGCTAGGGACAATGAATAACGTGTTGTAACTCAAGTTTAAGTTCGGAGAACCTCTTGTGCCAATTATGTCTTCATAATAGCATGTCATACCACAGAGTATTACAGTCTATTGCATTCATGTCATTAATGCAGCGAAAATGAACATCATGTACTTATGTCATGTTTATTTGCAGTGGGGTCTTGTGGAGATTATGGTCACTGGAATTGTTGACCAATTTCCTGGGATCCGCAGATATCGCGTGTTGGTCCTATTTACCGTGTGCTGTGTCTGCTACTTATTGCAGCTGCCTGGCTCCACCAACGTATGAAACCGTTTGTTTTGACTAAACGCATCTAAATTGCCGGTACCACGGCATAGTGAAAGTATCACGTCTATTACTCATATCACCTCTAAAGTGAACGTTCAACCAGGATGCTTATTATTACAAGATTAAAA
Source organism: Arenicola marina (assembly GCA_964019135.1). Classification (NCBI taxonomy): domain Eukaryota; kingdom Metazoa; phylum Annelida; class Polychaeta; family Arenicolidae; genus Arenicola; species Arenicola marina. The sequence continues at coordinate 3,856,098 of OZ025254.1, read as the reverse complement.
CTGCTCATACAGCAATCTGTTACTTACATATTTAACATTTTGGGAATGTTTTTGGAAACATTTTCTTACTGTGTGAATGGTAACGCTATGAGAAATAGGTGTGTCATCACAGGCTGGAAGGTAAAATACTGCCGTACTGTGCAAATTTTGATGACATAGCACACAAGAAAGCCATGCTTTCCGACGTGATATGCACTAACTTAGCCCCAAAAATGGTTTAAAAACATGTCCAGATTTAATTGCTTGCAATACGTGTATAATTGTATGCTAAGAATATACGTACATCATTTCTAGTCAAACAATGTTTTAAGTTTCTCAACAGAAATATTGCGGTATGAGTGACTTTAACCAAATCCTAGTTACGCATCCCATCAAGCAATCTCTATCGGAGCAATCTCTACCGCGCTTAATTCATTAATGTAGTTCCTTGGCTATAGTTAGCACTGCAAGCCGTTACGTATATTCTCAGGGGGGAGTGCGCTGGCTGACCTGGATGGACCTTGACTCGGGCAGTTGGAACATCATGATAGTATGCGTGCCTAAGTGCATCGCCTATGCCATATTCTGTACGTACATGGTTTGCATTTACATTCACGTTGTATGTTCAACAATAAGGAATTCGGAGGCTTTATTCAAGGGCTTTGATCGAGGAAATGGCAGCGTAGACACGTTGTATGTTCAACAATAAGGAATTCGGAGGCTTTATTCAAGGGCTTTGATCGAGGAAATGGCAGAGTAGACACGTTGCATGTTCAACAATAAGGAATTCGGAGGCTTTATTCAAGGGCTTTGATCGAGGAAATGGCAGCGTAGACACGTTGTATGTCCAATAATAAGGAATTCACTTATGGTTGAACGAGTCTTATTGAGAATGGTAGAGTTGGCCACAGTCGTGACGTAGATGTCCTCCATTGCAAACAACGTGCGTTTAACACTGTGATCTGTGATTGGTAACGTTATGACGGCGAAGTGCAGGTTGGTCGTTACGAAAATCAAATTAATGGAAATTGTATTATTATCATATGTTACAAGCCAATCAAGCAGTTAGTTGTATTTCAGGTTTCGTGAGCACCTTTCGCTTCCGACACGACGTGCAGGCAATGACAGGGTGGAGCTGTTGTTGTATACCGTCAATTATACCCTGGGGATATCACACTGGACTCCTTATGCTGGCCACTCCAGCCTGCCTGATGGTGAGTACTGACGGACGGTCATGTCCGTCCCACCGCTCTCCTTATGCTGCCCACGCCAGCCTGTCTGATGGTGAATACTGACTGTCCTGTCTGTCACACCGCCCTCCTTATGCTGGCCACTCCAGCCTATCTGATGGTGAGTACTGACGGTTCTGTCTGTCACACCGCCCTCCTTATGCTGGCCACTCCAGCCTGTCTGATGGTGAGTACTGACGGTCCTGTCTGTCACACCGCCCTCCTTATGCTGGCCACTCCAGCCTGTCTGATGGTGAGTACTGACTGTCCTGTCTGTCACACCGCCCTCCTTATGCTGGCCACTCCAGCCTGTCTGATGGTGAGTACTGACGGTCCTGTCTGTCACACCGCCCTCCTTATGCTGGCCACTCCAGCCAGTCTGATGGTGAGTACTGGCGATCCTGTCTGTCACACCGCCCTCCTTATGCTGGCCACTCCAGCCTGTCTGATGGTGAGTACTGACGGTCCTGTCTGTCACACCGCCCTCCTTATGCTGGCCACTCCAGCCTATCTGATGGTGAGTACTGACGGTTCTGTCTGTCACACCGCCCTCCTTATGCTGGCCACTCCAGCCTGTCTGATGGTGAGTACTGACGGTCCTGTCTGTCACACCGCCCTCCTTATGCTGGCCACTCCAGCCTGTCTGATGGTGAGTACTGACGGTCCTGTCTGTCACACCGCCCTCCTTATGCTGGCCACTCCAGCCAGTCTGATGGTGAGTACTGGCGGTCATGTCTGTCACACCGCCCTCCTTATGCTGGCCACTCCAGCCAGTCTGATGGTGAGTACTGACGGTCCTGTCTGTCACACCGCCCTCCTTATGCTGGCCACTCCAGCCAGTCTGATGGTGAGTACTGGCGGCCCTGTCGGTCACACCGCCCTCCTTATGCTGGCCACTCCAGCCAGTCTGATGGTGAGTACTGACGGTCCTGTATCTCACACCGCCCTCCTTATGCTGGCCACTCCAGCCTGTCTGATGGTGAGTACTGACGGTCCTGTCTGTCACACCGCCCTCCTAATGCTGGCCACTCCAGCCTGTCTGATGGTGAGTACTGACGGTCCTGTATCTCACACCGCAATCCTTATGCTGGCCACTCCAGCCTCTCTGATGGTGAGTACTGGCGGTCCTGTATCTCACACCGCAATCCTTATGCTGGCCACTCCAGCCTCTCTGATGGTGAGTACTGGCAGTCCTGTATCTCACACCGCAATCCTTATGCTGGCCACTCCAGCCTCTCTGATGGTGAGTACTGGCGGTCCTGTATCTCACACCGCCCTCCTTATGCTGGCCACTCCAGCCTGTCTGATGGTGAATACTGACTGTCCTGTCTGTCACACCGCCCTCCTTATGCTGGCCACTCCAGCCTGTCTGATGGTGAGTACTGACGGTCCTGTCTGTCACACCGCCCTCCTTATGCTGGCCACTCCAGCCAGTCGGATGGTGAGTACTGGCGATCCTGTCTGTCACACCGCCCTCCTTATGCTGGCCACTCCAGCCTGTCTGATGGTGAGTACTGACGGTCCTGTCTGTCACACCGCCCTCCTTATGCTGGCCACTCCAGCCTATCTGATGGTGAGTACTGACGGTTCTGTCTGTCACACCGCCCTCCTTATGCTGGCCACTCCAGCCTGTCTGATGGTGAGTACTGACGGTCCTGTCTGTCACACCGCCCTCCTTATGCTGGCCACTCCAGCCTGTCTGATGGTGAGTACTGACTGTCCTGTCTGTCACACCGCCCTCCTTATGCTGGCCACTCCAGCCTGTCTGATGGTGAGTACTGACGGTCTTGTCTGTCACACCGCCCTCCTTATGCTGGCCACTCCAGCCAGTCTGATGGTGAGTACTGGCGATCCTGTCTGTCACACCGCCCTCCTTATGCTGGCCACTCCAGCCTGTCTGATGGTGAGTACTGACGGTCCTGTCTGTCACACCGCCCTCCTTATGCTGGCCACTCCAGCCTATCTGATGGTGAGTACTGACGGTTCTGTCTGTCACACCGCCCTCCTTATGCTGGCCACTCCAGCCTGTCTGATGGTGAGTACTGACGGTCCTGTCTGTCACACCGCCCTCCTTATGCTGGCCACTCCAGCCTGTCTGATGGTGAGTACTGACGGTCCTGTCTGTCACACCGCCCTCCTTATGCTGGCCACTCCAGCCAGTCTGATGGTGAGTACTGGCGGTCCTGTCTGTCACACCGCCCTCCTTATGCTGGCCACTCCAGCCAGTCTGATGGTGAGTACTGACGGTCCTGTCTGTCACACCGCCCTCCTTATGCTGGCCACTCCAGCCAGTCTGATGGTGAGTACTGGCGGCCCTGTCTGTCACACCGCCCTCCTTATGCTGGCCACTCCAGCCAGTCTGATGGTGAGTACTGACGGTCCTGTATCTCACACCGCCCTCCTTATGCTGGCCACTCCAGCCTGTCTGATGGTGAGTACTGACGGTCCTGTCTGTCACACCGCCCTCCTAATGCTGGCCACTCCAGCCTGTCTGATGGTGAGTACTGACGGTCCTGTATCTCACACCGCAATCCTTATGCTGGCCACTCCAGCCTCTCTGATGGTGAGTACTGGCGGTCCTGTATCTCACACCGCAATCCTTATGCTGGCCACTCCAGCCTCTCTGATGGTGAGTACTGGCAGTCCTGTATCTCACACCGCAATCCTGATGCTGGCCACTCCAGCCTCTCTGATGGTGAGTACTGGCGGTCCTGTATCTCACACCGCAATCCTTATGCTGGCCACTCCAGCCTCTCTGATGGTGAGTGCTGGCGGTCCTGTATCTCACACCGCAATCCTTATGCTGGCCACTCCAGCCTCTCTGATGGTGAGTACTGGCGGTCCTGTATCTCACACCGCAATCCTTATGCTGGCCACTCCAGCCTCTCTGATGGTGAGTACTGACGGTCCTGTATCTCACACCGCAATCCTTATGCTGGCCACTCCAGCCTCTCTGATGGTGAGTACTGGCGGTCCTGTATCTCACACCGCAATCCTTATGCTGGCCACTCCAGCCTCTCTGATGGTGAGTACTGGCGGTCCTGACGGTACTGCGGAGATAAAAGAAATAAATATGACCCCTGTTCCCCTGTATTATACCGACATACGCAATACACGTGAACGTATCTATCCCGTTATATTGCGCATTTTTAGATACAAAGAAGAAAACGATCACAGATACATACCTAACAAACGATAGCCGTGTTTGTTTATTCCCTTAATTGGCTATGTTTATATGTTTCAGTTCATCGCCGTGACGACCTTGATGGACAGAGATGACTATGGGGACTTCTTCTCCTGGTATACGCCCACACTGTCGGCTTTGACGTGGTGTCTCGGGGTCACACCTCTCGTACTGGTTGTCATCTTCTTCATCGTACAGCTGATCTACTTCAGTGTTAAGCGGGTACGCAGCTTGCCGGCATAATACCAGCCCATATTGCTGATAAACCTTACATATTCTACCATATCAATTCTCTTCGCCGTTATTGAGATGCTCCATGTTATTTCCCGTCATAGTTACCAACGTATATTTTGAAGGGTAAATATATGTCCTCCATTGTTTTAATCTTCCAAATGTAACTTTATTATAAATAGTACATATAGTATCAAGGATATTAGTAAGTTTAGTCCATTGTAATAAATGCTTCACGTTCGATCATTTCTTCGGTTATATTTTGGACAAGCGACAGAAACGAGTTTATTATGTCCATTGAGTACCGTTTTCTAATTGCTTGCAAGCAGTTTTGTGACCTTCATCCCGCATATGGTATAAATGTTCACGCTCATTATGTAAATAGAGGCCATCTGTTATCTGCAATGTAGCAGCTTATGCCTATCATGCTTTTAAGATGATGGACATCGGCACTGCCATTTAAAAATTGTTTCCATTGTGTACAATGGGTTTAAGGCCTTTTACGTACGTACGAATAATCTTACTTACATTCTGCAATAATGTTGCTCTGGCCGCAGTGCACTAACTGCTTCCTTTCTGTTTCGCAGGATCGGCGCCTGGTTGATGTCTTCCTCCCAATATCCTGGAGGCCCTGGCTGATGAAGAACCTCCGATACCAAGAGGCCATGAGCCACAAACAATACCGTGCCTGATGACGCTGCGTCAGACTCGGGGCAGGACATCCCTGAAAAAGCAATGATGACGTCAGTGTGGAAGATGTCTGATATCTTAACATGATCCTGAACCAATGTATCAACTTTAAATTTGTACGCATCTTGAACCAATGTATCAATGTATCTTTTGAACAAGATCTTAATTTGTACAGTTAGTCAAAGGGTTTACAGGACTTTTTCTATGGCGTCCACTGGATCAACAGCATGCCACATGAGAGCTCTGGCAACCTGAGAGCCTAACGGCACGTGGATCGGTTGGTTTGAGCCCCGCTGTGGCCATGTCTGTTTTGTCGCAGGATAAAGATCCCACGTCCTTCTTCGCAAAGAGTAGGGGGTTACCCCCGGGGACATGGCGCCACTCTCCCTTCCGTCTCCCATTGACACGATATGATCACCAGGGGTTAAAACGTCCTGAATATAGAACTAATCATCATCTTGGCCACAACAGTTATTTTTACCCAGCCGTGGATTGCATCGTTAATGTTTTATAGGATTAGAAAATGATGTAGATAGCTGTGCGTTATTTTAACATATAATTATGCAGGGTTAGGCGATCTATGCCAAATGTAAACCTCATATATATATATATATATATACCATGTCCTATTATTATCCTGCCCCAAACTAATGACATTCACCGAGAATATATTGAGTATGTATACCGGAATCCGCCAAGTTTTGAAAACTTCAGAATTTTAATGTAAACGAAGGAAATCTTTGTCATACGGAAATTTGCAATGTCTGTACATATCGTTGAAAATCGGATCCGATTGAACACCACTGATTGTTAATGTTCTTGCACAAAATGTTATATGCACATATGTTATGTCATTTGGGCCTGAAGGCCTTGAAGACGAAATAAACAACAACAATATATATTTCACGTACATCTGATTCTTGTTTATGTCTTAAATCAACACTACAAAATACCAAAGAATATTTCAATTCGATACAAGCGCGTTGCGTATTATAAGGGGGGTGGGTGGGGTAATACATTCTCCATGATCCGTGATTGTACCTACATTTTTTATCGTGATCGGGAACTGAGAGTTATTTGTGTGATTGTGATGGTATCCGTGATGTGTGATATGGAAACAGATGTTCTCGTGATCCGTGACCCCCTTTTCACTTGTGATCGTGATTTGCGCTACAGTTATTATTGTGATTGTGATATGGGACTTTGTTGGGGGTTTTTTCCCTGATTCTCGGCATTTAGTTCCTTTTTTTCTGCCATTTATATTTTAGCACTCTAAAATCGTTGTAGAACGACATTGGTCACATCGAACTATCTCCATTTGTTGCGGGCATGCTTGGAGGGTGTCATCAAGAACCTGACTGATCTGGTGTAGTTTGTTTAACTGTTATGTTGTTAAGTCTAAAATGTGTATTCATTTATTATTTACATTCAGTGGTCCAATGCGTCGGTCAATTGGCGGCCTCATGTTGTTGGGCCGAGGGGTTACCAATGTTGGCCCTCTAGACAACACTACTTGATCTACTTGAAGCTCCCTATTTCAAACTAGGCAACCAACTCAAGTAGGCCTACCTTGGATTCTATGTCGTAGTTTAAGTTGAATTATAATATAGTCGCCGCTCCCAGAAAACATTGATAAAGCTACCCACGTATAGCCACCTGCAACGCGAATATTTAGCGGTTAAATGACTTGCACTTTTGCAGTTGTGCTTTTTATAGTTTCAATGTAACTCATCGGTAAATCTAAGCTTAACTTGTTTTATGCATATATACTGTTATGTCTATATGTATTTTTGGGGGTGATGGGTTTGAGAACTCACTGAACTCACGGTCATATAGACACCAAGTGTTTGTCTTGGCCATAAATATGCAAATATAGACCTTTTCGGTATACACGTTCCTTTTTAAGGATGCTCAGCATACATCGACCCCATCTCCTCGAAACTAGGACAGCGGCGCATGAAATGAAATGTTGGTGGCCCTCTGCCGTCTGCCATTCCCTTCACGATAATGACATACAAAGGGTTCACGAAGTGTTTTGGTTTTCAAACCACGCCTTCACATCGACAAAACATGCATTTGCACACCGTCTGCCATGCATTATGGTGGTCATGACAAGCTAAACATTCACATGGTATTTCAAGGCCTCTCTCGGTCATGATAAACCAAGCCTTCACATCTACCATGCCCTCCCACGGCCATGACAAACCAAGCCTTCACATCATCTACCATGCCCTCCCACGGCTATGAAAAACCAAGCATTCACATCGTCTACCATGCCCTCATGACCATGACAAACGAAGCATTCACATCGCAGCCAAACCCTCTCACGATCATGGCAAACCAAGAATGCACATCGTCTGCCAAGCCCTCTCATGGCCATAACAAACAAAGCATTCACATCGTCAGCCAATCCCACTCATATCCCAGAAAAACCAAGCAGGCACATCGCCTGCCATCCTTATCATTTTCATAATGGTATATTTATAGGGCTATTATAGATCAAATTTAATCTACGAGGGCTGTACCTGTCGGTGGGGAGGGGGGCTTCTTCGGCTTGACTAGAAGGGGGGGCGGCTTAAGCCGCACCCATATCGATGCTAACAGCATTCATGTCGCGTTTGCAAACGTCATTGAACATCAGCTTTGGTTGTCCAAAACAACGAAGATGTGTCATGGCAAGAGCAAGAATTCTTGGTAGGCTGTCCTTGGCTAAACACGTCGTCCTTTGTTACCTTTGCCACTTCTTCGAGCATCTATCGCACATCCGCCGATCCGGATTGTTATTTTTTTTAATAACATTCCGTCAAATAATCATGGCTGAAACAGATTCTTCTTTCTATGTTCAGAGCAGTATTCACACTTCTGGGTGTCGGAAATATTTGTAATATTAAATAAGCAAAGGATGCATTTATGTGCCATTTGGATCATGATGAACCAGATAAAACTCATATCACCGTCATCAAGGGCTCTGCAAAGGAAAATACATTCAAAAAAGTTCAGCTCATGAGACAACCTGTTGTTAATATTGGCTTAGTATATAAACCCTCGTATTGAGTGTGTTACTTGTGAACATGCAATTTGGGTAATACAGCTGGGTATATATTCAGCCCTAATAACCCGTGAATGACGATTTTAGAGAATCAAGACTATATTGAGCTCTTTGTATTCGCTTAGAAGGACGTGGTCGTGAACTGCAATGTTTCTTATTTCGTGATGCGGGTTTTAGGAATTTTATTTCTGTGATCCGAGATGAGATACCCCTGTTACTCCCCCCCCCCCCTTATAAGGATTCGCGCCCACTCCCTTTGGACACACAAGACCACAAGGAACTATTTCTCTGTTGAAATCATTGCAGGTTGTAATTGCCATTGTCCCCACTTTTGTGTGCCATCGTGTAAATCTTGCAGTTTTTTTTATCAAGTAGTAGTTTTTTCAGAAAAAGGTAAATGAAATATACAATGACACGTGTGTTTTTGTTCAGTATATAGCGGAGCCTGCCTTATATAAGTGGTACAAACCCCTCCCCCCCTCCCTGATACAAACCCGGGTGACTAATCAAACACAACAGTAATTTCCGTATAGATCATTCACATAATGTTATGCGCAATCAGTTTTCCGTATCTTGTTGATTCTCGTGAATACTCATACCACTCCCTTTAAAACTCAACTAAGGCTGACCATGGAAGGCTATAACGTAATCGGCCAGATACACCACATGGGATACACAAGTCTAGTATGCGGAAGTTAAATACCAGCTTCCGGGTCAATAAACTTATATACGGTTAATGTAACATACCAACAGAAGAATAAATATCGAAGGAATCTGAGTGCATGGTTGTGCAAACTATGTGGCTAATAGTTTTGCACGTTTTAGTCACGAAATATGTACAAACACAGGCATCAATTTTGAACCGATACAGGCTGTTACTTTCATGCCAAGCGATTCGGAAGCCGGTAATGGTGTTTCTTAAATCCTATGGTCACTCCGATGGCCTGCGTTATGACGCGACATCGATCGGTACTACGCTCGACAGACAATCCCTCGATGCCTACAAACCACTTTGACAACGGTTACAAACACCCATGTGACCTGCATAGTCCGAAATAATTTGAACGCAGATGCTATGTCCCAGTCGAGAAATTCGCAAGTCCCGTCACCTTCCCCCGACCTTACTGAAGCCAGGCGCACTGTTATCGGCAGTGTCGGATGACCCGTCACCGCTATCTAACGGTGAATCGCCAGCCTTATCACGTGCCTGTTCGTAGACGCAGCATTATACATACATATAGAAAAGCAAAACCACTCGGGCGTCGGGGCTGGTGGTGGTCCACAAGTTCCAGCAGGCCCCGGATGTGCCATCATGCAAAGCGATCCCCGGTGTGGAGCTGGAAGCATCCTCCACGCAACCACTCCGCGGCCACTCCTCCAGACCACCCGTCAGACCAAGGACATACCCCGGCCAGGCGAGGGAATCTTCACCACAGCTCGCCCCCCTTTCCCGACCACCCCAGATGTCATGACGCGACGGCGGAATCTCCGTCGGGGTTGTCGGATCCTCCTGGTCGTCATGGCGATGGCTGCCGTCGGTTTCTTCGTCCTCAATGGACGCCTGAAGGGTAAACCGAGGCACGTTGCGGCGATAGCCCTTAATGACCAGGTGAGTTTATATACATACGACCCGTACCAGGTATGGATTATTAAGATACACCGGGACCCGCAGACGAATTCTAATTACCACACATGGCGGGAGGACTCACTCATAGTCAAGCAGGAAACGATTTCCTGAACAAATGCAGCTGTTGGGTTGATGCTGTATGTTGATGCTGCTCGCATTGACAACGGTGTTTGACACTTATGGTCATTATAATGCAAACACTAATTCACCACATTCAATGATAACCATCTTTTATTCCTGCCGAAGTTATTTTCCAATCACCATTTACAGTTCAAATATCATTTGCACTACGTCGTTTTTTAATGGAATACCAGGACTGGATTAAAATCAAAATAACTTTTAAAACAATGATAAGTCACAAACAATAATCTGTCTGGAGTAAGCCTTTAAGTCTATGCTTTCCCTCTTCCTGTCTCTTTTCTTGTACCCTTATATCAAACTTGCCTCGATATTGCACTTTTGCACATTTTGTTTTACATCGTAACATTTTGCTTTTTATATTTTTGAGGAAGCTCCATGTTCCTAGCGTATGCTATTCGGGGTATCCTCGTTAAATAAATATGTTTAAACCAAGTCACAAGCAATGCAATGACTAATGGCAAATTGTGACAAATGGACATTTCGGGTTTTAAAATTAAATGCGTGACCTCTATTTGTGGACCGAAGATATCGTTCTCCAAGCAGTATATGTATACAGTGTACTACTATCTTACATGCCATGCTTTCCGCATTACCCGCAGTTCACCGTAGATAAGGATGTATCCGAACAGCTGGGCGTGACTACTGTACAGTCAGAACTCGTATATCTGACGCATTCGATTACACTGTATATCAGTGTAATAGATTCTGACACTCGTTGCCCTATCGAAACTTTTAAATTCTTGTAATATACAGAATATTGCACGTTTGCTCATTGCAAGGGTTTTGTTGTCAGACTGTGCAACTTGCAACTATCTTATTGAATTACTATTGAACTTTAACGCAATCTCCATTATTAATATCGAGATGGACGAGACTTTTATGTGTCGTCTTGTCCAAAAGACGGAATCCTGGATTTTCCACAGATCTAAATGGCTTTTCTCGAAATAGTTGGCTTCCACGGGATCATTGTCTTTGCAATCTGTTCGAAATATGACTCCTACGACCGATGTGTGCCCAAAAGTGGCGACTGGAAGTCGTTGCTACATTTAAACCTTGCAATGCCGATTGATCTAGCTTGATATTTTTAATTGTAGTGTTTTACGGCATATCCTACCGGAATATTTCGGTACTCTTCTGCATAAAGACTGTTGTGTGTATGGCAAAATGCATCTGGAACAACGATCATCGACTCTCATATCAGATAATAATTATACGTGTAAACATATGGGACAGAAAATTAGCCCGATCTTCTATACTGCATGAAATGCGTGGATAGTTTGTCTTGATATCAAGTAGTCAATTAACAACCTTCTGAATCATCGGCTAGTAGCGAACGTTTCAAATATTTATACAAAATTTGTACATTAGACCAACTGTGTGTAGCATTTAGTATATTGTGTGTAACCATGAGTTTATGTTAATGTCTCTCTATTTACAGTTCTTACATCTGAATAACTCACTGCCCAGTATTGGTTCCCGCTGACTATGGCAATGTGAACATATCCTATCACGAATTCCGTATCGTTGGCCTAATGTGTGCGGCATCTCATGTGAAATGATTATTAGGACATTAGGATGTCCGCCTAGTTTTGATGACAGTGGTATCTGTTACAGCGCCTCCTGGTGGTGACCCATGACGCCGGCAGCCTCACGTTCGTTGCGGAGTTACTCCGAGAGTTCCAGGATGTGTACTTGTGGCAAGACCCGCTCATCGCTGTGGCTGGGTAAGACTGAACCTAAGGACGACATGGAATGGGGTGTGTTAGGTCATATGCATTACAGCCATGGCAAATAGGGGTCTGGAAGGGGTACATGGCGACACGCGACCCAGGCATATTTGAAAAATCGACATTCGACATTGATCCCTGAATTCCAACACTAAGGATTCGAATAAAACGACATCGACACATTTTTTTGAAAAAAACGACACTGAATTTAGCCAAAACGCAAGACGGAACGCCGTGGAAAATCGTCATTCGACACTGAGAATTTTGAAAAATCGACATAGACATTAATGAGCTTGTCTAAGTTATATCTGGAAGATATACGTTTTCCTTTACATGCATGATAAGATATTAGGTTTAATTTTCTACAGAATATGCCATTTTGACATCTCGCCAAGACTAACATTTTACCCAGAATGCATTGCACATGCATTGGCGCCTCACAGAGAAAGATTCTGAACTATGATTTGCGAATTCGACTATGTGTGCACGAAATGGATAATATGAGACCCCCTGGGATAGTGAATGGAATTAAATGAAAAGGGCGAATATGCTTCATTGGCTTTAACATTGTGTTGTCGATTCTCGGTCTAATTAATATATACTTTGTTTACAAATGTACAACCCAGAAATAATTAACCGCCTGACCAGCAATGTGTTTATCGTCCCACCAGCGTGTCCTCGAGCGATGCAGTTGAGAATGCGCTGCAGATGACCCGTGAGGTGCTCTCCTGCGACGTCCAACAGGTGGACTTCGCCGTCGTCAAGAACGTCTTCATGGCCAACATGTACCGGACTGGAGACTCGGAAGCCAACTCCGAGTGCATCGACCGTAATCTCTGGGACCTCGAGGCCGCGACGACAGAACGCCGCTGTCGAAACACCATCCATGAGACCTGCATCGGCAAGCCGCTCACCATCCTGGTGACCGTTCACTTGGAACTACGGGACGTCGAGGTTCTCCTGGGGGAAGATCCGCGTCTGAGTGTTGTGTATTACGTCAGAGACCCGCGCGCCGTCATCGAGGCGAAGCGGAACGTGCGGAGTCTAGACGACGACGCCTTGCAGACGTACGCGCGCGGCCTTTGTGACATAATGATCAGCAATTACGAAGCGACGCGGTATCTGGAGCGGATGTACCCGGGGCGGGTGAGCCTCCTACGCAAGGAGTGGGTCGCCCAGCAGCCCCAGGCCATGGCGCGCAAGGTCTTCCGGATGATGGGACTGCCGGATCCGGACGGCCTGGCCGGCTGGTTGGAGCAGTACAAGACGCAGGGGTGGCTGCGGCAGCATAAGCCATGGAGCGAGACATTTCATGACGATCTTCTGTCAAAGGTGAATAAGATTTGTGAAGAAACCTTGCAGAACTTCCTCTATGTGACGCCGTGATTTGATAATCACCTGCTGAGCAAGGTAAGTAGTATGTGTGAGGAGACTTTGCAGACCTTCTTCTATGTGAATTTGTGATTTGATAATGATCCTCTAAGAAAGATGACATATGTGTGAAGAAACTTTGCAGACCTTCTCCTATGTGACTCTATGATTTGATAATGATCTTATGAGAAAGATTACTACGACATGTGAAGAGACTTTGCAGACGGTCGCCTACCTATGTACATATATATATCTTGGATATATCTTGTTACCCCCCCCCCTTCCCCTTCCCTCGCCCCCACCCTTCCTGCTAATGTGCCTCTATCACTAGTCGGTATTACACCAAGGTCAACCTGGAACTTGCAATAATTATGTAACAAGGGAAAATTAATACTCCTAGTTGGTCTTGTGCATTTGTTTGGATGTTCTGGACGGAAATACGATACTTCCTAGTTCACTTTATGAGCAGGCTTAGCTGCAGATAAACAGGGCGTGGGTTCGCATCCTGGAACCTGGAACTGAGCCATGTTTCATCGTCTCAAGTCCTTGTCCCCGGAGTTGTGTTAACCCATATGTATCAGTCATCACATTCTTCACAGAAGTGAGTTACAGCGACAGCCTATCCCATCCTTGGGCACCATATTCAAATGTTGCTTTATTAGAGTCCATTATTTACATCAGTTAGATATCGTTGTACACAATTTAATTTCAGATTTCGCGATGATAATAAATTTGATAACATGGCGAACATTCGCCTATCTGGCGGTTATGACTTGTTGATACATAGCCCGCCAATCTATAAGGCCATGACGGATCTTATTCTAATGAAGGCGGCTACATCGTGATCGACGGTACAGGAAAAGAACATAAAAATTTCCCATTGTTACTCTAGGTACGATATTGATCACAAGGCACACATTATGTACATACATTACATGTTTATCTCTAAATCATGAAAAACATATATGCCACCTTCGAATGACCAGTACAAGTGAGACTCTTCCACCTATACCGCGCGTATCGTGACTTCGCAAGCGGGCCAAGTGTCACGAGAGCGGTTGGGGCGTGTGCCTTACATTGGGGGCAGGCCTCTGAACAGAGACAGGTCTGTTCATATAGACTCACGACTCCCTGGGTACCAGGCAGGCCGTGAAAGACGCACCCTGGCATTTGCTCTTTATAAAGGTCAGCAACATATGGAACGTGAATATAACGCGAGTAATAATCAGCGCTTATGTAAAGAAAATGACGATCATATGCTGGTCAGGAAAAGGTTGCGCCAAGAATGTCTGATAATAAAGAAAGGAGACTTGAATGTACGAATTTGGCTCGTCACAAAATTGCATTCAACTTGATCAAGTTGTAACTTATTAATGTAACCCGCATGCAGCAAGATTGTTGCACTCCGTTAAGAGGGCAAGCGTGTGGGGATTTTCCACTAAAATATCTCTAGTTGTTTTGTTCTTTTTTTTTGTAAACATTATTTATTTTAAAGTTATCATCCAATTCATATGTGAATGACCTCCTCGGCATTTAGGTAATACAGGACGTGGTACAATACCGTAACATGTTAGGCACAAATCGTTCAAAGGCAACAACAAAACAAGATAATAATAAACGAATGAGCATGTCATTACGCTGTTATTCCATCACATGTTTATTATACCGTTATTAAACTACATTGTTATTATACCGTTATTACATTACATTGTGATTATACGGTTATCACCGGTCTTTCTTCTCTTAGATGCATATTGAGGTACTTCGTGCTTTTAATGGGACGTCAGAAGTTTAAATACGGTGACATGTACCAACAATTTACCATTTATTACCATACTAAAATTGTATTACATATATCACAAAACCACACATGTGTTCAGCTTTACAACATGGTCGGGTGGTCTGAACCGACGGTTGTTGATGTTGATGTTTTATTTCTATTTCAAAGGCCATCAGGACCAAAGTACATAATATAAACGAATCAATGAAAACGAAATACCAAATGAAAGAATTAACTTTGGGCGTACACAATAAATTATCAACTTTGATCAAATATATCCCTCTTTTCTCAATGGTGTGAATATGCAAAGCCAAATTCCTTTGAGTTCTAGTATTGGTGCAAGTCATTAATATGAGAAAGTTTTCAAAGGTCAAAACGTGCTTTCTATGTGTAGTTTACTGATAGCTCTATAGCGCGGGCAACACAACAAGGCATGGTGTTCGTCTTCGAGAACTACAATATCCATTTGTTTACAATAAGTGCAGATTCTATCTGCTAATAATGTTCCATTCTTCTTGCGAGCTCTACTGCAAGACGATACGTGGGAACACCTGAAACGCGACAATGTTTTTCTAATTCTGGCACAATTTACTGCAGACAGATATACAGTTAGCTAATTTATTGTTAAAATCATTCAGAAATTATCGTTCAGTTCCACAAATAAATTCCTGCGTTGCTCACACACCACCGGTCATATTTCTCAAGGAGATTTCTTACAGAAGATGCCCACGTTGGCCTATCATGTTTATGAAAATCCCTCAGCATATCATAGCAACACCTACCGTATCGAGTTTGTGGTATTTTATAAAATTTTAATCCAGTATTTTTCACACATTTAGTTAAGTAAATACGCGATAAAGGCAACCATCCACAATCACCTAGGGCGGCTTGGTCAGAGGTATACTTGGGTACCCCAAGTGGTCTCTTGCAGAATCTTGTTTGAAATTTTTCAATCTCATCATGAACATGGAAACCCCAAATTTCTGCCCCATATGTCAAAATCGTTACAATAATTCTATCAAAGAGTGTAAAAGCAGCGTCTATGGGCAGTCCATTTACGTTCTTATCGAGCCCGAAAATTTTCGCCATTGCTCTAGTTGCCTGTGAAGCCAGCGTTTTAACAACACCTGACCAAGAGAGTGTGCTCGTAAACGTTATGCCTAAATACTTGTATGATGATACTACTTCCAATGTTCGTCCTTTGAAATATCAATTGTTGTTTTTCTTAACAATTCCACAGCGACGAAAAACTATAACCTTTGTTTTTTGCATATTAATTTTGACTCCCCATTGGTCTGAGAATATTTGCAACACATTTAACGTAATCTGTATTCTCCCCACAGTTTCTGCAGAGTTTGCCAAGTGGTCCGCAAACATGAGGGTTGTAAAATTGCGAAAAATATTCGAAATCAAACGAGTTTCTTTTTTGTAACATACATGACCCTGGTGGCAATTATATAGGCAATTCTAACGTGATGATTATCATGGTAACAACTATAAGGTTGACAATACTATCAAACTCTTTCAAGAAGCGTTCGTATCCTGGCACTAGATGTTTGCATTTGAGCATGGGTTGTACAGCACGAGATCAATCATCATCGCACACGATCATTATTTCAAGAGTTTGCATGGGTTTCCTTTCTATGAATTCAATGAAGCAAATATGATCGCGGAATCATAGGAAAGGGGGATAAATGAATATAATAGTGAAAATGTGACTTGAGAAAACTGCAATACTAAAGCAACAATGCTGGTGTTATTTGTTTTCTGATATTGAAGTCACTTGCATGCTCTCGATGCTCTGATTCAACAGACGAATCTGTTGACATGCGCGGCGGAACTTACGATCCAAAGAATGGAAGGTAGCTAGTGCGTCGCTAGGGAAAGCCGTTATTGTAAGAGACGAGAAAACACCAATAGTCGACAAAAACGATGTGAACCGTATGATGGCGATTAGTGATATGGCTTAAAACAGATACCGCCCTGCATTTATACAGGCGTGTGGCGGTCGAGTGACCCGCTCCCTTCTCAACAATGAATGACATCTTTAGACAACTGGCACGCATTGAGCAGTTGCCTCATGTCATACTCCCACTGTTTGATTTTTTTGATTTGATCTTTATTTCCCATCAAAGTGAGGAGTACACAAACAGGTCACTTAAATAAATTAAGACTCAAGAGCTTCAACTGAAGCGAACAAGCGAGCACATATATACATATCAAGGCATTGGAATTTAAATTTAAGTTACTGATGATATGCCATTTGTCTAATATTTCTTAGTAAAGGACCGAAATGTTCCGAAACAAACAGTATAATGCTTTCTTGCACTAGATCGCAAACAAGTTGAGATGGTGCTCCCAATAAGAACGCACAAAGTTTAGTGTCTGCGTATGACAACAATGAAGTAAATTCTGGTACGGAGATTACTCTAAGTATGTCCGCCCACATTTTGTAACGTGTACACATTAGTACTGGGCAGTAAATTATAAAATGACACTGAATGTTACACACTGTTTCACAACAAAAAGGGCAAGCAAGGAGGTCTGTATCTGGTATTGTCAGCATTCGAACCAAATTGAGAATGTTTTGTCGGTGAGAGGGATGGTTCTGTGAAATACGATACAATTTATTTACATATATGGCAGGTTGGACGCTTAGAAATAATGGTGTGCCATTTTTTTCCGACAATCTTGCAATATACTCCATGTTCTCGTTTTGACGTATAGAGCTCAAGATAGTGTTACGTCACGTTTGTTTGGTAGGGTATTCCATACCGTAGAAGTAATTCATGAGTAAATCCGTAAGACTAAAACATTTTAAAATTGTCCATACGCTGGGCAAAAAACCCTCCTTGCGGAATTGTTTACATAGTATAAATTCAGTTAACCTTGACAAAAACAATTGCTTAGCTATGCACGATGTTGGCATAGAGTATAACTTATGCAGAAACATTATTTTATTCCTAAATACGCGAGATTTAATCGTCAACCAACCTAGTGTAGAGCGTACAATTTCATCATGGGTTCTAACGTGGAAGCCCTGAATCAATTTGGCAGCATATTTTTGTAACTTTTCTAATTGCACGAAGTGCTTGTCTCGGAGGCTAAGCCACACTTCAGATCCATAAAGGCAGGCTGGAATGCATATCTTTTCCCAAAGTTGGGCTGAGTATATGGGATTTAGACCATCCGGTTTGAGGCCTACACATGCCAAAGAAGCAAGGATCCCTTTACCCTTTATGCAGATATTACTAACTAACTTGTCTGACGAACCATATGAACACAGCGTTATACCTAAATGAGTAATATGTGACACCTCCTTGATTTGGGAGTCACCTAGGTACCATTTGCGAATCGAACAGTTCCTCATATGTTTTCTTTTACACTCACCAAATACAACGACATTAGACTTAGAAGTCGAAAAGGTAAACCGCCATTTGACACTGTACTCGTGAGCACGATTAATCATTCTGTCTAGGCCATGTTTGGACAGTGATGCCAAGGTGGAATCATCCGCAAGGGTAACACTACCTAGGTGCAACTGATTGACTTGCATACCATCGCCTTTGTCAACCCATCCGTGGATATCGTTATTGAAGACAGCATAGAAAAACATAGAGAGGAGACCACCCTGTTTTATAGAGCGACTTATATCAAATTTATCAGAATAACGTCCATCGAGCAGAACACTGCATCTGCTTCCAAGTAACCAGTTTCGAAAAAGAAGCCAAAGTTTACCTCGGACGCCAAGTTGTAATAGCTTGTACAAAAGACCGTTCCACCACACTTTATCAAAAGCTTTTTCGGCATCTAAGAAACAGGTATATACTTTGCTGGACCGCTCCGTGTGATAGCATATCGCATCTTGCAACGCATAGGAGGCCAACGAACTATTACAACCAGACCTGCAGGCAAATTGTAGCGGGTGAGGAAACCTAACTGTCTCGAGCCATGGTTGAAGCCTATTCCAAACTACTTTTTCTAACAGTTTGTTCAGGGTGGGCATTAGAGTAATGCCCCTGTACGAGTCCATAAGGTGTTTGTTTTTTCTCTTGCCTTTATATAGAGGGATAAGCACCCCCGTTTTAAAGGCCTCCGGGACCTGGTTAACGGATACAATTTGATTAAATAATATGGTTAACTTCTCGTATAAGGTATCACTGGCCGATTTCAAGTGTTCATACATAATCAAATCGTACCCCGGTGCTTTCTTATTTGGCAAGGATGAACAAGCCAGCTTAATTTCAAGAACACGGAACGGCGTCTGTAGGACTCCAGCGGGGTCCTCGTTACCTTCGCATTCAACCACAAAGTCAGCGACCGCTTGATCTATAAACGCCTTGAAATTTGCGTCCTAATTAAGAGATTCCTCTGGACTCTCGTTTAGCAACCGTTCGTAATAACCTGCCCAGCAACTTCTGACCTTATTAGGCTCACTTAATAAGACGCCTTCCGACTGGATTGAATGCCAGGCTTTTACAGTACCTCTACGTTTACTGACAGCTCTCCAGAAACGACCCCTATCTAGCTCGTACTCACTCTCGACCTGCAATAACTGTTGCTCATCATAGCTTTCTTGCTTTCGGCGTAAAAGTTTAGCAAAAGCTCTCTTCGATCTTTTATAATAGAGGAAACTATTATACTGTGCTCCCCTTGGCTTACCTTCATTAATCCAAGTGTGGCGTAATTTTAACTGCTTGTTGTGAGCCTTTCGGAGATCGTCATCCCAATAGGGTTTCTTATGCTTATGGAACACTTTCTTGGGAAGGGTTGCTGAAGCACTTTGAATTGCACTTTGAATGGAATTACAATACTCATTGACATCACAGGCAGATGCATCGTTAATTGACTGAAGATAAGGATCCAAAGTCTGGCGATACAAAGAGATATCAGCAGCATCCCAGTTCACGACTGTTCTCGTATTCATTTCGTACCTTGGATTATGACAGTCAAGGTCTAAAATTACGGGTAGGTGATCTGACGTGTTAAGAGCGTCTTCACTAACAATTCTACAGCGAACAACCTTTTGATAGAGAGCATTATCAACGGCAATGTGATCTATTTTAGTACCTTCGGAGACAGTAGTGGGTAAATAGGTATACCGGGGACCCGTGCACTCCTTACTAACCACCATCGACGAGTACTCAATATATGTGAGGAAATCAGTAAAAAGCTTTTCACGTAACTGTAAAAAGATTCCATTTTCTCGAACTTGAGCGTTCATGTCACCGCATATTACAACATATCCATACGCACAGAACCGCTGCTGGGCAACAAAAAGGTCATCGAGTACAGCTTGGTAACATTCATTTGTGTCGTTGGTAGAAGGCAGGTAAGCGTTTAACACAATAATGCTTTCCTCGTGCGGCCTAGATAGTTTGATCCCAACAATTCTATCACTCTCTATTTCGTCTAGGGCTTCGATCGAGTAGCTTAAAACACTCTTCCAGATAATTGTTACACCGCCTTTGCGTTTACGAGGAAAATCAAACAAGGACAGAGAACCATCACATTTAGATAAGGCATTGCAATTACTCCCTAGCGTGTTTGGGAATTCTATGCAGTCTGGGTACAAGTGATGTTCCTGAAGGCATAGGATATCACACACATCCATTAAATGTGTCACGTACGGTGTGTTACACATGATGCCCTTGCAGTTAAAAGTGCCAATGACAAGATTATCTAATGAGTCATTCATTACAGCTAGGCAGGAATTTAGAGCCGTATACAATAGCAATACGAAACAATATTTTCTGGGACTCCTAAACATTATTGGACACATCTGGCTTTTCCGGATTGTACACCCACTTCCTGCAACTGACCCCTTCCGGCCAAAAATCAGGTGAATCGATGGTACAACCCTCATCAACATTTACTTTGAATGAGGCATATCGCTGCCCCTGTTTCACAATACGCACCAATGATGCCACCACACCCTTGTCACTTAAATAGTTGTCAATCGCCTTTGAGGCCTGTTCTACATCGCCTCTGTGCCTTACCCCATACACATAGTGCGCTGCCTTTCTACTCCTTTTCGTCACTAGCTTGAAGCCCTGGAGGCCGACGGACCGATCTTTCTTCACTTTCTTAGCTTGGACCGACGCACCTTCAGGGTCGTCCCCGTAGCGTGGCGCCTCGTTCGTGGGTGGGCGGCTCCCTTCCGAGGTCGCGTTGATATTTAGGCGTACATTACTGGAATCTGGCGTTGCGGGCTCATCGGACTGTGGAGCTGGCGTGGCATCAGGTGATACCTGCCGTGGCCCGGACTGTTCATCCTGTTGAGACGGCCGTGGGGCAGACTCGTCGGCAGGTGCGGATGGCCGAGGAGCTGGACAATCAGCAGGTGCGGACGACCGATGAGCTGTCCTATCAGCAGGTGCGGACGGCCGATGAGCTGTCCTATCAGCAGGTGCGGACGGCCGATGAGCTGTCCTATCAGCAGGTACGGACGACGGATGAGCTGTCCTATCAGCGGGCGCTCTTGCTGCAGAATTCGATGGATTCGGTCTAGCCAGTGGGCGACCCTGGGCAGCTTTGTCGTTTAAGTCGTGGACGAAATTAGAGAGTGAATCGATTCGACCCTGTGCAAACTTGCTCTCCGCCACTAGTTGTACCACGACTGTTGCGCTCGAGCAGCTACGGGGATCATTGTTCACCTTCTGCAGGATCTGCTGTTGAGTGTATTTAATTTCAGTTATAGCATCTTTTATTTTCTGTTGGTCCGTTTTCATCGCCCGTAAGTCGCACAGGATTTCATCCTTAGCGAGCATGAAGGCATTGATGGCTCGGACAACAGAACCTGGCAGGTTCTCTTGGGCGTCAACTTCATCGTCTTGCTCCGTGGCAAGCCTGTTCCTCGAGCTCAGGCTTAACATGGACATAAGCGAAAGGGAGGTGTCCCCTTCTATCACGTGGAAGAGCGTGAACACATCGTTGGCTAATTTATCTGCTGCGTTGGATTTAGCGGTGTCCTTCCTACATATTAGCGTCCCCTTGGGAGTGTTCGCGCGATACTTTTTGCAGTAATCATACAACGCCGCTCTAGTATGATGCAAATGGCGTGTATCAGAACCACCGTCCTTCTTAATGGCCTCAGTGAAAGTAGCTTTTGGGAGGGACCCGTAGGAGGTTTTTATGATATTAAAAATATCTTCTTCTGTTTGAGTCGCGGCAATGTCATCATCATCATCGGATTCAGCCGTTGTGTTATCCATTTAGCATGTAAGGTGAGGCGTCCACGTGGTTGTTCTGCCCAGTGTTTACATCGGGCCCCAGTGCGTGCGATCGATGGTCACTCCACACTGACCACGAGAGTCAGTCATGCGTGGCAATACACAGGTGAACTTGTACTTGTTGTGTTGATATAATATAATAATACGCCTAAGAAGCATCAGCTCGCTTGAAGTTTCTGACAACGCCAGACGAATGTTTACATTGCCCTCATAAACCGCTGGCCTTAATTGCAATAAACAATTTTAATCGCGACATGCACTGTTAAGCCACCAAGTGATTAACGGTATAGTGCAAGAGACATGGGCATTTATGGTTATCATATTCTCCGATACGTTACAGCTGGCAACTTCATCTACCGACGATAATGTAATGGAAACATGACCAGATATTTTCCACAATCTACACATTCGTGGATTGATTTGCCAGCCACATACCGATTCAAACACATGCTCATATTACATGGAAATACAAAAAGATACGAAATCAAAAGAGTTTCATTCTTGTAACATACAAGACCCTGGTGGCAATTATGAAGACAATTCTACCGTGATGATTATTATGGTAACAACTTTGAGGTTGACAATACTATCAAACACTCTCAAGAATCATTCGTACTCTGACACTAATAACACATGTAACATGCATTTTTCTACCAGATGTTTGCATTTGAGCATGGGATGTACAGCACGCGATCAATTATCATCGCACATGATCATTATTTCAAGAAAACAAAGGCTTTAGAGTAGATGTTGCATGGGTTTCCTTTCTATGAATTCAATAAAGCAAGATGACCGCGGAATCATAGGGAAGGGAGATAAATGAATAAAATAGTGAAAATGTGACTCGCGAAGACTGCAATACTGATGCAGGAATACTGGTGTTATTTGTTTTCTAAAATTGAGACGTAAAGACCACAGGTAATGTTTTGGGAGGATGTGGAGAACTGAGAAGAGCTGTTTTGATTACGATTAGGCCTTCAGTACAGCGCGCCGTCATCATAAGCATGGAAAGCGTCAGAAATGAAGCCAGCGCCAATCAAATCGGTCTGCAAATCTTCCAGTTGCTGGGCGCGTTGACTGACGTACTCGTAGAAGACATTGCGCAGCCATTCTAGGCTGGCCAACTGCAGACGTCAAGTATGGCGGAAGGAACGTCGGTTGCCATTTTAAGCTCGGTCATAGCGCACTTTCCACAATCTACAGATCCGTTAGTTTGATCTGCCAATCATATCCATATTCATTGACATGCCCAAATTACATGGAATGCAGGAAGATTCAAATCGAACATAGTCTGTTTCTTCTCAGCTTGCTTATGTTTCTTCTATCGTTGTTTATCCTTTGCCATATCAGTTTCTTATATTAAATATCCAGCTATTAACAAACGATTAACCTGCTGCGTCTTGTGGTGAGATTTGTAGCGTGAAAATAATATTAGGTGATAACAAACAAACAAG
Organism: Arenicola marina; assembly: GCA_964019135.1. Classification (NCBI taxonomy): domain Eukaryota; kingdom Metazoa; phylum Annelida; class Polychaeta; family Arenicolidae; genus Arenicola; species Arenicola marina. Next base: position 3,832,404 of record OZ025254.1, on the reverse strand, counting down.
AAAAGAAACAAATAGAACAGAAAAAAGTCGACAGTTTAAATTTTTCGCATAAATATATATTTGACTAACTTTAATCCGAAAATTATCTGATATGCCCCCACCTTTGCAAGCAATTAGGCAATTTTCCCTTGGCCATCTAGCTAGCCATCGTTTCCATGGCCTTCTGACTAGCCATCGTTGCCTTGGCCATTTGGTTATAGCCATCGTTGCCGTAGCCATCTGACTATAGTTATGGTTGTCTTGCCCATCTAGATTTAGCCATCGTTGCCTTGGCCAGCTGGCTAGCCATAGTGGCCTTGTACCAGTATTAAATATAAGCTGTTTCATGGGTATTGATGGGCGTGGGCTTAATTGGTGTCGTTTCCCTTTCGAGTGTGAGAATAAAGGGGAACATTATGTGACATGATTTGTTTGTTGAACTTTAGTCATGATGCACTCGTGTAGGGTGTAAAAACCAAGCCAACCGCCACAGCTGACGTCACGTCCTGGGTGTACATGCGCGGAGGTCACGGGTTCGGCAGCGTAGTTTGGATCTGAGCCTTTTGTTGCACGCGGAGCAGTTTTCTTACCTCAGCTCACCTCAACTGTCTGCCTTCGCCTACGCTGTCCATTCGAGGGCACCCATAAGCGCCGATCCGTTGCCCTCAGCCTACAATTTATATCTGTTAGTATAAGGTATAAAATGTCTGTATTTATCTATCACTAGGTGGCAGCGCGACGCCGGGTGGCCCATCTCACCTACTCTGCGGCATTCTATCAATACACTGATTATACTCATATATAGGTGTTGAGATGTGTTGTGACTGCCCGTACGTGAGACAAAATTAATAAAGATATGAATTACATATCCACAGGGCATATCGATTCAGGCCAAATTTCGAGAGAGTAGTGCATTTTGCCTGTTTTCTGCACCTCTCCCAACCTGTGGTGCACACACTGATCTGTCAACAAAACTGGCCCATATCCACTGCTCGGCGAACCATGCGCTATCGCTGCGGTAGCTTGCTTCAATTGCTTTGTACATATCCCGTTCGCGTGCCCTGAGTGGATATTTTGCGCATGCGCATTAACATTTCCGCACTTACTGAAACCAAACGGGAAATCCGAGTTATCCGACAACAGCATGGCTGCCATGGCAGGGGATAACTTAGCACTTTGGAAGAAGACAATGCTGTTGGCGATGAAGACGATACGTACCGGGTCCTGAAGTTGAACACGCTAACGCTCAGCGCTTTGACCCCCCCCCCACCCCCACCCCCCTATTAATCTGACTTGGCACTGCTCTAGCCGCAGACGCCGCAGTTGGCAGTAGCCAGTGCGACAACGACAACGACAAACTTGATCGCACAAATAGTTCTTTTAACTGACAGCAACGCATTGACATCCAACAAAATCTTCGTAAATCTAATATTTGTTCTTCTTTATAATACAATATTGTCACTAAAACATAAAAATAGTGATTATTAGTGTTACAATAAGCAAAGTTTTCTCGTTCGACTTTTCTGCACCGGCTCCCGCCATCTTGGATATCCTTGTGCCCCTGCCCTAGGCCGGGAGTACGCGAGGCGGTGAAATAGGTCATGTGACACACCGCTCGGAGCGACTCGCGTCGTTTGATTTACAAATCCGGTGGCGCCGCCAGGCGGTAAGCGCATAGTTGTGCACAGTGCCGCTGTCAACAGGCATCAGCCTCAAGATTGTTCTGCCATAAATTGCGCGAATTCACGAAAGAAATGTCAAGGAAGGCCATTCTACAGATTCCCCAAGGAAAAAGAAAGGTAAGACATGATTCTTGCGTTAATTTCTCAGTCATTGATATCGTGCATCGATTATGACCGCCACAATTGCCAATAATTTTCTATTATCGCCCACGTCGAAGCGGGCTGATGCAAGTAAAAGCAGTCAAAAATCTATCGTTGCCAATTATTTCTCAATAATTATCCAATGACAACAAGCTTCAAGTGACTGATAAGGCCTAACGAATGTGCAATCAGGTGTCCTGATCAATGACCTGGGGTTTAAATTAAAATTAGGTGAATTCAAACCATATAGGATATGATCATATACAAATCTATAGCTGCCTTGGGTGCCATACTAACTGTGTCAGCTTTGTCATGGGTGCCATAGCTTTGTCAAAGGTAATGAAAGCCTTTCTATGCATTTCTACCTAACGCTTGTACAGTCATTTTTTTAAAATGTTTTTAAGCATTTATGAACTGTTGTTTTTTATTATTATTTTTTAGATCCCAGAGATGGGTGGTCAATGCAAGAAGGAAAAACTTGTTGAATAAGTCCAGTTTCCGCATCAGCTGAAGTAGTTTATGTTCTTAACGCTGCTCATGTCTCAGAGTTTATGTAGAACTGAGTAATCTTGTTGACGTTTGTAGTTTTGTATTAAAAAATATCAATTGGTTAAGCATGGCTTTGTTTATTATTATTATTATTAATATTATTTAGGCTTGGAATATATATCACTGAACTTCGGGCGTCGAGGTGTTTGTTATAGGCCTACACTTGTTGGGAGCCCGTATTTGCAGTGGGGGTAGACGGGGGGGGCGGGCAAGGGGGCGGGGGTCATGTTCCCAGACCAGGAAGAATACATTTCTTTATTATCAGCTCAGGATGAATAAAAAAGATAACTGCCAGTATACATAGGAAGGCGGATACATGATATAAATTAGCGATTTTCCGATTCACGGTTATTTAATATTAGAATTCCCAGTTAACAATTAATGTAATTCATTGATCAAGACGGTCTGCTAATATCCCACTCCCAGTCCACGAAGAATCCACGAAGAATCATTTGCCTCAACCCCAGTTCACAGTGAAAACACCATTCCCGAATAACGAAAATATCCCTTACCGCCCCCACCCCCTTGCAGTGGCGTCGAGGGGTAGACTAATCTATGGTGTGACAAAATAAACTCAAGAAAGGAAGTTATCAGCAAGTTAGGGGAGCCAAACAGTTCGAAACAGTTGACTGTCAGTGAATGACATTCTGGGAATATGACGCCTTGATGACACAAACAACTATTTATTGCGGCCTAAAAAAATAAATAGTATATATATTTAATATTAAATATACCTGAAAGGGCACCACCAGGCTTTAGATCAAGGATATCAATAGGGCTAAAATTCAATTTGTAGTTCACAGGGCGCCGCTGATCACGCAGTCAGTGTTATCGTCAGAGCAGTGGCAGCCCAACGTTACGCGCTCTCCGCATAGCGGCGCCACTACTCGCCGCATTACACATTTTACAATGGGCTGTTGCCGTATGACCTATCTTGGTGTACTAATATCTTTGATGTGGCGCAAGACTGAGGCTCGCAAAATATGGCTTCTTAACCACCCACACGCATCGATTCGCTTCGCTGAATACATGGGTGGCCCATCCCTTTGGAGAGAAACGAAGGCAGATGTAGGCGGGTCGAGTTGCTACAAGTCCCCAGCAAGTCACGATTGGTGAGTAACTGACGCATGAAACATACTTGGTAGTATGGTTTTAATTCCACGATGTAGGATGCAGGTTCTGTATGTATGAGTGGGATGTAAAGCCGGCATTGCTACACCTTATTATAGGGAATAACTATAAGTATCTTACAACAGTTCACCCGGAAGGTTGAGGAACTTCAGACAACGGTAGGCCTACGTGGTTTCTTTGTTTAGCTGTCAGGTGTATAGAAACCGGCAATAGTGTCTACTGTACATATATACTATAGCACATCTCCTCGCTCTGTCCCTCTATCGCTGCTTCTCTATCTATGTCGTGGTACGTCTGTTACATACGTCAGTATCAGAGTAAATATACAGCATCATACAAGCGCGTTCTCTATAGATGCCTCGTAGCGAGTGGAGTGGTCTCGATCGCAGTTAACCCATCGTCTTTAATACTAGGCTAGACTCGTGTTTGTATGTTTGTGCGCTTGTTATGACGAAAATGTTCAATTTTCGTCATATGTCGGTCGGTCGTGCTTGTTTCTATATATGTATATCTGTTTCACGCAAAAAACGGGAAGTCTTCTTACGGCTTAACACCTGCATGCATCAGTTTGCTGTCTTTAATACCTAATAGCTACGTAGTAGGGCTACAACATATGTGTCACGCACATCAAAAGGTAAAAGCTCAAGGGCACAGCGATTTTTTGAAGAAATAACTGAAAACGCTTATATCTCCGTTAATATTGACGCTACGGATCTCTGATCAGTTTCAAAATGTGCTAGCATTTGAGGCGCAATTTTCGGATATCTTTCACTTTTTGATGCGTAGCACTCATTTGCGAGTCAAATGAGGTCATAAGTTTTGCAAAAAACACACTAAACGACCTCTGTCAGTTTTTCCGCTTTTTGACACATTAACCATCAAGCTATCGCTATGATGTTCAAATATGTCATAGAAATATGAATTGAGATGACTTGGGTTGAATCTTAGAGTTTTCCGATGCGTCACATGACGTCACGATGACGTCACTTTTGGTACTTACAAATAATCGTCAAATATCGGGAAAAAATCATGAAAATATGCGACTGGCGACATGTTGTAGGCAAAGTAATTCCTCGTATAGCTGCATACTAAAAACGATACGTTCCTATCTTACTTCCGGTTCCAGGGTCGACGGCATTTCTCTATGGGACTTCCCATGTCAAAGTGCTGTATCTTTAGGCTGGGAAATATTTTTTGTCGTGTATTTCACAAGTGCCTCCATCAAGCAACACCGCGATTTTTTCCTTAGTAAAACATTATACGTAGTATAGCACAATGCTTATTATATGCAATTGGAGCAAAAAGTGACGTCACAGGATTTTTTTCAAATTTAGCCAATGGTGAAAGATACGGCTCATTGGTGCTAGCAGAGGCTCCAACGGGCGTCCTATTCAAGCCATCACTCACTGCTTGCAGCTGTGAATGGATAATACCAAGGATAGTGTATAATAGGATGCCCAACTGTGAACTTCCCCTATGGGCCAATTGTGACAAAACAAACCGAGGCGCCACCTGGGAAATACCGTGTTAGAATGTAAACAAAAGCACGTGGTTGAATGGTAGCGCCGTATCCTGCGCGGTATCGTATCAACAGAAACGTTTATGTAAATTTAACAATAGCTTCAAGATCCTCGTAGGGTGTGGATTTTGTAGAAGGTTTGTCTTTGGTGGGGTTACCGAGCTGCACCGGGGGTCTTGGGTGGGGGACGGGTGCCAGGGGGGGGGGGGGAGTGGGGGCGGGGAAAAGATATCATTCTGATTGTGATTTTGTGCGACCGGTTTTGATGGGGCGGGAAATCCGGGATCGGTAAAATCTGGTAGGGCAGAAATTTGGGTGCAGAGGCCGTCGTGCATCTTTATCACCTCCTCCCTGTGAAGATTGCTGGCGGTGGGGTGTTGGGGGAACGGCGAAGGGGGGGGGGTGGCTTTGCTATTCTTGAGTTATGTACTAGTACCCGCGGCGGTCCTGCAATGTATTGTACTCTTGTGGTAAAATAACCAAATTTGGTACACTTGTAGAGTTTGAGGTACGGAAAAAATGGACTATGGACTCAGGTCAGACATTTCAAAATGGCCGCCATTTTCAAGATGGCCGCCAAGATAACCAAAGAAAGTCTATAAAATAATAGTTCCAAGATATTATTGTACGAATTTGTACTTTTGCAGTTTTACCTGGTGAACAACGCAAAATAAGAATTCATTGGAATAAGACAAAATGGCCGCCATTTTTCAAGATGCCCGCCAATATATATATATTTTTTTAAATAGCAAAAAGTCCAAGAAATTTATTTGTTAGCACACTTTTGAAGTTTGACCAGCTGAACGTAAAACCAACGTAAAACAAGAATTTGTTGGAATAATTCAAAATTGCCTATATTTTTCAAAAAGAATCAAATCTTTCGAACAAAATCAGACAATTGCAAATAACTTGATCTTTTCAAGTTATAACAGGAAAATATTGTAAAATTGAATACTGTAATAACTGTAACAAAGTAAGAAATAAACAAGTGATTTGCTCTTGGTATTCACATTTAATTGATCACATAAACATTCAAACACAGATGTACAGTCTCAGTACATTGAAGTCTCAGGTCATGTACACTACATATTGCCTTGTACATATCATCTCATTGTTAAATGCGATTTAGTCTAAACTATTTATTCTTGCATGCTAACAAATAGTTCTAATTAAGCTGTTGGAACATAACTGTGTGAGAACATTTTAGCAATTGACAGAACTATACATCAATGATGACATCACGTTTTGTCAGGGGATAAAAATTGTTATATGCCATATAGTGTAATTAACAATGATAGCCAGCACAATACAGTATCAAGTTATGACAATAAACAGCAATTAGTCCATATATCCATATTTATATATATTTATGTTATATTAGTTATATTATCCATTGTAAATATGACACACAACATCAGACATAATTGATTGCTTAACCTAGGAATGTTAATGTCATTATATTGATGGTTTTATTTTACAATACAGTTCATACAATAAAATCTGTTTTTACATGATTTATATAATATAAAATGCTTTGAAATACTAATGCTGACAATGTTAAGTTATATTCATCACCAAAATGTTGGCACTGTCATCTCAGGCTTTACTTCATGAATATTTTTGAATATGGAGTCCTTAAGCAGAGTTTGAGCAGACCACACAGCTCTTGTGAAGACACTTGCTGTCCCTTTTCAGCAGATCCTCACGCTGCAGACTGATTACCCATTTACCTGAAATATAAGGTAAATAACAAGTTACCAACAAATACCAGTAATACAGTGGTCCGTATACAATACAACCTTCCGCTACACCACCTGTAAAATGAATTAAATGTATTTCCATCCAGAACTATGAGTATCCAGGACTCACCATACTGATTATGACTAAAACGGTCCATCTAGGCCTAATTATGTTTTCAGAAATCTAGGGTTTTCACTGTCTGCCCTGGTACGACGAGGAGGAGGGGGGGGGGTGGCGGGGCAAGGGGAATGGAGTAGTAAATAAACGACCATCGTGATCAAGGGTTTTCATTAATCGTGAACTAGGAATCTTAATATTAAATAACCATGGATTGGGAAATCGCTAATTTATATCATGTATCCATCCGTCCCATGTATACTGGGAGTTATCCTTTTTAATTCATTGTCACCTGGGTGATCTGGCAACACAACCTCCCTGTACTCCCCGGCAGCTAGTAGCCCTGGTAGCCCCACCCGCATGTATACTGGGAGTTATCCTTTTTAATTCATTGTCATCTGGGTGATCTGGCAACACAACCTCCCTGTACTCCCCGGCAGCTAGTAGCCCTGGTAGCCCCACCCGCCTTTTGGATCTGCCAATGAAAACCAATTAGGAAGTGGGATAGTTAGCTAGTAAGCTTATTGGTCAATCAGTTAATAGTGACGACTTGTTTGTATGTTCCCTTACTGGGCCTTAGTCTGAAACTGCTTGGAACAATGGCCCGGTTACGTCTCCCAGGCTAGCCATATAGCCTTAATGTTCAGACGTTACAGTTTAACAGTCTGATGCTTACTGTAACGTCTGAACACATGGCGTGCAATAGCCTGAATGTGCAGACGTTACGGTTTGACAGTCTGATGCAAGTGTCAAGACTGTACCGTCTGAACATTCAGGCTAGCCATCGTAGTGAGTAACATCTCTCTTTATCGCTCAGGTAGCAGACACTTGCCGGTAACGTTTACACCAACATGAAAGCGAATAACCTGTTACAGAATTTCAAACATTTGCTTACCTCTCTTGGTCCTTCAAAAATCCTAAAAATCCAGATGCTGGCTTCTTTACTGGGCAATTTGTACATCAATTGTTGGCACGAAGCTGCCCGCCGGTCTTCCAGCTGCTCGCCGACATGTTGACATTTTTAACACGGTCTCTCATAGATGGCGTTACGAACGGCGTATCACCGCGCGAAATGCAGAGTTGGCTATCCTATTATACACTATCCTTGATAATACTAAGCTGGGTCAGAATCTGCGAACACGGTGACATATTACATACATTACATAGCCATATTACTTTTGGGGATATAGTTGAAATCATTTAACATTGGATCCTATGGGGAAAAAGGAACTTGAGCAAATATGACCGGCTTCTGCTGAAACTATTTAAGTCTTCTTCACCACACAGTGAGGTACTATCATCGCAAAGCAAGCAAAAACACGCCGAAATCAATATTATTTTTTGTTTCCATGGCAACGAAGCCACCGGTTATATGATAAACATACAGATTCTTGCCATTGAAAGAAAAATCGTCAAAAATCGGATAAAAATGCTAAAATTGCAATCTTTTCGCCAACTTGTTGCCAGAGTCAGAATTCGTTTATTTATTTTTTTGGCCAAGAAATGTAGTACATATCATAGAAAACATAGATATACGTATTGGCCAGGAGACTCCCATTAAGACACAGGTAGGTCGCTATCATAGGAGCCACCTTAATATATATATATATATATATATATATATATACCGGTAAATATAAACAGTTGACAAGGTAGGTTGGGACTGCTGCTAATTACAAGCGTTTTATAGACGGAAGAAATGGGGAGCTATATTCGATACATTAAGTAGCGGAGCTATATAATAATTAGATTCTTCATAATAATGGTTAAAAGATCTTTGCAAATGTCATTTAGTCTGAATAATATCATGAGATATTACTTTCTATTACTGCAAACTATAAGCGATCAAAATGAAATATACAGTGATATTGACCACAAAATGTGGAGGATTACTGTACACGATGGCAAATATAACAATGAGCAATAGAACATACATTACTGTATAGTTCTAACAAATATTTTTTTAAATATAGGGTGAACCCAATCAAGCTATGTGTGAAAACTTTGTCCTTAACTATAGATGGAAGTGTATTCATGGTAATAGGGAGGCTAATTCTTAGGCATCGCTTAGCATACCCATGCCTTGTAGAGCTTACAATATACTTATGTTTGTTTCTCGTCTTATGCCAATGAAAATATGAACTTTGTCTAAGTGGCATATTGGAAAAATATGATGGTAATGTATCATGGGATAGGTTGTAGAAGAATTTCATCTGGTGCAGTCGATGGATATCGTCTATTCTTAAGAACTTCAACTGTTTGAATAGTGGTTCAGTGTGGGCATTGTATGGGCTAAGGGTAATTATTCAAATTGCTTTCTTTTGCATGTTTAAGACCTTGTTTGCTCTGTAACCCCATAGCAAAATACCATAATTTAAACAGGAGACAATCAGTGAGTTATATAGCATTAACCGAATTCTAACCGAATTCTCGTCAAAAATTAGAAAAAACATGCCAGAGCTCTGATCTTTGCACCAAATGGTAGGGAACATTCATCTTCAGAGCACTAGTGAAAGAAACTGATTAGTTGCTGTATAACTCTGCCTGCAGTGTTCTTTGTTCTTGTCGTCGGTCCCCGTCTCGCCGCAATTATAAACTAATGCAAGTTTTGGCCATTTCGCCAAGCCATAGCTGAAGGACTAAACGTAGTGCCAATACATAAAAAGGTCTGCGTTCCCAGGTCAACAACTATCGGCCAGTTTCTCTCTTAAGTTGCGTAGGAAAACTGCTAGAACGTGTGATTTTAGCACACGTTTAATTACCTACGTGATAATAACATCCTGAATAGATTCCAGTCAGGTTTCATCCCGGGGCACAGTACCGTTCACCAGCTTGTTGAGATATACCATTTATTTTGTGAAGCCTTAGACAAGAAAAAAACGGTAAAGGTAGTTTTCTGTGACATTTCGAAGGCTTTCGAACACGGTATGGCACGACGGTCTCCTGAGTAAACTGCGTAGCATCGGAATTGATGGTCAACTATTTAACTGGTTTAGTAATTACATGTGTGATAGGCAGCAGAGAGTTGTTGTTGATGCAGCTTACTCAGAGTGGGGCTCAACTACTGCAGGGGTACCCCAAGGTTCGGTATTGGGACCTCTTCTGTTTATAGTCTACATTAATGACTTGAACGATCTTGAATGTAATATTAGACTTTTCGCTGATGATACCACTATATTTGTTGCCACAGATGATTTATGTGACGCACACGGTATGTTAATGCGAGACTTATCAAAAATTGAAGCGTGGGCCAAAAAGTGGTTTTTAGACTTTAATGCAACAAATGTCATGAACATTACGAATAATCTCAACCTCGATCCTACGCAACTCAGTATGGGTGGAAATAGTCTTGCAGACGTATCAGAGCACAAACACTTGGGTCTTAATATTGACTCCAAGCTTTCTTGGTCCCCGCATATCAATGAAATATACAGCAAATCTATGAGAAGAGTTGATATTCTGTCTAGACTCAGTTTCAGACTTAGTCGTGGAACACTTGAAACAATGTATTTGTCTTTCATCAGACCTGTACTCGAATATGCAAGTGTTGTGTGGGCCGGGTGTTCTCAGTATGAGTCTGACAAACTAGAATCGGTACAGATAAGGGCTGGACGCATTGTAAGTGGTGCAATCAAATGCGCAAGCCGCACTCAGGTGTACAAAGAGTTGGGTTGGGAAACCTTGTCACAAAGGAGGGACAGATTTAAACTCATTCTGTTTCACAATTTTTTTATAACCAGGAACCTTCCTATGTGTGTAGCTTACTTCCTATGTCCGTGCCCGACCGCACTCAATATGGTTTACGTAGTGCTAGCCCACTTAATATTACGCAAATAAATACAAGGTTGTCAACATTTTACAAATCATTTCTACCTAGCGCAATACGAATGTGGAACGAATTACCAATCTCTTTACGCAGCTTGCACAACCCAAAAGCGTTTAAAGTAGCAATTTTAAATATTCATAAAACGGTGTCCGGGAATGTACCTGATAACCGCAAATTGTATTACTTTGGAAACAGAAGAGTCAATGTATTGCACGCGCGTACTCGCATGAACTGTAGCGCACTGAACTCTCACTTGTTTAACATGAATCTTGTAGACAGCCCGAGTTGTCGCTGCGGAGCCGAGAACGAGGAATGCGTTCATTATTTCCTCGGGTGCCCAATCTATACGAACTTTAGAGATATTTTATTTCGCAAAATCCATGTTCTATCCTCAGTGTTAATTGGCACCAATCGTTTTGGTAATCCGTCTCTATCAATGGACGATAACCGTTGTATATTTCAAGCAGTTCACGACTTCATTGTAGTCTCCAAACGTTTCCCTTAAATATCACGTGTCTTAATCTTATGCCTGAATGTATTAATTATCGAATTTCTACTATATTGTGGTGTACGCAACTGTTATATATATATGTATGTATGAGCAATTGATTCAAGTTCAGCAAGAGGAATTCACATTGGCAGTGTGCCTGTTTTCCAATTGCCAATAAAATATGTTTAAACTAAGGACTATTCTTTCTATCGCCAAGCTCTTTAATCGAATAAGTTGTGGCAGTAAACCTTGGCCTACTACCACTTGGACGTTGTCGTGCGTCACGTCATGACGTCTCCATAACATCATGACATCACACATCTTACGTAAGCTATTACTCGCTATTATAAGGTATGGCGACTTTCGGTTTGCTTGGGACAGGGACAGTTTGGGCCGTGTGTAACTTTTTTGGCGCAGGGGATAAGTATGCGTCAGAAAGACGTCATAGCTAACGTGCCCCTACGAAATGTTGGGTTTGCTTTATTTTCAGCCACTTTGGCCATAGCTGTCATAACCCGAGTTGATAAGTAGGTATATTAAAAGAATAGAAGCCATCTTGAGTGTCGCGAACGAAAAAAGAAGTCATGTCACGTCACGATGACGTATTATTAGATAAAAAGTAAAATTCGTAGCGCCATTCATAATGAGTCAAGCAATCGCTCTTGAGAACAAAATTTCATGTTCACTTAAACTCTAATATGGCATTAAATTGGCTGGCGGAAGATGTGTCACATGACGTCATCGTCACGTCAGCGGCACAAACGACGGTTTTACCTGTAATTCTGGTAATATCGGTTAATATAGTGCGCACATTGCTCAAAATAGAGCCTGCGGTGGGCCGTTGTCGGATGAATGCACTATTTGGCTCAGATCCAGATTTGACCCTTCAGATCCAGATTTGACCTCTCCGATCCAGGATGACCTCTCAAATCCAGATTTGACCTCTCAGATCCATATTGCCCCCTCAAAACAAAAACAAAAACGAGCATTTGTAATACAATCCACTCAAGCCGCTGACCTAATGCCGAGGCTCCGTCTTGACCTCAAAACGACGCTATCATATTCAATGTAAAGTTCAAGCCAGGGGACCGAGCATATGTACTCAATGTGCTGGAATCTAGCAATGGCCCTCATTCCCTTAATAATCATCGTGGATGGTCACGGTTTGGATCACCATGTTCAGAAAGACACGACCTTTGGCCCAAAATCGTCATCATCAGTGTCCCACTGAGTTCTTGTTATGACAAAAATTGAAATTTTCAATTTTCGGAATATGTCGGTTGGTCGTGTTTGTGTGTATGTATGTATGTATGTATGTATGTATGTATGTATGTATGTATGTCTGTCCCACTCGAAAACGGGAAGTCTCTTTGTGGCCTAACTGCTACATGTATCGTTTCGCAATCTTTAACATCTTATAGGCAGCAAATAGGGCTACAACATTCTCGTCACGCAGGTCGAAAGGTCAAAGGTCAAGGTCACAGCGATTTTTTGAAAAAATAACTAAAAACGCTTATATCTCCGTTAATATTAAAGCTAGAGATCTCGAATTAGGTTCAAAATGTGCCCCTCTTTTAGGTGCAGTTTTTGGATATTGTTCACTTTTCGATGCGTAATACTCATTTTCGAGGAAAACGAGATCATAGGTTTTGCGGAAAACGCACTAAATGACCTCTGTCAGTTTTTTCGCTTTTTGGCACATTTGCCATCAAGCTATAGCTATTATGTTTAAATATGTCATAGAAATATGCATTGAGATGAGTTGTGTTAAATCTTAGAGTTTCCAGATACGTCACGTGACGTCACGATGACGTCATTTTCGGTACTTACAAAAAATCATCGAAAATCAGAAAAAAATCACAAAAATGCGAGTGTAGCATTATATTGTAGGAAAAGTAGTTCCTCGTATAGCTACAAACTAAAAACAATACGTTCCTATCTTACTTCCGGCTCCAGGGCCGGGGGAATTTTTCTATGGGACTTCCCATGTTAAAAGGGCTGTATCTTTAGGCTGGGACAAAATGTTTTGTCTCGTATTTCACAAGTGCCTCCAGCAAACAACACCGCGATTTTTTCGTTAGTTGAACATGACGTTTAGTAGCCACGTGCTTACCATATGCAATTAGAGCAAATAGTGACGTTACAGGATTTTTTTACATTTGGCCAATGGTGAAAGATACGGCTTTTTGGTGTTAGCAGAGGCTCCCACGGGTGTCTTATTCAAGCCATCACTCAATGCTTGCAGCTGTGGATGGATAATACTAAGCTGAGTCATAATCTGTCAACATGGTTCCATAGCTACATTACTTTTCGGTATATAGTCGAAATCGTTTAACATGGGATCCTATGGGGAAAAATGAACTTGATCGAATATGACCTACTTTCGCTCAAGCTATTTCAGTCTCCTTCGCCACACAGTGCGGTAATATCATCTTAAAGCAAGTTATATGAAAAACACGGCGATCTCTGTATTATTTTTTGTTTCCATGGCAACGAAACCACTGGCCCAATGATAAACATATAAATTTTGGCATGTTAAAGAAAAATCGTCAGAAATCAGATACAAATGCTAAAATTGCAATCTTTTCGCCAACTAGTTACCAATAAGCATCTTCAGATCACTTAGTGCTTTAATCCGGCGGATGTTGTCTAGTTATGGCACTAGAGCGCTCCGAAGTGGGACGACACCTTTGCGGGGCCGCCAATGATGAGTGAATGGAGATTGTTTCCATCTTGAAAAAATCGTCAAAAATCAGGAAAACAAGGTAGAGCTGTGATGTTGATGTCAAATGGTAGGGAACATTGATGGTCAAAAAAATAGTGAAAGAAACAAATGAGTTGCAATATCACTTCGCTTACAGTGTTCTTTGTTCTTGTCGTCGGTCTCCGTGTTTCCGCAATGATAAGCTAATGCAATTTTTGACCATTTCGCCAAGCCATAGCTGAAGGACTAATCTTTCTATCGCCTAGCTCTTTAATCGAATAAGTTGTGGCAGTAAAGGTTGGCCTATTGCTGCTTGGACGTTGTCGTGCGTCACGTCATAACGTCACCGTGACGTCATGACGTCACATATCTTACGTAGGCTATTACTCAGCTATTACAAGGTATGGCGACTTTCGGGTTGCTTGACGTTGCAGGTCGTGTTCATGGACAGTTTGTGCCGTGTGTAACTTTTTAGGCGCAGGGGATAAGTATGCGTCAAAAATGACGTCATAGCTAACGTGCTCCTACGAAATGTTAGGTTTGCTTTATTTTCAGCCACTTTGGCAATAGCTGTCATAACCCGAGTTGATAAGTAGGTACATTAAAGAAATAGAAGCCATCTTGAGCATTTTCGCGCACGTGAAATGACGTCATGTCTCGTTAAGACGAAAATTTTCAATTTTCGTCTTATGTCGGTGTGTTCGGTTTGTCTGTCTGCGTGTCTGTCTGTTTGTAACGTAAGACATTATCTTTCGAATGCCTTAAGATATCGACTTCCAAATTCACAGAAAGATGCGGAATGGCAATTGTCAGGCTAAGTTTGTAGATGGGCCATGTAGGTCAAAGGTCAAGGTCACAGGAATTTGTTGAAATTCGCTTAACCATTGAAAGATAGAACCAAAAAACGGGAACATCGCTATAACGTTCGCAGTTTCCATTCAATCATGCTGCAAATTATTTCACGTATTGGGCCCATTAGTACCTTCTATATCGTTTTTCATTAGTGCAAATCTCCCGAATAGTTTTCCTGCTAAAAATTCCCAAAGTTTAACATGGGACCCTATGAGAGCATTTTGGCGGGAATCAGGCCTCCTTAATTTCTCCATGAAGGGTACATGTCAGACAAACCACACCTTGCGTGAGATATGACATTAGTATTTGGGCGTAAAATATTATATTGACCAAGGTCACGCTTCCAAGGTCAAGGTCACCTCAAGGTCAAGGTTACGAAACATGTTTTCCCGCGTAACTTTGTTAATATTTAGTTTTCGAGTTATTGGATAATCAATTTTGACATTGCAGACAGTGCAAAAAAATCGCTGTGACTACATAAATGCAGGTAGATGACTCATATGTGGTGGAATATGCCCCCATATTACTGACATCATGTATGCCAAATGCCATCGAAATACCAGTAGTTTCGACGCTGACAAATAATCACACTTTAACATTGCCAAGCCCATTATAAAGCCTCGATACGGCTTGGCAGGGACATTCGGTCCGCCACCCAGATAGACTATGCCAAGAATTACGGCGATCGAACTGGCAGTATTCGTCCTGAATATTTCTCGCTATCGCTATTAAATTTTACGTAGGAACAATAGTTTTCACGCGACAGGCTCTGGAAATTTCAAAATTTTCCACAACAATTTTTTCCTTTAAATCTCCATGCGATTGACACGAGACTTTGAAGGGACATGAAGGGTTCCACTCAAGTACCCTATATCAAAAATTATCCCGATCGGACAGTTACTTTTTGTTTCCATGGCAACGCAAAAATTGCCCAATGGTAAAAGATAGGACATTTTTGAAATTTACTAGGAGCTCAAAACATAGACATCTATAAGCCACGTGACTTATCTTTGACACAACGATTACTTAAGGTCGTATCTTTAAATTGGTTATATTTCAGCAATCTGGGTCAAGGTTCAAGGTCGTGACCTTGACTATTGTAAATGTCGAGTGCTCGGTTGTAGCTCGAAAACTAAATAACACCTGAGCACCAAACTTACCCTGGCGGATAGGGGTGACGTAGCTTATGTCAAATCCAATCTCAGCTCGAACCCGGAGTGAGAAACGTAACGGTGCCAGAGCGCCTGGAAGTTGGGGGTTCGAACCCGACTTTTCTCGGCGGGCCGACGCCCCCAAGCCCGTCACGGTCTGCCTCCCCCCAAAAAACATTCATTTTCACCCCTTTGTGCTGGGGTAATTAATTATAGGGCGCGGACGGCAAAAGTCGGGCGACGGTTTGTGGTGAGGTATGTCAGTCAGTGAAATAGGCGCCTGGAGCGATAGACGTAATAAATAAAGCTTTCGTAGCTCGGCGGGCCGACGCCCCCAAGCCGTCACGGTCTGCCTCCACCCAAAAAACATTCTTTTTCACCCCTTTTGTGCTGGTGCCATAAATTATAGGGCGCGGACGGCAAACGGCGGGCCACGATTTGTGGTGAGGTGGGGGTAAGAGGTACCTTATCGCTAATAATATATGTAGCGAACCTATCGGCCATGCATGTTATCGCCGCACTTTCTGCGTATAAAGTTTCTCATATCGGGTCATCAACAACACTGAGTCATGTATAGTACAAAGTCAGACAAATAAATAAACAAGACCAGGAATTTATATTACCCTTTTTACAGGGTCGCTATGGTGTAAATATTCTTCAGGCGTACTCACACAACCTATTTGGACATAAGGTTTTTCTGTCATGCTGTCCCCATCCCCCTCACACGTCTCGCCATAATGATCCTATTGTGTATCACGTGTCTGTATGACGTATATCGTGTCTCGTATCATGTCTTATCACATCCTCGGCGGGCCGACGCCCTCAAGCCGTCTCAGATTAGGGTTGCCTGCCCGAAGAACACGAGCAGCCAACCGCCCCTTCAACACCGGGTGCCAATTGATGCCGGACAGAACTGA
Organism: Arenicola marina; assembly: GCA_964019135.1. Taxonomy (NCBI): domain Eukaryota; kingdom Metazoa; phylum Annelida; class Polychaeta; family Arenicolidae; genus Arenicola; species Arenicola marina. The sequence goes on along the minus strand of OZ025254.1, from coordinate 3,815,606 downwards.
CATTTGTGGTGAAAGAGATATACCCCTATTGAGGAAACATTTTAAAACTTGCGACCGGGGGTTGGGGAAGAACGTTCTTTCAAAGAGCGGGTTTGCCGTGAAAAGGGGCTCTGCGTGGAACTGCAACATTTTGAGGGTAAAACACCCCTTCCGTGCGGATTTCGGCGGTAAAACGCCTTTTTCGAGCAGATTTTCAGGGTGAAACGCCCCTAAGTGCGGGCGGGTTTCGGAGGTGAAAAAGATAGGGGCTTTACCGCGCGCCACCTCCCCCCCCCCCCCTCCCCCACCCTCCCCCGCTCGTAGTTTGCGATTATCTAGATAACCGACCGATACCCTAATCAACTGCTATTTGCAGTAAATTTATTCCACTCTCCTCATTTGGGTGATTGGCAGATAAGGGCACATTGCGTCGCCTAGAATACACATATCACCTTCAGTCTTGCACAAACATTTCGTCTATTATACCAAATCTTAAGATCATTACAAGGCACTATTTTACAAACTGGCGAATCAATTCTGTCGTGTTCAATCAGCCGCAGGGCGCATATCTGTGTACCGACAGATTCATTGATTTAAATGTTTGGGCCCTGTAGTACAAATAAAATACATAGATACATGGCAAGTGTTCATTGGGTAAATCAATTGGTTCAAATTGAAGATATTTCATTACAGTAACATGTGAATATTTACAGGGTGTATAGGCCAACATACAGCCACACATATCATGAGCTTTTTTTATCGTCAGGCCGTTTTGCGTCACATCTAATGATCGATCGTTCTCGGTACACTTAAGTAACAACTGAGAGGGCGGGTTAGGGGCTTTTACCCCCCCCCCCCGCCCTCCCTCACACACACACTCGTATACGCACACGTCTGTGGCGCCCTTTAAGCGCCGACACTAATGTACATAGGAGGACATACAAACAAACATACTAAAATAGACTATTGTCAGTTGCAACGCTTTACCATCAATACTGCGCGAGCGGTGGTTCGTCTAACCAAGAAAATGCACGTAGTCGATTTCCCCACTCACTTATGATGGGCAACGGCAACTGACCTATGAAGGTACCGCTCTCTGTAGTGACCGGGTGCCCACGCCAAGCACACTGTCTGAATTCTGCGCAAATGCCTTTTTATCCATGAATGATCCCCACTAAGTGCCGCAAAGATCGCAGCTCTAGCTTGCTTATTTTTGACGTGACGTCATAAGACGTCGCCGACGCTTACCAACACGTAGCAAATTGGCTTCTAATTTGCCAGTTTAATTACTTATTAACTGACAGTGATGGAAACTAATACTAAAGTAAGTGAACACGAAACGAGTCCACAATGACGTCGGCTCACTTTAATTACGACGTCATTTTTTACGCACACGTTTAGGGACCGCAAATAAATTTACGAATGGCAGTACTTGTCCCTGGGTATAATGTACAAGGTACAAATAAACCGAAGTCACTATAACGTATAGCCGAGTAATGGCCATTGTAAAACACATCATGATGACGTCATGGCATGACGGCAAAGTCAAAATAATAAGAAGCGAACGTTTTGCCCGACAACCCCAAAATGTTGACCAGCACGGCGGTATGCGCATCAGCCTTTCAGTTATGGATTGACGAAATTACGTTTTCCTTTCCTAGTTATTAGCCGCAAAGATTTCAGGTCTAGCTTGTTTTTCCGATTTTTGACGAATTGTCTAACTTATCCAGAATCTCTATGCTTTATCATTGGGCTACTGTTTCGTCAGTCCTGTTTGTGTGTGTGTGTGTGTGTGTGTGTGTGTGTGTGTGTGTCTGTCTGTGAGCACGATAACTGTCGAACACTTGCAGCTATCGTTGTCAAACTTCGCCAACAGATGCCAGTCTAATCTCAGGTCAAGTTCGTTGCCAGGTGAAATCGGTCAATCGTCAACGTCACGGTGACGTCATACGTCCAAAACACATTTTCCGGTCTAACTCGCTCAGTATTACAGATAGAAACACGAATAAACGAATAAACGCTCTTATCTCCGTTAATATTAAAGCTAAAGGTCTCTGGTAAGTTTCAGAATGTGCTACTAATTAGGGCGCAGTTTTCATGTATTGTCCACTTTTTGATGCGTATACTAATTTTCGAGTAAAATGAGCTGATCAATTTTGAGGAAAACGCACTAAATGACCTCTGTCAGTGTTTTCGCTTTTTGACCCATTTACCTTTAAGCTATCGCTATGACTTTCCAATATGTCATAGAAATATGAACTGAGATGACTTGTGTTGAATCTTAGAGTGTTCTAATGCGTCACCTGACGTCACGATGACGTCACTTTTGGTACTTACCAAAAATCGGCAAAAATCGGAAAAAAATCATAAAAATAGTAGGTCAGTTGTAGGAAACGAGGTTCCCCTTATAGCTGCAAAGTAAAAACGATACGTTCCTATCTTACTTCCGGTTCCAGGGCCGACGGCATTTCTCTATGGGACTTTTGTGGCGTTTCGACGTTCAAAGGGCCATAACTCGGTTAATAATTGAGCTTGGGAGCCCAGATTTGGCATGAAGCGAGAGAGAGATGGCAAGTTGACCCGCGGAAATCGCGATATAATTGCTCTAGGACGCTTAGTTTGACCGCTAGAGCGCTCGCGAGAGTTGCACCCCCCTTTGGCGAGGTTCCCATTATGAGTGAACGGCGATATCGACCGGCATTCCTTACTCGTCGATGGCCGATAGCGACGCTAGAGAGTCGGGACTGGTTGCAAAAGACACGCTCTTTGACCCAAAGTCGATTTTCGTCATCATCAGTGTCCTCACTGACTTCTTGTTTCTATGTATGTCTGTTTCTCTCAGCACTTTTCCGAAAATTCTAAGTGTCATGGCGTCCTAATGGCTGAAGCGACCATCGATAGATCTTTGTAGCCCATTGCTACACAGTAGTGCTATAACGTACTCGTCACACGGGTCAAAAGATCAAAGGTGAAGGTCAAGGTCACCCGATCATGAAAAAAGCTTAGAGACGCTGTAGTTTGCTTAATATTGAGTTTAGAGAAGATGCCACTGGCGTCATAATGTTCCTCGTATTAGGGGACACAAGTTGATAATGTATCATTTTGAGATGCGTCGTACTCGTTTTCGCGCAAAATGACGTCATAGTTCACCATGTCCGTATGTTAATACGAGATGTACATTGTTTTCCCACTTTTGTTTTTTCAATCGTCGTCAACCTCCAGAACGTTGTTAAGGGATTTGATGTGACCCATTCAAAGAAAAAAAGTTTACCGTCAATGACGTCACGTGACGTCAAAAAAATAAAACCTTTAAAGACGAAATAAATTCACTGTTCGATTAATATTGGGAATAAAAAGATCGGATTTGGGTCATAGGACGTCTAATTTTAACGCCTAGTTGTTTCTTAGTTAAAAGAAGATAATTATTATTTTACTTTTCCCGCTAGAGGGCGAAACACTTTGCTAATGGGACCCCACGTTAAAAGTCCCTATCTTTACTATGGGGAAAATATAGCCGTCCTATTTAGCATCATCATGCACAAACAACCTGGCCCATTGGCATGCAAATCGCCACGATTCCTCCGATTGAACGTCTCATGAATACCAAAAAGTCAAAACGGCGATCGAGCCTCTCAGTTCTGTATCCATGGCAACGGAACCTTTTGGCCTATTATAAACATACGGAGTGTGGTCATTTTGGAAAAAAAATGTCAATAATCAGAACAACCTGCTTGAGCTGCAATCTTTGTGCCAATGGGGTTCCGCCAAAAGATCCATTCGCTAGAGGGCGCTGGTACGCAAGTCAGGCCGGAAGTCGGATCAGCATCAGAGATCGAGACAGTGTTTACATTCCGTGCGGGTGGATGTTTTCTTTTCTTGACAACTACAAACATGCCTACAGAGTGTTATGTGCCTCAATGCACAAATAAAACGGGTCATGCCTTTCCGTGGTCTGACCCAAAGCGAATGAAGGCTTGGAAAGCGGCTGTGCGACGAGAAAAGAAATTTTGGGAGCCCACAAAACATAGCGTGGTCTGCAAGGCCCACTTCGACGAAGACGACTACGTAGCCAAAACAACTAGTGGTAGGTGTTGCTTCATTTTATTATTTTAGCAATGTTGCTTGAGGTATTATCTGGTACAGTTGTCAGGGGCGGATCCCGGATATACGTGGGAGAACACAAATTATCAGGAAAATTTTGCTTAATTTTGCAGCCCCCCCCCCCCTCCCCCGCGGCTGCGTCTGTTTATAAATGAATCGCAATCGGTCCGCCTTACCGTTTAAAGGGGGAGGGGAGGGGATATTTTTTCCGTATCCGTGGGACCCAGACCGCTTCGTTTTTTACCACGGACATCCAATTTTTGGTATAAATTGGCGTATATTTTTCACGTGGACTTCCCCTTCTAACCTTTTTGTAACCCTGCCCCCCTAATTTGGAGAAAAACTGCCAAACTATGGGTATTGTGGAAAATATTCCCGCCGACACGCCCCTTTTTTCAACGTTCTGTACCCCATTGCTAAGTAACATGCAAAACATAGGCAAGATATATTTTTAAAATGTCCTTCTTTTTTCATAGATCAGGTAATACAAATTGACTTTGCATTATTCATCTTTAACCAGGGACAGTACCTCTGTTGAAGAGACTGAAGAAAACAGCGACACTCCATATATTCCCCTGGTCTACAAAAACCACACCAGCAGCTTTTAGCAGGGGAGAGAGGGTGAAAAAGCGGTTGCAACGAGAGACAGAAGCTCAAAAACAAAGGGAGTCTGCTTTGAGTGATGTTGGAGCTGAACAGACAGTCACCATGGAACACATATCCCACACATCTGGTAGGTAATATTAATGTTTATTAAAGGGAACCGCCAGCCTTGCCTCTAACGCTGCTTTACCGATTCCTATAATACCCAATTATCTATCCTCCAAAATATAGAATTTTTCGTTCTATCTGTAGCTCACAATAAAATTTAGAAGTGAACGCCAGGCACGATTTCGCCGCCTACCCAGGCGGCAGCCCTTTCTTGACCAATCAGGAGGCGATACTCTAATTTATTCAAACCGGAAATTACGCCTATTGTGTGAGCAAAACAAGAGCTCGTGATAATCGCTAATATAAATAGCTGCGATTCTAACTCCAATCATGGCATTGTCGCTGAGTCAATCGTCGCAAGACGTGTATCAATTTGTTTGGACGGTACTTTTCCATGAAACGCGAAGATCTTGCACTACTGCGCGGCTTGGAACTGCCGCTGTTCATCTGTAAATCACGGCCCTGATCTCTCTCTCCGCGAGTTATAACGTAAGGCGGCGCCATATGAATAGTCACAACATGCGTCACTGCTCCCGGCAAAATGGCGCTCTGCTTGACATTGCTGGGAGCGGGTTGCCTTAATTTTTTTCTCCTTACCAGTCGGTCGAAACGAAGCGTTAACACTCACCTATTTATTATTAAGATGTAAACTTTTGGTGCAGATAGCGATTAAATTCGGTTGGACACCCGCTTTAAGCAAAGGCCATAGCACATATAAGCCATTGTGAAAAGTCATCTGCAGACGGCGATAACAAAAACAGGCGGTATACATGTCACAAATTTATATTCACTGGTGGCACAGACATTTTTTTTATTGTAAGAAAGTGTTTAATGACTTTAAAATTAGCATTATATAACATTTAATATATATAATATGATATTGTTCTCCTTTTTATCCACAGAGGGACCCATTGATACATCAACTCAGACACCTGAAGTCAGCACCATAAGTTCCACAACCCAAACTAATAACACAATGATGTACAGCGCAAGAAGGTTTACTCACGACAAGGAGGGCATGCATTCCTATACAGGACTCGAACATTTCGAGAAGTTTATTTTCGTCTTACAGTCCCTTGGCTCAGCTGCATACAACCTGAGCTATTATCATGGTGTCATTCCGTCGGCTTCTATTGAAGATCAATTCTTTATTACTCTAGTTAAACTTCGTCAGCATAAATTTCATGGTTTGTGAGTGGGGAAATACCGATTGGTGGCCCTCCCGTGACATGGTGCGCTATTTCTCACCAACTGATTTCAAGCTTAAATTTCCATCGACAAGAGTAGTCATTGATGGCACGGAGTGTCCAATCAAAAAGCCAAAGGAGCCGATAGCTCAACAAGCTACGTTTTCTACTTATAAAAACCGTAATACAGTCAATGAGTTAGTCGGTGCATCACCTGGAGGTCTCGTTTCGTATGTATCACCAGCATACGGAGGATCTAGTAGTGATGGACAGATTTGTGAGAGGTCCGAATTAATGCAGATGTGTGACAATGGAGACAACATAATGGCTGACAAAGGATTTAATGTACAGGATCTATTTGAAAGCTACATGGTCACCATAGACATCCCAACCTTCTTTCGGAAGAAGAACAGACTGTCAGGAGCAAGTCTTGCGTGATCGCAAAATTGCCAGTAAGAGAGTTCACATTGAGCGCATCATTGGCCTCGCCAAGACCTACAAAATCTTAACAGAGCCTATGAATAACACTGAATCTGCATTGGCGACACAGATAATCAAAGTTTGCTTCTACCTATGTAACTTTAGGGCAAACATTGTCCCAAGGCATGCATGAAATTTTAAGGTGGGTATTCATGCCATGAATACCCATCTTAAAATGGTCTGGTGATTGGCACGCTACTAGCTAACCATGGGGGCCCTTCTTACTAAAATCTATACTGGTAATAACTTTTGAACAAGAATTTGTTGAGGATGGCAGACTTGAAATGTAAAGTGTAAAATGCCAAAAGTTTCTTCACCATGGCCTTAATAAATTCTTCATTTCTTGGCACATTTATCACGGCGAGATCTTTGAACGTGTAAACAACAAACATACACTTGGATCTGTTACTACAAAACAGCTGCCTTGAATTTGATAGTAGTAGTCGTGTTTCTCGTTCAAATGCAGAGAACCATCACGTTCCTTCAGATATGCCACTGTCAGGGGAGAAATGAACTTATCTTTCGCGACGAAGGGACACTTAACGTCTAAAATGGTGTCTTTATCAATCACCCTGTCATGTGTGGCAGCAAGTACGGGATAAACCTGGCTGACAAAGATGCCACATGCCTGAGTCGTTATTTTACTTGTCTCAAACTGCTCCACGGCCACAGTCTCGTATTTCCGGCCATGTAGTATGGGTGGTGTCCGAAGTTCTGTATGTGTCGTCAGGGATCTGATGAGCGTCTGCATGCCTCTACTCTCCGTGGCCTTGCAGATGGTGCCACAGTTTGAAGAGGTGATACGTTGCTGCCTGACGTTTCTCCACTGGTGACTTTGATGCTGTTGTCTTGTGGCCTTATCCAGGTCTCTGGCTTGATCTTCACTGATCTCAGACACCTGAAATTTTTGATCGAGAATTAAAACTCAATGATTTTAGCGGTTAACTCACTCAATAATAATTGTCGGTTTCATGTGTGGCATAAAAAATCATCAGGTGCTTCCCGGAATTGAGCAGCTACAAAAGACAAGGTTACCATGGTCTGTAGATTTATCTTTTTCAATGTTTGAATATAATTTCAAAAGGTTGATGAACTGTTTTACCGCAAAGTTAAACCTACCATTTGATCCTTTATGTACTGATCTTCTGAGCTTAATAGCAAGTAGTCATGATCCTGGGCAAGGGCATGAGGATTGGCAGGGGGGAACAATTGCGTGACTGGCATTGGCTGTCTCTCCTGAAACGCATAAACAAAATATGTGTATACATACGTACCGGTAAAAGAGTGAACCAAAATATATGTACATGCATGTGATACGACGTCCCGCGAGTAAACTGCCATGTGGTATGAATTTATAAGCAGGCTTTTCTCTCGAACAACAATTGAACAGTTAAAATAGTAACACAGTGGTATATAAATATTTCAATGTATGTTAGACATGAGTGATGCAGTGTACCATTTGCATTGTACTTACTTGGTGCATGTAGTTGAGGCATACATTGCGGAATCTATCTGCATTCGAGGCATTGTTCCGCAGGTCTTGAGATCGGGGATCGTAGACAAGTTCTGCGCTATCCTTGCCACGTATATTTTGAAGCTGGCTAGCCTTGACTGGTGTCCCCTTAAAGGGTTTTGTCCTGTGGAATGTCTGAAGTACCTGTACATAAGAAAAAACATATTCAAAAACAATAGTTGCCTTGACATTTGCAAATTGGAAATAGCAGCTGTTCATGTATCTTATCTTACGGTTGATGGATGCTCAAACCACATAGTATGATTTGTATCGAATCTTACAGAGAATCAACAATAAAAACAAATTGTACACTGACACTGCATGCAAACGGAGCTATGGAAATGTAATTCTCCTATCATCTTTCTTGCATATGATTATTAACTTAGTCAGTGTTTGCCATCTACATGATATGAAAGGATATCATAGTGTATCCGATATGTTCTGCTAATCAATGTACAATAAATTAACATATAATTTTATGCACTTACTGTGTTACTTGTTACTGTGTTAGTATTCATACAAATGATCCATTAAAAAGTATGGTGTAAAATTATCAATGATTCCAACATTAATAGCGAGGCTAGTTACAATTCATTTGAGATGTCAGCCAAAATGTCATACCTGTTTACAAGTCACTTCTGTCAAGATATTCCCTGTCTGGCAATAGCATGTGAGGCCAAACAGCACTGCTGCAACATGATTGCAGTGTGCTGTGGGTCCCTGTCCCGCGCCACATTCACACTGGGCCCCCTGCACCACGCCGTCAGTGTTTAGTGAGATGTCCACCTTGTAGGAAGCAGACTTCCGCATCTCCGCCCACACAACAGCAGACAGAAACACTTGTCCGTCCATATCACTGGCGCGCATATACCGCAAAAATCTAAAAAAAGTGTAGGCCAGATTTGTATTACATATACCTTTATTTGACAACCTTTGCAGACATGCCTAAAGGTAGATACAATTGTGGTAAATGCTGGCTTTAAAAAAATCACAGGTACTGGTAACTTTATTCGACTTTATCTCTTGCATTTTACTAATACTGACCTCATTGTAAAGAGACTTGCTCTTTTCTTCCAGTTTCTTGGCAAACTGTGTCAGATACTCATCTAGTCTTGCCATTGTAAAGCTGGGGGGTTCTCCAGTCATCCCACCATGCACATCCTTATAGGTTGAACCTTCTGGCACGTTCATGTTATACTCCACATCAGGAATTGCATTTTGACTTGTGTCTTGACTGGCATCTAAAAACTCTAACCTGAAATTTAGTAAGAATATTTGATTTCAAGGATGTAATACTTATACTCACAATATATTACTACAATTATAATATTTAATATATAAGGTAAGTGGAGCTAGAATAACTAATAGTAAACGAAGCTCAGCATGCTCTGCCATGACGGCGGAGCTTGCAGAGCTTCTAGGTTTCAAATATGGGGCTAATCTGTGAAGTGCTTGAAAGTACCCTTGTAGCAATAACAATATATTGACCTCAGACCCTTGTTCATAGAATACTATATTATTCCTATAACAGGCCACAAATATTATCTGTATTCTATTATCCATCTAGGAACCCAAATTTCTCTTCACCCCTCCCTTAACAGGGGTATGTAGAGGATTTTTTGAAAAGGGGGTCACAATAAATTATTCTACAAGAACATTAAAAAAATACATGTAAAGCCTTGAGACGTAGGTGACTGTAGTGCATGTATATACTACTTGCAATTTTTTTAATCATTGGTAAGAAAGAATAAATAAACTACGAAGTTTGTTACATAATGAGAGCCCCCCCCCCCCCCCAGCTGGATATACATCAGTTAAAAAACATGGGGAGGAGTTGCTTGGCAATATCTCCAATCTCAATGCTAGAAATAAATATTCAAATAGTTTATAGATAAATACAGTAATAACATATACTCCTTGAGCATTTGGAGAGGAATCAGTGATCATCGTAAAATAACCATGTGCCCAGTCATGATCTTGACTCTGAACAGTAACAACCAGCCCGAGCGGCCCGGCATGAACTGATCGGCGCTTTAGCATTACGCGAATACAAAATGTAGTGTATTATCGCTCACGATACAAACCTACCTCGTAATCAACTTTCGTTTTCTTCCAGACTGCTTCGCACTTCGTTTCTTTAGTTCTGATTTAAGATATGTTAAAGTCCAGCTTTCATATTTTGCCGATGACATAGCTGGAAACGTTGCAGCGGCTACAAAATTCTCGATTGTGTTTGTGTATGCGTTGGTTGACTTGGCTGCGTGAGAGATTATCCAGAGAAGGCCCGACTTGCGTAGCAGCGCCACCTGGCCGATCAGTACTCTCGGTACCCCATTGGTTCAAAGTATGCCTCTACAGATCATTATATGCTCCGATTGGACGGATCGCGCTTAGTTTGGGCGCTAGAGCGCTTCAAAGTGGGACGACTCTTCGGCGAGGCCGCCAATGAAAAATCAATGGAGATTTTCTCCATTTTAAAAAAATCGTCAAAAATCAACAAAACATGCCAGAACTGTGATATTTGTGCCAAATGGTAGGGAACATTCATCGGCATAGCATAAGTAAAAGAAACTAATTAATTCCTATGTCACTTGGCCCGCAGTGTTCTTTGTTCTACTCATCGGTCTTCGTCTCCGTGATGACCTAATGCAATTTTGTGTCAGTTTGCCATGCCATTGCTGCAAGACTAGTCTCTCTACCACACGCTGTGATACGACCAAGACGTCATGACGTTTACATCTTACGGAGGGTATTACTCAGCTAGGACATGCTTAGAAAGACACGAACTTTGACCCAAAATCGATTTTCGTCATCATCAGTGTCCCACTGAATTCTTGTTAGTATGTTAATAACCCAGCATTGCTAGTACCGCGTTAATACTTCATAGTTAATATATTGTTGTTAATACCTGGTTGTTAATGCCAGGTTGTTTATACCTGGTTGTTAATGCCTGGTTGTTAATACCTGGTTGTTAATGACAGGTTGTTAATAACTGGTGGCAAATGCCAGGTTGTCAATACCTGGTAGTTAACACCGGTTTGTCAATACCTCCATATGTCAAGACCTGGTATTTAATATCTCAGTGTTAATACCTGGTTCTTTGCATAACATTGTTGTTGATATTAGTTGTTCTCATATTGCTGTTAACACCTCGTGGTTATTACAAATACCTCCCTTATCTTAGCCAGCCACGTGATGAAACTCAAAACTGGGATGAAATACTCACGGATGTCATCCCTTACATTTGTCTCCCCAGCACTTGGCTGGTGGGTTATCTGGAGCAGTGATGTGATCGTTCTGTGTTTCAGACTTCATCGCGTTCTTCCACCATGAAGATGGCATCCTATAACCAAGAGTCACGTGGACCAGACGGCAGGATCTACAAAGACCTGCACAGCCCGGATTATTCGGTGAGTCGTAACTGTTTGGTTGGTTGGTTGGTTATTCTGGACCCTTTAACCACTTTTGGTCGTATAGCGTCAATGGGAGAAGGAAGGGAGGGTGGAGCCAGGTCCCTGGAGGTAACCGCTTACTCTTTGCGAAGAAGGACATGGGAACTTTATCCTGCGACCCCACAGACATGGCTACAGCGGGGCGACCCGTTAGTCTCAGGTGGCCGGATCACTCAAGGCGAGCGCTCTAGCCCACTGAGCCATCGGGCCGGCCCCGAGTCGTACCTGCCCGGACCGCCAGACATGTCTGCCAATTGATCCTCAGTTGAAGAACATTGTTGGAAAAATGACCAATAACAGTGTGGTCTGGAACAATTACAGATAAAGAAAGTAGGAATGTAAGAAAGAAATGAGACCAATGTTTTTTATTCCTGTCCTCCGATCCAGCCCAATAGTCCCCTGATATACGTACACGTGTATGTCCTGATTAAATTATGTGTTTGATTACAGGCGTAATATATGTAACTGCTCTATCTCTTAATCATCCAGCGCAATGTACTGTACTGACACCTAGATGTACCCCCTTAACACTTGTCATATATTGTTGTGTACCTGCTGATTTCATGCATGATTTTGCACACACAAAAAAGCCAGAAAGGTGGCCTTACATTTAGCCCTTAGTCCCCTGGCTATACGCTTGGTGTCTCTGTCATGTCGTTGTTGTATTGATCAGACATACCCGCCGGAGGAGCAGGACGCCTACGAGGATCGACCTTGTGGATGCTCCACGTACAGTTGTCGACAAGAAAACAAGGAGCGAGGCAACTGGACGTGGGGGTTCGAGTTTCCCATTGCGTCAGTTTCCGCGGTCCTTGGCACTGGGAACATCATGCGATTCCCTTACTTGATGTACATAACTGGCGGAGCAGGTAGGTGGCGCTAGTCAACACACTCATGTATAGCAATAGCGGCGCCGGGAAGTGGCGCTAGCCGGCGTCCTAATGTGCAAAGATGGCCGTATATATTAACATATTAACCATTATTATTCCACTGAATGCGCAACAATGGAGACAGTAGACGGGTAGGCAGTCTTATTATGTATTAACAAAAACACTAGCAAGCACTCGGTCATGATCATCTTTGCTTGATCACAACAATCGGTTATAATCACATTTGTCAGAACACTCGGTCACCATCATGTTTGTCAGAACAGTCGGTCATTATCATCTATTTCAGCAGAATCTGCCATCAGCATCTTTATCATAATTGCGTTATCTGAATTATTCTCTTTTCCCGCAGTCTTCCTGATACCCTTCACCGTGTTTATGTTGCTGCTCGGGGGACCCATGCTCTACCTCCACATGTACATCGGGCAGTACTCCAGCAACGGAATCCTCACCTGCTGGGAATTCTTCCCCATCCTCAAAGGTAAGTATACCGCTATGATTTCAACAATAGCAGGACCGTAAAGGCTTTGGAGGGGGTAAATGGCGACACGCGGCATTGCCGTTTTTTTAAATCGACAGCAGACATTGGCATCTAAATGTCGATGCTGACGATTTCAAAATGTGACACCGATAGCGTTTCGCAGTTGCTGCTCGAAAAACCCACAGTACACTGCGATGCTTTTTTTTAAATGGCCAATGGGCACTGGTGCGAGCCATGACAGGATCCCAATAGATTTTGAGTACGTTTCTTTTTAATACAGAAATAAATCCACATCCAATGCACTACCGCAAAACGTTGTGCTTCTAAATTAACCTTGTTGCTTTTTTTGCATGTTGACAGGGATGGGATTTGCCATGTTGGCCTGCTCCCTGTTCATTGGCACCTACTACAGTACGCTGACCACCTGGTTCACCTATTACCTGTACGAGGGGTTCAGGGCCGCAGCCACTGGCACGGCTCCAGGCTGGATGGATCCCAACAGTCTCAGCCCCGGTCAGTGTCATCCGCGACAGCTCAAGGCTACCTCACACTGTGCCGGTTTATAGGCCCGGTTCAGCCCGGTCGTGAAAACCGGGGACAACCTTGGACAATTGTGGGGAATCGCAGCGATTCTGTAGTCAATCCGTGGTGAACCGTAGGTCGCCCCGGTGGTTTTGAAGTGTTTAAAACAACCGGCAAAGTTCGAACGGTGGGGAACCTGGGGCAAACCGTAGCCCAAGCCGGCACAGTGTGAGCTAGGCTTTATCTCCTACACCATACTGGATCGGCGGTGTATTGACCAGCATATATATTGTATTATATATTTTATTATTATATATATATATTGCTAACGACCTTGTTTTCTGATGCTTTCCGATTGTATGGACTCCCAATGCCGACAAACGTCACTACATGTCGTCCTTCTGTTCTATTTACCAATTATCGCCACCTAAAATCGTTATCATGACGAATTGATATTTGACAAGAAATGTTCGTAAAATAATAATAGTTTTTTTTTACAAAATTAAATAGTCGTACTAACATTTATATCCACCTCAATACGAATGCGTAACAAAAATGTCTCTGTGTCCTTCTCCACCTCCCCCTCAGAGTGCAATAATTCCTACGCCAGTGGTGTTGGCCCCTTGGTGACCAACTGCAACGACCTGGGAGCCAACTTGGAGGCGCAGGGTGGCGTTTGCCGGGACATGGTCACCAGTGAGGCCGTCGGATTCTACGACCAGACGGTGGCCAGCCGGGCCTTCAATATCCTGCCGGGATTCAGCCCGCTGCTGCTGGCGGAAACCTACTTCGAGTATGTGTCCTATAAATACAGGGTCGTACATCACGCTCCATAAAGGCAATGACTGGAGAAATGAGTGGAGGGAATACCTTTTCCAATCTTCGCTATTGGCATCCAGGAATTTTGGTCTTGAACAGTCCCCATATTGGAGATTTGATAGTGCTCTCCCTAATTCTTGGGGATTTGCGATTCAGAGAAGATATCCCCCACCCCCCCAGTCCCAAAAAAATACGCGTTCGGAAACCCTAGATTCACTGTACTTTATGATTTGTTGAAATCAAAACTCTTTATGTTATTCGCTACGAATTCGTAAAGATAAGCTGGCTCGCCCGCAGCTTGTTTCCTGGCAAGAAAACAGAACACAATGTATGGAATTGGAAAAGGCAAATTTATTTGCCGAGTGAGAAAGACACTACATGACAAGCAAATTGTCAAATAAATTAAATAAAAGTGGCGGAACACTTCGCCACTAACTGGCGGAACACTTCGCCAGTAATTGGCGGAACGCATCGCCAATAAACGTGAATAGACCCTATTATGGGTTGGCGTAACCAATTGCCATGTGGCACACATCGGCATGTAAAATGCATGTAAAATGAATTAAGACCACTCAGAATTAATGTGTTGGCCTAAAATTGACATATCATTTTCGGTCAGCTTGAGTTACCACGTACCAAATTTTCAATTGAGCTGATTACTCTTATCGTTAAGCCAGGAAAGGTAATAGGACATCCGCCATGCTCACAAATATAACAATAGCATGCATTAAGTTTCAAATTTCAATACCTTGGTACATATATAATTGGGATTTATTCCCAATCGCAATCCCTCAGTGGAGTAACCAAAAAGAATTGGCGAAAACTTCCATTAAAATGAACAAATTTCAAGATTTATACTTGGTCTGGAGATTCAATAATATTGAATAAAACTTCGTATGGTCTCTTTCAGGCTAGCCACTGGAATTCTCATATGTAATGTAGCTTTCTATTGTGTTGAAAGCTGGGGTTATCGAAAGTATGATAGTATTTACAAATGAGGTTCAGAAAAACAAGGAACAGTGGTCATCTCTTTTCTTAAATATTAAGTTATCTGTTAATCAAATAATTATACGTCAGTTTATTACGAATGTTCATAAATAGAAGAATTGTATGGTATAAATCATACTATACTTATCAATTTAATAATTCCTCGAGTAGTGATAAAAACTGAAATTCAAGCAAAAGTTATTATAAAGGAGGCGGTGGGGAGGAGGAGGTAACCTCGTCAGCATCTGTTGTCCGAATGACTGACTGGGTAGAACTTCTTGCCGCCAGCCAGCAGCCAGTCTCACATTGGTTGATTTCAGTAAACAGCGGGTTGCTAGACGCGTCAACGTGGAAGAGTCCATTCTTGTTTCTGTGCTGGAGGGGGGTTTTGTTTCCTTACCGGGCTAAATAACGCGAACACATGAACTTAATTCTGAATTTCAGAATTGTTTTTTCTGCACGAATTTAAGGAAGTTAATATACATGAGAATCGTTGGCGGTTAACGCATATCTGTGCCATTATCACACACTAACTTGTATAAGACTAAAGGGAAGTGATTTCATGCATGTTCATCAGATTCCTTACAGGCTTGAACTTGCATACTTGTTACGTCCTCATAATGTGGGCACTACAGCAATCGTTTGGCATACGTGACCAGGCAACATATGATGGAACGTATACTCAATACATAAGAATATAACTCTATCGGACGATATATGTTTATTTTTTCTTAGGAGAAACCTACTGTAATAATCTCTTATACACATGCGAGCTCTGTTGCCTCCAGAGAGAGTCCTATTTTTCGCCCTCACTTTTATTGAAGGTAAAATGTTGACACGATATATGTTGCATTGGGAGATGCTACCTTTTCCACCTAGATTGTATTGACATTTGAGTGTTGATGGGGATCCTGTGGTGATGTTGCAGGTGTGAGGTGACGGGTTCGAGTCTGCCCGGTGGCACGGGACTATGGGAGCTGGGTCCGCTGAGGGGTCCGATGGCCATCACGTGCCTCGTCGTCTACATTCTTGTCTTCCTCATCCTCATCTGGGGCGTGAAGTCCATGGGGAAGGTACGGTAGCCCAGCGGGGCAGAAATGCACAGCGTAATGACACAAACTTATTAACTGTCGGTGTTTTAGAGCGTCCCTCAATTGTGCACATCAAGGATATATTGCATCACGCTAACTCGCGAAGAAGCTGCCATACTCATTTAGGAATGTGAGCTGCTGTAGCGTTGTGTGTATCATATTTGTATACTTTTACATGTAATTAAATCTTCGTCCGCCAGGTGGCTCTGCTGACGGTACCTGTGTCGGTTGTTCTGATGCTTGTGCTTTTTATCCGCTCCGCAACGCTAGATGGGGCAGCAGATGGATGGGCGCACTACTGTAAGTTCTATAGTCTCTCTTCACCCAACGTCAGAGGGTCATCCTATTAGCACATATGCCCGAAGTAACTGTCCGGCGCATATCTGATTTAATTGCTTGGGGTCACATACGTTTTCCCATGACCTTTAGATATAATGATGTTTATTATTGTTGTGTTTGATGACGAATTAGCATACATAGGCCTTTATATTGCGACCACAATAGACCATTCCAGATACCCCTGGCGCTATCTGTCTATCTATCCATATCATGGCTTCACAAAAAACGTCATAATTGTAACACATCAGATGAAAAGTTATTTATTCGGTAAAATATATATTCCTGAATTAGATTTGTTGCATCTCAAGACAAACTAGATTCCAGAAAGATCATTATTTCCGCACTGAAGAAAATCAAGAAATCGGGAATATGACCGCTTTTCTGATAGCCTACGTACAGCGCAGTGAAACTCATTGAATTCGTCGGTTGTCATTGATAGCACCTGTTTTCTCGGCCTATATGCTCCAATCTCAATCTTAAAACGGTATCCTTTGATAGTCAAGATATGTATCTGTACTTTTTTTTAAACAATATTTTTTTTTTAGAAAAAATGTCGAAAATTATGCATGCTCCGTATACAGCAATGCAGCGCAGAGCGAGCTAGAATCACCTGAAATAGGCGAAGGCCAGAATTTTTCCTGCAACAGTCTATTACAGGAGCCTTGGTGAAAATTAATTATATCCTCTCTGATCATTAAAACGAACACGAATTAAGTTTGGCATCGACCTGATCAAGGAACACCTAAAACGGGTTAGCGATAAAGGGCGTTGGGCTTCCGTACCATTCGATCTTTACGAATGATGATCCCAGTGATGATACGATGTATGTTGCATAAACATGTTGTGTAATACCTTGATGCTTATCGTGTAACTGATACATATCATGTTTATTTTCATACTCCCACCAGTCGCTCCCGACTTGAATTCTTTGGCATCCCTCAATACCTGGAAAAGGGCGGCCATCCATACGTTTTATATTTTGGCCGTAGAGCTTGGTGTTCACATCACTTACAGCAGCTACAACCGCTTTCACACCGACACATTCAGGTAATAAACAGTAATTAAATATGTCTTTAGATGCAGACAATTACCATCATTGCCAAGATTTACCTTCCTGACACCAACGACTCCGCTGTACTCTTAAGAAAAGAATATGGCAACCCATCTGTATGAAAGTGCCTTGATATATAATTAATCCTTCTCGCCGAATTTATTTTAGTGCCCTTGAAGGTACGTTTTGAGCTAGATAAATTGTTATGTTGATTTGCAGGAGAGATATTGGGTGTTTTGTATCACGTTTTGCGCAGTAAGACTAAGTTTGGCTACAAAACTCC
Source organism: Arenicola marina (assembly GCA_964019135.1). Taxonomy (NCBI): domain Eukaryota; kingdom Metazoa; phylum Annelida; class Polychaeta; family Arenicolidae; genus Arenicola; species Arenicola marina. The sequence continues at coordinate 3,797,723 of OZ025254.1, read as the reverse complement.
GAATGAGAAACATTAAGGTAAAGGATGAAAAACTCGTTTGCGCTTGAGAAAGCGACCTGTCACCGCTAGACAGCGGACCACGAAACAACCGATAACTCTGCCTTAGATCACGTCTACTATGATGAGGATCATGGCTCCATAGGCCATGTTTAACAGCACCTGTTAAGTCAACCTCGGATGCGTTCACGTGTCACTGTAATTCGTGCACTTTATGCAACATAGCTAATGGATAAGATTTAAATAGATGCAATAGTTGTTATATTTTCATTATCATATATACAAAATATCTCGTCAGCTCATGTCATTTTATCATTGTCGGTCAATAGCATTTGTACTAATGTTAATTGTTGACTTTTACACATGGCCTTGCAGACACCTGTGCATCACCTGGGTGGCCACATACGTTGGAGGCCTGATGGCCACTCTGATGATCGCCGGCTTTGTTGGCTTCCTGGCCAAGGCCCTCGGGGTGTCGGTCAACTACGTAACTAACTCTGGTAAGTATGCCCGGTCACATCATGTCACGAGATGGCAATTAGCAGCCCCTGGTTAGTATTCCCGGTCTTATCTTGTCACGAGAGCTATGTTGTATTTGGTACGGCCAATTTAACCTTGTCATGAGAGTGGGTGGCAATTGAAATTCAACGAAGTACAGAGAGTAATGTATGCAGGCTGATTGATTTGATATCATCATCCTGGTAATCTGATACTGCTGGGTTCTCCTGAGACCCAGCAAGCCTGGCTTAGCACTTTCTAGACGTGGTAGCACGATGGACCTGGACGCCTTTCCCAAATGTTGACCAAAAGCGTTAGACCGCCGATACCAAGGCCCACCCGACAGACCGTTATTGTCGGAAGATGATAACCCCATGGACGATTACCGTTTTAACTTTGGGCATTCTACCGAAGATTTGTCGCCCCCCTGTGAAGTCCCCACTGGGGCTTTAAGATATAAGAGAGTTGTCCATACTACTTTTTACCCGGATCTTATGTTCGATTAGATCGCGGGCTATCGGATTTCCAATTGAAACTCTGCCGCCATACCAATACAGAATGTAACTATTTGTGCACTTTTGTGCTCGGTGATCCCCTCATTTGTATCGTAATAAAAAAGTGACGGGCTGCTACAGCTTGATGTCGAGAAGATAAAATTACCTGACGCACGTGTATATGGGCAGCACGTGTACCTTTCACAATCAAACGAGGAAGGCAGCTATGGCGACGGGCTTTGGTTATTCAACACCACTATGGCAGTTTCTGACACTGGCCTGTGCTCTGTCCCTTCCAGGAATAGACTTGGTGTTCACGACTCTGCCCGGGGCGTTTACCAGGCTGCCGCAAGCAAACGTCTGGATAATTATGTTCTACCTCACGATCACCCTCTTTGCGTTGGCGTCACTGGTTTGTATAGACCTTGTATACACACTATACTTATGAGACCAAGAGGAGTTTTTTTATCTGTGTTAAGAAATTATGTTGATATTTCGCTGGGTAGTAGTATCCAATGCTAGAAAGAATGAATAACGTGTTGTAACTTAAGTTTATTTTTGGAGTACTTTTTGTGCCAATTATGTCTTCATAATAGCATGTCATACCACAGAGTATTACAGTCTATTGCATTCATGTCATTAATGCAGCGAAAATGAACATCATGTATTTATGTCATTTGTATTTGCAGTGGGGTATTGTGGAGATTATGGTCACTGGAATTGTTGACCAATTTCCTGGGATCCGCAGATATCGCGTGTTGGTCCTATTTACCGTGTGCTGTGTCTGCTACTTACTGCAGCTGCCTGGTTCCACCAACGTATGAAACCGCTTTGTTTTGCCTAAACGCAAACTAAATTGCTGGTATCACGGCATAGTGAAAGTATCACGGTGTATTACTCATATCACCTCTAACGTCATCATTCATCAAGGATGCTTATAATTACAAGATTAAAGCTACCCATACAGCAATTTGCCACTTACATATTTAACATGTTGGAAAAACGTTCTGGAAACATTTTCCTACTGGGTGAATAGTAACGCGATGAGAAATAGGTGTGTCATCACGTTAGAAGTTAAAATACGGCCGTACTGTGCACATTTTGATGACATAGTACACAAGAAAGCCATGCTTTCCGACGGGATACACTAGCTTAGCCCATGAAGGGGTCTAACCATATTTCCAGATGTTATTGCTTGCAATACGTGTATAATTGTATGCTAACAATATATGTACATAATTTCTAGTCAACCAGTGTTTTAAGTTTCTCAACAGAAATATTGCTGCATGAGTGACTTTAACTGAATCATACTTACTTATCCCAATCTCTATCGGAGCAATCTCTACCGCACTTAATTCATGAATGTAGTTCCTTAGCTATAGTTAGCACTACAAGCAGTTACGTATATCCTCAGGGGGGAGCGCGCTGGCTGACCTGGATGGACCTTGACGCAAGCACTTGGAACATCATGATAGTATGCGTGCTTAAGTGCATCGCCTATGTCATATTCTGTACGTACATTGTTTGCATTTACACTCAAGTTGCATGTTCAACAATAAGGAACTCGGAGGCTTTATTCAAGGGCTTTGATCGAGGAAATGGCAGAGTAGACACGTTGCATGTTCAACAATAAGGAATTCGGAGGCCTTATTCAAGGGCTTTGATCGAGGAAATGGCAGCGTAGACACGTTGCATGTTCAACAATAAGGAATTCACTTATGGTTGAACGAGTCTTATTGAGAAGGGTAGAGTTGGCCACAGTCGTTACGTAGATGTCCTCCATTGCAAACAACGTGCGTTTAACACTGTGATCTGTGATTGGTCACGTTATGACGGCGAAGTGCAGGTTGGTCGTTACGAAAATCAAATTAATGGAAATTGTATTATTATCATATGTTACAAGCCAATCAAGTAGTTAGTTGTATTTCAGGTTTCGTGAGCACCTTTCGCTTCCGACACGACGTGCAGGCAATGACAGGGTGGAGCTGTTGTTGTATACCGTCAATTATACCCTGGGGATGTCACACTGGACTCCTTATGATGGCCACTCCAGCCTGCCTGATGGTGAGTACTGGCGGTCCTGTCTGTCACACCGCCCTCCTTATGCTGGCCACTCCAGCCTGTCTGATGGTGAGTACTGACGGTCCTGTCTGTCACACCGCCCTCCTTATGCTGGCCACTCCAGCCTGTCTGATGGTGAGTACTGACTGTCCTGTCTGTCACACCGCCCTCCTTATGCTGGCCACTCCAGCCTGTCTGATGGCGAGTACTGGCGGTCCTGTCTGTCACACCGCCCTCCTTATGCTGGCCACTCCAGCCTGTCTGATGGTGAGTACTGACTGTCCTGTCTGTCACACCGCCCTCCTTATGCTGGCCACTCCAGCCTGTCTGATGGTGAGTACTGGCGGTCCTGTCTGTCACACCGCCCTCCTTATGCTGGCCACTCCAGCCTGTCTGATGGTGAGTACTGACTGTCCTGTCTGTCACACCGCCCTCCTTATGCTGGCCACTCCAGCCTGTCTGATGGTGAGTACTGGCGGTCCTGTCTGTCACACCGCCTTCTTTATGCTGGCCACTCCAGCCTGTCTGATGGTGAGTACTGACGGTCCTGTCTGTCACACCGCCCTCCTTATGCTGCCCACTCCAGCCTGTCTGATGGTGAGTACTGACGGTCCTGTCTGTCACACCGCCCTCCTTATGCTGCCCATTCCAGCCTGTCTGATGGTGAGTACTGACGGTCCTGTGTGTCACACCGCCTTCCTTATGCTGGCCTCTCCAGACTGTCTGATGGTGAGTACTGACGGTCCTGTCTGTCACACCGCCCTCCTTATGCTGGCCACTCTAGCTTGTCTGATGGTGAGTACTGATGGTCCTGTCTGTCACACCGCCTTCCTTATGGTGGTCACTCCAGCCTGTCTGACGGAGAGTACTGACCGTCCTGTCTGCCACACCGCCCTCCTTATGCTGCCCATTCCAGCCTGTCTGATGGTGAGTACTGACGGTCCTGTGTGTCACACCGCCCTCCTTATGCTGCCCACTCCAGCCTGTCTGATGGCGAGTACTGGCGGTCCTGTCTCTCACACCGCCCTCCTTATGCTGGTCACTCCAGCCTGTCTGATGGTGAGTACTGACCGTCCTGTGTGTCACACCGCCCTCCTTATGCTGCCCACTCCAGCCTGTCTGATGGCGAGTACTGGCGGTCCTGTCTCTCACACCGCCCTCCTTATGCTGGCCACTCCAGCCTGTCTGACGGAGAGTACTGACCGTCCTGTCTGCCACACCGCCCTCCTTATGCTGGCCACTCCAGCCTGTCTGATGGTGAGTACTGACGATCCTGTCTGCCACACCGCCCGCATTATACTGCCCACTCCAGCCTGTCTGATGGTTAGTACTGACGGTCTTGTCTGTCACACCGCCCTCTTTATGCTGCCCACTCCAACCTGCCTGATCTCGAGTACTGACGGTCCTGTCTCTCACACCGCCCTCCTTATGCTGCCCCCTCCAGCCTGTCTGATGGTGAGTACTCACGGTCCTGTCTGCCACACCGCCCTCCTTATGCTGCCCCCTCTAGCCTGTCTGATGGTGAGTACTGACGGTCCTGTCTGCCACACCGCCCTCCTTATGCTGCCCCCTCCAGCCTGTCTGATGGTGAGTACTCACGGTCCTGTCTGTCACACCGCCCTCCTTATGCTGCCCCCTCCAGCCTGTCTGATGGTGAGTACAGACGGGCCTGTCTGCCACACCGCCCTCCTTATGCTGGCCACTCCAGCCTGTCTGATGGTGAGTACTGACGGTCTTGTCTGTCACACCGCCCTCTTTATGCTGCCCACTCCAACCTGCCTGATCTCGAGTACTGACGGTCCTGTCTGTCACACCGCCCTCCTTATGCTGCCCATTCCAGCCTGTCTGATGGTGAGTACTGACGGTCCTGTCTGTCACACCGCCCCCCTTATGCTGGTCACTCCAGCCTGTCTGATGGTGAGTACTGACGGGCCTGTCTGCCACACCGCCCTCCTTATGCTGGCCACTCCAGCCTGTCTGATGGTGAGTACTGACGGTCCTGTCTATCACACCGCCCTCCTTATGCTGCCCGTTCCAGCCTGTCTGATGGTGAGTACTGACGGGCCTGTCTGCCACACCGCCCTCCTTATGCTGGCCACTCCAGCCTGTCTGATGGTGAGTACTGACGGTCCTGTCTATCACACCGCCCTCCTTATGCTGCCCGCTCCAGCCTGTCTGATGGTGAGTACTGACGGCCTTGTCTGTCACAACGCCCTTCTTTTGCTGGCCACTCAAGCCTGTCTGATGGTGAGTACTGGCGGTCCTGTCTATCACACCGCCCTCCTTATGCTGGCCACTCCAGCCTGTCTGATGGCGAGTACTGACGGTCCTGTCTGATGGCGACTACTGACGGTCCTGTCTGTCACACCGCCCTTTTATGCTGGCCACTCCAAGCTGTCTAATGGTGAGTACTGACGGTCCTGCCTTTCACACCGCCATCCTTATGGTTATAATCTAATAGAAAAGATACTATATTGCAGTTAATATTTCAATGCATTCGCGCATGAGGTGCGAGCATCAGTTGGATTGTAACGAGGCTTCGTGTGCATTGGTTTTGTCCCTTTCTGCCTGAAATTCCCTGAATTTGATGCATTGTATCCATACCTCATGCGATAAAACAACATACCGGAGATAAATGAAATATACCTGCCCCCCTGTATTATACAACGACAACGCTCACATAGTCATGCATAACCACCAATAACCGGATTAATCACCTTAATTGGCTATGTTGATATGTTTCAGTTCCTCGCCGTGACGACCTTGATCGACACATGGGATTATAGTGAGACCTACCCCTGGTACACGCCCACACTGTCGGCCTTGGCGTGGTGTCTCGCGGTCACACCTCTCGTACTGGTTGTTATCTTCTTCATCGTACAGCTCATCTACTTCGGTGTTAAGCGGGTACGCCTCTTGCCGACATGATACCTGCCCATATTGTTGATAAACATTATATATTCTACCTTATCAATTCTCTTCGCAGTTAGTTAGACACTCAATGTTATTTTTCTTCATAGTTACCAACGTCTTATCTGAAGGGTAAATATATGTCCTCCATTCGTTGAATCTTCCAAATGTAACTTTATTATAAATAGTACATAGTACCAGTGACATTAGTAAGTTTAATCCATTATAATACAAGCTCCATGGTTGTTCATTTCTTCGGTTAAATGTTGCACACGCGACAGAAACGAGTTTCTTACGTCCTTTGAGTGTCATTTTCTAATTGCTTGCAAGCAGTGTTGACAACCTTCGTCGCGTCCACGCTCACAATGTAAATAGAGGCCATCTGTTATGTGCAATGCAGGAGCTTATAGCTATCATGCCATTTAGATCATGGACACCGGCACTGCTATTTAAATTAGTTTGCATTGTGTACAATGGGCTTATAAGGCCCTTTACGTACGTACGAATACACTGACTTGCATTCTGCAATAATGTTGCTCTGGCCGCAGGGCACTAACTGCTTCCTTTCTGTTTCGCAGGATCGGCGCCTGGTTGACGTTTTCCTCCCCATATCCTGGAGGCCCTGGCTGATGAAGAACCTCCGATACCAAGAGGCCATGAGCCACAAACACTACCCTGCCTGATGACGCTGCGTCAGACACGAGACAGGACATCCCTGAGAAAGCAATGATGGCGTCAGTGTGGAAGATGTCCCTGAAGCAATGTATCAACTTTAAATTTGTACACATCTTGTACCAATGTATCAATGTATTATTTCAAAATTTTAATATGTACAGTTAGTCGAAGGGTTTACAGGGCTTTTTCTACGGCGTCCACTGGATCAAAAACATGCTACTGCGTGAATGCAAATCCTTAATTTAGCCATCTGTGGTGACGCAGTTAACATGATATAGTACAGAAACGTGCCTATAACCTATGTTGCGCAATATACGGTAAGCTTCTTTTACGCTTCTTCATATTATTGATGACCATGCCTTGCTATAATTGCAAGAATAACTATAACCTCGTTCATTGCAAAACCCATTGTTGTACTGAGAAACGTTACTTGTTGAGTGTTGGTTAAGTACAATATGGAATGTACACGTTTGAACATGTGTCTGTGTTGTCACAGGATAAAGATCTCATGTCCTTCTTCGCAAAGGGTAGTGTGTTACCCCGGGGGACATGACGCTCTTCCTTCTCCCATTGACGCGACATGACCAAAAGGCGATCTATGTCAAATCTAAACCTCATATATATATATTCCATGTCCTATTATCCTGCCCCAAATTGATGACATTCGCCATGAATATATTGAGTATATATATCGAAATCCGCCAAGTTTTGAAAACTTCAGAATTTTAATGTAAACGAAGGAAATCTTTGTCATACGGAAATTAGCAATGTTTGTATATACGGTTGAAAATCGGATCCGATTCAACACCACTCCTTGGCATTGAAGGCGAAATAAACAACAACAACAATATATATATCACGTATAATTAATTATATCACGTATAATTAATAATTAATATGTTATGTCATTTGGCCCTGAAGGCCTTGAAAACGAAATAAACAACAATATATATATCACGTACAATTGATTTTTGTTTATATCTTACAGATATGGTCACATCGATCTATTTCCATTTGTTGCGGGCATGCTTGGAGGGTGTCATCAACAATCTGACTGATCTGGTGTAGTTTGTTTAAAAAATGTTATGTTGTTGAATACAAGTCTAAAATGTGTATTCATATATTATTTACATTCAGTGGTCCAATGCGTCGGTCAGTTGGCGGCCTCATGTTGTTGGGCCGTGGGGATACCAATGTTGGCCCTATAGACAACACTACTTGATCTACTTGAAGCACCCTATTTCAAACTAGCCAACCAACTCAAGTAGGCCTACCTTGGATTCTATGTCGTAGTTTACGTTGAATTATAGTATAGTCGTCGCTTCCAGAAAACATTGGTCAAGCTACCCACGTAGAGCTACCCGCAACGCGAATATGTAGAGTTTAAATTTATAGTTTCAATGTAAGTCATCGGTAAATCTGAGCTTAACTTGTTTTACGAATATATACTGTTATGTCTATATGTATTTTTTGGCCTGATGGGCTTGAAAACTCAATAAGCTCACGGTCATATAGACACCAAGTGTTTGTCTTGGCCATGAATATGCAAATATAAACCTTTTCGGTATGCACGTTCCCGTTTTAAGAATGTTCAGCATACATCGACCCCAGCGGCTCGAAACTAGGACAGCAGCGCATGAAATGAAATGTCGGTTTCTCAGACATCCTGTTCGTACATTGAAGTTAAATTAGATCAAGAAACCTCCCGGGACAATCAAATGGGGATGGACCAAACTAAAAGGACCTTTCATTTATGTCTATGATTATGTATGTATGGTGTGTATGTCTAAGTATTACCCGAATTTCAGATGAAGCGATAATAAATTCCTATTAACTCGACCCAACCCCGGTCCTCTGCCGTCTGCCATTCCATTCAAGATCATGACATACGAAGTGTTCACGAAGTGTTTTGGTTTTCAAACCACGCCTTTACATCGACAAAACATGCATTTGCACACCGTCGGTCATGCATTCTGGTGGTCATGTCAAACCAAACATTCACATGGTATTTCAAGGCATCTCTCGGTCATGATAAACCAAGCATTCACATCGCCTGCCATGCCTTCTCATGGCCATGACAAACCAAGCATTCACATCGTCTACCATGCCCTCATTACCATGACAAACAACGCAATCACATCGTCAGCCAAACCCTCTCACGATCATGACAAACCAAGCATTCACATCGTCTGCCATGTACTCCCACGGTCATGACAAACCAAACATTCACATCGTCAGCCAATCCCACTCATACTCTAGAAAAACCAAGCATTCACATCGTCTGCCATCCGTATCATTTTCATAATGGTATATTTATAGGGCTATTATAGATCAAACTTAATCTACGGGGGCTATACCTCTCGGTGGGGAGGGGGGCCTCTTCGGCTTGACTAGGGGGTGGGGGGGCTTAAGCCGCAGTCGCACCCGCTGGATCCGCCTCTGCGTTCGATCTTGCTCCAAGGTCCGGGATGCCCAGGTCGTCAAGTTCTGCGGATAGGGCTGTACAATTCTCGCGGGTTCTATTTCCGGTTTCGATTTTTTGGGACCAACAAAGAAACACGTGCTCTTAGAACGAATGCGCATCACGCTGGTGCCTTGCTGCAAATGCGTGACGCACACTCAATGTAGTCAACGTCTTAGTGTTGGGAACCGGCCAGCTGCGCGGTTTGTGCGTAAAGAATCGAGTGGGTATGAAACTATATTTTGTTTGCTTTGGTCCAGGCATTGTTAACTATAAAATCATAACGTTAAAAATAAGACATTTATCTCTCCATTATGCATGTGGCCCGTTCGCTGAGACTGTTGAAGTGTTGTATTTTGAGCCAAATCATCGATGTTTACAGTTCTACGACAAACGAAGCACCATTGTCTTTACCTGCTCAGTCCATATAAGGAGCGTTGTAACGTAACCATAGATACCGCGCGCAGCCACGCGCGTCTTGATGATTATTTCGTCATACGACATGGAAAACCCCGCGCAGCACATTTGATCGCCTAACACTGACAGTCACTCAGGAGACAATCGCATTCTGGTTTATCAACTGCCTAACCGCTCATACATTACATAAATCTACTCGGATGGTTATAATTCGGCTATGCACAGAACTTCAGTGGTTAGTTGTGCTTCCAAGGACAGCTTTAGCCGATTTTGTGTGTGAGGCGAGTGAAGGCAAACAACCGGAAGGTAGGCAGCACGTACAGGCCGTTGATGCTAGGCATTGACGCAGAGCATAGGTATCCTTGTCTCGTGGTGCCTCGATAAGATCCCGAAGTGACTGTGTAACGGCCGGGCCCCTCTTCGCGCCGACTTACAAGTTTAGTGGCGCCATCTAGCGAATAGCGGCAGCGTAAGTCAGGATAGGTAGAAGAGCACTCGCTAGGAGGAGTTAGGGTAGCAGGACAGGAAGTAGGACGGTAGCTCGGTAGGGGGCGTGGGTGTGATTGGGTTAGTAAACTTCCGCAAGAAGAGAAAACAGACAGAGAGAAAGTTTAGAGAGAGAAGAAGCGAAGAATCAAGGTTATTAACATGAGTATCTTTATGAACAGTTTAGCTATCTTTTTATGTAGGTTACTTACTTACTTTGAAGTGTAGCCAGGCATAGTTTAGTTCTATTTTCAAGCATAGGTATACAGTTATTTTGATTAGCGCCCATTGGCTGAGAGAGCCTGGGAGACGCTTGGGGCTCCGGCTGGTATAAATAGAGGTGCATCGGGAGGCCTCGAGACGGATACACAGGGAGAGCCACAGACACAGGGACAGAAGTTGCTCCAGACCCCACGGGTCATACGTGCTAAAAGCTTGTCGCAGTAGCCGCGGCTGTAGTGAGTGTGATTCCTGGGTATGGTTCCTTGCTCATATTCTTGATATGAAAGGTGCTCTCCTTTCCTATTAGTTAATGTAGGGTGCTATCAGTGAAGGTTGTGAGGTTCTGTGAAGGCCTATTAGTTACTGTGAGTTTATGTGAGGTGCTAAGAGTCTGGTTTCTCAGCCATATCCTTTATGGTGAGATAGCTGTGAAGTTGGTTATATCAAATGTACATTTATTAGAGAGGGGAGAGGTCGCAGGGACAGGATGTAACCGGAATGGTGTATAGTTTGGTTGGGATCAGGCGTGCAGTGTGAATTGTTTTATATCCGGTATCAAGCGCTTTGAAGTGTCTTTATAAATAAATACTGGAACAATATATTTGCATTTCCTTCATCTTTTATGTTTGCTGGTTACCATATCGAAACTTGTTTGAATGCGAAAAACCGTTAAACCGATAACCGAGTAGTGAAAATGCTGAACCGAAGAATTTAAACTCTAACTCCTACCAAGACAAGTGTATCTGCGCAGTCGCCACAACACGACACCCCTTCGGCAAGTTCCAGCAATTTGTGGCAGCGGTGGGATTTGGCCACTTACACCCTCAGCACGTTACAACTGTACAGCCCTATACGAAGGCACCCATATCGTTGCTAACAGCATTCATGTCGCGTTTGCAAACGTCATTGAACATCCGCTTTGGTTGTCCAGTTGGCCTTTTGACGGCGGCAAGCTCGCCCTTGAGTATGTAATTAGAAATGCGTTCACCTTGCCTATGATGAACATGCCCAAACCCGCACAGATATGTTATGGCAAGAGCAAGAATTCTTGGTAGGCTGTTCTTGGCTAAACACTTCGTCTTTTGTTACCTTTGCCACTTCTTCACGCATCTATCACACATCCGCCGATCCAGATTTTCATGTTTTTAATAACATTCCGTCAAATAATCATGGCTGAAATAGATTCTTCGTTCTATGTTGAGAGCAGCATTTACACTTTCGGGTGTTGGAAATATTTCTAATATTAAATAAGCAAAAGATGCATTTATGTGCAGATAAACTCATATCACCGTCATCAAGGGCTCTCCAAAGCAAAATACATTAAAAAAAAGTTCAGCTCATGAGACAACCTGTTGTTTAATATTGGTTTAGTATATAAACCCTCGTAATGAGTGTGTTAATTGTGAACATGCAATTTGCCTAATAACCCATGAATGATGATTTTAGAGAATCAAGACTATATTGAGCCCTTTGTATTCGCTTAGAAGGACGTGATCGTGAACTGCCATGTTTCTTATTTCGTGATGCGGGATTTAGGAATTTTATTTCTGTGATCCGCGATGAGATACCACTGTTTATCTCCCCCTTATAAAGCTTCGTGCTCAGCCTCTTCGGACACATGAAACCGCAAGGAACTATTTCTCTGTTTAAATCATTGCATGTTGTAATTACCATTGTCACCACTTATGTTTGCCATCGTATAAATCTTGTAGATTTATCAAGTAGTAGTTTTCTCAGAAGAAGGTAAATGGAATATACAATGACACGTGTGTTTCTGTTCAGTATACAGCGGAGCCTGCCTTATATGAGTGGTACACTACCCCCCACCCCCCCCCCCCCCCCGCCCCCGCTCCCGCCCCCGTCCCTTATAAAAACCCGAATGACTAATCAAACACAACAGTAATTTCCGTGTAGAGCATTCACATAATGTTATGGGCAGTCAGTTTTCCGTAGTTTGTTGATTCTCATGAATACTCATACCACAATCTTTACAAATCAACTAAGGCTGACCATGGAAGGTTATAATGTAATCGGCCAGATACACCACATGGGATACACAAGTCTAGTATGGAAGGATGTCAAAGTAGTTTAGAATGTGTCAAGCTATGAAAAGCATCTCAAGACCACAATGCTCGAAGCCAGATGGGATAGATGTAAGCTGATATGGTGTAAAGTAATCCGAAAATTTTATACGAAGTTGAACACCAGCTTCCGGGTCAATAAACTCATATAAGATTGAAGTAATATACCAACAGAAGAATAAATATTAAAGGAATCTGAGTGGCTAATAGTTTGGCACGTTTTAGTCACGAAATATATACAAACCCAGGCATCAATTTTGAACCGATACAGGCTGTTACTTTCATGCCAAGTGACGTAGATTCGGAAGCTGATAATGGTGTTTCTAAAATCCTATGGTCACTCCGATGGCCTGCGTTATGACGCGACATCGATCGCTCGACGCTCAACAGACAATCCCTCGATGCCTACAAGCCACTTTGACAACGGTTACAAACACCCATGTGACCTGCATAGTCCGAAATAATCTGAACCCAGATGCTATGTCCCAGTCGAGAAATTTGCAAGTCCCGTCACCTTCCCCCGTCCTTACTGAACCCAGGCGCACTGTTATCGGCAGTGTCGGATGACCCGTCACCGCTATCTAACGGTGAATCGCCAGCCTTATCACGTGCCTGTTCGTATACGCAGCATTACACACACATATAGAAAAGCAAAACCACTCGGGCGTTGGGGCTGGTGGTGGTCCACAAGTTCCAGCAGGCCCCGGATGTGCCACCATGAAAAGCGATCCCCAGTGTGAAGCTAGAAGCATCCTCCACGCGACCACTCCGCGGCCACTCCTCCAGACCACCCGTCAGACCAGGGACATACCCCGGCCAGGCGAGGGAATCTTCACCACAGCTTGCCCCCCTTGCCAGACCACCTCAGATGTCATGGCGCGACGGCGGGATCTCCGTCGGGGTTGTCGGATCCTCCTGGTCGTCATGGCGATGGCTGCCGTCGGTTTCTTCGTCCTCAATGGACGCCTGAAGGGTAAACCGAGGCACGTCGCGACGATAGCCCTTAATGACCAGGTGAGTCTATACACATACGACCCGTACCAGGTATGGATTATTAAGATAAACCGGGACCCGCAGACGAATTCTAATTACCAGACATGGCGGGAGAACTCACTCATAGTCAAGCAGGAAACGATTTCCTGAACAAACGCAGCAGTTGGGTTGATGCTGTATGTTGATGCTGCTCGCATTGACAACGGTGTTTGACACTTATGGTCATTATAATGCAAACACTAATTCACCACATTCAATGATAACCATCTTTTATTCCTGCCGAAGTTATTTTCCAATCACCATTTACAGTTCAAATATCATTAACATTACATCGTTTGTTAATGGAATACCAGGATTGTCTTAAAATCAAAATAACTTTTAGAACGATGATAAGTCACAAACAATAATCTGTCTGGAGTAAGCCTTTAAGTCTATGCTTTCCCTCTTCCTGTCTCTTTTCTTGTACCGTTATATGTGATCAAACTGGCCTCGATATTGCACGTTTGCACATTTTGTTTTACATCGTAACATTTTGCTTTTTATCTTTTTGAGGAAGCCTCATGTTCCTAGCGTATGGTATTCGGGGTATCCTCGTTAAATAAATATGTTCAAACCAAGTCACAAGCAATGCAATGACTAATGGCAAATTGTGATAACTAGACATTTCGGTTTTTAAAATTAAATGCGTGACCTCTAGTTGTGAACCGAAGATATCGTTCTCCAGGCTGTATATGTATACAGTGTACTACTATCTGACATGCCTTGCTTTCCGCGCTAGGCACTACCCGAAAGTTCACCATAGATAAGGATGTATTCGAACAGCTGGGCGTGACTACAGTACAGTCAGAACTCTTATATCTGGCGCATTCGGTTACACTGTATATCAGTGTAATAGATTCAGATACTCGTTGCCCTATCGAAACTTTTTAATTCTCGTAATATACAGAATATTGCACGTTTGCTCATTGCAAGGGTTTTGTTGTCACATTGTGCAACTTGCAACTATCTTATTGAATTACTATTGAACTTTAACGCAATCTCCGTTATTAATATCGAGATGGACGAGACTTTTATGTGTCGTCTTGTCCAAAAGACGGAATTCTGGATTTGCCATAGATTCTACAGGATCATCTTTGCAATCTGAAATATGACTCCTACGACCGATGTGTGCCCAAAAGTGGCGACTGGAAGTCGTTGCTACATTTAAACCTTGCAAGGCCGATTGATCTAACTTGATATTTTTAATTGTAGTGTTTTACAGCATATCCTACCGGAATATTTCGATACTCTTCTGCATGAAGCCTGTTGTATGTATGGCAAAATGCATCTGGAACAACGACCATCGACTCTCATATCAGATAATAATTATACTTGTAGGCTTATGGGACAGGAAATTATACGTGGATAGTTTGTCCTGATATCAAGTAGTCAATTAACAACCTTCTGAATCATCGACTGGTAGCGAACGTTTCAAATATTTATACAAAATTTGTACATTAGACCAACTGTGTGTAGCATTTAGTATATTGTGTGTAACCATGGGTTTATGTCAATGTCTCTCTATTTACAGTTCTTACATCTGACTAACTCACTGCCCAGTATTAGTTCTCGCTGACTATTGGCAATGTGAACATATCCTGTCACGAATTCCGTAATGTTGGCCTAAGGTGTGCGGCATCTCATGTGAAATGATTATTAAGACATTAGGATGTCCGCCTAGTTTTGATGACAGTGGTATCTGTTACAGCGCCTCCTGGTGGTGACCCATGACGCCGGCAGCCTCACGTTCGTTGCGGAGTTACTCCGAGAGTTCCAGGATGTGTACTTGTGGCAAGACCCGCTCATCGCTGTGGCTGGGTAAGACTGAGCCCACGGAGGACATGGAATGGGGTGTGGTAGGTCATTAAAGCCATCGCAAATAGGAGTCTGGGGTACATGGCGACACGCGACACAGGCATATTTGAAAAATCGACATTCGACATTGACCTCTGAATTCCGACACTGAGGATCCGAAAAAACGACATCGGCACATTTTTTTGAAAAAACAACACTAAATTTAGCCAAAAGGCGACACGAAACGCCGTGAAAAATCGACATTCGACACTGAGAATTTTGAAACATCGACAAAGACATTAATGAGCTTGTCTAAGTTATATCTGGAAGATATACGTTTTCCTTTACATAGATGATAAGATATTAGGTTTAATTTTCTACATTAATGGTCTGACGGGTGGTCTGGAGGAGTTGCCGCGGAATGGTCGCATGGAGGATGCTTCCAGCTTCACACCGGGTATCGCCATCTTGACATCTCGCCAAGACCAACATAATGCCAGAATGCATTGCACATGCATGGGCCCCTCACAGTGAAATATTCTGAACTATGATTTGCGAATTCGACTATGTGTGCACGAAACGGATAATATGAAACCGCCTGGGATAGTGAACGGAATTAAATGAAAAGCGGCGAATATCCTTCATTGGCTTTAACATTGTGTTGTCGATTCTCGGTCTAATTAATATATACTTTGTACATTTGTACAACCCAAAAATAATTAACCGCCTGACCAGCAATGTGTTTATCGTCCCACCAGCGTGTCCTCGAGCGATGCAGTTGAGAATGCGCTGCAGATGACCCGTGACGTGCTCTCCTGCGACGTCCAACAGGTGGACTTCGCCGTCGTCAAGAACGTCTTCATGGCCAACATGTACCGGACTGGAGACTCGGAAGCCAACTCCGAGTGCATCGACCGTAATCTCTGGGACCTCGAGGCCGCGACGACGGAACGCCGCTGTCGAAACACCATCCATGAGACCTGCATCGGCAAGCCGCTCACCATCCTGGTGACCGTTCACCTGGAACTACGGGACGTCGAGGTTCTCCTGGGGGAAGATCCGCGTCTGAGCGTTGTGTATTACGTCAGAGACCCGCGCGCCGTCATAGAGGCGAAGCGGAACGTGCGGAGTCTAGACGACGACGCCTTGCAGACGTACGCGCGCGGCCTTTGTGACATAATGATCAGCAATTACGAAGCGACGCGGTATCTGGAGCGGATGTACCCGGGGCGGGTGAGCCTCCTACGCAAGGAGTGGGTCGCCCAGCAGCCCCAGGCCATGGCGCGCAAGGTCTTCCGGATGATGGGACTGCCGGATCCGGACGGCCTGGCCGGCTGGTTGGAGCAGTACAAGACGCAGGGGTGGCTGCGGCAGCATAAGCCATGGAGCGAGACATTTCATGACGATCTTCTGGCAAAGGTGAATAAGATTTGTGAAGAAACTTTGCAGACGTTCCTCTATGTGACGCCATGATTTGATAATCACCTGCTGAGCAAGGTAACTAGTATGTGTGAGGAGACTTTGCAGACCTTCTTCTATGTGAATTTGTGATTTGATAATGATCATCTAAGAAAGATGACATATGTGTGAAGAGACTTTGCAGATCTTCTCCTATGTGACTCTATGATTTGATAATGATATTCTGAGAAAGATGACTAAGACATGTAAAGAGACTTTGCAGACGGTCGCCTACCTATGTAAATGCCTGATCGTCATATCTACCCTTTTTGGGTGTTTTGTACCGTGTACATAACGTACAGCCGGGTATTTGTAATATAGGGCCACCAGGTCCTCCATCTTAAATAGACATTATAGTTAGAAGACGTTATGAGAGTTTAAAATTTCAAAGAATCTAAATGACGTAGTGGATCGGTTGAACGCTGCAAAGAGTCAAACAAACGATGTCTTTTTTGTTAAACCGCAATTCCTGTTCATCTGCTAATTAACAAACAAATCAAATTGAAGGTAAAACTATGCTGACGCGTATGCTAGTCACGTGGTGACTATATCTCTGTCGACCGACGCGGTGTGTGTATGGATATATCTTGTTACCCCCATCCCCCCCTTCCCTTTCCCACGCCCCCACCCTTCCTGCTAATGTACCTCTATCAATAGCCGCTATTACACCAAGGTCAACCTGGAACTTGCAATAATTATGTAACAAGGGAAACATAACACTCCTAGTTGGTCTTGTGCATTTGCTTGGATGTTCTTGACGGAAATTCGTTTTTTATTTCGCACCAGCGATACTCCCTAGTTCACTTGATAAGCAGGCTTAGCTGCAGATAAAAAGGGCGTGGGTTAGCACCATGGAACCTGGATCTGAGAAGTGTTCCCTCATCTCAAGTCATTTTCCCGGGAGTTGTATTTACCCATATGTATCGGTCTTCACAGTCTTCACAGAAGTCACGTACAGCGACAGCATATCCTATCCTTGGTCACTATAGTCAAATACTGTCTTATTAGCGTTGACTATTCAAATATCAGTCAGATAGTATTGTATACAACTTAGTTTTGATCTTAAGGTTATAATAAAATGGACAACATGCGGAACATTCGCCTATCTGGGGATTATGCCTTGTTGGTACACCAATCTACCACCAATCTGTAAGGCCATGATGGATCTTATTCCAATGAAGGCGGCTACATCTTGATCTACGGTATACCAAGAGGCCATCAGATTTCCGTTATTACCGTAAGTATGATATTGAACGCAATGCACGCTTTATAAACATACATTACATTTTTATCTTTAAAAATCATGAAAAACATATATGCCGCCTTCGAATGACCAGTACAAGTGAAACTCTTCCACCTATACCGCGCGTATCGTGACTTCGCAAGCGGGCCAAGTGTCGTGAGAGCGGGTGGGGCGTGTGTGATACATTGGGGGGCAGGCCTCTGAACAGAGGCAGTCTCTATTCATATAGACTCACGACTCCCTGGGTACCAGGCAGGCCGTGAAAGACGCACCCTGGCATTTGCTCTTTATAAAGGTCAGCAACATATGGAACGTGAATATAACGCGAGTAAGAATCAGCGCTTATGTAAAGAAAATGACGAATATATGCTGGTCAGGATGGTTGGTTGGTTAATCAGGACGCTTTAACCACTTTTGGTCATATCGCGTGAATGGGAGAAGGAAGGGAGAGTGGAGCCATGTGCCCGGGGGTAACCCCCTACTCTTTACGAAGAAAGACATGGGATCTTTATCCTGCGACCACACAGACATGGCCACAGCAGGGCTCGAACCACCGACCCACGTGCCGTTAGGCTCTCAGGTGACCAGAGCACTCAATGCGAGCGCTCTAGCCCACTGAGCTGTCGGGCCGGCCCCTGCTGGTCAGGAAAAGGTTGCGCCAAGAATGTATGATAATAAAGGAAGGAGACTTGAATATACGAATTTGGCTCGTCACAAAATTGCATTCAACTTTTAAATTATCAAGTTTCAACTTCAAAGGCAACAACAAAATAAGATAATAATAAACAAATGAGCATGTCATTACGCTGTTATTCCATCACATTTGTATTACATTACAGTGTGATTATATTTTGCTTCTTGATTAGATGCATATTGAGGTACTTCGTGCTTTTCATGGGACGTCAGAAATTTAAATACGGTGACATGTACCAACCATTTACCATTTATTACCATCCTGAAATTGTATTACATATATAACAAAACCACACGTGCGTTCAGCTTTACCACATGGTCGGGTGGTCTGAACCGACTGTTGTTGATGTTGATGTTGATTTTATTTCTGTTCCAAAGGCCATTAGGCCCACAGTACATAATATAAACGAATCAATGAAAAAGTTCTCGTTCAGTTTCACAAATAAACTCCTGCATTGCCCACAGACCACCGAAGTCATATTTCTCAAGGAGATTTCTTGCAGAAGATGCCCACGTTGGCCTATCATGTTTATCAAAATCACTCAGCATATCATAGCAACACCTAGCGTATCGAGTTTGTGGTATTTTCAGAATTTTAATCCAGTATTTCACACATTTAGTTAAGTAAATACGCGCCAAAAGCAACCTTCCACACTCACCTAGGGCGGCTTGGTCAGATGTATGCTTGGGTAGCCCAAGTAATCTCTTGCAGAATCTTATTTGAACTTTTTCGATCTCATCATAAACTTCGAACCCCCAAACTTCTGCTCCATATGTCAAAATCGGTACAGCAATTGTATCAAAGAGTGTTAAAGCAGCATCTATGGGCAGTCCATTTACGTTCTTATCGAGCTCGAACATTTTCGCCATTGCTCTAGTTGCCTGTGAGGCCAGCGTCTTAACAGAACCTGACCAAGAGAGTGTGCTCGTAAACGTTATGCCTAAATACTTGTATGATGATACTACTTCCAATCTTTGTCCTTTGAAATACCATTTTTCGTTTTTCTTAACAATTCCACCGCGACGAAAGACTATAATCTTTGTTTTTTGCATATTAATTTTGAGGCCCCATTGGTCTGAGCATTGGTCCACCACTCTTATCGTTGTCTGTAGTCTCCCCACAGTTTCTGCACAGTTTGCCAAGTCGTCCGCAACCATAAGGATGGTGATACTTGGTGAATTGGCTTGAACAAAAATCCCAGGACATGCTGAGCTAGATAACATATTTACATATTCACTGCTGTATAAGGCAAACAAAAGAGGACTCAACATGCACCCCTGACGCGTTCCAACCGTACACATAAAATAATTCGTTATACCTTGTGGTGTTTTTATCGCGGTTTTAAGTTTGGTATACATGGACCGTATAACATTGAGTACCTTGCCGTGAATACTTTGTTAATTATACTATACCACAGTGCAGAGTGTGGTACACTGTCAAAAGCTTTAGAGAAGTCTATGTACATAACGTTACATCGACTCTTTTTCCTTAGTGAGACTTCTGTATAATAGCTTGTAGCGTGAACACACGGTCAACCGTGCTATAGCCTTTCCTGTAACCTGCCTGCTACTCTTGCCTCAGGCCATGGGATTCAACCCATCCTGTTAACCTGCTGCACAGTAACTTCATAAACACTTTACTGAGCGCAGACAGTACGGAGATCCCCCTGTAGTTATTCGTGTCTGTTTTTGACCCGTTCTTATGTACAGGGGTAATGAGCGCCTGACCCCAACTCTCCGGGTAAATCTCAACTCGAAGTATGGTGTTGAACACACCTTGCAAGTGAGGGGGGATCTCCACACGGACTGTCGTATTATGACATATTAAAACTTCGTGTCATTCCCGGAACCCCGCCCCTTCCTTGATCCAGTCTCATTGTCCAACATTTTTCTCATGACGTCATGTACCATTGCACTTTCTATATTGCGCGTTTTTGATAAAAACAAAATACGACGTGAAGAATATGAGTAAAACAAATAGCTCATTTCCCCTCAAGACAATCAACACACTGCGTAACTTTAATTGCAAGGTTAATTAACTTTACTTATTTCGTTACGATGATCCATGCATGGCTGATGACTCCGGGAATCCGAGACAATTGTGGTCCGCACACCGCGCCATACTCACCGCAATCACTCACACATATCAAGACGGGCGTTGGCTCGCACCGCCTGCAAAAACCTCTTCAAGACCGTGCGGTGTCGCCACTCGCCCCATCCCCACCCCCTCCCCGCACCACGCCTTATAGCTCATCATCACCCCCCCCCCCCCTTCCGCCCGCTCTCCCTCGCCCGGCCTGGTGCCCCTCCCACTAGGTATATCTGTCCGTGTGACGACCTCACCCATAAATGTCTTCACACCGCCTATAACCAAGTCACGGCTCGGTGCTTGAGTGCGCGCGGGACGGTGCGTGGTTGAAGTACCCCCTCCCACAGCCCTCTCTCCCCCTACCCCTGTCCCTCTCCCCCCCCCCTACCCCTACCCCTCCACCCTCACTCGCCCGTGTCACCGCCCGGCCGGCCGGCCGCCTGCTCGCCTACCCCAAACCCCCACCCACACCCACACCACGTTCTCCGTCATGGATGACTATTGCACCTATTCAACACCCCATGACCCGTTCCCAACCACCCTCACCCCATCCAGCCTCACCCCTATTCTACCCATACTCTACGCTAGCCCTCCCTGCCCGCCCCTACCCTATCCAACCCCCACCTCTCGCCACATGCTCGTGTAGCTGCATGTGGACCCCACCCTTGCGTTACATCCTACAGCGGAACTTCTTCTTAAGGTCAGCCCTGTATATTTACACCTACGTGAAGACCACTGCGGCTCGCCCCAATGAGTCCGAGGCTCCTGCTTCGTACCTACGACATATCAAACTCGTCCGCTGAAAGCAAACACAGTTGAACCCGGAGTGAAAAAAGAGGCGACTCTTCTCTTGTAAAGGGCACCCGCCCTAGAGCTCCGTCGTCCCCGCCTTGTGTCGTCCGCCGCCGTTCTCAGACAGACCAGCAGGCCTCATATCCCGTCCCTACTCGACCCGGCTACAAGGATCTTCTCTGAATAATACCACGGAGCTGTACAGTCTGTCATAGCGAAGAATCACACAGGAATAACAGGATGAGCCGGACGTAATGAAAGCCGCAGTTAGGATACCTTAGCGTTCAAGTAAAAGTTTCAGGAGAATTTCGACAATTTATTTCCGTCCCGAGCCAAGTGAACTACAAGAAATTAACTATGGATTACAGAATATCTGCAGCGATGGTGTGTATATTATATGACCAGTGGCATCCCTCACTTGTAACCATGTGGCTTTGTCGCATTATTCCGTTTCGAATCTTGATAATTTGGAGTGATATGATATAATTTGCGAAGCTATAGTGTTTGTGTTATTAAGGCCGACTCTATTATTACTCGAGGGCATTTCTTTTCTTTCATCATGATTTGATCATTTATTTGATTTGATATGAGATGAGATGAGATGATATGATAGGAGATAGGATGAGATAAAATGAGATAAGATGAGATGAGATGAGATGAGATGAGATATCATACGGTAAACATAACTGCAGAATTCCAGTATTATATATAACTACACTATGGTATTTCGCCATTTTAACTGATGATAACCAAAAGAACGGAAGTGATATCGGGCAACGATTCGTTGATATACAGTGGGGGGCATTCATTTGTGGAAATCCATGTTTTGGAGAGGCACGCATTTAATAATACAAGATATATATGTTTCGTGACAACAAATAGAAAGTGGTTGCGACCGGTTTGTATATCCCATGGTCCTTGCGCATGTAGTTGAAATTAAGAGATACCATTTGTGTTTGTGGAATTTGTATTTGTGGGCCCATCATTTGGATATCACCCCTGGGGTACATGTTAAATAGATCGCTACTACTTAGCGGTGTAAGTTCTCTCTGTGTGGGAGCGAATGACGCTAGTTAGACCCTTAGGATAAAAAATACAGGAGTTAGGCATATTTAATGGTGAGGGTTGGCGCCATATCCTTTTTTATGTGTATAAACAGTTTATCCTGGTAAATGGCCCGTGTTTTTTGTGTTCCACACTCTTCCCCATTGACGTGACGTCACACGTGTCAAGAGGTTGTTTTGTTTTGCTAATGCAGTTTTCTCTTTTCCAGATCACGTTAGGACTCAGCTTCGTCTTCTGCGGATTTTTCATCGGAGGTAAGTGCCTGTGCTAAGTGTTTCAATGACGTGATAATCATGCGAAATTGAATGCTCCACAAGCTGTTGTGTCATTGTACGGGCGGAAGCGGAAGCCTGTGTGTGGTCATTTCACACGAGAATTCATTCACGGACGATGAGTTGTCTTTGATGGAGCACATCAGCACTAGGCGTTTCAACGTTTGGTCGATGGTTGTGAACGTTGTGATAATGGTATATTATTAATAAATAACTGTCATCGGTCAGACGATTACCTTGATTCCTACGCGAACCGAAGGCAAGAGACGGTGGCAAAGTTTGCCATATAAAGCGACACCACAAGAAAAGATTCGGTTACTCACATGGTTACACGGACCTAGCATTGTTACACAAACATCATTATTTGTGACTATCCTGAGGGTACAAGGAATTGCAAAACGGCGGACCCGTCATTGTACGCTGACGTGCTGCGGTCAACTCCACGAAACCAACGTTCGATAAATGCATCTGATCAGCCTTGGCACAGTGAAGGTAGATGGCTTCTGATCGAACTGGAGCCGGCCCGGTAGCCCAGTGGGTTAGAGCGCTTGCCTTGGGTGTTTTGGCCACCTGAGAGCCTAACGGCGCGTGGATCGATGGTTCGAGCCCCGTTGTGGCTATGTTTGTGTGGTCGCAGGAGAAAGATCCTATGTCCTTCTTCACAAAGAGTAGGGGGTCACCCAGAGGACATGGCTCCACTCTCCCTTCCTTCTCCCATTGACACGATATGACCAAAAGTGGTTAAAGCGTCCTGAGTAAACAACCATCTGATCGAAACGTAGACACTGACGCTCGTCGGCTACTGATCTACATGTAGACACTGAAGCTCGTTGGCTACTGATCTACCTGTAGACACTGAAGCTTGATGGCTGCTGATCTACCTGTAGACACTGAAGCTCGATGGCTTCTGATCTACCTGTAGACACTGAAGCTCGCTGGCTACTGATCTACCTGTAGACACTGAAGCTCGTTGGCTATTGATCTACCTGTAGACACTGACGCTCGTCGGCTACTGATCTACATGTAGACACTGAAGCTCGTTGGCTACTGATCTACCTGTAGACACTGACGCTCGTCGGCTACTGATCACCATGTAGACACTGAGGCCCGATGGCTACTGATCTACCTGTAGACACTGCATCTCGAAGGCTTCTGATCTACCTGTAGACACTGAAGCTCGTTGGCTGCTGATCTACCTGTAGACACTGAATCTCGATGGCTTCTGATCTACATGTAGACACTGAAGCTCGCTGGCTACTGATCTACATGTAGACACTGAAGCCCGTTGGCTACTGATCTACCTGTAGACACTGAAGCCCGTTGGCTACTGATCTACCTGTAGACACTGAATCTCGATGGCTTTTGATCTACATGTAGACACTGAAGCTCGCTGGCTACTGATCTACATGTAGACACTGAAGCCCGTTGGCTACTCATCTACCTGTAGACACTGAAGCTCGTTGGCTGCTGATCTACCTGGAGACACTGAAGCTCGTTGGCTGCTGATCTACCTGTGGACACTGAAGCTTGATGGCTGCTGATCTACCTGTGGACACTGAAGCTCGTTGGCTGCTGATCTACCTGTGGACACTGAAGCTTGATGGCTGCTGATCTACCTGTAGACACTGAAGCTCATTGGCTGCTGATCTACCTGTGGACACTGAAGCTTGATGGCTGCTGATCTACCTGTGGACACTGAAGCTTGATGGCTGCTGATCTACCTGTGGACACTGAAGCTTGATGGCTGCTGGTCGCTTTACTGAAGCTCGATTACATCTGGATAACCCAGGAGCAATAAGAGTGATCGCCTGATGTCCAAGTTACACCGGTGGATCCAGGATGATGTCCAAACAGTCCGCCGCTACCAAACTACCCAATGCTGTAGTGTAGTGTGGAAGTCGTTTCTAGTCAATCAAATTGTAAAAATATCTCTTTTAAGTTTAAGTCCCCCCCCCATCTCCCACACCCCCTGATCGCAAGCTCTTATTCTGAGAATAAGTATGGATACCAATGAATGTAATTGATCTCGGCTATCAATATCATCATCATCAACATCATCATCATCATACATGGATAGTGTTGGTGATGAAGATACATCAGGATGAATCAGAAGTCCAAGACTACAGCTTTGCCGCTGTGTATACCCACCCCAAATCCCTATCTGAATGCGGCCACGATTCCGTAAAAGTGCACCACGGGTACCTTCCTGTGTATCAGTGTACGTACTTGGTTTCCACGCTGACTGGTTACTTACTGGATATTGTTAATCGTAATATATTTAAGAGAAGATTTGGACGTTGTTAGCAAGAAATACGTCTGAAATACTTTTCTTTTAAAAGCGTTTTTGTAATTATATGGCCCAGTGTTAATCTTGATAATTACGTATATATACAACTGTGAATGCCATATATATACGCATGTAGTCGTTTCCAGGAAATGTTATAAAGTGGCAATGAAATTATATATGTATTAATACTTGGGTTTTATTTAATCTGATTTGATTGTGTGGCATTTATACAAATATGCATATTCTATGATCATTAACGAAGGCATCCATCTTGGGTCGACCCCAGTTCAGTTGCTATGGTGATAGTAACAATACCATACCGTTTGATTGTACATTTTATTCCGACATGTTTGTGGCGTGGTACACAGTTATCAATATTTATCTCCTAATAGTGTTCGCGTCACGAGTTAAGCGTAAACATTTCGCTATATTAAAAGCATTCCTACGTGACGTAGGTGTGTATCATGTAATCCAAATAATCCACATGGGTCTACCCACCATTTCAACTATAATTTAGTATCGATCAAAATTGGTAAATATATCTATCTCGTCACGTTGTTAAATCGGATTTTTGTAAATATGCTGATGTATATACTTCTGCAATGTTTCTACCCAGCATTTGCCAGTTTGCACATATCGCGTGCCGAGAGCGTCACATTGCACGACTGTGCAAAGGACAAGGAGTTGCAAATGGGATGCTAGGGTCATCTATGACCCACTTGACCTGTGTTAATAGTGTACGCACATTGTCCTTGTTTGCAGCAGTGCAGTCCCAAACAACAGGTAAAAATGGATGTCGATATCCACTGCTGGCAAAGCATATATTTATCGTGTATTTGCATCTATTTTTTTTATAATTACGTATATTTTTTTTAACAAACCCAGTGGCAATAATATTTTGTGCACTACCCACACAAAATATTTAATTTTTTTATTTTAATCCAGCAATTTTGTGAAATGTACCTTAGATATTTATGATTTTTTTTGTATTTTTTTTTTAATTGATTATGTTAATTGTTTGTTTTTTGTGACCGCAAGGGTTACAATAATCGGTGTGCTGTTCTGGGTTGATATATGTCCTTAACACTAGTTTCATATGCGCTCTTGAGAGGCAATAGGAAACAGTAACTTATTAATAAAAAAAAAAATGTTATTATTGCAATCCATGTTGCCTGCTGTTTTGCTTGACCGCAAATTAATAATGTACTCGTATGACGTGTGCGGCTATAGACAACATGATGGTATACTAACATCATGTGTGTTAAGCAATATCTTAAACAACTCAACGAAGAACATGCGACCGAACTATTAAAACAGAGCAGTCAGAAAAACATCCCGGCGTTAACCACCCCCCCCCACCCTCAATGTCGGACTTTCTTTTTTAAATGAGTGCATCACGTGTCGCCCTTTACCCCTTCCAGATCCTTGTTGATGTTGATCAGCAAATAGTGTCGACATTCACATATCGTTATCTGCAGGATGTAGACGCATATGGAAGTGAATAATGAATTGATGTCGTGTGCCTATTGTGAGCACGCCTTGATCAAATCAGGTCATTAAGATAGATGGATGGATTTATTGGCAATTAAGTAATAATCCTCATTGGCGAAGTAAGCATTATATGTGATATGTGAAAAAATTATATGCGGAAATGTCAAAAAAAGATATGAAAAACTTGGAAAACCGTTGACGTTTCCATAACGCTTCCGTAATATAGTAGCAGTTGAAAATAAATTTGAAAATGGCTTTTTTTGGTCTTGTTTCTGTCTTTACAGGAGCAAAAACGTGCTTTTTTCTATCGATGTGCTCATCTGAGATTTCCTAAGAAGTTATCCCTATTTTTAAAGTGGAGCTCTTGGCCATATAGTCCGACCCGTATTACAATTTTTTTTTAAAATAAATCGCCTCCATATTCTTTACCATGATTGTTGACGTTCAGTTTGGAAGCCATTTTTGTTAAACCAAAAATTGCTCTTTCGTTGACCACAAAATCGCCTACTATGGGTGGGGGCGGTAAGTAATGCCCTCCCACCTTTTTCTCGGGGCGTTTCAGCACCAAAAGCCGCTCGGAAGGGGTATGTTTTGCGGCAACCCGCTCTGTGAACGCACATTTTCAGAGCCCCCCCCCCCCCCGCCCCCCACTGGTCGCATTTTTTAAATATCCGCTCTATAGGGGTAACTTTTTCATAATAAATGTCCGCTCTATATGGGTATCTTTTTCATCACAAATATCCACTTTCTCAGGCATCAAGGCACCCGCGGACCCCTCCCCCCCCCCCAACCAGATTTTTATAACAGTGCCCCCCCACCCCACCCCCCTCCCCCCCCCTCTGGGGCCCTTTTACAGCCAGAACACGGTTAACTTGAGAAGCCTCGCGTAGGGAACTTATCACTGTAATATTTAATGAACACACGGTGCTCCATACTGGGCGTCAACCCAGTTGGCTGAGAGCGCGGGGACACGCTTGGGTGAGTTGGGGGTGCCCTGTCGCCTTGGGTGGGTTGGGGGCCCTGTCGCCGGCACGCCCTGCGCTCTGGACGGGCAATTGACGTGGGGGGAGGCGGGTAGCCGTGATCAACAGAAGTCAGCAGGGCGGGGCTAGGGGGTGGGAGGGGGTGAGTGGTGGGCGAGGTGGGGTTGGCTAAGTGGTAGACTATAAAGAATAGTCATGACGTAATATAAGACATATAGGTTGATGTGCTGATATTCAGCCCTTGTGAACTGTTACCGTTAGCGATACAAAGAGTAGATTCAGGCGGCCTGCATATGTGTACCTCCCCCCCACCCCTCCTGCCCTCACCCAGCCACTCACTCCTGCCCACCGCCAACCAGTTGGCAATATAGGCCATTTCGACTATGATGTGTGCATATCGCTACTTTGACATATATTGTGGAGTTACCCTGCGTCCTTCCACTTAAACCTAACATCTTACATTACACAACGGTAGAATTTAAAATATTGCGGGGGTAACTAAGGATTTATCATGTGGCCGTTTCGTCTCACTCAATTCGCAAATCGAAATAATTGATCCAGCGAGGCAGACGGAAAATGATTATACCCCACCCCCGCGTCCCCACCCGCACGCCCTAAGTTTTCTGCGAAGTTTTGGAGAACTCACCCCATGCAAAGTATACCCCCCCCCTCCCCCGTCACAAATCTTGGATCCGCCCTAACTGTATGCATAGGTTGCACACAAAAAACAGGTCTTCCAAGTCCTTTTTTATTTTTTGTATAATGCATTTTTTTTCACTTGTTGACGCTGTATATATATACGGAATGTCTAACCTAATTAAGCTAACCTCATAACCTTTCGCCACTTGTCTACTTATCTGCCAGTCTGCCACTAATAGTGAATAAATAGTAAATACGTAACTGACACAATAGCGGACTTTGTATAAAAGATCTTAGAGATTATTACTATTTGACACGATGAATGCATATTTTCGTATTCAAATTTACATTATGCGTTTATCCTACCACTTGTATATATATTTCGGCCCTATTTATCACCATTTTAGACTTTTAAAACCTGTCTTGACCCTATCATTTGAGACTTTAGACTTTTTAGACCTGTCTCCATATTTGCATATATATATATGCATATATTGTGGGGAATTCCCATCTTTAGGTTTCTATTGTTGTTTCGATTGTCTAAGTCGTTGTCGTGGTTGTTATGGTTGTCAGGGGTTGACGCACAGGGCGCAGTCTACGTGCTCCATTTCCTCAACATTTCGACGGACCGGGTGTCTGAGGTATACCAGGAGGTGTACCTGTCCAGCGGGGAGGAGGTCCTGGCCCGACTCACCGTGCCCAACGCCGCCATCCACAACAACATCCTGCTGGACGCGACCTCGACCCCGTCGTACACCCACCAGCTGACCATCAGGCAGGACCTGGGCGTGCCGTCTGGGGACAACGTCGAGAAGAACGCCGCCCTGCTGGTCTCCCGGGACGCCAAGCCCATCTGGGCGACGGTGAACAAGATGGAGGCTGGGACGACGGCGGCGTACCTTGCTCTGCCCATCACGCAGAACGCCAACGAGTTCTTCATCCCGTCGTACACGGCGGGCACGGCGCGCCACACCGGGTACGCCGTGGCGTCCCTGTACGACGGCACCTGCATGGAGGTGTACTACGTCAATGGGAGCGCCTACAGCCGCCAGGGTCTGCACCATCTGGACCGCCTCGAGGTCTTCACCGCCCTGGACGACACCGTCAACGCCGACTACACCGGGATCTTCATCAACAGCACCAAGCCCATGGCGGTCTTCGGGGGCCACGAGTGCGCGCAGATCCCGAACGGCAAGCAATTCTGCGACGCCATCGTAGAGCAGGTGCCCCCGGTGATTGAGTGGGGCACGGAGCACATCGTGGCGCCCATCAGCGGCCGCAACATACCCAACGTGGGCTACACCGTCCGCGTCATCGCCGGGGACAACGACACGAAAGTGACGTGGGATCCGTCCGACCAGAGCGAGAACGTGACTGTCGTCCATCGCGGACAGTTCTATGAGGACAAGACCGCCAACTCCGGCAGCTCCACCGTGCTGGTCAAGTGCAGCAAGCCCTGTCTGGTGGTCCAGTACAACCACGGCCAGCTGGACGACGCCAACGAGGAGGTCCTCACCGACCCATTCATGATGATAGTGCCCCCCATTGACAGATACGTCGACCAGATGAGGTGAGTGGTCGGGGATAGGGCGGGGAAGGGACGGGGGGTGGGGGGGGGGGTCTATAAAGTGTTTTGCTATTATGACATCAATTCGATAAGCTGCCCGGACCGCGATTTTTCATTATCGCATCGAGCACTAATGCCTTTGATCCTGTCGTTCCCAGGTTCAGCGCTGATCTCTGACCCTGTCGTTCCTAGGTTTAGCACTGATCTCTCACCCTGTCGCTCCCAGGTTCAGCACTGATGTGTCACCCTGTCGTTCCCAGGTTCAGCACTGATCTCTCACCCTGTCGTTCCCAGGTTTACCACTTATCTCGCTCACCCTGTCTTTCCCAGGTTCAGCACTGATCTCTCACCCTGGCGTTCCCAGGTTCAGTACTGATTTCTCACCCTGTCGTTCCCAGGTTCATCACTGATCTCTCACCCTGTCGTTCCCAGGTTCAGTACTGATCTCTAACCCTATCGTTCCAAGGTTCAGTACGGATCTCTCACCCTGTGGTTCCCAGGTTCACCACTGATCTCTGACACTGTCGTTCCCATGTTCAGCACTGATCTCTCACCCTGTCGTTCCCAGGTTCAGCACGGATCTCTCACCCTGTCGCTCCCAGCTTCAGCACTGATCTCTCACCCTGTCGCTCCCAGGTTCAGCACTGATCTCTAACCCTGTGGTTCCCAGGTTCAGCACTGATCTCTCACCCTGTCGCTCCCTGGTTCACCACTGATCTCTGACCCTTGTGTTCCCAGGTTCATCACTGATCTCTCACCCTGTCGTTCCCAGGTTCACCACTTATCTCTCTCACCCTGTCGTTCCCAGGTTCAGCACTGATCTCTCACGCTGTCGCTCCCAGGTTCGGTACTGATCTCTCACCCTGTCGTTCCCAGCTTCAGCACTGATCTCTCACCCTGTCGGTCCCAGGTTCAGCACTGATCTCTAACCCTGTCGTTCCCAGGTTGAGCACTGATCTCTCACCCTGTCGCTCGCAGGTTCAGCACTGATCTCTCACCCTGTCGTTCCCAGGTTCAGCACTGATCTCTCACCCGGTCGCTTCCAGGTTCAGCACTGATCTCTATCCCTGTCGTTCCCAGGTTCAGCACTGATCTCTCTAACCTTGTCGCTCCCAGGTTCAGCACTGATCTCTGACCCTGTCGCTCCCAGGTTCAGCACGGATCTCTCACCCTGTCGCTCCCAGGTTCAGCACTGATCTCTCACCCTGTCGCTCCCAGGTTCATCACTGATCTCTCACCCTGTCGCTCACAGGTTCATCACTGATCTCTCACCCTGTCGTTCCCAGGTGCATCACTGATCTCTCACCCTGTCGTTCCCAGGTTCAGCACTGATCTCTCACCCTGTCGCTCCCAGGTTCAGCACTGATCTCTCACCCTGTCGTTCCCAGGTTCAGTACTGATCTCTCACCCTGTCGTTCCCAGGTTCAGCACTGATCTCTCACGCCCTCTCGTTACCATGTTAAGCACTGATCTCTCACCCTGACGCTCCCAGGTTCAGCACTGATCTCTCACGCCCTCTCGTTACCATGTTAAGCACTGATCTCTATCCCTGTCGTTCCCAGGTTCAGCACTGATCTCTCACCCTGTCGTTCCCAGGTTCAGCACTGATCTCTGACCCTGTCGTTCCTAGGTTTAGCACTGATCTCTCACCCTGTCGCTCACAGGTTCAGCACTGATCTCTCACCCTGTCGTTACCATGTTAAGCACTGATCTCTCACCCTGTCGTTCCCAGGTTCAGCACTGATCTCTCACCCTGTCGCTCCCAGGTTCAGCACTGATCTCTCACGCCCTCTCGTTACCATGTTAAGCACTGATCTCTCACCCTGACGCTCCCAGGTTCAGCACTGACCTCTCACACCCTGCCGTTCCGAAGTTCAGCACTGACCTCTCACACCCTCTCGTTACCATGTTAAGCACCGATTTCTCACCCTGTCGCTCCGAGGTTCAGCACTGATCTCTGACCCTGTCTTTCCCAGGTTCAGTACTGATCTCTCACCCTATCGTTCCCAGGTTCAGCACTGACCTCTCACACCCTACCGTTCCGAGGGTCAACACTCTCAGGCCCTCTTGTTACCATGTTAAGCACTGATCTCTCACCCTGTCGTTCCCAGGTTCAGCACTGATCTATCACCCTGTCGTTCCTAGGTTGAGCACTGATCTCTCACCCTGTCGTTCCCAGGTTCAGCACTGGTCTCTCTCACCCTATCGTTCCCAGGTTCAGCACTGATCTCTCTCACCATATCGTGCCCAGGTTGAGCACTGATCTATCTCACACTATCGTTCCCAGGTTCAATACTGACCTGTCACATCCTCTCGTTCTCAGGTTCAGCACGGCCCAGCACTACTCCAGGGACCGCTTCCTCAACAACCTCGACCCGCGCCTCAACTGCACCGACTACATCACCATAGTTACCAAGTCCGCGATGCGCTCGAGCGTTAAGCTGGATGGCGGCCTGCTGACGGGCGGCACCTGGGTCCCGATACTAAAGAAACCCGACTACTACTACTATATGACCAGTCTCGTCCCCGGCTTCCACGCGGTCACCGGGGTGGTCGAGATGATGGCCTGGGTGTACGGCCACGGCACGGCTGACAAGACAGGCTACGGGTTCATGGCCGGCTACAAGAGTGAGTAGGGCGACACCTACCGGCAGAGCCTGTCTGGCGACACACCAACAAAAATTGGCGTCACTGATCGTAATCACATGACTTTCAGCAGTCATTTTAGTGGTGACATTCACTAGACAACATAGTGCAATGATATCCAATAGACATTATATTGCAATGACTTTTACCAGTCAATATAGTGCAATGACATTCAGTAATCATTATGGTGCAATGACATTCATTAGACATTACATTGCAATGACTTTCATCAGTCAATATAGTGCAATGACATTCAGTAGTCAATATAGTTCAATGACATTCAGTGGTCATTATATTGCAATGACATTCAGTATTCATTATAGTGCAATGACATTCAGTAGTCATTATAGTGCAATGATATTCAGTAGTCATTATAGTGCAATGACATTCAGTAGTCATAATAGTTCAATGACACTCACTAGACATTATATTGCAATGACTTTCACCAGTCAATATAGTGCAATGACATTCAGTAGTGATTATTGTGCAATGACGTTCACTGGTTATTATAGTGTAATGACATTCAGTAGTGATTGTGGTGAATTTGTGTCAGTAATTTATTGTATGCTGCGATACAGTAATA
Source organism: Arenicola marina (assembly GCA_964019135.1). NCBI lineage: Eukaryota > Metazoa > Annelida > Polychaeta > Arenicolidae > Arenicola > Arenicola marina. Next base: position 3,764,787 of record OZ025254.1, on the reverse strand, counting down.
GCCTCTAAGCTGCTTACTTTGCGCTAAGTGATGAGTTATGCATGTGTTTTTCTGCACTTACATAATTTATTTAATTTTTGCTTTAACTTCAATTATCAAACTTTCCTGAGCTGAATTTTTTTCTCGTTTTTTTATTTCTTATTTTATCCGTGATTATTTTGGCTTGATGTTAGAAATTCTGGTTTTTTAATACGTTGACTGCAATGTCAGCGACACGTTTATAACGACAGCTTGGTTATAATGCCTTCCTGCCCTCCGCCCCTCACAGTGAACGACCCTCCCATTGCCGATAGCAGTCTCTTTGATTTCGCGGAGCCGACAACCGCGTCTCCCGGCGGTGGTGGCGGCGGCACGGGCGGGGGCGGCGGGGGTGGCGGAGTCCTACCTCCCTGGCTCCAGGGCAACTGGACAGACGACTTCACTGCAGCAGGTGAGACGCACGCACTAGCTGTGACGTGGAACATGTCAGGGTGTAAGCTACAGAGCGATATTGGGAGGTCATTGCTATAATGTATTATTATATGTAACGTTAGTCCAGTTGCGGACGTGCCAGAGCGCATGTCAGCTCAGTCACCAAATCCAACATGGCGCTCAAACAGCCAAATAAACCCGAGTGTGTGCTCTTGTAACTCAGGGGCGTTCATGGCAACTTGCAGAGTTTGGGGTCGAATTATGGGCTGTGAAGGTTATGCAGTAGGTAGTCGTACCGACAATTGACCCCCGCGGCCACCGGATCACGCACAGTGTCACGCAGTCGGGCTCCATGCAGAATATTGCACTTTTGTTATCACACCTAAAACAATGTAAGAGTCATGTTCTGTATAAAATACAGCAATATTTATTTTTTGCAGAGTAATAAAGTATATACTAACGCCGTATTTATTGTACGTAAACACAATTCAAGATTCATTTTATACCGAATAGAGACATATTTCTAACACTTAGAACATTGCCAGAGTCCATTGAAGCCATGCAGCAATATACCTTCCACGTGGCACGCCGTAAGAGCCATTATACGCCACATAGTCCATGCAATAATGCTCAATAGTTGTTCTTCAACTGCTATTATGAATTTATCATCACAGAGCTGCCGACGTTTGGGCTGCGTTTCAAGGGCATGTTCTTCGTGAAGACCCGGGAAGCCAAGATCATCGAGGAAGTGTGCAGTCATGGGTACTTCGAGATGTACAAGAAGCATAGGGTGGCCGTGCTGGAGCGACACCTCAACGACGACATCGGGGCCCTGTGTCCCGGCATGGACGGCTCCGTCATCGCGCTCTCCGCCCCTCTCTTCTACACGGAGTACACCAGGGTGAGTCGCCCCGAACTGTCAGCCAACTCGCTGGTCCGTGGCCCGTGTTCATACACTGTAGGATAAGCTACGCAAATCTTATTAACGATAAGCAGAATATTTGGAAATGGTCCTTCCAGGAAAATATTACTCACCTGAAGCATGTTAAGAATGGGAAATATGCCAGTTTATAAATACATAGATTCTTTGCATTATGAATATTACTCCCACGAGATGGGGAGGCTACGAGGAAAGTGCAAGTTTCAAGGGTAACACGCTGTTGTTAGGCGTAACTAACGCTACTGTTAGGGGTAACTTATGCTATTGTTAGGCGCTATAAACATGGCATATGTCACGTACGTCGTAGGAGTTTGCGTCACTGTCACGTACCCGGCGGGACTGTACAGTCCTGCCCAGTCCAGGACTTATTTATGTTCCTAAATGTACATGGACTACAGTAACTGGTTATGATTTAAGGTGGTTAACCCGGGCTAGGACCCGACAGAATGACAAAACGTTGTTATTGTATGACGTCATAACCTCCAGGACTGCACAATACGATTGAAGTCATCGCATGTTCGACGTCATAGCATGTGTGATGTCATAGGCTTCTTGACGTCATAGCCTGGCTTTCCTGCTGTCATAATCTGCCTGCCACCGTCATAACTTTTACGTCACAATTTGACGTCAGAGCAAGGCTTACGTCATAACTTGCCTCACATCATAGCTTATCTCACATCATAGCCTCCCTGATGTCATAATCTGCATCACGCCATAGCCTCCCTGGTCTCATAGCCACTCTAGCGTCCAATCTGTTTGATGTCATAGCTTGTCTGACGTCGTAGCATGTCTGACGCCATAGTTTGTCTAACGTCATAGCTTGCCTTACGTCATAGCTTGTCTGTCGCCATAGCTTTTTGACGTCATAACTTATCTGACGTCATAGCTTATCTGACGTCATAGCTTGTCTGAAGTCATAGCTTGTCTGACGTCATAGCTTGTCTGACGTCATTGCTTGTCTGACGTCATAGATTGTCTGAAGTCATAGCTTCTCTGGTCATAGCTTGTCTGACGTCATAGCTTGTCTGACGTCATAGCTTGTCTGAAGTCATAGCTTGTCTGGTCATAGCTTGTCTGACGTCATAGCTTGTCTGACGTCATAGCTTGTCTGACGTCATAGCTTGTCGGATACCATATCCTAACGGACGTTCCATTCTGTTCCTCGCAGGGCCGTCTGGATCTGATCCTAACTATCACGGGATCCGGGAGGCACACCTTCCGGAACATCACGGATTGCGCGCTGATCCTGAAGGACTACGTCCTGGACGTCCGCAACTGGCCGGCGGTCGTCGTGGACGAGCCGATCGGTGGCGGCGCCACGCGGCAGAAAGACCTCGGCCCGACCGACATGGACAACTTCCTGGAGCGAGACGGGCCGCTGATGAACCCGGACTGCGCTGACGTCGAGATGCGTCTGGTGTCCGACGTTTACGTCCCCTTCGAGGACATCGGCCAAGACTGGATCTGCAGCGGAGAGGAAGCTTCCGACGTTCTGGGCAAAGAGACGTCCGGAGCCGCACGTGTAGTGCCCGCCGCCAGCCTCGTTTTCGTTCTCGTGACCGCCATCTTGTCCGCTCTGGTCACGGCCCGGGGCTAAGTGGGAACCCTGCCTCGTGGTTCGAGCATGCATCACCTTCCCCGACAACCCACCCACCCACCCCACCTGCCCCCTATCCTACCTATCTATTGGGTACGCTTGTCGTATCCCGATCAAATCCATGGCATGACAAATAATTTATATGATTATGTCGCTAGAGTTCTTGAAACTTTATTTACATTATACACATATACATATATATATATAAAAACATAAGCGCAGATACATCACAGACAAATGTGTAGGACATAGAATGTGGTCTTCTCGTTTACCTGCAGACGATGAATAACGCTCATCAAGGAAGTACACATTTCTAACTTCCAACCCTTCGTCTGAAGCCTACTAGAGAGACAGAAAAACGATTTGGACTTCCATATGTACTAAAGTTGTACTGCTCTGCTTACAGGTAAACTTTCACCGTAGACACAGAATGTGGATTCACTCAGAAGTACACCGCGGCTCATTTCAATCTTCGGGTATTCCTATGTCATTATAATTGTCTCGTCCAAGTATAACTGGGAACGAGTGAGTAGCAGTGTTTGTAAATATTACATTTAGGGTGAGTGGTGGTGTATAGATACAGTGTAAATAGTCCCGGTCCTTTGTTACTTCTGTTTCATCCTACTGGGGCAAACATATGTAACTTAACGCGAAAAATAATTGTTTATTTAGTGAGGTAAGACTTGAGGGAAGCCTTTATCGATGATGACACATATGTGATACTGTAATAGTTTTAGTTGAATATAAAGCACATGTACATGTACTGTACTTCAGTTGTAAATATGTATTCCATTCAGGATGAACACATACAGTCCATTCACGTTGTACACAACACTATTACGCATGTATTCTATTCAGTTTACACATTTATCCCCAAACCCCGGGTCTTTACGTATGATCTGAAACTGAAATGCCTCATATTTGTAGTTCACTTAAGGTGGATTCTTGTATTTCATTTTAAGATGGATACATGTATTTCATTTAAGATAGATACATGCATTTCATTTTAAGATGGATACATGTATTTCATTTAAGATAGATACATGTATTTCATTTAAGATGGATACATGTATTTCATTTAAGATGGATACATGTATTTCATTTCAGCTGAAGATGTGCATTCATTCCAGCTTAGTGCATATATGTTCCATTACAAATGAATACATGTATCATATTACAGAGGAACACATTTGTTCCATTCTGGTCGGTAATACGTATATTTACTTACTTTTAGTTTAAGGCATTAGTGTGCACATGTCATTCGGGGAAATAATTATCTTGTGAAGTTTCATCTTTTAATAGACCTGTTATAGACCGCTACACATTTCTTGTATCAACTGTTTCTCACAAGTCGGGTTTTCTTACATGTTGGTAACTGGTTCAGTCAAAGTGCTTTAAAGTTGCTGTAAGACTTTCATATATTTTGTGCAATAAACAATGAAACATCCCGTTTAGCCTTCGCACGTTGGCGTTATAACATTATATGTTCAGTTACATACAGAATAGCAAAGAGTAGGGGATTACTCCCGCAGACATGGCTCCTCTATACCTCATCCCTTCATATTGTCGCAATGTGATCTTCAGAGGTTGAAGCGTCCAACTTAAACTGACCCACCAACCCACCTGATTCAGTTTATTAAGTCAAGAATAAAGGATACCAACATTTTTACTCCGGCCAACTATCCAGTTGGTTGTTGCCGTTGGCTATCTACTCATCAGCTCAATAGGTCTATAAGTTCTTATGGGTTCTCTATGAGTTCTTATTTGGTAAATCTGACTAATCAGTGGCTCTCCCTGGTGGGTCGTACCGTAGTTATACTGCGAACTATGCTGACAACGGGTAACAAATACGAGTGTAAGATGAACTATGTAAGACCTCGCAGCTAAACCTCAGGGCTAAAATCCTTATTCAAATCAAAGAATCGAATCGAAGAATCAAATCGAAGAATCGAATCGAAGAATCGAATCGAAGAATCGAATTGAAGAATCGAATCGAAGAAGCTAAGAGCTGCTGACGAGACAAAAGAGACCGATTTCTACGGTACAATTAGGTAGGGGGTTACCTCCCAGGGACATGCCTCCACTTTTCCTTCCTTCTCCCATTGACGCGATATGACCACAAGTGATTACAGCGTTCTGAATATACTATCTACTTAATTGATACAGATTTGGGGTTGTGTGCTATTCACCCCACTTATGAAAATAAAGTCGGTTTTATCCATGCCAGATTAGGCCCTCCCTCTCATTTTAAGTTGCGCTTTGATTGATTGAGTTGTGCAGAACACTTTCGCCTATGCCGGTCATATCGCCACGATGGTTCAAGGGTCAAGGTCAAAGAGAGGAGCTATGTCCCCGGGAGCAACCCGTACACCCACAGAAAGACATGGGATCTTTATCCTGCTCAAACAGACACACTTATTTACACATGTAAGGTCACATGAGCTGGCCCAGCAGCGAGCACACCGAACCATAGCCATACATGCTACCTACCTACTGGGCCACGCGGTGACCGCGTTTGAACAAAATAACGGCGGTAGCAACCTGGGTCTATTATAAAACGCAACGACGAAAAATCGCGAAATTGAAGGGCAAAATGGCTTGCATTGTAAAAAAATCTTCCAGCGAGAATCATGCATTATACCAGTAGCACATACTGTTTAATTTTTGCATTTTATACGGGGGCGCAAGATACAAAGGACACCAGCTGCCCTCAGGCGTAAAAATTATGCCTCCGAAATATCTTGATAGCGATTCCGCATGAATCTCGCGAGATCCATGTGCCAGGAGCGGCAAAGGCCCTTTTATAGACATAACGGGCGTCCCAGTTGATATACGTGCACTATGGAGAATATGCATGGTGTTGTCCATTTATTTACATCGGTGTTACTTTGTACATTTTTGTTAAACATTTTATCCAATGACCTTCATGTAGTTGCATATTATATTTTACCGATTGTGACGTAATACAATGGCAGTAATAAGGGGTAATTTTTGGGGTTTAAGCAAGGAAAGGTTGTTTAATCTTCACATGCAATGGTTGTGCATGATTGCGTTATGACAACTTTTGTTATTTCTATTGTTGATGTTGCACGATCTGGATTAATGTTAATGCTATGAGCCAATTGCCTACGCCGATGCGACATTACATGAACAAGAAGCTAGCAGCATCCGTTAAAATATACGGCATTTTCGGAAGATTTTAAATCGATTATTGGTTGGCTGATGGTATATTCAGGACGTTTTAACCAATTCTGGTCATATCTCGTCAATGGGAGAAGGAAGGGAAGAACGGAGCCATGTACCCGAGAACCCCCTACTCTTTGCAAAGAAGTACATGGGATCTTCATCCTGCGACGACACAGACATGGTCACAGTGGGGCTCAAACGATGGATCCACGTGCAACTAGGTTCTTAGGCGACCAGAGCACTCAAGGCGAGCGCTCTGAACCACTGAGATATCGAGGCGGCCCCAACTCGACTAACGCGGCAAAGGTGCTTGCTGTAGATCCGAGGCGTGGGGCCGGCACGTCCATTATGTTATTGAGAGAGCTTCGGTAAAGTTTATATTTTATGGGTGTCTACAAATAGATTATAGCCACAGAAAGCGGCAGTTATAGCATGATTCATATCTTTAGACGTTCATGCGAGAGCAAAGGACAATATGTGGTTGTGTATGAATTCCATGCGATTACAAGCTGTATGTTATGCGATGAACTCGGTTGGTTGGTTGTATATTCAGGACGCTTTAACTACTTTTGGTCATATCGCGTCAATGGGAATAGGAAGGGACAGTGAAGCCATGTCCCCGGGGGTAACCCCCTACTCTTTGCGAATTGGGACATGGGATCTTTACCATGGGACCACACAGACATGACCAGCGCGGGACTCGAACCAAAGAGAGGAGCTATGTCCCCGGGAGCAACCCGTACACCCACAGAAAGACATGGGATCTTTATCCTGCTCAAACAGACACACTTATTTACACATGTGGGGTCACATCACGCACCGGCCGCGTGAGCTGGCCCAGCAGAGCGCACACTGAACCATAGCCAAACATATGCTACCTACCTACTGGGCCACGCGGTGACCGGGTTTGAACAAAATAACGGCGGAAGGAACCAAGGTCTATTATAAAACGCAATGACGAAAAATTGCGAAATTTAAGAGCAAAATGGCTTGCATTGTACAAAATCTCACAGCGAGAGTTACGCATTATACCAGTAGAACACACTGTTTAATGTTTGTATTTTATACGGGGGCGCCAGGTACAAAGGACACCAGCTGCCCTCAGGCGTAAAAATTACGCCTCCGAAATCTCTTGATAGCGATTCCGCACGAATCCCGCGAGATCCATGTGCCAGGAGCGGCAAAGGCCCTTTTATAGACATAACGGGCGTCCCAGTTGATATACGTGCACTATGGAGAATATGCATGGTGTTGGGCCATTTATTTACATCGGTGTTACTTTGTACATTTTTGTTAAACGTTTTATCCAATGACCTTTATGTACTAGCATATTATATTTTACCGATTGTGACGTAATACAATGGCAGAAATAAGGGTTAATTTTTGGGTTTTAATCAAGGAAAGTTTGTTTAATCTTCACATGCAATGGTTGTGCATGATTGCGTTATGACAACTTTTGTTATTTCTATTGTTGATGTTGCACGATCCGGATTAATGTTAATGATATGAACCAATTGCCTACGCCGATGCGACATTACATGTACAAGAAGCTAGCAGCATTCGTAAAATACGGCGTTGCAGAAGATTTTAAATCGATTATTGGTTGGTTGATTGTATATTCATGACGTTTTAACCAATTCTGGTCATATCTCGTCAATGGGAGAAGGAAGGGAAGAACGGAACCATGTCCCTGGGAACCTCCTACTCTTTGCGAAGAAGTACATGGGATCTTCATCTTGCGACCACACAGACATGGTCACAGTGGGGCTCAAACCATGGATCCACGTGCCACTAGGTTCTCATGCGATCAGAGCGCTCAAGGCGAGCGCTCTAACCCACTGAGATATCGGGGCGGCCCCAACTCGACTAACGCGGCAAAGGTGCTTGCTGTAGATCCGAGGCGTGGGGCCGGCACGTCCATTATCTTATTGAGAGAGCTTCGTTAAAGTTTATATATTATGGATGACTACAAAGAGATAATAGCAACAGAAAGCGGCAGGTATGGCATGATTCATATCGACGTTCATGCGAGAGCAAAGGATAATATGTGGTTGTGTATGAATTCCATGTGATTACAAGCTGTTATGTTATGCGATGAACTCGGTTGGTCAGTTGTATATTCAGGACGCTTTAACTACTTTTGGTCATATCGCGTCAATGGGAGAAGGAAGGGAGCCATGTCCCCGGGGGCAACCCCCTACTCTTTGCGAAGAGGGACATGGGATCTTTACCCTGCGACCACACAGACAGGACCACCGCGGGACTCGAACCAAAGAGAGGAGCTATGTCCCGGGAGCAACCCGTACACCCGCAGAAGGACGGGGGGGGGGAGTGGGGGGGCACTGTTACATCAATGACCCGGGGGGGGGGGCACTGTTAAACGAATCTGGTGGGGTTGTTCCCCGGGTGCCCCTTGATGCCTCAAGGAGCGGACATTTATGATGAAAAAGATACCCCTATAGAGCGGATATTTAAAAACTTGCGACCCGGGGAGGGAGGCCGGAGGGGGTTTCGAGCTCTGAAAGTGTGCGTCCATAGAGCGGGTTGCCGCAAAAAATACCCCTTCCGAGCGGATTTTGGTGGTAACACGCCCCAACCGAGCGGATTTGGGCGGAGAAAAAGGGGGGGGGGGCTTACCGCAGACCCCCCCCCCCCCCGCCCACAGCAATGTATTAAGTCCCCACCGGGATCAATGACAAACTTTCCGTTTCCGGAACAGAATAGAGGGTGGGTTTGCACTAAAAGGCCTAGACGGGACAAAAAGAGGAGCGGCTCCCGACCGAAAACCGAGGCATTTGACTTCATTTTACACCCAGTCTTAGGGGTCTGGAAGGGGGGTCCAGTGTCCAGTAGGTGTCGATTTTCAAAATGTTTAGTGTCGAATGTCGATTCTTTACGACGTTCCGTGTCGCTTTTTGGCTTAGTTCGGTGTCGACTTTCCGAAAATGCCACGATCTGTGTCGATGTCGGTTTTTCAGATGCTCAGTGTCGGAATTTAGGGTTAAAGTTGATTGTTTAAATATGCCTGTGTCGTGTGTCGCCATTTACCCCTTCCAGACCCCAAGTCTTCGTCATCTCGAACGAACCCCAAATGAGCCTTGCCCTTCATCGGTGATTCAATTGTATTATTTTGCATCTGATCGGCAATTGTTTTTCAGTAGTCATGCGAGTTTTAGTTTCAATCGCTTGGTCATTGGATGCATAATATTTGCATGTTTGCCAATGGCTGCAGAAAAATCATTTTTTAAATGATATATATTTCTCGTCTTTATTCATTTTGAATATGGGAGGAAAAAACTCCGAGAAGAAAATGACCGATACCAAGTGTTGCCATGGAAATACATGTATACGTGAATAGGTCGTTAGAAACCGGGGACGTCAAACAAGGTATGTTTGGTGGATCTCTATTACTCGATAGACTTTCTATTGTATAAACTTTATTTATTCTGCGAGATTTTCAACAACGAGTAGACATGTACATGATCACCTCGATAGACTTTTATTGCCTTGCATCTACATACACAGTCACACAACACAACGGCCCTCTTAACAAGAACAGCAAAAACAAAACAAAAACGAAAATAAATATAATTTCACAGCTTAACAGTGAACAAATCAACATTACTCCGCTACGGTTATGAAACACAAATATATCCTTATCTTGTAACTGTAGTAAACCAATGTAAATAATTGATATGCAAGGAATATTTTTTGTTACATAATTGAATGTAAATATGGTCTAGCGATTCTGGGAATGTCTATACTGTCTGTGTCAATATACCGTACATCTCTTCATCGTCACAAGTTAAAGCTGTCCCTACCGCAACTGCTGTGATGTATGGCCAAGCTTTATAAAGAAACTGGGGCTAGGTGTGTGAAGGGAATGTTTTTCTATCAGAACCGTTTATATATGTAACGTTATATTCTGGCTCAGGGAAAGGTCAAGATAGCAAGGAGCCCTATCTCCACTAGATACCCACCGACAAGTGTTTGTTGACATCTTGGGTGGATGGCACATGCTCCAGATTCAGATACCAGGGCGCGAAAGCATGACCTGTTGGTCTGCGGCTCATCGGAGCTGGCGATCAATCCAGGTGAGCAAACTAATATTGATATATTGATCACGTGTACATATTTGCGTTCACACGTTTGGAGCTCGACTCCCCGCTGCCCCAGTGGATCACACCACCACAACATTCCTTCACGTAAATACAATCGCTGGGAGAGGATCGCCTGGTCGTATTCCACAAGGTTTCCCTGGAGGTGAGAGTGGCTGGAATCCATTGTGGCAGCCGCTGGAATAAACAAAACAAATTACCCAACAATCATGGAGTCAGGGATTTTCGTCAAGGGGGGGGGGGGGCGGAGAGAAGGGGGCGGGGACTACGGAGGCGATTGAGAGGGAGAGGACCCTTCGTCAGCATGGAGGGGGTGACGTTCGGACAGGGTGGTGGGTGGGGGGGGGGCGTCCAATCACCCCGCTCTCACCCGCGATCCACCACTGCATGGGTTATAGGACAAATCAGAATATCGCGAAAGACACAGTAGAGTAGAGACTATTGGAATATCGAATATTAAATATTCCAGGTTGAGACATTATAATTAGTCACACTGTTTCGCTATCTTAGAAAGCCAACAGGAAATGATTATATTGTTAATATTAATTCTTGTTATTGTTTAAAACAAAAAGAGAAGATATGCCCGCAGGATAGGCCGATCCCTTAGCGAATGATCCCATTTGAATAACGTATGAGAGGGAGGGGGTAGGGGGGAGGAGGGAGGGAGCGTGAACAAAGATACTTACTTGTTTTGTGATACTTTCTTCAGTTCGTTCTGCGCATGCGCACTGCGACACTTGGCCCCAATGGGGATGGCCAGCATGAGGATCAACCCAGCGGTGTAGAGACAACCTGTAACAGTATCAGCCACTCGGTCAGAGGGAGCTTATGGAATAACTTATTAAAATAACCAAATCAAGACATTTTCATCTGCAATATGTTATATAATATCAACAGAGACAAGCGGGTCCAGAATATTAAAAAGGGGGTGGGCGAAGGGGAGGGTGTTTGGTGAGGCTTTGGTCTTTCCGAAAAAACTGACGACTGGAGTGAGGACGGGGGTAAGACTAACTGAAAAGCTGGGGGTAGTGGGGCTATTCGCACCACATTTTTCTGCAGTTTATGAGAGTAACTATACCATGTTGTTTGCCCACACCTCAATAAATATAGGACTGCTAAAATGTTGCATGAAAAACATGAACAATAAGTACTTTAGTCGTCATGTTCTTTCTTAGAGACACATGCAAACCCGATGATAATCTACTACCATGAAAGTAGGCCATTTGATCTTGAATCTTGGGGCAAAGATTATTCAAGGTAATCTCTACCACATATCGCCTAAAACACATTCAACTGAGACACACATTACACAAAATCGAGGTAGTGATATAACAATATGCGAGGTGTAAGCTGCTCTCACCTGCTGTAAAGAAGCCGTATGAGTAAGATCCTGACGTGTCATAGACGAATCCTAAATAATGAAAAATGATACAAATTTAATGTTAGTATTCGAGATAGATAACTGTCGACTGTAATCGTTTAACTTGTAACTTGGCCTGCACTATATTTCTTGGATAACTAAAATATTATAATACATCTGATGGTACCCATACAATGCAATGCTTCGTAAAATATACAATATATCATAACGCGCTGAATTGGTGTTAAAAAAACCTGAAAAATATTAAATTATCCGTCTACTCAATAAATGAAAATCATATGTTATTTGGCGTCTAAACACAGAAAGTGATTTGTTGTACCTGCTAACGGGGGTCCAATCAGAATTCCAATACCGCACGTGAGGCACTCAACCCCTAGCGCCGTCGAGAGCAGCTCTATCGAAAAAAGTTCCACTGTGAGCGGCGCCATCAGGGCGTGGCAGCTATGGCCGAAGAAACCGAACCCGGCGGAGAAGGCCAGCTGACCCTGGTATGACGTCAGCATGATGGGACTGACGTAGAAGAGCAGGGAGCAGAAGAAGCACGAAGAGAGGTAGATCGGCACAACTTTGATCCTGTTGTGGTTGGTGACGGCTCCGCAGAGCAGTCTGGAGACGACTCCACAGACGCCCATGGTGGATATAAAGGTGGCGGCGTCTGTGACGGAGGCCCCGTGCTCCATGGCGTAAGCCGGGAAGTGGACGAAAGGGATGAAATTCCCAGCGTTCGTCATGAGGAGACTCATGCACAGCAAGTGGAAATTGGTATCCTTTAACAACTGATGAGTCGCCGACGACGACGACGACGACGACGACGACGGCGGCTGAGCGACGGGGGTTTTGTGCTGGACCCCAGTGGATGAGGGGTCCTGGGAGTATCCTATTGTCTTCTCCTCGGTGACATCCAGATTCAACTGTCTCGTAAGCGACCCCGGGGTCAGTGACCTCTCCATGACCCCATGTTTACTCGGGGATGCCCCACCGCTTTTATGCGAGTAGTTTAACCCGCACTCGATGGAGGCGCTGGCTTCCAGGGCGAGATTTGAACCGAGAAGTCCCCCCTTAGTACCCGAGGAACGCAGTTCTCGGCATACGGTTTCGTGGCGAGCTTTCGGCATGGAGCGGAAGATGGCGCCACAAGCGCACATGTGGAGATAGATCCCGGAGAGCATGAACATGGCGCCTCTCCAGGAGAAAGCCTCCAGGCATAGCTCAATAACGAAAGGGAATACGATAGTGCTGACCCCCACGGCGGTGTTGACGACTCCAAAGGCTAGGTTTCGATATTTCTCGAAGTGGACCCCGACTGTCACGATACAAGGGACGTAGCAGATACCAAATCCAGTGCCTAGACAGCCAAAAAACGTACACATATTAGCACGTACAACACAACTTATATATCACAGTTTCACGAAGAATTTACATGAAATTGGTCGTATAATTTACACGAATTTGGTCGTATAGTTTACATGAAATTGATTGCATAATTTGCATGCATGAAGTTAGTTGTATAGTTTACATGCATGAAATTAGTCGTATAGTTTACATGCATGAAATTAGTCGTATAGTTTACACGAATTTGGTTCTCTACTTTACCCAAAAGTAGCCGCATAATTTACGATCCAAATGGTGTTCTTACCTGTGATGAGACCGAATGTGATGAAGACATGATAGAAGTCGTTAGCGAACACGGTGAGCAGGTACCCTGTCGACCCCACCAGGCCGCCTATGATGACCGTCACGCGGGGACCCAGCCTGTTGGTCATGATGCTGGAGACTGGACCTGCACCATTCAAGAGACAATGACAATAAAATGAAACCATGGTTGTTTTAGGTCCGTTGTTTGTTCACTGGGGCTAAATTATGAAAATGAACCTCATGGGAAGAAATGGATCACTTGACTGAGATATACCCCATACAGGGACCTATATTTATCTGCCGATTGTTCTTACCACTCGGCCACGAAGGCGCCACATGTCATTTTCCGATGTATGTTGTCGGAAAGCCCGACTTTAACAGTATATGCTCAAGTTCCCAAGGCGATCTCCCCCCCCCTCCCCCTGCCACTAGATTTGGCTTTGGGCATAATTAATATATGGCGACCCAGCAGTAGGTATTTAGCGCACAATCAGATCGAAATCCCGGCTGAACCAATTGCAGCTGGAATTTGTAGACCAGTTGTGGATGACAAAGCGGGGGGGCGGGGGGGGGACTGAAGATATCAAGCAAGATGATGCATCACAGTCGTTTAACAGTAGTTAGCCTCATCGAGTTGCCATGGTGAGAGAATTTGACATCTAATGTCGTTAATGCAGTCCCCTTGTCTGCATTGTATCACAAATAAATACTTGTCACGGGGGGCCCACGACCGGTTCCTCTGCAGCTCAGCCGGTTTTTCAATTGAGCCAGGGAGACTTCCTGAGATCAAAACCCTCGAGACTCACCGGCGAGCGATAATAGGGCGCCAGGCAGCGTGGTGATCCAGGCAGTGGCTTGCCTGTTCATCTGAAACTCTTCCAGGAAGGTAATATTGAAGATCCCGTTACTGTATACAGTGGAAACCAGCATAAGTCCGAGGGCGGACGCAGCCAGAACGACCCAGGACCAGCCCTGGTCCGGACCGGATGTGCCTCTCCCAGGGTGTTTCGTGTCCGTGCTATAAGGTGGCGCCCCATTCGGTTGCGCCATTGCGGTACCAGACTGGAAACAAGAATTTGTATTTATAAATTCATGCATAGGGGATTATTTTTTTAAATAAAATGCCTCATTTAGCAATCAACATAAAAATACCAGATATATACAATGTATATGCAATTATAAGTCAAACAGATAATAAAATGAAGAAGTTGATTGATCATACTAATTGCGAAAAAATCATATCAGTTATAGCACATATTTTGTGCTTACCGCACTGACTATAAGGAGATTATTGGTCGAAGATTATTGGTGATAGCGTAATGTTGTTGCGCTCTCTGTTCTTTATAGTTGGTAGTGCGTTCGACTGAAGCACTGTTATCGAGTGTGCACTTCTATGCCAGGCCAAGCGGCCGGTATGGGTTTCGAATCCCACCTCGGGAAATGTCTATGTTTGTGCAGGATAAAGATCTCAGGTTTTCCTTCCCAAAGAATCGGAGATCACTCCCGGAAACTGGCTCCTCTCTACTTTTACTCTTAACCCATTGTCGCGATATGACCTACACAAGGTATGACCACAATGGGAACATAGGGATGAATCCCAATTGTTCGGGGTTTCAATCAAATATAATTTGCGACAAATTAAGAGTAACCTGATGTTCAGAAGGCACAACTTACCATTAGGGAGAGCCTAATTTTTTAGGAATATCAACCATGCATTCGTTAACTTCTGGACATTCAAGCTATAAATATCCGGGTATGTCATGCATTATTTGGGAATCAAATCATGCTGATGAAACCAATAACAACGTACTAGACGTCATGGTTTTTTCGCTGGGGGTGAGTTAAACTGGGAAATATATTAGTCAGTCGGGAATCCTGGGCGGGGGAGGAGGGCGAGAGGGGTGGGGTGGAGCGAGGGAGGGGTGGGGGAGGATGGAGGGCGGGAGGGGTGGGAGTGGAGGGAGGGAAGGTGGGGGAAGATGGAGGAAGGGAGGGGTGGGACAGGAGGGAGGCAGCGGCGCGGCCTCTCACCATGGCAACTCGATGAGGCTAACGACTGTTAAACGACTGCAATGCATCATCTTGCTTTATATCTTCAGTCCCCCCCCCCCCCGCTTTGTCATCTATCAGATTACATGTCATCGTATCTATGTGATCATCCTTCACGCCCCCCCCCCCTCCTTTTGTCCACATTTTATTGGAACTTTATTATACTGAAAGGCCATCGGCCCATGGTACATATAATAAACAAAAATAACAAAAACACCTGTTGTGACATATACTATCAATATACATATTACTCGCTGAGGTTGTCGTGCAGTATGAAGGCGTGGTAAACAAATGCAGCTAGATTAACATGGTGAATCTTATTTAAGGTGGATAATAATGAAATAAACCCATGCTCGGACTTTACATGATACGGAATATACTGTTCTCTGAGTTCTTCGTACAGCGGACATTGAATTAAAAAATTGTACTCATCTTCAACAGCCTCGTTATCTTTAGACAGGCAATAGTTGCATAGGCGGAGACTTCTGTGAGTTTGCCCTCTCATCCGTTCAATACGTAACGAATGGGCAGAACATCGAAATTTAGTTAAAGCCATGCGGTGCTTTGGAATCGTAACAGATGTGAGATATCGCTCTGGTTCTAACAGAGACATAAATTTACTATAAGAGGATAGTTTAGATGTAAGTTTGACTCGCCCCCCCCCATTCTTGCATTGCATTATCAGTGACTCGTTGCTTAAATTCATTAATAAACATATTTACATCGCCTACGCCCTGATTGAGCCACACGTGCCCAAAGTCGTATTTACACAAAAGGTTTTCAATTTTTGCGGACCAAGTTTGTTTTCCAGGGGCTGCCAAGCGAGACAAAATTTCATAGCATGACTTTGTATATCGAGAGGCGTCGCTTTGCACCACACGCAACCAAAACTTGATGCATTTTGTCATGTAGATAGTACTAAGTGGCGTTCGTCCGCATTCTCCCAAGACGGCACAAGATGAAGTTTGGGGGTGCAAGCGCAAGTACCTTTTACAGAACTGAACATGCAAAGTCTCTATATGGCTTTGATACTCGAAGCCCCATATTTCACTACGTATAGAATAATAGGAAGGGCAATTTTATCGAACAAATCGAAGCAGATATTTGGAGGAATAAAACCACACTGCCACATCACATTTCTCACCAAAAACACACCCTTGTTACCCTGTAAGACTAGTGTCTTTAACGCCCTCGACCAGCTTAATGTTGATGAAAAAACTATACCCAAATACTTATAAAATGAGACGGCTTCAACGCGCTGACCATCGATGTTTTGCCGCAGACGTCCGCCATTTCTAAATACAACAATTTTAGTCTTATTCATGTTAATTTTAAGCCCGTAATCCTTGCAATATTTGCCCAGTACGTCTAATTGCCTTTGTAACCTGCCAACAGTATCGTTTACTAGAGCTAGGTCATCAGCATACATGAGTACAAATAATCCAGGGTGAATTGCATCGAGGTAAACGCCATCGCATAAATTACTTCTAAACCGGTTTTCCAGTTCATGTATATATAGTGCAAAAAGAAACGGGCTCAGCATACACCCCTGACGGGTTCCAACCTTACATTCAAAATAATCTGACAGACCTTCCTGGGTTTTTACACACGACTTAAGAGAGGAATACATCGATCTAAGAACAGATAACACTTTTCCGTGAACATCATAACATGACTTGATTCTGCAGAGAACCTGACTTGTATTAGCAGGGAACCATCATCGATATGCAAATCCGATTAGCGCGGATTTACATCAAGCTGATGCTGATCATCGGCGGATTAAAATAAATTGTTCCTGTTCTTTTAGTAATTCCACCACGGTGGCTAACAATATCCTGACCAGTGGCGTAGCTACCATTGACGTAGAATACGGAGTGCATTCCCTTTTCATGGCAATTGTCTAAGTTAATTCCCCCCCACCCACAGACTCGATGTTTTCTAGTTTAGAAACATAGCAACATAATTTATTGCTTAACCTAGGAGGCTTCCGCCATAGCAACCGAGCTATCTCAGTTCCCACGCCGATTGCAATAAATCCATTGTGTGACCTGCACCCCCCCCCCCCCCCCCCCAATGGTAACCTTCGTAAATCTAGCAATCACCTCCAATATATAGGCGGCAATGCGGAGGAGGCTATTAGCTCGAGACGCTCAGTGGGCTTTCGGATTATACGGCTACTTACCAAACAGGCCTACGCACAGGTGTTCAAGGGCTGGTGAGGTGGAAGGAATGTTGAAATCAGCGAAATGCTTGCATGTTTTCATGCGATTAAGGGTCCGGGGGTCAGGCATTCAGAAGACAGGATAATGTATAGTAGATACATGGAGTTATATGGACGGTTATGAAATATCGTAATAAGCCGTGAGAAATTATTCGCTTGTGATGCGGTAATTCGCATCATAATTCCATCGTGATCAATCTGAGCCTAAGAGCTCGAGGCGGATTTTGTGCACACAAGGACCAAACTAGGCCATGGAACCTCGTGGGCCGAGTAAGCATGAACTGATGAAACATGCCCCAGATATGGCGCTCGGGCCCGGCTACAAGACAAAGTAGCTATTGATCTGCGGCCGTACTGCGATAACCACTACACCTGGGAGACGCCCCCCTGTGGCATTCTTTATACGCTGTAACCGAACGCAAGGATTTTTCCATTGTGTATGAGGAATATATTATCGATTAGTGTGGACGCTATGGCAAAGACATCGCTCGGGGCAAATCAATCAACATTTTATTCAACATTGTATGCGTGTCATCCTCACTGACACTCTACCAGCAGAGGTAGCTAGTTCCTCACATCACCTCTGCCCTACGTCACCTTCACCCCACGGTTGGCCTCAACGGTGATGGGGTCACGAATGGTTCTAGAAGGTTGTGTTATCGAAAAAGTTGAGCGAAAAAAACTTTGACCTCAATCGAACTCGAAAATGTAGAAAATAAGTAACATGGCTTCTAATTAATCAAGCTCAAATCGATTCGTCCTTTACGGTACCAGCAGCACAGTAAATTCTAAACAGTGGTGTAGTTGATGGCAACCTGCAAATCTATGTTCGATTAGATGCCTTTCAATTTTTGCGTATGAAGGATAATTCTGATGGTTAAATATGACATGGGGCAGAGGGCGTAAGCGTGACGCCTTCTACCGGGAGATCGCCTCATTGACACGTGACGACATTCACTTCCGGTCTACATTGGCCAGTAAGAACCTCGTGACGTATATGCACTGTTTTCAAGTGCAACTCATTGGACACCTCCGTGATGTATCTATGCATACACTGCATAGGGAACCTGTCTGCATATGAAGTGCAGGAAAAGTGTTGTTTATCCAATTGCTTAGTTTGCTGCGAAATAAAATGACACGTTTTTTTCAGGCAAGTCTTCTGCGGACGAAATCTAAATTTAGCTAAGGAATCCAGCTCCGGAGACAATGAATAATTTGGATGGAATATGCCCGAGATCAGATCGCCCAGACCGGGTTTCAAACCAGAGACAGATTGACCTGCAATCTGCCATCGAGGCTCCCTACATGTTTTATTTTTTCGAAGTAAGAAGACTTCGGTGGTAAGCAATATCCTTGTAATGTTTCCAAGCAATATTTACACTCATGCAGAAACAATGGTACTATTTTAACCATGTCAGGCTGTGTTAAGAATATTATATATTATTTTAAGGATACAGAACAATGACGCAGGTTAAAATTCCACGTGTGTACTACGCCTTAGTATGACCGCGTGCCAGTTAGCTGAACTGACGTCATACCTGTGAGAAACTGTTTTTGCGTGCCCTTTTGGCGAAGTGGATAGGTAGCAGGAACGGCAGTGTATATAGATTGTATGATTTTCCTCGAGTTTTGGCGAATATCTAGCGAAAGAGACAGACAAACAAACCAAGAGAGGGAGAAATAAAAAGTGATCAATAGATAGCTTATCACTATACCAAGAGCAGACCTAGCCTGAAACCTGACGTTACTGAGACAGACCAGACCAGACAGACGCAAACAAACCAAAAGAGGGAGAAATAAAAAGTGATCAATAGATAGCTTATCACTATACCAAGAGCAGACCTAGCCTGAAACCTGACGTTGCTGAGACAGACCAGACCAGACAGACGCAAACAAACCAAGAGAGGGAGAAATAAAAAGTGATAAATAAATAGCTTATCACTATACCAAGAGCAGACCTAGCCTGAAACCAGACGTTACTGTCTAACGAGAGTAACGTCTTGTTTACAGTCTAGGGGAGACCAAGGCAAGGGAAAACGCCATTTTTATAGGTGTGGAGGCCCGATTTGTTTGATTGTACCACGGTTTTGTTTGTATATATCTCTGTACAAAATTGCGCCCAGATGGGTGGGGTGTTCGACGATAGCGTTCTTCCTCAAAAAGAAAGGGCAGGGGGATCCACGCCCCAGATGGCCTACATTTTGCGTTGATAATTCCTCAAAAAGGGGGGCCGGTCCGGACCCCTTGGACCCCCCCCCCCCACCCCTCTGAATCCGTCCTTGCCCGACTGTATGTTTTTCAGACCTTCATATCGAGAGCTTGCTCTGCCCAAACTCACACAGCATGACATGACATGTATCTGCCACGTCAATAATACCCAATACCACAACCTAGATTACACGCATACTAAAACATGGGAGCTTCAACCAAGATTTCCGAACGTAGCGGATGGCCCCACTTTCATAGATGTTCCAAAGTAAGGACGTATAGGGCTATAAAGTCTCGTTCGCTTAGACTTCCGGTTTACTCTTTTTCTTGGACAAACAAACGAAGCACGTGTTCGGAACGAGTTTAGAATCTCTGCGCACACTGGTATCCTGACTATCTGTGACGTAGGGGTGACTTGTATGTTACGCAAAGAGAGAGACTGGGAACCAGACTACCTGCGCAAAAGCCAGGCGCCGAGGGGTGGGTCCATTGCGGAAGGCCTAGCGTTATGATTATAAATATTTAAGAAATATAGCTTCACAAAGTGGATAGATGACATATTTTTTATTCGTTTGCGCCATCAAAATGACGAATATTTGTTACGACGGGACAATACGACTGACAAACTAACGTTTTTTTTGCATTTCCTACGAAAACGAAGCATTATGACGTCACACGGATTCTCCCCGGTGACAACGTTGGCGCAACGCTTCAAACAGAAAACTTACAAAAATTTGAAACAAGAAACTTGGTCTTTTCGTGATCCCAAAGTGATACGAAAACATCCAACTGATCTTACTTTATCTTTACCATGGGGTTTAATGACGCACCCGTGTGTTGTTACTCCATGCACTGCACATTTTGACAGCGGAATGGTTAAGTCGATCACTTGCTCTCGCCATTTTTGTTACCGTGGAGGCACGCGAAGCTCTGTGACGTCACTCGCTGTTTGGTAAACTTGCGAAAGCCCGGGCGCAGGGCTAAATTTAGAACGTTATTTTTAGCTATCGAGTGTTTTGAAGACGGATTTTTCCTTGTATATTCCTAAAGTTCTGCGCTTCATCGCCTCCAAATATTTTAACGTATATCTCCCATAGTCATGTTTAGTGAAATGGTACTCATAGTCTTTAGAATGAACCTGGAAAGAAATTGACTTATAGCTGCCTATACTTCAACATGGAGCACGTGTGTTTGTTTGTCCCCAAAACTGCAGTCTCGCGGCCCGATCGCGAGAACTGTATAGCCCTATAGGGCTGTACAGTCACTTCGGGATCTTATCGAGACCCCACGAGACAGGGATACCTATGCTCTACGTCAATGCCTAGCATCAATGGCCTGTACGTGCTGCCTACCTTCCGGTTGTTTGCCTTCATTCACCTCACACACAAGATCGGCTAAAGCTGTCCTTGGAAGCACAAATAACCACTGAAGTTATGTGCATAGCCGAATTATAACCATCCGAGTAGATTTATGTAATGTATGAGCGGTTAGGCAGTTGATAAACCAGAATGCGGTTGTCTCATGAGTGACTGTCAGTGTCAGGCGATCTAACGTGCTGCGCGGGGTTTTTCATGTCGTATGACGTAATAATCATCATGACGCGCGTGTCTGCGCGCGGTATCTATGGTTACGTAACAACGCTCCTTATATGGACTGAGCAGGTGAGGACAATGGTGCTCCGTTTGTCGTAGAACTGTAAACATCGATGATTTGGCTCAAAATACAACGCTTCCAACAGCCTCATCGAAGGGACCACATGCATTATGGAGAGATAAATGTCTTATCTTTAATTATATTATGATTTTATAGTTAGCAATGCCTGAAACAAAGCAAACAAAAAATAGTTTCACACCCACTCGATTTTTTACGCACAAACCGCGCAGCCGGCCGGTTCCCAACACTAAAACGTTGACTACAATGAGTGCGAGTCACGCAGTTGCAGCAAGGCACCAGCGTGATGCGCACTCGTTCTAAGAGCACGTGTTTTTTTGTTGGTCCCCAAAAGACCTAAACCGGAAATAGAACCCGCGAGAACAGCACAGCCCTATAGTGGTCAGCCAAGCAGACACCGGTCACGTTCTCCGGCCATGGTACGCCAAAATTAGAGCGCCTGCTCTAGGTTATAAATAGTTCATTTGAAATAAACAACAAGGCTTTTCCCACGAAGCGATTTGTCAGTCATGTTATTATTTGTCAGTCATGTTATTATATGTCAGTCATTTTATTATTTTTGTCAGCCATGTTAATAATGTTACGCCACGCCCTTCGGTCAAACCATAAATAGGCATATTTTCATTTCTTCTTGCAAAAATTAGCTTGGGAGCAGGTAGATTGCACAATATTTTATTGAAGGATTGAATGTCACACTCAAGGCCTTTAGTTATATTCAGCCCCAATCGATACTTTCCATTCTCCATATGGATTGATTCTAATGAATGAAGAGAATGCTTACCCGGTTATTTAATTATTTATCTGTTTAGCGAGTCTAGGGCAACAACATACATAGCGACAATAGTATGATAAACTGGCATAGTGATATGACGTCATCACTACCCTGTTACTTTAGCACTACAACCGATGGTTATTATAGTTATAGTTCTGATTATGCTTTCGCAACAGACTAAGGGAACCACAAGGCCACGAGACAGGGGCATTCGTGCACCCTTTCTATAGTGCACAACGTCCAGCTATAACGTGACAGGGGCATTCGTGCACCCTTTCTATACTGCACAACATCCAACTATAACGTAACACGGGAATTCGTGCGCCCTTTCTATAGTGGACAACGTCCAGCTATAACGTGACGGGGGCATTCGTACACCCTTTCTATACTGCACAGTGTCCAGCTATAACGTGACAGGGGCATTCGTGTACCCTTTCTATAGTGCACAGCGTCCAGCTATAACGTGACAGGGGCATTCGTGCACCCTTTCTATAGTGCACAACACCCAGCTATAACGAGACAGGGGCATTCGTGCGCCCTT
Organism: Arenicola marina; assembly: GCA_964019135.1. Classification (NCBI taxonomy): domain Eukaryota; kingdom Metazoa; phylum Annelida; class Polychaeta; family Arenicolidae; genus Arenicola; species Arenicola marina. The sequence continues at coordinate 3,742,057 of OZ025254.1, read as the reverse complement.
TCTATAGTGCACAGCGTCCAGCTATAACGTGATAGGGGCATTCGTGCATCCTTTCTATAGTGCACAACGTCCAGCTATGACGTGACAGGGGCATTCGTCCACCCTTTCTATAAGTACGACGTCCAGCTATAACGTGACAGGGGCATTCGTCCACCCTTTCTATAAGTACGACGTCCAGCTATAACGTGACAGGATCATTCGTGCACCCTTTCTAACGTCCAGATATAACGGCCATGCATTGGTTGGCGGCTGCCTTGTTTACCACGGCTTAGTAAATGCAGCGAGCTCATTCCAGTGCCATGCCTTGCAGACCAACCTTCATCAGGTGTGCTCCATCGAGGGGAAGACGCGTCAAGTCGTAGTCCTTGGCCCCTCGGAGCCTCCTTGGCCTGGCTTGCCTGCTTCCTGAGGCTGCAATGTGCCATCTATATGCTCGCTAGCCAGCTGACCGACCGCCTGTCAGGGGGAAAAATATGGGTGCTGCCAGCAGTTTGACAGCCGGCCAGCCAGCCAGCCAGGCAGCCAGCCAGCCAGGCGGCCGATCAGCCAGCCAGACAGCCAGCCAGGCAGCCGCCCGCCAGGCGGCAGGTCAGCTAGCCAGTCCCGCAGTCACCCGACAGTCACCCCGCAGCCCGATCAATACACGTCAAGCAGCCTGACATGATCGCCAGGGCTTGGTCAGTATGTGGGGTGGCCTGACCTGACCTCTCTCATCGCACCCACCCCCCAATCCCCCCCCCCCCCCACCACAATTCTTAATCCCCACCCGACACGGGGTCGGATGTTTGAATCACGGGTGGGCTAGTTTAGCAACGAAAAGTGTGAGTATGACACCCTGCGTCGGTGCCACTGCCAACCCCCGCCAATGCCCAACACCCTCCTACCTCGCCTCGAAGATTTAGGTCTTATTCAGCATTTACAGTAATGTACTATCTTATTAATCCCCAGCTGCAGGTCACTGTCTTCAGATCTGTGCTTGCTTCCATATCATACACGTCCCGTAGTTAATCCCACAACTGTACTCACCTGAAAACTCTCTTATAGTATACATAACATATGACGTCTCTCACTGCTATACCCGTTTGTAAATAACCTTACATGTCAGTTGTTACATTGCCAAATGTCCGCCCGCAAATTTCGTTGTAAAATGTCTGCCCTAAAATCAATTCATCGTTGGAAAGTGTCCGCCCGTTGCAAAATGTCCGCCCAAAAGTCAATTAATCGTTGCAAAATGTCCGCCCGTTGCAAAATGTTCGCCCAAAAATCAATTCATCGTTGCAAAATGTCCGCCCAAAAATCAATTCATCGTTGCAAGATGTTCGCCTGTTGCAAAATGTCCGCTCGTTGCAAAATGTCCGCCTGTTGCAAAATGTCCACCCACACATCACTTCGTCGTATTAAAATGTCCGCCCACTGCAGGGTGTCTTTGTCGCATGAGCAGTTTATAGGCCTATCATTTCTTGCCATATCATGATCCGCCCATTTGGCTCACATGTAGTAGGTTAAAGTTACATATTGAACTCTCTCCCGCCGAAGGGGCCGGCCCGGTAGCTCAGTGGGCTGGAGCGCTCGCCTTGAGTGCTCTGGCCACCTGAGAGCCTAACGGCACGTGGATCGGTGGTTCGCCCCCAGCTATGGCCATGTCTGTGCGGTCGCAGGATAAAGATCCCATGTCGTTCTTCGCAAAGAGTAGGGGGCTACCCCCGGGGACATGGCTCTCCCTCCCTTATCCCATTGACGCGATATGACCAAAAGTAGTTAAAGCGTCCTGAATATACAACCAAGCTCTACCGCCAAAAGTAAGCCCTGCGACATATATATCACAATTTGCAGAAAGCTCGATTGTTTCATTCTATAAATTCGGAAACCTAATAAACATCGCCGTTTCGGCTGTGCTGTGGCAAACATGTCTATCCCGGGACACCACATAACTCGCGGCACTGCTACTTATAACAGAGCATCGCGAAGTGCAAAGGCCGCTTTGTGTGATGGACACACAGTTTCACTGGAACGGTTGGATTTCACCAGATACGACCCAGCTAGAGATTGTGTAGTGGCCTCCAGGAAACAGTTCCCCATCAAGCGGCGTATGCAATTACTTTTCACAAGTGTCAAGGTAAGTACATCAAAATATATAATTATTAAGAAAAACTTTATATAATTACAACACACGCCAATATATTTAATGTAATTTATTACCCTATATTATTATGGTTACAAAAATCTAAAAATTTGAAATGACATGTAGGAGCGAAATACATTAAAATATAATGCTAATTCACAGAATACGCAATTTAGAAATATAGGCCAATCTCCTCCAGTAGTATTACAGTATGACCTTGTAAATTAAAACATATCTTTGCATTAGTCACCTTTAATTAACAAATCATTGTGTATCTGCAGTATCTCGTTTGCGTTTTCCCTTGTTTAGTGGAGCAGGCTTATTGAACGCGTATGATTCGGCCCCTTTAATGCCCAAATTAATCTTTTTGACGCTAGATTTACTCGTTTTACACAATGTAACAGTATTCAGGCCTTTACAATATTGTAAGTAGGTAGGATTATTATTATCGCCATGTGCGGCACGTTGTTGGCAAAACAAATTTTCGACGGCATCACTATTTCCATTCTTCACTTTCATGGTTTTATGACAATCTACTCAATCATTTTACTTGATATCTTCAGGGTTTTATTAAACTATTAATCGATTCCACAAAGACTGCATTCATGGTTTTATTCATATCACCTGTATTGATTTTCAGGGTTTTAATATTGACTAATATTGACCAGTATGGCACGATATAGCCTTCCAGGCTGAAAGTGCCGTTAAGCCCAATTCAAATCAAATCAAATCAAGCATCACTATTTATGCGAGAAGGCTTTACAGAGAATCCATTAGATATTCTTTGCCTACATATTGCTATAAATCCAGTGATAAAAAACAATACATCTTCCTGAGTTTCACGCTTCAAAACATGCTTTGCTTTGTGTTCACTTTTCGTTTCAATTATACTCTTTCCCCATTGTTCAAACCACAATTTAGTTTCATTTAACTTTGTTAGGAAATGGAGTAAGAGCAGGTGTATGCATGTGAGTGATACGGCGAGTGAATGGGTGAGTGAATACTGTGGGCTGAGCGAGTACTACGGGATGAGTGAATGATGGTGATTTTGTGAGTATTCCGAGAGAGTGGTGAGTCACACGTGACATTGGATAGGAGCTTTTGGGTGACGCATGGGGAGTGGTCTCTGGTATAAATACCAGAGACCACAGAACACAGACACGACACAAGACTCAGGACCAGCACCAGGAGGAGATGGACGGCGGAGGACATAGCTGGTGACAGCGGGGTCAGGGCCGATCTCCGGGCTTTACGTGTTGAAGCATGGCTGCGTGGTTGGAGTTGTTGTGGGCGTCGTCGTGGTGGCTGGAGACAGGCCTTAGGAGCCTGATCTGCGGGCTGGTAGGCGTGGACACGTGGCGGAGCCTGATCAGCGGGACTGGTGTGCGTCGTGGGAGCATCAGAGCATTGTAAGAGTTCTCTGTGAGAGTACATTTGTAGGTGACTATGAACTGACTTGTTTATTGTTTGGCTTACGCACTAAATGTATGAATCTGTGTTGGCAGGGGGGAGGTAGGGATTAATAGTGTAATATAAACTGTGACAATCTTTACCATGTCTTGTTAGTCATTTCCGCCGATACCATCTGCAGTCAACCTTTTTGTTTCTTTTAACACATGTTATCGCCGTGGGATATTTGTCCCTAGCAAGTCTTAACAACTTGCATATTCTTGGTCAATAACGGGCCTGTCGTCGTTGATGTACTAGTTTGCCGCAAAAACTCGATTGTCCCAGACAATTCCGTGGGTTCCGTTAAATTAGCTGCATATTGGATCATTAAATTCAACATATCCTTATTCAGACATTCTTCCGCCAAATGATTTCTCATTTTACCAGAATGAGATACTTCCATGTGTTCCTTTGTTAGTCTCTGATGAAGACGCATGGTTTCCGGATTGGCTTGAACATCCCATGTATAAGCACTACTAGATGATTCCAAATTATTTCAAAACCGTTCCATTTTAATCTCCTTGTACAATATGATTCAGTTCCACTTGTTAATACGTTATTTCTTATGCTTTTTATGACCTGTTTGGGATCGGGCATCATTACTATGCAGTTCTGGATTGGTGAAAACAAATTTGTAACCTTCATACTGAAATCTAGGGGCTCGCCTGGAAATAACATTTTTAGAAATGTGCGGTTAGCGTTTGCACCATCAAATATAGCAAAATTAACCTTAAACCCCCAATTTTCAATACCCTTCACAGCATCCCAGAATCCACTATACAGTTGGTGCCCCTGTACACCACTGGTTGGAAAATTCGCAAACGGAAATTTAAAACCCCTATGACCTAGAAATTCAAGTTTTAGCACATGTGATTCCAGAGCGGTACGTTTGCCGTTTTTCACTATAACATCAAGGTTATTTCCATTGTGTATTCTACCATTCCTGACAAAAAAGGTTTACCTTGTTTGCTGTCAATTTGCAAATCTTCTTGGATAGACATTTCATCAACAATTATGCTGCCTTCATATGCGTGAGCTGGTAGATTGTTAGACTTGGCGGTATCTGCCATCCATTCAAACAATTGTGCATGTAGGCCGGGACCCTGGTCAATAACATTTGTATACATCGTAAGAAGGCGTGTCGACGGTAAAGTCATGAAGCTCATGGAACACATGTCACAATACCCCTGTGGGCTCCTACTCCATATCTGGAGGCATAATTGGATAATCTCTTTGTTCCATCTTCTTCCTTGTTTGGAGATCAGAGTTTTCTAACATGCTACATATTGGAGTAACCATATTGGTACGGATCTTAGGCTGCATCGATGAAAGAATGCCTCTTATTTCATCTATCGAGTTGTTCACACTTTCTTCATTGGGAGTGGCTCCAGACAGTTATTTATCCTGTAAGAAAAATGGTATATTTTAGTAATTGCTGTCTTCATAGTAATATTGTTAAATTGTTACATAAACAAGCATTGATTTGTCTTTGCTCATGGGCGTATCTGGAATGGACATACGTGTGTTAAATGAATGTTATATCGCTGAAAGAAAATGCGATGTGTTATGGGGATGTACATTATTGTAACTCATTTATTTTTGTTACAGGTTAGCGTTTGCACCATAACATCGAGGTGGACGCCGCTGAAGTTTTTAAGGCTGGCCAACTGGGCGTCGGGTTAAATCGTGTTCGTGCGCCAAAAGGCTTGCCGTTGATAAACTTTAGACAATCAAAATGCCCTCCTCATCTAGCAAAAGTGACAAGTTGTTACGCGCAGGATTTAAAGGAAATGAAAGTTGATCTTACCTGCTGCAGATCCCAGGGTATTATATATTGTTATATTATTAAAAGCAAAAAAACATAATTGATTTATTAAATGCAATTAATACAGATAATACGTTCGTGTCATTGTGAAAAATGTATCACAACTTTTTAATAGTAAAGTAATAATTATAATATAAGTAATTATATATATTAATTATAATATAAATTATATAATGATTTATTTTCGTCTGTATTACCGAATGATCTACCGATCAAAAAGGATTAAGCACAGGAATCATGCCATGAAGACAGCGACTGGGATGAATTTGAGGAGACCGAACTAGAAAGTTTTACTGAATTGGCAAAGGTTACGTGTCATTTACTTAGTCTTAGTCTACTTGATGACTGTTGTGTGAAAAACATCATTATCGCCGTGTAATGCCTTAATTGCGTTAAGTTAGTGGATAGCATAATGCTAAAAATATGCCTGTATGTATAATCACATATAATAATAGTATATATTATGTGATACATACTATATACATTATATTATTAAAAAATTTAAATATATGCAACGAAAAGTATACAAAAATTTGAAATCCAATATTTGTTATATATTAGCAGAGGATGTACCGAATCCAGACGAGGCCTCCATCGATTTCGAAACACCCATAGAACAGAGCGCATTTATGGATAATTTGATGAAATATCAAACAGAATTATTACTTTACGTAAATGATGCCTATGCCCAATGTGAGCGATTGTATAATAAATGTCTTGAGACGGCCTCCACTCCACATTTTTTAAGAAAATTTCATCATTTAATGCAAGGTTTTTGGACTAAGCTTTTCCCTGAGACGGCAACAGATGTCGAAAAATGCGTGGCAGCCATTCTAGCCTGGAAAATTAAATCAAAATTTTTAACTGACAAAGCAAACCATGTATTACAACAGCAATCTCAGTGTAAGGTTTCTGTGCATTCCCAAGACCAGTTACCTGCCACATACTCAGGCCTGAGCAAGCTAAGGTATTTGAGCGGTAGATAGATTGCAAAAGATAAGTACGCTACAATGAAAATAATTACCAACCTCTTATATAACCCCAGCAGAAATAGTTTTAATGACCAACTGGATAATTGAAATATACGAAGAAATATAACGCAGTGAAGGCGAACTGGTTGAGAAATGCGAAAAACCGACTACCTTAACAGAAACTAGCCGTAAACAAAATGCCAACCGATCTTTAATAAGCATTTCTGATGATGCTTTCTGTAAAAGTTATAAATTAAGGTCGCAGTTGATTTACTAGAGTGCGACCTACATAACGGAAGTGAGAAGAGAACCGCTTGTTTCAATTCGGTGAAGTGTTGATAAGCCGGCAGTTTTGGAAGGTTTTATCTATTTGGACATGATTGCGGGATCGAAGGTATATTAATTAGTCTTTGGTTTGAATCTTGGTGACTTTTAGTAACGATATATACTTATTTATTTGTGTATAATTAGATTATTTGTTCTGCATAGTCATCTTGTTATTTGTTGACATTCTGCTGTGTCAAACTGCATCAAATTGCTAATGTCATTTCAGCTAACAGTTGGACGTTGGCTTACATGATATATCCTAATGTGTCTATATTTGCATTTTTATTGTTGCAGTTTCACGTTAAATAAACCAAAAGAACTGTGACTCAAAGAAGAATTGTGGTACACTAATTCGAACAACCGACTTAAGCACACTTTCAATTTCTTCGTAAACAAGGATAGCATTCGAAGAAATATTGAGACAGTAGATAATATTAATTCTATAGGGGCATCGGTTTTGCAACATAGTGTTGATCATTTGTTGCAAGATGCAAGTTTGTATAAAGAGAGGTAAGGTTTATGTCCGCCAGAGAGAATGTAGTATCCCGAGTTATCGGTTTCTTTCAAGAGACTAATTATCGGGTACAATCCGGGCGATAATAAAGTGTTTTTCACAGTAGAATCTGAGAAGCGTGGTTTATATCAGAAGACACTTCATTGGCGACGAGGATAAAAACAACTAGACAAGCAAGCTTTAGATGCTGTCACAGTCGGTCCTGATACTGTACAGATAAGTGTCAAATAGCAGAAAGAGACTAAACTCGCAGAACTTTCCCAAAACGAGTTCTCTCAGCCCAGTGAAAATTCTCACAATGCCGGGGGACCAGCCTGAACCTGTTGCTGTAACTGTGGTGTCTGAAACAAGAGCATTGAGAACACAACCCTTTTCTCCCGATGACAACCAAATCTCCACGGGAAAGAAGTGGGAAGAATGGTTAGAAGGCATTGAAAGGGAATTTCGATACTTCAGAATCACAGAGCCTATTGACAGGAAGGATGCCCTTATTATCTTCGGTGGCACAGAACTGGCCAGATTAGAGAAAAGTCTACCAGACCCAGCCGGAGATAATCTTGATGAATATGTGAAGCTGCGAGAGAAATTAAATGATTACTTCACACCGAAGAAGAATAAACACCACGCCAGATATATATTCCTGAAAGCGAAGCAGGAATCAGGAGAATCGATTGCTGCCTACGCTGCAAGGCTGAGAGAGAAGGCCAAGGGGTGTGAATTCGAAGACAATTGTGAAGACCGCATCCTTGAACACTTGATTCAGACAATCGATAACAATGGGTTGATTCAGAGAGCCATAAGCAAGAAATGGACTCTGAACCAGTTCCTAACAGAAGCAGCACAGACCGAGGATATATCTCTACAAATGAGAGACATGAAGACGCATGACAACAGAGAGGTGTCAAAGATTGGGCAATGGCAGAGCCAACAACAGAAGAAAGGAAGATTTCAGAAGACCAGTTTCCAGAAACCGGGTCAGGAACTACCACCATGTAGTTATTGTGGGTTAACAGGAGCCCACCCCAGAGGACAAGACTGCCCAGCTTATGGAAAGCAGTGTCGATCTTGTGGGAAATGGAATCACTTCTCAGCTGTGTGTCAAGCTGAGACGTACATGGGCCGTGAGAAGATCTGGGGGAAGCAGCACAGCAAGAAGCAAAGTCAACCGAGAAGGCACATCAAGAAAACGACAGAGCAAGACAGCACAGCAAGCTCTGATGACGAATTCTTCGAGCAAGCTGTCAATCACCTTAAACAAGTGAGAAAGGTAAAGGCAGTCAACGGCAGAGACAATACTGTAGCCGTAACCATTAGCAACGTCCAGACGAGAATTGAGCCTGACAGCGGTGCAGAAGTGAACATCATGGATGAACATCAGTTTAAGGCACTCATTAACAGATCAAGGGAGAGAATCACATTGGAAGACAGCAGAGTAAAAGTCACCACACTGCAAACGGAGCTGCTGGTAAAAGGGGAATTCAAGACACTTATCCAGAACGAGACAAGAGGAGCACTGGCAAAAATTATCGTCGTGCGAGGGAGGATTAACTGCCCACCACTCATCAGCAAAAAAACCCTCACAGACCTGGGGATGTTGGAGATCAGGCCAGATGGATCGCTCGCTGAACCTAACAACCTGGGCCTGAAAGGTGAAGACCTAAGAGTTGGGACAGTGAAAGACGTCACTATCCAAGGCATTCTTGACCAACATTGTGAAATCTTTGAAGGCATTGGCAAGATCAGAGACAACAAGAGGGATAAGGACATCTATGCCAAATTCAGCATGAAACCAGAAGCAGTGCCAGTGGCGCAGAAGCCAAGGCCAGTACCTTATTACTTGAGGGACCCTCTAAAGAAATGGCTGCAGCAAGGCCTTGAGAATGAAATATTCGAAGAAGTGCCACAAGGTGAACCAGTCACGTGGTGCTCACCACTTGTGGTGCAACCCAAACCAAGATTCGGCAACGTCCCGCAGGATCAGCTGCAACCGCAGATGATTAGAGCCAGCCTGGACATGCGAGTACCGAACAAGTGCATGGAAAGAAATCGCATCACACCAAGCCCAGTGATAGAGGATTTCACGCATAAATTCCATGAGTGCCAAATCTTCTCGAAACTGGACATGAACCAGGGGTACCATCAACTACTCCTGGATCCAGAATCAAGAACGGTCGCAACGTTTAGCACGCCATGGGGCAATATGCGAGCTAAAAGATTGGTCTTTGGAGCCAAATCCTCACAAGATCTGTTTGATGAGACAATTTACAGGGTTTTTGGCGACATACCGTTATGCCTCAATCAACGAGATGATATTCCGCTAGGAGGGCGCAACAGGGAGGAACACAACAGGACTCTAGAGGCAGTTCTACAACGGGCAACTGACTTTGGAATTACATTCAACCGAGAGAAGTGTCGATTCGGAGTCGAAGAAATCGAGTTCTATGGATGTAAATTCACCAAGGACGGATTGAGACCATCGCCAGACAAGGTCACGGCTGTCCAGCAGTGCAAGCAGCCAGAGTCGAAAGAAGCGGTCAGAAGCTTCTTAGGGATGACAGGATACCTTGCGAAGTTTATTCCCAGGTACACATCTCTCACAGAACCTATCAGAAAACTCACCTTGAACGACACCAAGTTCCACTGGGGACGGGACGAGAACAAGGCTTTCTTAAGATTAAAGGAAAGCATCACTCACGAAGACACTATGGCTTTCTTCAACCCGGCCAAAGCAATAATGGTCCGGGTGGAAGCCAGCTACCACGAAGGATTATCAGCCGGTCTATTCCAACCAAGCGGGAAGGGATGGCAGCCGGTTCATTTCATCAGCAGGACGATGACTCCCACAGAGAAGAGGTACAGCCAAACCGAGAAAGATGCACTAGCCATCAAATGGGCCAAAGATAGGCTCAAGATGTACCTATTGGGGGCACCAAGGTTCAGGATCATCACAGCGCACAAGCCTCTTCTGCCGCTATTCAACAAAGCTACAGCCAAACTTCCACCAAGGATCGAGAAGTGGGTAATGGACATGCAGGATGTGGACTATGAACTAGTCTATGAACCAGGAAAGGACGAACAAGATCCACTGGATTTCCTGTCGAGACACCCACTGCCAGAAACAGAAGACGATGCCACAGAATGCATTATCAAACAAATCGTTGTGAGAGAACATGCCATCGTTATGGATCGTATCAAGGAAGAGACAACGAAGGACCAGCAACTTCAGAAGCTAAAGGAGAGAATCCTGAAAGGTGACTGGGATTATCACAGGAGAGATCCTGACATCATGCCATTCTATTCAATTAGAAATGAACTGTACTCCTGTGAAGACCTAATCTTTAGAATGAACCAGATTGTTATTCCCAGGACTCTGCAAAGGAAAGTCATCAAAGCTGCCCACAGTCTGGGGCACCTTGGAATCACCAAAACGAAGCAAATGCTGAGGGACAAATATTGGTTTCCATCATTAAACAACATGGTCGAAGAAAATTTAAACCAATGCTACGAGTGTAAAGTGGCCACAAAACAACACAGGCAAGAACCGGTCAAGATGACGCCCATACCAGACAACCCATGGGAGGTTATCTCCATAGACTTTGGAGGACCATACCCGGATGGTCACTACAACCTAGTCGCGGTTGACAAGCGGACAAGATACCCCGAGGTCGAGACGACGTACACTACTGCGTTTAAGACTACGAAAGAGAAGTTGAAGAAGATGTTTGCAACACACGGAACACCGAGACAACTGGAATCGGATAACGGGCCACCCTTCAATTCAAAGGAGTTTGCCGAGTTTGCCAAAGAAGAAGGATTCCATCACCACAGAGTCACACCGGATCATGCAAGAGCAAATGGCGAGGCCGAGAGCTTCATGAAAATGCTCAACAAGACGGAACAGATCGCCCAGTTACAATCGCGTGACAGGAAAAATGCAATCCAAGACATGCTGGTGGGTTATCGCTCTACCCCACACGCGGCAACCGGTGTTAGTCCGTATAGAGCACTCATGAGAAGGAATGTCAGAACGAAATTGGACCACCAGACCAGATGGGAGGAGGAAATTTGCGCTACTAACGCCACTATCAGTGAACGAGATAAACAATATAAGGAGAAGCTCGGCTTGAAGTCGGATGGGAGAAACACCAAAGAGCACAACTTTATTGTGGGAGACTATGTTCTTCTGAAACAAGCAAAAAGAAACAAGTGGGCGACTGCCTTCGAACCATCGTTTTATATCATTCATAGAATTGATGGATCATCTATCGCTGCCAGGAGGGTGACAGATGGGCGAGATGTATACCGAGATGCAAGCCATTTTAAATTGGTGAACGCTGTCATTCAAAATGCTGATGATTCACATGCCACAGATTGGAGGGAGAAAGTTCTATCAGAGGCAAGGGAGGAGGAATACCAGACCCAACAGCCGAACGATGCAGAGTGCATGAGGTCTGAGGAGACAACTACATCCGACGGCCCGAATCCTGAACCACAGACACGTGGAGATGCAGGAATCGACCCAAGGCCAATCCGGGACAGGCGAAAGCCGCTATACTTAAAAGACTATATTGTGTAGCGTTGGAAGACGATACACTCCTACCACATTGGACTATAAACATTAATGGCAACCTGTTCATATATAACCCCACACTGGATTATTAGTTAAGCAGACCAAGGATACGATTACTACTGTAGTTGTTAGTTAAAGAGTCGCATGCAGATGTAGTAAACAGACGATTATGTAACTCACTGATAACAGCTAGTGTTTAGTTAGTTTTGCTAAGGGTCTTATCTCTTAAAAGAAGGGGAGAAATGTAGTATCCCGAGTTATCGGTTTCTTTCAAGAGACTAATTATCGGGTACAATCCGGGCGATAATAAAGTGTTTTTCACAGTAGAATCTGAGAAGCGTGGTTTATATCAGAAGACACTTCAGAGTCCAGTTGTTTCGCAGAAAATGGTGTTCAAAGATGTTATTGAAATGTTCATGAAGGTGGCATATAAATAGTATAGAAAAAGTTTGTTAGCAAATATTGGACAACTAAAGAAAAAAACGCACTGAACCGAAGTAGAAATTAAACCAGTGACCAAAAGTGGATCAAAATCTACAGTAACATTGGCTGATATAGAATCAGACCTCACAGAGAACGAACACATCATAGTCATCTTTTGTTGAAAGCCAATGTCTTGATTGACAGAGCATATTTTGACACGCGCGATTATACCAAAGACAGAATCAAGGGTGTCTGTTCTTATTATTGGGACAAAATCAAATTGTGTGATAACAAAAAAACAATTGAATGACTAACTGATCGGCGCAATAGAAAGTTTTGACAAAATGCCGTTTCCAAAAGGATTTAGTTCCGGGGGAAAGCAGGAAAAGGGCAAAAGAAAAGGGAAGGGAAAAGGGCAAAGGAAAAGGGAAGGGAAAAGGGAAAGTAGACAGTGAGGAAAGTGATGTACCGAAGAAGAGAAACGGTAACCTGGAAAATATATATAACGATCACCAAAATTAGCCAACGGCTAATCTCGAATCTGCAACATATATGTGTAATTTGTGATCAGGAATATGGAGAACAGGAAGAAACGTCGATATCCTGTGATAGATGTGCAAGATGGTTACATTGGGAGTGTTCTGGTGAAACGATAGAACGCGTAGAAAAATGGAATGAAGAAGACCTATATTATTGTAAGAAATGTACATCAAATTGAATGTCGCATGTAAATATGTTAATGAAGGGATTTAATGTGATGGCCATATGTTATTAAATGCGTACAGCAGTTATAGTCAGAGGTGCACTATGTAAAAACAGTAACGGTATGTAAATAATTTATACTTTCATTGTTCTCTGGTAATTTATCAAAATGTGCAACCTATAACAAAAGTTGGATAGCGACATAATAGGGATGCCTCTTCTCTCCGGTACAATATCCAGTTGACGTTCCGCAAAAGCAATAACCGTTCGGCCGTATATATATCAAATATATACGTGGTCTCTCGACGATAAAATACCCGAGTTAAGTGCAGCAAACTCTAGGCGCGAATTCCCTATTTATGTGCCATGTAAGCCTATCCCGTGCATGGATCTATGATTCTCTTTGAGGATGGGTGCGCTGTTATTGAGTGTCAGCTTGGCGAGTCCTGGACAAATATATCTGTGAAGCTGATTAAGAAATGGATCATAAATGAGGAGCAAGGTCTCTCAAAGCAACTAAGAGTTGATCATAAGCATGTACATTTTGTGCCAACATTGTTGGCCGACGTGTTCGATGGAGGATGGGTGCGCCTGTATTGACAAGATACAGTGACATATGCGAGTAAATCAGAGAAGAGTTATGTTAAGACAGAATCTTTGGACAGCAAGTGTCAATATGGTGCAACATTAATGTAGTTAAGATTCATATATTTTTATGTCCTGGAAATAACGGTAGTTATGCCGAGCAAGGTTATAAATGAAAAGTACAAAATTTACATTACATTTCGACTAATAATCGGTTTAACCGCCACCCATAGCTGCCAGAAATCCCAAGACTTCCTTGAACGCGTCAAAATACGTCATATAGTTTTGGGCCAATGAAGATGGACTTCTCCTGTGTTAGCTTATGCGCATGCGTGCTGAGGTGCCGATGGTGACTGTGGTTGTGTATGTTTGTCAATTTGGATGTTTTTACCCAATTACTAAGTTTAACCAAGGTTCATTCACCTCTTTTCTGTGTCAAAGGTGAGACTTAGCACTAAAGCTTTGTTTGATGTTATTTTTGAATGCCTGACAACAATATCCAATGTTTGTCAGGCTTCTCTGAGAGGTTGCATACTCTGTTTTTATATATAGATGGGAGCGTATTGATTCGAGTGCTCGTGGGTGCTCCCACGACGCTCTGACGCTCCATCGACGCTCTGACGCTCCCACGACGCTCTGACGCTCCGACGACGCTCTGACGCTTCCACGACGCTCTGACGCTCCCACGACGATTCCCGCAACACGCTCCCACGACGTTCCCAAGACGTACACCAACCCCGCAGTCCGCAGGTCCCACTACGTGTCCACGTCCACAACGACTCCGGAAAAGTTCACCACGCAGCCCCTAGCTACGCCAGATGTAGCTTATCCACGTCTACCAGCCCCGGAGCTCGGCTCTGACCTTCGCCGTCTATCTCTTCCCTGGGTGCTGGTCGTGAGTCTTGTGTCGTGCTGGGTGCTGGTCGTGAGTCTTGTGTCGTGCTGCGTGCTGTGCGCTCTGATACTTATACGGGGGGACCACTTTTCATGCGTCTCCCAAAAGCTCCCTTGAATGTCACGAGTAACTCACCACTCCTTCGGAACACGCACAACATCCATATTAATCACTCATCCCGTAATACTTGCTCAACCCGCAGCACTCACTCACCCATTCACTCGCCGTATCACGCACATGTTTTCACTTGCTCATACTCCATTTCCTAACAATCCCTCCCCCTTAAAACAGAAATGATCGCTAAACAGCGATTATTTTCACAGCGAAACTGACTACCTTATGATCGAGCACAAACCTTTACACATCGAGATCAAACACAAGTCCATACACATGCCATAAGTCATGGATCACTTGACGAACCACCACTGTTATAATCTAGACAAAACATCCGCGAAAATATTCAATTTAACAGCAATATGTTTGATATCTAAATCATATTGCTGCAGATATAACTCCCACCACACTAAGCGCCTGTTCTTCATCTTGGATTAAAAGACCAACGGGTTATTGACACTATGCATTACTGTTAGCTGCGTGCTAATTTAATTGAGCCGGATTTAATTCCCGTGAGAAGTAAGCCACGGGCAATTCAAGACCATCCGCATTTTCTTGCAATAACACTTCTCCTACTCTAGTATCACAACTGTCAACTGCAATCCGGAATAGCTTGTCCAATTCAGGAGCCTTTAATACGGGTCAAATAGTTAGCACGGCTTTCAGAGACTCAAAAACAATCTCACATTCATCCGACCAATCGAAACGAGAAGCTTTCTTCTATGGAGATTAGTCATAGGTATCTGGATGATAAGCTGAAGATTTCAAGTGATTAATACCCAAATCCTTGGTGAGAGAACAATGAGAACATAAAAATCGATCCCCGATCACTCTGCATTTGTTTTAGCAACCCACATTTGCTGAAGAACGAAATTAATGCCTGTGCGACAGTTTCGTCTGAAATTTCTTCGAAGGGAATAGCCTCAGGGAACCTTATAGCTGCATCCATTATCGTAAGCAAGAACGGAAGGCATTTCTTGCTCCTAGGAAGAGGACCCACCACATCTATCAGTATCCTAGCGAATGGCTCACCAATTACCGGAATAGGATGCAACGGGGCTTTCGGGATTGACTGATTGGGTTTTCCAATTTTCTGACAGACATCGCAAGTAGAACAAAATGGACGGGCATCCTTATGTAAGCCAGGCCAGTAGAAATCCTGTGATATGCGTGCCTTGATTTTCTTGACCCCTAGATGACCTCCAAGCGGACCTTCCTGCGCCAGGGAAATAATCTCTTGTCTATACACCCTTAAGGCACTACGACCTGAAACTTCACATGGCAATCTTTATCAACAGGGACATCAAGCGGTCGCCATTTCCGCATAAGCACATCCTTTCGAAAGAGAAAACAACTCGACTGCTGCTCAGCCTCCTTCTCACCCACAGCAATTCCCATCAAATGCTTCAATGTCTCATCCTCATTCTGACACTCGGTAAGATTCGCTCCTCTCCAAGTCATGCTTTCATTTTCTACCTTGACGTCCTGATCCATATTTATAGTCCGGACGCTTGGGGAAAAATCGTGACAAGAGTGACTAAAGCACAAAATTTCGTACACTTACTAAGTTTCACCTGTAGACTCTTTCTAGAGGGGGGTGCCCGAAAAGAGAGGTCGTTATCAAGGGGAGGTCGAGGTCAAAGGTCAATTAGTGCAACTGTCAATAGGTATCACCATCTTCATATCTGGATATCTCTTATGACCATCGGTTTGATACTAATATTATGCTTTAATTAACTTATTCCAACTGGCTGAGCTTTCGTAGAACCATTATGAAGCTGGATTTACTATGCATCCCTTAAAGGTAAGATGAAGGTCAATATTATGGGCATAGCTGAGAGGGCATCATAACGGTCGCGGCATTAGGTTCCAAGGGGGTCCGATCAGGGTATAATTGAGTTGCGCCGCAAGGCACTAACTGCACGACCGTCGGACGTCGGGTACGCTGAATGACATGTAAAGTCAAGATATTTTATGTGACGTTGATTAAAATTTGCTCTTGAGAGGTTGTAACTTTTCGTTGCCTCAGGTAACGTCGTCCAGATTACTTCCCACTTGCCATCTTTGGTGTGGCTAACCGAACTAACGGGGCCTACCCTTACACAAAAATGCAATGGTATTTTGAATGGTATATCGTTCAATGGTAAATGAAAGGTGTTATGGCCAATGGTACTTTGAATGGTATATCTCTCAGCATGCTCAATGGTTTATCATTGAACATGCTCAAAGGTAGTTTGAATGGTATATCGTTCAATTGCATTTTGAATGGTATTTTGAACGGTAAATGAAAGGTGTTATGGCCAACGGTACTTTGAATGGTATATCATTCAATGGTATTATGAATGGTATATCATTCAATGGTATTATGAATGGTATATCATTCAATGGTATTATGAATGGTATATCATTCAATGGTATTTTGAATGGTATACCATTCAATGATATTGTGAATGGTATACCATTCAATGGTATTTTGAATGGTATATCGTTCAATGGTATTTTGCATGGTATACTACTGAGGTCCCCAATGGTATGCTGAAAAGTATATCACTGTAGCAGTTAGCCTGAATGTTCAGACGTTACAGTTTGACAGTCTGATGCGTACTGTAACAAGAACAAGTGTCAAGACTGTACCGTCTGAACGTTCAGGCTCTGTAGCAGTCAATGTTATACTGCAAGGTATATCACTGCAGAAGTCAAGGGTCCCAGTAAGGTAAGTCTAGTGAAAGATCTCATTGTCGGTTTGACAATCTCATTCGGGTCTTTATATGCTCAGAACACACCATAATCAAAGAAGTAATATATATACTGCAACTACACTGTTCCAATAATAGTTTTATTGCATATATAATAATATATCAAACCAGGATCACATCATATCACAGTTTTTGACGAGTTTTGGAACTCCAAAAACGTGAGTAATATGGCTTAGCCTTAGTACAAACAATACATACGTCGTGATAAATGATTAATAATCCCGGATGTGTTCTGGCAGTTCAAAGATGACGAGGCGGTACCAAGAATATCTGGTATAATATCTGGGCTAATTCGTCTGTATATAAATTGCAGTCCTTTCGGTGTATTTTGGTTCCTTAATAATAATACCGGTAGTTCTGCGCGCTTGTATACCAGCTTCTTATATTTTAGAAGATCAAGAGACTTTTTGTGGAATAAACGGTTTGCTAATGTTACCTGCGGCGTCCATCAGTTAAGCCTCAGATACCTCTACCACGGACCACCTCTCTGGGCTTTCAATAGATGTCGGCGTTGGGTTCACCACGTCAACATCTACTTCCAGAGACCATAGGGTAGAGTGGGGCAAAACGCCTACCTTAAGCAAGATGCGCCATATTTATTTTTAGTATGATACGAGCAAATCTAGATAACGTCAGAGACCTTCATCACGCATGGCTCTACGTTAATGATACATGGATTTCTTTGTAAATATTAGCCGTAAGGCGTGGAAAACGAAAAGATAAAATTCCATTTTGGGGCGTTTTGTACCGGTGTGGGGCAAAACGCCCTGTTTGTAAAGTCATGATATAGGTGAATAATATATGTATGAGCAGCTTTAATCGCTTCCATTATGTTCTATTATATGATGAACATTAATAAAGTAGACGAATTTTCGATCTATGTGTTAAACAAGAAATATATTTTTAATGAGAGAATTGATAATGGGGCAAAACGCCTACCAATGGGGTAAAACGCCTACCCAATAATCTGGTAGGCGTTTTGCCCCAAAATGAAGTGGGCGTTTTACCCCATGAGACAACAGTATTGTTATTTTAGCCTAGCCCGCCTTTATACAATTATTGCCCAAATTCACAGACACATCGTTACAGTTTATAATCTTGTTATTGTGACTGACCTGGTAATCAGACCTGAATCCTCATAAGTCAGCTGTGGTGAGCCAATAATTCTAGAGCAATTTTACAAAAAAGGAGGTCAAAATGGGAAATTGTCAATGATATACTTATTTTTGCATACTCGACCCCACGCTTCAAGAAGACGTTCGGATATGATCACGTGACATGTATGCGTCACTCATAGTCTTCCGGAACATGCGCGTCTGGGTTATTTTGGGCATGGGCGTTTTACCCCACCTGGGCGTCTTGCCCCACCCTACCCTATACTAGGGGCATTTGTGGCTTCACATCTGAGAGCCCCTGAAAGGCTTTCAATTGGAAAATTATTACTCTCTGTACATAATAATAACAAAGAAAACATGCCATATATAGGTTCAATTAACAAAATAGGTTTTAATAAGGTTTTTATGTTTCACTGTGAGGCCTGAAATTGAGGCCTGTGAGGTTCGAAAGGCTAGGAATATGGGTATATGAAGAGTAAAGAGTAACCTATATATAATGTAATTATGCATATATAGGCTATTAAAAGTATAGATATATATAGAAGAAATATACGACTGCTAAATTATTATACTTACCATTTAACGAAGCGAAAAATTATGGTAATGTTACGTGTGCTCTGCGCTATATTTATGGCAAATAAAAACGTTTGATAGACGTATACAGGTTAACTGCAAAATGCCAAACATTTGTGCCTCTTTTAAAGATCACACCTCAAGAGTTTCTAAACCAAGCAACGTAATACACAGTACAACGAAACTTCGTACACTTTCAATGTACATGTACTTAATTGTCTATGGCAATAAAGATTTTATCCCCCCAAAAAATTGAAAAAAAATTGTCATTAAACCACTTTCTGAACCATGTGTGGCTTCCATCCAAATGTCATTTAGTCGGACAAGAACAGATGGACGTATGGTCGACATGATTTAACGTTTCTCATACAGCAATTGTTTCTCTGACAAACAGATTATATCTTTTAAATGGAAATGACATATTATGTTAATACTTAATTATTTAATATGCAATGAATAACAAGTTGGGCATTGCTGCTATGTTTCGCCCTATGACTTGAATATTAAGTATATAATGGACACATTTCTTCAAGAGTTGATACCTACAATGATCGAAAATGATCGGGAGTCCCCCGATCATTTTCGAATATTATGTTAAGTTTATTTTGTGATGTGTATGTATTTGTGAATTTGATCAAATAAATGATCTCAATTTCAATTTCAATTCCAATATCAGACAATATGTTAGGTACGTTTGTAATAACTATTTTTTAAGTAATAATGTAGGTGGTAAATACACTAAACATTTCTATAATGTGCTATTATGATGAAAAATGAGAGAATGAATAATGAGGTAAAACGCCTACCCAATCATCTGGTAGGCGTTTTGCCCCACAATGAAGTGGGCGTTTTGCCCCATTGGACAACGGTAAAATTTTAACAGCAAAGAGTCATAATGTAAAATTGTAATCCAGGGATATTCTGTTATTCCTGTTTCCTCTTGCTTCTGAACGCAGAAATTTGTTCAGCCATTCCTTTTCCCTTTATCGTTTTGAAACATGAAAAACCAAAAAAGGTAATGTAGTCATCAGAAACTGTTTGCCTTTTTTAAAAAGAGCAAAATGAAAGTAGTTCACACGCTCGCGACTCCTGTCACCCCTGTGTACATTAGAAAACGAAAATTTGTAACACTCGCGCGATACCGTTTTGACCTTTACCGTTTTGACCGAAAATGGATAATACTCGAGCGAATCCGTTTGCCTTGTGTGCATTCCATAACACCAACACAAGATTACCCCAATCTCTCGGCAGAGGGCGCTGAGCAATACGAGCAATACGACGAGTCAGTTCATAGTCAACTCCATAGTCCTTTCACACGCGAAGCTAATACTCTTTCAATGTTCCTGGTGCTCCCACGACGCTCTGACGCTCCCACGACGATTCCCGCAACACGCTCCCACGACGCTCCCACGACGCTCACACGACGCTCCCACGACGTACACCAGCCCCGCAGTCCTCAGGTTCCGCTACGTGTCTACGTCCACAACGACTCTGCCTGAGAACAACCCCGATTGACTGTGTCATACCTAGTCCCGCTGAACTTTTGTTCAACAAAAGGATTCAGGAGAATCTACCTATGAAAGTCAGAAACCCACGAAATGTATTATTGTAGTAAACGTTAGGCGTGAGTAATACCTGAGCTAAGCCGAAACAATGGTTCGCCCTTACATGGAAGAACGACCCATTACAGGGGCGGGAAATCATGGTCGCGTTCTCCATATCGGCTGTTCCATATCACATTGACATCTCTATATTCTCGCATTAAACTTATCCATTGATTGCTCCTGGTTCGTTGGTATTTATGTATGCGACAGTCGAGTGCATATCACACTCGTGGTAAGTAATGGTCTACAACTGTAGCTTATTGATGCTTATTGGTGACATGTTATCAAGGTACATGTATTGTCGCCGATAAAGTAATACGCATTAATGGCGTACACCGCACGCGAGCCAGAAGGAGAACGTTATGACGGCGAGGCGGCTCACTTTGGCGGCGCCATTCGCTAGATGGCGCTACGTTTCTCCACTCACTCACATGGTCACTCGTTCCTCACATCACATCTGCCCCACGTCATCACCGACCCCAACGGTCCTGGGGTCACGAATGGTTTTAGATGTTTTTTTAGATTGAATATTGAATTTTCGATGCAGATTTTTTATTGGACATTCCGTTGTCGAATGATCACAATGGAAGAGTTAAGCGACAACATATTTCAAAATAACACGGGGACTAAGTCTAAAACGCCTCACGTTTTTAACCTCGACCGCACTCAAAAATATAGTTCGAAAGTAACATGGCTTCAAATTAATCAAACTCAAATGCATTCGTCAGGTATGAAACCAGTGCACAGTAAATGCTAAAACAGTGGTTTATTTGATGCCAAACTGCTAAATTATCTTCGATTAGATTCATTTCTATTTTCGAGTATGAAGGATAATTCTGATGGTTAAATTTGACGTGTGGCAGAGGCTTGGTTTATTGTATATTCAGGACGTTTTAACCACTTTTGGTCAAATCGCGTCAATGGGAGAAGAAAGGGAGAGTGAAGC
Organism: Arenicola marina; assembly: GCA_964019135.1. Classification (NCBI taxonomy): domain Eukaryota; kingdom Metazoa; phylum Annelida; class Polychaeta; family Arenicolidae; genus Arenicola; species Arenicola marina. Next base: position 3,720,566 of record OZ025254.1, on the reverse strand, counting down.
CATGTCCCCCTACTCTACCTGCGAAGAAGGACATGGGATCTTTATCCTGTGACGACACAGACATGGCCACAGCGGGGCTTGAACCATCGATCCATGTGCCGTTAGGCCGTGGGGCAGAGAGACCATGGCGCAAGCGTAATGCCCTCTGCTGGGAGATCATCAAATGGGGTGAGCTCGAGTGTGCGTGGAGTAGTCGGACTCCGCGGAGTAGATAAACGAACGCGGAGATCGTGGTCCGATAGGGCGGTCCAGGTCGTTAAATACGTTAAATACGTTAAATATATATAAAGTAGTATTTCGACCTGCAAAAAAATGGTAAATAATAGCACAACACGTATCCGTCGATTTATTTTTTGGTACTGTTTAAAGATTTTCATGATTTGTGCAGTTCAGGAAGTGCAACATTCACGCGGACCGCGGATTTTGCGTTCGGTTTATCTAGATCCGCACATGAGCGGAAGGTATGAGTGCGCATGCTCAAAATATCGGCGCCGATTACTCCGGTCGCATATCCGTACCCACCCATGGGTGATGAAACGTGTTGGGCTTGCGTCATTTGTTTACAAGGACAGACGCTTCGGCCTGCAAAGTGTCATTGCGCGACAATATGAAGGGGGGGTGGGGGTCGGTCAAGGGGGGTCGTGTTCCCAAATCCCGAAGAAAACAATTCTTTATTTCCAGGTCACTATGAATTAAATGGCGCACAAAATTGAAGGGGTGGATACATGATATAAATTTGCGATTACCCAAATCAACTGTCTCTTACAATGCAACTGCTCAATGCGTGTCAGTTGTCTGATGTCATTCATTGTTGAGAAGGGAGCGTGTCACTCGACCGCCACACGGCTGTATAAATGCAGGGCGGTATCTGTTTTAAGCTATATCACTATTCGCCATCATACGGTTCACATCGTTTTATCACATCGAAGTTACAAGAGAGACATGCATTTCCTTTGAGATGATCTTTTGCCCGCTGCAGACAAAAGTACGTGGGCGGAGGTTACATGTCGTTGACTCACGTATCAACGTACGTCATAGCGAGTATTTCGTAAAGGAAAAAGAAATTAGAATCAACAAAATGAGATTAAACAATGTGTAGCCACAGTACCTGCGAGTATCAGCAACACTATGGTGTAAATACATACGCCATTCGCATTAAGGTGATGAAATAATATGAACTTTAAATGCCATATCGGATGTTGTTTTGAATGGAGTTGTCCTCGTCGTGTCGATTTGTTTCACGTTTGTTTCAAACCCACGGCGCCGGCTGGCGGCGAGCTACAGCAACTGAAGCACAGGGGTACGACAGTGATTTAGCCGTGGTAATAATGACCCGCCATATGCATTGCAAATTGAGTGAAACGGGAGACCAATTGCATTAGGCGTTGCCTGAATCCAATCGTTTCGCAAATGTGATGTAAGCTGAAGTTGAGCGTAAATCCTAAAAGTGATGTTATTTGCATTAGTGTCGAAACAGTTTCTTATCTCGAACGCACAGCCTTTATAGTATAGACATGAAACAAACCCTATGGCAGGTAGGCCTATATTTAAACAGTTCGTGCCACGCCACAACATGTCCAATGTGAGTGATCAATGATAAATTACCTGGTGTGGAAAGAGCTCCTTAACTGAAATGTGCCACAGAACAGTGGATTGCTAAATGGAGATATTACGTTGACTGCATAACTGCATAACTGAACAATAGTTACTGCCTCTTTGGTCCCTAGCTCAACTTTTGCTGTAAATTTTACAACTAATATATGTGTGAAAGATACATTATTATTCCGTTTCAACACATCTTTTCTCTTTTTTAAATTTCAACCTTTTTCTCCTTGAAACAAGTGTTCAGTCGTTTGTGGTTAAATTGTAGGTAGCCATTCACATCCTGATCAGGTGTAATAATTACGGCATACTATTCATTAGATCTGATTACTCATTATGAATGTTTATCGATTAGCGATTGGGCGGTGAATGGCATTTGACCAGCGCGACATCTTACGCCTCGTGCAGCTGCTGCTTGCTGAGTTACTACAAATTCCAACCGTCCGGGGTGCATGGCGAATGGAAGTATGTTCAGATTTGCCCTAACTTATGGAATATTGGAAAATGGATTTACTATGCGAACATAGCGTTATGTGTAGCGTTATGCCTACATATACTAGATACTCTCTATCGTTGGATGTGTACTTCATAACGTTGAAGAGGCCGCCCCGATAGCTCAGTGGCCTTAGAGCGCTCGCATTGAGTGCTCTGGTCACCTGAGAGCCTAACGGCACGTGGGTCGGTGGTTCGAGCCCCGCTGTGGCCAAGTCTGTGTGGTAGCAGAATAAAGATCCCCTGTCTTTCTTCGTAAGGAGTAGGGGTTACACCCGGGAACATGGCTCCACTCTGCCTTCCTTCTCCCATTGACGCGATATGACCAAAAGTGGTTAAAGCGTCCTGAATATACAATCAACCAATCATAACGTTGAGTCTGGACGTCTCTCAGGGATGGGCGGGGGTAACTAGATACAACAATGTATAAGGAGTGAGTAAGTTTATTTCGTATAGGAGGCCATCAGGTCCATAGTACATACAGGGTTACATAAATATTTCGGTAAAACAGGATATATATACAATTTAGCTTTCGCCGTTTGCTTGGTGCAACCTTTCTGCCTTGTATAAATAAATGAATAAATTCAGTATGTCTTGCTTATGGTGGGATTTCATCAATTTAGCGTACATTTGTGAGGTGTGATTCGATCGGTAGTTCACATCTATATATGGTTGTCTTCACTTTTTTATACAACTGGCATTGAAAATTAAAGCAATATATTCCGTATTTTTTTATATTACCAACCTCTTCTCTATGTCAAATAAGTATATTCTGCCTGAAGTTAAATTATATATGCATCAAATTATATATGCATCATAATTTTGAGATACTTTTAGTCTTCATTCTAAAATGTAAAAATTCTAAGATGGCGCCTGTAAATATATTGCTTTAACATGAATTTCATTTTCTATGGAATTTAGACCTCGACTCTTGCCGTATTTACAAAGACGCATCTCCCTTGGAACATTTTCACATCGAAAATTTCACAATTTCTTATCTGTGAGCCGAACACCTGAACTATGCCAGCGCCGATCTGTCCTTAACTAGGCCTACTCTAAACACATCTATGTACAGATCAGCTGCTGCAGCCATACCTCCCCGTATCCATTTGTCATCAACAATTGTCATACGATCGAGGCCCATGTCAGTTTTCCATTATAATCGTCAAAGTCCTTCAGCATATCGTAGCGAGCTTTGGTATAACTGCTTGTGGGCATCTTTAATATTCGTAGCCAATACTTAATACATTTTATCTTTTGCTCCACCGCTAGTACATTCAGGTAAGGGGGGGTACTTAATGCTTTACTATGAGCGCGGGGGGGTGGGTGGGGCCGCGGTAAAGCCCTCCCATTTTCACCGCCAAAAGCCGCTCGGCCGTGGCGTTTATTAACCAAAATCCGCCCGGAAGGGGTATTTTTTCGCGGCAACCTGCTTTATGAACCCCCCCCCCCCCCCCACCCCACCCGGTCGCAAGTTTTCAAATATCCGCTCTATAGGGGTATCTTTTTCATAATAAATGTCCGCTCCCTCAGACATCAAGGGGCACCCGCGAACCCCCCCCCCCCCGCATCCCACCAGATTTGTATAACACCCCCCCCCCTCGGGTCAGCGACACGTTAAATATCCGTTGCCATTCCCCAAGCAGTGCGCTCTTGGTGATGGCCTACCGGCTGCTAGACTGGTGCCCTGCCTGCGCGTACCTTTCTGGTTCCATTCTGACTGTTTGGTTCCCGCCCCCAAACCGTTCTATGTTAAGCGCCACTTTGCCAACAGATTTCTAAACTTATCCACGTTTCGAGCGTGTGTTCGGGCGTCTGCTCCTAGCTCACCAACTTTTTTAAAGAATTCTAAACAAAACTCAGCGATAAATGTTATTTAATTAATGTGTTACGTATATGTGGAAACAGTTGCACATTTACACCAGTTCTTCATTAATTAACGATTTTTAGAGCTGGTATCAGTATCAGTGTCACTGTCACTGACACTGACACCAGCTGACCAGCTGACCGGGCAGTCAGAGCAGGTAACATTTCCCGTTCAGTGTAGGCCTAGCCTAGAATCTAGTAAGCGTTGATGCAGCATCAATTGTCATTCATTCTAGCACGTTTTAACCTCCTTTAACGTCGCCAAAAATCTAAGCCCAGGCGACATATATATCACAATGTGCAGAAAGTCGATTGTTTCATTCTAGAAACCTTAAAACATCGCCGTTTCGGCTGTGATATGGCAAGTGTATCTATCTCGAGACACCACAAAACCCACATCGCGAAGCACACAAACTGATGACGTTTACAACTAGGTTAAAAAAACTGTGGTAAATTGATATCACGGGCCAGGCTAAGAGACACCCTTTGGCAGTCTGGCATGCGTGGAATATAGACAAAAGAAATTTTGGATGATTCAAGGATTTATTCTTGTTTGTATTTTGACCTCTTTAGTTTGGATGGGAAAGAGCTCGATATGCAACTTTAATTCATAAAGTGTTTGTGGTGCAGTATATTAGACTTATTGACACATTTATTAAGATATATTTCCAGTTTTCCGTCAGGCCTTGACATAAGCTTAAGCTAGGGGGAGTTTCATCTGTTGTAACCAATTAAGTTTTCATTCACTCATTCATTTCGATGCAATTATTTTAAATCTGTCCTTAGTTTAATCAAGAGTGTATTAAACGATAATATAATTGATAAAACGGTTTTTGAATAGCCACTACACAATTCAAACTTTATGAAAACATGAGCTTATTAGATGTGGTGTGATGTTCATTAATGATTTTGTTGGTGCCAACAGAGATCTATTCGGTTGGGAAACGTTTCTACAGCAACATAATGTAGAAATGTGGAAAGCTCCGGACTCCAGTATTTCATTGAATAAGGAAGTGTCTCTGGGAGCCCCTTATCTTACCCGTCCACGTACCAAGAACTTGGTACAATTAGAGCCCATCTACGTGTCAATATACGGTGACTTTTCCGCTCAGAAACGTGTTGAATCTTTTCGATGGGTTCGATGGGCTTAGTACACGTTATTGTGTCGTGGTAAATGTATTGACTTATTATTACAAACTGAATATAGAGATCCCGCGACGTGTCAAACGCCTAATATTTTCACTGGTCCTTATTATCAGCTGTTTTCAAATAACTGCCTTAATTTCTTTACGAAGCCAATGTATATCCCATTCGTTATTCTAAATTGTGAATACTTTATGAGTTTTATCCGTCTCCGTCCTAAGGCTTGACATTATGGGAGATCACATGCCGGTGCTATTCAATTTTCCTGCTTAAAATCCGAAAAGGTCACAACGATTTTCAATCGGTACTCCATATAAATTATCCGGTTTCTCTTTAGTTTTGACGAAAACATGCTCTTCAATTATCGCAGACTAAGTGTTCCACCCTTGTTGTGGGCCACATCGGCTAACGGCATTCGTTAAAACATTGAGATAAGTCATTGTCACATATATGAATAGTTTTTTGAGGAATTGTCATGCGTATTAATGTTAAAAAATATATATATATATGCTGTTTGTTAATGAACGGAGATTTCAAATCGGGGTTCAGGCCCAAATGGCATCCCTCAAGCATTCATGAAACGATCAGTATAATATATAGTCAATTTAATGTTTGTTAATTGTTAATTGCATTTCAACTTTGGTCCACCATTTAAGGAAGTTTGTTGACATTACCCATGACGTACGTTGTACTGGAACGCCTGAACAAATAAGATCCAGGTTTTGGCTGAGAATTGGGAGAGGTGAGGAAGGCGGGGGTCGCTTGTTTGGAATGAGCTCAGAATGCCTAATTTGCAGTAAAATGGCTCAAATGGGAGCTTGTTCTTAAATGTATAGACTGGGGCCGGCAAACACCTTATCTATTTGGACATAAACTACTAATGTTCTGCGTCTGGATATGAACTGGACATTTTATCTAGACACTAATCTAAAGTGTTTTCTGTTTTGATCGAGAATCTAATCTACTCTTTTGTCGGCATCTGGTTCAGACTCTAATAGCTGTATTGACTACTTTGATTCAGAAACTAATCTAATGTGTTGTCTGTATTGGTTCCATAAGCTAATCTAAAGTGCTGTCTGTATAAGAAGCTAATCGTGATGCAGAAGCCTGTGCGTTTCCTTTATTATTTCCTTTATTATTGCTCATGAAGGCCAAATTTGGAGAATAAATTCAGTCCATGCCCTGCCCGGAATAAATACATGGCATGGCATTATTTAAGGCATGTTCCATATGGAGGGGCCAGGGTTTAAACCCATCACCTGTTGATGTGCAACCCATAAAGCGATGTGGATAGGAACACAACAACAAGTTCACAACAACAAGTTTACGGCCTACCACAACACATGAATTTCATTCGCTAAGTGATTCGATTTCGAAAATACCTGTGTTGGAGACTCCATGATGTTCTACGTAAGTGATGTAGTAACTTTTGTTCATGAGCTCCCCCAAATATTATCGATATGATAGAAACATGTCCTTTGTCCGTGGAAGTGGCAACATTAGTAGGTTTTGGAAATGACGCCATATTTTGCCGATCAATATACAGTGCTTGTCCCGATCAGGGGTATTGAGTTCACTTTGATATAATCGCATTGACAACTGACGCTAGGTGTGTAGCGGCGGGGGCGGGACGGCGTGGGTCAGAGCGGGTGGGGCCAGGGGAGGGGGGGCGTGGAATAGGTGGGTGAGTGAAAAACTAGCGCTAGCGTGGGGGCGGGGGGGGGTGGTCACCTTAAACGTTGGGCCAACAAGGACGGCGCTGGACAATTGCCTCCTATCAATCGGTTCAAGCATTGACGCGTCGGGACTGTGGATCTGAATTGAACCTAAATGTCATGTCAAAACCACCGGCATAGACCCCCGCCCAGAGTAGAGATTTGTGACGTCACAAGATGAACCGGTTTGAGTGCGCCTCTTTCGCTTCGACTGCCCGCGCTGTTTGAATGAATGTACGTGCAGCAGGGAAGCTCTAACTCAGATGTTTATTTCGGTTAACATTAACTCATGATGAACATTTGCCACATGTAGGTCTAGATAGACCTAGATCTATGACATTAGAGGTGTCTTCTTGTTCTTGTCACATTCGTGACACACTTACAGAAAACAAACAGCTGCAGCGGCAGTGGCCAGTGTGTTGCCAGCCTACTGGCACTGCAGTACTGACTACGTTTTTGCAGCCTAGTGGACGGGCCGTCTCGGAGATGTCGGTCGAATCGTAGACATAGAATCTAGATCCGGGGTTAAATGAAATGTATGTGCTAAAACAAATTGTTCCTGAAGATCAGAAGTGAGGGAGGGCGACATTTATCGGCCTAGCTTAAAAAGCATGCGGCGCACATCTCGTAATATGCTTCATCACTTACTTTTTATAGTAATACTTGTGGACACCCGAACGTTATGGTGTCTGGTTTGTGACAAACAACTAAGTAGCTTTCACCAATTTGTCTGCTGGTCGCCGAATTAATATTTTATATGATTACAAGGCATATTTGCAGGTTTTTGATCTAGATCCCATGATATAATAAGCATCGCTTTTTATGAAGCGTTCGCACTTCTTCCGAAAATACTGTTTTGCGAACGGCGTTTCGAGGTTTTCAACGTTTACAGTTCCTTAGCGATCTGCAGTCTTCAGTCAAGGTGGCTCGAAGCGATACGTACGGCGGCAGAATACATGTTCCGGTTGCCTGGATTCCTTCACTTCTCACCCTCACTGTCATTAATTCCAAATAATTGTGCTGGCACCGCTGCATCCCGATCGATGCGGAAGGACGCTGACCCTCCTATAGACACCATGCTCAAAAGACGCGTTTACCGTATTGCGCAACAAAACCGGTTCATCTTGTGACGTCACGAATCAGTGAAAAAATTGCCCTTGTATATCTTCTACTTTTTTGCGTAGATATGTGATAAAATGGCTAATATTGTTTATATTGGTGGCGAATAAATTCATTGCGTATAGAATTTCTTGAATATAGTGCAAATGGATCAAATATATGCAAAGTAACATAGGACATAAGAGATGGACTTTAAGCGCCACTTTGCCAACAGATTTCTAAACTTATCCACGTTTCGAGCGTGTGTTCGGGCGTCTGCTCCTAGCTCACCAACTTTTTTAAAGAATTCTAAACAAAACTCAGCGATAAATGTTATTTAATTAATGTGTTACGTATATGTGGAAACAGTTGCACATTTACACCAGTTCTTCATTAATTAACGATTTTTAGAGCTGGTATCAGTATCAGTGTCACTGTCACTGACACTGACACCAGCTGACCAGCTGACCGGGCAGTCAGAGCAGGTAACATTTCCCGTTCAGTGTAGGCCTAGCCTAGAATCTAGTAAGCGTTGATGCAGCATCAATTGTCATTCATTCTAGCACGTTTTAACCTCCTTTAACGTCGCCAAAAATCTAAGCCCAGGCGACATATATATCACAATGTGCAGAAAGTCGATTGTTTCATTCTAGAAACCTTAAAACATCGCCGTTTCGGCTGTGATATGGCAAATGTATCTATCTCGAGACTCCACAAAACCCACATCGCGAAGCACACAAACTGATGACGTTTACAACTAGGTTAAAAAAAACTGTGGTAAATTGATATCACGGGCAAGGCTAAGAGACACCCTTTGGCAGTCTGGCATGCGTGGAATATAGACAAAAGAAATTTTGGATGATTCAAGGATTTATTCTTGTTTGTATTTTGACCTCTTTAGTTTGGATGGGAAAGAGCTCGATATGCAACTTTAATTCATAAAGTGTTTGTGGTGCAGTATATTAGACTTATTGACACATTTATTAAGATATATTTCCAGTTTTCCGTCAGGCCTTGACATAAGCTTAAGCTAGGGGGAGTTTCATCTGTTGTAACCAATTAAGTTTTCATTCACTCATTCATTTCGATGCAATTATTTTAAATCTGTCCTTAGTTTAATCAAGGGTGTATTAAACGATAATATAATTGATAAAACGGTTTTTGAATAGCCACTACACAATTCGAACTTTATGAAAACATGAGCTTATTAGATGTGGTGTGATGTTTATTAATGATTTTGTTGGTGCCAACAGAGATCTATTCGGTTGGGAAACGTTTGTACAGCAACATAATGTAGAAATGTGGAAAGCTCCGGACTCCAGTATTTCATTGAATAAGGAAGTGTCTCTGGGAGCCCCTTATCTTACCCGTCCACGTACCAAGAACTTTGTACAATTAGAGCCCATCTACGTGTCAATATACGGTGACTTTTCCGCTCAGAAACGTGTTGAATCTTTTCGATGGGTTCGATGGGCTTAGTACACGTTATTGTGTCGTGGTAAATGTATTGACTTATTATTACAAACTGAATATAGAGATCCCGCGACGTGTCAAACGCCTACTATTTTCACTGGTCCTTATTATCAGCTGTTTTCAAATAACTGCCTTAATTTATTTACGAAGCCAATGTATATCCCATTCGTTAATCTAAATTGTAAATACTTTATGAGTTTTATCCGTCTCCGTCCTAAGGCTTGACATTATGGGAGATCACATGCTGGTGCTATTAAATTTTCCTGCTTAAAATCCGAAAAGGTCACAACGATTTTCAATCGGTACTCCATATAAATTATCCGGTTTCTCTTTAGTTTTGACGAAAACATGCTCTTCAATTATCGCAGACTAAGTGTTCCACCCTTGCTGTGGGCCACATCGGCTAACGGCATTCGTTAAAACATTGAGATAAGTCATTGTCACATAAATGAATAGTTTTTTGAGGAATTGTCATGCGTATTAATGTTAAAAAAAAATATATATATGCCGTTTGTTAATGAACGGAGATTTCAAATCGGGGTTCAGGCCCAAATGGCATCCCTCAAGCATTCATGAAACGATCAGTATAATATATAGTCAATTTAATGTTTGTTAGTTGTTAATTGAATTTCAACTTTGGTCCACCATTTAAGGAAGTTCGTTGACATTAACCATGACGTACGTTGCACTGGAACGCCTGAACAAATACGATCCAGGTTTTGGCTGAGAATTGGGAGAGGTGAGGAAGGCGGGGGTCGCTTGTTTGGAATGAGCTCAGAATGCCTAATTTGCAGTAAAATGGCTCAAATGGGAGCTTGTTCTTAAATGTATAGACTGGGGCCGGCAAACACCTTATCTATTTGGACATAAACTACTAATGTTCTGCGTCTGGATATGAACTGGACATTTTATCTAGACACTAATCTAAAGTGTTTTCTGTTTTGATCGAGAATCTAATCTACTCTTTTGTCGGCATCTGGTTCAAACTCTAATAGCTGTATTGACTACTTTGATTCAGAAACTAATCTAATGTGTTGTCTACATTTTATTCAGAAACTTCAACTTCAACTGTGTTGTCTGTATTGGTTCCATAAGCTAATCTAAAGTGCCGTCTGTATAAGAAGCTAATCGTGATGCAGAAGTCTGTGCGTTTCCTTTATTCAATTAAACGTTGTAGTTGAAAGCAACGTTTTTGCTCATGAAGGCCAAATTTGGAGAATAAATTCAGTCCATGCCCTGCCCGGAATAAATACATGGCATGGCATTATTTAAGGCATGTTCCATATGGAGGGGCCAGGGTTTAAACCCATCACCTGTTGATGTGCAACCCATAAAGCGATGTGGATAGGAACACAACAACAAGTTCACAACAACAAGTTTACGGCCTACCACAACACATGAATTTGTTTCAGTAATAACTTCAAGTCCATCACTTGGGTAAATTATTATTTATTAACGAAAAACTGATATTGTAAACGGTGGTACATTGCGTCAGGTCCTATCGTCCGCATCAGGTAGCTAACCTGTTCCCTGACGCGTCCGGTTCACAATTAACAATCTGAATACATGCATATACACTAAGATCTAAGTAACGATATATACAATGTATATACATTATGTACACTGTGGCCCTATGGCCACGCAAGCACTCTTGAATAGAATATGTGACTCCGTTTAAACCGCTAACTCACCATATACACTGGGCCCGTTATCATTGATACATTATATACACTGGGCCCGTTACCATTTATACATTATATACACTGGGCCCGTTACCATGTATACATTATATACACTGTGGATTTATACATTATATACACTGTGGCCCTATGGCCATGCATACACTCGTGAATGAAAATATGTAGTCCGATTAACCTCTACACCTATATACACTGCAGGAGCCACGTCGGCAAGCCAAAGCTATCGCCACCGTGGCCCCCGCTCTACACCCGCAAAGAGACTATTAGTCTGGCCTATGTACAAGTCGGGAGCCGCGTTGGTAAGCCAAAGCTATCACCCCCGCGGCTCCCTATCCCCATTAACTTTTGGCTAGGACCTATGCCCCCACAGCTCCGGTGGGTGCTCTGCCGGAACGGAAGGGGCCAATAAAGGTGGAGGTGGGGAGGGAGGGGGTAAAAATTCGTTTCTGATCGGTTTGATCGGAAAATGGCGTCGCGTGGGTGCGTCCCTTTCCAGCCAATCAGGAGCCAGATAGGCTGTTGTGACCAGGGTGCACTTGTACTCGCGCAAGCCCGCCAGTCCCGTTCGGGATCCTTAATTATCTGAAGATCACTTTCCGTTATTCGTCAACAAATAGAATTATTACAAATAATTCTCTATTTCATTCGCTAAGTGATTCGATTTCGAAAATCCCTGTATTGGAGACTCCATGATGTTCTACGTAAGTGATGTAGTAACTTTTGTTCATGAGCTCCCCTAAATATTATCGATATGATAGAAACATGTCCTTTGTCCGTGGAAGTGGCAACACTAGTAAGTTTTGGAAATGACGCCATATTTTGCCGATCAATATACAGTGCTTGTCCCGATCAGGGGTATTCAGTTCACTTTGATATAATCGCATTGACAACTGACGCTAGGTGTGTAGCGGCGGGGGAGGGACGGCGTGGGTCAGAGCGGGTGGGGCCAGGGGAGAGGGGGCGTGGAATAGGTGGGTGAGTGAAAAACAAGCGCTAGCGTGGGGGCGGGGGGAGGGAGGTCACCTTACACGTTGGGCCAACAAGGACGGCGCTGGACAATTGCCTCCTATCAATCGGTTCAAGCATTGACGCGTCAGGACTGTGGATCTGAATTGAACCTAAATGTCATGTCAAAACCACCGGCATAGACCCCCCCCCCCCTCCCTCCCTCTCCTCTCCCCACCCCTCCTCCCCGTCCGCCCACAGACTAGTAAACAAGCTGCGACCCCGGGCGCATGCGTTAACTACTTGAATTCGGCTCTATTAAACACTAAGGACTGGTTTCCTCGCATTGCGGTATCGATATGTATAGATGACATACAGTAACATATTCCGCCTGTTTCAGCGTCTAAGTGGTCACAACGGTGGCCGAAACCAAAAATTATAGCAGACCCCAAGAGGCGTCTTTGGGCATGAATGTCGACGCCTGTTCGATATCTAAATGTTTTCGCGCGTTGAAGTCCCCGGCTGTCATTAAACCAGGGTAGGCCTATATAACGTATTGGTACAGTGCACGGCCCGATCGATAATCGAAGCCATTTTATCGGCTATGGCGAGTAGTTTGCGTTGCTATTTTCAGCTCGTGCGCACGTGGTTGGGGTTGGGTCGAGGCTGGGCGGGGCGTGGCGGGGCGGGGTGGGGCTGGGCGGGGTGGGGTGGGGTGGGGCAGGGCGGGGCACAGTCTTGCTGTAACAACCCGTTGTTTGCCGCACGCTGGTGCAGGGGATGGGGCTGGGGTGATGGGTAGTAGTAGTGTATGATCGGTGTTGGGCTGATCCTATGACGCGGGCGGAACAGTCGCACCCGGCGCAGTGTAACGTCTAGCCCTGTAGCCGTGTCACCAACACTGGGGGTGGGAACACACGTTCCTTCTCACTCCTTCCTTCCTCCCCTACACCAGCGTCGGTCGGCTTATCGCTGGGGAGTGCCGCCGGCGGCGAACGAAAAGGGACACTCGTAAACAAACAGGGGATAGACGGTATACCACACATCGCGGTAACAACACCTCGGCGCGGACAAACCGGGGGGATAATCACACCATAGGCCACAGTATCGGGATTCATCGCCCCAGGAGTAATAGAGGTTAGCTAAACTGTGAGAGTGTGCGACCAAAACAAGGAGAGAGAGAGAGAGAGAGGCGGGCATCGGTATTCCCTCCATCGGATACAGAAAACGCGTGGATGACATCAACCCGCTGGGGAAGACAGCGGATACCAGAGGGGATTAGGGGGCAGCAGCCAATTGGCCTTTGTGAGGACACGGCTGGACAGACAGAAGAGATTCACCCGTTGTTGTTTGACAGCAGCGGCAGCTGGTGGCCCGGCATCCCACCCCGATCGCCCCCCCCCCCCCCACACACACACACCCTCTGGCTATACCCTGCCTGCCACCCGCCCCCCACGCATTGAACGCCTGCTGACGACAACCCCGAGGACGTGGTCGTGGAGTAGATAAGCGGTGCGGACATGGCTCTGTGGGGCAGGAAGAGTAGGTGCCGGACGCTGAGTCACCACGTGGGGTCGGACATGCAGCGCCTTGGGCTCTGCCTGAGCGTGTGCTTCACGGGCACCGGCCCGAAGGCCCAACTGAGGAATATCACGACGCTGTCCCTGTTCACCCTGATGTGTGCGTCCGTCGCTGTGGTCATCACCGTCCACTCCTATCAGTACTTCATAGCCACGGGGCCCCACCGACAGCGGGAGATCGTCACAGGTAAGAGAGTCTATAACCCCCCCCCCTTCCCCCCTCCATCCGCCCCCGGGGCCAAATGTTACTGATAAGTGCCACACCGGCCCCACCGACAGCGGGAGGTCGTCACAGGTAAGAGTCTCTCAATGGTTGTACATGGCACACACATCCTCATGTCAGACACATCAACCGCCCCCCCCTCCTGCCACCCCGCCCCCCACCCGGGAGAGGTGGGGGGGGGCGGGAAATATTACTGATCAGTACCACATCCGACCAATGTTACGCTCGGTCAATGTTAGACCCGGTCAATGTTACACTCGGTCAATGTTACACCCGGGCCAATGTTACACTCGGTCAATGTTACACCCGGGCCAATGTTATACCCGGTCAATGATACACCCGGCCAATGTTACACCCGGTCAATGTTACACCCGGTCAATGTTACACCCGGCCAATGTTACACCCGGTCAATGTTACACCCGGTCAATGTTACACCCGGTCAATGATACACCCGGCCAATGTTACACCCAGTCAATGTTACAGCCGGTCAATGTTACACCCGGTCAATGCTACACCCGGTCAATCTTAGAGCCGATCAATGTTACACCCGGTCAATGTTACACCCGGTCAATGTTACACCCGGGCCAATGTTATACCCGGTCAATGATACACCCGGCCAATGTTACACCCGGTCAATGTTAGACCCGGCCAATGTTACACCCGGTCAAGGCTACACCCGGCCAATGTTACACCCGGTCAATGTTACACCCGGCCAATGTTACACCCGGTCAATGTCACAGCCGGTCAATGTTACACCCGGCCAATGTTACACCCGGTCAATGTTACAGCCGGTCAATGTTACACCCGGTCAATGCTACACCCGGTCAATCTTAGAGCCGGTCAATGTTACACCCGGTCAATGTTACACCCGTCCAATGTTCCACCCGGTCAATGTTAGACCCGGTCAATGTTAGACCCGGTCACTGTTAAGTTCATCCAATGTTCCACCCGGTCAATATTACACCCGGTCAATGTTACACCCGGTCAATGTTTCACCCGGTCAATGTTAGACCCGGTCACTGTTAAATTCATCCAATGTTCCACCCGGTCACTGTTAAACCCGGTCAATGTTACACCCGGTCAATGTTACATCCGGTCAATGCTACACCCGGTCAATCTTAGAGCCGATCAATGTTACACCCGGCCAATGTTACACCCGGTCAATGTTACACCCGGTCAATGTTACACCCGGCCAATGTTACACCCGGTCAATGTTACAGCCGGTCAATGTTACACCCGGCCAATGTTACACCCGGTCAATGTTACAGCCGGTCAATGTTACACCCGGTCAATGCTACACCCGGTCAATCTTAGAGCCGGTCAATGTTACACCCGGTCAATGTTACACCCGTCCAATTTTCCACCCGGTCAATGTTAGACCCGGTCAATGTTAGACCCGGTCACTGTTAAATTCATCCAATGTTCCACCCGGTCACTGTTAAACCCGGTCAATGTTACACCCGGTCAATGTTACATCCGGTCAATGCTACACCCGGTCAATCTTAGAGCCGATCAATGTTACACCCGGCCAATGTTACATCCGGTCAATGTTACAGCCGGTCAATGTTACACCCGGTCAATGTTACACCCGGTCAATGTTTCACCCGGTCAATGTTAGACCCGGCCAATGTTACATCCGGTCAATGCTACACCCGGTCAATCTTAGAGCCGATCAATGTTACACCCGGTCAATGTTACACCCGGTCAATGTTACACCCGGTCACTGTTACACCCGGTCAATGTTACACCCGGTCAATGTTACACCCGGTCAGTGCTACACCAGACCGATGTTACACCCGGTCAATGTTACACCCGGTCAGTGCTACACCAGACCGATGTTACACCCGGTCAATGTTACACCCGGTCAGTGCTACACCAGACCGATGTTACACCCGGTCAATGTGCTAACTAGCTAGCTAACTACCCCGATCCTACCCAAAGCCCAGTGTGGCACATATCACGTGGGTCGGTGGTTCTCGCCCCGCTGTTGCCATGTCTGTTTGGTCGCAGGATAAAGATCCCATGTCCTTTTCCGCAAAGAGTAGGGGGTTACCCCGGGGACATAGCTCTATTCCCCCTTCCTTCTCCCATTGACGCGATATCACCAAAAGTGATTAAAGCGTCTTGAATATACCACCAACCAAGGACGCGATATAAACAAAATTGGTAAAAGCGTCCTGAATATACAACCAACCAATGTACGTGTATATTTTAACCACATCTTACCAGCGTTGTTACCCCTTCTATGCGAAATAACCCGGATCCAAAATTAACTTGCGTGCATACGTTTGGCGAACATATTATCGCTCAGATTCAACTCCTGATCGATAGAGATCTGCCAGACCGGCGCCCCTCATCCTAAGAGAAAACAATTCTGCCGACACCAAGGGCTAACTTAAGATCCCATCATGGGCTGGATGGACGCCTAAATCTCCTCCTTTAGGAAAACCCCAATGACGGCGACGATAAAGGTCAAACCGGAGTCAATATCGAGACAAAACCGTTTCTACAGTTAGATGATTTAGCCCCATTCGCGTACATTTAGTTATCAGGTGCGAGGGGCCAGGGTTTAGCACCCCATAGAGTGCGGTGTGTGATGACATAGCTCTCGTGGAAATGACAGTAATATCAATGGACGAAGCTAACTGATTGGGCTGAATGGCTTTATTCCTCATGTAGGCTTCTCACTTAGTAGTCCGCGGAAACCGATGGAATCTGTCCTCAGTGCGAAATAAATCGATATCGCTGTGGCAGAAATCACGCACAATAGTTTGAATCAGGGCATGTGAAGCTTATATACTGCGCAAGGCATGTTGCTCATGTATGCCAATATGTTTGAGCATGCCATTACATGATTGTGATTGTGATTATGAATTATGAGGCAAGCAGATATTTCCGACAAGGGAGATTATCGACCTAGCAAGGGAGGTAGTTTTAGTGATACCATGTGACTTCAAGAACTGAACTGGTGCATGGTCGGCACGGGTGAATGATATGCGAGACAGATCCCAGATTCCGATTTGTTCTGATAGAATCGACAAAATATGGATATGTTATATGGTTTCTCAAATAAACAACGGGATTTGGTGAAACCATCAACGTAAAAACGACGACCAACATTACAATAAAACTAAAAACACACTTTTGGCTACATTGCAAAATATTGATCACAAACATACATGGTAACAAACGCCAGCAAAATGTCGAAAACGTTTAGCAGCAAAAGATAAAACTGACGCATTTTATCATGCCTGAAAGGCCTCTGGTGGGGATTCTTTTAGGAAATACGTTATTTTGAAAAAGTTATTTCTAAAAGTTCCGGTTACTGTTCATAAACTAGTCGACACTTTCTGATCACAACCCGGAAAAAGTGGTTAATTTTTCAACTCAACTGGAAGGGCTTCGATTATCTATAATACCGCGCAGAAAATTTAAACTCAAAGCAAGGTCTTTATTTCATGAAATATTGCAAATTGAGAATGAGTTATTAATTTGAACATACGATGTTTATATTGGTAAAGGGATGTTTGTTATAATAGAAGATTGTCCATTAAAATTTTGGAATTTATACTGGTATGCCTACGTATATCTAGTTTAATCGCAATCATGTTACGCCCTGCCATAGGCGATATGCTATGTTATATTTATTACTCAGTGACGTCATTGCGAAAACCTAGATCCAATACCATGTATTACTTCATAACAAATATCAAACCGATAAGCCAAACATCATATATCAGATACGGCCTTGATCAGAGTCTAAAATAGGCCCGGAACGTGAGTGGTTCTTTGCTTTGGAACCTTTGCAACTGGTCCCTATGTGACCAGGCGTCGTAGTAATGTATTGTGCAATGTCAGCTCCTCGGCATTGCGTTAATGATTAATCCATATACACAGATAACTATATGTGGTTGTTACTATTTGGGCACCGTTATTAGAGATAAGGCATGACATTGAAATTGAATATTTTCATTACCTTTGTCATCCGGACAACTGAAGATAAGGCCAAAGCTTTATTATAACAATTGATCATTTATTTACCATGTATTGAGTAGCTGGAGGTCATTCTTGTTAATAAACGTCAAACGTTAAACAAATGTTACCACCGACTGTACGTGATAGATCAGTCTAACAACCGGATAAACACCTCCCCCCCCCCCTCGCGTCATGCCAACAGACAGGTCTGCAGGACACCCTACCCCTTCACACATATTTGTATACGGTCTGGCTGGCAGCGAAATAATCTTTACAAACAGGAACAGTTGCGCTAAGCCGACAACGGACCTTTTTTGTCGGAAAATCCACTTCGAATAGAACGAATCGGTCAGTAAATGATTCGTCTCGGATGATTATGCTTTTATGTGCAAATAACTGGCATGGAATGCCAAATGTATCATCGCGGCGAAGGTTTCTTCCGGGGAGGTTTAGCCATTATGTGCAAACAACTGGCCTAAAAACCACCAAATGTATCATTTAGGCGAACCTTTCCACCCGGAAGGTTTAGCATTGATGTGCAAATATATGGCTAAACACAGACGTAAAACAGTATGCACACGAAGAAGCCAATTACATTGTGATGATCTATTCACCGAATTATCATATAGTTAAACGATTACAAAAAGTAAATGACATGACAATATATATGGACATGATTGCCTACATTTCATTTGCATATATTTAATATATTTTATTTGCTTGACACGGCACTGCTACAAACTTATAGTGTTCGTGCCACGCCAAAACAACTTTAGCTCATATTAATCTTCCGTGTTTCCACGCTTAGATTATCGAGCTATAACGCCCCAAATAGTAGAAGGGAATACTTTTTCCACTTGTTTTCGCACATGCCGATTTTAATTCTGGGAGCGAGGAAAGTGACGTCGTTACCCGTACAATTCCTGGTTCGACGCTGAGACCCCTTGCCTATTTACTGCGATCCGTTACAGCAGTCTGTGAATTTCTTCGATATTTGTGATATCATCAATAAATGTCATAATCTTAGAAATTCGATATTGCTCTCCCTAATTCTTGGAGATTCGCAATTCAGAGGAGGTACCCCCCCCCCCCCTCCCCCAACCCCTCCCTTACAAGAGGTTTATTTATGCAGACGGCCTGTCACTGGAACGAATATGTGAAGACTATCATGACGTTTGGGCCTCGGAATAGCGAATCTGTAGGATAGGAGGTAATATATGAAAATGAGGACGGGAAAATAACGCCGGAGATACAGTTAGCGGTCCCCGGTGCGCAAGCCAAGACCCTCACGCCTAATGTTACAATCAGATTTTTTTTTTGCTCGCTTTTCACAAAATATTTTAATTCATATCTGGGGCAACTGGGGCAATGGGCCCCAAATAAGGACTAACACGTGTGCAATAACAACACAGCTAACAGTAATATTATGGCGTTAATAGCATCAAATGCCGTTCGTACAAAAATTCTGAGCGTATCAATCAAAAAGGGTAATAGGAAAGCCAATGCTATTACAACACACGTGCACTGGACATCAGGTAATTAAACTGAGATGATACGTCCCCCGGCAAAATAAAGCGCATGTATTTTTTTCAAATCAAGTCCGTGTGGCTGAACTAAAACGCGAATTGGGGCTTTAATGGGCACGTGGCCCGTTGGGGGGGGGGGGGGTACTTAATGCATCGCTGGGTGTGGGGAGGGGGGTTTCACCTCCACAAGGAAGACAAAATTCGCTCGGAATGCATATTATTTTGCGTTGACTGGCTCTGTGTCGCAATTCCATGACGCAGACCCGCTCGGTTTGCTCTGTTTTGCCGGCAAATCCGCTCCATCTATGAACGCACATTTTCGAAGTCCCTCCCCCCCCCCCCGCCCCCCTCCCCCTTCCGGTCGCAATTGTTTTAAACATCCATTATAGAAGTATCTTTTCCAACTCAAATGTCCGCTCTCTATGGCATCAAAGGACACCCACGGAACCTCCACCCACACCCCACCCCAGATTTGTATCATAGTGACCTAGGGGAGGGGGGGGGGGGGAGGGGGAGCACGTGAGCACGTGGCGTTCGGTGGTGGAACTGCTTTCGTCTTTGATGACTAAAGCACAACTTCGCTGACCTTAAAATAATACTTGCAGCTGTCACTTAATCATTGTTGATAATTATGGTCCACCTTATAATCGATCTGTCTGGGGTTAAACAGAGTTTACGTTGGCAAAGAAAAAACCCAGACATTTACTGAACATATAAAGGGGGAGGCAAGGGGGGGGGGGGGGGGTCGTGTCCCCAGATCCCGAAGCATAAATTTCTTTATTCCCAGGTAAGGATGAATTAAAAGCAGAACTCTCCGCATGCAATGGAAGGGCCGATACACGAGACTAAATTGAAGATTTCCCGCTTCACGGTTATTTAATATTAAAATTTCCAGTTCACGAGTAATGAAAATCCGTGATCACGGCGGTCGGCTAGCACTCCATTCCTAATCCCCAGTTCGCGGTAAAATGAAAAGCCCGCCCGCTCTCGAGGAAAGGAAATCCCCCCCCCCCCATCATAATTAAACGACTACACACTGAAATATAACGTAAACAGGCATTTTCAGTGCAGTTTTTAATTGCTGAATTTGAGCCGATAATGCATATGTGTCGGTGGTATCATGTGACAAATGTGCGTCACTTAACCCAGTTACCTTCGAAGGGAAGGAAATTACAAAACATGGCTCTTGTTCCTCGCAAGACACGTTGATGTATCGTAAAGCGTGACTCGCGACTCGTTGATATGTCGTAAAGCGTGACTCGTTGATATATCGTAAAGCGTGACTCGTGACTCGTTGATATATCGTAAAGCGTGACTCGTTGATATATCGTAAAGCGTGACACGTTCATGTATCGTAAAGCGTGACTCGTGTCTCGTTAATATGTCGTAAAGAGTGACTCGCGACTCGTTGATATATCGTAAAGTGTGACTCGTGACTCGTTGATATATCGTAAAGCGTGACTCGTGACTTGTTGATATATCGTAAAGCGTGACTCGTCACTTTTTGATATGTCGTAAAGGGTGACTCGTGACTCGTTGATTTGCGTCTCGTTTATATATTTTAGAACGTGCCTCTTGTCAAGATTACAGTTATTATGCGCCACGTTTTGCATATCGAGACTAAAGTGGGTGAGCAAAAAAAAACAGGAATTAGGGTTGGATGACACGTGCCTCAGATACAGGTATCAGGGTTCGAACCCGCTATAATGTTAGTATCTAGGGATTGAGAGAGCTAGGCCTACTCCCGTGCTACAGATACAGGTATCAGGGCTCGACCCGCTATAGAGTTAGTATCTAGGGATTGAGAGAGCTAGGCCTACTCCCGTGCTACAGATACAGGTATCAGGGCTCGACCCGCTATAATGTTAGTATCTAGGGATTGAGAGAGCTAGGCCTACTCCCGTGCTACAGATATAGGTACCAGGGCTCGACCCGCTATAATGTTAGTATCTAGGGATTGAGAGAGCTAGGCCTACTCCCGTGCTACAGATACAGGTATCAGGGCTCGACCCGCTATAATGTTAGTATCTAGGGATTGAGAGAGCTAGGCCTACTCCCATGCTACAGATACAGGTATCAGGGCTCGACCCGCTATAATGTTAGTATCTAGGGATTGAGAGAGCTAGGCCTACTCCCGTGCTACAGATATAGGTACCAGGGCTCGACCCGCTATAATGTTAGTATCTAGGGATTGAGAGAGCTAGGCCTACTCCCGTGCTACAGATACAGGTACCAGGGCTCGACGCGCTATAATGTTAGTATCTAGGGATTGAGAGAGCTAGGCCTACTCCCGTGCTACAGATACAGGTATCAGGGCTCGACCCGCTATAATGTTAGTATCTAGGGATTGAGAGAGCTAGGCCTACTCCCGTGCTACAGATACAGGTATCAGGGCTCGACCCGCTATAATGTTAGTATCTAGGGATTGAGAGAGCTAGGCCTACTCCCGTGCTACAGATATAGGTACCAGGGCTCGACCCGCTATAACGTTAGTATCTAGGGATTGAGAGAGCTAGGCCTACTCCCGTGCTACAGATATAGGTACCAGGGCTCGACCCGCTATGATGTTAGTATCTAGGGATTGAGAGAGCTAGGCCTACTCCCGTGCTACAGATACAGGTATCAGAGCTCGACCCGCTATAATGTTAGTATCTAGGGATTGAGAGAGCTAGGCCTACTCCCGTGCTACAGATACAGGTATCAGGGCTCGACCCGCTATAATGTTAGTATCTAGGGATTGAGAGAGCTAGGCCTACTCCCGTGCTACAGATACAGGTATCAGAGCTCGACCCGCTATAATGTTAGTACCTATGGATTGAGAGAGCTAGGCCTACTCCCGTGCTACAGATATAGGTACCAGGGCTCGACCCGCTATAATGTTAGTATCTGGGGATTGAGAGAGCTAGGCCTACTCCCGTGCTACAGATACAGGTATCAGGGCTCGACCCGCTATAATGTTAGTATCTAGGGATTGAGAGAGCTAGGCCTATTCCCGTGCTATAGATATAGGTACCAGGGCTCGACCCGCTATGATGTTAGTATCTAGGGATTGAGAGAGCTAGGCCTACTCCCATGCTACAGATACAGGTATCAGGTCTCGACCCGCTATAATGTTAGTATCTAGGGATTGAGAGAGCTAGGCCTACTCCCGTGCTACAGATACAGGTATCAGGGCTCGACCCGCTATAATGTTAGTATCTAGGGATTGAGAGAGCTAGGCCTACTCCCGTGCTACAGATATAGGTATCAGGTCTCGACCCGCTATAATGTTAGTGTCCAGGGATTGAGAGAGCTAGGCCTATTCCCGTGCTATAGATATAGGTACCAGGGCTCGACCCGCTATGATGTTAGTATCTAGGGATTGAGAGAGCTAGGCCTACTCCCATGCTACAGATACAGGTATCAGGTCTCGACCCGCTATAATGTTAGTATCTAGGGATTGAGAGAGCTAGGCCTACTCCCGTGCTACAGATACAGGTATCAGGGCTCGACCCGCTATAATGTTAGTATCTAGGGATTGAGAGAGCTAGGCCTACTCCCGTGCTACAGATACAGGTATCAGGGCTCGACCCGCTATAATGTTAGTATCTAGGGATTGAGAGAGCAAAGGCCTACTCCCGTGCTACAGATACAGGTATCAGGGCTCGACCCGCTATAATGTTAGTATCTAGGGATTGAGAGAGCTAGGCCTACTCCCGTGCTACAGATACAGGTATCAGGGCTCGACCCGCTATAATGTTAGTATCTAGGGATTGAGAGAGCTAGGCCTACTCCCGTGCTACAGATACAGGTATCAAGTCTCGACCCGCTATAATGTTAGTATCTAGGGATTGAGAGAGCTAGGCCTACTCCCGTGCTACAGATACAGGTATCAGGGCTCGACCCGCTATAATGTTAGTATCTAGGGATTGAGAGAGCTAGGCCTACTCCCGTGCTACAGATACAGGTATCAGGGCTCGACCCGCTATAATGTTAGTATCTAGGGATTGAGAGAGCTAGGCCTACTCCCGTGCTACAGATACAGGTATCAGGGCTCGACCCGCTATAATGTTAGTATCTAGGGATTGAGAGAGCTAGGCCTACTCCCGTGCTACAGATACAGGTATCAGGGCTCGACCCGCTATAATGTTAGTATCTAGGGATTGAGAGAGCTTGGCCTACTCCCGTGCCTCAGTTTGGTAACATGAATACCAAACCGCGTGATATCGGGCAATTGCAGAACCATTACTCGTTGAACTTGAATGTCAAATTGAATTGAATATTGAAATGTAACTAATGTAATGTGAGAGCATCCATTCAAGTGAGATACGGCTGAAGCAAACTTCGTATATGTACATGTATATACTTTGTGGATATAGTCACTTAGCCATACCAGTCAGTTTAAAATTTCAAAGCTGCACAATTTATTCTCAAGTAATGGGTATTAAGTAATTGTAAGCTTATAAGGTGCAAATGGAAAAGTGACAGTACTGATCAATTCTGTGGTTCTTACGAAACTGTTTGTCAAAACACCCTATCATATATTGAATGTCTCCCTACCCCGTAATGCTACCACCCCGACTTTGGGTGTCTTCCTTCCCCTAAGTTTGGGTGTCTCCCCTCTCCTAGCTTGGGGTAGAGCCCAGATCTAAAGTGTCTCCCCCATCCCCTTATCTTAGGGCAACACCCGCATTTGGGATGTCTCCCCTCCCCTGACTTGGAGTGTCTGCCCTTCAGTAACTTGGGATACCATCCAAACTTGCCTTGCCTCCCTAGCTGTCATTTGATTTATGTAAAAATGTGTTGCTTCTTGTGGGGTTAAAGTAAGCTACCGCATTAAAAATATGTTCCAATCAATAGATTTTGGTATATTTTGGAAGCACCACTCCTAGATACCTAAGGAATAAGAAAAAAACAGACTTGATTATTATTGCAATTTGTGTTAGGTATATCCCTAGGTTGCCCGGACTAATACCACTGCCTAAATACATGCTGAAACTGTAAACTAGTGAAACGATACGCGTTGTCCCGTAGGTCGGCAAACCGCTGAAACCAGTTTCCAAAACGCCTTCTGTTTCCCATCGGTTTCAGGTGCATCGAACAGGCCCTGAGGTTATTTCAGGGGCCCCGCCCCATCGCATATTCATGGCGTTATACCTATGTACATGGTGAGGCTGGTGGGGTAACAATAACCGATATGTTGTGTACTGTATTCAATATTAAATGTCCTCAGGTGATTCCGGATGTTTTGTGGCGCATATAACTATAGGTAGAGAAATGTAAGCGACACACAAACAGTCTACGGTAGTATATATTTCGCGGGGTTACAGAAATCGTTAAAGTCATATGCCACAGAGATGACTGATCACGGGTATGGTGGTTGATCGACACACCTTCGGTGACCGGGGGAGATATAGTTTTACGGCTGGATATGAGAGAGAGGGAGAGGAGGGGGTAAGGGAGACCTCTTTATATGACATTTGCTAATATCACGTCAATAGGGTAATTAAAAGCACTACTCGTTTTGCTCTATACCCCTACCCCTTGCCCTACCCACCCGCACCCACGCCGTGGCAGGTATAATTATACTCTATATATTGTCTACTCTGAGATAATATCAACATATTTCCCCTTTGCGGAAACTAAGCTTGTCAACGATGAGATCGTCTGGCGCGATATACGCATGAGCTGATTCAATTGGGGAATCGTCTTCATCATGCTAACCCAAACCCCGGTTTCTGTCAGCCTTCTGACAAGTTCACCGATGTAATGCGTAGATGAAGTGAAATATTATGCAATGTTAACACGAATTGAAAACGTTTCTTCCTTGGTGAATGCTAAGGTTGACAAACGTGCTTCCGATGTGTTATGCATGTATTAATCCGACAGCCTATGGCTCCTGTAACATGAGCGCAGAACAATGTTTTTCCTGAAAGCGCGAACTGTCCAAGTTTTGATGTAGCATTTGTGTAAAAATCCTTGATTTTTGTTTTGGCAGTCTGCTCTTCTGACTGCAGGTAACAGGTCGCGTCACCATTCGTGCATGGTGATTACACCGTAATTTACGTTTTTTGGCGTTGTTTAAAGGTCAGGGTACCGGTTGTGACTAGTTCGGTGATCGCTGGTCGGGCCATGTTTCCGATGGTATCCATTAAATATCGACCTGAACCAATAGGCAAAAGCAAAGGTATTAATCAGGGGCAGGTTTAGTCCGGTAGCCCCTGTGACGTCACGCCACCATACACCTGTGACGTCAAGCCACCATTCCCATGTGACGTAACGCCACCATACCCCTGTGACGTCACGCCACCATTTCCATGTGACGTCACGCCACCATACCCCTGTGACGTCACGCCACCATACCCCTGTGACGCCACGTCACCATACCCATGTGACGTCACGTCACCATACCCATGTGACGTCACGCCGCCATTCCCATGTGACGTCACTCCCCATACCAATGTGACGTCGCGCCACCATACAACTGTGACGTCACGCCACCATACCCCTGTGACGTCACGCCACTATACCCATTTGACGTCACGCCGCCATACCCATGTGACGTCACTCCCCCATACCAATGTGACGTCACGCCACCATACCAATGTGACGTCACGCCACCATACCCCCGTGACGTCACGCCCCATGCCCCGGCTGCGTGGGTTTGTGTTGTAGGACGCCCTCGAGCCATTTTGGTCGTCGCAAATAAACTCAGTTAAAAAAACTACGATATGGAAACAGAGTAGAAGATGAAAACGCCGGACGGTAGCAGCCGCGCAATCGCATTGATATTTCATTCGGCGTTGTTGAACATGACACCATATCGGGCAACGCAAACCGTCTGATGGCTTACTTAACGCGTCAAACGGAAGCGTCGAGAGAGAACCACCTTTAACGTTACGGTTCACCGTGCAAACCCTTCACGCGGAGGGTAAACTGAACTGGCCACTCACGGAGAGGTAACACCAAACAACCCACGCACTGAGGGACCAATGAAGAATCTATCAACTGAACAAGTCCTGCGCCGAGGGGTCAATCTAGACAAAGCTTTGAAACAAGAGATTCACTTCGGGGCCAAGTGAAGAAACTATTCACTCAGAAAGAAAGTGAAGAAAATATGAACTATGGTGGGTGGGGGAGGAGTTCCCTGTGGGCTCCGTCATTGTGAGAGAACGGACATTTGGGATGAAAAAACACAACTACATCGCGGACATTTTCGATCAGAAAGGCAGCAATGGCAAACGCCTCCGCATTAACTCTTGTCTACATGACTACGTTGAACCGTGGCTGGAGGAGCCTGCCCAGCATAATTATACAATAAGACGGTAAAATACACACACATATGTGACATATGTGACTTACTGCCGGCTCTTTCGTTTCAATGTACTATGCATATGTTTTTAATTGACAGTTCGAATACCTTAACACACCTTGCTTCACCCAACAACATAACAGACATGACTCCTCTCTAACTTCGCTTCCCATGATCGGGACACGGATCTACATAGGATAAAGCGTCCAACTTATTAAACTCGGGTTTGTGAAACGCCAAACTAGGCATCCAGTGAGCACAAACCTAGACCAAACGACAGGTCATCGATGCCATGAAGGCGGTAAGCTGTGTCGGTCACAGATAGGCTTATTCAGCCATAAGCGCAAATGTCGCGAAACAATTCCTAATACTTAAACCAAAAGCTGGAAATCGATCGTCTTTCGCAGACGGACTGATGCCAACCATTTATTAAACCAACACACCTGCTTTCGCTTTCCGCCCTGCCACCTCCCAACTCCTCCTCTATTTTGCTATCCTGCGATTCGTCCAATTCCTACCTGGCTGTGGTTCCCACCCCCGCATCTACATCCTATTGTCTATATACACCACTATGCACTATGCAACGGGGTCAGTGCGCCCCAACCAGGCCGGCATCATGGCCATTATCGTTGGGCCAGAGCTATAATAGCTGTGCGGATGCACTGACATAATTGATTCAAGTATCGAAAATATTGATGGTTACATATGATTGCCCGCTGAATAGTCATGCAATTAATGTTTTATTGATCACATGACGGTGACCGTTTACGGCATGCAGTGCATGGCGCCTTGGGGGCCTCGTCCCCATGGTTACGTCCGCTGTAACGTCCGTATTTTATCAATAATATTAAATTATTATAATGACTGCTGACGCATCACCACACGTAAACTGCCTCATAATTCAAATGATTAATGAACAGTAATAAAACGCTGATGATTATTCGGATGTGACGGCGTTTTTCGCATTAGAACAACATGCATATGTTGAAGCTGAATTTCCGGAGCTTCTTTTGTTCATGGAATACTACTTGGCGCGGTGTAAGCAATGTAGCCAACAGTTCGGAATCCCGATTTATCCCATACAGATACGATATGCTGGGACTAAATTGTTTATTCACCAGTTATCGATTGGTTACAGTCCCATAGCGCATCGCATGATAGTGTAGATAGACGTACAAAACTGTATGTATCGATGATGTGGCTGTGACTGGCGGAAACTTTACTTCAGGCGTGGTAAACATAGCCAAGTGGAAATAATAAATCTGGGGGTGTTTTTTACCAACGCTATGGAGAATGCAGCACACGGGATATATATTTACGGGAGATATACGCGACCGGTAGAGATAGGGGCAGATTGAGAGAGACGGAGAGGGGGGGGAGGAGAGAAAGGCAGAGGCAGGGTCAGTGGCCTAGTGCAGATGCCACACAGTCACTTTTCTGGCTTGCCCAACCTCAAAACTGAGCAAACGCATTCGAATAACTCGTACGTCACTCACGCGGTGGAGCCACCGCTCACCCAGAGTATCTGAGATTATAGGGCTTGTAGAATTGGAGACGAGCAACAGACCGATGGAGGAGCAAACGACCGGCTATATTAGCAAGCGGCGCGGTGGTCTAAACCGGAAGGATACACGTTTGACTAATAAAATCTGACCTTCATTTCATCGAATGTGTTTTCAAACAAAATAATTTAGTGCTGCTAGTGAGAACTATTTTTCTCAGCGGATTTGTCTTACCCGGTGATTATGACGTCGTTTAACAACAGGTAAGTAGTTCCGAAGAGCGCGGAGGAAGCGGCGGCAGTTTGATTTGAATTTTATGTTTAACTTCACCGTAACGGACGATCACATTATATGGCAATGCCTAT
Source organism: Arenicola marina (assembly GCA_964019135.1). NCBI lineage: Eukaryota > Metazoa > Annelida > Polychaeta > Arenicolidae > Arenicola > Arenicola marina. The sequence goes on along the minus strand of OZ025254.1, from coordinate 3,692,070 downwards.
ATTTCGCCTGCTCACAAATAAAACCATAATTATATACTACCGTATAGACATTTGTAACATTTAAGCGTGGAACTAGCCAGCCCAATTCTTGGAGACCCCAACGGGGGTTCTCGATCAGTGAAGTGCTGCCACCTAGTGGGGTCTCTTGGAGACAGGTCACTTTCATTGTCCGAAATCATTCGGTTCATTTCGCTCTGATGGTTCTCGCATCGCAATTTCCTACTCGTTCACCTTCTACCCACCCGACAACTGTTAACTGCGGGACTCAATCGCTAACACAGGGCATTAAGCCTAACCATTTCGTCAACAAAACCCACCTTGTTTCACGTGTACCCACATATCGCTTTTCTTAAAACATATCGCTAAACCTATGCTTATGGTGTTATCCCATTCATAAATCTATAGATTCGAATCTGCGAATCTGTACGGATCTGTTGTTAGTCGGTGGATTCGTAATGTGAGTCAGTAAACAAAGGTGACTGGAGAATTCCGGTGTTGAAAGAGGATAAAGGACTCGATGGCCATAGACTCGTGCACCTGACCATCATCCTCCGCTCTAAGGGTTCCCGTTTTTACGAATCTATCGAATCGCATCCTTCCTCCATGAACAACTATGTAATCTGTATATATTCCTAAACCCACCACGTTTGTCACGGCTGTAACATGTGCGCCAGACTCCCCTTCTCCACCCCCTGCCCCATGTCTCACAAGAGGCTGACGTGTATGTTCTGCTTGATGGCAGTTGTGACCCAGTGAATCCACTAGAGAAGGCTCTCATGGAATTCGACCGGCTGGATCAATGATCAAATGCTTCATACACTTTTCTTCGATCATATTTAGCAATATTGTTTGTTTATTTTGGGACATATATAGTAGTACAGTGCATATGTGAAAAGCTGGCAATTCTTAGAAATATAAAAATTCCACAAAAATGGTACAACTAATTCAAAACACGTGGCGCACTACGCACATCTGAGTCGACGCGCCTACGACCGTCATATGGACTGCGGCTAAAACTCGCGACAGTCCCGCCCCCAATCGTTCCAGCCTCGCTGTGGTTTCATGACGTCATCATCTGCTTGCCTTCCAGGTTCCATCTTCGGGTCCCACCGGCCGCCTCCCTCGATGAACCACAGTCACGTGATGGCCGCGGGACGCAACGGCCTCAACCTGGCGGCCCCCAACGAGGAGCCGCCAGACATGCGCTGGAACGACGTCCAGCGGCAGCGAAAGCAACAGGTGGAGTACATCTGCCAGCAGGTGCGCGGCAACTTCGAGGAGGGTGAGCTCCCGCCCGGGGCTCTACGCGACACCCTCATCGACGCCAAGGAAAAGGTCATGTTTTGCCCTTTGCTCCTGGATCCGTTGCACCGGACGACGAGCTGGGAGGCGGCCTTGAAGCTGTCGGCCAGCGAGGCCCTGCGCTGGGAGTACGACCCCAACATACCGGGGGTCAAGTACAACAAGCAGAGTTCATCGGAGGTTAACTTAAGCCAGCAGCAATCCGCCGGGGTTCCGACCCCCGGGTCCAAGGAGGCGAGGTCCGTCACCAGCGCGCCCAGCACGGAGTGGATGCGCAAACACACGAAAATCCTCTTCGTCGAGCATCCCTTCGAGAAGCTGGCGTCGATCTACCTCAACCGCATCCGGCAACGCGAAGGCTTCCTTGGCTACGAGGTGGGTAAGAAGATCCTTGGGTACAGCCGCGGATACCGGAACCTGACGCGCTGGGACCTGGAGGAAGGCAGCATCGAGTTCCACGAGATGGCGTCCTTCATCCTGCGCCGAGACACCTGGGACCCCCACTGGAAGACGATATTCGAGGTGTGCCACCCGTGCGACATCGAGTACGACTATATCGTCAAGTCGGACACTCTCTACGAGGACATCAAGGGCATTCTCCGTCAGATGGAGCCCAACCAGAAACGGCGCCAGCGCCAGCTCAACAAGTTCCACAAGCTTGATGACGTCAGCGATGAACGGATTTCCCGCACCTTGGCCAAGCAATATGAGGGGATCAGCTCGTTCGACATGCTGATGCTGTACGATCAATTCTCCATCGACATGTTCATGTTCGATTACTCCTGGCCCTTCGAGAGACTCAGTGTGGAGCCCAAGACTTAACCCCCCATCTTCGCGGTGTAAATGTCTGTGTCACAAGCCAATGTGTCGGTTGAGGGGAGTATCCGTGCAAATCAACTCGCCCATCAGCCCCGCGGCGAAGCCTCGTCAATAACGACAGGCCCGGGAGGCGCCATCTAGCGGCCCATAACGAGACCGTGGATGTCCCCGATTTAAGTGATAAATATTTATATATAAATATATATTATGGTCTATATATGGCGCAGTATATATAAAACGCATATCTATGTCTACATATATCTATATACATGTACTCGCATTACGTCGAACAAAGGGTAAGGCTATACTTCGAATTCCATATAGGTAAAGGTAACCTCAAATAATAATAATAATCATATCAATATGCTATTTTGGTGTTTTGTAACAAATTATGCCAAAAAATACCCAGGAAGTAGTTAAGCCGCGCTTTACCTAATGTTATCTCGAGCGAGACTGTTATGGAGTTCGCAGACTTGGCGTTGGGGGTTTTGCATGTATATTTTTCTGAATGTCAGGGTGTGCATCTCACATTTTAAGCCCATAGAAACGGAATACTTTATTCGATACCCACATTTTTGATGCCATATATTATAGATGACCGTCTTGTCTATTGATGTCCACGCTGCAAGTAATATCGGTCAGGTCTGAAAATAAATCACTTCGAAATAGGTTAGCTCCTAAAAACTAACCCGTCCCGTCACGACTAAGTTTAACCACGTGGTCATATAACCTTTGGTGGACCGCGAAGTTCTTGTATACCAAAGTCGGGCATCGACAGAGTAGAAGATGTTGTGTTCGCACTTGTTCTACAGCTATGAGACCTCACATCTGACGTTACAGTATATGTACTCTGGGCAAAACGGTTTCAATTTCAGTTTCGGCAAACTATTAATTATTAGTGTTAACGTTAATATCATCACGCCAAACTCTTTACTATCATTTAACATATAGCCAGGCCAACATCTCGATCAAGCTGCACCATCGCACCGCATTTTGTCCTTGAAATGCAAATGGTAAAATTGTCGATGCATGTTATTCGATTTGATGTAGTCCCCGTATATGAATAAGCTTATGCATCCGTTTATATCGAGCGCTTCCGAAATAGTCAAGAGGTATATCGATTTTCAGAGAACCCTTGATTGCGGTTGGCTGTCTCGTTTAAATTCATAATTGGCTCTCCCATTTGACTTGACGATAGACATGAGTTGATTAAATTGACACCAGCATTATTGGCGTAACCGGGAAAATGCCGAGGTAGTCGCTCTATAGCTATTACGGTAGTATGGAAGTATTTGTGAACAGGCCCGCCTGCTATAACCCGACATGTCGTTGTGGAAACACACCATGTACTGATGTACCTTAGATCAGTAATAATGCGATCCCACGCTATCATGGACCGCACTCCCAGCATGCTGAGGGCCGCCCCGACAGCTCAGGGTGTAAGATTGCATTGAGCGCCCTTGTCACCTGAGAGCCTGGCGGCACGTGGATCGGTGGTTCGAGCCCCGTTGTGGGCATGCCTGTGAGGTCACAGGATAAAGATCCAATCTCTCACAAAGAGTAAGGGCTTACCCCGGAGACATGGATGGCTCCGCTCTTCCCTTCCCTTCTCCCATGGACGCGATATGACCAGAATTGGTTACAGCGTCCTGAATATACAACCATCCCAGCAAGCTGCTACTTTGCCCATTATAGCTTAAAGAATAACAGTTCTCTATTGGTTTTACTATCGCATTAGGCAGAGTATTATCTGTTATTTTGCTGTTCCTTAATTGTTACCGCCTTTATGATATGGGTATGTGTCTATATATTATTTAACTAGCGTTAACTAGCGGTTTGTTATTTTGCCGATGACTATCAGCATTGTTACAGTAGAACGGTCATACGTTATACCAAATGTTATGCTATATAATTATCTGTTGCTATAATAATCGCCAGGCGTATATATGACGAACTGCGGTATTCACATCAGAGGGTCTTAGACGACACTGGACATGTCATGGAAGTGATTTTACAGAATTTCTGGGGTCCCTGTATCTGGCGACGATTGCTTCATCAAGCCGAGCCTGGATAAAGTCCGGTGTCATGTTATGTACCACGTGCTGTCCGTAACATCATGCACATATTGTTAACTGTTTAACCGTAATTATACATTACACATGGTGTGTAAAGAGCGATATATGGGGAACACGTGGCCTGGCCACAATGGGCGTGCCTCGCTCCTACACTCAGAGCTTCTACGTATGTGGTAGCTTCCACATCGTTTTGCGAACCTTAGTTTGTCCTGCTTTAGAGCGCGTTTGCCTTAATTCGTCTTGCCTTGTTCCTCTACAATGCCCTTGTGTGTAGCATAATGCCGCTTGGCGCATTCCCCCTTTGTTTAACCCCCCCCCCCCTTCTATACATGCACCTAAATATCTCCTCCCCATGTACTTCTTCCGCCCCAGCATCCACTCTTCCACGTGAAGGATTGTGCCAAAGTATATCGCTATTGCAATAACCATAGCTATAGCCAGCTGTCCTCACGGACTCATCCCGCGGCGAGTCACTTTCCAATCCCTGAAGGGGTTCTCACCCAGTTGTTACATAAAATATCTCGAAATACAAACTGAAAATGGTGGAGAGCAATGAATGAATGTCTTTAAAGCGGTGTTTGTATGTCGAAATGATCCCCGGACTCTGGAAATCGTGTGGCCCGTTGTCGAGCAACCATTCGCCCGTCGTCACCAAGTGTCCGGGGCAAAACGGACAGATGGTGCCGCCGACACATGGTGCCTTGACAGCCGTCCGAGCCAGCACGGATTGTATCTGCAGGCGTTGTGTATACCAGTCGGATGAATACAAAGTCTGTTGAGTGGCTTTTGGTAGCACGCCGCCTTGTATTGAATCGAAGTTCAGAAATAAAAGAAGCACATGTCAGACACTCTGTTCGTCTTTTCGTGATCTGTGTCCCCGCTTCTCTTACCCCGTTCGTCCAGTATTGCCATGGACGATTGTTAGACAAACTCGATCAAGGTCATTGAACTTAAGATCCACCGCGCACATAAGGCAGATTAACTGCCTTGGAGAGGGATCCTAGATACTTACGGTAACTTTTAAAGAAAATGCGCCACGTAAGGTCAATCGGACGCTTTTTCGGCTAGGAATTGGCAATCGATATCCATAGTTTTTTGCCCGCACTCATAACATAACATCGACCAGTAACGTCTGTGTCTCATTGAACCTACACACGAGGCGGCAATGCCACTTTTTTGCTCATCTAGTTGTTCTCATTTTGCGATCAAACAATAAATGTTCTGCATGATGTATAATTTCGTGCACCGAGACACGGTGATGTACCATAACAATTATTTTCTCTTTTTTCTATGTTGATTACTTGAACATCGACTTCAGACCCGTGGTGTGTGAGGTAAAAACTTTACCCAAGCGACACGTACAACTATGCCATTAATATCAAATATCATTCTTGCACTCGCGGATAATTTCGCAAAAGTATTTCGACAGAAAAATATGTTTCGGATCGTTATTAGCCGTCCGTCGGATATGAGTGTAACCGGAAGTCCACGTCTCTGTGCGGCCGCGATGTCCCCCTTCAATAGCCAATCATCCATTCATTACCTCCCACGCCTTGTTAATCGACATAACACCTGGTTTCCGGACGGACGACGGTGTCGTTGGCATCGCCATCCATTATTATATTATTACAGGGGGCTAACCCGATAGCTCAGTGTGCCAGAGCGCGGGCCTTGAGTCCCTTGGCCACCTGAGAGCCTAACGGCACGTGGATCGCTGGTTCGAGCCCCGTTGGGGCCATGTCTGTGTGGTCGCAGGATAAACATCCGGTCCATCTTTAATGTTAGAACCCACGAAATGTATTATTGTAGTAAACGATAATCGTGAGTAATACGTGACCTATGCTGAAACAATGGTTCGCCCTTACATGGAAGAACGACCACAGATTCCACGTCCTTCTTCGCAAAGAGTAGGGGGTTACCCCGGGGACATGACTCTCCTCTCCCTCCCTTCTCCCATTGACGCGATATGGCCGAAAGTGATTAAAGTGTCCTGAATATACAACCAACCCACCAACCATTTTTGACATACCTGAGTTTTACGACTTCTGTTCTGCAGGACCGCAAAAAAACGTATAACAGACCGAGTCGTATTGGGTGCTCCCAGATAACCCGTCTAAGTTCAAGCGTCGATAATAAGAGGCGAAAATCGAACCATAATACACAACCTTAGCCAGTCTAACATCGACATGTCTGGCTCCCTTCTCCCACTTACTCATGACAGCACCGACATCTGATTGTCTGAATATGTGTGTCAATACACTGAAACGAGGCTGGTAACCAGGCCTCCAGTTCTGTGCCGTTTAAATAGCATTGATACACTTGGCTTGCGCCCCCCATCACTTACTTAGACAGCCCTACTGACATCAGATTTACAAAAAAAGTGTGAATAACAATGACACGCATTATTGCGCCCGCGTCTTAACAGCCAGGTGCGGCTCCACTCTTTATCAATGGGTTTGGATTATGTCCCGGTCGTATAACGGGCCCAAATGTCGGCCGTAAATCGATTTAGCGAGAGATTCGCATTATAAACATTTTTAACATGTAAAAGGGTTCCGAAAAGCGAACAAGCCATATAACGGAGAGAGTCATATATAATGGATGGACGTATAATGCAGGGACCACTGTACGTTCAGCGCCACGTCCTGGCGTGTACCTCGTGGACCTCATGGACAGCCATTACCGTACGTATCCCTAAACTTTACCTCATGATGAAACATCCCATTAAGGCGATAATTGGTAGACCGTGTGAGTGGCAGAAGGGAAAAACTTTTCCCTGACGCTGGAGAAACCCCCGCTGGTGAATAAATGCCCGGAGCTAATAAGCGATCAATTATTACTGTCATTTTATTAATTTTGTCTTTTTATTATTACTGGCATGTTATTATCGTTATTAATATTATTATTATTATTATTATTATTTGTATTACTAATATTATTATTATTACTAGTATTACTAGTATTATTAGTAACATTATAGTTATTATTATTATTATCTTTCAACGAAATTATCTTTCTGAAATGATCGGCTCCCATTTACATCATGACAATTTCAAGGTGTCTCGTGAAGATAAATAGCTAAATAAATAGATCATCACTGACTTCGTTAATTGACTACCTAATGTTATCGCTCTCATATATATTGCGACGCATGTCCTAACGTGTCTGCCTCACTCCTCACTCTGACACCATCGCCCTTCAAAATTACATGCATTAAGTGACACTTCGTCTCTCTGACAGTTCTCATTTCCTTGACGCGACCGCTCCTCCATCGTATTTCAGTATAGTTTGTCTGACTAGACATCAGCAAACTTAATTTTTCTGCGACAGATATTGATTATCTGACATCATGACATTTAATAATATTTCCTTCTCAGACGTTGCCGTTCACTGGCTAAATTGTCGCGCACTAATTTGTCTCAAAAATATCTGCAACACCCGGGACGATGACATATAAAACTTAACGATTTGGGCCGTGATCGCAGCCACCTGTGTATTGGCCGCGCGTCTACCCACTTTGGAAAGGCAACGGGAAGATATTTGACCCTCGTGATATGAAAGTTACAGCAGTTGACATTTTAAAGCAATTATCAATAAGTCGAATTCCATGACATGGGTGTAATGGCCTTGTTGTTGCTGTTAAATTAATATCAAATCGACCGAAGGTCACATTTAATCGGATGTCTACAGGGTAAGATGTAAAAGGAATACAATTCCTGAGCGGTATTTCTTATGCCACTTTTGCTCAGTCAATGTTATGCATGTAAGCTTTATGTGATATAACCGGCATTTTCCCGCTAATGGCGGACATGAATAGCACTAGCGAAAGCCAAGGACAGCCAGACAGTTGCATAGATATGTGCAAACGTGACTTTTTGTACGCCTCATCCTAAAAGACTGCGGGAAACAACCCAATCGAAACCAAGTGACATCATTCGGTGATCACTTATTCTTATTACTTTTAAATAGCTAGTACCGAAAACAGTACCGTTGATAGATGGAATATACCCTGGCGTTGGATTGTCTCGTATGCCAGATACTCTGTGGGTCGATTATTCACTAAATATGTCTACTGACGATGAACTAAATAACAAACAGCATCGTATGGCCAAAGGGTTTACGTTATTAATATATCAATGCCCTTTTTGTTATCGTTTTCCTACGTTGTAGCCCCCCCCCCCACCGAACACGCCCCCCCCCCACCCCCCTTTACCCGGTTTGCTTACTACACATATACACAAAAGCACCGGACGTTGATGTACATAAATACGGCTGGGATGGCGTCATTTACGTGTTTGTCTCCTGCTTGCCAAATATAGTACACACGAGAATAAAATATCCTATTGATTTCGTTTCATGGCTCGCCATTTCCAACGGTCGAGTACCAGCGTATGATGCCCAATGGTTCAACCCGACGCTGGCAGGCGATGCTGCACGCATTTCAACATGAGGAACAGCCTTATGGGCAGGGCTTGATTTCATAATTTGGACAACTGTCCCTCCGTTATTCCCACCAATGTAACTCTCTTCACTATCGGTATCACGCGGTACGTTACAACAATATATCCATCGCAAGTAAAATCACGGATGGTAACTTCAGTTTTAATCATATTTGGGAATGCGGGGTGCCACCGTGAGCTTTACGTAAACAAAACGCGTGATTGATTCATAAAAATAGCGGTACTAAAATTTCCATTGTTTACCCTGTCATGTTTTGTTAATCATACCCCACATGGTGCTGACCATGCAATATACATTTTCTGTATTAGAATTTTTTTTTTCGTTTTGTTCTTTGTTTTGCCATGATTTTGTATCAGTCTAGCCGACATGTGAAACATAAGTGCCATTTTGTATGAACTCTGCAGCAACTGCAACAACTGTAACTGCTTTAAGAGAACAATAAATCGATTCAATTCAATTCAATTCAATCCGACACGTCAAAACTTAGATGGCCAATTGTGAACAGCTAGAGAGAACATTTATGGTCTAGTTATCAATTTTCTTGCGGGAATACCTGTACCTGGATTATAAGCAGTTGATATATATTGATACATTTTGGGTATGAATTCTATCAGTATTAGAACACCGCTTATGTATGTATAGACTAGCCGCCCCGCTCGCTCAGCTCCGCCACGGCCCACTGCAGGCATGGCTCCCAGCGAGATTGTTGACACATCACAAGCGCGCCCCCCACCCCCCCCGGATCCGCCTCCGGGTTGCATCTACAACATTTCTCTTTCCAATGTATTTCGTTGGAAAAGTCCGACTTTTACGGTGTATGCTGAAGTTCCCAAGGGGGGGGGGGCGGGTGCAACCCCCTACCCTCCCCCCCCCCCACCCTCCCCTCCCCCTAGAACCGCCCCTGTTCACACCTTAAATAGTCTCAATGTATATGTATGAGTTAACACTTATAATTTAAGAAGACATGGCTAATAGACATCAATGATTATCCCGGGATATCCTCACCCCCTCCACCCATCCGACCTCTGTTTCCTTCACTGTTTGTAATGGAAAACTGGCTACACATCAAGTAAGACAGGGGTTGGGAGAAGAGAGGCTGGGCGAGGTGAAGGGCCCCAGAGGGGCTTTTTCGACACGGCGACACGGCGATTTTTAAAATCGACAACGCGACATTGGGGTTGTCTTAGAATCGACATGCGACACAAGCCTTAGCGACACGCGACATGGAACTTTTCTTAAAATCGACACGCGACATGGACCTTTTCTTAAAATCGACACGCGACATGGACCTTTTCTTAGAATCGACACGCGACATGGCTATCCCCCCGTCGGGGGCCCTAGGTGAGGTGTGACTAGTGACCGGCTTGACACAGCCCTGTTCCATATGATGTTCAGGATTTTAACCGACGACAAAATCTGCTTGTGCTATAGCTGGCGTGCCGTGCGCCCATACACAGGTGAACAAGAACCTTAAGAACCTACCTAAGCCCCGCCCACGCTTGAGTCCTTTTTTCGCTAATAGTGAGTATGAAATGGACAATCGTAGTCCTTTTGCGCTAATAGTGAGTATGAAATGGACAATCGTAGCTGGTGGCAGGTAATAGTGAGAAGTACTCATCTCTGACTTTTATTGTGGTTGGCATCCGTCCGTCTCACTCTCTGCCTTCGACTCACTACGCTAGGCCTCAATTATACCTCTGTTTTCGCCGACGTCTTGAATGCATTTTCACACTCGCTCGCCAGGGCGGCGCTGTGCAAATTGATAGGAAAAATGCGTCGCGCATTTCTACAAATTAGTGCTGGGACCCAGTCTAAGCCTAATAACACATGACATCAGGTGATGAAAAGAATAAGTTCTGTCACAATTATAATTTTTTCGAAAGGGTACAAGATGTTTTTTGCTGTATTAAATACACAAAGCACGTTATGTTTAAGTTTAATTCTTTAAAACTATAATGTTGCAAGAAACTGATTTTTCAAGAATCTTGAAATTTGGCCCCGGCCGACAGTAGCTTGCGTAGGGCCACCGTGCGGGGAGCTTGCCGTCCGTCTGTGTAAGACGATGGATTTGCAGCTTTTGTGTTGGTTTAAGTCGTAACAATTCTATCTCGTCATTTGCGCTTATGACTAAATAAGCCTATCTGTGACCGACACAGCTTACCGCAGTCGTCGCATCGATGACCTGTCGTTTGGTCTAGGTTTGTTCTCACTGGATGCCTAGATTGGCGTTTCAAATCCAGTTTCTCAAGCCAGAGCCCGTCGTGGTGGGCTATTCTCTCTTGCACGAGACGTGCCCATCCCCTCTTTTGAGACGCTAGTTCATCCCAAGAATTCGAATCAATGCCGAAAGCCTTCATGTCACGATTACAAAAATCCTTAAACCTGAGCTTTGGCCGTCCACTTTACCATTTGCCGGCTAGAAGCTCGCCGTAGAACACATCCTTTGGAATGCGTTCATTTTCACGGTGTCATTTTGCATACGATGAACGTTCCCCGGCCAACGAAGACGTTTTTGTTTTACAAGAGCAAGAAGTGATCTCTGAAACTGACAAAGACAATGACATGCTGCTTTGTTTGTCCAAATTGTTTGACGGACACAATTTTTTTCGCGACATTATTGGATAAAAACTACAGTGACGTCAATGAATAATTGACAGCCCGGGTCGGTCTATAATTACCATAACAGAGATAGCACAATAGCGTCGTGGCAACAGTAGCCCACGTGGTCAGATCTGCGACGCAGTTTCACAGCGACCAAACCGGACCCATCTAGTAACTCGCGTTTGTGATAATGTAGCGACGAATAATAACGTCAAATAAATAGGCCAATAGCGAGAAATACGCACCACCACTCCCACCCCCCCCCCCCTCCCACCTAGTACCTCAGCCTCCGTGCATCCAGGTTGAAGATGAGGGCCCTATATTCGCATCGCAATACACTGCCGACTGTCAGAGAGATACATATACAAGTATGCTGGTTGACTGTATGACACGGGCCCCTATGGTCGACCGCCATACATTCCCGTATATCAACACGATTGCCTAGCTCTCCGTGAACAATTAAATTATTATGCTGAGTCATTCCTGCCACCAGAAGCCTCAGTTTCGCAGCAGACCCCGGTTCAGGCGGTCGAGCGTACCATACCGTCAAGGAAACACTGTGGTGAGTCGGATTATCGGTAAGTACGTGAAGTACGTATGTTGTCATTTCTTTTTATATATAGATCTATATACAACATATAAAGGTGTATTTGGGCTGTAAGACGGCGGGTGAGATGCGCAGAGGGAGGGGGTCAATCGCCTGAAACGTGAATCTCCTTAGAAATAGAGAGAATTACACGTGATATCGAATATCAAACCAAAAAGAAGGTGGAAGGTGATATACGTGAATACGGATGCTGTAACGCAGCAGAGACAGTAGGCCTAGCAGGTCGTGGTAAATAAGGGAAGGGTATTCGCTTTAAACCAAGAATTGAACAAGACGGTCAATGCCGAATTTCGAAAAATTCCAATGTTCTAATAACAGAGATAAAACGAGTTATTTTACGAGCAAAATGCACCCCTATTTTGACAATCAATGGATGGGGATGGGTAAAAGGGGTCCGTTTTTCATATTGGACTACTGTGCGTTAACTGTGCATTTACGTTTACAGTAACGTTTGCAGCGCATGATAGTTGTGGAATAGTCCACGTCATTGGGGGTTACTGGGGCCCTAAATGGACTCTTCGGGCCGCCGCTCTTGTGAAAATTTACACCGCGACAAGCGGATGTGTAACTGAATGTAACTGTTGTCCAAACTCGTTCCCAACTTAATTTTATATTGATTACTAAAGGAGCATTCACGGGTTTAACAGCGTAAATAATTGACTAGCTATAATCATTGGATAATCACTGGTTAGGCCAACAACAAGCATAAATATATTTTCTCTTCGTAAAGATCCACAAAACAACTTGCCCAGGAGTAAGTGTCATTGTAATCCATACCACTTTCCGAACTCGACAATTTTTGTAATCGCTACCCACTACACAACGGGGTGACCTAGCAGACCCAACTCGACAAGTGTTGTAATCACTACCCACTAGACAACGGGGTGACCTAGCAGAGCCAACTCGACAAGTGTTGTAATAACTACCCACTAGACAACGGGGTGACCTAGCAGAGCGAACTCGACAAGTGTTGTAATAACTACCCACTAGACAACGGGGTGACCTAGCAGAGCCAACTCGACAAGTGTAATCACTACCCACTAGACAACAGGGTGACCTAGCAGAGCGAACTCGACACCTGTTGTTCACGCTGACCCCCCCCCCCTAAGCCACTAGTGACGTATGTATATCGGCTTGTTCACAGTGGTATCGTTTACACAATATGGCGCCGCCATGTTTGTTCTTACAAATTCAATGAAAAATCTCAAAATCAATATATTAATGGAACACATCTACGTAAGCAACGACAACTGGTCGTAGAAATCAACCTGTGATCATGTATATCGATCAGCGATAGCATTGATCTTCTGGCGAACATCTGGCAAAAGGAAAGGGGAGATACGAAGATAAAATGAGGCAGTGTGCCGTCACTTGGGTTTCTGGGTCCTGCCTAATGTCATTCCACTATGATACATGGCTCCTCTCTCCCTTCCTTCTCCCATCTACACGATATGACCAAATTTGGCTAAAACGTCTTGAAAATACACCCAACCAACCGCCATGATACGTCGTCAGTTGAAAAAAATTACAGTGTTATTTGCACTTTTTTGCAAAGTAGCCTCGTTGGAATGATATATGCATGTATCTTCCTTTGGTAAGCAAATCACTGAGTTAAACAAAGTATAGACAGCGCATTTTATATACACCTTATGTGGCGCCCAAAGCATTGCAGTTGACCTCGGCTTGTGTGTTGATTGTGGATTTAAAAATTGGCTTTGTTCTTACAGTTTATTTATTTCCATATTTTTCGTTACTTCTGCTAGTGTCACGTTGTAGAATAAATGGCTGTCGATTTACTGTCTATTTCCTGTCTTTCACCGCCCATTGCCGTTACACAATGTGACAAGGGTACCATGTGTCATATTGATTCATTGACTTGAGATCAATTGAACGTCGCTTTCCAGATACGAGAACCCCTTGATTATACGCCCCAGTTCCAAACATGGCCGTGGGGGGCGCCAGCAGATGGGCGACCTTTACCTTTCTAGCGCTATGCGCCGCCGCGCCCACTTCCATGGCGACGCCCACCCGTTGCCATAACGTCACCACGACGACGACGACAGACGAAACCATGGCAACCACTGTCGCGGCTCGCGACGATGACGTCACCTCACGTGACGACCCGCAGCGCGCGCATGTTCTCTCGTCGATGTTCTTACCCGCGACCGCCGAATTGAACCCAGGGGACTCCATCCCGGTCAATGCCAGGATCTCCTCGGATGACTTCTGTCGCCTAGACCGCCCAGCCAACATCACCGCCCACGCGCGACCGGTCGACCCCGACATTGCCTCCCTGGACGGCGTCCCGCAGTGGTCCTTCGACCCGGTTCTGGCCGAGCTCACCATAGATATGCTGGTGGTCGGCGGCGCGCGCATGGGATGGACCTGCATCAACGTCACGATCGAGTGGCTCGTCGGTGACGTCATCGTCGTCGATTACGTCATATACCACGTGACCATCACCCGGTCGGCGGTGAACAGCAACGTCCACAGCCTGTTGATGTACGTCACGCTGGGTCTGGCGCTAGTTATGCTTCTGCTGGCAGCCTGCAAGACCACGCTGGCCGACATGTGGAGCGCCCGGTTGTGGGTCCTGGTGGTCGTCCTGGTCCAGGCCGTTCTGGTGCCCCTGGTGAGTACCCCAGGCCAGCCCCCCATTACAGGCCCAGGCCAGCCCCCCATGACAGGCCCAGGCCAGCCCCAGGCCAGTCACAGGCCAGCCCCAGGCCAGTCACAGGCCCGGCCTAGTCCAGCCCCAGGCCAGTCCCAGGCCCGGCCTAGGTCAGCCCCAGGCCAGGCCCAGGCCAGCCACAGGCCAGCCCCAAGCCAGCCCCAGGCCAGCCCCAGGCCAGTCCCAGGCCAGTCTCAAACCAGCCCTAGGCCAGCCCCAGGCCAGCCCCAGGCCAGGCCAGCCCCAGGCCAGTACCCCAGGCCAGCCCCCCCTGATAGGGTGTTCCTACTTGTGTCCCTTGTCAGTACTCAAGGCCACCCCCCTGACACCCTACTTGTCCCCCTATGGAGTACCCCAGACATGTGCCTCTGGGAAGTACCCCTGTGGAGTACCCCAGACATGTGCCCCTGGGGAGTACTCCTATAGAGTACCCCAGACATGTGCCCCTGGTGAGTACCCCTATAGAGTACCCCAGACATGTGCCCCTGGTGCGTACTTCTATAGAGTACCTCAGACATGTGCCCATGTGGAGTACTTCTATAGAATACCACAGACATGTGCCCCTGGGGAGTACTTCTATAGAGTACCACAGACCTGTGCTCCTGGAGTGTACTTCTATAGAATACCCCAGACAAGTGCCCCTGGGGAGTACTTCTACAGAGTACCCAGACATGTGCCCCTGGTGAGTACTTCTATAGAGTACCCCAGACATATGCCCCAGGGGAGTACTTCTATAGAGTAAACCAGACATGTACCCCTGGTGAGTACTTCTATAGAGTACCCCAGACATGTTCCCCTGGTGAGTACTTCTATAGAGTACCCCAGACATGTGCCCCAGGGACGTAATTCTATAGAGGACCCCAGACATGTGCCCCAGGGGAGTACTTCTATAGAGTACCCCAGACATGTGCCCAGGGGAGTACTTCTATAGAGTCCCCCAGACATGTGCCCCAGGGGAGTATTTCTACAGAGTACCCCAGACATGTGCCCCTGGTGAGTACCCCTATAGAGTACCCCAGACATATGCCCCTGGTGAGTACCCCTATAGAGTACCCCAGACATATGCCCCTGGTGAGTACCCCTATAGAGTACCCCAGACATGTGCCCCAGGGGAGTACTATAGAGTACCACAGACATGTGCCCCTGGGGAGTACCCCAATAGAGTACCCCAGTCATGTGCCCCAGGGGAGTACTATAGAGTACCACAGACATGTGCACCTGAGGAGTACCCCTATAGAGTACCCAGACATGTGCCCCTGGTGAGTACTTCTATAGAGTACCCCAGACATATGCCCCAGGGGAGTACTTCTATAGAGTAAACCAGACATGTACCCCTGGTGAGTACTTCTATAGAGTACCCCAGACATGTTCCCCTGGTGAGTACTTCTATAGAGTACCCCAGACATGTGCCCCAGGGACGTAATTCTATAGAGGACCCCAGACATGTGCCCCAGGGGAGTACTTCTATAGAGTACCCCAGACATGTGCCCGGGGGAGTACTTCTATAGAGTACCCCAGACATGTGCCCCAGGGGAGTATTTCTATAGAGTACCCCAGACATGTGCCCCTGGTGAGTACCCCTATAGAGTACCCCAGACATATGCCCCTGGTGAGTACCCCTATAGAGTACCCCAGACATATGCCCCTGGTGAGTACCCCTATAGAGTACCCCAGACATGTGCCCCAGGGGAGTACTATAGAGTACCACAGACATGTGCCCCTGGGGAGTACCCCAATAGAGTACCCCAGACATGTGCCCCTGGTGAGTACCCCTATAGAGTACCCCAGACATATGCCCCTGGTGGGTACCCCTATAGAGTACCCCAGACATATGCCCCTGGTGAGTACCCCTATAGAGTACCCCAGACATGTGCCCCAGGGGAGTACTATAGAGTACCACAGACATGTGCCCCTGGGGAGTACCCCAATAGAGTACCCCAGACATATGCCCCTGGTGAGTACCCCTATAGAGTACCCCAGACATGTGCCCCAGGGGAGTACTATAGAGTACCACAGACATGTGCCTCTGAGGAGTACCCCTATAGAGTACCACAGACATGTGCCCCTGAGGAGTACCCTAATAGAGTGCCCCAGACATATGCCCCTGGTGAGTACTTCTATCGAGTACCCCAGACATGATCCCCTGGGGAGTATTTCTACAGAGTACCAAGACATGTGCCCCTGGTGAGTACTTCTATAGAGTACCCCAGACATATGCCCCAGGGGAGTACTTCTATAGAGTAAACCAGACATGTACCCCTGGGTAGTACTTCTATAGAGTACCCCAGACATGTTCCCCTGGGTAGTACTTCTATAGAAGACCCCAGACATGTGCCCAGGGGAGTACTTCTATAGAGTACCCCAGACATGTGCCCCAGTGGAGTACTTCTATAGAGTACCCCAGACATGTGCCCCAGGGGAGTACTATAGAGTACCACAGACATGTGCCCCTGGGGAGTACCCCAATAGAGTACCCCAGTCATGTGCCCCAGGGGAGTACTATAGAGTACCACAGACATGTGCCCCTGAGGAGTACCCCTATAGAGTACCCAGACATGTGCCCCTGGTGAGTACTTCTATAGAGTACCCCAGACATATGCCCCAGGGGAGTACTTCTATAGAGTAAACCAGACATGTACCCTTGGTGAGTACTTCTATAGAATACCCCAGACATGTTCCCCTGGTGAGTACTTCTATAGAGTACCCCAGACATGTGTCCCATGGACGTAATTCTATAGAGGACCCCAGACATGTGCCCCAGGGGAGTACTTCTATAGAATACCCCAGACATGTGCCCGGGGGAGTACTTCTATAGAGTACCCCAGACATGTGCCCCAGGGGAGTATTTCTATAGAGTACCCCAGACATGTGCCCCTGGTGAGTACCCCTATAGAGTACCCCAGACATATGCCCCTGGTGAGTACCCCTATAGAGTACCCCAGACATGTGCCCCAGGGGAGTACTATAGAGTACCACAGACATGTGCCCCTGGGGAGTACCCCTATAGAGTACCCCAGACATATGCCCCTGGTGAGTACCCCTAATAAGTACCCCAGACATATGCCCCTGGTGAGTACCCCTATAGAGTACCCCAGGCATATGCCCCTGGTGAGTACCCCTATAGAATATCCCAGACATGTGCCCCAGGGGAGTACTATAGAGTACCACAGACATGTGCCCCTGGGGAGTACCCCAATAGAGTACCCCAGTCATGTGCCCCAGGGGAGTACTATAGAGTACCACAGACATGTGCCCCTGAGGAGTACCCCTATAGAGTACCACAGACATGTGCCCCTGAGGAGTACCCTAATAGAGTGCCCCAGACATATGCCCCTGGTGAGTACTTCTATCGAGTACCCCAGACATGTTCCCCTGGGGAGTGTTTCTACAGAGTACCAAGACATATGCCCCTGGTGAGTACCCCTATAGAGTACCCCAGACATATGCCCCTGGTGAGTACCCCTATAGAGTACCCCAGACATGTGCCCCAGGGGAGTACTATAGAGTACCTCAGACATGTGCCCCTGGGGAGTACCCCAATAGAGTACCCCAGTCATGTGCCCCAGGGGAGTACTATAGAGTACCACAGACATGTGCCCCTGAGGAGTACCCCTATAGAGTACCACAGACATGTGCCTCTGAGGAGTACCCTAATAGAGTGCACCAGACATATGCCCCTGGTGAGTATTTCTATAGAGTACCCCAGACATGTTCCCCTGGGGAGTATTTCTATAGAGTACCCCAGACATATGCCCATGGGGCGTAATTCTATAGAGTACCACAGACATGTGCCGCTGGGGAGTACTTCTATAGGATGCCCCAGACATATGCCCCTGGGGAGTACTTCTATAGAGTACATCAAACATGTGCCCCTCGGGAGTACACCTATAGAGCACTTCTGACATGTCCATATATATTAATACTGCTTGACATTTTCTCTCGGTGAGTACCCCAGACACAATATACTCCAGATATTACCCAAATAGAGCACGGCAGACATGTGCCCCTATAGCGAATCCCAGCTATGTGTCCTTATGGAAAACCCCAAGTATGTGCATGCATCGCTAGCTTACCTCAACCATGTGCCCCTACAGAGCACTTCTATAGAGTACCCCAGACATGTGCCCCAGTGGAGTACTTCTATAGAGTACCACAGACCTGTGCTCCTGGTGAGTACTTCTATAGAGTACCACAGACATGTGCCCCTGGGGAGTACTTCTATAGAGTACCCCAGACATGTGCCCCAGGGGAGTACTTCTATAGAGTACCCCAGACATGTTCCCCTGGGGAGTACTTCTATAGAGTACCACAGACCTGTGCCCCTGGTGAGTACTTCTATAGAGTACCCCAGACATGTTCCCCTGGGGAGTACTTCTATAGAGTACCACAGACATGTGCCCCTGGGGAGTACTTCTATAGAGTACCCCAGACATGTGCCCCTGGGGAGTACTTCTATAGAATACCACAGACATGTGCCCCAGGGGAGTACTTCTATAGAGTACCCCAGACATGTGTCCCTGGTAAGTACTTCTATAGAGCACCCCAGACATGTGCCCCTGGTGAGTACTTCTATAGAGTACCCCAGACATGTTCCCCTGGGGAGTACTTCTATAGAGTACCACAGACCTGTGCTCCTGGTGAGTACTTCTATAGAATACCCCAGACATGTACCCCTGGTAAGTACTTCTATAGAGCACCACAGACATGTGCCCCTGGTGAGTACCCTTGTAAAGTACCCCAGACAAGTGCCCCTGGAGAGTACTTCTATAGAGTACCCAGACATGTGCCCATGGTGACTACTTCTATAGAGCACCCCAGACATGTGCCCCTGGTGAGTACTTCTATAGAGTACCCCAGACATATGCCCCTGGTGAGTACTTCTATAGAGTACCCCAGACATATGCCCCTGGTGAGTACTTCTATAGAGCACCCCAGACAGTACTGCTCTATGCCAGTTGCGTACCCAACATCGTCACTCTAGTTTGTACTCTAGTTGTTATGTTTACCGTCATCATCCTTCACCCTGTGGGGGACGGTCTCGTTGTTATGTTTATCAGGTACTCGAGATCATTGAGTACGTACTCGGGAATTGTACCCTGATTGAGTACTGCAGCCCATTGCCTTCATTGAGCATTGGAGCCCTTTACTCGTATCGAGTCCTCCAATCGAGCACTTTGAGTAATTCTGAAACATTGTAGTGTCAATTCGGTTGCCCCCGTGGGTAGAATGTGGAATGGATAACAAGCGTTGGTAATGAGAATGGTAAGTGTTTAAGAGGGCTACATCATTGCCGAATCAGCTGAGCAGGTTCGCAGTGTAATTAATGTGTCTCTTTCCGACTGCAGACTAACAGATTACGGGTTCAAACCCCTAATTATATATGAGATATACTCCAGATATTACCCAACTAGAGCACTGCAGACATGTGCCCCTATACAGAGTCCCAGTTGTGGGCGCTTATGGAAACCCCCAGGGATGTGCATCTCTAAAGTACTTCAAACATGTGTCCCTATAGGAGACTCCAGATTTGTGGCACCAGATTGCGGGTTTAAACTCCCAATAACATATGAGATATTTGCTTATAGTTCCATATCAGTATCCCAAGAGGATCTATGATCCGGTTTAGCCCACGTGGGTTGTACACAGAAGTGGCTTGAAACACCGGTCCATCCATTGTGTTACAGCTGTGCCTGGTGGCTGTGCAGTTGCTGGGGATCCTGCCCTACCAGAAGCTTGGTGTCATGGCTGCCGCCGTGTCGCCAGTCTGCCCCGTCCTCATCGCCTTCGCCATCCTCGTCAGGGCAGATATGGCCTTGACCGCCGCCATCTTCTTCACCAACTACATCATGGCCAATGGTAAGTTGGTCCATGTAAATTCTCGTCCTCGTCTCATTAGATTTCAAATGGTAGAAGAAGTTTATTTCAAGGCAACAATGACTCCGAAGCCCTCGTGTTAGATGTCGCAAGTCCCATAGCAAGCGGTAAGTCGCCATTGTGAATTAATAACCACTTCCCATGCATAGCTTTGAAAAAACGCATTACAAATGGCAAGTCCGTAATGGGAATGAATGACGATTTTGCATAGCTGTCAATACTCATTAGCAAGTGGCAACTCCCCAGTGTAGATTAATAAATGAATTTCGACAGCTTCCAATACAATATAGGAAATGGTAAGTCGCGCATATTCCTTAATAAGCATTTCCTTCCTCTACAACACTCCATAATAAGTGGTAAATCGTTATCACGATTTAATGATCACATTCTATAGCTTTCAATACCGCATGCAAGTGGTAAGTCGCCAATTGTAATTGGTATGAATATGCCCCATAGCGTCCATATCCCATAGCAAACGGTAAGTCATCATTATCATGTAATTTCCGCTACTTATACCTGTAAAATCTCCTTAGATGTAGGCTATGCAACATTTGCTTCAGCTGAAACCACATCAACTGGTAAGTCGTCAGAGTCTCTTTCAACTGGGATGTACTTGTTTTAATCAAACGGAAAGATGAACCACAATTCGTTGCAGTAATAGCTTTTGTCCAATGGGAAGTTGTTATTTTATTTACTGCAATGCTTCACCATCACTGGTATATGCATAGAATGCAACATGCCATAATTAAGGCAAAGAAATTAGGGTACAAATAAATGTTTCAACATGGACGTGACCTTTACAATCATAAAATAGCATGACCACAAAGCCAGTGGGTAATATTGACATGCCCTTCCCTGGCCATTTGGATATCAACAGTGCGCCAACGAGCAGCCTCTTTATGACCTGCGCCAACGCCCAGCCTCGTTATGGCCTGCCCCATTAGCATATCATTATCGGTCGTAGGCCTTTAGGGTGGAATTGACCTTCACGTCCAAAGTGTAATAGTTAATCAATGTCGAACAACGTCGCGTGAAGGTTCTTCGAAATATCTAAAGCCTCAGCAGCCTCCCGCCTCTCTTTTTCTCTCCATCCACAAACAAATACATTAATACATACACATAACTGCATGCATTTTAATATATACCTGTACTAATAAATAAATGTATAACAGGTAAGTACGTGTAACAAAAAAAAATGTACTAATTAAATACATTTAATAATTAAATATATATATAATAAATAAGTACAAGCACCAAATGAAAATATGCACTAATTAAATACATGTAATAAATAAATAAAAAGAATAAATAATACTTGTAATAAGTAAATATAACGAACAAAAAATACGAGTGATAAATCAATACATTTAATAAATATTTACATTAAAATTAAAGAATACGTAGATAATTTAAATAAAATGGTGCGTTATATTCCGTTGAAAAATTTAAATCTAATACATGAAAATTACATATGCTGACATACTGAGCATTTAGACTCTGTTTTTCTCTCTCTCTCTGACTACTCCCCTATTGCTGTGTCTCTATATATTTGTGTATATACATCACCCTCGCTTTATCTATCTTTCTTTCTGTCTCTCCCTTTCTTTCTCTCACTCCCTCTCTCTTTCTCTCTTTCTCTCTCTCCTCCTCTCTCTCTCTCTGACGAAAGTTGTTTGCAAATCTGCCCAATCAATGCCTTGTGTCCTGACCTGTTGCAGGCTCGGGGTAATTTAGTCAATACTAAAGCCAGGTGAGGCTTTTGAGTGCGTCGGAGAGCCGGTCAATATATCGACGGTGGGATCGATGTGACGGGCAAGCAGCGCCCCTGCCGGAAAATGCCACGGGATTTGCTCAACGATTATTTTTGCTATATCATTGGTAAATGTATCCCTATGTGTTTTGGATTGATTTAGGTCTGAGTGAATGAGAGGGCGTACCCCAGCTGTGGGAGGTTACTCTGGGACTGGAAAACATAAACGTATTGCGACAGATGTATTGATACCGTGGGAAGTATTATTATACGAAATATATGAATTAAAATACGGTGTGGGCAGTCGGGTGATTGTTATTGGGAAAAAAACACATTTATTTGCCATTACATGTAGTTGGTGAAGTAAGAAGGGGTGGGGGGGGGGGTGCGTAGCATACTATATAAGAGTATATAATTTATAATGAGGACATAGTTAAAGTATATATATATGTTAATAAAAACATGCGAGGAAAGGGCC
Organism: Arenicola marina; assembly: GCA_964019135.1. Lineage (NCBI taxonomy): Eukaryota > Metazoa > Annelida > Polychaeta > Arenicolidae > Arenicola > Arenicola marina. The sequence continues at coordinate 3,669,432 of OZ025254.1, read as the reverse complement.
CACAAAACTGAAGTAAATACGAAATATGTTATGCACATCTTTAAGTGAAGGCAAAGCAGCAACGACTGTTTTTTTTGTTTGTTTTTTTTATGATAACCACAGGACAGCAGAGCATCGTAAATGCTGCGAAATCTATTATGGAAACATGGCGACTGTTTAAGCGGTATTGCCTATTTTGGTTTTTGTAGCTTTTTATTGCATCCCAATGCTGAAAAGCAACATTTAGAACAGAAGCCAATATAGAGCCCATAACTGGCAACCAGTACCCAAGAGGAGACCTAGCTATCGTTGTCAGTGGATACTATTGACGCATTGAAATTTGCGTTGGGCCAAGAATTAAGCGGCCTGCGCGTGAAGGTTAAGGCCGCTTATAGCAGTAATCAAGCGAGGCGAATAGACACGCAACTGCCGCGTGATACCGAGTTCATTACGGGGTGATAGATATCATCAATGAGTGGATGCATCATTACATCCAGATAACGTGGCTAGTTAGGGCTCAATACCACCTTATTAATGCCGAATGCCGCCAGTCGGATTGCAACGTGATGTAGATTTCCAACCGGCTAAATAAAACTGTCCACTCACAGCTCCATAATTATGCCGGACAGAGAATTAATCCCATTATCCATGCCCGGAGAAAAACATGGATATTTATTTCTCATAGGACCAACAGTGGTAAAATTGAATATCTTGTTGGATAACCATGAAATTTTGTTAACGGCCTGAACTTTCGACCAATTTGCTATCCAATATCTGTAGCTGGTACAACGTCAGTCATTTTAGGATGCAAGCATTTGTATCAAGTAAATTGTTTGTGATCTACCATCAATAACCAATTGCTTCGTTATCAATCCACAGAGTAATCCTTGGTTTGTATGATCGGTCTATAAAGTAACCGTTTGTTCATGATCGGCCCATATTGCAAGTGCCTATTTGTTTGATGTTCGCCATGTCACCGCCTTGCTTGTATGCGCCGGTCATACAGTAATCGCTTCTTGCACGAGGCGCCTACATATAACAACCGTTTCTTTCATGATCCAATCGCATAGCAATCATTTATTTCATGGTTCAACCAAATAGCAGCCATTTGTTTCAGGATCCCCCAACATAACAACCGTTTGCGGCATGATCCACCAACATATATTTATCGCTTTTTGGGGGGTTTTTATAGTTTTCACCACTTTCTCTCTTGTTCGTTTATAATCCGAGAGCTATAGTAACCATTTTAAACCGGTCTGGGCCAAGCAGCGGTCGGTTGGTTGGTTGTATATTAAGCACACGTTAACCACTGTTGGGTCATATCGCGTCAATGGGAGAAGGAAAGGAAGAGCGGAGCCATGTCGTGGTTCGCAAAGAGAGCAAAGACCCCCAACTCTGTGCGAAGAATGACATGGAATCTTTATTCTGCGACCACACATACATGGCCACAGCGGGGCGCGAACCACCAATCCACGTGTCAGGTGGCCAGAGCGCACAATGCGAGCACTCTAACCCTCTGAGCTATCGGGCCGGCTCCTCAAAATAGTAGTCGTTTGCTGTGTGCTTTACTTATCGGTTCACGTTAAGATACTCATGATTTGTTCGTGTCCTGTTTTCAGTGGTCATGCCGCTCTGGTCCCTCCAGTTTGACCCACGCCTCACCACTTCGTCCTGTTTCCAGTGGTCATGCCGCTCTGGTCCCTCCAGTTTGACCCACGCCTCACCACTTCGTCCTGTTTCCAGTGGTCATGCCGCTCTGATCCCTCCAGTTTGACCCACGCCTCACCACTTTGTCCTGTTTCCAGTGGTCATGCCGCTCTGGTCTCTCCAGTTTGACCCACGCCTCACCACTTCGTCCTGTTTCCAGTGGTCATGCCGCTCTGGTCCCTCCAGTTTGACCCACGCCTCACCACTTCGTCCTGTTTCCAGTGGTCATGCCGCTCTGATCCCTACAGTTTGACCCACGCCTCACCACTTCGTCCTGTTTCCAGTGGTCATGCCGCTCTGATCCCTCCAGTTTGACCCACGCCTCACCACTTTGTCCTGTTTCCAGTGGCCATGCCGCTCTGGTCTCTCCAGTTTGACCCACGCCTCACCACTTCGTCCTGTTTCCAGTGGTCATGCCGCTCTGGTCTCTCCAGTTTGACCCACGCCTCACCACTTTGTCCTGTTTCCAGTGGCCATGCCGCTCTGGTCCCTCCAGTTTGACCCACGCCTCACCACTTTGTCCTGTTTCCAGTGGTCATGCCGCTCTGGTCCCTCCAGTTTGACCCACGCCTCACCACTTCGTCCTGTTTCCAGTGGTCATGCCGCTCTGATCCCTCCAGTTTGACCCACGCCTCACCACTTTGTCCTGTTTCCAGTGGCCATGCCGCTCTGGTCTCTCCAGTTTGACCCACGCCTCACCACTTCGTCCTGTTTCCAGTGGTCATGCCGCTCTGGTCTCTCCAGTTTGACCCACGCCTCACCACTTTGTCCTGTTTCCAGTGGCCATGCCGCTCTGGTCCCTCCAGTTTGACCCACGCCTCACCACTTTGTCCTGTTTCCAGTGGTCATGCCGCTCTGGTCCCTCCAGTTTGACCCACGCCTCACCACTTTGTCCTGTTTCCAGTGGCCATGCCGCTCTGGTCCCTCCAGTTTGACCCACGCCTCACCACTTTGTCCTGTTTCCAGTGGTCATGCCGCTCTGGTCCCTCCAGTTTGACCCACGCCTCACCACTTTGTCCTGTTTCCAGTGGTCATGCCGCTCTGGTCCCTCCAGTTTGACCCACGCCTCACCACTTTGTCCTGTTTCCAGTGGTCATGCCGCTCTGGTCCCTCAAGTTTGACCCACGCCTCACCACTTTGTCCTGTTTCCAGTGGTCATGCCGCTCTGGTCTCTCCAGTTTGACCCACGCCTCACCACTTTGTCCTGTTTTCAGTGGTCATGCCGCTCTGGTCCCTCCAGTTTGAACCGCGCCTCACCACTTTGTCCTGTTTCCAGTGGTCATGCCGCTCTGGTCCCTCCAGTTTGACCCACGCCTCACCACTTTGTCCTGTTTCCAGTGGTCATGCCGCTCTGGTCCCTCCAGTTTGACCCACGCCTCACCACTTTGTCCTGTTTCCAGTGGTCATGCCGCTCTGGTCTCTCCAGTTTGACCCACGCCTCACCACTTTGTCCTGTTTCCAGTGGTCATGCCGCTCTGGTCCCTTCAGTTTGACCCACGCCTCACCACTTTGTCCTGTTTCCAGTGGTCATGCCGCTCTGGTCCCTCCAGTTTGACCCACGCCTCACCACTTTGTCCTGTTTCCAGTGGCCATGCCGCTCTGGTCTCTCCAGTTTGACCCACGCCTCACCACTTTGTCCTGTTTCCAGTGGCCATGCCGCTCTGGTCCCTCCAGTTTGACCCACGCCTCACCACTTTGTCCTGCTTCCAGTGGTCATGCCGCTCTGGTCCCTCCAGTTTGACCCACGCCTCACCACTTCGTCCTGTTTCCAGTGGTCATGCCGCTCTGATCCCTCCAGTTTGACCCACGCCTCACCACTTCGTCCTGTTTCCAGTGGTCATGCCGCTCTGGTCCCTCCAGTTTGACCCACGCCTCACCGCTTTGTCCTATTTCCAGTGGCCATGCCGCTCTGGTCCCTCCAGTTTGACCCACGCCTCACCACTTTGTCCTGTTTCCAGTGGTCATGCCGCTCTGGTCCCTCCAGTTTGACCCACGCCTCACCACTTTGTCCTGTTTCCAGTGGTCATGCCGCTCTGGTCCCTCCAGTTTGACCCACGCCTCACCACTTTGTTCTGTTTCCAGTGGCCATGCCGCTCTGGTCCCTCCAGTTTGACCCACGCCTCACCACTTTGTCCTGTTTCCAGTGGTCATGCCGCTCTGGTCTCTCCAGTTTGACCCACGCCTCACCACTTTGTCCTGTTTCCAGTGGCCATGCCGCTCTGGTCCCTCCAGTTTGACCCACGCCTCACCACTATGTCCTGTTTCCAGTGGCCATGCCGCTCTGGTCTCTCCAGTTTGACCCACGCCTCACCACTTCGTCCTGTTTTTAGTGATCATGCCGCTCTGATCCCTCCAGTTTGATCCACGTCTCACCACTTTGTCCTGCTTCTAGTGGCCATGCCGCTCTGGTCCCTCCAGTTTGACCCACGCCTCACCACTTCGTCCTGTTTCCAGTGGTCATGCCGCTCTGGTCCCTCCAGTTTGACCCACGCCTCACCACTTTGTCCTGTTTCCAGTGGTCATGCCACTCTGGTCTCTCCAGTTTGACCCACGCCTCACCACTTTGTCCTGTTTCCAGTGGTCATGCCGCTCTGGTCCCTCCAGTTTGACCCACGCCTCACCACTTTGTCCTGTTTCCAGTGGTCATGCCGCTCTGGTCCCTCCAGTTTGACCCACGCCTCACCACTTTGTCCTGTTTCCAGTGGTCATGCCGCTCTGGTCCCTCCAGTTTGACCCACGCCTCACCACTTTGTCCTGTTCCCAGTGGTCATGCCGCTCTGGTCCCTCCAGTTTGACCCACGCCTCACCACTTTGTCCTGTTTCCAGTGGTCATGCCGCTCTGGTCCCTCCAGTTTGACCCACGCCTCATCACTTTGTCCTGTTTCCAGTGGTCATGCCGCTCTGGTCCCTCCAGTTTGACCCACGCCTCACCACTTTGTCCTGTTTCCAGTGGTCATGCCGCTCTGGTCCCTCCAGTTTGACCCACGCCTCACCACTTTGTCCTGTTTCCAGTGGTCATGCCGCTCTGGTCCCTCCAGTTTGACCCACGCCTCACCACTTTGTCCTGTTTCCAGTGGTCATGCCGCTCTGGTCCCTCCAGTTTGACCCACGCCTCACCACTTTGTCCTGTTTCCAGTGGTCATGCCGCTCTGGTCCCTCCAGTTTGACCCACGCCTCACCACTTTGTCCTGTTTCCAGTGGTCATGCCGCTCTGGTCCCTCCAGTTTGACCCACGCCTCACCACTTTGTCCTGTTTCCAGTGGTCATGCCGCTCTGGTCCCTCCAGTTTGACCCACGCCTCACCACTTTGTCCTGTTTCCAGTGGTCATGCCGCTCTGGTCCCTCCAGTTTGACCCACGCCTCACCACTTTGTCCTGTTTCCAGTGGTCATACCGCTCTGGTCCCTCCAGTTTGACCCACGCCTCACCACTTCGTCCTGTTTCCAGTGGTCATGCCGCTCTGGTCCCTCCAGTTTGACCCACGCCTCACCACTTTGTCCTGTTTCCAGTGGTCATTACCGCTCTGGTCCCTCCAGTTTGACCCACGCCTCACCACTTTGTCCTGTTTCCAGTGGTCATGCCGCTCTGGTCCCTCCAGTTTGACCCACGCCTCACCACTTTGTCCTGTTTCCAGTGGTCATGCCGCTCTGGTCCCTCCAGTTTGACCCACGCCTCACCACTTTGTCCTGTTTCCAGTGGTCATGCCGCTCTGGTCCCTCCAGTTTGACCCACGCCTCACCACTTTGTCCTGTTTCCAGTGGTCATGCCGCTCTGGTCCCTCCAGTTTGACCCACGCCTCACCACTTTGTCCTGTTTCCAGTGGTCATGCCGCTCTGGTCCCTCCAGTTTGACCCACGCCTCACCACTTTGTCCTGTTTCCAGTGGTCATGCCGCTCTGGTCCCTCCAGTTTGACCCACGCCTCACCACTTTGTCCTGTTTCCAGTGGTCATGCCGCTCTGGTCCCTCCAGTTTGACCCACGCCTCACCACTTCGTCCTGTTTCCAGTGGTCATGCCGCTCTGGTCCCTCCAGTTTGACCCACGCCTCACCACTTTGTCCTGTTTCCAGTGGTCATGCCGCTCTGGTCCCTCCAGTTTGACCCACGCCTCACCACTTCGTCCTGTTTCCAGTGGTCATGCCGCTCTGGTCCCTCCAGTTTGACCCACGCCTCACCACTTTGTCCTGTTTCCAGTGGTCATGCCGCTCTGGTCTCTCCAGTTTGACCCACGCCTCACCACTTTGTCCTGTTTCCAGTGGTCATGCCGCTCTGGTCCCTCCAGTTTGACCCACGCCTCACCACTTTGTCCTGTTTCCAGTGGTCATGCCGCTCTGGTCTCTCCAGTTTGACCCACGCCTCACCACTTTGTCCTGTTTCCAGTGGTCATACCGCTCTGGTCCCTCCAGTTTGACCCACGCCTCACCACTTTGTCCTGTTTCCAGTGGTCATGCCGCTCTGGTCCCTCCAGTTTGACCCACGCCTCACCACTTTGTCCTGTTTCCAGTGGTCATGCCGCTCTGGTCTCTCCAGTTTGACCCACGCCTCACCACTTTGTCCTGTTTCCAGTGGTCATGCCGCTCTGGTCCCTCCAGTTTGACCCACGCCTCACCACTTTGTCCTGTTTCCAGTGGTCATGCCGCTCTGGTCCCTCCAGTTTGACCCACGCCTCACCACTTTGTCCTGTTTCCAGTGGTCATGCCGCTCTGGTCCCTCCAGTTTGACCCACGCCTCACCACTTTGTCCTGTTTCCAGTGGTCATGCCGCTCTGGTCCCTCCAGTTTGACCCACGCCTCACCACTTTGTCCTGTTTCCAGTGGTCATGCCGCTCTGGTCCCTCCAGTTTGACCCACGCCTCACCACTTTGTCCTGTTTCCAGTGGTCATGCCGCTCTGGTCCCTCCAGTTTGACCCACGCCTCACCACTTTGTCCTGTTTCCAGTGGTCATGCCGCTCTGGTCTCTCCAGTTTGACCCACGCCTCACCACTTTGTCCTGTTTCCAGTGGTCATGCCGCTCTGGTCCCTCCAGTTTGACCCACGCCTCACCACTTTGTCCTGTTTCCAGTGGTCATGCCGCTCTGGTCTCTCCAGTTTGACCCACGCCTCACCACTTTGTCCTGTTTCCAGTGGTCATACCGCTCTGGTCCCTCCAGTTTGACCCACGCCTCACCACTTTGTCCTGTTTCCAGTGGTCATGCCGCTCTGGTCCCTCCAGTTTGACCCACGCCTCACCACTTTGTCCTGTTTCCAGTGGTCATGCCGCTCTGGTCTCTCCAGTTTGACCCACGCCTCACCACTTTGTCCTGTTTCCAGTGGTCATGCCGCTCTGGTCCCTCCAGTTTGACCCACGCCTCACCACTTTGTCCTGTTTCCAGTGGTCATGCCGCTCTGGTCCCTCCAGTTTGACCCACGCCTCACCACTTTGTCCTGTTTCCAGTGGTCATGCCGCTCTGGTCCCTCCAGTTTGACCCACGCCTCACCACTTTGTCCTGTTTCCAGTGGTCATGCCGCTCTGGTCCCTCCAGTTTGACCCACGCCTCACCACTTTGTCCTGTTTCCAGTGGTCATGCCGCTCTGGTCCCTCCAGTTTGACCCACGCCTCACCACTTTGTCCTGTTTCCAGTGGTCATGCCGCTCTGGTCCCTCCAGTTTGACCCACGCCTCACCACTTTGTCCTGTTTCCAGTGGTCATGCCGCTCTGGTCCCTCCAGTTTGACCCACGCCTCACCACTTTGTCCTGTTTCCAGTGGTCATGCCGCTCTGGTCCCGCCAGTTTGACCCACGCCTCACCACTTTGTCCTGTTTCTAGTGGCCATGCCGCTCTGGTCCCTCCAGTTTGACCCACGCCTCACCACTTTGTCCTGTTTCCAGTGGTCATGCCGCTCTGGTCCCTCCAGTTTGACCCACGCCTCACCACTTTGTCCTGTTTCCAGTGGCCATGCCGCTCTGGTCCCTCCAGTTTGACCCACGCCTCACCACTTTGTCCTGTTTCCAGTGGCCATGCCGCTCTGGTCCCTCCAGTTTGACCCACGCCTCACCACTTTGTCCTGTTTCCAGTGGCCATGCCGCTCTGGTCCCTCCAGTTTGACCCACGCCTCACCACTTCGTCCTGTTTCCAGTGGCCATGCCGCTCTGGTCCCTCCAGTTTGACCCACGCCTCACCACTTCGTCCTGTTTCCAGTGGCCATGCCGCTCTGGTCCCTCCAGTTTGACCCACGCCTCACCACTTTGTCCTGTTTCCAGTGGCCATGCCGCTCTGGTCCCTCCAGTTTGACCCACGCCTCACCACTTCGTCCTGTTTCCAGTGGTCATGCCGCTCTGGTCCCTCCAGTTTGACCCACGCCTCACCACTTTGTCCTGTTTCCAGTGGCCATGCCGCTCTGGTCCCTCCAGTTTGACCCACGCCTCACCACTTTGTCCTGTTTCCAGTGGCCATGCCGCTCTGGTCCCTCCAGTTTGACCCACGCCTCACCACTTTGTCCTGTTTCCAGTGGCCATGCCGCTCTGGTCCCTCCAGTTTGACCCACGCCTCACCACTTCGTCCTGTTTCCAGTGGCCATGCCGCTCTGGTCCCTCCAGTTTGACCCACGCCTCACCACTTTGTCCTGTTTCCAGTGGCCATGCCGCTCTGGTCCCTCCAGTTTGACCCACGCCTCACCACTTCGTCCTGTTTCCAGTGGTCATGCCGCTCTGGTCCCTCCAGTTTGACCCACGCCTCACCACTTTGTCCTGTTTCCAGTGGCCATGCCGCTCTGGTCCCTCCAGTTTGACCCACGCCTCACCACTTTGTCCTGTTTCCAGTGGCCATGCCGCTCTGGTCCCTCCAGTTTGACCCACGCCTCACCACTTTGTCCTGTTTCCAGTGGCCATGCCGCTCTGGTCCCTCCAGTTTGACCCACGCCTCACCACTTCGTCCTGTTTCCAGTGGTCATGCCGCTCTGGTCCCTCCAGTTTGACCCACGCCTCACCACTTCGTCCTGTTTCCAGTGGTCATGCCGCTCTGGTCCCTCCAGTTTGACCCACGCCTCACCACTTCGTCCTGTTTCCAGTGGTCATGCCGCTCTGGTCCCTCCAGTTTGACCCACGCCTCACCACTTCGTCCTGTTTCCAGTGGTCATGCCGCTCTGGTCCCTCCAGTTTGACCCACGCCTCACCACTTTGTCCTGTTTCCAGTGGCCATGCCGCTCTGGTCCCTCCAGTTTGACCCACGCCTCACCACTTCGTCCTGTTTCCAGTGGCCATGCCGCTCTGGTCCCTCCAGTTTGACCCACGCCTCACCACTTTGTCCTGTTTCCAGTGGTCATGCCGCTCTGGTCCCTCCAGTTTGACCCACGCCTCACCACTTTGTCCTGTTTCCAGTGGTCATGCCGCTCTGGTCCCTCCAGTTTGACCCACGCCTCACCACTTTGTCCTGTTTCCAGTGGTCATGCCGCTCTGGTCCCTCCAGTTTGACCCACGCCTCACCACTTTGTCCTGTTTCCAGTGGCCATGCCGCTCTGGTCCCTCCAGTTTGACCCACGCCTCACCACTTTGTCCTGTTTCCAGTGGTCATACCGCTCTGGTCCCTCCAGTTTGACCCACGCCTCACCACTTTGTCCTGTTTCCAGTGGTCATACCGCTCTGGTCTCTCCAGTTTGACCCACGCCTCACCACTTTGTCCTGTTTCCAGTGGTCATGCCGCTCTGGTCCCTCCAGTTTGACCCACGCCTCACCACTTTGTCCTGTTTCCAGTGGTCATGCCGCTCTGGTCCCTCCAGTTTGACCCACGCCTCACCACTTTGTCCTGTTTCCAGTGGTCATGCCGCTCTGGTCCCTCCAGTTTGACCCACGCCTCACCACTTTGTCCTGTTTCCAGTGGTCATGCCGCTCTGGTCCCTCCAGTTTGACCCACGCCTCACCACTTTGTCCTGTTTCCAGTGGTCATGCCGCTCTGGTCCCTCCAGTTTGACCCACGCCTCACCACTTCGTCCTGTTTCCAGTGGTCATGCCGCTCTGGTCCCTCCAGTTTGACCCACGCCTCACCACTTTGTCCTGTTTCCAGTGGTCATGCCGCTCTGGTCCCTCCAGTTTGACCCACGCCTCACCACTTTGTCCTGTTTCCAGTGGTCATGCCGCTCTGGTCCCTCCAGTTTGACCCACGCCTCACCACTTTGTCCTGTTTCCAGTGGTCATGCCGCTCTGGTCCCTCCAGTTTGACCCACGCCTCACCACTTTGTCCTGTTTCCAGTGGTCATGCCGCTCTGGTCCCTCCAGTTTGACCCACGCCTCACCACTTTGTCCTGTTTCCAGTGGTCATGCCGCTCTGGTCCCTCCAGTTTGACCCACGCCTCACCACTTCGTCCTGTTTCCAGTGGTCATGCCGCTCTGGTCCCTCCAGTTTGACCCACGCCTCACCACTTCGTCCTGTTTCCAGTGGTCATGCCGCTCTGGTCCCTCCAGTTTGACCCACGCCTCACCACTTTGTCCTGTTTCCAGTGGTCATGCCGCTCTGGTCCCTCCAGTTTGACCCACGCCTCACCACTTCGTCCTGTTTCCAGTGGTCATGCCGCTCTGGTCCCTCCAGTTTGACCCACGCCTCACCACTTCGTCCTGTTTCCAGTGGTCATGCCGCTCTGGTCCCTCCAGTTTGACCCACGCCTCACCACTTTGTCCTGTTTCCAGTGGTCATGCCGCTCTGGTCCCTCCAGTTCAAACGTGTCGATATGTACGATGTTGCGCCGTCTGACGTCCCTTTCGCCGCCATCGACTCCATCCTGGTCGTGGGGCTGACCCTCTTCGCCCTGGGACTCCTCCTACGTCACTTCCTGCCTGACCTGGCCCAGACGCTGCTCAAGATGGCTCCGTACTTCGCCATGGCGACGGTGGTGTGCGCCCTCATCACCAGCGTCTACGGCGCCAGCGACGTCACCCCGAGCCTGCGCTGGCGGGAAGCCGTGCTCTGCTTCCTGTGGCCTCTCCTTGTAGCCGGCGCCGTCCTCGTGATGCTGGTCTGGCGCGGATCCACGGGGCCACGGGTGCGGGCCGCAGGGCTGTGCATCCTCCTGAAGAGCTGCCTCCTGCCCTGCATCTTCCTCCGGGCCGCCTTCCCCGAGGCCAACTACGACGTCGCCATGGTCAGCTCAAACTTCTTCGCCCTCATGTCCCTGATGACGACCTTCACCCTGGTCCTCGTCCATATCTGTTCCGGGTGTTGCTGCAACCTGGAGGACAGGGATGACGGCGGGGAGACTGATGAGCCCAGCGGCCTGGACAAGGCTCAGTTGGTGCTGGAGGTGCAGGACCATGACGAGACCAGACCCATTGTGTCGGCAAAGGATGACAAGAGGGAGAACCCACAGGAGGAGCTGCAATCGCTGAGAGACAGGCTCAGCATGGCTGGAGCCTCGATGAACGCCTCTACCTTCGGCGCACCCATCATATCGCTGTAGCCCTGAGATGTGAATGCCTGTTTGCTGGCAAATATCGCGTGTTCGGTGTCATGTCTGTCGGATTTGTTTTCAGGTTAATTGTATTTTGTGTCTGGCTTAACGGGATTGTTACCAGCTTAATGGTATTTGGTATCCAGCTTATCAGGATTGTTACCAACTTAGTGGTGTTTGGTGTCCAGTTTATTGAGATTGCTTGGAGGTTAGTCCTGTTAGATTTTATTACTGGGCTGGCAGGTATCAGTGATGTTTCTATTCTTCGGTAACAAGACCACGGCTTCAATATGAAATTATAACGGTGTCTATGTATATGTAACCCGACCACTGTTCTCTTGGAGCTGTTTCATGCAACCTTGCCTCGGTGCCTATACCATCTGACCAGCTTCTATTTGTAACATCATAAGCTTTCAAACGAATGTTCCCTTACCACCGTTTTTGTATTCTCCTACTGCGATGTCTGCATAATCTAACTACGCTTGCAATGTAACTTTATAACCTAACCACGGTTTTTATGCATCTAAATCACGTAGTATGCAACCAAAATATATTGTTATGCATCAAAATCACGTATCATGCAACCAAAATATATTGTTATGCATCAAAATCACGTATCATGCAACCAAAATATATTGTTATGCATCAAAATCACGTATCATGCAACCAAAATATATTGTTATGCATCAAAATCACGTATCATGCAACGAAAATTTGTTTTATGCAGCCTAGCCATGGTCTTTACGAGAGGTAAGAACGGATTTTATATGACGGTGATATGTACGTTATGTGATTAGTAGTACTAAGTAACCTGATCACAGTTCATATGTAACCCAGTCCACCGTTCTCTGCGATGCGGGACTCCACACAAAGGTTAGCGACGGGCTGCATGTAATTCTAGTGAAGCAGGGTGTAAATACATTAGGCCAGCACACATCATGGCTTGTGCATAGCGTTTCAACGGTATATGGCGTGTATGATTTGAACACTGTATATGTGGCCCATGCGCTAATCAATAGCATACCCGGAATGTAATATAATGCAGTTAACTTATGCATCACCCACATAATTGACCCCTATATGGCACTTTATTGTGGTATGTAGATTATCGTGTCTGAATGCGTCACGACCACATCTGTAGAACTTCTCCACAGTATTATATAAATTCATCACTGTAATATTAAGTTCATTATATTATTTTAGTCTACAACCCACTATATGCATACAACTTAACTTTCACTTGCTTTCAAAGCAGGCACGACACACTTGTTTGTTTTTGTGTCGACTGAAAAGTATAATATATGATTAGCGCAGGGGTACCTTACTTTCCCGACACACCCTCGGCCAAGGTGTCAGAAGAAAGTGAAGGTTTTCACAAAGTCGGTGCTCCGGCAGGTACAGCTTCGTGCAACCATAATGCAGTCGGGTTATGCGACGGTGATTTTCAAAGGACAACGCAAGATGTAAAAGACTAATCGACAGCTGACTGGTGACGGTGATTCTAAGGGGTAACGGTACTACAGATGATTGCAATAGGATTTACGAGCATGCTTTACTGGACGGTTTAACGATGGATCGTAAGTTTACGAGCAACGGGAGCAAACTGTGAACCTAGCTTTTTGAAATCTTAATTATTGCAGGGAAAATTAATCAACTTAAGATTTCCAATATATTTATTCCGATTAATTGTAATTACATGTACTTGTTTTCCATTTTCGCTCCAGTAATTCCAATTTTAAATGTTAACTGTTGCAATGAAACGTTACCAAATTTTTATTGAATGACCCCTGAACTATCCTTTGGTAACGTGAGATGTGGCACAGCAGTGCTACGTCTTGGGGCAATGACATTTTATTATTGATATTTCCCAAACCGTGTAGGTGGGAGTCGGTCATGTTGTCAAAGAAATACCAACTTAGTTCACATCATTAATCATTAGTTTGGCCATCAATAAGCTACAAGTGACTATCCGAACGACATAATGGTTTATACATAGATGGAAATTCTTGTATTTGGTGTAGTTCGGTCATTACGTACATCCAGTGTGGTGCTGAAAACAAAGTGAAATGCATCAGTTCATGGCCAAAAAAATACTATTTACTAGTGAATAACCAGCATTATGATTTTCTCACGTAAACCTGGATTCCAAGACGATGATTTTTATTTTGCTAATATGGTTGCGCAATCTATTTTTGTATTATGTTATTGATAACTTTGCTGATTTTGCACCAGTCAACTCGTCTTTTTATTGGGGAGCAGCAATATCAAAAGTAAAATGCAATAAATCGCACCAATTTAGTATTTAATTAACACATTACTTGAGGCGCAAAAGCATTATCGAAGTATCTTTAATTGTATCACTTGGTGTACTGCGTACGGCTTTCAAATAAACAACATACTATGATGAAACGGTTTTGCATTCCCTAAGGCCCTAATCTATTCATCGCTTCCTGGCTCTACCTCGCCGAAAACCGTGTCCACAGTCCGAGGAGGAACCCAGATTGTTCTGCAATTCCACCGATAGAGGTGCCATGGGAAAAGGCAGAGGTTATTAAAGTTGCATATCGAGGTCGTTCCGCCAAAACTAAGCCCAGGCGAAATTGATATCAAAATATGCAGAAAACTCCATATTTGCATTCTATAAAATCCAAAAACCTGATAAACATCGCCGTTTCGACTGTGATTTGGCAAACGTGTCTACCCGAGACACCACACAACTCTGTCGCGGCACTGCTACTTATACCAAAGCTTCGCGAAGCACACAAACTGATGACGTTTACCACTAAGTTGAAAACTTGTGGTAAATTGATATCACGGGCAAGGCTAAAGAGACTCTATTTTGCCGTCTGGCATGGGTGGAGTATAGACAAAGGAAATCTTGAATGATTCAAGGACCGATTCTTATTTGTATTTTGACCTCTTTAGTTTTGGCGGGAAAGAGCTCAATATGCCACTTTAAAAGATTGAAAACAGAAAATAAAAACTCTGGTTGAGAGATGGCCCGGTGTTAAGGATACTGTGGAGAATGGCTGTGGTTGAGAGATGGCCCGGTGTTAAGGATACTGTGGAGAATGGCTGTGGTTGAGAGATGGCCCGGTGTTAAGGATACTGTGGAGAATGGCTGTGGTTGAGAGATGGCCCGGTGTTAAGGATACTGTGGAGAATGGCTGTGGTTGAGAGATGGCCCGGTGTTAAGGATACTGTGGAGAATGGCTGTGGTTGAGAGATGGCCCGGTGTTAAGGATACTGTGGAGAATGGCTGTGGTTGAGAGATGGCCCGGTGTTAAGGATACTGTGGAGAATGGCTGTGGTTGAGAGATGGCCCGGTGTTAAGGATACTGTGGAGAATGGCTGTGGTTGAGAGATGGCCCGGTGTTAAGGATACTGTGGAGAATGGCTGTGGTTGAGAGATGGCCCGGTTTTGCTAATGAGTGGCCACGTAGTATAAGCCAGGAATCCATCCATCGAAAGGAGTGCAAGGGGGCCATGCCGAAAAGTCACATGTCATTTGATTTATTTTCCTCTCGCAGATGCGCACCAAATGCCAACTAGATCTATATATGAAACCAGCAATACCTTATATTACACCCGATGACCATCTCCACGTTGCAATCCACACCTTCTATCGTAATATAATTAATGGACTATTGAGCACATCTCAAAGTTATGACGGCAAATTTATGGCCATGATGATAATTTATATATTTACTTCGCTACATATATATATATCCATTGCCACGCGTTTCAAATGTTACTTGCGCAGATCATCGATTGCGGATTGTCCCGTAACGTGTTATATAACGATCTGATAAGTAATCTGACTAACTGACGTAGCCTAGCCACCTGAATCGGTCGACCTGACTTAGTCAAATGGTCTAACGACTAACAATCTAACGTCGTTCTAAGAGTTTCTATCTAGCGCGGTCTATCGATCTAGCGTATCTAACGATCCGACGTAGTCTAAACAGCTTAAGTAAGCTAACTGACTTAGGCAGTCCAACAGTCTATCGCAGTTTAGCAAACTCACATAGTCCAACGTTCAGGCATAGTATAACAATCATAGTCTAACTATCTAACATAGTCTAGTGATATGACGTAGTTTGATGACCTGACGTAGTCTGTCTAACATAGTCTAGTGATATGACGTAGTTTGATGACCTGACGTAGGCTAGTAACATAGTCTAGTGATCTGACGTAGACTAACTAACATGGTTTAGTGATCTGACGAAGTCTAGTGATATGACGTAGTTTAATGATCTGGCGTAGTTTATTTAACGTGGTCTAGTGGCATGACGTATTGTAATGATCGGGCTTAGTCTGTCTAACGTGGTCTAGTTATATGACGTAATTTGTCGATATGACTTAATCTATCTGACAGTCAGTGATACGACGTTGTTTAATCATCTGACGTAGTCTGTACTAACATAGTCTAGTGATATGACTTAGTCTGTACTAACATAGTCTAGTGATATGACTTAGTCTGTACTAACATAGTCTAGTGATATGACTTAGTCTGTACTAACATAGTCTAGTGACATGACGTAGGCTAGCTAACATAGCCTAGTGATATGACGTAGGCTATCTAACATAGCCTAGTGATATGACGTAGGCTATCTAACATAGCCTAGTGATATGACGTAGGCTATCTAACATAGTCTAGTGATATGACGTAAGCTATCTAACATAGCCTAGTGATATGACGTAGTTTAATGATCTGACCTAGGCTAACGGTCTCTTATAGTCTAATCATATAACTTAGTTATCTACAATGTATTTAAACGAGCTGACCCAACCTAACCATCTCACATAATCTAACCATCTCTGATCCAACCTAACCAAATAATCTCACATAGCCTGACGATCTAACAGTCTAACGATCTAACGGTCTAACGATCTAACAGTCGAACGATCTAAAAATCCAACTATCTAACAGTCAAACTACCTAACAGTCTAACTATCTAACAGTCTAACGATCTAACAGTCGAACGATCTAACAGTCTAACGATCTAACAGTCTAACGATCTAACAGTCTAACGATCTAACAGTCTAACGATCTAACAGTCTAACGATCTAACAGTCTAACGATCTAACAGTCTAACGATCTAACAATCTACCGATCTAACAGTCTAACGATCTAACAATCTACCGATCTAACAGTCTAACGATCTAAAAGTCTAACGATCTAACAGTCTAACGATCTAACAGTCTAACGATCTAAAAGTCTAACGATCTAACAGTCTAACGATTTAACAGTCTAACGATCTAACAGTCTAACGATCTAACAACCTACCGATCTAACAGTCTAACGATCAAACAGTCTAACGATCTAACAGTCCAACGATCTAACAGTCTAACGATCTAACAGTCTAACGATCTAACAGTCTAACGATCTAACAGTCTGATGATCTAACAGTCTAACGATCCAACAGTCTAACGATCTAACAGTCTAACAATCTAACAGTTCAACGATTTAACAGTCTAACGATCTAACAGTCTAACGATCTAAACGTCTAACGATCTAACAGTCTAACGATCTAACAGTCCAACGATCTAAGTCTAACGATCTAACAGTCGAACGATCTTACAGTCTAACGATCTAACCGTCTGACGATCTAACAGTCTAACGATCTAACCGTCTAACGATCTAACAGTCTAACGATCTAAACGTCTAACGATCTAAGTCTAACGATCTAACAGTCTAACGATCTTACAGTCTAACGATTTAACCGTCTGACGATCTAACAGTCTAACGATCTAACAGTCTAACGATCTAACAATCTACCGATCTAACAGTCTAACGATCTAACAGTCTAACGATCTAACAATCTACCGATCTAACAGTCTAACGATCTAACAATCCACCGATCTAACAGTCTAACGATCTAACAGTCTGACGATCTAACAGTCTAACGATCTAAAAGTCTAACGATCTAACAGTCTAACGATTTAACAGTCTAACGATCTAACAGTCTAACGATCTAAACGTCTAACGATCTAACAGTCTAACGATCAAACAGTCTAACGATCTAACAGTCCAACGATCTAACAGTCTAACGATCTAACAGTCTAACGATCTAACAGTCTAACGATCTAACAGTCTGACGATCTAACAGTCTAACGATCTAACAGTCCAACGATTTAACAGTCCAACGATCTAACAGTCTAACGATCTAACAGTCTAACGATCTAACAGTTTAACGATCTAACAGTCCAACGATCTAACAGTCTAACGATCTAACAGTCTAACGATCTAACAGTCTAACGATCCAACAGTCTAACGATCTAACAGTCTAACGATCTAACAGTCCAACGATCTAACAGTCTAACTATCTAACAGTCTAACTATCTAACATTCAAACGATCTAACAGTCGAACGATCTAACAGTCTAACGATCAAACAGTCTAACGATCTAACAGTCCAACGATCTAACAGTCTAACGATCTAACAGTCTAACGATCTAACAGTCTAACGATCTAACAGTCCAACGATTTAACAGTCCAACGATCTAACAGTCTAACGATCTAACAGTCTAAGGATCTAACAGTCTAACGATCTAACAGTCCAACGATCTAACAGTCTAACGATCTAACAGTCTAACGATCTAACAGTCCAACGATCTAACAGTCTAACGATCTAACAGTCTAACGATCTAACAGTCTAACGATCCAACAGTCTAACGATCTAACAGTCTAACGATCTAACAGTCCAACGATCTAACAGTCTAACGATCTAACAGTCTAACGATCTAACAGTCTGACGATCTAACAGTCTAACGATCTAACAGTCCAACGATCTAACAGTCCAACGATCTAACAGTCTAACTATCTAACAGTCTAACTATCTAACAGTCAAACGATCTAACAGTCTAACGATCTAACAATCTACCGATCTAAAAGTCTAAGGATCTAACAATATACCGATCTAACAGTCTAACGATCTAAAAGTCTTACGATCTAACAGTCTAACGATCTAACAGTCTAACAATCTAAAAGTCTAACGATCTAACAGTCTAACGATTTAACAGTCTAACGATCTAACAGCCTAACGATCTAAAAGTCTAACGATCTAACAGTCTAACGATCAAACAGTCTAACGATCTAACAGTCTAACGATCTAACAGTCTAACGATCTAACAGTCTAACGATCTAACAGTCTAACGATCTAACAGTCTGAGGATCTAACAGTCTAACGATCCAACAGTCTAACGATCTAACAGTCTAACGATCTAACAGTCCAACGATTTAACAGTCTAACGATCTAACAGTCTAACTATCTAAACGTCTAACGATCTAACAGTCTAACGATCTAACAGTCTAACGATCTAACAGTCTAACGATCTAACAGTCTAACGATCTAAGTCTAACGATCTAACAGTCGAACGATCTTACAGTCTAACGATCTAACCGTCTGACGATCTAACAGTCTAACGATCTAACAGTCTAACGATCAAACAGTCTAACGATCTAACAACCTACCGATCTAACAGTCTAACGATCTAACAATCTACCGATCTAACAGTCTAACGATCTAAAAGTCTAGCGATCTAACAGTCTGACGATCTAACAGTCTAACGATCTAAAAGTCTAACGATCTAACAGTCTAAGGATTTAACAGTCTAACGATCTAACAGTCTAACGATCTAAACGTCTAACGATCTAACAGCCTAACGATCAAACAGTCTAACGATCTAACAGTCCAACGATCTAACAGTCTAACGATCTAACAGTCTAACGATCTAACAGTCTAACGATCTAACAGTCTGACGATCTAAGAGTCTAACGATCTAACAGTCCAACGATTTAACAGTCCAACGATCTAACAGTCTAACGATCTAACAGACTAACGATCTAACAGTCTAACGATCTAAACGTCTAACGATCTAACAGTCTAACGATCTAACAGTCTAACGATCTAACAGTCTAACGATCCAACAGTCTAACGATCTAACAGTCTAACGATCTAACAGTCCAACGATTTAACAGTCCAACGATCTAACAGTCTAACGATCTAAAAGTCTAACGATCTAACAATCTACCGATCTAATATTCTAACGATCTAAAAGTCTAACGATCTAACAGTCTGACGATCTAACAGTCTAACGATCTAAAAGCCTAACGATCTAACAGTGTAACGATTTAACAGTCTAACGATCTAACAGTCTAACGATCTAAACGTCTAACGATCTAACAGTCTAACGATCAAACAGTCTAACGATCTAAGAGTCCAACGATCTAACAGTCTAACGATCTAACAGTCTGACGATCTAACAGTCTAACGATCTAAAAGTCTAACGATCTAACAGTCTAACGATTTAACAGTCTAACGATCTAACAGTCTAACGATCTAAACGTCTAACGATCTAACAGTCTAACAATCAAACAGTCTAACGATCTAACAGTCCAACGATCTAACAGTCTAACGATCTAACAGTCTGACGATCTAACAGTCTAACGATCTAACAGTCCAACGATTTAACAGTCCAACGATCTAACAGTCTAACGATCTAACAGTCTAACGATCTAACAGTCTAACGATCTAACAGTCCAACGATCTAACAGTCTAACGATCTAACAGTCTAACGGTCTAACAGTCTAACGATCCAACAGTCTAACGATCTAACAGTCTAACGATCTAACAGTCCAACGATTTAACAGTCTAACTATCTAACAGTCTAACTATCTAACAGTCAAACGATCTAACAGTCGAACGATCTAACAGTCGAACGATCTAACAGTCTAACGATCTAACAGTCTAACGATCTAACAGTCTAACGATCTAACAGTCTAACGATCAAACAATCAACCGATCTAACAGTCTAACGATCTAACAATCTACCGATCTAACAGTCTAACGATCTAAAAGTCTAACGATCTAACAGTCTAACGATCTAACAGTCTAACGATTTAAAGTCTAACGATCTAAAAGTCTAACGATCTAACAATCTACCGATCTAATATTCTAACGATCTAAAAGTCTAACGATCTAACAGTCTGACGATCTAACAGTCTAACGATATAACAGTCTAACGATCTAACAGTCTAACGATTTAACAGTCTAACGATCTAACAGTCTAACGATCTAAACGTCTAACGATCTAACAGTCTAACGATCAAACAGTCTAACGATGTAACAGTCCAACGATCTAACAGTCTAATGATCTAACAGTCTAACGATCTAACAGTCTAACGATCTAACAGTCTGACGATCTAACAGTCTAACGATCTAACAGTCCAACGATTTAACAGTCCAACAATCTAACAGTCTAACGATCTAACAGTCCAACGATCTAACAGTCTAACGATCTAACAGTCTAACGATCTAACAGTCTAACGATCCAACTGTCCAACGATCTAACAGTCTAACTATCTAACAGTCTAACTATCTAACAGTCAAACGATCTAACAGTCGAACGATCTAACAGTCGAACGATCTAACAGTCTAACGATCCAGCAGTCTAACGATCTAACACTCTAACGATCTAACAGTCTAACGATCTAACAGTCTAACGATCTAACAGTCTAACGATCTAACAATCTACCGATCTAAAAGTCTAACGATCTAACAATCTACCGATCTAACAGTCTAACGATCTAAAAGTCTTACGATCTAACAGTCTAACGATCTAACAGTCTAACGATCTAAAAGTCTAGCGATCTAACAGTCTAACGATTTAACAGTCTAACGATCTAACAGCCTAACGATCTAAAAGTCTAACGATCTAACGGTCTAACGATCAAACAGTCTAACGATCTAACAGTCCAATGATTTAACAGTCCAACGATCTAACAGTCTAACGATCTAACAGTCCAACGATCTAACAGTCTAACGATCTAACAGTCTAACGATCTAACAGTCTAACGATCCAACAGTCTAACGATCTAACAGTCTAACGATCTAACAGTCCAACGATCTAACAGTCTAACTATCTAACAGTCTAACTATCTAACAGTCAAACGATCTAACAGTCGAACGATCTAACAGTCGAACGATCTAACAGTCTAACGATCCAGCAGTCTAACGATCTAACAGTCTAACGATCTAACAGTCTAACGATCTAACAGTCTAACGATCTAACAATCTACCGATCTAAAAGTCTAAGGATCTAACAATATACCGATCTAACAGTCTAACGATCTAAAAGTCTTACGATCTAACAGTCTAACGATCTAACAGTCTAACAATCTAAAAGTCTAACGATCTAACAGTCTAACGATCTAACAGTCTAACGATCTAACAGCCTAACGATCTAAAAGTCTAACGATCTAACAGTCTAACGATCAAACAGTCTAACGATCTAACAGTCCAACGATCTAACAGTCTAACGATCTAACAGTCTAACGATCTAACAGTCTAACGATCTAACAGTCTGACGATCTAACAGTCTAACGATCCAACAGTCTAACGATCTAACAGTCTAACGATCTAACAGTCCAACGATTTAACAGTCTAACGATCTAACAGTCTAACGATCTAAACGTCTAACGATCTAACAGTCTAACGATCTAACAGTCTAACGATCTAACAGTCTAACGATCTAACAGTCTAACGATCTAAGTCTAACGATCTAACAGTCGAACGATCTTACAGTCTAACGATCTAACCGTCTGACGATCTAACAGTCTAACGATCTAACAGTCTAACGATCAAACAGTCTAACGATCTAACAACCTACCGATCTAACAGTCTAACGATCTAACAATCTACCGATCTAACAGTCTAACGATCTAAAAGTCTAGCGATCTAACAGTCTGACGATCTAACAGTCTAACGATCTAAAAGTCTAACGATCTAACAGTCTAACGATTTAACAGTCTAACGATCTAACAGTCTAACGATCTAAACGTCTAACGATCTAACAGTCTAACGATCAAACATTCTAACGATCTAACAGTCCAACGATCTAACAGTCTAACGATCTAACAGTCTAACGATCTAACAGTCTAACGATCTAACAGTCTGACGATCTAAGAGTCTAACGATCTAACAGTCCAACGATTTAACAGTCCAACGATCTAACAGTCTAACGATCTAACAGACTAACGATCGAACAGTCTAACGATCTAAACGTCTAACGATCTAACAGTCTAACCATCTAACAGTCTAACGATCTAACAGTCTAACGATCCAACAGTCTAACGATCTAACAGTCTAACGATCTAACAGTCCAACGATTTAACAGTCCAACGATCTAACAGTCTAACGATCTAAAAGTCTAACGATCTAATATTCTAACGATCTAATATTCTAACGATCTAAAAGTCTAACGATCTAACAGTCTGACGATCTAACAGTCTAACGATCTAAAAGTCTAACGATCTAACAGTCTAACGATTTAACAGTCTAACGATCTAACAGTCTAACGATCTAAACGTCTAACGATCTAACAGTCTAACGATCAAACAGTCTAACGATCTAACAGTCCAACGATCTAACAGTCTAACGATCTAACAGTCTGACGATCTAACAGTCTAACGATCTAAAAGTCTAACGATCTAACAGTCTAACGATTTAACAGTCTAACGATCTAACAGTCTAACGATCTAAACGTCTAACGATCTAACAGTCTAACAATCAAACAGTCTAACGATCTAACAGTCCAACGATCTAACAGTCTAACGATCTAACAGTCTAACGATCTAACAGTCTAACGATCTAACAGTCTGACGATCTAACAGTCTAACGATCTAACAGTCCAAAGATTTAACAGTCCAACGATCTAACAGTCTAACGATCTAACAGTCTAACGATCTAACAGTCTAACGATCTAACAGTCCAACGATCTAACAGTCTAACGATCTAACAGTCTAACGATCTAACAGTCTAACGATCTAACAGTCCAACGATTTAACAGTCTAACTATCTAACAGTCTAACTATCTAACAGTCAAACGATCTAACAGTCGAACGATCTAACAGTCGAACGATCTAACAGTCTAACGATCTAACAGTCTAACGATCTAACAGTCTAACGATCTAACAGTCTAACGATCAAACAATCAACCGATCTAACAGTCTAACGATCTAACATTCTACCGATCTAACAGTCTAACGATCTAAAAGTCTAACGATCTAACAGTCTAACGATCTAAAAGTCTAACGATCTAACAATCTACCGATCTAATATTCTAACGATCTAAAAGTCTAACGATCTAACAGTCTGACGATCTAACAGTCTAACGATCTAACAGTCTAACGATCTAACAGTCTAACGATTTAACAGTCTAACGATCTAACAGTCTAACGATCTAAACGTCTAACGATCTAACAGTCTAACGATCAAACAGTCTAACGATCTAACAGTCTAACGATCTAACAGTCTGACGATCTAACAGTCTAACGATCTAACAGTCCAACGATTTAACAGTCCAACAATCTAACAGTCCAACGATTTAACAGTCCAACAATCTAACAGTCTAACGATCTAACAGTCCAACGATCTAACAGTCTAACGATCTAACAGTCTAACGATCTAACAGTCTAACGATCCAACTGTCCAACGATCTAACAGTCTAACTATCTAACAGTCTAACTATCTAACAGTCAAACGATCTAACAGTCGAACGATCTAACAGTCGAACGATCTAACAGTCTAACGATCCAACAGTCTAACGATCTAACAGTCTAACGATCTAACAGTCCAACGATTTAACAGTCCAACGATCTAACAGTCTAACGATCTAAAAGTCTAACGATCTAATATTCTAACGATCTAATATTCTAACGATCTAAAAGTCTAACGATCTAACAGTCTGACGATCTAACAGTCTAACGATCTAAAAGTCTAACGATCTAACAGTCTAACGATTTAACAGTCTAACGATCTGACAGTCTACCGATCTAAACGTCTAACGATCTAACAGTCTAACGATCAAACAGTCTAACGATCTAACAGTCCAACGATCTAACAGTCTAACGATCTAACAGTCTGACGATCTAACAGTCTAACGATCTAAAAGTCTAACGATCTAACAGTCTAACGATTTAACAGTCTAACGATCTAACAGTCTAACGATCTAAACGTCTAACGATCTAACAGTCTAACAATCAAACAGTCTAACGATCTAACAGTCCAACGATCTAACAGTCTAACGATCTAACAGTCTAACGATCTAACAGTCTAACGATCTAACAGTCTGACGATCTAACAGTCTAACGATCTAACAGTCCAAAGATTTAACAGTCCAACGATCTAACAGTCTAACGATCTAACAGTCTAACGATCTAACAGTCTAACGATCTAACAGTCCAACGATCTAACAGTCTAACGATCTAACAGTCTAACGATCTAACAGTCTAACGATCTAACAGTCCAACGATTTAACAGTCTAACTATCTAACAGTCTAACTATCTAACAGTCAAACGATCTAACAGTCGAACGATCTAACAGTCGAACGATCTAACAGTCTAACGATCTAACAGTCTAACGATCTAACAGTCTAACGATCTAACAGTCTAACGATCAAACAATCAACCGATCTAACAGTCTAACGATCTAACAATCTACCGATCTAACAGTCTAACGATCTAAAGTCTAACGATCTAACAGTCTAACGATCTAAAAGTCTAACGATCTAACAATCTACCGATCTAATATTCTAACGATCTAAAAGTCTAACGATCTAACAGTCTGACGATCTAACAGTCTAACGATCTAACAGTCTAACGATCTAACAGTCTAACGATTTAACAGTCTAACGATCTAACAGTCTAACGATCTAAACGTCTAACGATCTAACAGTCTAACGATCAAACAGTCTAACGATCTAACAGTCTAACGATCTAACAGTCTGACGATCTAACAGTCTAACGATCTAACAGTCCAACGATTTAACAGTCCAACAATCTAACAGTCCAACGATTTAACAGTCCAACAATCTAACAGTCTAACGATCTAACAGTCCAACGATCTAACAGTCTAACGATCTAACAGTCTAACGATCTAACAGTCTAACGATCCAACTGTCCAACGATCTAACAGTCTAACTATCTAACAGTCTAACTATCTAACAGTCAAACGATCTAACAGTCGAACGATCTAACAGTCGAACGATCTAACAGTCTAACGATCCAGCAGTCTAACGATCTAACACTCTAACGATCTAACAGTCTAACGATCTAACAGTCTAACGATCTAACAGTCTAACGATCTAACAATCTACCGATCTAAAAGTCTAACGATCTAACAATCTACCGATCTAACAGTCTAACGATCTAAAAGTCTTACGATCTAACAGTCTAACGATCTAACAGTCTAACGATCTAAAAGTCTAACGATCTAACAGTCTAACGATTTAACAGTCTAACGATCTAACAGCCTAACGATCTAAAAGTCTAACGATCTAACGGTCTAACGATCAAACAGTCTAACGATCTAACAGTCCAACGATCTAACAGTCTAACGATCTAACAGTCTAACGATCTAACAGTCCAACGATCTAACAGTCTGACGATCTAACAGTCTAACGATCCAACAGTCTAACGATCTAACAGTCTAACGATCTAACAGTCGAACGATTTAACAGTCTAACGATCTAACAGTCTAACGATCTAAACGTCTAACGATCTAACAGTCTAACGATCTAACAGTCTAACGATCTAACAGTCTAACGATCTAAGTCTAACGATCTAACAGTCGAACGATCTTACAGTCTAACGATCTAACCGTCTGACGATCTAACAGTCTAACGATCTAACAGTCTAACGATCAAACAGTCTAACGATCTAACAACCTACCGATCTAACAGTCTAACGATCTAACAATCTACCGATCTAACAGTCTAACGATCTAAAAGTCTAACGATCTAACAGTCTAACGATCTAACAGTCTAACGATCAAACAGTCTAACGATCTAACAGTCTAACGATCTAACAGTCGAACGATCTAACAGTCTAACGATCTAACAGTCTGACGATCTAACAGTCTAACGATCTAACAGTCGAACGATCTAACAATCTACCGATCTAACAGTCTAACGATCTAACAGTCGAACGATCTAACAGTCTAACGATCTAACAGTCTAACGATCTAACAGTCGAACGATCTAACAGTCTAACAATCTAACAGTCTAACGATCTAACAGTCTAACGATCTAACAGTCTAT
Source organism: Arenicola marina (assembly GCA_964019135.1). NCBI lineage: Eukaryota > Metazoa > Annelida > Polychaeta > Arenicolidae > Arenicola > Arenicola marina. The sequence continues at coordinate 3,643,231 of OZ025254.1, read as the reverse complement.
CGCGCTATAACGTAACCTAATGATATGCTCGCATCAGGATTTGATGCAGCATATAATAATATAGATTAGCTTAATAAGTTCATGTCGTGTCCCCTTGACAACTGTAATGCGTATCCTTTAAATCTCACTCGATTGCAACTTTCTGAAAATATGAGTTGACGCCAACGTCTGTGGGCAGGAGCCTTCGCAACTCCAATACCGGCGTAAGGAAATGGGAGAGTCCACATGGTCTGGTCCTGAAGAAGTGAGGAGTAGCGCCTGGATCCAGTGCCTGCCTGCGTGGTCGGTCGGCCGAGACTGTTAGACTGTTACTTACCGGCAGGGATTGGCTGTGGCAGCTCAAAGGGCACGCGAGGTGCACGCCGTGATCAGAAGGGATCCAGGGGTTAATTAGGGGTCAGGACAGGGTGGTCGGAGGGGTGGTAATGTTGGGTTGAAAATTATTGAGAAGCACCGCTTGCCTTCATGGTGCCCTCCAATTACTACAGGAGTAGCAATTAGTACATAATTAACCTGTGCAAGAAAGTTAAGGATGACAATTTCAATTTCAGATGCGTTTCAATTAAAGCAACTGGGCACTTCTGTACGGAAGGGTCACGGGAATCAGGGTCCTTCATTCAGATAAGGAGCGGTCTATCTTCGCATCGGGCATAACGTACTAAACCCGATGTCAGATGTGGCTATCTTGTATTGGCAATGGTATTAATTGTACTAATTGTGGTATAAACAGTGCTATGGCAGGCACAGTCCTCATGGGGTTGTAACAGTGCCAAGAAACTGTTGAAGTATACATTAGCAAGACATACGATAGAACATTACAAATTACCATATATAATCCCATGAGTTCATTCATTAGGAGATAAAACATTGAACGCGTGATACTTATAAAAATATACAGTTTATCATGATGAAGTCTTTAGATATATTTACAAGAAGTCAAACACAGTAAATGTTCTTATCATAATGTACTCGTTATGTACTAAACATAAGTAAAATACATATGTTCATATCATAATGTACCCGTTATGTACTAAAGATATAATTAAAATACAGTAAATGTTCGTATCATAATGTACTGGTTATGTACTAAATACACCACATGTTCATATCATAACAGTTTCGCATCAGTCTTGTCACGTCCAACGTTATCACTATCACTACCCTGTTGCCGGCCCTGTTACCCCGATGTATTGGACAACACGCTACAAACGCTTGCTTGATGTTAGTAGGGCGATTAAAGGTCATATGGAGACAATAGTAAAAGCTAAGATAAGAAGGAATCGTGTTTCATCAACAGCAGTAAGCCTCGAAACCATGGCTATTGGTATCTTCTGTGATGATGACAAAATGAGCCAAGCAATACGTACGTTAAGACTCAAAATGTCGTAGTGACGAATATGTCATAAGACACGGCCTGCGCCATTTAGGAGCAAATGTACAGTTTTACACTGTGCTTCGATCGCCGTGTGCATTTACGGGGGCTATGAATATATAATCGAGGCAGTAACTTTTCAGTTTCAGATATATATATATATGTGTTTTTATGAAGGATGGAACATGTGATACCCCCCTCCTTGTCCATCCCTTGGAACCTTCTAATCATCGAAACCTTAGATTTCCTCAAGGTGACTAATCAATTGTTTAACCCCAAGTGGCTAACCCCCGCCTCCTTCAGAAACGTTACGCAGGGTTGTGTCGTCTATAACCGGGACGGTTGAAGTCCAACTTAAAACTGTGTATTTCCTTCTACCAAGGTCTGACGTGTTCGTCAGTATGACGTTTTGGGTGCTAACACACGTAAACGCCGTCTGCCAAGTGAGATGCTTTACTAGTTATCACCATTAGATTTAAGTCTCCTAGCTCACGGACCACCCTTACAATAAATACAATAAAGACCAACCAAGAACTATACACGGCTATCACTAAATGGGGTGATTTATTTAGATACACGTCCCGGGTAAAAGCGGCTGGTGAAAAAGTAACACAAACAAGCCTGTTTCTTGTATAAAAAGTTTCATATATCTTGTCATTCAAATGCAAAATATATACAAATATGACCCACTCATAATTTGTCGCGGCGAATGCCTCTTAAATACGAAATAAACAAAATCCCGTAATCAATCTAGATTATTCTTAACAGCTTTGAATGATCGGCGTCCTCTTGACCTGCGAATGGTGGTGAGGGTCGTGGGGGAAGCAGGTATCTCCGGTTATCTCCCACCCAGCGCCAAGGTGAGGGTGACGGTGAGCAGGGAGGCGAGGGTCGTGGGGGTTCTCGCCACGCGGGCACCACTGCGGTCCTGCTCTGGTGGACAGTTCGGGCCCTGGCACTCCGAGGTGGCTGTAGATGAGAGGTATGTACAGAAATTATGCATCTATGTTATCTACAGTATGTAGTTTTACCATTATATGGTTTTATTATTATATAATTATCATTATGCAGTTTTATAATTATGTAGCTATATCATTATGTAGTTTTATCATCATTTAGTGTCATCATTATGTATTATTATCATTATGTAGTGTTATCATTATGTAGTTGTATCAATATATAATTTAACATTATATAATTTATCGTTATATAATTTATCGTTATATAATTTATCATTATTTAATTTATCATTATATAATTTATCACTATGTAATTTATCGTTATGTAGTTTCATCACTATGTAGTTTTATCACCATGGTTTTATCGTTATGTATTTTATCATTAGATATTTTCATCATTACGCATTTGTACTATTATTAGTCATATTCATAACAATGCAGCAGACAATTTTAGGGCGATTTCGGCCAAACCTTGACTTTTCGGGTTAACAGTGGTTCCATTCACCCCCCCCCCCACTCCCCCCACTTTAACTTACCAAACAGGTTACAGACACCATGCACTCAGATTGGGTACATAACACGTTTAAGTAATCCAATATCCAATGATTGGAGATCTCAGAAGCAATCGCAGCTGTTTTTACGCAAAACACATTTTAGGCATTTTTTTATACAAAAACGTCCAAACAAATCTTCTATGTGGAAGCAAGCCAGAAATGACGTCATCAGAGGTAAACCACTTCCCTGTGACCTTTGTTGTTGGACGTCTCTTGTGGCTTATCCGTAGGCGTCTTTGCATTTTGATCGTTGTTTGGCGTGCTTTTTATTTAGTTATATCTCCCCCACCCCTGTAACCAAACAAAATATTGACGGCATCCCCCTCCCCTTTAACTTACCAAACACGTTAATGACCCCCTCCCCTCCCCTTTAACCTACCAAACAGGGTAATGACGCCCCCTCCCCTTTAACTTACCAAACAGGTTAATGACTCCCCTCCCCTTTAACTTACCAAACAGGTTAATGACGCCGCCTCTCCCTTAACTTACCAAACAGCTTAATGACGCCCCCTCCCCTTTAACTTACCAAACAGGTCAATGACGCCCCCCCTCCCCTTTAACTTACCAAACAGGTTAATGACGCCCCCTCCCCTTTAACTTACCAAACAGGTTAATGACGCCCCCTTACCTTTAACTTACTAAACAGGTTAATGACGCCCCCCCCCCCTCCCCTTTAACTTACCAAACAGGTTAATGACGGCCTCCCCTCTCCCCTTTAACTTACCAAACAGGTTAATGACGCCCCTCCCCTTTAACTTACCAAACAGGTTAATGACGCCCCCTCCCCTTTAACTTACCAAACAGGTTAATGACGCCCCCTCCCCTTTAACTTACCAAACAGGTTAATGACGGCCTCCCCCCTCCCATTTAACTCATTAAATAGTTAATTACGCCCCCCCTCCCCTTAACTTACCAAACAGGTTAATGACCCCCTCCCCTTTAACTTACCAAACAGGTTTATTACGCCCACCTCCCCTTTACCTTACCAAACAGGTTAATAACCTCCCTGCCCTTTAACTTACCAAACAGGTTAATTACGCCCCCCCCCTCCCCTGTAACTTACCAAACAGGTTAATGACGGCCTCCCCCCTCCCCTTTAACTTACCAAGCAGTTTAATTACGCCTCCCCCTCCCCTTTAACTTACCAAACAGGGTAACTACGCCTCCCCTCCCCTTTAACTTACCAAACAGGTTAATGACGGCCTCCCCCCTCCCCTTTAACTTACCAAACAGGTTAATGACGGCCTCCGCCCCCCTCCCCTTTAAATTACTAAACAGGTTATTTACGACCCCCCCCCCCTCCCCTTTAACTTACCAAACAGGTTAATGACGGCCTCCCCATCCCCTTTAACTTACCAAACAGGTTAATGACGGCCTCCCCCCTCCCCTTTAACTTACCAAACAGGTTAAAGACGGCCTCCCCTCCCCTTTAACTTACCAAACAGGTTAATTACGCCCCCTTCCCTTTAACTTACCAAACAGGTTAATTACGCCCCCCTCCCCTTTAACGTACCAAACAGGTGAATGACCCCACTCCCCTTTACCTTACCAAACAGGTTAATTACGCCCCCCTCCCCTTTGACTTATCAAACAGGTTAATTACGCCCCCCACCCTCCCCTTTAACTTCCCAAACAGATTAATAACGGCCTCCCCCTCCCCTTTAACTTACCAAACAGGTTAATGACGGCCTCCCCCTTCCCCTTTAACTTACCAAACAGGTTAATTACGCCACCCTCGCCTTTAACTTACCAAACAGGTTAATTATCCCCTCCCCTTTAACTTACCAAACAGGTTAATTACGCCCCCTTCCCTTTAACTTACCAAACAGGTTAATGACCCCCCTCCCCTTTACCTTACCAAACAGGTTAATTACGCCCCCCCCCCTCCTCTTTGACTTATCAAACAGGTTAATTACGCCCCCCCTCCCCTTTAACTTACCAAACGGGTTAATGATGACCTCCCCCTCCCCTTTAACTTACCAAACAGGTTAATGACGGGCTCCCCCCTCCCCTTTAACTTACCAAACAGGTTAATGACGGCATCACCCCTCCCCTTTAACTTACCAAACAGGTAAATGACTGCCTCCCCCATCCCCTTTAACTTACCAAACAGGTTAATGACGGCCTCTCCCCTCCCCTTTAACTTACCAAACAGGTTAATGATGGCTTCTCCCTGGCCTAACGTGTTGATCCCCTCACAGATGTAGTCGCCGAAGTCGTTGGCCTGGACAGACCTGATGACCATCTGGAACCAGCGTTCGTACGGCTCCAGAACGGCGGCGTGGTTCAGCAGGATGTTGATGGTGTGCTTGTCATCGTTGGTGATCTGTTTCCGACCACCTCCCGATAGCTGCTGGTACCAGCGCAGGTCAGGTTCGGGCCAGCCTGCGATGGGGTGGGGGGGAGGAGAATCACAGGTTAGACGGGGGCCAACTTGAGTCACTTCATGTGCTAGATCTATCCGGGGTAACGTTACCTCCTATACGACACTCTATAGTGACCTTGACCACATTAATTCACCGCCAAAAGTCTGTGGTGACGTCGACCACATCAACTCACCTACTATACGGCACTCTATAGTGTAATTGACCACCTTAACACACCTACGAAATGTTAATGACTTCATAAACATTGGAACGGATATTATACACTGAATATTAACTCACCTCCTATACGACATTCTACTGTGACGTCGACCACATCAACTCATCTACTACACGACTCTATTGTGACTTCAACCATATTAACTCACCTCCTATACGACACTATTTTGACGTCGACCAGATTAACCCACCTCCTATACGACAATCTCTTGTGACGTCGACCACATTAATTTACTGCCAAAGGGACAGTATGTGGTGAGGTGGACCATATCAACTCACCTCCTATACGACACTCTATGGTGACGTCAAACATGCGGTTTTCCGCCTGTCCGTACGAGTCCTGGATGGCGGTGGAGACGGGTCGGAACATTACGAGCAACAGAGTGTCGAAGTAGGTTGGCGGCCTCACGTTGTTGTCGGCCAGACAGCGGTAGAGACCCCGGTGGTCGGGCTGCACGTCCGTCAACATCATGTTCTTAGTCTGTGCAACCACGAAACAACGATAAGTATGGCGGGCCATCCACACATTAATTCATGATTTGCGGCATCGGAAAAAACGATTATTAACAATTTTATGGCGCGCCGTCTATACATTTATACATGAATTGAAAAACCCGAATTTCTGCCCAGCGTGATGCGTGAAAAATGGGACGTTTGATCGATCTTCGTCGTGTATTTTAATTCAATATCGCGGCGGGTGGATGGCGGCGTAAGGTTTTTTACAGTCGAACCTCATTAGTTCAGTTAGTAGGCAGATTGGGCCGCAGATTAACACGTTATGGCTTTGCGCCCTGGCATTTGGAGGTTATTAATTTTTTGACGCCAGTATCGCCATTTTTATTGTCCCTAATGAGGTCATTTCTCACTCTTTACAGCTACAAATATTAGCTTACACGCTGTAAGCTGTTATAGATCTCATACCCTTTCAAGTCCGTAAAACAGGTTCTATGCTGTCTCCTCTTTTCGTCCTATTTTTACTTTTGATTTCGACATTCTGCAGAATTTATGAGAAATATGATAATGTGGGAAGTCTCGCCTTTTCTCGTAGTTCCCCGCTGGGCAGCACCTGACCGTTGACTCTGACCCACGTGATGTTGGGGGTCGGGTAGCCGCTGGCGTCACACGTCAGGTTTACGTTCTCAGTCTCCTTCACCATCACCGTGTGCGACGTCCGCGACAGGATGATGGCCGGCGGAACTAGTGGGAAATGGTAAAATGGGGAAGATTGAGAGTGGTAGCAGGCGGAACTGGCGGGAAATGGTAAAATGGGGAAGATAGAGAGTTGTAGCATGTGGAACTGGCGGGAAATGGTAAAATGGGAAAGATTGAGAGTGGTAGCCGACAAGACCGGCGGGTAGTGGTACAATAAGGAAAATAATGGGTGGTGGCCGGTGAAACTTGCAGAGAAAGGCAATAATCGCAACTCGGGGTAATAGGGCAACATGAGATTTCAAAAGCTTACTCATATTATCAATGTGAAGAAAAGGCTATATATTCTTGCTTATTGTAATTTAGCAAAACTCGAAACATGAACAACTGCAAACAAAAATCTCATAGAATAAGCATTATACGGTCAATACACTTTTCTGTAGTAACCAGGAACACCAAAATATTTCCCCAAATCCATGCAGCATATGTATTTTTTTTAAATGGCCAATATTTCTACCAAGGCATCCGTAAAGACACATAAAAAGCTTCTTACTGAGGACCACCATCTCGCCGTCCTTGGAGGGTCGGTCGTTACTGCCCCGGACGTGGATCTGACAGGTGTACCATCCGGCATCCCGGGGCTCCAGGCGGTTGATGATGATGGTGTACTTGATGCTGTCTCCCATCTCCTCCCGCTCCACCTGTAAGCCGCAACAGCTATACATGTACCTTGCATGCTTCCTTCAGCCAATAATCTCTGTTAAGTAGAGGCTGGTTCGGGGCGCGTTACAATTAACCATCCCTCCCCCCGGGAACCTGAGTATACACTGTAAAAGTAGGGGTTTCAGAGAAAATACATCGCAAAGTGACACTTTGTAAATGCAACCCAGTGTCGGATCCACGGAGGGGAGTCTAACCGAATTAGTAACCGAACTGTTAACCGAGTCTAATCCCCCCACCCCCTCAATCAAGGAACTGTTGAAGCGGATTTTTTTGTTCAATTACCTCTATTGAGGTCTCGACCCCCAACCCTTCTCCCGGTTATAAATAAATGGTGGACATCCGCTGTAATATCTTCCCGTCTTCATTTGTCAGAGAGCCTTAAATCGGGTTAAACATTTTTTTAGAGTCAAAATAACTTTAAAACATTAATTTATTTCATGAGCTCTATATATTTCACGACACATTGCGGGTAGGCAATGCCAGATAAGAATATTTAGAATTGCTGGTTTTTTATAACAAAAGTGTATGCTTAAGCACAGTACCAGGAACTTGGGCCATCCGTTGACGACTGTGTTCTGAGAATCGTCTATCACTATCTTGTCGTTGGTAGATATTGTCGTCTGTGTGTTCTTATGGATCCAATGGACCTATGAAAATAACCAAATCAATGCATGAAGTATATATAACATTTAGGACGACGACACGTTAATCGTGTAAAATGCTGTCAACATTGACACATATTAATTACAAAAGGTATTAAATGATTATGTACATATATCTATTGCATTAATGATTGTATAAAAAATTAACAAGTGATTAACTTGGCAAATCACAGTGACTATGTAATAATGATATTCTTTGTAAAACTGATTGAATTTGAATAACTTACCGTATTGTACACATGATTGTTGGCAAAGAAATAACCCACCTACCATGCTGTCCATCTCACATACAATATACGCGACGTCATTGCTGAAGCAAATTTGTGCAAACTTGAAAGACTCGCGATTGTGCATTTACCACGTCATGGGAATGACTTGAAGCAGGTATAAGGTTGTATTTATTCAGGAGTCGCGACGAAGACACCATTACCCTACGACAGCGTTCATCGAAGAATGTGTCAAAGATATAACTATCTGACGACGCAGCCCTGATTGCGCATGTTGCGCTGGTTGCGCTGGTTGCGCTGGTTGCGCATTCAGAAAGCCAGCTACAGAGACTCATGGATCGACTCTCAAATGCGTGTGCTTTATTCTCTTTGACTATAACTGTTAAAACAAAAAGTCGTGCTAAGCCAGGGGACTATCACACCGCCAGAGATTACCCTTAATAACATGCCTTTAGAGGTGGTTAATAAGTGTTGTTACATGGGAAGTACCGTCACGGATAATCTATCCCTGGACGAGGAAATAAATACTCGCAGTGGGAAGGCAGTCACCACCTTTGGTAGGTTGAACAAACGTGCTTGGCAAAATTCAAAACTGACCATTCACACCAAGTAGTTTGCTGTATGGCACTGAAACGTGGACTACATATTGTGGCCAAGAAAGTAAATTGAATAACTTCCATTTTCGTCGCCTGCGAAACATTTTAGGCGTATCTTGGCGAGACAAGGTACCAAAATGCTGAAGTGTTAGCCAGGGCCAACCTGGCCAAGCAAAGACGTCTTCGTTGGCTTGGGAACGTTCATCCTATGCAAGATGAACGCATCCCCAAGTACGGTGAACTCGCCGACGGCAAAAGGCCAACTGGACGGCCAAAGCTTAGGTTTAAGGATGTTTGCAAGCGTGACATGAAGGCTTTTGGCATTGATCCAGATTCTTGGGAGGATCTAGCATCCCAAAAGGGGGGATGGGCACGTGTCATGCCTGAAGGAATGACCCACCACGGCGGGCTCTGATTTAAGAAACTGGACTTGAAACGAAAATCTAGGCTCCCACCAGCGAGCACAAACCAAGACCTATCGACATGTCACTGTGGTAAGCTCTGTCGATCACAGATCACAGGCTTATTCAGTCATAAGCGTAAATGCCGCGTTACAAATCGTAGAACTTAAACCACAACAAAGCTGCAAATCCATCGTCTTTCGCAGACGGACGGACGCCAACCATAAACGGTGCTGGCCAGTATATATAACGAATGCACCACCTACTTGAGGTAATTTTGACCCGCGGGATGACGAAAGTAGTAATAGCATATATTACAGTCGATACGACGTTTTCGTCAGTTTATGGTAATGTCGCCCGGTAGAGTGCTCCATACACCATTAACTTACGGGGTTGTCCATCTGATTAATGACGTAGGCACCATTAACTTACGGGGTTGTCCATCTGATTGATGACGCAGCTACCATTAACTTACGGGGTTGTCCATCGAATTGATGACGTAGGTACCATTAACTTACGGGATTGTCCATTTGATTGATGACGCAGCTACCATTAACTTACGGGATTGTCCATCGGATTGATGACGCAGCTACCATTAACTTACGGGGTTGTCCATCTGATTGATGACGCAGGCACCATTAACTTACGGGATTGTCCATTTCATTGATGACGCAGCTACCATTAACTTACGGGATTGTCCATCTGACTAATGACGTAGGCACGATTAACTTACGGGGTTGTCCATCTGATTGATGACGCAGGTCACATTAACTTATGGGGTTGTCCATCTGATTGATGACGCAGGTACCATTAACTTACGGGATTGTCCATTTGATTGATGACGCAGCTACCATTAACTTACGGGGTTGTCCATCTGATTAATGACGTAGGCACCATTAACTTACGGGATTGTCCATCTGATTGATGACGCAGCTACCATTAACTTACGGGGTTGTCCATCGGATTGATGACGTAGGTACCATTAACTTACGGGGTTGTCCATCTGATTAATGACGTAGGCACCATTAACTTACGGGGTTGTCCATCTGATTAATGACGCAGGTACCATTAACTTACGTGGTTGTCCATTTGATTGATGACGCAGCTACCATTAACTTACGGGGTTGTCCATCTGATTGATGACGCAGCTACCATTAACTTACGGGGTTGTCCATCTGATTGATGACGCAGGTACCATTGACTTACGGGCTTGTTCATCTGATGGATGACGCAGCTACCATTAACTTACGGGGTTGTCCATCTGATTGATGACGCAGGTACCATTAACTTACGGGGTTGTCCATCTGATTGATGACCACACATTGTAGTTGACCTGTCACCCCGACTCGCTTAATGTCCGGCAGGATATTTTCTGTAATTTCCGGATCCTGTGCTTGTACTGGAGTGGAGGCAATTAGAAAACTATATAAATGGGATGAGTGGTAATGCAGGAAACAAAATACCCGGTTCTTTTAAAACTGTACCGATTTAGGTCAACGAAGTATTTGTTGTTATTGCAAGGCACCAGTTAAGCTGGAACCCCCGAGGGCATCAAGCAGTGGTATTAGACCTTGGGAACGTCGGTTGGATTGTAATATGTGCACGCACTACATACCGATACGAGATGCATGCACGCCATTTTTGGTTGACGCAGTTGTCTCAAATGGTATTACAAGTTTCATATGTTATATGAATTAATAAGGATGTGTTTTTGAGTTTGCGATATTATTAGGCAACAAATGCACACACGCAATGTAGAGAGTTTGTCCGCGCGTTGTGCTATTTGTAATAATTTGCCTCTTTTTCTAGTTTTGTTTAATACATCCTTCCTTGCACTCAGCACGTACACTCACAAAGCAACCTGTGCTACGTCCGTCAATTACCAGAATTGCGTTATTGTGTTGGGTACTTAATTGGAGCATCATGCAATGTTTGCGTGCTTGCTGTCAGTTATTAAGCAAATGATTAATAACTGTTCTACTAGTCGTTCAGATAACCCTTGAAGACAATTTTGCGTTGTACTTCAGTCACGAGAAAAACATTTTTGTCTCCATATCTGGATAATCATACTGTATTTATAACTGCTTCAGGAAAACAGAAAGACACAGAAAATATAATGGCTATGATTATGTCATTGTAACGCTGACACATGCGGGGGGGGGGGGTTCATTTCGCCGTGAAATGGGAATGGGGCAAATAATTGTTTGTGAACTGGGAATGGGATCTTTGCCGACAATCGTGATCAAGGATTTTCATTAATCGTGAACCGGGCAATTTAATATTAAATAACTGTGAATCGGAAAATCGCTGATTTATATCATGTATCCGCCCTTCCTATGTATGATGGGAGTTTTCCTTTTGAATTCATCATAACCTGGGAATAAAGAAATTTAGTCTCCGTGATCTGGAAACACGACCCCCCTTCCCCCCCCCCCCCCCCTCACACATGTACAAGCTGCATGCTAACGTCATAGTAACATTATGGTGCCGAGAATGAGTTATTGAATAAACGTTTATGTCATGACAACAATTATAGGTTCGAGGCCGTCGTGTTGACACTTTCGCTGGTACACTAGATCAAGAACATGATACATAATACGACATCAAATACTTTAAATCACTGTGCATCTGATATTCAAGAGATGAATGAATCGTCGACCATCGTTCGGCTTCACTAAGCAGTGTTTATATATCTGCCAACATCCAGTCCTTTCATTGTACCTACCTCCCCACAGCACCAGGAGGAGCAACGGTAATGACAAAAAAACACGCCGCATCTTAAACCATTTCCTCCAACAAGCAAGATGTAAACTGTAAATTTATATCCAAATCGTTGAGAAGTAGTGTATTATCGCCAAACAAAACACGGTGTTCAGAATACCTGTCCACCTCAGGTGAGAAAATCGACCAGTACGGTGGCGGACTTTAGCCTCGTGTGGCGGCCCGCTGTAGGCTAATCATGACATCTTGATAAGGATCTTCGCAGCAAGGAGTGAGCTCGGGGGAGCAGGGGTGCAGTCTGGGGGGTGGGTGGGTGGGGTATTGCACGCGCGACGCGGTTGTTGTATAAACATAAGTGCGTAAATCTAATTGACGTGTCCTATATATATATATATATATATATATATGTATATAAAGCGCCTTCATGTCGTTTCTGTAGTTGCGGGATGTCACCATAGGATTACAAAATGGGGAAAGATTAATAATTTCGTGTTGAAAATACTGCTTGAATTTTGCGATGTTATACACTTATATATGTCTTCAAATACGTATGAGAAATATCAAGCGAATCTGGACGAGTTAGATGCAGACCACTTGCAGACCAAGTTCGCCGCCAAAGTTACAATGAAATAAAGTGCGATGAAGTAGAATATATAATACACAATGGCAGTGCGAACGTACGTCTTCTTTTGTATCAAGGCGTGTCCAAATGCTTAAATAAAAAGTAAAATCAGAGCCGAAAGGCTCAACAATCTTAATTACCCGTGTTTAAATACCGGGGGTAACAGAATAACAGCGTCAGGTGGAAAATATTGTATACTAAGATTAAACGGACGGTACACTCTAATGGCGTGATAATAGCAAAAAGTGCCACAAGACACAGACAAAAAATTATAACACAAATGCTATTGCTACACTACAGACAGCGTCTTCTTATCGGACAAAACAGTGGCGGATCTGATATTTGGCTGTGGATAGTTGCCGTGCATATGTCGCTAAACTTCGATCGTCAGGCTCACTCTGAAGCTTAGACAATAAAACACGTTTTGCCGCCACTCGTTGTTGCGTTGGTAGACAAAATCAGGTCGCTTGAATTATTGTTTAAAGCTGCTTGTCGAGATTTTCCCGCCAAAACTAAGCCCAGGCGACATTTATATCACAATTTGCAGAAAACTCGATTGTTTCATTCTATACATTCAGAAGCCAAATAAACATCGCCGTGTGGACTGTGCATATGTGGCAAACGTGTCTATCCCGCGACACCGCAGAACTCTGTTGCGGCATTGCTACTTATAACAAAGCATCGCGAAGCACACAAACTGATGACGTTTACCACTAAGTTGAAAACCTGTCGTAAATTGATATCACGGGCAAGGCTAAGAGACTCCGTTTGGCAGTCTGATATGCGTGGAATATAGACACAAGAAATGTTGAATAATTCAAGGAGCTCGATATGCAACTTTAATGGAGATCCGCAGATATCATTATATCACAGCCGGTGTTCAAATTCAGATTTGCACAATACTTTATACTTTAGCAAAACAGTGTAATTCAAATGTAGATAGCGCAATAATATATATATTGCATACTAACATATGCTAAGCCAATCAATGCTTAACATAGCTAAATTTTAATGTAAATATCTTAACAAGATTATTTAACGAAAGAATGCATGACTTAGCTCATCAATTATGCATATTCATTAATATAAAATACTTTCACCAAAAAATTGACCCAAACCTGAGTACCTTATATATTGTATTATATTGTGTAGACAATGTATTTTAAAATTAGATGATTCACGTTCGAATCCATAAAAGTGGTAATCAGTGGCCGGATCAAGCCTGAGCTCCTTGTGTCAACATCAATGTATCAATGCATATATCTACATTGGCCCCTCCGCGAGCCACGGTCAGTTGCCAAGGCGACGGGGTTAATCAGGCTGCCGGATTGTCAGCGGTGAGCACCGCTTGGAGCGCCGCCCAGCGGGTGTCGACGAACATGTCCCTGTCGTTCACGTTGATGCACTGACGCAGCAGACGACTGTTCCTATGGGCAACGACCGCTGTGACCTTGTGGTTGGCCTTGATCATCAGAGGGACGGGGAGCGTCTGCGTAATGCGATCCAGAACCTGCCTTTCGCAGAGACCCGGCGCAGTGGTCTGTGCTACGTGCGCAGCGGACGTGGCGGTAGCCCTGTCCGACTGCCGCGTCTTTGGCTGTGACGTCCTTGGATTCTGCCGCTGGATTTGCTGATTGGCAGTGGCGATTGGATTATTCCGGCTTAGCGATGTAGGCAGCCCTGGATTCTGAAGTCGGACGTGTCCTTGATGTGCTTGGGATGGGTTCTTTCTCTGAGTGGCGTGGTGTTCCGCTAGCTGGGGCCCATGCAACCACCCCGCGCCATCCCCTAAGGGCGCTCTTTTCTCAGATCCCTTTGGCTGGGCCATGACCTCTTTCCCCTGGGTTGCCATGGCCGATTGTGGGGGACCACGAAGCCTCTGACCATCCCCTCTATCGTCTCCCGGCAGCGGGCATTCCACGGAAAGTTCCCCGTCGACATTGAGTAATCGAAAGTTTCCGTCCAGTGAGCTCAGACTATGGGTGTCAATTTCATGGCATTTATCATTGCCATCTGAGGTGGGATTATACAACTCGGAGTTTGGATTCTGCACTCTGGTTACCTTCCCTTTGTTGAATGAACTCGGGTAAGTGTGACTCCTGCTGTTAAACGCCTGTACACCTCCACCTCCACCCACGTCATTCGGCGGGACGACATACTGACACATATTATTTCTTTCCGATTTGACTCGAGGGAAAACCACTGGCTGACTATGGGTGGGTTCCTTCATATTCGCTAGCACATTGTGTGCCGCTTGAACAGGCTTTGATGGATTGCATGACGTTAAGGGCTTGAGAAATATCCCCCTACCGCCCGTGCTAATGTTCGGCAGCCGACATTGCGGTCCGTCCAGCGACGCGGTCAGTCTCCGGGCGGCACATCCGGCCATGGCGGAAAACTTTCCCGCCATGCGTGAGCGCGCCATCTGCTGCTGATCATCGACGGAGCTAAAGCGAAGATTGCTATCCCCGTCAAACACGTGAGTGATGAAAAAATGGCGCTGGTTCCAGTCCAGCACCTTCTGGCGGCGTTCCCGCTCTCGTCTGATGTGGGTTAGCTTCTTGCTGAGGTCCCGCTCCTCCCAAGGGTTGTTCGTCAGGAGGACGGCGGACAGGTGGGTTTTCCCCGGCGCTCTCACCAGGGCCGCCTCGCTTCCCAGCTGAGCCTGCACCAGAAAATCGTCCTCCAGCAAACTCGGGTCCCATTCCTGAAGTCGCCTCATCCTGGTCTTGTTCTGAGCCCGCTGAGACATGCTGGCGGCGGTATATTAGTGGCTTGGATATTTGGAGATGACAGCGAGGGTCAGGACTGGGATCTGCTCACCTGGCGATACGATAAGACGTGTGTTACAATCATGACGGTTTCAATGTGTTATTGTATGCTATCGCATTAATAATTTGCTACGATTAAAGGCACAAAGAGATCGATCGGAATGTTATTTTAACAAATGCGCATGCAGGATTACTACTGTGATCAAAATATACATGTACTTCAACATCCAAGTGCCATATACTACTTAAAGTGCTCGTCATAGGGGAACACAAAAATCGCATTGCTGCAGATGCGCCGTCAGCTATACTGAAATATGTATTAGCCTAGCACAAACATTATTATTTCAAACTAAAAATGACAGCGAATGTAATTAAGGATACATACAAAAATAACATGAGCGTACGCTTGATGCGTAATGCATCTGTATAATATACATGTCTTTTAACTCACTTTATGTCACGCTGTATCCATGCACACCTGCTTTGGTTACTCCGTTATTTAATGCTTGTAGTTCTCCGTCGGAGCCATTTTAATGTTGGTCTGGTATATAGGGGGCCGAGCCGCTAAACTTGAGAAAAAAATTCCTGTAGACATAGTTGGTTATAGACACTTCACAGTGGTATCCAAGTTCGCATGGCTGGCTAGCTAGCCTGCTGGCTGGCATCGGCACGTATATATCTATGTGTGACTAACAACACCCGATTGTTTGTTACCATAATAAGCAAATGGGCTTGCCTTGTTATTAAAGCTATTGTTGCGTCACCTACGCCCCCCCCCCCCCCTCTCACCGTTCTGCTCGAGCGGGTCTCTACAAGCACTATAGTTATACATGCAATGTATCTAGACTGCTAGAGGCCCCGCATCCCCCACCTTCACGGCCCCCCAACCACTGTTATAATATTAGCGAAAGGGTGGCATGCAAGTGTTCGACGGAAGTGTGGTTACGGATGAATAGGTGTATTGCGACACGAACAAACTGTGGCAAATATGTATTTGGCGACTAGCTTCCCGGGGACGGAGGCCCATGAACAACATATATGTCCGCTACTCCGTCAACCTCCTCCACCCACAGCCCAGATGCCACAGTGACGTAGGCCTATATAGTCTATCATAGTAATATATATATATATATATATTATACAGTAACGTATATGTCGAAGAGTATGTGGCATAATAGATATGGGTTGCACACTCCTACAAATCCCTTGCCATGCAGTAATTGTACATTGTTATACACTGGTAGGCCTATACTGGTATAGGCCTATTGTCATACACTGGTAGGCCTATACTAGTATAGGCCTATTGTCATACACTGGTAGGCCTATACTGGTATATTGTCATACACTGGTATACTGGTATATTGTCATACACACTACACACCGCTACACTAAAGGCAAAAGTGTCATTTTTTTTCAGACAGCTCAGCACCCAACTACGTCTACAGTTTCATAAATACCCCACCGAAAAGTGGACTACACCCCGTTCCTCAGTCCCACAATTTTCGTCTAAATCCTGGGCATAATATAACTAAAATATCGAATACCTTTCTGGCTCAGATGGCCTTGATTTTGCATGGAAAATGACCTTCGTCCTCTTAAAGTGTTGATATTGAAAAGATTTTACCTTAACAACCCGTAGCATCCCCTTGCTTGAGAGGGAGGCGGGGGGTGAGGGGGATGGGGGCGACGCTATGAAGGCTTTCGCGCGTTCAACTTCGTCATAACCACATAACACAGTTCACTTGCCAAACACTCGGTGTTTAGTCTTCCATCGTTATATCGCCTGGACCATTATGATTCCATGTTTCGTCATTTTCTAACGACCGACAACCCTGGGAAAATTTAGTTAGCATTACACTGTTACAGCTTTAAAAAGCTTGAAACGAAAGCAATAAACATGACATCTGCCAGCAAAAAGGTAATTAAGCTCTCAGTTCGATATATCTAAATTGTGCGCGAAAGCAGAGGGACTTTAGTGACAAACCCGTGACACGAAGTTGTTGTTTCATATAACATAAACATCTTTCATTTTGTTTGTTTACCGGTTGAAGCACAACAGTTCACTGACAACACTGTCACTGTTTGAAGGTTTTCAGCTGTTTCAACACAGAATTACTCACTGACACTGTAAATGACCAGCTAAAAGGCTAGCCATGTTTGATGGCGTTAATGGTTACAGCAGACTGATAGTCTGTCATGCTGCCAGTAGCCATTTTAGTTCTCAAAAATCTAAATTATACTCTCAACTCTTTCCTTTTTACACAGTAGATATTAAACTGTGATCAGTTTTAGAGCGGGTTCAGCTATGTGACCGGCAGGCTTCATGTTTCGAGGTTTTCTGCACTGTCTCAGTGCAATGTTCTGGCAATAATTTCTGGTAGTAAAATAGCTAAATATCTTATTTTATCCCTAGTGTCTCAGTGCAATATCCTGGTATTAAAACCTGCCAGTCAAATAGTGCTGAACAGTCCTAGCCCAGTAAACTTAACCCTTCTGACAATAAGGCAGGAGGGGTAAGCATTACATATGGTCAAAAAAGTAGTATTTTGAAGCACACTTTGATGAGTGATTGTCAATTATGACGACGAACCTACCTCTCCAAATTTCCTTGACCCTCTTCTTTAAACATTACTTAGACTATAACATACATTTATTTTTAAGTTTCTTCTCTATTTCTTACATATCAATGATAGATTAACGTTCAAATAAATGATATTGACTTGATATTTTCATCAGTCGTTAACAGCTTTCCTCTGACACTTAAAATTTGTCTAGGCAATACAACTGACATCTTCCACATGGCGGCGCCGCTAGTTGCATCGAAAATGCATGCAAGACTGAGAATTAATGGTTCAGCCATATAGAAGATGTCAGTTGTATTGCCTGATATCAATCATACTAGCCTCAGCAGCATACAATTTGAAGCTGGTGGTTACAGATGTGGAGAAGTGTTCTCACTGTATTTTTGATACACAAAATGGCAACCAGTGCTGTGGTGGTCGCTGGTATGGACAGCCTAGATCAGTCTGCCATTACCATTAACAACATCAAACAGGTCCTTACACTCTGCTATGCCTAATGTCACTAGAAACCAGAATGTCTATTGCAATCTTGTGCAGCCCCCGCCCTCCTTTATTTGTGGTTATTCAACCCCCTGAAGTTTTATACATGCCCAGAGTCAGCCAGAGGCGTGCCAGCACCTTGACTACAGTTGAATGCCTTTAGGCCTTCTGTGGCTGGGGAATGGGACCTTGTCTTACTACCGGTACTCCAGGCAGGCAGTTAACTCCACACACTCTCGGATTCCCAATACAGTGTCCTAGCCGCTGGAGCTGACATCGATGGAGCTTGCATCACTGTAGCTAACATGGCTGGAGCTGATGCAGCCAGAGCTGACGCAGCCAGAGCTGTGTATAGCCCCCAGTGACACCATCTCCCATTACACCAGAAAAATTACTTATACAGCATTTCTTGGTATTGTACTTATATATATACCGTAACTGCCTATTTGAAGCCGCATACATATTAGAAGCCGCACCCCAACTTTGGCCTTAAAACCGGGTTGGCAGGCACCCAGAACCATTTCCGGAAAACTACATTATAAGTCCCCCCTCCCCCCCCCCCCCCCCCTGGATCCCTGCTTAATCCCATCCCGCCAGCAAAACGATTTAATTGTTTAAACAATTGTTTATATGGCACCTCTCGTCAAGTGTCACACACTGGCTGGCTCTCCTGGCCCCTACCAAGCCAACTAATTGTTTATGGAAGCCGTCGCGACTACTAACAACATTCACCTCTTAAGGTGAATCTCTTATGAATCACTGTCATACCTACCCAGTATCAAGTTTCTGTCTGGCACAATTAACTTATTGCATATGGTGCGAGGCCGGCGGCAGCCATATTAATTTACACCACTTGAAACCTGGCCTCTGATCATTGGTCTACAATAGGTGTGGGCGGAGTCGCGTGGCAGTAGTAATAAATAACACAACCGTAAGTAGGTAGCTTATTGTCTTGAATGCCACAGTAACACAATGCCTGGGAAAAGAGCATCTTACAACGCAGCTTTCAGCTCCCCGCCCCCCCCCCCCCCCCCCACTTGTCTCGCCACGCTCATTTGAAACCGGAAAAAGGCCCTATTTAAAGCCGCACCCTGACTTGCGACTCAAACCCGGAAAGTGGAACCTCCAACTTCCTAATATAAGCCGCGGCTTCAAATAGGCAGTTTACGGTATATGCAATATGGTAAAATGCAGTAATGTAATATTAAATTATAATCATTTCCTTTAGTATATTTATGTATATAGACTTGTACAACATATGGCAAGCCATCAGGGGAGACACTTTTTTTATTCATGTTAATTGCACCTGTTTACTTTTTCTGTAGGTTGGAGAAATCTTCGCTGCAGCTGGAAATGCCTTTAGCAAACTTGGAGAATTAACCATGCAATTGCACCCTATTGAAGAACCATCTCAAGCCAGGTAACACTGCCACTGATCCTTATGCCTGCATTGGCCAAGTTGTCAATAAAGTATAATAAAATATTTCTATGTCAGTTCATTTCTGCTCTGCAGATCTCTGCTTTTAGTAACCTTGAGATTAAGACTAGTCTAGTAATCCTGAGCATACTACTCGTGTATATATTCCATGGTGTTTAGAGGAAAAGCTAGAACTCCTGCATGTGTTAAAGTTTTTGTGCAGTACTTCCTGTGCCGATTACAGTGCACCTTCACTTTGCCTGTCTTTCAGTGGAAAATGGACAGCTACAGAAATTGAAATGCTCAGGATTGCTGTTAAGCGGTTTAGTCAAGACCTCAATTGCATTAGTGACATCCTGAAGACTAGATCAGTGTGAGTTTCTAAATTGCTTACAGCGGCAAAGTATACCCCCAAATTATTCCTGTTAAAATTGCTTTTGAAATATATCTGGAATGCAGATATGTCTGCTTAGTGGTCTTCATTTGTGGTCACTCGCTAAGTGTTTTTCCGCGGGAGGAATCTTCAGCGTGATGTAAAGCCGTAGCAGGGGTGGGTGGAGCAGGCGAGTGTTTACTCTTTCCACGGTATTGCCCCATTTTCCGCCGTTATTCTCATTTTATTCAGGGCTCTGATGTAAATATGCCCGATCAGCTGCGTAAGATAAAGGTTGGTAGAGTAAAGATTACGGTCCACACTTCCAGGGATGGTTAATTAGGTGTTTTTTTGGACAGTTCGCAGATCAAGACGCAGCTGAAGAAAAAGGCTTACGAGGAGGCGGGCATGTCCTCCCCGCCCAGCGAGCAGACCGTTAGCGCCATCAAGGTCGAGAAGAAAAACACCCCAAAGCGAACACTGATTCAGACCAAAACAAGCAAACACACAGGTTGGTTCGTGATCCTGGGGATCGTTTCGCTAAGAGTTACGACCTCGTAACCATATCTTTTACATGCGACAGATCTTAATTTTACGAGCAAAGGTAATAAGCGTTATATTGCGATTATTGGAGTGCAGCCGTCTTCGTGCAAATTATTTTCCACCAATATTATTCAAAATTATGTTTGCCACATACAATATTTATATAAAAAATCAACATTTGTCTCCTTTTCTTTGATTACAAAATCCTAATGTGAATGAAATGACCCCCTGACCACCAAATCTATCTCGAGTCTTTTCTTCAGGTTCAAGGCTTATCCATATGACAATAATCTGAATGGCCGTTACAAAATATACAAGGAATGGTAGCATTTCATTAATTTCATAATGTAATGTGTGTTTTTCGTATTTAACAATATGTTTTCGGTTGTCTACTCCTCAGTCGTTGAGCAAATAATGCTGTTATTCCACCCATGCACATGTATCACCTGCTGTAATTAATAAATTGCTGTAATTAATAATTTGAATGTAACTAAGGAGAGAAAGAGAGCAAAGCCATCCTCAGCGTGGGCGGGGTGACATTCCCAAGGATTCAGTATCATTCGTCCGTCGTGACCTACCGAACGCGCCTCATGCTTTTAATTAAAGCTCCGCCCGATAGATCAGGTCAGAGCGCCGCAGCCTAACGCCACGTGGGTCGGGGATTCGAGCCACGCTGTGGTCATGTCCGTGTGGTCGCAGGATAAAGTTCCCATGTCCTTCTTCGCAAACAGTAGGGAGTTACCCCCGGAGACATGGCTCCACTCTCCCTTCCTTCTCCCAATTAACGCGATATGACCAAAAGTGGTTAAAGCGTCCTGCGTATACACCCAACTAAATCAAGATGGCTTGGAATGTCCATTTGTGTCAGCATCTGGGAGCGGCTGCGGGGATAGTTGACGTCATTCTGGGTCTCCCCTTTATGACTTCTTCAGGCCGTTCTGCCTCTGCGTACCCGGTCCCGACCATATCACTCCCATCCCTGCCTCCCGACCAGCTTGTCATAGCTGAGCTAATCATAGCTCACATAGCTGCAACAATTCTTAAATAATATAATGAATAACGTTATTAGCTGTGTTTACCTTGCTTGGCTACAGATATGACGCTAACAAGTCTGAATGCGTCAGAAACAGAAGTCGATATCGAGACGATAGGGGACCAGCCAGCCAAGAAAGTCAAACTAGAATTTGACTCCGGTAAGAACCGTCAATTATTCATTTCATTGACCCAAGACGCTGATCAGGACCCGTGAGCTCGAAACGCCGGGAAGGAATATTTCGACCCGCCTTGGGCGAAATATTTCAAATGTAAAAAATGTATTTATCGGTAAGGTATGTTTATGGATCAATATATTACAAATAGATGCCAAAAAGCTTTCGCAAAGAGCAATGCTTTCCCTCCTATATAGCTCTACTATACATAAAATGTGATTGTACTTATACATATATATGTCATATGCGTGGGGGGGGGGGGGGAGTTTGTTATGATGTTTGTTAATATGACTTCAATATTGGTTCTTCATTTCAGATCTTGAAGGCGCAGCAATATGAGGCCTGAGGCTTTATGAACTTTACGGCCTGGGCAACTCGTGATCCTCGGAGAGTCCCTGTTGTCCCAGGGATTGTGACATTGAAGGCCAGGTTCCTTCGGATGGCCAGGGATTACCGTCATCAGGATTATCGTTCACGTCAGTCTTCAGCCGGGGTCTATTGCATCCAGAAAGCAAGGCCGGCCGTGGATGGTCGTCTTAAGGATCCTAGACTGGGCCTGAGAATCCTCAGTGTGGTCTGCTAAGTCCGGGGATTATCGTCCTCGGGATCATCAGTGTAGTCCGCTGTGTCCGGCCGGGGATTATCCTCCTCGTGATAATCAGCGTGGTCCGCTGTGTCCGGGGATTATCGCCCTCGGGATCCTCAGTGTGGTCCGCTGTGTCCGGCTGGGGATTATCGTCCTCGGGATCATCAGCGTGGTCCGCTGTGTCCGGCCGGGGATTATGGTCTTCAGTATCCTGACTGTGCCGCAGCATCCGGCTGTGGATTATCGTCCTCGGTATCGCCACTGTGGGCGGCTGCATCCAATCGTGGATTATCATCTTCAGGAACCGAGTCTGGGCCAGGGCCCGGCTGGGATTATCGCCAAATGAACAACGTTAGCTTATCGGAAGTACGAAGCATTTTTTATGAACATTTATTTATAGTTACATGTTACATGTCTGGCAATGTCAAGCCTTTTGGACAGTTTGGTGCAGCATTGTCGCCTCGAGATGAAGGTTATTTAAAACTGTACTCTAGTTGGTAGGGCGTTCGGCTGTTGCAGAACGCTGTGTCCTTGGCTATCCCAGGCGGCCGTACGTGGATCAAACCCAACCTTGCAACATGTCTTAAAATGTGCCGAATAACGATCCCTAATGTCGCTCAGAGTAGGGCATTTTTTTAAATCTCGAGACATGTCTCCTCTCTACCTTGACCCTTCCCCAAAGTCGCGACATAACATACAGAGGGTAAAGCCTCCTATGGAAGCCAATCAACCTGACTTGAGTTTACTTTAAGTTGAGCATTTCGGTTTTGGAAATATGTATTCCGTACTTGAAACTGTGGCGTAGTGCGAGTGACAATCCAGTCTATACGATTTCAAGTTCTGAATTTAATGAAATCAAGAGGTACTTTTGTGCGAACGGTCACATCACAAGGGACAGTTCATCATCCAGGCCTGCATGCAGCATGATTTGTGCAATTCTTACACGACCAAGATAGTCATTTAATCTAGTTCATCCAATGGAGAAATGTGTCTCAGATCCACCCAACAGAGCCCAATAGCATGTGTTGCTATACGAATACAAATGCCACAAAAGGGGCAATTTGTTTTACGCGACACCGGATGCGGCTTCCCGAATGTATTGTTTTGGACTGTCTGAGAAGGTAGGCGGGAACATTAGAATTGTTTCTGCGAAGGACCATACGAAGTAGTATGCGGCCATTTTACTGACACGCTGTTGTACATACATTATGTGTAAGTTGATCTGTTGTTGAGATGTTAGCTGATGTATTTTAAAATGGATAATAAAGATTATGGTTTTACTCGAGTTGGTCGAATCTTTTCTTATACTTGTCTTGTACTTGAGAATATTTGGACGAAACTGCCTTTTGCTGGTAAATCAGCGCATCCGATATATTTTTCAAATAACTCACATGATCCACACACTGAGTATGGATAATTACGGTACAATCCCCCAAGCTCACATGATCAGACCTTCCTCTTATACATGGGTAACCAGGTGTACTTACGGCTGCATTGCTATCGCGGTTCTCAAGTCTGTCTCCACGAATGGGGACGAGAGTAAATCTCCCTGCGCGC
Organism: Arenicola marina; assembly: GCA_964019135.1. Taxonomy (NCBI): domain Eukaryota; kingdom Metazoa; phylum Annelida; class Polychaeta; family Arenicolidae; genus Arenicola; species Arenicola marina. The sequence continues at coordinate 3,619,125 of OZ025254.1, read as the reverse complement.
TTGCTTAGCCGATGGTACCACTGGCTTATCTTATCTTTGAATCTGGATCCCTCCCTCTTTTTGAGGAAGATTCGAATGGCGTTTTTTAAGGAAAAATTCAGGACATCTGAGGCGTGGACCCCCCACCCCCCACCCCCCTCCCCCTTTTTTTTATAAAGAATGTCGTTCTGCAAGGCTTGAACCCCCCGGTCAAAACAATGGTGGACCCCCCGCCCCAGTCGCAAGTTTTCAGTGGTCCCCCCACTTTTCAAATTCTTGGATCCGTCCGTGCGTTGTACGCGTTAAACCAAAGAAGCAATGGGACACGTTAACGCCGACCACATAGGTGAGGTAAAGTTGAATTTAAATTCAATAACGCTTACGTAATGCACGCGGTGGAGCCACCGTTCACCAGAATTTTTCGATGTGTAGTGTGCTGCCATCTAGTGGAGTCTCGTAGAAGCCACTTACGATATTCAGTATAAGAAGTCTTTCGCCAGGTGGCGCTCTCGTATGATGTGTTCGTGACTCGATCGTTGCAGGCTCTGGCGCGGGGCAGGGTTCGAGGTGGGACAAAGGGGGTGCAGCAACGATCGATTGTCACGGTCAGAGGGGATGCTTTGTCGGTTATTAAAGTCAAGGGGGCACCACCGCAGTCGTCGAGGACACGCTCTGGCTGTATGATCCGGTCTTCATATCCGCCAACCCGACAGCTACACATATATCAACGGTAGGTCCCGTCATCAAAGTAAAATCAAAATCTTGCTTTGCCCCTGATGACGACGTTAATATGGGCTTAATATAGATGTGAATAACATTCATGTGTTTATAATCCGCTGTTATCGCTATGAACGTTATTTAGAATGTGGGTATAATTTAAGGCCGAAATGGACACGCTTCATGCATTGCATTAGCCGCCTGCCATTGGTAAGAAATCTCACTGGATACCATTTGCTGTACATTATTTATCACACCGCTCTCTCAATATGAATGTTGACTACAATGATGTAGTGTACAATAACTCAGAAGGAGATGTTGCTAGATAACTTTCCGTAACTTCCAGCAGATGCTCAGTAAAATGGCGCTGTTATGTGCTACGTCACACACTGCGGGCATTTCTGGCGCTGTTTGCCGCTTACACTTAATATACATAGGAACAAAAAGAGTTGAAATTGAAACACATCGTGAAATGGGTCTGGACCATTTCTACGAAACAATAAACTGCTCGTGAGAGAAAAGTGATATATGAGTAACTTTAACGGTTGCTGCAAGTCATCGTAAATTTGTTTAATATAATTTCGTATCAGGCATATTTATACCCAAATGGTGCTACCAGTAAGATAGCAATAGATAAGCGCTTGACCAGTTGTATATTGTTGTAGAATAGATGCAATGTGGGTCTTCATGTGTGTTGATATAATGTAATCGCCACATTTAGTCCCACGAATCGACATTGAACTTAGTAAATTATACATTGTTGTTCAATGGCAGCGAGGAAAATCTCCATTATAGGAATTAAATATGTGGATATCATCAGGACAACGGGTGATATTTAATCGTGTGGTCATAGTATATACATCCACGGTGATTTATTAGTATTCGCAATTTTAAACATCTTGTTTCTCCAGATATTGAAAATCCTACCATTAAATTCTAGTTGTTATGTTGCTCTGCAGCTGAGAAATACCATAAACGCTTTAAGCAGCAGCTGATTTAACCAACCCAGACATTCGATTCATTTATCTACTACGAGTATGATTGCTGTGCCAGACCGCCTTACGAGAGAAAATCCCCAGCCTTTGCCTTTCACTGCAGTTCTTTACAATACACTTTTTATCGAACAGGAAGTCGAGAGTCCCAGAGTGCAGGAAGCGATGGCGACGCGCACAGCGATTTGGTTTCCTCTGTGTGTCTCCGTTGCCATGGCGATCGCATGCCTCAGCGCTGCCGAAGTACCCGACGCCTTGGTAAGTTTACGTGGATCTCTCTGCATGACAGCCAGCATCACCGGGGATCGGTGAGCGGAGGAGAGTGGGGGGTGGGGGGGGCGTTATGGATCATTTATTCACGTGTATTTGCACTGTGTAACGGTAGACGTGATTTGAACGAGGGTCAGTGGCTAATGGGGAAGAATAGGGGCGGATGACCTATTGCACGTGAAGAGCCACGGACTTCCCGAGCGGATTGCATTTATGGTATGATGTATATTACCGTAATACCGAATGCCTTCATAACATATTTTGGCCTACACTATTTGGAGTCAATACAATTTGATATTAGCAATTATTGATAAACTATCAAATCCATAATTGCCAATATATTGCACCAGTCAACAGTAATACTAGATTTGTCAAGCGTAGCTTGAGAGGGAAGACGAAAATCGGGGTATAGGTGCAACTGACCTTGACCCGATAACTATGAAAGGTCGCAGATAAAGTTCAGAGGCCGTATTAATAAACCCGCGTATAACATAGCTGGAGGATAGCGAGAACGTATGAATCTCAAAAAAAGTCACTGAGCGTCAAATCCGTACCGAACGAGGTCTATTGCGAAATCGGTCACCGCGCTGGCAGTCATTTGGCCTGTCGATGCTTCACAATGGGATTGGCCATGTTAAAGTAAGATCATTTTTTTGCGTCATAACTACCGGTTCGATTTCGATGGGATTTGGCACACATGATGTCAGTAATATTAGGACATATTCCACCACACATATTTAATCTAACTACATGCATGTTGTCACATCGTTTTTTGTATCATTTTCATTAAGTGAAAATTAAATCATCTAATAACTCGAAAACTATAAATGTGACGTGAAATCTGAGACCACATTTCCTTTGCGCCTCACTCTGAGGAATACTCTGAAACAAACCGCGGATCTCTAGACCCAATATTAACGGAGTTACTGCTAAAATCATGTTCCGTGACCTTGACCTTGATTTGACCTTGACCTTTTATGCGTGACCTGGATCAGTATCGTCATCCGACCCTAAATACTAATCTTATGTCCTATGCAAAGCGTCGTTTGTCTCACTTGTACCCTTCATGGAGAAATTGAGGAGCCATTTTCCCGCCAAAATCCTCTCATAGGGGTCAATGTTAAAGTTTAAGAATTTTTTGCATGAAAACTATTCGGGCGATTTGCAAAATTTAAAGACGACATACAAGGTACTGATAGGCCTAATGCGTGAAATAATTTGCAGCGCGAATAAATGGAAACTGTGAACGTTATAGCGACTTGTCCGATTTTTGGTCCTATCTATCAATGGTTAAGCGAATTTCAAAAAATTCCTGTGACCTTGAAATTTGACCTACATTGCCCATCTGATAATTGGGCCTGACGATGGCCACTCCGCATCTTTTTGTGAATTTGGAAGTCGATATCGTGAGGCGTTGGAGAGATAATGCGTGACAAGACAAACAGACAGACAGACAGACAAACCGAACACACCGACATAAGACGAAAATCGCAGATTTTCGTCTTAATGAATATACAGTTCTGCGACTTCATATGCCTACTTTCCTAAGACAAGCGAGACAACGAAGAGACTAACACACGGCCAATAAGTGTCTCATTAGTGTTTACACATAGTGACTGTGTACGCAATAACATCAGGACTAGGATGGGATGTCTATACACGGCAACCACGTGACTGACACACGTGTCGGTAGCTCAGCAGTTACGGAACCGAGTTAAAATCCTCAATTTGCGATTTGCGACAACAACCATTAAATATTATCTACACGCTATTGCATGTCGGCATCAAACTTCTTGGATAGATAGAATTTATTTAGATACAAGAATATTTAGTCAGCCAAGATCAGGCCAATGCACAACGGTTGGTTTATATTAAACAGTCAACTGTTTTCATCGCCCTTTTGATGTCCTAAACATATATGGTTATTGTCGAAGTACACATAGTGGAAACCTTATTGAAGACTGAATAGGTTCTATATGATATTGCTTTGGAAATATACGTTGATGGCTCAATACAGGGGCGGATCCAGAGGGGGGGGGGCGACCCGGCCCCGCCCCCCCCCCCCCTTTTTGGGCCAAAATGTATACCATTTAACATGTAAACCTAATGAAAACCGAAACCCGACCCCCCTTTCCAGCATATCTGGATCCGACCCTGCAATAGACTGTTGGCTGGCTGAATGACAGCATAGGCTGCGTTCATGTATCATTTCAAAAATCTGGAGTAACATACATTGTTTTCATACATTTTTGTCTTCATTATTCAGAATGCTAGAGATGCTTCCGTGGACCGGCTGCTTGAGCCTAGCGGGCAAACACGGGTTGACCGGTCACCTCTACGGAGGTCAAAGAGAGATATCTAGTATGTCGGATATTGGTTTTGCCATCAGTTATTTCTCCGTTACTGACAGTTATGTTTCTAGTCATATCAGAACTCAGTGTAGATCAGTAACTTGGCTTAATTTTAGTCTCAGCGATATGGCATTTGTCTGTCTCAATGTCCTACGCACTGGGGGACACAACTTTATAATGGGTCGTTTTTTATGCGTCGACCATATTTGTTTTCACGGTTCACCGTGTCCGCGTGTCAAAAGGTGATGCATGTGGTTTGGACCATCTTCCATGTTAAGGACGTCGATAGGACATTTTCCTTAACACAGGTACCGTCAATGACGTCACGTGAAGAAGATGGGACATTTTCCCTCAACACAGGTGCATGTGCAATATCTTCGTTAAATGGTTCACCACGTTGACCTCCAGATAGCATGAGCGTCCAGCTCGGCCGCAAATTATGAGTCAATGGAGACTTGATGCTCTTCACAAAACATATTTGGAAGATATGATCTTTGTACCACATAAAAGAAAACATTGATCTGCAGATTACTAATTAGAGAAAGCATTTCTTCTACCTTACTTTCGCATGCAGTGTGTTTTCTACGTCTCTGCGGTCTTCAGATCTCCGTAACGATAAAAAAGTATTAAAATTCTTGGTCTTTTCGTGAAGCCTTAATTAAAGGACTAGTGCGTCTGTCGCCTTGCCATTCGACGCATGGATTGAGGCTGGAAACGTTCGCCTTCTGGCTACTTGAACGTTATCCAGTGTTACGTCATGACGTCACCAAGTGTAAATACTTAATACTTAACATACAAGGAAGAGACCTGACGGTTCAGAATGGCACGCTCAGTGAACAGGATAATACTTTCGCCATTGTCAGTGTCTCACTGATTTCTTGTCTATGCAATTTCCCTTCATGCTATAGTCGTATTCATGTTTTTCCTGTTACAGTTTGACTTTCCAAGACCGCGCCCAAGCGGGCTGTATTAGCCTGTGTATGTACCACGAAAGTGCCACTTTCTTCAAGTGTGAACGGAAGTGCAAGATTGGGTAAGATTGGGCGATGGTAGCGTGGAATAGACTTAGTGTTTCAGACCACTGGATCCTACACGTAACAGTTACTTAATTAAAGCGTCCGCGACAAACAAATGGGTTCGGCTGACGCACGCTCCAGAATCCACGTCCTGTTGATCTGGATGCAAAAGTGGTTAACAGTGGGTAGGATGAGCTTTGGCATAGTTGGGTTGGACCGGTTAAGATTAGATTTGTATTGGGCGCGATTGAACACAAGTGGATTGCATAATACATATGGTGCCATCTTTAGCCCATGTTAACTAATCGTGTTTCCTTAAGGATCAAAAGTGGCTAATTCATGTCATTAGCAAAGACATTTCTAAGATATCAGATAACCTAGACAACCTGCCCCGACCCCCCCACCCCCCATAGAAACGCCAGTATAGACGCTATGTAATTATAATTATTTAATTAAATTAATTAATATGTGTTTTCTTTTTAGGAGGAGTAAGAGGCTGTCATCAAGCGGTAAATCGCGTATATAGCTGGCCCAGCTTGGGATATGACGACTGAATACTCTCCCACTAAGGACCGCGCACATTCCTCCAAGTGAAAACCGTGGGATAAACATGTGCACGCCTTGGATGTGCTAAGGTCGCAAACCGTCGGACTCAGTCAACTTACAACCCATTGACAGTCGTTGTCAATCGGGTATACATTAATGAACAACCTGCAACTATATCTGTATCACTTTGCAAATTTCTCATGGTTAATTTAGTAACAATGTGGATTACCGTGACCGGGTTATTTATATACAGTATGTGCTTATAAAGCCATAAACAATATCAGCTTCACATCTGCCTTATTTCTTTTATTCAAATTAAAGCGCTAACATGGATGTACAGTGTGGTGTAACAATGATAATAATAAAGAAAAACATTGTTGTCTTAATAATTATGCGAACGAATACTTAAAATCGCTAACATGGATGCACGTACAGTGTGGTGTAACGATGGTAATAAAGAACACAAGAATTATAATAATATAATATGATAATAATTATGCTAACGAATATTTCCGGTGATCACTACATATGCAGACGTTGGTAGCAATAATCAATCAAATATGTATTCCTTGTGAATAATTTTATATTCCGATTAAATCTTATGTATGTATTCACATATGTATACTATTATAATGAGAAAGTAAAACAATTATCGCAATATTACACATCTAGGTTTATATGCAACAAACGGAATTGAGAGCCCTCCCAGCTGAATATCATGTAATAAACTATGAATGAAACACATGTTTACGGTGTCATTCGGTTTACATTTACCCATGAACACTTCGACAGCTTAGAGATATGTTTCACGTTAACTTTGTTTACATCAAGTTTTCATTGGCATTATGCGTGTAACCAAAGAAATTCCATACAAGTTCTTTGGTGTAACGACGATGACTTTGTCGCCCATGTCGCTCAGCGGAAGTTGTCGTATGTGCCGAACTGTTTGATGTAATCTCCAGCCACCTCGTGCAGTTGACGATATTGATCCTGTGTATTACATAAACATCTGGTCATTCATTGAACACATGTAATAGTTATAATCGCCTTTCATTTAATTAAATATCACGGCAGAGTGAAGGAACATATCGACAATACTTGAACGTAACACCAATTGAGGATTTAAGTTTCGCTTTAGGTGTCAAGAAGGTGTCTGGGTGGATGGGTGTGTGGGGGGGGGGGTGGGAGGGCGGGTATATAAAGTGAACATATATATTATCAGCAACCATCTAATTCAGTTAATCAACACACATATTTTCATGAATTATCTGGAGATTTATACATCGATCCCTAGGTCATAATTTATAAATATTTTTTCATATAAGATTCCACTGCAAGATTGCTACTATATGATATATAGGGGTCTGGAAGGGGGTCCGGTTTCCCGTGCCTAGGTCGCGTGTTGTCATTTACCCCTTTCAGACCGCCATATATTAGCCCATTACGAGATTACATTATATGATCTATTGCGTCAGTGCAAGATTATATTATTTGCTATGCTATTACATTACAATATTACGTCATTTGATACATCTGTACATTACACGATTACATTATATGACATTTTTGTGTACATATTTACCAGTGTCGGTATGAACTCCGGTCTGCTGTTCTTAATCTGTTTGGCGATGTGGAAGACATCGACAGCGTTGTCCATGCTCATCATGTCAAACATGGAGAATGACGCGATGGTCACTCCGCTCAGCAGGGCACCATCCCTGCCAACACAACGAGCGACATAGTGATACTGAGCTTGTTAAACATTTGAATATACCATAAGATAAGTATATCATTCGCACGTAAAGTGTTAGTATAGTACGCGTATCATTGTGGCTATCCATAACGTATCTCATCAATGGATCAATTTGCCAACAAATACACGGTATATCAGTAAGCTGTCAGGGTAAAATTTCAATTGGTCTAACTACCATTAAATGGCTACGATTGAACGTAAGTTTCAGCGAATGCACCGTCAGATTTAAGTATCAATTAATCTAACTATTTTGGATATGAGTGTTACCTAATGCACAATCAAACTATTAATTAATGTACCGCTAAATATATAATAATCAAGCTACAATACTATTAACGCATACGTGAATCTAGCTTCCATTCGATTAAAATACCAATGAATCTAGCGACAATCCAACTGATTAACCGGTATACTACCGGTATTCTATGCATGTTTGCCCGTTCCTATGCGAACCAATTCAGCGTGGATTGATTGATGTAGAAAGTAGTAAATGACTTGTTTTTACCTGCAGACAAATACTGTTAATTTGTCTCCGGAAACGTCTTGTGCGACGGCGTACAGCCGTGTTAGTAAGGACGCCGATAGGTCAGCTGGCTGGGCCGCCGGCACCCGGAGGACGCGGCATGTGACCGCATGAGGCGACAAGGGCGACTGAAGGGTACAAGGAACGCGGTGTGAGTTACTACAATCACAAGCTTTTTTAGCTTAAACTTTACCTTGTTTATGGAAGATAAACAAATAAGAATATTTTTCAATATCGGTTTATAGTTTCTATTCCACACAATCACTATTAGTGCGTTCATCAAAGTAGTAGAACTTGGGTAAGACGGGTATATTTCTGAGACCGTAGCATTCCCCAATGAAGTCGCAAGATTGACAGGTGAGCTTTGATGCAGTATGTAAGCATCTATTGTCGAGGGCGTGTATTGCTCTCATGGTCGAGTGCCTGTCGTCGAGTACAAGCCAATGACAAAAGAAAATCTGAGTCTCAAAGTGTAAAATCCCATGCGTTTGTATTATTCTTTGACGTCACTTTTCTGGCTATATATTTATATATTGAGGATATACATTTCGGTTAGGTTACTGTGCAAATGGAACAGAAATGTCTGGCATAAACAACTAACTATACAGATGCAATTTTGTGCAACTCAGCAGTCGTTCATATGCGCCGTAATGTTCTGGACCAAACTCAAATATATCAATTGGTACTGCTCGAAGACGAAATAACTGAAATACAAAAAAAAACTCTCTTGTTTTTGTTTCGTTACATTCTGTCATCCTGTATTTGTGTATATTTAATTCTCCTTAGCATAAAAAAATGCATATTACACAAAGCGCAATAACATAGTCACATACCGTCTCACATATCATGCCCTTGTCCGCCACCATCTCGACGTTCTGATACGTAGATTGCTGGGTGATCTTATCCACGGTCACTATGGTTTCGGCCATCTCCGCACTCGCCCCTCGTGGCGTGCTTGTTGCCAACTGATACTTCCCGAGAGTGCAGACGTTATCATGCAAGTCCGGCAGGAGATCGGTGACCTTTAAATACACATTGAACATATGATTATTTGAGACATTATCGACGACTGTACATGTGTCATATTAACCAATGATGCCGTCTCCATGAGCTTAAAGATTAAAGCAATAAGCCATACAGTGATGTGATCTACATCACGTGATATAGGATAAAATCGGGTTTGAGTGGTATGCGTAAAGTGGCGTTGATTTCTTATAGGGTTTTCGCTTTCATTTTAAAGAAATCTGTCAAGGAAACGAGATTGATATGAAGTATATTAAGACTTTCAATCTGCTAACAATGTAATAACAATGAACCACAAAAAACGCCAGTGGATATACCGGTACTTCTTAGTAGTATACGCAATTAAGGAATCATCCTAAGACAAATGCGTAAGCCGAAAAACCCACCTTTTGTCCCACTAAAACAACAGTACCACAAGCGAGATCATGGATCATTCTCCAGAAGTCGATGACAGTGTCCTCTAGCGGCATTTGGGTGGCGATGAAGGCATTCTTTTTCTTGTAGCTCTAAATGTTACCAATCAATATCGATTGACGCTAGGACAGTGTTTCCACTTACATAATAGCTGTAATTATTCCCCTTTAAGTTTACCGTTAATGGTCAACATACAGGTATTGGTACTACATCCATTATTAGTACGCTTCAATTATTGTATGATAATAATATATTACAATCATACGTAGACGTCATTAATTGTCATCGTTTGCATTTTTCAAATAATTCTGAGCATACTGCTGTGGTACTTTGGCATAAATGATCAACACATTGACATCGAGAAAAACATATCTGCATTATTGCAATTGCAATTGCATTATTGCAATTGCAATTGTAGTGCGATGAAGTAACAACAAGCTACGTGTGATGCTTTAACATGTCACTCACATGCACGAAGACGCCATTAATATAATCATTTCTGTCTTTGCACCGGCTGGTGAGAAACACGCGCCAAGCGCCTCCTGCAATACACAGGCGGGAAGACATTGGCTGCGTCCAGTCGTAACCCAAACTAGGTCTTTAAAAATCCATTATTTATTTCTTAAATCATTTTTATCAAGTAACGTAAAGTAATCCCCACTTTCTTCATCGCGACCTTGTTGCTATTGTTGCGAATAACTGCATAATCGGCAAGCCTGCTTTATTGTTGACCCGTCTTAATAAAATTGTTTATCCCGCGCAAGAACACGTGGACCACAAGCGTGGACCAATAGGAAGAATATATGCATCCCTGTCTGTCGTGTAGTGGGTCTTCGTATCGTTATGCATGACCCGGGGGCAGGGTCTTCTTTCTAATGGTGTAACAGACTATTGGCGGATCCAGGGTGTCTATGTGTTCCTATGCAGCATGGAAGCTCCACTAGCCCAGGTCTTTGTGGCGCTAATTGTACAGTTAGACCTCTACCCCCCTATTGGTTGCCACCCCACCTTGGTCTCGCCGAGAAATCGTTAGTTAACGAACTATTATAAGTCTTCGTTAGTTATTGCGGAGCCCTACTACCACAAGTCTTCGCGAATTGATGCAAATGGATGCTCAGTATTATTTATCTACTTGGAAATGCATCATGTTAAGATGGCTTGTAAAGTAGTTTCATTTGCATTAAGGTAATTGTGTCACATTACAGTTCTGGCTCACTTGGTAAGATGGCCTTGTCTCTGTTCTTGTCCTTGTTTTCGTCACATGATGCTATGGCGATTTCTTCTTTTGTGTAAGAGGGTTTCAGTTCCTCCAATATCTACATTCGAACATGGAGTAGGATATCATAGAAAGGTTAAAATGTTGTTGGTTAGTCAGCAAAGATATCAACGAAATAAAACCATGAACCGCAAAAGCGTAGGGAAACAGCTGATTGGTGCAATATTATGTATACACTTATCGATTCAATAACGGAAGGATGGTGGCATATAGCGTGCAGATGTTATTTGCCGGAATGTATTAATGGGTAATAAGGCATCTATAACTATATAATAGTTTTGTATTTTAATAATTTTGGGTCATAAGGATGATGATTACCTTAAATTGATGTTGGAGTGTGTCGTATCCATCATCGACGAGCGATGTAAATGTGTCGCAAGGAATGGAAGTATCTCCAATAAGCAGGGCCTCCAGAAGGGCGCAGTAGATGAATTCGTACTGTGTCTAGGACGCATTAAACACACAATGTGCAATGAAATAATGTCATACCCGTGAGAAAAATCATCTCAATATCAATGACAATTATGCATTAGACTAATTACTAGCTACATATATGTCCAAATTTGGGAAAATATTCGAAAAACGGAATTGCCCTTGAAACAAATGCTTACAAACCTGAAGCAAATTGGTTTGAATTACGTGTATATTTACCCGTGTTTGCACCATCTGTATTTTTTGCTGCCGTAAGTTGCTGACACATTTATAGACGTCCACTTTGCCTTCGTGTTCGGCTTGCTGCTGGAGGTAATCGATGGCGATGAAGGTACCGGTCCGCCCGACACCGGCGCTAGATAAACAACCATGGGGTCAGTGCAACAACATCAGTTAAAGCTATATTTCGTCTTAGATTAATTTGCCAATGGCCCTGTGCACACGATTCTACCTGCAACGGCTCCTCCTAAATCTTGGTAAGTTCCCCCAATTTCATCTTTTCCTCACTATGTTTCTGAGTCTCGCTGTACACAATAGCCCTAGTTCTATGGTTGTAAATCGGGCAAACAGCGGGCAAAGCCAACTGATCATTCCCGTCCTACCGCCATAGAATTAGCTAGGGCTATGGTCAAACCATGCATGCGATGGACTACGGTCAGCCTCTGGTTTCATCCTCTGTCTGACTATGTTCTATTAAGCAATGACCCTGTTCACACTCTCATACCTGCAGTGGACCACGGTGGGTTTCCCTGGTTTCATCCTCTGTCTGACTCTCTTGTGGAACCTAAGGATGGAGGTGGCGTCCTCGGGGACTCCGTGGTCGGGCCACGAGGTGTAGTGACACTGCTCCACGACGCGCGTTTCATCCTCCTGAGCGTCAAAATAATAACACGTGTAATAATACTTATTATTAGTACTTATTACACACGTTAATCACGTACCAAAAAGGTCTTTCACGTGCGTTTACTCGGACAAACAAGTCGGACAAACAAAGCAGCATGTCATTATCTTGTCAGTTTTAGAGATGAGTACTTCTCATTCGTACCTACCGTCGGCAATGATTGTCAATTTCATACTCACGATTAAGGAAAATAACTCAAGCGTGGGCGGGGCTTAGTGTCTGAGTATGGAGCTGTCTATTAGACCTAAACTGGGTGGAGCCCCCTACCTTATTTAACAGGCAGGCTGAGCTGCAGATCAACGGGTTATTCGTTCGCGTCGTTGCAGTGATGTCTGAGACATGCTTCATCCAACCTAATTTTTTTAATTATCCCTGGAGGTTTCCTGACCCAATGGGGTACCACGCCAATATGTCATGACTAAACCATCAGCAAAATCTCTCATAGTCTTCGCCTTGTGTTGGCGAATGTATTAATTTCATCTGTCATCAATTAATCTATTGTTATTATTACTCTTGTAAGATCGCCATGACAAAATGGTACCTTGGCTACGTCGAATGTTCTGATTCGCACGCCAGGCCAAGACTCCTCATTGGTCTGCTTCACGGTGACGTCACCAAACAGCATATCATCATCCATGTCAGGCCAATACTTGGCACATCGTACCTAAGTTGGTACACAGCAACACAAATTATGTCTATCGCAATATCACTTAGGTCAAGTACTTCACTGGCGTGAATGATATTTGTAGACTCTTACAAGACGACTTCAAGTAGAACCATGCTTTATATATATTACGTGCATTCATGCATGTCCTCTTCTGGCTCACTTGTGGCTAAAAGTATGTTGACTGGGATGTTGTTTGCGCATTGCTGATACTAGTTGTATGCCATATAACCAATTACCGCTTATAACCATGCCTGTTACAAGATATGCCTTGCCATATCAACAATGAATGGCTATTGGAATATTGATATAGGATTATAGATATCATAGATAGTATTACATGTACTAACATTTCCAGCTTCTATGATGTTCGTAACCATGACGATGCAGCTGACGTCTTTTTCCCAGATCATCCTCCAAAAGTCGCCTTTGGTGACTTCGGTCGGACCTATTAGTTATCCAGTAAGACATTACAAACTTTGTGACTCTAATTGCTGTAATATGTATGCCCAAAATGATAATAAGCCAACATACAACTACTATTATTTGTTGATATCGTTCATCTTACAATTGATATAAAACACCATGGAAACATAGGGTGAAAGGAAATACAAGTTTACCGTGAGATGCTATGAACGTATCCTCCTTACTGTACCCCTGGAAAAAATGGTATAAATCTATCATAAAATTAATAAATGGTGATAACCATTATAATACAGGTAGCGAAGTTATATTTAACAAGATGAGCTGCGCCACAGATTTAACAATGAACCACGACTAGCGGTTATGTTGACATTTTACATTAATACATTCATGGTTTTACAAGTCGTGAAATGACAGCGAATTTCATTACTGACGAGCTAAGGGCTGATGAAGTCTGTTACATACACTTCGTTAAGTCAGTTGCTAATACCGACATAACGATAACGACCAGACGAACTTCTATTAAAATATAAGACTGTACTAATTAAATGTACCTAATTAATACGAATAGTAAACAACTACAATCCAATACATTTAATTGCATCTTTTTCTACCTTGCTTAACCTCAGCAGTTGATTAATTAATATTTATATAAATGTGTATAAAAAAATATCCAAGAATCTGGATTTAGCCTTCTATGATCTGATAGATGGCTAATTCACTTACATCGATGTAACTAGCGCTGATGTAGTCAGACAGCGGGTCTCCGTTCAGGATGCGGAGAAGAACGCGGTTCTTGTCATCTGAAGTTGAATGGACTTGTTACCATAGAAGGAACATAAACATATTATGTATTCATCCCTATGCTATTCTGACTTCCCGTGTGCATTCTGTGGAGTTTACCATTCACCATTCCATGTCTGGCCAATGGATTGTGGATTACGTGAGCCTTCAATCGATCTAAATGGATAGCTATAATATTCATGTCATGTTTGCTGGCATGTCTTAAGCTTTGCTATTTTCTTTAGACTTTGCTATCATATGACATATGTTTAACTTCCCTGTATATTGTTTTGAAATAGACCTACGTGGGCTTGATGTATGTGCCTCACGGTGCAACTAGGTATTCAGACACATGTTAGAGTATGTGTGCAAATGGTCAGTTTATTCTGAGGTCGGCTTCCCTCACTTGTTTATCGTACCGAATGTGGTAAACCCCCCGTACCAGGTGGGGGAGGGGGGGGGGCTATGCAATAGTTTGGCATAGTTAGGTATACACGAAACGCATTAGGTAAAACAGAATTTTCAAGTTGCCCCAAGTCTCTTTAGCGCATTGATCCACCTGTCGACAAACGTTTGTCAATGCACATATTTACCATATTTATTAGACATTATGTCACTTCCAAAGGCAAGTGAACAATTCATGCAGATATCCGTGACCTTTGAGGCCCAATGGTCACCCACAAATTCGGTTCCACGAGCCTTTGCATCTAGGGCGAACACCAAACACATTAGGCCAAAGAGAATTTTTGACTTCCCGTCTCTTTTTTGGAACATTTATTAACCTGTCCTTTAGCCGAGACAGAGCAAGCCTACCATATACATACATACTTCTATATGGCATTGACATTTTAAAAAATATATCAGAGATTATTTAACTTACATGGCATGATGTTTTTGAATCGGTTCTTTGCCTTGAGTCCTTCTCTGACAGCCGCAGTCCAAGGGTAGAGCTGATCTTTTGGGATATTCTTAAGAAAGATATAATTGCCAAATATCATGCCAAAGCGAAAGTAATAGGCCTACTGAACACTTCTATCGTAACATATGTCATCCAGCCCTCCAGCCAAGTGAGACACAGGTATCGGGAAGAAAATTATGTTAATGACTCTTTTAATTTCATTGGGTTATAAGTTTGCTCTATTCAGTGAACAAATATTTTGCATAAACCGTACATATATGGCGCGCCCATATTATTAACGGACAATAGTAGCTAATAGTGGGTTTGTTATCCTTATGGTACTCTATATAGAATTCCATTCTAATGAGACTCATCTGTAGAAACTTACTCGAAAAGCGGATATCACACCCACGCCATAATCTCATGTAATTTTATATGACATGTTATATATTTACACAGGTATATAATCATGCAGCTATGCTGATGTCATTAATCAATTTACGTCAAATTCAGTTTCGTATCCTTCGTCCTTCGCCAGGGTATTCATGTAAGTCAGTAGTTCAGAAGCTGTAAGGGCCTGGTGTGCACTGTGCTCCAGGATTCGGTCGTCGACTTTACTAGATTTTTCCTTGGGGTCAGCATCGCCTGCCATAGATAACTTAATAAATATCTGCCATTTTTGCAAATTATGTTAGGCGCAAATATTTCTGAGAATTATTTGAGCTTTATCTTCAATATTTGTTAGTGATAAATGCCACTTTTCCCTGAAAATTGAACAGTTTTTCATTCATGAGCTTGTCTAAATGATTTTCCTAATGTAATGGCATAGCATGCACTGGCGCCTCACAGTGGACGATTTTTTTTCCGACATCGTCTGCTGCTTGCGTCGTAACATATGACACAAATACAATTGTGCTTTTATTGTTTCTGTTACTGTACTTAAAGTTGCATGTCAAGTTCTTTCCCGCCAAAACTAAGGCCAGGCGAAATTTATATCAGAATTTGCAGAAAGCTTTTTTTTTTTATAGATTCAGAAACCTGATAAACATCGCCCTTTCGGCTGTGGGGCGTCAAACGTGTCTTTCCTCGGACACCACAGAACTCTGTCGCGGCACTTCTACTTATACCAAAGCATCGCGAAGCACACACACTGATGACGTTTACCACTAAAAGGAAACCTTGTGGTAAATTGATATCACGGGCATGGCTAAGAGACACTATTTGGCAGTCTGGCATGGGTGGAGTATAGACAAAAGAAATCTTAAATGATTCAAGGACTGATTCTTATTTGCATTTTGACCTCTTTACTTTTGGCGGGAAAGAGCTCGACATGCGACTTTAACGCATGGGCCAGTATTTTGCTAAGCATGTTGGTTCGTCGTGGGCGTAAACACAGGGGGCCTAGACTGTAAGAATCCATGATCAAGTTATTAGCAGTATTACAACAGAGTTTATGTATATTGATCTTTCAGGTGAATGGTGTCCTTCACCAGCAGAAGAATGGTTGACCTTTATTATCCGAAACCTTATGTTCCACTAAATGTCTAGTATAAAAGGAAAACTAATGCCACCTTGCAGCCACATTAAAACATTGTCTCCTTCAACATTGACTTAAGAGATTACTTGTCGTTACCAGTAAAATCATGGTCACCGACAGTCATACCTGTTGGACGTGGATTTGCAGTTTCACTAACATCCGGGTCTCTCTTCAGTGAAGCCGGTTTTGCGGCCTGGGCCCCACTAGTGGACACCTTGTGACGTGGCGATGACGTAGTGGCTGTACTGGCACTTGTGGAAGGCAAGTTGACGTACAGAGCGGTCGCCGACTCGGTCAGTCCGTCCTCAGGGTCCACTGACGTCATCGGTAGGGGAATGCCGCCAGTAGATCCATCGTTTGAAGTCCCTTTATTGCGACGTCCGCGCGCCCGTCTTAAAAAGATAAGTTTAAAATGGGCCATGCAAAACCATGGGCGTCATTATTAGTATAATAATGCGTACTGGAATAGCGCAGGCTAGATGGAATACAACAGTTCGCCATGTTAAGCGGGGCGTGTATGGGACGCCAAACACGACTTCGTTGCTTGTTTTTTTCTTGGGTGTCAAAGTGCATTCGTCGATGCTTAATTGTTTTTCATTCGTCGATGTTTTTTTCCATTCGTCGATGTTGTTTTACATTTGTCGGTGGCTAAATCCATTCGCAGTTGGTAACCCCCTTTTCTTTATTGCAAGTTTTAGTTCGTCGATGCTTATTTCTATTCGGTGTAGACAGTTTTCATTCGTCGTTGCAAGCTTTCATTCGTTGATGTCAAATTGCACTGGGCTCTTGCCTGCCACCTAGCGAGTGGCGAACAACGCGTGGGTCAACAATAAAATTGAAAAAAAAAACGCGGAAGTCTCGGAAAAGGGTAAACTGTAGCGATTATGGTAGAATGTACACACATAATCGATCCCTTAGCGGCGATGCGTTTACGTTTCGGTTTTTCACTCTCGCTCGGCGCACAAATTAGTTATTGCAGGCGGGTTCAGTCGACAACCGCAAAGCAACGGCGTTCTTCATAATTTAAGAAAGCGATCACAATAGAAACATAATAGAATACAACTAGCAGAAAGAGTTTAAACAGTTTTGTTACATCTAGTCGACTATTTCTTGATCTAGATTTCGCCATTGCGCCTGTGCATTACAGCCTAATTAATGCCGAACGCGATATAGTCGAAAAGAGTTGACAATCTGTCTCGGCGGAAATAACAAAAATAACAAGCACCTTTAACCGCCGCGTGTGTCCTGACCCTCTTGTGCAAAATCCTGGATCGTCACTGAATTGTATTACAGAGAACATTTTAACCTGTGTTCTTTGACTAGAGCTAAACCTTTAAATGTAAATAAACTTGCAAACGAAGTTACAGATCAAGTATACGCCACAAAGATGACGCGAACACCGCTTACTGCACATTTCCCTCCGCCATTTTGGACGACAACCGACCAGAGGAACCGTGGGTGGCGGCATGGTTCGCTCCAGTCGACTCTATGGTCGGACTAGTCACCGTTCGGCAGCCAAATCGTCAACCATTATTCGACTAGCGGTTGCTTGCGAACGAAGCCTAGGCGGACCATTTATTTGTATAATCATAATTCTTTTGTGTCTGACGTCATGTGTCATTGTTCTACGCCATGTTACTATGGTAACCATTGATTATTGAAGGGCGGGTTTGGGTCTGATTACAGGATTTTAGTTGCCTCCAGATTTAATGCTATTGCTAAATGCTATTATACTAGCAAAGATATTAATACACTCAAGTTTCATATGAACATTTTCCTCACAAAGAAGCATTACCAGGTGCAAATTGGTAAATATAAAAACATAATAACAATACCTAGATCTTCCTCCTTAGATGGCCACATAGAAATTGCATGTGCAAGACTTTTAGACCCCCCCCCCACCGCCATCCCCCAACCATCCACATCCGAATTAAATACCAGAAACCTTCAGGAGGTGGAAACTGTGAAAAAAGACTGTTACATGGTCTTACATGAAGAGCATTGATAGTCTGAACCTATATGAAAAGTATGGTATCGTGCATCGGTTATCACCGCCACACTTGCCGATAGTTTTCTATTATCGCCCATGTCGAAGCGTCGAAGCGAAAATCTATCGTTGCCAATTATTACTCAATAATTATCAGATGACAACAAGTTTCAAGTGAGTGCTAAGGCCTAACGAATGTGCAATCAGGTGTCCTGATCAATGTCCTGGGTTTAAAACAAAATTAGGTGAAGTCAAACCATATAGTATATGATCATATATGGACCTATAGCTGCTATGGGTGTCCGGCTCCCAGTGTCTGGCTAGCTTTGTCAGAGGTAACCAGAGCCTTTGTCTGCATTTCTACTTAGCGCTTGTGCAGTCATCTTCTTTTATGTTTATAAGCATTTATAAAATGTTTTTTATTATTATTTTTCAGCTCTTACAGATGGGTCGTCAGTGCAAGAAGGAAAGACTTGTTGAATAAGTCCAGTTTCCTCATCAGCTGAAATAATTTATATTTTTAAAGCTGCTCATGTCTCAGAGTTTCTGTAGAAATCAGTAATCTTGTTGATGTTTGTATGTTTGTATTAAAAAATATCAATTGGTTAAGCTTAGCTTTGTTGTTTATTATTAATATTTAGGCTTAGAATATATATCACTGAACTTCGGGCGTCGTCGTGTTTGTTATAAGCCTACACTTGTTGGGAGCCTGCGTTTGCAGTGTGTGTGGGGGGGCGGGGGGGTGGCAAGGGGGGCGGCTCGTGTTCCCAGAGCACGAAGAATCAATTTTTTTATTACCATGATGAATTAAAAAGATAACTACCAGTATACATAGAAAGGCGGATACACGATATAAATTAGCGATTTCCCGATTTACGGTTATTTAATATTATAATTCCCAGTTCACGATTAATGAAATTCCTTGATCAAGAAGGTCGGCTAATATCCCATTCCCAGTCCACGAAGAATCATTTGCCTCAACCGCAGTTCACGGTGAAATGAAAACGCCATTCCCGAGTAACGGAAATATCCCTTACCCCCCCCCCCCTCGCACCCCCCCTCGCCCCCCCCCTGTAGTGGCGTCGAAGGGTAGACTAATCTATGGTGTAACAAAATAAAACAAAGACAGGAGATCGCCTATGCTAAAAAACAGAACAGTCTAGGGTACATCTTAGTTTTCAGCCAGCAAAGTTATCAGCAAGTTAGAGGAGCCAAACACTTTGAAATGGTGGCTGTCAGTGAATGATGTTCTCGGAATATGACGCCTTGATGACAATAACAACTATTTATTGCCGCCTTTATATATTTAATGTTAAATATACCTGAAAGGGCATCACCAGGCTTTACATCAACGGGATTAATAGGGCTAAAATTCAATTTGTAGTTTACACGGCGCCGCTTATCACGCAGACAGCGTTATCATCAGCGCAGTGGCAGCCCAACGTTAAGCGCTCGCCGCATAGCGGCGCCACTACTCGCCGCATTACACATTTTCCAATGGGCGCTCGCCGTATGACCTATCTTGGTGTACTAATATCTTTGATATCTTCGCTTTATAACAAGTTTCAATCGGCACACATCGGGTACCAAGTTATGTATTCTGTACAATATTTATTCTTCAAATAGATTTTTAATATATCTAGACAAAATAGACGCCAGAACGATCATTATTTGCGCCCTGAGGAACATCAGCAAACCGGGAATATGGTTCTTCGATTCGCCGGTTGGCATTGATATCAGCTGTTTTCTTGGCTTTTATGCCTCCATCTCGTTTTTGTTTTGATTTTAGCAAACAACCTGTTAACCTATGATATATTGTTGAAAATTATGCAGATGTAAGTCAGTAATCGCCTTTTTCATGCTATGCAGCGCAGAGCGAGCTAGAGTTACCCGAAACACGCGTCTGCCAGATTTTCCCCTGGAACGAGTTGATGGTCGGGTTAACTAGTACAATAGCATTAAATCTGAAGGAATGCACATAGCACATAGTTAACACAACCATCAACTAGTAAACCTTCAAGCGCAATAGACGTGTTTAGACATTAGGTGGTGTCAGAATTAGGATTAAGTCTTCCGTTATCATCAACATCACAACTCTTATATACAGACAGGTCATAATAATGTTTGCAAACGCACACAAAATGAAATTCACCCTCGATATAAGCCTAAAACATTTTTGAGACAATGATCAATATGTGACTATTCCTTGTATCCTTCGTTTCCTAACAGTCGTCGATACAAATATGTGGTTCGGAAAGTATATGGTGTCTGGCTCTTATACAAGCATGTTATTCAATAAATTTACTGCTTTTTGTAGTTACTTGGTTTCTCTGACCTTAGAAGAAATACGACAAGGAAGGCCACAAGAGCGATGACGACAACAGGGCCCACGATGCTTCCGGCCAGGACGCCTGCTCCAGGACCGGCCGTGGAGGCTAAAGAGGAAGTGGAAGTCGCAATAGGGGTCATATCCGCTATTTGTATATATATATATATATATATATATATATATATATATATATATATATATATACCATGTATGACTAACTGAAGGATTACTGACCGCATTTGAATAATATTAATTGATATTATTTCTGTCAATTGTAATTCAGTGTAATATTTGTTCATTTCCATCAATGATGGAATATATATTATATACAAATATTAACAAATGCTTGACGTAGAGTTCACGTGCAGACAAATTAACCAAACACCGCCCACCCACCTCACACTTCGACCCGCCTCACTTTTAGATAAGAAAAAAACTGCTATTTGAAAGGATTCGCGCTTCATTGATGCGTGAGGGAGGTCGAAGTGTGAGGTGGCCGGGTGGGCGTTGAGGTGCTGTCTTGGGTATAGTATACGCAGGGCCGCCTCGTGTGAACCAGACCTTTCCCATACATTAGGCAATAGTTTTACATAAGTTCCTTGAGCTGGACACGCCTGAGCGAGTGTACGTGGGCTTCTCAGCCGTGTTTTATTTACCTTGGCATGAGTGTTTGTCCGCCCCGAGAACTTGGCCGGAGTCACAATGGCATAAATAAGACGACGGGGTGTTCAAACAACCACCCGCACAGCCGCTGCTCTCGTCCGCGCATTCGTCTATGTCTATAGCGAAAATAAGTACGTTAAAGAATGCAGTACTATTTTTTGGGTGAATTTTACATCCTAACGTTACGTGATATGGCTTGCAACTAAATGTTTTTACAAGCAGTATTGGTATCGTGTAAACTAATACTTTTACCGTTACAGGTGAGTCCATCTGATGCCAGTTGGTGTCCGGGGTCACAGTCACACGTGAAACTACCATCGGTGTTAGTGCAATTATGTCGGCACCCACCGTTGGAAATGTCACACTCGTTGATATCTGAAGGAATATCTTAGAACTTGGAGAATGCCCTATAATTTAAACGTTAGCGGTGCCAATATATATAAATATACGTGCAAATGTTCTTTCCTTTATCATATATATATATATATATATATATATTTATATATATATGTGTGTGTGTTCGTGTAACTCGCTTGTTTTCAGATCAATGAGGCAAATGAGACTGACGTTTTATAATTATGAATTTGAAGTCCAGTTTTTGCACTTAAGGCAAAATGTATACAGTGTTTGAAATTTGAACATACCATTGCAGAGGGAGGCGGGTGGGGGGGGGCGCAAGGGGAGTTGTGTTCCCAGATCATGAAGAATAAATTTCGAGTTATTGGTGAACCCATCATATTGTTTTCCGTTGTCAAAGGAAAGCGTTGGCAAAGGAAATAAGGTTCATCAACCTAAACGTGACCATCACAGTAACAAAGCCTTACAAACAAGACTATAATTAAATACTAAGTTCTCACATGTTATCTGTTTTTGCACAATTGTTATTTACCTGAGCATGCGTGAAGATCTGTAGTCAATTCGTACCCCATGGAGCAATGACAGGAATAGCTTCCATCGTTGTTGAGACAAACATGCTGGCAGCCACCTTGGTCAGTGTCACACTCGTTAATATCTGGAGAAGAATTCTTAGTATTTTCTTAGGTAATTATAACACGTCTGAGTAGAACATATGTTTATAAACATATATGAATGTTACCTTGATATTGGACATGAAGATGTTACTTGGCGTACATTGCGTGGGTCGGATCAAGAATACGCCATGTATAACAGTACTGCGTTATATGCGGTTCTGAACGTACCTGCGCACGAGTTCCCATCAAGTGATAGTCCATAACCCAGGCCGCAGCATATAAAGCTGCCGTCAATGTTGTGGCAGCTGTACTGGCACCCGCCAGTGTCAACGCCGCATTCATTAATATCTGAAGGTAGACGTTATGGGATAGCATATCAAATAGGTTACACAGTAAATAAAAAAAAATGGAAGTTGGACTATTTCAGTTAAAATATTAAATTTATGCACCAGCGAGCTATAACTACCGCAAATCACTTTCTCTTTGCCAGAACTGAAAGCCGATGTGAACCATAGTATCCATATGAGTTGTCTCATATATTCGATCAGAAGCTTTAGTGGGTCACATCAATATAATAAAATTCACCAAATTTAATGCAAAAATACGTTGATAAATAATTGGACATTACGGACTTCCGCTGTTGTCATGCACGAAGAAACCTACCTACTTGTACAACGCAGTAGGCATGTTACAAGACTGTTGTTTTCATTTGTTTTCGCTGCGGGATTAAACTATTTGTGCGACGACAAGAAAAATATTGAATACTAGACGTTAACCATCGCAATTGTCGATAATGTGCCAAGTCATGTTTCTCTCGTTCAACTCACCCGACTCAACATATACATCTTGTCCACAATGTTTATCTTAACATGTGTGT
Source organism: Arenicola marina (assembly GCA_964019135.1). Taxonomy (NCBI): domain Eukaryota; kingdom Metazoa; phylum Annelida; class Polychaeta; family Arenicolidae; genus Arenicola; species Arenicola marina. Next base: position 3,595,800 of record OZ025254.1, on the reverse strand, counting down.
GCAAGTCAAACCGAGAGCCATTTGGGTTTTTTGTACGGTATTCGTGCATGAACCACGATAAGATAATGTATATCGTGCTGCACGTGAAGAGCATAGCTAATGTTAAAACGGTAAAACTAATAAAAGGCATTAGTAGGCAGTAAGAATAAGGCTGACTGACATAAGTTAACTCACCTGTACAAGTGTGTTTATCCAATGCCAGGTTGTAGCCTGGGTCACAGTGACAGTTGTAGGTCCCCAATGTGTTGTTACAGCCATGCTGACATCCACCCAGGTGAGTCCTGCACTCATCGAGATCTAACAGATAGTGGACAGTGTAAGAAGTAACACAATACGAACCACTTAGTAGAAACAAGAACCAACTTCGCTACGTACTTAAAGTTATTGCTGATGAACAAGGCTATAATTAGACACGAAATGCTATTTTCTGACATATTTTTCTGTTTTTGCACAATTGTTATGTACCTGAGCATGAGTGAAGATCTGAAGTCAATTCGTACCCCTTGGGGCAATGACAGGAATAACCTGGCCAAGCCAGGCGGGTACCAGGGAGGGGGTGGAGTCTGTCCCACCTACCCTAGCCACGGGGAGCCGGACCTCAAACTAGAGGTCCGGACCTCAAACTAGAGTTCTGTCCTGGCCAAGCCAGGTGGGCATGAGGGAGGGGGTGGGGTGTGTCATCACGCAGACACCACGCAGGCCCCCGGCGGGAAGAGCGGGACTGTCCCTCGCCTGGAAGCCACGTGGGATGAGGGGGTGGGGCGCTACCTCGGTGGCTTCCCAGGCCAGTAGCCTTAGCTGTCTCCCAGCCCGCTCCCCCACTGTACTGGCTTTGCACTAAGCCCACGCGCTGTCTGGATCCTGCGCCGCCTATGACAGCTGCATGTCCTCCCCTCCCAGCCAGCCCTAGCTGGACTCACCACAATACATATATCTTATCCGCTCATGTCATTTTATCATTGTCGTTCAATAGCACTTTTGCTAATGTCTATTGTCTTATCTTTTATCTTATCTTACCCACTTAGATATTTCCGATGATAACTGAATTGGTTTTAAATTCACATTTATATATATATTCACACCTATCGTTGGGTCTACTTCTTCAGACCCACACTTTTTACCGGGTGTATGTTATATCTGGCTTTCAATGCTGATGATTTAATCAAAATTAAGGTCTTGTGTCGCACTTGATAATGATATTTGCGGCCCAAGGGTGACAATTATATATCACATTGTTTTCCAGTGTCAAAGAAAATCGTTGGCAAAGGGAACATGGTGCTTGACCTAAACGTGACCTATCATCACAATAACAACGCCTTACAAACAATTAGATACGAAATGTGACATACATATTGCTTTTTATGACACATTTTTTTGTTTTTGCACAATTGTTATTTACCTGAGCATGAGTGAAGATCTGAAGTCAATTCGTACCCCAGCAAGCAATCACAGGAATAACCTCCATCGCTGTTGAGACAACCATGCTGGCAGCCACCTTGGTCAGTGTCACACTCGTTAATATCTGGAGAAGTGTTCTGAACAGTTTGTAATTATAACACGCCTGGGTAGAACTTATGGTTATATACATATATAAACGTCACGTTGATATTAGATATGAACATGCTGCTTTACGTACCTGCGCACGAGAAGCTGTCAAGTGATGGTCCATAACCCAGGTCACAGCATATAAAGCTGCCGTCAATGTTGTGGCAGCTGTACTGGCACCCGCCATTGTCAACGCCGCATTCATTAACATCTGAAGGTAGACGTTATGGAATAGGCTATCTAATAGATTACACAGTAAATTCAAAAATAGGAAGCTAAACTACTTCAGCTAAAAATGTTAAGTTTATGCACCAGCGAGATACCGAAAACGACGATAATTTTGACAGAAATTGTGTTCTATATTCACTTCATGCGATGTTACTTGAAAGCGTTTCATAATGTTGGCATCTACACCGCGGGAGTCGTCAATATTTAGGTGCACCTGTACATGTGTGACCGCTGGAGCCCTAGTTATTCTGACGCCCCTGCTTGATATCGGCAATATGTGTTGTCACAGTCGTTAAACGTACAATCATCGAGGTCACTAATCGGGGATGGGCAATTTAGGCACTGTCAAAAAATGTGCTTTATAGATATTACGGATGTTAATTGTATTGGCTCAACGATGTGTGCTTTATTTCCTACCGACTTGAAGGCTTACAAATAAGTGCCGGTTCAAAATCACTACTTCACAACAACACTTCTTCCAACCATAATTAACGCTAAACAATTGGTTTGTGCCGCACTTAATACTGACATTTGTACATAAATAAACGGTTCGTAAACACCCGAAGCTAGTCTGAACGGTCATCGTACCTGCACACGACTTGCCATTGGATGACAAAGCAAAGCCTTGGTTGCAGAAACAGGAATAGCTTCCGTCCAAGTTCACACAGCTGTGCTGACATCCGCCATTGCTAACGTCGCATTCATCAACATCTGAAATACGTTCATGGCGTATGTTTGAAGAAATAAACGTGGTTTAATAAAACTTAAATAAAAACATCTTATTATCCAAGGGATGTTAACGTATGTCACTATATCAGAGGTGTTCGGCAAATGTGAAACATATATCACTCGCAAGCAACCATATTACCGTATTTGTAAGACGTGAAATCATCTAACAGTTTATCAGTTGCACCAACTTATAGTTTACTTATTGCATCAACTTATGTCACCATCGCATGTACGGCCGTTCATGTTCTTTGCGTATCCTGAACTGCAGATTGAACAGGAGTAGCTCCCAATTCTGTTCTGACATCCTTGTTGACATTTTCTATTATTGTTGTCACACTCATCGATATCTACAAACATCAAGATCAATTAGTTACTGCATAGATTAAAGTAATATGTTCTGTAATTGTGTGTATTATCAACCTCTTCTCCATGTCAAATAAGTATATACTGTCTTGAATTTAAATCTTGAAAGCCTGTGGGCTATACGGAGAGAAGCCAATTTGTTCACCGGAGCAGAAGTTGGCGGCCGGCTTTATATCCCTGCGCGCCTGTTCGCTGTTCGGCATTCTGTGTGATGTCGACCGCGGCTCGCTATCACGTCCGCGCGCGATAAACTAGTCCGCGCAGTTTTATGTTGAAATTATTGTTTTACAGACTCAACGAGATACACAACATATGCATCGTAACGACAGGCGCCCTCGTCCCATTATGACGCAGTTTCATTTTACATTTCACACAGCAAAGTAACGACACCGCGCACACTGATGGTATCCTACCATTGCATGTGGTATCCCCGATAAGCTGGAATCCATCGTGACAGGAACAATATCGTCCACTGTTAGCCGGGTGACATATGTGTTCACAACCACCGTTTGTTAGGTCACAGGCTGAAATAATCATTGTTGATTCTTATTGAAAGACGAATTGATTACTATGCCCCCTGTGTATAAGGCGGACTAAGGAGACACACAAGACAATGAAACGACTCCCCGGATTGTAATCCCACCATAACGGAATGCATAATGAATATTCTTGTTCTCAATTGGAAACGATGTTGATCGACGATGCAACGTTATGTTTACAATGATCGATGGCGTGCGTAGCGATTGTGTGAAGGTTCGTATGGGAAATGTACATGGTACACAGTGGGACACTCTAACCAGATTTAGGGTTATTGCATGACATACGTACTTGAGAAATCGCAGCTGCCCTTCCGTGCTGAGAATTGGTCTATCGCGATGTCGCTTCTATAATCATATCCTTTTTCTGCTTCAAAGAATATCTGGCACGAAAATGTAATTAAGAATTATTGCAAGCGTCAGTTTGTTTTTAATTGTTTCATGACAAAAGCACCTTGGTTTCTTACACTTTAGTTTGGATGAGAAGAACCCTCAGAAGAAAGGCGGTTCACTAACGGGTGTTAAGAATCTTGCGGGGGTTGGGGTGGGGCCCTCAACTAGGCATACAATCGGAGATGTTTAATCCTCTCCATCGAGAAACATAAACATTTTACGTACGCTTGCCCATTGGTCAATCGTTGTTTGTACGGTTCTCCTGATCCAGACGTTGCCTTGGTTCCCTCTTTTATCCAGCAAGCGTTCGCCGCGTGACCCAGACGTCCGTACGACCAGTGCGCCGATGTTGTCACCAAACATGTGGTAGGCGAAGCTGACACAAATAACGCTGTCGTAGTTCATGCCCAATGTTTGTAACCTGTCAACCAAAAACAGTATTCAGCGTTCATTTTAACATAGGGACGCCTTGAGGCAAATTTGCTGTCAAACGTGATAAATAATTGATGGGCATTAAAATGAAGGTTTTGTAATTTTTTACGACTGTGAATAAACAATAAACAATGATAAACATGGTAGACGATAACAGTACTACTACTAATAGTAAGAATTGTAATAATAAGAAACCAGTAGGCGAATTATCTGATGCATTAAGTAAACGGATCAACGGTAAGGTAATGTTCCCCTTGACTTCTTACCGGTGTATTAAATGTTGAGGAGCATACACTTGGGTATATACATGAAAACAACGTCACCGTCTTACACAGCTTTGTCCCCACGGCTATTGTCGGTGGCTTCTATGTATAGATAGAACCTCCCGTCATACGCCGCCGATGGCCCCGTGTCGAGCGATGGCGTGTCTGCCTCATGTCGCTGCCACCTGAAATCCCCAAGATCGGCTCTATGGACGTAACTACAGATGTCATCTTCAAAGCTGCAGCTCAGGAGCACGTCATTCTGGCCACAGACTGCAAAGCACATTAACGCTCTTTTAAATAATTTCTACGACGTCTTCAGTGAAAGAACATCGCATGTATCATTACTGGAGTGTTTACTTATGGGGTCTTTCAACGTTTCGTATCATGTTCTTTTCGTGTTTGTTATGTTATCGGGGATAGCCAATTAACCCACCAATTAAGTCTCAATAATACGTGAATACTTTGCAAAGTAGATTGGAAAGGCCATGCCAGTGAGCTTGTTTTCGAGTACGTTGGTGCTATAATCCGTCACTGAATATATCTCCGGTCAGCCAATCATTCCGTTGCATACCAATTCCTCCAGAGATGCAGACCCATTCATCAGAAAAATGACAAATGTGCAAGAATCAAGGAACGCCCCAATATTATCAGGCAACATAATGTTATCACGGGCCAAATACTTTGTAGCCAGTCTTTCCCACTGAACGCTCGCAACTGCCAGTGCATTAGTTGTTTGCTATTGTGATAGGTATACGAAATCATACAGCAGATATGCCACGGACTCTTCTTACCTATAGATGGGGCGAGAGCGATTAAAACAATGACGTGTCCCAGCAAACCACGAAAATTGAACATTCTGTGTCTGTGACCGAGGAATGAAGATCCTTGTACAGCTTCTTAGGCGGTTTGATGTGTAGAACACTGCAGCATTCTTTCCTTTAACAAGAAAAATATTCAAATTTCATTGAATATCACTATCCCATTGCTGTACTAAAATAGTGATTGATAATCAACACGATGAACATGAATCCCGACTCATGTCATGGTCATAGTACTAAATAGTTCAGTCGTGACTTTCAGAGACTCAACAATCATTGAGCAAAATAAATGTCTATAGTGTTAAACACGACTGACTATATACAATTGTGAAGTCGGTGGAGGTGCAGTATTTCCGGCTCTATGTCTGAATAGACGCCAAAAGTGCATCAAGGGCGAACGCCAACCGTATAAGACCAAAGGGAATTCGCATTTGGCCCGAGGCTCGTGACGTCTTGTACACACCGGGGCCTGGACCGAGATATCACACTACTCCGTTTCCAGAATCGACTGCGACCTCGCAGTTATCGCCACAACCATTCGTCAATCCGGACGAACACGCCCTACCCTGGGGCTCCCCTGGGTGGTTCCATCAACCCAGGTTCTTTTCCATTGGCACTAAAGGTAGTCATTTTGGTCCCAGGCACGACTGGACGCCTGCAGTTCACACCCCGAACTGACGAGATTCGACCCGGCCACCCTTCGCATCCAGGGCGAACACCAACCCTTATACGCCAGAGGGAATTCCCCATTTGGCCCGAGGCTCTTGGTGTCTTTTATCTACTGGGCATGGACCGAGATATGACAGAGGGACGCTGGAGGGCCACGGCCTCTGAATCAGTACTTACCTACAGGATAAACAAATTGGCATATCAGTAAGCGCGGAGCTGTACAGCGTGGCTATATCCTATACTTAATCAACATAATATATAATACGTTAAATGTAGAAAAACCAGGCGATGGTCTATCTCCGGGTGGCCATATGAAAGGAGTGAACACAGCGGGGGATCGCAATCTTTAAACAGCAATATGTCCCTTCACCTTCCTGGTTGATTCAGGTTTCAAGAGGCGTTCGTGGATAAATATTAGCAAGTTTGAGTCTCTATGAACCATGTTGAAGTCCACTCAAGCGGTTCGAGCTTTGGTGGTTCAACATGAACGACGCCCAACACCAGGGGCCGTGATAGAAAGCAGGAAGTAAAAGTAGTCTGGTAAGAAGTAATTTATTCGTGGACCCATTATGAGCGTTAAGTACATAGACCGAGGTAAGGCCGACCACGGATGCTCGCAATAGACACGCTTGAGTGCACATGGGCACTCTGGAGTCTTCACAGGCTAACTCTTGTTCGAAGCATACTCTACTAGGCTATTCAAATGATTTGTCAGCGCTACTCTCAGTCACATCAGGCCACATAGGTGGGTGGGGGAGCGGGGGATAGCCCCAGTTCTGTGGCTGTAGGAGGGGCAAAACTCTGACAGGGCCCTTCTACAGCCACAGAGCCAACCAAGTATGTTACCCCTGAACGCCTTGGGTTGCCGTCTAACCGCATCTCTGTAAAACCACAATCGTGGGTGGATGGGGCGAGAGGGGGTGAGGGCGGCTACACCCATATGTCATATAAAGAGAGAAGGTAGGCAAAGCCTTTTGCAGCCACAAAACTCAGCCCGAACAACATCGGTCGAATTCGTCAACAAAATCCCATGACTGCTTTGCCTACCTTCTCTCTTACTATGACATAAAACAACTAAGCAACACTCACCGCCAAATCTAGTATTTTTTAACTCCATATATGTTATGTTCTGCGATAGCACCGTTGATATCATTCAACAGACTCGATGTTCCATGACATGTACACCTTTTCCCACACAACAATTTTCGAATCGCCCGCCTCTCGCCGCCGCTTTTCTTGGCGGAAGCTGTGAACTGCTCGCTTTGCGTGCAGAGGTGGAGCGAATGTTTGTCAACAATCACACGTGGACCGGTGTAACATGACCAGCCGTCCCCCCATGACAGCGTGTCCCCCCTGTCGTTCGGGTATACGCGCGTAGGAGGTCACTAGTTATGGGAGGGACACATTGTCATGGGCTGAATATACCTTGAGGGGACATGTGGATGGGGGTGGCGGTGGCCCCGGGGGGGGGGCATGTTGTCATGGGTTGAATATAACTATGACCATATGTCCCCTTATTCTAGCACGCAATTACCTATCTAAGTGGGTTAAGAGACATGGGCAGGGGGGGCGGCAAGCTGTCACGGGTTAAAATACAGCCATGACCAGGTGTCCCCTTAGTTTATCATTGGATCACTGATCCAGGTGGGTTAAGGGACATAAGAAGTGGGGGACATGTTGTCAAGGCCCTAATATAACTATGTTTATGTATTCCTTGAGCTTAAACAGGAATTACCGATCTATGTGGGTTAAGGGACATGGGCAGGGGTAGGGGGGCATGCTGTCACGGTGTAACATGACCAGCCGTCCCTCCATGACAGCGTGTCCCCCCTGCAATTCTAATGTATGCGTGCAAATGAGGGCACTAGTTATGGGGGGACACATTGTCATGGGCTGAATGTATCTTAATGTACATTGTGGGGGGGGGACATGCTGTCACGGGTTGAATATAGCTATGACCAGATGTCCCTTTAGTCTAGCATGAGATCACCGATTTAGGTGGGTTAAGAGACATGGGGAGAGGGGGGGGACATGCTGTCACGGGTTTAAATACAGCCATGACCAATTGTCCCCTTAATTTAGCATTGGATCACTGATCCAGGTGGGTTAAGTGACAGAGAGAGGGGGGGGGACATGTTGTCATGGGTTAATTATAGCTATGTCTATATGTCCCATTAGCTTAGCACAGAATTACCTATTTGCACGCATACATTAGAATTGCAGGGGGGACACGCTGTCATGGGGGGACGGCTGGTCATGTTACACCGTGACAACATGCCCTCTCCCCCCCCCCTGCTTATGTCCCGCAGCCCACACAGATCGCTCGGTCATAGCTGCATTTAGCCCGTGACAGCATGTCCCCCCACCTCCCGCCTCCCCATGTCCTATAACTGACATAGATCGGTAATTCCGTTCTAAGCTAAGGGAATGCCTAGTCATAGCTTTATTAGGCCCATGACAACATCCTCCTCCATCCCTGCCTCCTCATGTACCTTAAGATATACTCAGCCATGACAATGTGTCCCCCCATAAACACGAGCCTCACCACCGGTGGCCACAATCAGTACACTATTATACATAGGGCGGCCGTGTACTGACTGACACAGTACAGATCGTAGCCAACGGAGGTGAGCGCTCGTGCCCATAACTAGTGACCTCCTCCGCGCGTATATCCGAACTACAGGGTGGACACGCTCTCATGGGGTTTCACCGGCATCTCAGCCATCTTCCGCAGGCGTGGTGCATTTGCCATTTCAACAGGAGGAAGGGGGTCCAAGAATTTGAAAAGGTGGCGGGGGCACAATTATACTTTAGGGTCTGAAAGGGTGGGCACATGCCCCCTGTGTCCCCCCACCCCCCTCCCTCGGACACGCCAATGCAGATGTCCCCACCAGGAGCGGACCCAAGAGGGGCGCGACCCGGCCCCGCCCCCTCCCCCCCCCCCCCCTTTTGGGCCGAAATTTAGACAATTTAATTTCCCATTTACGTTTTTCTGTGAGTCTCACGTGACAAATCGGAATCACAATCAAGGCCATAAATGTCCTCCAAGGGGGGGGGGTGGGGGAGGGGTCAAGGGGAGGTTGTGTTCCCGGATCAAGAAGAAAACATTTCTTTATTCCCCGGTCGCGATCAAAAATAAAACTCTTCGCATACAAAGGAAGGGCGGAAGCATGATAAAAAAAATTCCCGATTTACGGTTATTTAATATTAAAATTCGCAACTCACGATTAATGAAAATCTTTGATCACGATGGTTAGCTTGTAGCGAAAAACTATAGTTGTTTACCATAGTGACTATTTTAACCCCGGATAATTACCCGCACGGGTGAAGCGCTAAGTCTCTGATACAGAGCGAGAGAGAGAGAGAGTAGTTACGACGGGTCGGTTACTTAAATAATACGTCCAAGTTCTTTTGCGTGAGTACCTGTTTATTCTAGAACCAGACTTTGATGGGAGAATGATTGTATTTTGCATTTGAGTTGGTGTTCTGGATTGTTGTGGTGTGTATGCTTGGATAGAAGAGTTTAAACGCAATGGTTGTTGCCGTCCACGCTGATCCGCGGAACGGCAGCGCACCTTATGAATATTCGTGTTCAGTATTATATATAGCGGGCCGCTGTGGCGGTCCGGAGAGAGTCAGTCAGGCAGGCAGCCAGCGAGGGACAGATCCACTCAGCGCTCCGGCCTGCCAGCAACCCCGGGGTTAACATCTGTAACCCAGGGGTTAACATCGGTAACCCGGGGTTAACATCTGTAACCCAGGGGTTAACATCTGTAACCCGGGGTTAACATCGGTAACCCGGGGTTAACATCTGTAACCCAGGGGTTAACAGCTGTAACCCGGGGTTAACATCGGCAACCAGGGGTTAACATCGGCAACCCGGGTTAACATCGGTAACCCGGGGTTAACATGCGTAACCCAGGGTTAACATGCGTAACCCAGGGTTAACATCTGTAACCCAGGGGTTAACATCTGTAACCCGGGGTTAACATCGGTAACCTGGGGTTAACAGTTGTAACCCGGGGTTAACATGCGTAACCCAGGGTTAACATCTGTAACCCAGGGGTTAACATCTGTGACCCAGGGGTTAACATCGGCAACCCAGGGGTTAACATCGGCAACCCAGGGGTTAACATTCACCACGATGGATTGATGTATATATATTCCACTACAAAATAAATCCCAGAACTTTAAGATTGGCTTGTCTGCTGCTGAACATTGCATGCGAACATTCCGTCGAACGCTACATTGGTGACAGCGGTGGGATCATTGCATGCGAACATACCACTCGAACGCTACATTGGTGACAGCGGTGGGATAGTGTTTAAAGGCCCTATCCAGCGATTCGAGATTCAGCCTCGTAAGAAGTGACTTTCGCAGTGCAGACAAGCCAATATGGAGGGCGATCGGTGTGTTTCGCCGGCAGATTCCATAACATCTGTGTATAGTGACAAAAGACAAGAACTGGTGGAATATATACGAAATCAGAAGTTGGTGGCAAGTTCCGCGATGAGAGAAGCCTTTGACGCTGAGTATGCATTAGCACGGATAGATGTAACTGACTTTGGGACAAATCAACAGTCAGTGGTGCCAGACACTCCAGTCCAACAACGACTGTGTTTCGAGGAGGACGGAAGTTCAGTAAGAACACGGGTTGGGGCTGAGTGCTGGGCACCTCCGCACATATCGAATGCACATCACCATGCTCCGGGGACAACCAACGTTGAGACACTGGCCTCGCAACAAAGTGTATCTTCAAGGTTTCCGGATCCTACGTCACAACAGCAGCATACTCAACCGAAACATTAAAATGGGTGATGGACGGCCAGTGTCATGTAGCGGATATATGTGACTGTTCCTATTGTCCTTCCTGGTGGAAAAACGCTTACGCATTCACTGGCCGTAGTGGAAATCGAGACACCGATGATACTTTGTTTTGACTTCATGAGGCAGCCCCGTGGCATTCTCAACGCTGAAAATATGACCCTAGCTCAGCCTGAACGGCGAACAGTATCAGTGTCACAAGGGAAGTGAGTTACCATCACTGTATCGTGTCACGCTCTGCGAGACAGTGAATATCCCAGCAGATTGTGAAATGATCGTCAAAGGACCCGTTCAGGGAAATCCTCGTTTCACTACCGGTGTGGTTTAAGGCAACAAATCGTTCAGCGCACGCAAGCAAGTGATGGTTGCCAAAATGATTGTTGATCCCAGCACAGGCTGCATCCCTGTGCGGGTCATGAACTTGCACGGAAAGCCCCAGAAGATCTATCAAAACTCTTTTGTTGCCACGTGTCAAGCTGTTGACAATGTGACAGACTGTGACCTAGATGGCGATGAAGAAACTCTTAAAGAAAATAGCGGCATGTGCAGTGCAGATGACAACGATATTCCTGATCACCTTGAAACTCTGTGGAAGCAATCAAGGTTGGAACTCACGTCAGTGCAGCAGAAGGAAGTGAAGAAATTGCTCTGCAAATATGCACATGTGTTTGCCAAATCTAAAGCCGATTTGGGTCGCACTAGTCTGGTGAAGCATTTAATTGATACCAGTGATGCGACGCCAATCAAGCAAGCTGCCAGAAGAGTTCCGCTGGCAAAAGCTGCTGCAGCTGAGAAGCTACTGGGCGAGATTCACCAGCATTGAACTGTTAGGTGGTCTCTTGTTTTACAAAACAGAAGCTCAGAAAACCAGGTGCCCAAGTGAAACGTTTGCTATCTCCAGAAACGATCCATGCAAAGATCTTCCAGTACGTCTATAATCATCGTGTTGGAGGTCATTCGGGTGTCCGTAAAACCTTAAGCAACGTTACCAGAAGTTTCTGGTGGAGTGGAATGCCTGAAGTTAGCCAGCGCTAGTCCCAGACATGCCTGTCTACGTCAAGTACCTGTGGAAAGCCCCATGGAGCGCTGGCCATGGATATATTAGGCTTGACGGACAAGACAGAGGACGGCAAGGTGGTCGAGTTGTCGCTCCCGCCACGTTAGCGCCGTCTCCCCTCCTTGATGACGTCTGCAGCCGCTGCGTAAGAGGCAGTAGCGGATCCAGACTGCAGTTCGAATAAAGTTAGAGCCAGCGCTAGTCCCAGACATGCCTGTCTACCTCAAGTACCCGTGGAAAGCCCCATGGAGCGCTGGTCATGGATATATTAGGCTTGACGGACAAGACAGAGGACGGCAAGGTGGTCGAGCTGTCGTTCCCGCCACGTTAGCGCCGTCTCCCCTCCTTGATGACGTCTGCAGCCGCGGCGGAAGAGGCAGTAGCGGAGCCAGACTGCAGTTCCAATCTACTACGTTCGCCGGCGATGTCCCATTCGCCGAGCGCCTACATTATAGACTCTAACGTTACTTTACTGTGTATTGTGTTTTTCTGCACGTTATTTTCGATTGTGTTTTTCGTATAGGTTAATCTAGGTGTGAGGTCACACTCTTTCAGAGGAAGGGGGTAATGTAACTATAAAACTATAGTTGTTTACCATAGTGACTATTTTAACCCCGGATAATTACCCGCACGGGTGAAGCGCTAAGTCTCTGATACAGAGCGAGAGAGAGAGAGAGAGTAGTTACGACGGGTCGGTTACTTAAATAATACGTCCAAGTTCTTTTGCGTGAGTACCTGTTTATTCTAGAACCAGACTTTGATGGGAGAATGATTGTACTTTGCATTTAAGTTGGTGTTCTGGATTGTTGTGGTGTGTATGCTTGTATAGAAGAGTTTAAACGCAATGGTTGTTGCCGTCCACGCTGGTCCGCGGAACGGCAGCGCACCTTATGAATATTCATGTTCAGTATATATATAGCGGGCCGCTGTGGGGGTCCGGGCAGAGTCAGTCAGGCAGGTAGCCAGCGAGGGACAGATCCAGTCAGCGCTCCGGCCTGCCAGCAACCCCGGGGTTAACATCTGTAACCCAGGGGTTAACATCGGTAACCCGGGGTTAACATCTATAACCCAGGGGTTAACATCTGTAACCCGGGGTTAACATCGGTAACCCGGGGTTAACATCTGTAACCCAGGGGTTAACATCTGTAACCCGGGGTTAACATCGGCAACCAGGGGTTAACATCGGCAACCCGGGGTTGACATCGGTAATCCGGGGTTAACATGCGTAACCCAGGGTTAACATGCGTAACCCAGGGTTAACATCTGTAACCCAGGGGTTAACATCTGTAACCCGGGGTTAACATCGGTAACCCGGGGTTAACATCGGTAACCCGGGGTTAACATGCGTAACCCGGGGTTAACATGCGTAACCCAGGGTTAACATCTGTAACCCAGGGGTTAACATCTGTGACCCAGGGGTTAACATCGGCAACCCAGGGGTTAACATCGGCAACCCGGGGTTAACATCTGTAACCCGGGGTTAACATCGGCAACCCAGGGGTTAACATTCACCACGATGGTTTGAAGTATATATATTCCACTACAAAATAAATCCCAGAACTTTAAGATTGGCTTGTCTGCTGCTGAACATTGCATGCGAACATACCACTCGAACGCTACAAGCTAATACCCCATTTCCAGCCCACGAAAAATAATTTTCTTTATTCCCAGTTCACGGTGAAATCAAAAACCCATTGCCGAGGAACGGAAATAACCCTTGCTCCCCCCCCCCCCCCCCCCCCTCTCTATCACTGAGATGCCGGTCCACGTGTGATTGTTGACAAGCATTCGATCTGGCTCTGCACTTCTTCCGCCAGGACCAGTGGCGAGCTGCGGGCGATTCGAAATTTGTCGTGTGAAGACATCGACGGTGCTACCTAGTAACATAACAGCTATGGATTTAAAAAATACTGGACTTGGCGGTGAGTGTTGCTTAGTTTGTTTTACAGTGACGCCGTTAGACAGCAACCCAAGGCGTTCAGGGATAAAATACTTGGTTGGCTCTGTAGCTGTCAGATTTTTGCCCGTCCTACAGCCACATGACTGGGGCTAGGGGGGGATACCCCTCTGAATCGCGAATCTCCAAGCATTAGCGAGAGCAATGTCGAATCTCCAAGATGATAACTATTTAAGACCGGGCGCGAAAAATTCCCACCCAATTTCCTGCTACACTAGAGTTAGTGTCCTATTATACTGATAGGCTTGTGCAGTCAGAGCCTGGTCTAACGAACAACTTCATATGATAGGCGGAAGGAATTTGGGAGTACGTAGAAGGACGGGGATAACATGAACACATCATATTGTTCTTTATCAACATCTTCTCGCGGGTTCTATTTCCGGGGGTGAGTTCGGATATGCGATCGGAGTAATCGGCGCGGATATTTGGAGCATGCGGACTCACTCTTTCCGCTAATAGGCGGATCAATAACCGAACGCAAAATCCGCGGTCCGCGTGAATGTTGCACTTGCTGGACTGCAAAAATTATGAAGATCGTTAAATAGCGCCATAAAATAGATCAACGGATTCGTATTGTGTTTATTATCTTATTCTCGTTGTTATAATATTATTTACAGGTTTTTTGCAGGTCGCAATACTACTATATATATATTAATTGTATTGTGCGGCCTGGACGCCATGTTGGAAATCCTCGTGATCCTCCTCTGGGTGGGTTGTAAGGTCTGGAAGTAAAATGTACCACGTGACCACCCTATCGGACCACAACCTCCGCGCTCGGCTATGCACTCCGCGGAGTCCGAATACTCCGCTCGCATACCCGAACTCACCCCGGTTTAGGTCCGTTGGGGCCAACCAAAAAACACGTGATCTGACATCGTCACACGATCTTCGGTATAACGTTAATTTCAAATAAAAAGCTGTGACGATGCCAAATTCGTTTCAGCTTCAATACTACTAGGACATATCGACGACCCGTGGTAGCAGTTTCCAACGCAACAACAGACGCTCAGGCCGTTTGTACTATTGGTACCTGAGTGAAGCCTGTTTCTCAGATGTCAATGCATTGAACACGTTGCAATTATTGCAGTTGTTTGACTCTCTTTATTTATTAACATTGACCATTTAATACTGCGCAGGCCGCGTTGACCTCCTTTTCATATCATGAACCCCAATAGCGTATTCAACTACAGTCTCTTTCAATTGTGTGGGCGCTATGATTTTAAAGCTCCGGTAAAAATTACAATACATATAAGCCACATCATTGAGCACATTTTTATTAAGGCAATCTGGCTGGATTTACATGACATATTGAACGACATTATAGCAATGTCTGTGAATGCTTGGTTTTGCTTGACGATGGATAGAGGTAATTAAGTTTCTGCCCATCGACCCATAATACAACGTGTAGATAAGTCATAATATATAGTAAATGGGCCATGCCTATATAAGTTTATATTGTTATGAAACAACTTATTCAATTACAGTATTTCACATCAGGGTAAATATAGTTTCTCAGCCCTTCGTTATTTAATATAAAGCAATCTCATTATCACACACAGTATACAGTAAAACCCCAAACTTTACAGCACAGTGCAAATTACTGGTAACGACGTTAAGCATTTCATGCATTACGCAGTGTTAGGTTCATACATTTACTCGATGATGGAATGTACGTTGTATGTCACTGAATCGCCTGGTATGGCTCACTAGCATGACTCTCAGTAGGCGCCAGATCCTGGTAGCCACGATCATCTTGAAAGGACGCATTCTGGTAGAGACCTCCCTCGTTTATTTTGGCTGACGCCTTGTCTTCGCGTTCATCCATGGCCTCAGCTCCCAATTCCTTAATGTCCTCATACACGGTGGAACTACGCGTCGTTCTATCATCACTCTGGTCGCCAGGTAACGTGGTGACTGGTTCGTTCTCGTAGTGCGCCGGCTCACCAGGGGTAGACGGTGAGGGTGGCTGCTTCCGTCGTCTCAGCGCCACTGTGACTCCAACAGCGACCGCTGCTAATGCAACCACCCCCACCACCACGCCTACAATAACCTGCCAGACCGGAACTGTCTCTTCTCGATCTCCGGGGCCTCCGTTTTTTTCTGTAGTGTTGCGGACGTAGATGTCCCAGCCCTGACTGCCGGCGAAGGCCTCCAACTGGTACTCACCGGGCAGACAGTTCCGTAACCCACACACCCGGTTGCGGTAGGTCACCATGTTGACGGTGGCGCCACCACACGCCCTCTTCAAGCAGCTGTCTAAGTCGGTCTCGGGTAACTCGTCAGCGATGGGACATGAGGAGGTGAATGCCTCGGACGACTCGATGATCTGTCGATACTCAGCGCCACATCCTGCAAAGTTACCTTTACATGCAGTTATGAATCCACGTTGACAATCTTAAAATAGAGTCGATTTTGGATCAAAAGCGGACCAGGATAGAAAGGCCTGAGAACATAACATTCCAAATGTAGCGATTCGCAGCCATTATATGCCTCCTGGTCTCAGTGGCAAGCATGGCCCCTTGCTGGGGCTTCGCAATCAATAGGTTGGGACCCACCATAATGAGGCTTGCATTCATCAATATCCGACGATTTGTATCATATTCAAAGATCAGAAAAAAATGATCGAATACAAACGTATAAGAATAGCGTGTTATTTGCGCCATGTTTTTTGTTCCTATTGTAGCGAAAAACAGATTGCTTACTATAATTTTTTTTTTTTTTAAACATCATTTATTTCTGGAGGTTTGCAATAACGAATACACATATTAATGCTCACCTCAACATAAAAAAAAAAAAAAAAAAAAAGGATGTACAGCAAAGGACGGTAATAAGAAATACTATAAATATAGTAATGTCAACAAATGAAGTGCATGAATATAAGCTCAGATGCATACCAAATACATAATTAAATGAGTTTGCCATGACCCTTAACTAGAAAACCTGGCTGAGTTGCGGATAAATAAATGAACTGCCCTAAATATAGCGACGCTGTCTTCAAAACACAGCTCGGGGCTACCAAACAGCAACAATTCACAAAGGATATTAAATTCATGCCTTACTATAATGACTATTCTACCCCCGAATAATTACCCAGACGGGAGGAAAGCGAAGTCTCTGATACAGAGAGAGCGAGAGAGTGTAGTTACGACGGGCCGGTTACCTAAATACTTTTAAGTTCTTTTGCGTGAGTACTTGTTTATTCCGGAACCGGGTTTTCATGGGAGAATGATTGTACTTTGCATTTCAGTTGGTATTCTGGATTGTGGTAGTGTGTTTGCGTGTATAGAAGAGTTCAAACGCAGTGGTTGTTGCCGTCCACGCGGGTCCGCGGAACGTCAGCGCACCTTATGAATATTCATGTTCAGTATATATATAGCGGGCCGCTGTGGCGGTCCGGAGAGTCAGTCAGGCAGTCAGTCAGCGAGGGACAGATCTAACGCCTACCAACAACCACGGGGTTAACATCAGCAATTCGGGGTTAAGATAGGCAACCCGGGGTTAACACTGCAACCCATGGGTTAACATCAGCAATCCGGGGTTAACATAGGCAACCCGGGGTTAACACTGCAACCCATGGGTTAACATCAGCAATCCGGGGTTAACATAGGCAACCCGGGGTTAACACTGCAACCCATGGGTTAACATCAGCAATCCGGGGTTAACATAGACAACCCGGGGTTAACATAGGCAACCTGGGGTTAACATTGCAACCCCGGGGTTACCATCGGCAACCCGGGGTTAACATCGGCAACCCCGGGGTTAACATCGGCAACCCGCGGTTAACATAGGCTACCCGGGGTTAACATCAGTAACCCGGGGTTAACATCAGTAACCCAGGAGTTAGCATTGGTAACCCGGGGTTAACATTGCAACCCAGGGGTTAACATCGGCCACCCCGGGAGGTAACATCGGCAACCCGAGGTTAACATTGGCAATCCGGGGGTTAACATCGTTAAACCGGGGTTAACATTTGCAACCCGGGGTTAACATTTCAACCCGTTGTTAACACTAGTAACCCAGGGGTCAACATCAGCAATCCGGGGTTAACATTGGCAACTCGGGGTTAACTTTAGTAAACCAGGATTTAACATTGCAACCCAGGGGTTAACATTGCAACCCAGGGGTTAGCATTGCAAACCAGAGGTTAACATTGCAACCCGGTGTTAACATCGGCAACCCACGGGTTAACATCGGCAACCCGTTGTTAACATCTGTAACCCGGGGTTAACATCGGCCACCCCTGGGGTTAACATCGGCAACGCGATTTTAGCATTGGCAACCCAGGGGTTAACATCGCCAATCCGGGGTTAACATTGGCAACTCTGGGTTAACTTCCATAAACCAGGAATTAACATTGCAACCCAGGGGTTAACATTGCAACCCAGGGATTAACATCGGCAACCCAGGGGTTAACATCGGCAACCCGGTGTTATCATCGGCAACCCGGTGTTATCATCGGCAACCCAGGGGTTAACATCGGCAACCCAGGGGTTAACATCGGCAACCCGGTGTTATCATCGGCAACCCGGGGTTAACATCAGTAGCTCAGGGGTTAGCATTGAGTAAGAGTTAATTGTGGACCCAAAGCGGACCAGGATATCAGAGCCAAAGACCATAACATTCCAAATGCAGCGATTCGCAGCTATTATATGCATCCTGTTTATAGTGGCAAGCATGGCCCCTTGCTGGGGCTTCACAATCAATAGGTTGGGATCAACCATCATGAGGCATGCATTCATCCATATTCGACTACTTGTGTCATATTTAAAGATCAGAGAAAAGTGATAGAATACAAACGTATAGGAGTAGCGTGTTATTTGCGCCATGTTTTTTGTTGCTATTGTAGCGAAAAACAGATTGCTTACTATAATGACTATTCTAACCCCGGATAATTATCGACCTTACCACTCGAGCGCTACACTATTACACCAATGATATCATCTGGTGGATGATCAGTTGATGTGAGCTATACCTGTGGAGCCCATAGCAACACCTGTTAGTAATATCACAATTTCTTTGTAATGCACATGGCTAATCACTAGCATATTGCACATAATCCACATATCTACATTTGTCTCCAAATTACGCTTTAAACTTTAAACCATACCTGAATTTTGCATAGCTCGGTAAAAGATAATCATGATCATAATATCCACCATATAAACGATTGATGGACATATCAGGTAGATGGGCTCAAGGACATGCAACCGCAAAAAACTTGCAACCGGGGAGGAGTGCGGGTGGGGGTGGGGCTCTGATAATGTGCGTTCATAGAGGGTTGCCGGGAAGAACTACCCGTCCGAGCAGAGTTTGGCGGTAATACGCTCAGACCAAGCGGATTTTGGCGGTGAAAGCGGGTGGTAGGACTTAGCGCGGACGCCCCCCGCCCCCAAACCCAGCAATGTATCAAGAACCGCCCCCCCACCCCCTCGCCTATTTGACTATATCTTGAGAGGGAAATGGTGCGTACTACATTTTAAGCATCTCTGTCGACGATAATGTTCGGACTAATGCCACATCGCCCTGATCCCAAACTGGCCGTGAGGACTAATGCCACATCGCCCTGATCCCAAACTGGCCGTGAGGACTAATGCCACATCGCCCTAATCCCAAACTGGCCGTGAGGACTAATGCCACATCGCCCTAATCCCAAACTGGCCGTGAGGACTAATGCCATATCGCCCTAATCCCAAACTGGCCGTGAGGACTAATGCCACATCGTTCTAATCCCAAACTGGCCGTGAGGACTAATGCCACATCGCCCTGATCCCAAACTGGTCGTGAGGACTAATGCCACATCGCCCTAATCCCAAACTGGCCGTGAGGACTAATGCCACATCGCCCTAATCCCAAACTGGCCGTGAGGACTAATGCCACATCGCCCTAATCCCAAACTGGTCGTGAGGACTAATGCCGCATCGCCCTAATCCCAAACTGGTCGTGTGGACTAATGCCGCATCGCCCTAATCCCAAACTGGTCGTGAGGACTAATGCCACATCGCCCTAATCCCAAACTGGCCGTGAGGACTAATGCCACATCGCCCTGATCCCAAACTGGCCGTGAGGACTAATGCCACATCGCCCTAATCCCAAACTGGCCGTGAGGACTAATGCCACATCGCCCTAATCCCAAACTGGTCGTGAGGACTAATGCCACATCGCCCTAATCCCAAACTGGCCGTGAGGACTAATGCCACATCGCCCTAATCCCAAACTGGTCGTGAGGACTAATGCCGCATCGCCCTAATCCCAAACTGGTCGTGAGGACTAATGCCACATCGCCCTAATCCCAAACTGGCCGTGAGGACTAATGCCACATCGCCCTGATCCCAAACTGGTCGTGAGGACTAATGCCACATCGCCCTAATCCCAAACTGGTCGTGAGGACTAATGCCGCATCGCCCTAATCCCAAACTGGTCGTGAGGACTAATGCCACATCGCCCTAATCCCAAACTGGCCGTGAGGACTAATGCCACATCGCCCTAATCCCAAACTGGCCGTGAGGACTAATGCCACATCGCCCTAATCCCAAACTGGCCGTGAGGACTAATGCCACATCGCCCTAATCCCAAACTGGTCGTGAGGACTAATGCCGCATCGCCGTAATCCCAAACCGGTCGTGAGGACTAATGCCACATCGCCCTAATCCCAAACTGGCCGTGAGGACTAATGCCACATCGCCCTAATCCCAAACTGGTCGTGAGGACTAATGCCGCATCGCCCTAATCCCAAACTGGTCGTGAGGACTAATGCCACATCGCCCTAATCCCAAACTGGCCGTGAGGACTAATGCCACATCGCCCTGATCCCAAACTGGTCGTGAGGACTAATGCCACAACGCCCTAATCCCAAACTGGCCGTGAGGACTAATGCCACATCGCCCTAATCCCAAACTGGCCGTGAGGACTAATGCCACATCGCCCTAATCCCAAACTGGTCGTGAGGACTAATGACGCATCGCCCTAATCCCAAACTGGCCGTGAGGACTAATGCCACATCGCCCTAATCCCAAACTGGCCGTGAAGACTAATGCCACACCGCCCTAATCCCAAACTGGCCGTGAGGACTAATGCCACATCGCCCTAATCCTAAACTGGCCGTGAGGACTAATGCCGCATCGCCCTAATCCCAAACTGGTCGTGAGGACTAATGCCACATCGCCCTAATCCCAAACTGGTTGTGAGGACTAATGCCACATCGCTCTATTCCCAAACTGGCCGTGAGGACTAATGCCACATCGCCCTAATCCCAAACTGGCCGTGAGGACTAATGCCATATCGCCCTAATCCCAAACTGGTCGTGAGGACTAATGCCGCATCGCCCTAATCCCAAACTGGTCGTGAGGACTAATGCCACATCGCCCTAATCCCAAACTGGCCGTGAGGACTAATGCCATATCGCCCTAATCCCAAACTGGCCATGAGGACTAATGCCACATCGCCCTAATCCCAAACTGGCCGTGAGGACTAATGCCACATCGCCCTAATCCCAAACTGGCCGTGAGGACTAATACCACATCGCCCTAATCCTAAACTGGCCGTGAGGACTAATGCCGCATCGCCCTAATCCCAAACTGGTCGTGAGGACTAATGCCACATCGCCCTAATCCCAAACTGGTTGTGAGGACTAATGCCACATCGCTCTATTCCCAAACTGGCCGTGAGGACTAATGCCACATCGCCCTAATCCCAAACTGGCCGTGAGGACTAATGCCATATCGCCCTAATCCCAAACTGGTCGTGAGGACTAATGCCGCATCGCCCTAATCCCAAACTGGTCGTGAGGACTAATGCCGCATCGCCCTAATCCCAAACTGGCCGTGAGGACTAATGCCACATCGCCCTAATCCCAAATTGGTCGTGAGGACTAATGCCACATCGCCCTAATCCCAAACTGGCCGTGAGGACTAATGCCACATCGCCCTAATCCCAAACTGGCCGTGAGGACTAATGCCACATCGCCCTAATCCCAAACTGGCCGTGAGGACTAATGCCATATCGCCCTAATCCCAAACTGGTCGTGAGGACTAATGCCACATCGCCCTAATCCCAAACTGGCCGTGAGGACTAATGCCACATCGCCCTAATCCCAAACTGGCCGTGAGGACTAATGCCGCATCGCCCTGACCCCAAACTGGCCGTGAGGACTAATGCCACATCGCCCTAATCCCAAACTGGCCGTGAGGACTAATGCCACATCGCCCTAATCCCAAACTGGTCGTGAGGACTAATGCCACATCGCCGTAATCCCAAACTGGCCGTGAGGACTAATGCCACATCGCCCTAATCCCAAACTGGCCGTGAGGACTAATGTCACATCGCCCTAATCCCAAACTGGCCGTGAGGACTAATGCCACATCGCCCTAATCCCAAACTGGCCGTGAGGACTAATGCCGCATCGCCCCAATCCCAAACTGGTCGTGAGGACTAATGCCACATCGCCCTAATCCCAAACTGGCCGTGAGGACTAATGCCACATCGCCCTAATCCCAAACTGGCCGTGAGGACTAATGCCGCATCGCCCCAATCCCAAACTGGTCGTGAGGACTAATGCCACATCGCCCTCATCCCAAACTGGCCGTGAGGACTAATGCCACATCGCCCTAATCCCAAACTGGCCGTGAGGACTAATGTCACATCGCAGTAATCCCAAACTGGCCGTGAGGATTAATGCCACATCGCCCTAATCCCAAACTGGCCGTGAGGACTAATGCCACATCGCCCTAATCCCAAACTGGTCGTGAGGACTAATGCCACATCGCCCTAATCCCAAACTGGCCGTGAGGACTAATGTCACATCGCCCTAATCCCAAACTGGCCGTGAGGACTAATGCCACATCGCCCTAATCCCAAACTGGCCGTGAGGACTAATGTCACATCGCCCTAATCTCAAACTGGCCGTGAGGACTAATGCCACATCGCCCTAATCCCAAACTGGTCGTGAGGACTAATGCCACATCGCCCTAATCCCAAACTGGCCGTGAGGACTAATGCCACATCGCCCTAATCCCAAACTGGCCGTGAGGACTAATGCCACATCGCCCTAATCCCAAACTGGTTGTGAGGACTAATGCCACATCGCCCTAATCCCAAACTGGCCGTGAGGACTAATGCCGCATCGCCCTGATCCCAAACTGGCCGTGAGGACTAATGCCACATCGCCCCAATCCCAGACTGGTCGTGAGGACTAATGCCACATCGCCCTAATCCCAAACTGGCCGTGAGGACTAATGCCACATCGCCCTAATCCCAAACTGGCCGTGAGGACTAATGCCACGTCGCCCTAATCCCAAACTGGCCGTGAGGACTAATGCCACATCGCCCTAATCCCAAACTGGCCGTGAGGACTAATGCCACATCGCCCTAATCCCAAACTGGCCGTGAGGACTAATGCCACATCGCCCTAATCCCAAACTGGTCGTGAGGACTAATGCCACATCGCCCTAATCCCAAACTGGCCGTGAGGACTAATGCCACATCGCCCTAATCCCAAACTGGCCGTGAGGACTAATGCCACATCGCCCTAATCCCAAACTGACCGTGAGGACTAATGCCACATCGCCTTAATCCCAAACTGGCCGTGAGGACTAATGCCACATCGCCCTAATCCCAAACTGGCCGTGAGGACTAATGCCACATCGCCCTAATCCCAAACTGGCCGTGAGGACTAATGCCACATCGCCCTAATCCCAAACTGGCCGTGAGGACTAATGCCACATCGCCCTAATCCCAAACTGGCCGTGAGGACTAATGCCACATCGCCCTAATCCCAAACTGGCCGTGAGGACTAATGCCACATCGCCCTAATCCCAAACTGGCCGTGAGGACTAATGCCACATCGCCCTAATCCCAAACTGGTTGTGAGGACTAATGCCACATCGCCCTAATCCCAAACTGGCCGTGAGGACTAATGCCACATCGCCCTAATCCCAAACTGGTCGTGAGGACTAATGCCACATCGCCCTAATCCCAAACTGGCCGTGAGGACTAATGCCACATCGCCCTAATCCCAAACTGGCCGTGAGGACTAATGCCACATCGCCCTAATCCCAAACTGGCCGTGAGGACTAATGCCACATCGCCCTGATCCCAAACTGGCCGTGAGGACTAGTGCCACATCGCCCTAATCCCAAACTGGCCGTGAGGACTAATGCCACATCACCCTAATCCCAAACTGGCCGTGAGGACTAATGCCACATCGCCCTAATCCCAAACTGGCCGTGAGGACTAATGCCACATCGCCCTAATCCCAAACTGGCCGTGAGGACTAATGCCACATCGCCCTAATCCCAAACTGGCCGTGAAGACTAATGCCACATCGCCCTAATCCCAAACTGGCCGTGAGGACTAATGCCACATCGCCCTAATCCCAAACTGGTCGTGAGGACTAATGCCGCATCGCCCTAATCCCAAACTGGCCGTGAGGACTAATGCCACATCGCCCTAATCCCAAACTGGTCGTGAGGACTAATGCCGCATCGCCCTAATCCCAAACTGGCCGTGAGGACTAATGCCACATTGCCCTAATCCCAAACTGGCCGTGAGGACTAATGCCACATCGCCCTAATCCCAAACTGGTCGTGAGGACTAATGCCACATCGCCCTAATCCCAAACTGGCCGTGAGGACTAATGCCACATCGCCCTAATCCCAAACTGGTCGTGAGGACTAATGCCGCATCGCCCTAATCCCAAACTGGCCGTGAGGACTAATGCCACATCGCCCTAATCCCAAACTGGTCGTGAGGACTAATGCCGCATCGCCCTAATCCCAAACTGGTCGTGAGGACTAATGCCACATCGCCCTAATCCCAAACTGGCCGTGAGGACTAATGCCACATCGCCCTAATCCCAAACTGGCCGTGAGGACTAATGCCACATCGCCCTAATCCCAAACTGGCCGTGAGGACTAATGCCACATCGCCCTAATCCCAAACTGGCCGTGAGGACTAATGCCACATCGCCCTAATCCCAAACTGGCCGTGAGGACTAATGCCACATCGCCCTGATCCCAAACTGGCCGTGAGGACTAGTGCCACATCGCCCTAATCCCCAACTGGCCGTGAGGACTAATGCCACATCACCCTAATCCCAAACTGGCCGTGAGGACTAATGCCACATCGCCCTAATCCCAAACTGGCCGTGAGGACTAATGCCACATCGCCCTAATCCCAAACTGGCCGTGAGGACTAATGCCATATCGCCCTAATCCCAAACTGGCCGTGAGGACTAATGCCACATCGCCCTGATCCCAAACTGGTCGTGAGGACTAATGCCACAACGCCCTAATCCCAAACTGGCCGTGAGGACTAATGCCACATCGCCCTAATCCCAAACTGGCCGTGAGGACTAATGCCACATCGCCCTAATCCCAAACTGGTCGTGAGGACTAATGACGCATCGCCCTAATCCCAAACTGGCCGTGAGGACTAATGCCACATCGCCCTAATCCCAAACTGGCCGTGAAGACTAATGCCACACCGCCCTAATCCCAAACTGGCCGTGAGGACTAATGCCACATCGCCCTAATCCTAAACTGGCCGTGAGGACTAATGCCGCATCGCCCTAATCCCAAACTGGTCGTGAGGACTAATGCCACATCGCCCTAATCCCAAACTGGTTGTGAGGACTAATGCCACATCGCTCTATTCCCAAACTGGCCGTGAGGACTAATGCCACATCGCCCTAATCCCAAACTGGCCGTGAGGACTAATGCCATATCGCCCTAATCCCAAACTGGTCGTGAGGACTAATGCCGCATCGCCCTAATCCCAAACTGGTCGTGAGGACTAATGCCACATCGCCCTAATCCCAAACTGGCCGTGAGGACTAATGCCATATCGCCCTAATCCCAAACTGGCCATGAGGACTAATGCCACATCGCCCTAATCCCAAACTGGCCGTGAGGACTAATGCCACATCGCCCTAATCCCAAACTGGCCGTGAGGACTAATACCACATCGCCCTAATCCTAAACTGGCCGTGAGGACTAATGCCGCATCGCCCTAATCCCAAACTGGTCGTGAGGACTAATGCCACATCGCCCTAATCCCAAACTGGTTGTGAGGACTAATGCCACATCGCTCTATTCCCAAACTGGCCGTGAGGACTAATGCCACATCGCCCTAATCCCAAACTGGCCGTGAGGACTAATGCCATATCGCCCTAATCCCAAACTGGTCGTGAGGACTAATGCCGCATCGCCCTAATCCCAAACTGGTCGTGAGGACTAATGCCGCATCGCCCTAATCCCAAACTGGCCGTGAGGACTAATGCCACATCGCCCTAATCCCAAATTGGTCGTGAGGACTAATGCCACATCGCCCTAATCCCAAACTGGCCGTGAGGACTAATGCCACATCGCCCTAATCCCAAACTGGCCGTGAGGACTAATGCCACATCGCCCTAATCCCAAACTGGCCGTGAGGACTAATGCCATATCGCCCTAATCCCAAACTGGTCGTGAGGACTAATGCCACATCGCCCTAATCCCAAACTGGCCGTGAGGACTAATGCCACATCGCCCTAATCCCAAACTGGCCGTGAGGACTAATGCCGCATCGCCCTGACCCCAAACTGGCTGTGAGGACTAATGCCACATCGCCCTAATCCCAAACTGGCCGTGAGGACTAATGCCACATCGCCCTAATCCCAAACTGGTCGTGAGGACTAATGCCACATCGCCGTAATCCCAAACTGGCCGTGAGGACTAATGCCACATCGCCCTAATCCCAAACTGGCCGTGAGGACTAATGTCACATCGCCCTAATCCCAAACTGGCCGTGAGGACTAATGCCACATCGCCCTAATCCCAAACTGGCCGTGAGGACTAATGCCGCATCGCCCCAATCCCAAACTGGTCGTGAGGACTAATGCCACATCGCCCTAATCCCAAACTGGCCGTGAGGACTAATGCCACATCGCCCTAATCCCAAACTGGCCGTGAGGACTAATGCCGCATCGCCCCAATCCCAAACTGGTCGTGAGGACTAATGCCACATCGCCCTCATCCCAAACTGGCCGTGAGGACTAATGCCACATCGCCCTAATCCCAAACTGGCCGTGAGGACTAATGTCACATCGCAGTAATCCCAAACTGGCCGTGAGGATTAATGCCACATCGCCCTAATCCCAAACTGGCCGTGAGGACTAATGCCACATCGCCCTAATCCCAAACTGGTCGTGAGGACTAATGCCACATCGCCCTAATCCCAAACTGGCCGTGAGGACTAATGTCACATCGCCCTAATCCCAAACTGGCCGTGAGGACTAATGCCACATCGCCCTAATCCCAAACTGGCCGTGAGGACTAATGTCACATCGCCCTAATCTCAAACTGGCCGTGAGGACTAATGCCACATCGCCCTAATCCCAAACTGGTCGTGAGGACTAATGCCACATCGCCCTAATCCCAAACTGGCCGTGAGGACTAATGCCACATCGCCCTAATCCCAAACTGGCCGTGAGGACTAATGCCACATCGCCCTAATCCCAAACTGGTTGTGAGGACTAATGCCACATCGCCCTAATCCCAAACTGGCCGTGAGGACTAATGCCGCATCGCCCTGATCCCAAACTGGCCGTGAGGACTAATGCCACATCGCCCCAATCCCAGACTGGTCGTGAGGACTAATGCCACATCGCCCTAATCCCAAACTGGCCGTGAGGACTAATGCCACATCGCCCTAATCCCAAACTGGCCGTGAGGACTAATGCCACGTCGCCCTAATCCCAAACTGGCCGTGAGGACTAATGCCACATCGCCCTAATCCCAAACTGGCCGTGAGGACTAATGCCACATCGCCCTAATCCCAAACTGGCCGTGAGGACTAATGCCACATCGCCCTAATCCCAAACTGGTCGTGAGGACTAATGCCACATCGCCCTAATCCCAAACTGGCCGTGAGGACTAATGCCACATCGCCCTAATCCCAAACTGGCCGTGAGGACTAATGCCACATCGCCCTAATCCCAAACTGACCGTGAGGACTAATGCCACATCGCCCTAATCCCAAACTGGCCGTGAGGACTAATGCCACATCGCCCTAATCCCAAACTGGCCGTGAGGACTAATGCCACATCGCCCTAATCCCAAACTGGCCGTGAGGACTAATGCCACATCGCCCTAATCCCAAACTGGCCGTGAGGACTAATGCCACATCGCCCTAATCCCAAACTGGCCGTGAGGACTAATGCCACATCGCCCTAATCCCAAACTGGCCGTGAGGACTAATGCCACATCGCCCTAATCCCAAACTGGCCGTGAGGACTAATGCCACATCGCCCTAATCCCAAACTGGTTGTGAGGACTAATGCCACATCGCCCTAATCCCAAACTGGCCGTGAGGACTAATGCCACATCGCCCTAATCCCAAACTGGTCGTGAGGACTAATGCCACATCGCCCTAATCCCAAACTGGCCGTGAGGACTAATGCCACATCGCCCTAATCCCAAACTGGCCGTGAGGACTAATGCCACATCGCCCTAATCCCAAACTGGCCGTGAGGACTAATGCCACATCGCACTGATCCCAAACTGGCCGTGAGGACTAGTGCCACATCGCCCTAATCCCAAACTGGCCGTGAGGACTAATGCCACATCACCCTAATCCCAAACTGGCCGTGAGGACTAATGCCACATCGCCCTAATCCCAAACTGGCCGTGAGGACTAATGCCACATCGCCCTAATCCCAAACTGGCCGTGAAGACTAATGCCACATCGCCCTAATCCCAAACTGGCCGTGAGGACTAATGCCACATCGCCCTAATCCCAAACTGGCCGTGAGGACTAATGCCACATCGCCCTAATCCCAAACTGGCCGTGAGGACTAATGCCACATCGCCCTAATCCCAAACTGGCCGTGAGGACTAATGCCACATCGCCCTAATCCCAAACTGGCCGTGAGGACTAATGCCACATCGCCCTGATCCCAAACTGGCCGTGAGGACTAGTGCCACATCGCCCTAATCCCAAACTGGCCGTGAGGACTAATGCCACATCGCCCTAATCCCAAACTGGCCGTGAGGACTAATGCCACATCGCCCTAATCCCAAACTGGCCGTGAGGACTAATGCCACATCGCCCTAATCCCAAACTGGCCGTGAAGACTAATGCCACATCGCCCTAATCCCAAACTGGCCGTGAGGACTAATGCCACATCGCCCTAATCCCAAACTGGTCGTGAGGACTAATGCCGCATCGCCCTAATCCCAAACTGGCCGTGAGGACTAATGCCACATCGCCCTAATCCCAAACTGGTCGTGAGGACTAATGCCGCATCGCCCTAATCCCAAACTGGCCGTGAGGACTAATGCCACATTGCCCTAATCCCAAACTGGCCGTGAGGACTAATGCCACATCGCCCTAATCCCAAACTGGTCGTGAGGACTAATGCCACATCGCCCTAATCCCAAACTGGCCGTGAGGACTAATGCCACATCGCCCTAATCCCAAACTGGTCGTGAGGACTAATGCCGCATCGCCCTAATCCCAAACTGGCCGTGAGGACTAATGCCACATCGCCCTAATCCCAAACTGGTCGTGAGGACTAATGCCGCATCGCCCTAATCCCAAACTGGTCGTGAGGACTAATGCCACATCGCCCTAATCCCAAACTGGCCGTGAGGACTAATGCCACATCGCCCTAATCCCAAACTGGCCGTGAGGACTAATGCCACATCGCCCTAATCCCAAACTGGCCGTGAGGACTAATGCCACATCGCCCTAATCCCAAACTGGCCGTGAGGACTAATGCCACATCGCCCTAATCCCAAACTGGCCGTGAGGACTAATGCCACATCGCCCTGATCCCAAACTGGCCGTGAGGACTAGTGCCACATCGCCCTAATCCCCAACTGGCCGTGAGGACTAATGCCACATCACCCTAATCCCAAACTGGCCGTGAGGACTAATGCCACATCGCCCTAATCCCAAACTGGCCGTGAGGACTAATGCCATATCGCCCTAATCCCAAACTGGCCGTGAGGACTAATGCCACATCGCCCTAATCCCAAACTGGCCGTGAGGACTAATGCCACATCGCCCTAATCCCAAACTGGCCGTGAGGACTAATGCCACATCGCCCTAATCCCAAACTGGTCGTGACGACTAATGCCACATCGCTCTAATCCCAAACTGGCCGTGAGGACTAATGCCACATCGCCCTAATCCCAAACTGGCCGTGAGGTCTAATGCCACATCGCCCTAATCCCAAACTGGCCGTGTGGACTAATGCCACATCGCCCTAATCCCAAACTGGCCGTGAGGACTAATGCCCCATCGCCCTGATCCCAAACTGGCCGTGAGGACTAATGCCACATCGCCCTAATCCCAAACTGGCCGTGAGGACTAATGCCACATCGCCCTAATCCCAAACTGGTCGTGAGGACTAATGCCACATCGCCCTAATCCGAAACTGGCCGTGAGGACTAATGCCGCATCGCCCTGATCCCAAACGGGCCGTGAGGACTAATGCCAAATCGCCCTAATCCCAAACTGGCCGTGAGGACTAATGCCACATCGCCCTAATCCCAAACTGGCCGTGAGGACTAATGCCACATCGCCCTAATCCCAAACTGGCCGTGAGGACTAATGCCGCATCGCCCTGATCCCAAACTGGCCGTGAGGACTAATGCCACATCGCCCCAATCCCAAACTGGTCGTGAGGACTAATGCCGCATCGCCCTAATCCCAAACTGGTCGTGAGGACTAATGCCACATCGCCCTAATCCCAAACTGGCCGTGAGGACTAATGTCACATCGCCCTAATCCCAAACTGGCCGTGAGGACTAATGCCACATCGCCCTAATCCCAAACTGGCCGTGAGGACTAATGCCACATCGCCCTAATCCCAAACTGGTCGTGAGGACTAATGCCGCATCGCCCTAATCCCAAACTGGTCGTGAGGACTAATGCCGCATCGCCCTAATCCCAAACTGGTCGTGAGGACTAATGCCGCATCGCCCTGATCCCAAACTGGCCGTGAGGACTAATGCCACATCGCCCTAATCCCAAACTGGCAGTGAGGACTAATGCCGCATCGCCCCAATCCCAAACTGGTCGTGAGGACTAATGCCACATCGCCCTAATCCCAAACTGGCCGTGAGGACTAATGTCACATCGCCCTAATCCCAAACTGGCCGTGAGGACTAATGCCACATCGCCCTAATCCCAAACTGGCCGTGAGGACTAATGCCACATCGCCCTAATCCCAAACTGGCCGTGAGGACTAATGTCACATCGCCCTAATCCCAAACTGGCCGTGA
The DNA here is from genome assembly GCA_964019135.1 of Arenicola marina. Lineage (NCBI taxonomy): Eukaryota > Metazoa > Annelida > Polychaeta > Arenicolidae > Arenicola > Arenicola marina. Next base: position 3,564,719 of record OZ025254.1, on the reverse strand, counting down.
GGACTAATGCCACATCGCCCTAATCCCAAACTGGCCGTGAGGACTAATGCCACATCGCCCTAATCCCAAACTGGCCGTGAGGACTAATGCCACATCGCCCTAATCCCAAACTGGTCGTGAGGACTAATGCCACATCGCCCTAATCCCAAACTGGCCGTGAGGACTAATGCCACATCGCCCTAATCCCAAACTGGTCGTGAAGACTAATGCCGCATCGCCCTAATCCCAAACTGGCCGTGAGGACTAATGCCACATCGCCCTAATCCCAAACTGGTCGTGAGGACTAATGCCGCATCGCCCTAATCCCAAACTGGTCGTGAGGACTAATGCCACATCGCCCTAATCCCAAACTGGCCGTGAGGACTAATGCCACATCGCCCTAATCCCAAACTGGCCGTGAGGACTAATGCCACATCGCCCTAATCCCAAACTGGCCGTGAGGACTAATGCCACATCGCCCTAATCCCAAACTGGTCGTGAGGACTAATGCCGCATCGCCCTAATCCCAAACTGGCCGTGAGGACTAATGCCACATCGCCCTAATCCCAAACTGGCCGTGAGGACTAATGCCACATCGCCCTAATCCCAAACTGGCCGTGAGGACTAATGCCACATCGCCCTAATCCCAAACTGGTCGTGAGGACTAATGCCGCATCGCACTAATCCCAAACTGGCCGTGAGGACTAATGCCACATGGCCCTAATCCCAAACTGGCCGTGAGAACTAATGCCACATCGCCCTAATCCCAAACTGGCCGTGAGAACTAATGCCACATTGCCCTAATCCCAAACTGGCCGTGAGGACTAATGCCACATCGCCCTAATCCCAAGCTGGTCGTGAGGACTAATGCCACATCGCCCTAATCCCAAACTGGCCGTGAGGACTAATGCCACATCGCCCTAATCCCAAACTGGCCGTGAGGACTAATGCCACATCGCCCTAATCCCAAACTGGTCGTGAGGACTAATGCCGCATCGCCCTAATCCCAAACTGGTCGTGAGGACTAATGCCGCATCGCCCTAATCCCAAACTGGCCGTGAGAACTAATGCCACATTGCCCTAATCCCAAACTGGCCGTGAGGACTAATGCCACATCGCCCTAATCCCAAGCTGGTCGTGAGGACTAATGCCACATCGCCCTAATCCCAAACTGGCCGTGAGGACTAATGCCACATCGCCCTAATCCCAAACTGGTCGTGAGGACTAATGCCGCATCGCCCTAATCCCAAACTGGCCGTGAGGACTAATGCCACATCGCCCTAATCCCAAACTGGCCGTGAGGACTAATGCCACATCGCCCTAATCCCAAACTGGTCGTGAGGACTAATGCCGCATCGCCATAATCCCAAACTGGTCGTGAGGACTAATGCCACATCGCCCTAATCCCAAACTGGCCGTGAGGACTAATGCCACATCGCCCTAATCCCAAACTGGTCGTGAGGACTAATGCCACATCGCCCTAATCCCAAACTGGCCGTGAGGACTAATGCCACATCGCCCTAATCCCAAACTGGTCGTGAGGTCTAATGCCACATCGCCCTAATCCCAAACTGGCCGTGAGGACTAATGCCACATCGCCCTAATCCCAAACTGGCCGTGAGGACTAATGCCACATCGCCCCAATCCCAAACTGGCCGTGAGGACTAATGCCACATCGCCCTAATCCCAAACTGGTTGTGAGGACTAATGCCATATCGCTGTAATCCCAAACTGGCCGTGAGGACTAATGCCATATCGCCCTAATCCCAAACTGGCCGTGAGGACTAATGCCATATCGCCCTAATCCCAAACTGGCCGTGAGGACTAATGCCACATCGCCCTAATCCCAAACTGGTCGTGAGGACTAATGCCGCATCGCCCTAATCCCAAACTGGTCGTGAGGACTAATGCCACATCGCCCTAATCCCAAACTGGCCGTGAGGACTAATGCCACACCGCCCTAATCCCAAACTGGCCGTGAGGACTAATGCCACATCGCCCTAATCCTAAACTGGCCGTGAGGACTAATGCCGCATCGCCCTAATCCCAAACTGGTCGTGAGGACTAATGCCACATCGCCCTAATCCCAAACTGGTTGTGAGGACTAATGCCACATCGCCCTAATCCCAAACTGGCCGTGAGGACTAATGCCACATCGCCCTAATCCCAAACTGGCCGTGAGGACTAATGCCACATCGCCCTAATCCCAAACTGGCCGTGAGGACTAATGCCATATCGCCCTAATCCCAAACTGGCCGTGAGGACTAATGCCACATCGCCCTAATCCCAAACTGGTCGTGAGGACTAATGCCACATCGCCCTAATCCCAAACTGGCCGTGAGGACTAATGCCACATCGCTCTAATCCCAAACTGGCCGTGAGGACTAATGTCACATCGCCCTAATCCCAAACTGGCCGTGAGGACTAATGCCACATCGCCCTAATCACAAACTGGCCGTGAGGACTAATGCCATATCGCCCTAATCCCAAACGGGCCGTGAGGACTAATGCCACATCGCCCTAATCCCAAACTGGTCGTGAGGACTAATGCCACATCGCCCTAATCCCAAACTGGCCGTGAGGACTAATGCCACATCCCTCTAATCCCAAACTGGCCGTGAGGACTAATGTCACATCGTCCTAATCCCAAACTGGCCGTGAGGACTAATGCCACATCGCCCTAATCCCAAACTGGCCGTGAGGACTAATGCCATATCGCCCTAATCCCAAACTGGCCGTGAGGACTAATGCCACATCGCCCTAATCCCAAACTGGTCGTGAGGACTAATGCCACATCGCCCTAATCCCAAACTGGCCGTGAGGACTAATGCCACATCGCCCTAATCCTAAACTGGCCGTGAGGACTAATGCCACATCGCCCTAATCCCAAACTGGTCGTGAGGACTAATGCCACATCGCCCTAATCCCAAACTGGCCGTGAGGACTAATGCCACATCGCCCTAATCCCAAACTGGCCGTGAGGACTAATGCCACATCGCCATAATCCTAAACTGGCCGTGAGGACTAATGCCACATCGCCCTAATCCCAAACTGGCCGTGAGGACTAATGCCACATCGCCCTAATCCCAAACTGGCCGTGAGGACTAATGCCACATCGCCCTAATCCCAAACTGGTCGTGAGGACTAATGCCGCATCGCCCTAATCCCAAACTGGCCGTGAGGACTAATGCCACATCGCCCTAATCCCAAACTGGCCATGAGGACTAATGCCACATCGCCCTAATCCCAAACTGGTCGTGAGGACTAATGCCGCATCGCCCTGATCCCAAACTGGCCATGAGGACTAATGCCACATCGCCCTAATCCCAAACTGGTCGTGAGGACTAATGCCACATCGCCCTAATCCCAAACTGGTTGTGAGGACTAATGCCACATCGCCCTAATCCCAAACTGGCCGTGAGGACTAATGCCACATCGCTCTAATCCCAAACTGGCCGTGAGGACTAATGTCACATCGCCCTAATCCCAAACTGGCCGTGAGGACTAATGCCACATCGCCCTAATCCCAAACTGGCCGTGAGGACTAATGCCACATCACCCTAATCCCAAACTGGCCGTGAGGACTAATGCCACATCGCCCTAATCCCAAACTGGCCGTGAGGACTAATGCCACATCGCCCTAATCCCAAACTGGCCGTGAGGACTAATGCCACATCGCCCTAATCCCAAACTGGCCGTGAGGTCTAATGCCACATCGCCCTAATCCCAAACTGGTCGTGAGGACTAATGCCACATCGCCCTAATCCCAAACTGGTCGTGAGGACTAATGCCACATCGCCCCAATCCCAAACTGGCCGTGAGGACTAATGCCACATCGCCCTAATCCCAAACTGGTCGTGAGGACTAATGCCACATCGCCCTAATCCCAAACTGGCCGTGAGGACTAATGCCACATCGCCCTAATCCCAAACAGGCCGTGAGGACTAATGCCACATCGCCCTAATCCCAAACTGGTCGCCACATCGCCCTAATCCCAAACTGGTCGCCACATCGCCCTAATCCCAAACTGGTCGTGAGGACTAATGCCACATCGCCCTAATCCCAAACTGGCCGTGAGGACTAATGCCACATCGCCCTAATCCCAAACTGGCCGTGAGGACTAATGCCACATCGCCCTAATCCCAAACTGGTCGTGAGAACTAATGCCACATCGCCCTAATCCCAAACTGGCCGTGAGGACTAATGCCACATCGCCCTAATCCCAAACTGGCCGTGAGGACTAATGCCACATCGCCCTAATCCCAAACTGGCCGTGAGGACTAATGCCGCATCGCCCTGATCCCAAACTGGCCTTGAGGACTAATGCCACATCGCCCTGATCCTAAACTGGCCGTGAGGACTAATGCCACATCGCCCTAATCCCAAACTGGCCGTGAGGACTAATGCCACATCGCCCTAATCCCAAACTGGCCGCGAGGACTAATGCCACATCGCCCTAATCCTAAACTGGCCGTGAGGACTAATGCCACATCGCCCTAATCCCAAACTGGCCGTGAGGACTAATGCCATATCGCCCTAATCCCAAACTGGCCGTGAGGACTAATGCCTTATCGCCCTAATCCCAAACTGGCCGTGAGGACTAATGCCACATCGCCCTAATCCCAAACTGGCCGTGAGGACTAATGCCATATCGCCCTAATCCCAAACTGGCCGTGAGGACTAATGCCACATCGCCCTAATCCCAAACTGGTCGTGAGGACTAATGCCACATCGCCCTAATCCAAAACTGGCCGTGAGGACTAATGCCACATCGCCCTAATCCTAAACTGGCCGTGAGGACTAATGCCACATCGCCCTAATCCCAAACTGGTCGTGAGGACTAATGCCACATCGCCCTAATCCCAAACTGGCCGTGAGGACTAATGCCACATCGCCCTAATCCCAAACTGGCCGTGAGGACTAATGCCACATCGCCATAATCCTAAACTGGCCGTGAGGACTAATGCCACATCGCCCTAATCCCAAACTGGCCGTGAGGACTAATGCCACATCGCCCTAATCCCAAACTGGTCGTGAGGACTAATGCCGCATCGCCCTAATCCCAAACTGGCCGTGAGGACTAATGCCACATCGCCTTAATCCCAAACTGGCCATGAGGACTAATGCCACATCGCCCTAATCCCAAACTGGTCGTGAGGACTAATGCCGCATCGCCCTGATCCCAAACTGGCCATGAGGACTAATGCCACACCGCCCTAATCCCAAACTGGTCGTGAGGACTAATGCCACATCGCCCTAATCCCAAACTGGTTGTGAGGACTAATGCCACATCGCCCTAATCCCAAACTGGCCGTGAGGACTAATGCCACATCGCCCTAATCCCAAACTGGCCGTGAGGACTAATGCCACATCACCCTAATCCCAAACTGGCCGTGAGGACTAATGCCACATCGCCCTAATCCCAAACTGGCCGTGAGGACTAATGCCACATCGCCCTAATCCCAAACTGGCCGTGAGGACTAATGCCACATCGCCCTAATCCCAAACTGGCCGTGAGGACTAATGCCACATCGCCCTAATCCCAAACTGGCCGTGAGGACTAATGCCACATCGCCCTAATCCCAAACTGGTCGTGAGGACTAATGCCACATCGCCCTAATCCCAAACTGGCCGTGAGGACTAATGCCACATCGCCCTAATCCCAAACTGGCCGTGAGGACTAATGCCGCATCGCCCTGATCCCAAACTGGCCGTGAGGACTAATGCCACATCGCCCTAATCCTAAACTGGCCGTGAGGACTAATGCCACATCGCCCTAATCCCAAACTGGCCGTGAGGACTAATGCCACATCGCCCTAATCCCAAACTGGCCGTGAGGACTAATGCCATATCGCCCTAATCCCAAACTGGCCGTGAGGACTAATGCCTTATCGCCCTAATCCCAAACTGGCCGTGAGGACTAATGCCACATCGCCCTAATCCCAAACTGGCCGTGAGGACTAATGCCATATCGCCCTAATCCCAAACTGGCCGTGAGGACTAATGCCACATCGCCCTAATCCCAAACTGGCCGTGAGGACTAATGCCATATCGCCCTAATCCCAAACTGGCCGTGAGGACTAATGCCACATCGCCCTAATCCCAAACTGGTCGTGAGGACTAATGCCGCATCGCCCTAATCCCAAACTGGTCGTGAGGACTAATGCCACATCGCCCTAATCCTAAACTGGCCGTGAGGACTAATGCCACATCGCCCTAATCCCAAACTGGTCGTGAGGACTAATGCCACATCGCCCTAATCCCAAACTGGCCGTGAGGACTAATGCCACATCGCCCTAATCCCAAACTGGCCGTGAGGACTAATGCCACATCGCCATAATCCTAAACTGGCCGTGAGGACTAATGCCACATCGCCCTAATCCCAAACTGGCCGTGAGGACTAATGCCACATCGCCCTAATCCCAAACTGGCCGTGAGGACTAATGCCACATCGCCCTAATCCCAAACTGGTCGTGAGGACTAATGCCGCATCGCCCTAATCCCAAACTGGCCGTGAGGACTAATGCCACATCGCCCTAATCCCAAACTGGCCATGAGGACTAATGCCACATCGCCCTAATCCCAAACTGGTCATGAGGACTAATGCCATATCGCCCTAATCCCAAACTGGCCGTGAGGACTAATGCCACATCGCCCTAATCCCAAACTGGCCATGAGGACTAATGCCACATCGCCCTAATCCCAAACTGGCCATGAGGACTAATGCCATATCGCCCTAATCCCAAACTGGCCGTGAGGACTAATGCCACATCGCCCTAATCCCAAACTGGCCGTGAGGACTAATGCCGCATCGCCCTGATCCCAAACTGGCCATGAGGACTAATGCCACATCGCCCTAATCCCAAACTGGTCGTGAGGACTAATGCCACATCGCCCTAATCCCAAACTGGTTGTGAGGACTAATGCCACATCGCCCTAATCTCAAACTGGCCGTGAGGACTAATGCCACATCGCCATAATCCTAAACTGGCCGTGAGGACTAATGCCACATCGCCCTAATCCCAAACTGGCCGTGAGGACTAATGCCACATCGCCCTAATCCCAAACTGGTCGTGAGGACTAATGCCGCATCGCCCTAATCCCAAACTGGCCGTGAGGACTAATGCCACATCGCCCTAATCCCAAACTGGCCATGAGGACTAATGCCACATCGCCCTAATCCCAAACTGGTCGTGAGGACTAATGCCGCATCGCCCTGATCCCAAACTGGCCATGAGGACTAATGCCACATCGCCCTAATCCCAAACTGGTCGTGAGGACTAATGCCACATCGCCCTAATCCCAAACTGGTTGTGAGGACTAATGCCATATCGCCCTAATCCCAAACTGGCCGTGAGGACTAATGCCACATCGCCCTAATCCCAAACTGGCCGTGAGGACTAATGCCACATCGCCCTAATCCCAAACTGGCCGTGAGGACTAATGCCACATCGCCCCAATCCCAAACTGGCGGTGAGGACTAATGCCACATCGCCCTAATCCCAAACTGGCCGTGAGGACTAATGCCACATCGCCCTAATCCCAAACTGGCCGTGAGGACTAATGCCACATCGCCATAATTCTAAACTGGCCGTGAGGACTAATGCCACATCGCCCTAATCCCAAACTGGCAGTGAGGACTAATGCCACATCGCCCTAATCCCAAACTGGCCGTGAGGACTAATGCCACATCGCCCTAATCCCAAACTGGTCGTGAGGACTAATGCCGCATCGCCCTAATCCCAAACTGGCCGTGAGGACTAATGCCACATCGCCCTAATCCCAAACTGGCCATGAGGACTAATGCCACATCGCCCTAATCCCAAACTGGTCGTGAGGACTAATGCCGCATCGCCCTGATCCCAAACTGGCCATGAGGACTAATGCCACATCGCCCTAATCCCAAACTGGTCGTGAGGACTAATGCCACATCGCCCTAATCCCAAACTGGTTGTGAGGACTAATGCCACATCGCCCTAATCCCAAACTGGCCGTGAGGACTAATGCCACATCGCCATAATCCTAAACTGGCCGTGAGGACTAATGCCACATCGCCCTAATCCCAAACTGGCCGTGAGGACTAATGCCACATCGCCCTAATCCCAAACTGGCCGTGAGGACTAATGCCACATCGCCCTAATCCCAAACTGGCCGTGAGGACTAATGCCACATCGCCCTAATCCCAAACTGGCCATGAGGACTAATGCCACATCGCCCTAATCCCAAACTGGTCGTGAGGACTAATGCCGCATCGCCCTGATCCCAAACTGGCCATGAGGACTAATGCCGCATCGCCCTAATCCCAAACTGGCCGTGAGGACTAATGCCACATCGCCCTAATCCCAAACTGGTCATGAGGACTAATGCCACATCGCCCTAATCCCAAACTGGTCGTGAGGACTAATGCCGCATCGCCCTGATCCCAAACTGGCCATGAGGACTAATGCCACATCGCCCTAATCCCAAACTGGCCGTGAGGACTAATGCCACATCGCCCTAATGCCAAACTGGCCGTGAGGACTAATGCCACATCGCCCTAATCCCAAACTGGCCGTGAGGACTAATGCCACATCGCCCTAATCCCAAACTGGCCGTGAGGACTAATGCCACATCGCCCTAATCCCAAACTGGTCGTGAGGACTAATGCCACATCGCCCTAATCCCAAACTGGCCGTGAGGACTAATGCCACATCGCCCTAATCCCAAACTGGCCGTGAGGACTAATGCCACATCGCCCTAATCCCAAACTGGCCGTGAGGACTAATGCCACATCGCCCTAATCCCAAACTGGCCGTGAGGACTAATGCCACATCGCCTTAATCCCAAACTGGCCGTGAGGACAAATGCCACATCGCCCTAATCCCAAACTGGCCGTGAGGACTAATGCCACATCGCCCTAATCCCAAACTGGTCGTGAGGACTAATGCCACATCGCCCTAATCCCAAACTGGCCGTGAGGACTAATGCCACATCGCCCTAATCCCAAACTGGCCGTGAGGACTAATGCCACATCGCCCTAATCCTAAACTGGCCGTGAGGACTAATGCCGCATCGCCCTAATCCCAAACTGCCCGTGAGGACTAATGCCACATCGCCCTAATCCCAAACTGGCCATGAGGACTAATGCCACATCGCCCTAATCCCAAACTGGCCGTGAGGACTAATGCCACATCGCCCTAATCCCAAACTGGCCATGAGGACTAATGCCACATCGCCCTAATCCCAAACTGCCCGTGAGGACTAATGCCGCATCGCCCTAATCCCAAACTGGCCGTGAGGACTAATGCCGCATAGCCCTAATCCCAAACTGGCCGTGAGGACTAATGCCACATCGCCCTAATCCCAAACTGGCCATGAGGACTAATGCCACATCGCCTTAATCCCAAACTGGTCGTGAGGACTAAGGCAACATCGCCCTGATCCCAAACTGGCCATGAGGACTAATGCCACACCGCCCTAATCCCAAACTGGTCGTGAGGACTAATGCCACATCGCCCTAATCCCAAACTGGCCGTGAGGACTAATGCCACATCGCCCTAATCCCAAACTGGCCGTGAGGACTAATGCCACATCGCCCTAATCCCAAACTGGCCGTGAGGACTAATGCCACATCGCCCTAATCCCAAACTGGCCGTGAGGACTAATGCCACATCGCCCTAATCCCAAACTGGCCGTGAGGACTAATGCCACATCGCCCTAATCCCAAACTGGCCGTGAGGACTAATGCCACATCGCCCTAATCTCAAACTGGCCGTGAGGACTAATGCCACATCGCCCTAATCCCAAACTGGCCGGGAGGACTAATGCCACATCGCCCTAATCCCAAACTGGCCGTGAGGACTAATGCCACATCGCCCTAATCTCAAACTGGTCGTGAGGACTAATGCCACATCGCCCTAATGCCAAACTGGTTGTGAGGACTAATGCCGCATCGCCCTAATCCCAAACTGGCCGTGAGGTCTAATGCCACATCGCCCCAATCCCAAACTGGCCGTGAGGACTAATGCCACATCGCCCTAATCCCAAACTGGTCGTGAGGACTAATGCCACATCGCCCTAATCCCAAACTGGCCGTGAGGACTAATGCCACATCGCCCTAATCCCAAACTGGCCGTGAGGACTAATGCCACATCGCCCTAATCCCAAACTGGTCGCCACATCGCCATAATCCCAAACTGGTCGCCACATCGCCCTAATCCCAAACTGGTCGTGAGGACTAATGCCACATCGCCCTAATCCCAAACTGGCCGTGAGGACTAATGCCACATCGCCCTAATTCCAAACTGGCCGTGAGGACTAATGCCACATCGCCCTAATCCCAAACTGGTCGTGCGGACTAATGCCACATCGCCCTAATCCCAAACTGGCCGTGAGGACTAATGCCACATCGCCCTAATCCCAAACTGGCCGTGAGGACTAATGCCACATCGCCCTAATCCCAAACTGGCCGTGAGGACTAATGCCGCATCGCCCTGATCCCAAACTGGCCGTGAGGACTAATGCCACATCGCCCTAATCCTAAACTGGCCGTGAGGACTAATGCCACATCGCCCTAATCCCAAACTGGCCGTGAGGACTAATGCCACATCGCCCTAATCCCAAACTGGCCGTGAGGACTAATGCCACATCGCCCTAATCCTAAACCGGCCGTGAGGACTAATGCCACATCGTTCTAATCCCAAACTGGCCGTGAGGACTAATGCCATATCGCCCTAATACCAAACTGGCCGTGAGGACTAATGCCATATCGCCCTAATCCCAAACTGGCCGTGAGGACTAATGCCACATCGCCCTAATCCCAAACTGGCCGTGAGGACTAATGCCATATCGCCCTAATCCCAAACTGGCCGTGAGGACTAATGCCACATCGCCCTAATCCCAAACTGGTCGTGAGGACTAATGCCACATCGCCCTAATCCCAAACTGGCCGTGAGGACTAATGCCACATCGCCCTAATCCCAAACTGGCCGTGAGGACTAATGCCACATCGCCCTAATCCCAAACTGGCAGTGAGGACTAATGCCACATCGCCCTAATCCCAAACTGGCCGTGAGGACTAATGCCACATCGCCCTAATCCCAAACTGGCCGTGAGGACTAATGCCACATCGCCCTAATCCCAAACTGGTTGTGAGGACTAATGCCGCATCGCCCTAATCCCAAACTGGTTGTGAGGTCTAATGCCACATCGCCCTAATCCCAAACTGGTCGTGAGGACTAATGCCACATCGCCCTAATCCCAAACTGGTTGTGAGGTCTAATGCCACATCGCCCCAATCCCAAACTGGCCGTGAGGACTAATGCCACATCGCCCTAATCCCAAACTGGTCGTGAGGACTAATGCCACATCGCCCTAAGCCCAAACTGGCCGTGAGGACTAATGCCACATCGCCCTAATCCCAAACTGGTCGCCACATCGCCCTAATCCCAAACTGGTCGCCACATCGCCCTAATCCCAAACTGGTCGTGAGGACTAATGCCACATCGCCCTAATCCCAAACTGGCCGTGAGGACTAATGCCACATCGCCCTAATCCCAAACTGGCCGTGAGGACTAATGCCACATCGCCCTAATCCCAAACTGGTCGTGAGGACTAATGCCACATCGCCCTAATCCCAAACTGGCCGTGAGGACTAATGCCACATCGCCCTAATCCCAAACTGGCCGTGAGGACTAATGCCACGTCGCCCTAATCCCAAACTGGCCGTGAGGACTAATGCCACATCGCCCTAATCCCAAACTGGCCGTGAGGACTAATGCCACATCGCCCTAATCCCAAACTGGCCGTGAGGACTAATGCCATATCGCCCTAATCCCAAACTGGCCGTGAGGACTAATGCCACATCGCCCTAATCCCAAACTGGTCGTGAGGACTAATGCCACATCGCCCTAATCCCAAACTGGTCGTGAGGACTAATGCCACATCGCCCTAATCCCAAACTGGCCGTGAGGACTAATGCCACATCGCCCTAATCCCAAACTGGCCGTGAGGACTAATGCCACATCGCCCTAATCCCAAACTGGCCGTGAGGACTAATGCCACATCGCCCTAATCCCAAACTGGTCGTGAGGACTAATGCCACATCGCCCTAATCCCAAACTGGTCGTGAGGACTAATGCCGCATCGCCCTAATCCCAAACTGGTTGTGAGGTCTAATGCCACATCGCCCTAATCCCAAACTGGTCGTGAGGACTAATGCCACATCGCCCTAATCCCAAACTGGTTGTGAGGTCTAATGCCACATCGCCCCAATCCCAAACTGGCCGTGAGGACTAATGCCACATCGCCCTAATCCCAAACTGGTCGTGCGGACTAATGCCACATCGCCCTAATCCCAAACTGGCCGTGAGGACTAATGCCACATCGCCCTAATCCCAAACTGGCCGTGAGGACTAATGCCACATCGCCCTAATCCCAAACTGGCCGTGAGGACTAATGCCGCATCGCCCTGATCCCAAACTGGCCGTGAGGACTAATGCCACATCGCCCTAATCCTAAACTGGCCGTGAGGACTAATGCCACATCGCCCTAATCCCAAACTGGCCGTGAGGACTAATGCCACATCGCCCTAATCCCAAACTGGCCGTGAGGACTAATGCCACATCGCCCTAATCCTAAACCGGCCGTGAGGACTAATGCCACATCGTTCTAATCCCAAACTGGCCGTGAGGACTAATGCCATATCGCCCTAATACCAAACTGGCCGTGAGGACTAATGCCATATCGCCCTAATCCCAAACTGGCCGTGAGGACTAATGCCACATCGCCCTAATCCCAAACTGGCCGTGAGGACTAATGCCATATCGCCCTAATCCCAAACTGGCCGTGAGGACTAATGCCACATCGCCCTAATCCCAAACTGGTCGTGAGGACTAATGCCACATCGCCCTAATCCCAAACTGGCCGTGAGGACTAATGCCACATCGCCCTAATCCCAAACTGGCCGTGAGGACTAATGCCACATCGCCCTAATCCCAAACTGGCAGTGAGGACTAATGCCACATCGCCCTAATCCCAAACTGGCCGTGAGGACTAATGCCACATCGCCCTAATCCCAAACTGGCCGTGAGGACTAATGCCACATCGCCCTAATCCCAAACTGGTTGTGAGGACTAATGCCGCATCGCCCTAATCCCAAACTGGTTGTGAGGTCTAATGCCACATCGCCCTAATCCCAAACTGGTCGTGAGGACTAATGCCACATCGCCCTAATCCCAAACTGGTTGTGAGGTCTAATGCCACATCGCCCCAATCCCAAACTGGCCGTGAGGACTAATGCCACATCGCCCTAATCCCAAACTGGTCGTGAGGACTAATGCCACATCGCCCTAAGCCCAAACTGGCCGTGAGGACTAATGCCACATCGCCCTAATCCCAAACTGGTCGCCACATCGCCCTAATCCCAAACTGGTCGCCACATCGCCCTAATCCCAAACTGGTCGTGAGGACTAATGCCACATCGCCCTAATCCCAAACTGGCCGTGAGGACTAATGCCACATCGCCCTAATCCCAAACTGGCCGTGAGGACTAATGCCACATCGCCCTAATCCCAAACTGGTCGTGAGGACTAATGCCACATCGCCCTAATCCCAAACTGGCCGTGAGGACTAATGCCACATCGCCCTAATCCCAAACTGGCCGTGAGGACTAATGCCACGTCGCCCTAATCCCAAACTGGCCGTGAGGACTAATGCCACATCGCCCTAATCCCAAACTGGCCGTGAGGACTAATGCCACATCGCCCTAATCCCAAACTGGCCGTGAGGACTAATGCCATATCGCCCTAATCCCAAACTGGCCGTGAGGACTAATGCCACATCGCCCTAATCCCAAACTGGTCGTGAGGACTAATGCCACATCGCCCTAATCCCAAACTGGTCGTGAGGACTAATGCCACATCGCCCTAATCCCAAACTGGCCGTGAGGACTAATGCCACATCGCCCTAATCCCAAACTGGCCGTGAGGACTAATGCCACATCGCCCTAATCCCAAACTGGCCGTGAGGACTAATGCCACATCGCCCTAATCCCAAACTGGTCGTGAGGACTAATGCCACATCGCCCTAATCCCAAACTGGTCGTGAGGACTAATGCCGCATCGCCCTAATCCCAAACTGGTTGTGAGGTCTAATGCCACATCGCCCTAATCCCAAACTGGTCGTGAGGACTAATGCCACATCGCCCTAATCCCAAACTGGTTGTGAGGTCTAATGCCACATCGCCCCAATCCCAAACTGGCCGTGAGGACTAATGCCACATCGCCCTAATCCCAAACTGGTCGTGAGGACTAATGCCACATCGCCCTAATCCCAAACTGGCCGTGAGGACTAATGCCACATCGCCCTAATCCCAAACTGGTCGCCACATCGCCCTAATCCCAAACTGGTTGTGAGGTCTAATGCCACATCGCCCCAATCCCAAACTGGCCGTGAGGACTAATGCCACATCGCCCTTATCCCAAACTGGTCGTGAGGACTAATGCCACATCGCCCTAATCCCAAACTGGCCGTGAGGACTAATGCCACATCGCCCTAATCCCAAACTGGTCGCCACATCGCCCTAATCCCAAACTGGTCGCCACATCGCCCTAATCCCAAACTGGTCGTGAGGACTAATGCCACATCGCCCTAATCCCAAACTGGCCGTGAGGACTAATGCCACATCGCCCTAATCCCAAACTGGCCGTGAGGACTAATGCCACATCGCCCTAATCCCAAACTGGTCGTGAGGACTAATGCCACATCGCCCTAATCCCAAACTGGCCGTGAGGACTAATGCCACATCGCCCTAATCCCAAACTGGCCGTGAGGACTAATGCCACATCGCCCTAATCCCAAACTGGCCGTGAGGACTAATGCCACATCGCCCTAATCCCAAACTGGCCGTGAGGACTAATGCCACATCGCCCTAATCCCAAACTGGCCGTGAGGACTAATGCCACATCGCCCTAATCCCAAACTGGCCGTGAGGACTAATGCCACATCGCCCTAATCCCAAACTGGCCGTGAGGACTAATGCCACATCGCCCTAATCCCAAACTGGTCGTGAGGACTAATGCCACATCGCCCTAATCCCAAACTGGCCGTGAGGACTAATGCCACATCGCCCTAATCCCAAACTGGTCGTGAGGACTAATGCCACATCGCCCTAATCCCAAACTGGCCGTGAGGACTAATGCCACATCGCCCTAATCCCAAACTGGTCGTGAGGACTAATGCCACATCGCCCTAATCCCAAACTGGCCGTGAGGACTAATGCCACATCGCCCTAATCCCAAACTGGCAGTGAGGACTAATGCCACATCGCCCTAATCCCAAACTGGTTGTGAGGACTAATGCCACATCGCCCTAATCCCAAACTGGCCGTGAGGACTAATGCCACATCGCCCTAATCCCAAACTGGTCGTGAGGACTAATGCCCCATCGCCCTAATCCCAAACTGGCCGTGAGGACTAATGCCACATCGCCCTAATCCCAAACTGGCCGTGAGGACTAATGCCACATCGCCCTAATCCCAAACTGGTCGTGAGGACTAATGCCACATCGCCCTAATCCCAAACTGGCCGTGAGGACTAATGCCACATCGCCCTAATCCCAAACTGGCCGTGAGGACTAATGCCACATCGCCCTAATCCCAAACTGGTCGTGAGGACTAATGCCACATCGCCCTAATCCCAAACTGGCCGTGAGGACTAATGCCACATCGCCCTAATCCCAAACTGGCCATGAGGACTAATGCCACATCGCCCTAATCCCAAACTGGCAGTGAGGACTAATGCCACATCGCCCTAATCCCAAACTGGCCGTGAGGACTAATGCCACATCGCCCTAATCCTAAACTGGCCGTGAGGACTAATGCCACATCGCCTTAATCCCAAACTGGCCGTGAGGACTAATGCCACATCGCCCTAATCCCAAACTGGCCGTGAGGACTAATGCCGCATCGCCCTAATCCCAAACTGGCCGTGAGGACTAATGCCACATCGCCCTAATCCCAAACTGGCCGTGAGGACTAATGCCATATCGCCCTAATGCCAAACTGGTCGTGAGGACTAATGCCACATCGCCCTAATCCCAAACTGGTCGTGAGGACTAATGCCGCATCGCCCTAATCCCAAACTGGCCGTGAGGACTAATGCCACATCGCCCTAATCCCAAACTGGCGGTGAGGACTAATGCCATATCGCCCTAATCCCAAACTGGTCGTGAGGACTAATGCCACATCGCCCTAATCCCAAACTGGTCGTGAGGACTAATGCCACATCGCCCTAATCCCAAACTGGTCGTGAGGACTAATGCCACATCGCCCTAATCCTAAACTGGCCGTGAGGACTAATGCCACATCGCCCTAATCCCAAACTGGCCATGAGGACTAATGCCACATCGCCCTAATCCCAAACTGGCAGTGAGGACTAATGACACATCGCCCTAATCCCAAACTGGCAGTGAGGACTAATGCCGCATCGCCCTAATCCCAAACTGGCAGTGAGGACTAATGCCACATCGCCCTAATCCCAAACTGGCCGTGAGGACTATGCCACATCGCCCTAATCCCAAACTGGCCGTGAGGAATAATGCCACATCGCCCTAATCCCAAACTGGCCGTGAGGACTAATGCCACATCGCCCTAATCCCAAACTGGTTGTGAGGACTAATGCCACATCGCCCTAATCCCAAACTGGTCGTGAGGACTAATGCCGCATCGCCCTAATCCCAAACTGGCCGTGAGGACTAATGCCACATCGCCCTAATCCCAAACTGGCGGTGAGGACTAATGCCATATCGCCCTAATCCCAAACTGGTCGTGAGGACTAATGCCACATC
This sequence comes from Arenicola marina, assembly GCA_964019135.1. Lineage (NCBI taxonomy): Eukaryota > Metazoa > Annelida > Polychaeta > Arenicolidae > Arenicola > Arenicola marina. The sequence continues at coordinate 3,547,916 of OZ025254.1, read as the reverse complement.
GCCCTAATCCCAAACTGGTCGTGAGGACTAATGCCACATCGCCCTAATCCCAAACTGGTCGTGAGGACTAATGCCACATCGCCCTAATCCCAAACTGGCCGTGAGGACTAATGCCACATCGCCCTAATCCCAAACTCGCCATGAGGACTAATGCCACATCGCCCTAATCCCAAACTGGCAGTGAGGACTAATGACACATCGCCCTAATCCCAAACTGGCAGTGAGGACTAATGCCGCATCGCCCTAATCCCAAACTGGCAGTGAGGATTAATGCCACATCGCCCTAATCCCAAACTGGCCGTGAGGACTAATGCCACATCGCCCTAATCCCAAACTGGCCGTGAGGACTAATGCCACATCGCCCTAATCCCAAACTGGCCGTGAGGACTAATGCCACATCGCCCTAATCCCAAACTGGCCGTGAGGACTAATGCCACATCGCCCTAATCCCAAACTGGCCGTGAGGACTAATGCCACATCGCCCTAATCCCAAACTGGTCGTGAGGACTAATGCCACATCGCCCTAATCCCAAACTGGTCGTGAGGACTAATGCCACATCGCCCTAATCCCAAACTGGTCGTAAGGACTAATGCCACATCGCCCTAATCCCAAACTGGCCGTGAGGACTAATGCCACATCGCCCTAATCCCAAACTGGTCGTGAGGACTAATGCCACATCGCCCTAATCCCAAACTGGTCGTGAGGACTAATGCCACATCGCCCTAATCCCAAACTGGTCGTGAGGACTAATGCCACATCGCCCTAATCCCAAACTGGTCGTGAGGACTAATGCCACATCGCCCTAATCCCAAACTGGCCGTGAGGACTAATGCCACATCGCCCTAATCCCAAACTGGTCGTGAGGACTAATGCCACATCGCCCTAATCCCAAACTGGTCGTGAGGACTAATGCCACATCGCCCTAATCCCAAACTGGTCGTGAGGACTAATGCCACATCGCCCTAATCCCAAACTGGCCGTGAGGACTAATGCCACATCGCCCTAATCCCAAACTGGCCGTGAGGCTAATGCCACATCGCCCTAATCCCAAACTGGTCGTGAGGACTAATGCCACATCGCCCTAATCCCAAACTGGTCGTGAGGACTAATGCCACATCGCCCTAATCCCAAACTGGCCGTGAGGACTAATGCCACATCGCCCTAATCCCAAACTGGTCGTGAGGACTAATGCCACATCGCCCTAATCCCAAACTGGCCGTGAGGACTAATGCCACATCGCCCTAATCCCAAACTGGCCGTGAGGACTAATGCCACATCGCCCTAATCCCAAACTGGCCGTGAGGACTAATGCCACATCGCCCTAATCCCAAACTGGCCGTGAGGACTAATGCCACATCGCCCTAATCCCAAACTGGTCGCCACATCGCCCTAATCCCAAACTGGTCGCCACATCGCCCTAATCCCAAACTGGCCGTGAGGACTAATGCCACATCGCCCTAATCCCAAACTGGTTGTGAGGACTAATGCCACATCGCCCTAATCCCAAACTGGTTGTGAGGACTAATGCCACATCGCCCTAATCCCAAACTGGCCGTGAGGAGCATAAAAGTCAAGACAAGCGGTACATTCTTAAACCCACCTGTACAACTGTGCTTATCCGATGCCAGGTTGTAGCCTGGGTCACAGTAACAGTTGTAACTCCCCTGTGTGTTGTTACAGCCATGTTGACATCCATCTTGGTGAGTGCTGCACTCATCGACATCTAGATAGTGGACAGTGTAAGGAGTAACTAAATACAAACAACTTTGTAACAACAAGAACACAAACTTCGCTGCGTACTAAAGAGTTAGTGCTGGTGAACACATCATATGGCTTTGCTTTGTCAAAGGCAATCGTTGGCAAAGGAAACACGGTTCGTTAACCTAAGCGTGACCGACCATGACAGTAACACAACCTTACAAACAAGGCTATAATTAGAACCAAAATCAATTCGTACCCCAGGAAGCAATGACTGGAATAACTTCCATCGTTGTTGAGACAACCATGCTGGCAGCCACATTGGTCAGTGTCACACTCATTAATATCTTGACAAAAATTCTTAATAGTTTGTAATTATAACAGGTATGGGTAGAACGTATGGTTATATATATATATAAACGTTACGTTGACATTAGACATGAACATGCTACTTTACGTACCTGCGCACAAAATGCTATCAAGTGATGGTCCATAACCCAGGTCACAGCATATAAAGCTGCCATCAATGTTGTGGCAGCTGTACTGGCACCCGCCATTGTTAACGCTGCATTCATTAGTATCTGAAGGTAAACGTTATGGGATAGCCTATCTAATAGGTTACACAGTAAATTTAAAAAATGGAAGCTGAACTACTTCAGTTAAAAATATTAAATTATGCACCAGCGAGGTATAATCACCGCAAACGACTTTCCCATTGCAAGAACTGAAAGCCGATGGGAACCATAGTATTGATTTGAGTTGTCTCCTATATTTAGATATCTAATAGGTTACACAGTAAATTAAAATATAGGAAGGTAAAATACTTCAGCTAAAAAAGTTAAGTTCTTGCACCAGCGAGATACCGAAAAGGACCATAATTTCGACATAAATTGCCTTTTATATTCAGTTTATGCGATGTTACTTGAAGGTGTTTCATAATGTTGGCATCCACACCGCGGGAGTCGTCAATATTTAGGTGCACCTGTACATGTGCGACCACTGGAGCCCTAGTTATTCTGACGCCCCTGCTTGATATCAGCCATAGGTGTTGTCACAGTCGTTAAACGTACAATCATCGAGGTCACTAATCGGGGATGGGCAATTTAAGCACTGTCAAAATATGTGCTTTATAGATTTTGCGGATGTTAATTGTATTGGCTCAACGATGTGTGCTTTATTTACTACTGACTTGGAGGCATACAAATAAGTGCCGGTTACAAATCACTACTTCACAACAACACTTCTTCCAACCATAAGTAACGCTAAATAATTGGTTTGTGCTGCACCTAATACTGACATTTGTACATATATAGACTGTTCGTAAACACCCGAATATAGTCGGAACGGTCATCGTACCTGCACACGACTTGCCATCGGATGACAAAACAAAGCCTTGGTTGCAGAAACAGGAATAGCTTCCGCCCAAGTTCAAACAGCTGTGCTGACACCCGCCATTGCTAACGTCACATTCATCAACATCTGAAATACGTTCATGGCTTTTGTTTGCAGAAATAAACGTGGCTTAATAGAACTTAAACAGAAACATCTTATTATCCATGGGATGTTAACGTATGTCACTTTATCAGAGGTGTTAGGCACATGTGAAACCTATATCACTCGCAAGCAACCATATTACCGTATCTGTAAGACGTGAAATCAACTTTATAAATTAGTTAAATAAATAGTTTATAAATTGCACCAACTTATAGTTTACTCATTGGATCAACGTTTGTTACCATCGCATGTACGGCCGTTCATGTTCGTTGCGTATCCCAAAATGCAGAATGAATAGTTGTAGCTCCCCATTCAGTTCTGACACCCTTGCTGCCAATTTCCATTATTATTGTCACACTCATCGCTATCTACAAACATCAAGACTAACGAGATTGCGTCACCCGTAGGGTGAGATGATGTAAAATGTAAAATCCGGATTATGTTTTCGGTCCACTACAATGACCTTGACTTTAGCAATTGACTTGACTGTGACTTTGACCTGTGACCTACATACTCCTTTTACGAACTGGATCGATCCATCTCGCATAAGGGATATTGATAGGTAAATTTTTACGACGAAATGTTGCGTTTGTGGTCTACACAGAGTGCACAGATACACCCTGAGATGCAGATTTGACCCCACAGATCCGTTATTAGCCCCTCAGATCCAGATATGATACCTCAGATCCAGATATGATACCTCAGATCCAGATATGATACCTCAGATCCAGATATGATACCTCAGATCCAGATATGATACCTCAGATCCAGATATGATACCTCAGATCCATATTGACCCCTCAGATCCGGCAGCTTCAAAGCTGTCGCTATAGTGAGCATCATCCTCTCAATTATTGGCCCCATCCCAAAAGTAAAAGTCACTCTTCAATTTTGCCTCCAGGTTCAATGATCTCAATCGGTGGACATCTGAAGCCAAACTGCCCGTTTATTCAGTTCGGTCTACATTTCTAGTTTCTACATCGCTACCGGGCACATTAGTTTCATAGCAACCGACTCAATCATCCCACAACCCCAACGCCCCCCCCCCCCCTTCAAACACACACAACAGTACACTGGCACCGCGGCAGTCGTCAAAACTCGCGTCTTTCATTAGCAAATTAGCTCACAGGTATTCTTATGATATGATGAGACATGCCGTGGTGTGGGGACCCTGACTGTTACCATGCGATTGATGCAAGGCCAGCTCTTCTTAATAGTTAATGGCTCTCGTTCGGTCCCATGTTAAAGTTTAGCCATTTTTTGCAGAAAAACTACTTAGACGATTTGCACAATTCAAAAACGTGATACAAGTTAACTACGGGCTCTATATGTGACATAATGTACAGCGTCATTGAATTAAAACTGTGAACGTTATAGCGATTTTCCCGATTTTTGGTCCTATCCACCAATGGTTGAGGAAAAATCTAAAAAATCTGACCTTGACCTTTGACCTACATACGCCGCTAACGAACTGGACCGAGCCATGTCGGATACCTTGAATTGAAGCGTTGTGGTTGTAGTGATGGTGCAAGAAAACTAATTCATATGCGTAACGGCCAAAATCAATATTTGTAACGATGCTTGCAGACATGTTTTATAAGTTATCAATTATTATTGTGTTTGTTTTAGGTATAAGCCGTGTCCAACATAAACGCAAGGACAGGCGCTCTCGTCCCATTATGACGCAGTTCCACTTTACATTTCACACAGCAAAGTAACGACACCGCGCACACTGATGGTATCCTACCATTGCATGTGGTATCCTCGATAAGCTGGAATCCACTGTGGCAGGAACAATATCGTCTGCCGGTCGTCGGATGACATATGTGTTCACAACCACCGTTTGTTAGGTCGCAGGCTGAAATAAACATTGTTGATTCTTATTGAAAGATGGATTGATTGGCATGCCCCTTGTGTATAAGGCGGACTAAGGAGACACACAAGACAATGAAATGACTCCCCAGGTTGGGGTCCCACCATAACTGAATGCATAATGAATATTCTTGTAAATTCTCAATTGGAAACGATGTTGATCGACGATGCAACCTTATGTTTACAATGATCGATGACGTTCTTGGCAATTGTGTGAAGGTTCATATGAGAAATGTTGATGGTACACAGTAGGATATTGCACCGAGATTTAGGGTTATTGCATTACATACGTACTTGAGAAATCGCAGCTGCCCTTCCGTGCTGAGAATTGGTCTATCGCGATGTCGCCTTGGTAACCATTTCCTTCTTCTGCTTCAAAGAATATCTGCCACGAACATGTAATTAAGAATTATTGCAAGTGTGATATTGTTCGTGAGTTTAATTTCTGCAGTTTATAGGCTATATAATCGATCAGCTATAAAAAATTGTGTTTTATTGTTTTATGACAAAAACACCTTGCTTTCTTACTTTAGGTTGGATGACGAGAGCACTCAAACGAAAAGCGGTTCTCTAACGGGCGGTACAAAACTTGCGGGGGTGGAGCTCTCAACGAACATACAATCGGCAATGTTTAATCATCTCCATCGAAAAACATATAAACATTTCACCCATGCTAACAAATCTGCCAATCGTTGTTTGTACTGTTCTCCGGAACCAGACGTTGCCTTGGTTCCCTCGTTTATCCAGCAAGCGTTCGCCGTGTGGCCCAGACGTCCGTACGATAAGAGTGCCGATGTCCTCACCAAACATGTGGTAAGCGAAGCTGACACATATAACCTTGTCGTAGTGCATGTCAAATGTTTGTAACCTGTCAACCAAAAAACAGTATTCAACGTTAATTTTAACGTAGGCTAAGCCTTGAGGCAAATTTGTTGTCAAACGTGATAATTAATCGATGTGCATTAAAATTAAGGTTTTGTCAATTTTGTACGACTGTAAATAAATAATAAACAATGATAAACATGGTAGACGATAACAATACTACTACTGGTAGTAAGAATTGTAATATTAAGAAACCAGTAGACGAATTATCTGATGCATTAAGTAAACGGATCTACGGTAAGGTAATGTTCCCCTTGACTTCTTACTGCTTTATTAAATGTTGAGGAGCATACACTTGGGTATATACATGAAAACAACGTCACCGTCTTACACAGCTTTGTCTCCAGGGCTATTATGGGTTGCTTCTATGTATAGATAGAACCTCCCGTCATACGCCGCCGATGGCCCCGTGTCGGGCGATGAGGTGTCTGATTGGCGTCGCTGCCACCTCAAGTCCCCGAGATCGTCTCTATGGAAGTAATTACAGATGTCATCTTCAAAGCTGCAGCTCAGGAGCACGTCATTCTGGCCAGAGGCTACAAAATACATTCACATTCTTTTAGCAAAAAGAAGTGGCAAATCTGAATAATATACACGTCTTCAAATGAAAAACATGACAAGAAACATTATTGGAGTTTGGGCTTATACGGTCTTTCATTTTCTGGTATTATAGTCTGATTGTGAGAGTTATGTTATTGGGGATAGCCAACTAACCCAAATTGCAACTAACATACCAACAACGCTCATGTCTATGCACAAACTATTACACCAGATGTATCAATTATAGCGTGAAAGACTTAACACTTGCATAGTCGATGCCAATGAGCGTGCTTCAAGTATTCTCGGTTCGTTCATTCGTCGCTGAATTAATATGCGGTCAGTCAATAATTCCGTTCAGCAACATCAGTCAATGAGATGCATGTCAATTCCTTCAGGACATGTCAGACACACGTCCAAGAATCAAGGAACGTGCCTCGCTATTAGAAGGTAACATAACTATATCATGGGCCAATTGCTTTGTATCCAGTCTTTCCCACTGAACTCTCGCGACAGCCAGAGAGTGCATTGGCTGCTTGAAATTGTAATAGGTATAAAAAACCACACAGAAGATATGCCATCAACCATTGATTATTTATCCAATCGTTAACTTTTTTTTGTGATTTATGTTGGAGCTTATTTCCAATAGATATGTACTACATAAAGTAATCCCACTAGATTTATATCACCGGGATCGAAACAAAAACTTGGCAGAATCTCTCCTTACCTGTAGATGTAGCAAGAACAATCAAAATCAAGACTTGTCTTAGCAAGCGGCGAAAACTGAGCATCTTCGGTTGTCACAGAATGCAAAACCATGTGTTCAGTTTCTCAGGCAGTTGATATGTAGGCCTCTGCAACGTAATGTCATTTCGTTGTAAAATGTTCACCTTTTATCGTATATCACTATCCTCGCGACGTAATATAATATATTATAATACGATTTAGACGGTCTCCTAAGTCAGCCTAGCAATTCATTTACGTGCACATATAAACGCGACATATGATTAGTATTAAACTTGAAATGATCGATAATCAACATAATCAACTTACATGAATCACGATTCGTGCAATGATCACAGTACTAAAGATATCTAAATTGGTTAGTCCTGGGACTGAGCAATCGTTACACACAAACAGTATCCATAGCGTTAAGTAGGACTGGCAATGGCCAATACTGAAGTCGGGGAACGCACGTTCGATGGCCACTGCATCTGGTAGTACTTACCGACAACATAATAAACTAATTGATATATCAGTAGTGTCGGAGCTATCCAGTGTGGTTTTATCATTTACTTAATATCAGCATAATATATCATACGTTAAATGCATTCGATGTAGAGTAGGTCTACATGATCAGAGTAGGTCACGATGAATTAAACGGAAAAACTCCCCCGCATACAATGGTAGGGGCCGATTCATGATATAAATTGGCGATTTCTCCAATCACGGTTATTTAATATTAAGATTCTAAGTTCACGTTTAAGGAACGGAAACCCCCGTGCCCCCCCCCCCCCACCCCACCCCCCCACCCTAAGATATGACATGTGATCTCATGTTTCTCGTGTTAACATTGCAGCAGAATACTGATTTAAACATGATTTTGCTAAGTGCACAGAATCATCTACTCTGTCAATAACAAAGATTCTCAAATAACAACAAATCTATGAGAGACCAATAGAGGTTCGGACCTGGAAAGCCCTTAATAATCCCTAAGTCTCCATGGCGGCCGATGTACTGGCGATCTGCGTTCACTAGTCTGGTGCAGGCAAAACGATAACGATCCAGTGAAACGACAAGACGCGGTGCAAAACGTATCGCATGAAATAAAAACACAACGTTAGAGAGTAAATAGCGTGCGTAACGGACGCGTGTGGACATAGCTGAAAAGGGACGTATCTGTATAAGGGGTTTGCCTTGAAGGTTGCGTACGTGGTCTGTGCACCAATATGCTAGCTCGTGACTCACGGAGCCAATAACTGGGATGTCATTTTCAGTTATTTTGTTTCTTCCTTTCGTTGAACTTGAAAGTACTACAACGCGAATAAGCATATTGTTATTATTTCTATATTTACATTTATCAATAATAAAACATACATGGACAAAGGACACGCAGTGGAATGGTATTTAGGAGTGCCGTGATCTTAATACATCCACCAAGATGGCAGTCCGAGAACAAATTGCTGGTACATTTCATGTTTTCAACTATTTCTTGTCACAATACTTATGTTATACAAAGCAGTTTAGATATGTAGTTTTTTGCTCTATATTTGCATCGGAATACAGGCAGGTACAGGGGCGGATCTAGGAATCAAGGGGGGGTTGCTCTGTAAAAAACTTGCGACCGGGCGGGGGGGTGCTCTCTGGCTAAAACTTGCGACCGGGGGGCGCTGCTCGGAGAAGCCGACTTTAACAGTGTACGTTCAGGTTCCCAAGGGGGGGGTTGCAACCCCCCTACCCCCCCCACCCCCCTAGATCCGCCCCTGCAGGTAAGTTGCACAAACTTGCATTGATGAAATCAAGTATGGGCATGTGCTGGAACGATATCAGGAAAACCTTTCCCTATTCCACATTTCCAGGAAATGCTCTGTCAGTGCTGACACCCACTGGACGCGTTAGTGCTGACACCCACTGGACGCGTTAGTGCTGACACCCACTGGACGCGTTAGTGCTGACGCCCACTGGACGCGTTAGTGCTGACACCCACTGGACGCGTTAGTGCTGACACCCACTGGACGCGTTAGTGCTGACGCCCACTGGACGCGTTAGTGCTGACACCCACTGGACGCGTTAGTGCTGACACCCACTGGACGCGTTAGTGCTGACACCCACTGGACGCGTTAGTGCTGACACCCACTGGACGCGTTAGTGCTGACACCCACTGGACGCGTTAGTGCTGACACCCACTGGACGCGTTAGTGCTGACACCCACTGGACGCGTTAGTGCTGACACCCACTGGACGCGTTAGTGCTGACGCCCACTGGACGCGTTCGCCGCGCGGTGACGGAACTGACGCGGCGACGGAACCGAGGCGGGGCGGTTCGGTCGCGGTGGCTATAGCCCACTGCACGCGGTGGTCGCGCGGTGAGTGACCGTATAGCAGCTGTCTGAATTAACGGCTTAGGCTATTTTTAGATATTGGCGGTATTTTGAAACAAATGAAAGATATATCTTTCTGATGAGGACGCACTCATTCTGTTAGCAACGTGAAGACGTCGCAGAAGGAAGAAGATTAATCGCACTTTTCAACGAAGACTGGAGCTGGGAGAATACCACAGGCTCATACAGGAGATAAACATTGCAAACAATGAGAGGTTTCGGACCTAAGTTTACTTTAGATTGACGCCAGTGCAATTTCAGGCGTTGCTGGATCTTGTTGGGGGAGCCCTGTATAATGTCTCCACCTTTTTCCACCTGTCTCCAACTTTCGCGCGTCCTTGTGTCCGGAACAAAGGCTTTTGCGGCCATGTTGGAGAGAGGGCATCGCGCTGAATTCTATTCCTTTATCTGATTAGTTGAAATGTCGACTGCGCGCCGACCGACGACAGAAAAATAGAACGTGTTCTATCTCACGCGTTTTTGTAATTCACACCCGCTTGGCGCTTCAGGTTCCTCAAATTTGCATATTTTAATTAATCATGAACACTGATGAATATTCAGTACGTCGCTACAGGCAGGAAAGTTAGGCCAACTTCTCTCCACCAGAAACTGGCCACTTCGACGGGGAAGCGGAGTTGGCTCTGAATCATGGCGAGAGCTACATGGGCACCCCCATCCGCAAGCTCCCCGCACGGTGGCGCTACGCAAGCTAGATTTTACCGCTGCTGTCGGTCGGGGGCAAATTTGAAGATTCTTGAAAAACGGTCAAATCAGCTGTACTTTTTTGCGACATTATAGTTTTCAAGAATAAAACATAAAAATAACGAGCTTTGTGCATTTAATACAGCAAAAAACATCCAGTACCCTTTCGAAAAAGTTTTGACAGAACTATTTCCTTTCATCACCTGATTTCATGTGTTATTAGGCTTAGGCTGGGTCCCAGAACTAATTTGTAGAAATGCGCGACGCATTTTTCCTATCAATATGCGCAGAATCACATTTCACACTTCACAGCACAGACACAGTAAATCGACTGACACAGGGGAGGGGGGTGGGGGGCGGTCCGGCTACCTGGCTTGGTGCCAACAGTAATAATATTTCTCCCAACACCTTATCGCCCGAACCGTCATCAAAACAAACAAATCCCGTACTGTCTCGCATCCACAACTTCCCATTAGTAGCAAGAGAACGAACTCTGCCCGAGGAACCTTGCCTATTTGAATTGATTTGATCTTTTTGATCTTTGATCCAATTTTACAGTATAGCTAATCGGTCTACACGTCAATTATATAGACCAACCAGGACGTCAAGCAGATTATATCCACTGAAGGTAGTAGTGATATGTTAAATGACGAACAACGGACGGGAAACAGCCCCTTTTTTAACTCAATCAACCCTCTTTTTTTTACTCAATCAATGTATGAGCTTGGGCCTTAGTTTTACTGGACTGATATTCGTTTATATCGTGCTTTAGCCGCAATTTGAGTATTCTGTACTGGATGCACAATAATTGCACAGGGTATAAATATCCTTAACATATATGTCCCGTTATTCCCTACCTCCCGATCTCAATTTATGTCAATATGATTATCGATATTATTTCTGCCCAATGTCTACCTTCTGCCTGCTACTATTTGACGTATAAAACAAAATACTCTCATACTGTTATTTCTTTCGCTTATTACTACGAACGCTAGACGTCCCGCGCGCGGAGCGAGCGGCGCGGCTAGTTACAGTAAGCAATTAGAGTCACAGAAATGTCAATGACAGTCTGTCTTCAAATCAATAAAACATAAACACACCGAAATTTCACATTCCGAGTGAAAAGTAACAAGATGGCGTCTAAAGTGAAGCGTAACGAACAGTCAGTATTACTACAACCCCAAACGAAATTCAAATAGTGTCGGCAGCGGCGCATTATCAGACGCAAGTTTTCATATATCCCTCAGATCGATTAAAACTAATATTTTTTGATAATTCGAGGATGTCAAACGTTCAGCTTGAGGCACTTTCTATCTGGAGATTAATCAAACGTTCCGTAAACCGCTATAGCGCCAATTTGTGTTATAGTCATATTCTGCTTCACGTGCACGCGCTTGCTGTCACTCGCCCGACATCAACCCAGCACATGAGCGGTTGGCGACCCGTGACTGGTCCGACGCTGGCCCGACGTCGGCAGCGCCGGCTCGCACTTGCCGGCGTTGCCGCCTCCAGGCCATTGTCAGCCGGCACTGGCCCGGTAATGCATGTTTACTGGGTTATGACTGAAAAACAGAAGCTCATTTGCAAATACTAAGAGAAATGCGAACTTGAGACTTACCATTGGTTTCTTAGTAACGTAGGTACTTCTAGATGACTCGCAACAAATGTCCATTTAGCAGTTGAAGCAGCAAAGACCTGGTGATGCCGATTTCCGAAAACAACACGCGCCGAAACGTTTACGTTTACTGTTTCCGCCCGCATGCAGATATATATCTATATATAAGAAACTGCATAATCACGGAACCGGAAGCGCCAACCGGGTGTGAATTACAAAAACGCCGATCTCACCGCGGAGCCTTGACGGTACCGCGACGACACCGCGCCGGCGCCGTCCCGCTGACGCGTGCAGTTGGCGTTAGCCAAGCGCCAACCGGGTGTGAATTACAAAAACGCCAATCTCACCGCGGAGCCTTGACGGTACCGCGACGACACCGCGCCGGCGCCGTCCCGCTGGCGCGTGCAGTGGGCGTTAGCCAAGCGCAACTCAACTGTCCTATTTTTTTCTCACCGCGTCAGTTCCGTCGCCGCGCCGCAAACGCGTCCAGTGGGCGTTAGCACTTCAGAAGACAAGGAAGCGGCGCACAATATGACACAGAAACGATTTGTCTACAGTGGCCACAATTCGCATCAGATGTACGTGCAAACGGAATGGAAGCAAGCACTACTAGAACACTACATAAAACTGCAATTTTCCACCATAACTATATTAATGAACGCCTCAACATACATCACTTCATTCATGTTAGGCTACAGCATTAGTCTGGGTAGATATATTGACACAAGTTCATATTTCATGTTAGAACCCACGAGATGTATGACAATAGGCGTGAGTCATACGTGAGCTATATTGAAACAGTGATTGGCCCTGATATGGAATACCATATAACGAAACAGGACTATAGTCTTCAAATGGCTGGTCTGTCAAAATATGGCCCAGAACGCGAACCACCTTGTCAGCTGACGCTAAACGAGAACATTGTGACAGTCGAGTGCAGTCACATATATATGTACAACATAGTGGCATTGATACGCACTTTAGACTGGCCTCCACACACGGTACATACGCATATTAAACATGTATATGTCGGTAGCTGTGAAATAACTCGTTGGTATGGCGTAAGCTGCGTGTGGTTTATGAATACTGTTGTGTTTTACACTACCTTAGGGGGGTCACAATGCCCTAGCCAAAGTAGTGTGGTTCACATACCTCAGGGGGGAACTATTCCCGGGCCAAGGGGTGCCGTCAAAGTGCTGGTCAGCTGTGGTTGTTTTCACGTCCGCCGTTGTTCGTATCGAGTCTTCATCTGTTTTGTTCTCGTTCAGCTTCAGTGCACTGGGGCCCGCACTGGGGTTGTTGTTGGTTAGGCTTAGGCTGTTCCGTTTGTAGATTAACGATTACCGTTGGGGGCGCTATTATGACTCATTAGCTTTAGTGACTGCCGATTCAGCTCTAGATTATAGGCCTAAACGACCTAAACTGTATACTTAATTTTATTTGTACTACTTGAATGCGTCACTTTTTGACATTTCTACGTATCAACTCACTGTGTACATGCTTTTATGCTACGTACGAATAAAGATGATAATAGGGGGGTATGGGCTGTTCCATGTATAAGTTCGTGTCTGTCGTCAGGTGGCGTTACTACAATTCGGTAGGGTTTGATGATCTATTAATTGTTTAATAAGAGAACATTATTAGCATTCACAACAATACCGCCCGAGGCCTCCGTGGCGTAATAAAGTGGACATGTCTATGGCAAGCCGTTTGTGCAATTAAGGCTAGTTCTTTTTATCGGCGAAAAACCGTGTTGATTGACCGAAAAACCGGGTTTGTCAGTGTATCCTTTAATAAACACTTATTTTTCGATCAAATCGTTTTTTCGAGGTGAAAATCTGGATTATCGGAATGTGCGTGATATCGATCGCAAGACCGTGCTTTTCGAAAGTAACTGTCAAAACACGCAGTTATCCGTCGTGAAAGTATGCTTTTCGGCCATAAACTGAGTTTATCTCGGCATTGACCCCCAAATTCCGACACTAAGGATCTGAAAAATCGACATTCGACACTGAGAATTTTTTTTTAAATCGACACTGCCCCCTCCCCCCCCCCCCCCCGCCCCCTTCACCCCTTACTATACCGCCACCCAACACCCTCCGCATTTTCAAGGTCCCCTATCTTATCCGGTGAACACGGTCGTGGTTCAGCGCACATAGAGAAACCGGGCCAGTCATTGCCTGGTACCTGGGTGCAAGGGTGTGGTTGGGGGGGGGTGGGGGGGTGGAGGGGGTGAATGGAGGCGGGGTGATGGCGCACCTGCCATTAGCTATGTCATGGTCGAATGCTGGGCCGGTCTACTTATAATGCATATTTCGAATCAGGGTGTATTGGGAGGACCATCTATATCGTAGTCCACGCGAGAATGAACGCCCAGAGCATCAATAATATTTGGAAAGATGTGGATGACGTGCCTTCTGGTTGTGGCTGGTCCCAGTCTGGCCATGGGGGCTGGGACCACAGCCAATATAGAGGAGACATTCATTGAGCGCTGCTGGGAATACCAACACGTGATTAACCCCGGGGCCTTCACCGATAGGTAGGTAACGTGTTAAAGGTCACGGCGACATTGAGGGTGAATAATGACACATAGACCTCGATCCATGTATATATAACAGGGACCCTTGGTCATCTGTTTGTAACGGCCACCCGGCCCCTTTGCCCCTTTGCTCACCAATATACCAAATACCCATTCCTTTGCTCCTTGGGTGGGTCCATTTCCACCAAGGTAACCATTTTTTACTTCAAAGAACCGTTTGATATAAATGCCGTACCAGAGAAACGTTGGGTACACCGATAGCGGACCACGGTTTGATTAGTATGCATCTAACATCTTTGCCAACCAGTAGCCATTGACACACGTAGCATCGTCTCCTCAATCAAATGCATTTGCTGAGTGAATGGTGAAGACAAAAGCACGATCTGAAAAGCCCATCGCCCAGGGATATACTCAGGGGCGGATCTAGTGGGGGCTAGGGGGGATGCAACCCCGCCCTCTTGGAACCTAGAGCATACACTGTAAAAGTCTGGTTTTCCGACGAAATACATCGTAAATTAAGTGACATTTTGTGAATAAAAGCCCCCCCCCCGCCCCGCTCCGGAAGTTCCATTAGGATGCCGGAGCCGGTGGGGTATGCGGGATTGTCCCCCATGCGGAGATACCTCCCCTGTATCTATCATAATGGCACCGTACGACCACATGGAGCGGTGAGGGTTTCAATGTCATGTATTTTATATATAGAGGACAGCTGTACATGGGGGGGGGGGGCACTTCAGCGTGCCATACCGGACCAGACCGTGCTCACTCAGGTCAGCAAGTGCATACTCAACATCACGTTACTGGTAACTGGCTACCAGCGGCAGCGATCGCCAGAAGTGAACAAGCGGGCTAAAACACCAAGGTTTCGTCTCCAATTATCATCTTCCTTTCACTCGACAGTTTGAAGAATTGCACCAGTTTATGGGAAGCCTTCTTGGATGGCTTCGCTCACCAGGCTCCCTGCGGTGTCCCAATCAGTGGTTACGACAGATACCGTGATGAGGCGAAACATAAAATTATAGGTAATGAGGTAAGCTATGATCACCGGACGGAGCCGGCATTGAAACAGTGTTTGTATGATAGGTTGGGGACAAGCAATAACGTACGAATAAAGTACGAGTAACGTAAGACTAACGGTTCATTTGGGCCATAGACCCATAGTGTAGTGTAAACAGAATAAAACTAATCCTTAGCATAGGTTAAGAAGGCTTGCATAACGCAAACTGTAATATGTAAACATTGTCGTCCTTTACAGCTGGTAGTGGGCACTCGTGTTTACTACGTCACAGAGTTGGGTCTATTACCTGCTCTAACAGACGATAAATATTGAACTAGATAGTTAATTTAACGAGAGTAATGGATTATTCCTGTCGTATATTCCAGCCATGAAGTGTTCTCACAGAGATTATTACGGAAACGACTGTTTGAATAGCGTTAATGTGTTTGTGCTCTTTGTGCCAGCCAATGTTCTGGGAGGGCGTCTATCCATTTGCCAACGAACTCGCTGATTATGGGAAGACTTATTGGACGATCGCTGGCACCCTATCAGGTAATGTATGACATTCTGCTTGGAGGTATATAGCGTTGATTTTAATGGACGATAATGTATGACAAGTGGAATATTTTTGTTAGCTGAGCAATATATACCTAGGCGCCGATTGTATATACAGGGCACGAAGAGGCTGATGTATCGTCGCCCTATATCGTTATTTATTGAATTAGGCAGATTGGCAAGCGGATGATGAGACGAATATTGTTTCTACAAGGGTATATATTGGATGGACTCCTGTGGTGTGGCCAGGAGGACGATCCGGGGATTAACTACTCCGACTGTCCCAGCACCTCCCAGTGCCAAGGCCTGGGCGGTGGGGACAGCTCGGAAGACGCCCTCTGGAAGGCCATCTCCGTCACGGTAAGTAAAGAACCAACACACAGACTTTGTTTAGGTAGCATGCTACTTTTACTACTCCGACTGTCCCAGCACCTCCCAGTGCCAAGGCCTGGGCGATGGGGACAGCTCGGAAGACGCCTTGTGTAAGGCCATCTCCGTCACGGTAAGTAAAGAACCAAACACGCAGACTTTGTTTAGGTAGTATGCTACTTTTCAAACTTACAGAAAAAAATTGGGAATTTGTCACCTGATACATCTTGAAGCCCCCAACTCCCCTTTTGCATATGGCCTATCAGATTTTCGGATATGTTCACCTATTTTTGATTATAGAAAAAATAAAACATCCTGATTTTTGCGTGAGAGTCTTGTCGGAACTTGTGAACTGCTCGCGTCGCGCGAAGAACTAAGTCGAACGTTTGTCATGTTGTAATTGGTTCTATAGAATACCGTAATAGACTCCATAGAATTTGAAAAACAAAATGCACAATGATGATCTGTACGTCTTTGTTGCAGTTTTCTGAGCTCGCAGAGGGACACGTGAACGTTCTGTTGAACGGTAGCAATGGGGCGGCGTTTCGCAACACCAGGTGCGGCCAACATGTCGCCTGGGTTAATAAACCACACCGGGAATTAAAGTCCCCTGCGAAATGGTTCCGTTGTATTGATGAAATAGTCTTGGGCCGTACTAATACAAAATGGCGCACGGAAACGCCTTTTCGTCAAAGCCGCTCACGCTCGCGTTGGTTGCATTTAGAATCAATACCTATTATCGACTTTAATTTTCTGGAAGTTTCCTCATTTTAAAATGATTCATGCGAGTGGTATTCTGGTTGTGGGTTTCGAATACCGGCCCTGAAGCTTCGTCACATGCTACATGTGCTTAACTTATGCTTAAGATTGTTATTTCCTATTGATCAATATTCGCGAGATCATCCTTGAGATCAGACATTCAGGCAGAAGCAGACGAGTAAGCTTATGGGCCGATGGATGAATCCACTCTTTACTAGAGTATGGTATTTTCTATGACGATTCCTACGCGACATTGTAAGAGCAGTGCTTGTATGGTATGCCTAAAGTGCACCTGGTTTATCTATGTTCCAGCATATTTGCGCAGTACGAGCTTGTGAACCTCACCCCCGAGAAGGGTGTGACTTCCTTGACAGTATTTGTCCTACATGACATCGGGAAGCCGAAGTTGTATGTAAATCCATTGCTATCAACAAAAACAAAGTTTGTGTTTCAGTACTTCGGATTTTAACTTAATAAGTAATGGTAACTCATCCGTAGTCATCGTTTTTACACGAAGTATTTCTCCACATAATTCAAACTTTGAAACTGCAGTAATGGTGACACATCAGTAAACAAATGACATGGGTAGACACGTGACATCGGTAAACAAGTGACATCGGTAAAAAGGTGACTTTGGTAAACAAATAGTTAAGGTAAACAAATGACTTCGGTAAACAAATGACATCGGTAAACAGGTACAGGTTCGTTATACGTAGTAATGCTGCTTTCGTTTCAGGGAGAGCTGTGGCGAGCACACACTTATTCAATTTGAGAAAGTAGTTAAGAACCAAGGCCTCGCCTTCACATGTTGGAACGATCCAACGTAAGTGTGTTCGTAACATTATGAACCAGATAGTGTGAGATGGGAGTCTAATTTCGTTTGTAAATTTTAACTCAGTTGTTATTAACGCAGCATGAAAAGGACAGTTGATGCAGCCTATAACCTGGTCTTTCTTGATCAAAAATCATTATTGAAGCTATTTTAATAGATATAATTCTAACGGAATAAATATACGATCTACGCATGAGTCTTCAAAGAAGCATAGGTCATTATTATCAAATTGATCGTATTCTGGCTAGTCGGTGGCAAAGGGGTTACAGTCAACAAAAGAACTGTCAAATTAGCCTACCGGAGTGAGAATTGAGCGGCTGCATTACCGTTAGTCATTCGATGACTTGTTCGTTTCAGGCGCATCCGCATGTACCAGTGCGTGGACAACACTGCCGCCGAGGAATGCCAGCTGGGTTCCAATGCCATCACGTGGTCAACCTCCGGACCCACCTGGCTTATCATGTCCTTGTTAATCCTAGTGCTGGCTAGAGTTATATCTAGAGTTAAATGCCGAGCAGTCTGTTCGTTATTTTCCAGAGTCTCAATATGAATAATTACTTACTCGACGCTTGATGTCGTTACGATGCCATCCGGATCAATTAAGTTGAACGCTGTAACGCTGGAGGTCATTTCGCGACAAGCCGAGATGTCAGGGTACTTCAAGGTCTTCACTGCCCAACGACGCAAGAAACGTGGAAAACGAACAGTCGTGTTTATTTATTTATTGTTAAGAAAATCAGCTATTACACTTGTCAACGCACCCACTGAGGTAGCCTGAAAGTTCAGACGTTACAGTCTTGATACTTGTTCTTGTGACGGGTACCGTATAGTCACAAGAACAAGTGTCAAGACTGTAACGTCTGAACTTTCAGGCTACTAGAGGGTGAATACTGATACATCGAGATAGATCTACATACTAGAACAACCGTGATTTGGAAGGAAAAGAAGGGGGGAGGGCAGTTTGGGTTGGGCGACCTACCCGTAAAACCAATGATCGCGGGCGGGGGAGGTTGGGAGGGGGGGCGGTAGTGTGCAGCCATGAATGTAACAATGCATCAATTACCGACTTTTGCATCTAGTGCTGATGGGCAACACTTTTTTTAAACAGCCGTATGACTTGAGTCCACTTTTCCGCTATAAAAATACACTTATCAAGTCCCTGACAAATGAAAGTATTTTTTATAAGCATAGCAATATTTGATGACCTGCATAAAATTATGTAAAATGCCCCGGCTACTGATGGTAGCAGGTACAGGGGCGGATCCAGGATTTTGAAATGAGGGTTCACTTTGACTATGTTAAAGTTGCATGTGGAGCTCTTTCCCGCCAAAACCAATGAGGTCAAAATACATATAAGAATCAGTCCTTGAATCATTCACGACTTCTTTTATCTATACTCTACCCATACCAGACTGCCAAATAGTGTCTCTTAGCCTTGTCCGTGATATTAATTTACCACAAGTTTTCATTTTAGTGGTAAACGTCATCAGTTTGTGTTCTTCGCGATGCTTTGGTATAAGTAGCAGTGCCGCGACCGAGTGCTGTGGTGTCGCGGGATAGACACGTTTGCCACACCACAGCCGAAACGGCGATGTTTATCAGGTTTCTGAATTTATAGAATGAAACAATCGAGTTTTCTGCAAAATTTGATATAAATTTCGCCTAGGCTTAATTTTGGCGGGAAAGAATTCGACATGCAACTTTAAAAAGCTCGAATATCTTACGACAGGGGCCAGGTGGCGAGGGCGAGGGCGAGGGCGAGGGCGAGGGGTGGGTGGGTGGGGGACTCACCTGCACCCCCTCTATATCGGACTGCATCGTCAACAGTCCTTAACATGCTCTTGCTTCCTAACCTCTCACTGACAGACATCAGCTTACCGCTTCGCGAGTCGGATAAAAGATGAATGGACTGATTGGTCAACATAAAGATAAACAAACATGGCGGACGAGTAAACACAACGCCGGCAAGTGGTCTGACGATTTTTATCCACTTACCATCATTTCTGACACGCCTACATCAATAACACATGGATAAGTGGATCACTAAGACATCGCGGAAGAGAACACGCCAGTTTAGCGCCGAAAGTGACAAGAAGAAGGTCAACTTTAACCAAAAAACACCTCTGCCGTTGAACGCAATGAGCGATAAAGCAGGTCAACCGCAACATGGCTCTGTATCCATGTCGTTAACAGGGGAAGCGGCTTCCGAGTGCGCTGAAGAAGACAATGTTCAGAGCCAACTCTCGTCATCGATGATGACAATAGGGGAAAATTCAAGCTGTATCGCAGAATTAAAACGAGAAAATAAGGACTTAAGGTACGAACTGGAGCTTCTGAAAGGAGTCATTATAAATCAGAACGAGCGGATAGACGAACTGACTCATAACATGGAGGATTTAACACTGCGATCCATGAAACACAATGCTCTGTTTCATAACCTCTTCGAAACTGGTTCAGCAGATGGAGCGGAGAACTGTCAGGGTATAGTAAACACTTACCTTACAAAGAACGGTTTCAAAGATTCTATTCCCCCCATAGACCGGGCCCGCCGCCTTGGCCGCCTGTTAGCTGATAATCCTAAGCGGAGGCCCAGACCCATTGTGGTCCGGTTTGCCACGCAGAAGGGAGCTGACACAGTCCTGCAGTTTGGCCGTTCGATGGGGCGTAAAGGCAATGACAAGATCACGCCACAATATCCGACTGCAACACTGGAGAGGCAACAACGAAAGAGTGGCCACGGTGAAGAAGAAATCCGGACAGTCAACCGTCAATGTCAAGATGATGAGGGATAAACTTTGGATTAATGGTGAGCTCCATCGCGACCCTCTTCCAAAGCCTTCAGCCAGAGAAATATTGCACCTTCTGAAGTATCTTCTGATATAAACCACGCTTCTCAGATTCTACTGTAAAAACACTTTATTATCGCCCGGATTGTACCCGATAATTAGTCTCTTGAAAGAAACCGATAACTACATTCGGGATACTACATTTCTCCCCTTCTTGTAAGAGATAAGACCCTAAGCAAAACTAACTAAACACTAGCTGTTATCAGTGAGTTACATAATCGTATGTTTACTACATCTGCATGCGACTCTTTAACTAACAACTACAGTAGTAATCGTATCCTTGGTCTGCTTAACTAATAATCCAGTGTGGGGTTATATATGAACAGGTTGCCATTAATGTTTATGGTCCAATGTGGTAGGAGTGTATAGTCTTCCAACGCTACACAATATAGTCTTTTAGGTATAGAGGCTTTCGCCTGTCTCGGATTGGCCTTGGGTCGATTCCTGCGTCTCCACGTGTCTGTGGTTCAGGATTCGGGCCGTCGGATGTAGTTGTCTCCTCAGACCCCATGCACTCTGCATCGTTCGGCTGTTGGGTCTGGTATTCCTCCTCCCTTGCCTCTGATAGAACTTTCTCCCTTCAATCTGTGGTATGTGAATCATCAGCATTTTGAATGACAGCGTTCACCAATTTAAAATGGCTTGCATCTCGGTATACATCTCGCCCATCTGTCACCCTCCTGGCAGCGATAGATGATCCATCAATTCTATGAATGATATAAAACGATGGTTCGAAGGCAGTCGCCCACCTGTTTCTTTTTGCTTGTTTCAGAAGAACTTAGTCTCCCACAATAAAGTTGTGCTCTTCGGTGTTTCTCCCATCCGACTTCAAGCCGAGCTTCTCCTTATATTGTTTATCTCGTTCACTGATAGTGGCGTCAGTAGCACAAATTTCCTCCTCCCATCTGGTCTGGTGGTCCAATTTCGTTCTGACATTCCTTCTCATGAGTGCTCCATACGGACTAACACCGGTTGCCGCGTGTGGGGTAGAGCGATAACCCACCAGCATGTCTTGGATTGCATTTTTCCTGTCACGCGATTGTAACTGGCATATCTGTTCCGTCTTGTTGAGCATTTTCATGAAGCTCTCGGCCTCGCCATTTGCTCTTGCATGATCCGGTGTGACTCTGTGGTGATGGAATCCTTCTTCTTTGGCAAACTCGGCAAACTCCTTTGAATTGAAGGGTGGCCCGTTATCCGATTCCAGTTGTCTCGGTGTTCCGTGTGTTGCAAACATCTTCTTCAATTTCTCTTTCGTAGTCTTAAACGCAGTAGTGTACGTCGTCTCGACCTCGGGGTATCTTGTCCGCTTGTCAACCGCGACTAGGTTGTAGTGACCATCCGGGTATGGTCCTCCAAAGTCTATGGAGATAACCTCCAATGGGTTGTCTGGTATGGGCGTCATCTTGACCGGTTCTTGCCGGTGTTGTTTTGTGGCAACTTTACACTCGTAGCATTGGTTTAAATTTTCTTCGACCATGTTGTTTAATGATGGAAACCAATATTTGTCCCTCAGCATTTGCTTCGTTTTGGTGATTCCAAGGTGCCCCAGACTGTGGGCAGCTTTGATGACTTTCCTTTGCAGAGTCCTGGGAATAACAATCTGGTTCATTCTAAAGATTAGGTCTTCACAGGAGTACAGTTCATTTCTAATTGAATAGAATGGCATGATGTCAGGATCTCTCCTGTGATAATCCCAGTCACCTTTCAGGATTCTCTCCTTTAGCTTCTGAAGTTGCTGGTCCTTCGTTGTCTCTTCCTTGATACGATCCATAACGATGGCATGTTCTCGCACAACGATTTGTTTGATAATGCATTCTGTGGCATCGTCTTCTGTTTCTGGCAGCGGGTGTCTCGACAGGAAATCCAGTGGATCTTGTTCGTCCTTTCCCGGTTCATAGACTAGTTCATAGTCCACATCCTGCATGTCCATTACCCACTTCTCGATCCTTGGTGGAAGTTTGGCTGCCGCTTTGTTGAATAGCGGCAGAAGAGGCTTGTGCGCTGTGATGATCCTGAACCTTGGTGCCCCCAATAGGTACATCTTGAGCCTATCTTTGGCCCATTTGATGGCTAGGGCATTTTTCTCGGTTTGGCTGTACCTCTTCTCTGTGGGAGTCATCGTCCTGCTGATGAAATGAACCGGCTGCAATCCCTTCCCGCTTGGTTGGAATAGACCGGCTGATAATCCGTCGTGGATCATTATTGCTTTGGCCGGGTTGAAGAAAGCCATAGTGTCTTCGTGAGTGATGCTTTCCTTTAATCTTAAGAAAGCCTTGTTCTCGTCCCGTCCCCAGTGGAACTTGGTGTCGTTCAAGGTGAGTTTCCTGATAGGTTCTGTGACAGATGTGTACCTGGGAATAAACTTCGCAAGGTATCCTGTCATCCCTAAGAAGCTTCTGACCGCTTCTTTCGACTCTGGCTGCTTGCACTGCTGGACAGCCGTGACCTTGTCTGGCGATGGTCTCAATCCGTCCTTGGTGAATTTACATCCATAGAACTCGATTTCTTCGACTCCGAATCGACACTTCTCTCGGTTGAACGTAATTCCAAAGTCAGTTGCCCGTTGTAGAACTGCCTCTAGGGTCCTGTTGTGTTCCTCACTGTTGCGCCCTCCTAGCAGAATATCATCTCGTTGATTGAGGCATAACGGTATGTCGCCAAAAATCTTGTAAATTGTCTCATCAAACAGATCTTGTGAGGATTTGGCTCCAAAGACCAATCTTTTAGCTCGCATATTGCCCCATGGCGTGCTGAACGTTGCGACCGTTCTTGATTCTGGATCCAGGAGTAGTTGATGGTACCCCTGGTTCATGTCCCGTTTCGAGAAGATTTGGCACTCATGGAATTTATGCGTGAAATCTTCTACCACTGGGCTTGGTGTGATGCGATTTCTTTCCATACACTTGTTCGGCACTCGCATGTCCAGGCTGCCTCTAATCATCTGCGGTTGCAGCTGATCCTGCGGGACGTTGCCGAATCTTGGTTTGGGTTGTACCACAAGTGGTGAGCACCACGTGACTTGTTCACCTTGTGGCACTTCTTCGAATATTTCATTCTCAAGGCCTTGCTGCAGCCATTTCTTTAGAGGGTCCCTCAAATAATAAGGTACTGGCCTTGGCTTCTGCGCCACTGGCACTGCTTCTGGTTTCATGCTGAATTTGGCATAGATGTCCTTATTCCTCTTGTTGTCTCTGATCTTGCCAATGCCTTCAAAGATTTCACAATGTTGGTCGAGAATGCCTTGGATAGTGACGTCTTTCACTGTCCCAACTCTTAGGTCTTCACCTTTCAGGCCCAGGTTGTTAGGTTCAGCGAGCGATCCATCTGGCCTGATCTCCAACATCCCCAGGTCTGTGAGGGTTTTTTTGCTGATGAGTGGTGGGCAGTTAATCCTCCCTCGCACGACGATGATTTTTGCCAGTGCTCCTCTTGTCTCGTTCTGGATAAGTGTCTTGAATTCCCCTTTTACCAGCAGCTCCGTTTGCAGTGTGGTGACTTTTACTCTGCTGTCTTCCAATGTGATTCTCTCCTTTGCCTCAAACTGATGTTCATCCATGATGTTCACTTCTGCACCGCTGTCAGGCTCAATTCTCGTCTGGACGTTGCTAATGGTTACGGCTACAGTATTGTCTCTGCCGTTGACTGCCTTTACCTTCCTCACTTGTTTAAGGTGATTGACAGCATGTTCGAAGAATTCGTCATCAGAGCTTGCTGTGCTGTCTTGCTCTGTCGTTTTCTTGATGTGCCTTCTCGGTTGACTTTGCTTCTTGCTGTGCTGCTTGCCCCAGATCTTCTCGCGGCCCATGTACGTCTCAGCTTGACACACAGCTGAGAAGTGATTCCATTTCCCACAAGATCGGCACTGCTTTCCATAAGCTGGGCAGTCTTGTCCTCTGGTGTGGGCTCCTGTTAACCCACAATAACTACATGGTGGTAGTTTCTGACCCGGTTTCTGGAAACTGGTCTTCTGGAATCTTCCTTTCTTCTGTTCTTGGCTCTGCCATTGCCCAACCTTTGACACCTCTCTGTTGTCATGCGTCTTCATGTCTCTCATTTGTAGAGATATATCCTCGGTCTGTGCTGCTTCTGTTAGGAACTGGTTCAGAGTCCATTTCTTGCTTATGGCTCTCTGAATCAACCCATTGTTATCGATTGTCTGAATCAAGTGTTCAAGGATGCGGTCTTCACAATTGTCTTCGAATTCACACCCCTTGGGCTTCTCTCTCAGCCTTGCAGCGTAGGCAGCAATCGATTCTCCTGATTCCTGCTTCGCTTTCAGGAATATATATCTGGCGTGGTGTTTATTCTTCTTCGGTGTGAAGTAATCATTTAATTTCTCTCGCAGCTTCACATATTCATCAAGATTATATCCGGCTGGGTCTGGTAGACTTTTCTCTAATCTGGCCAGTTCTGTGCCACCGAAGATAATAAGGGCATCCTTCCTGTCAATAGGCTCTGTGATTCTGAAGTATCGAAATTCCCTTTCAATGCCTTCTAACCATTCTTCCCACTTCTTTCCCGTGGAGATTTGGTTGTCATCGGGTGAAAAGGGTTGTGTTCTCAATGCTCTTGTTTCAGACACCACAGTTACAGCAACAGGTTCAGGCTGGTCCCCCGGCATTTTCACTGGCTGAGATAACTCGTTTTGGAAAAGTTCTGCGAGTTTAGTCTCTTTCTGCTATTTGACACTTATCTGTACAGTATCAGGACCGACTGTGACAGCATCTAAAGCTTGCTTTTCTAGTTGTTTTTATCCTCGTCGCCAATGAAGTGTCTTCTGATATAAACCACGCTTCTCAGATTCTACTGTAAAAACACTTTATTATCGCCCGGATTGTACCCGATAATTAGTCTCTTGCAAGAAACCGATAACTCGGGATACTACACCTTCCAGTGGCCGAGAAAGAGGAACTGATACTCGGGAGTAAACAGGTGTTATGTGAGAGTCGCACTGTTAACGCTCCGGGGATATCCATTACAGCCACCTGAGTTTCTGCGAAATCCTTGTCAGCTGTCCGCCTTGCCTACAGGTGGATAATGTTGGAGCCGGCGAAGCAGGAGGCCTCTCATGTATGTGCTGCATACCGCCTTGAAGACCCAACCAGACCCACAGACCCACAGGAAGGATGGCAAGATGACGGCGCCCATGGAGCCGGCAGACACCTGCGCTATCTGATGAGGCGCCAACAGCTCATGAATACTGCGATATTCATCTCGGTATCAACGAACAGCCATCAAGTGGGACAAGCAGGGTTCAAATTGATTGAGTCTGCATTCAGTGAGTTGGTGCATGCTGTACAAAACCCTTGATTAATTATGTCTGTGTTACGGTGTGCATGTGCCTGTGCGTTGATTCAGGTCTGACCACATACAGTAGGGGCCTCATATGGCACATTTCAGCGAGTTATTTAATGGCTTCTCTACTCCAGCGGTTCAGATGTTGAAATTAGCGAGCACTCTAGCCTCCTTGGCGGTTGTAATGTGTGCCGCGATGCTTTGGGTAGTAATGGCCTTTGTGTATTGGTGTTGTTTGAGCATTAATCACGTTCTTGCCTTCTGCCAGTAATCAGTAATATGCACGACCATTTGCCCTGCATCACTGAGCACAGAATAGAACCTAAATGTTTTCTATTTTGAGCTTGTTTTTTTGTTTGGTTTGCCAGTTCAGATGCAAACCTTGTGTTATTTGTTCGTATTTCATGTTTCATTTAGTGAAAATGCACAAGTATACAAGTATGTTCAATGTGTCAGCAATCGTTGTTAACAGAGAAAGTTGTGATGTATATTTCACGAGTAGCTCTTATAACAAGGCGCAAGAAGTTGAATTTAAGGCAGGGTGTGTGATATATTCGCTACTGCTCAGGTGTGCCACTAGGGTAGCTTGGCAGACACTCTGTCCTTGGCGTACATTATATGAAATGTATTTTGTAAACAATGGGTCTCTCGACTGAAGATGAAATGAACATAGGTAATGCTGACCCTCCGTCGAATCGTGAAGGGGCATTGCGAGCAATTTCAATTTGTCAGGCCAATGTAAATGGACTCCACAATGAGGAAATGCTTTACGTCAGCTCCACTTTTTGTGACGTGTATGATATTATCTGTGTGACTGAATCACATCTCAACACCACCTCTCGTGAGGATTTAAAACTACCTGGTTGCCAACAAATGTTTCGAAGAGATCGCATCGATGGATCGTGGGGAGGGATTATTATTTGGGTCTCTGATCCTTTGTTTGCCAAAAGGCGATTGGACTTAGAATTAGGAGATATCGAAAGTGTATGGTTAGAATGCTCTGGCGGGGGTAACACATTCTTCCTGTGTGTCGTCTACAGACCCCCTAGCACCCCGGTGTCTTTCTGGGATACGCTTCAGCTAAATATCGATAATGCAAAGGATCATCTCAATTGCAACATTATATTAACGGGCGACTTAAATGCTGATAAGACAACAAATCCAGGTCATCATAATCGCATGACTACTTTTGCAAATAATAACAACTTGGCAATCCACGTCGACAGACCAACAAGAATAACTCAAAAGTCGAAATCTATTCTTGATCAGTCTTTAAGCAGTCCGTCGCATCTAGTCAACACAATAGATATACTGACTCCTGTGACAACCAGTGACCATTGTGCGATATCATGTAAACTGACATTCAAGGCGCAGAGAGCAATAAGCTATAGGCGAAAGGTCTGGTATTATAATAAAGCTGATTTTAGTGTGTTCCGTGAAGCTCTATCAAACATTAATTGGGACGACTCCTTTGTATCATCCGACGCGCATGAAGTATGTGAGAGGTGGACCATGCAGTTTCTTGGGGTCTGTCAAACTTGTATTCCGAATAAGATTTTAACCATTAGACCGTATGATAAACCCTTTTATAGCAGCGAGCTTCGGCGAAGCAAACGAGAGCTCGATCGAGCTCACAGCAAGGCTAAACAGTCAGGTAATGACGTTCAATGGGCAGCGTTCCGTAGGGTGCGTAAGACTTATATAACATCTCTTAGGGCAGCCAAAGCTAAATGTGATAAGGAGTTAGAAAGGAAGATTGATGATTCAAATGATATATCGCCAAAGCAATGGTGGAATGTGACCAAGACACTTCTCGGTATGAAAGAATCTGCTGGATATCCAGTTATAGAGGAAAACGGTAGCGCGGTGTCTGATTCTCAAGTCAAGGCCTCGATGTTTAATAACTATTTTGTATCGCAGTCAATGTTAAATGTCGATGAACACGATGATCTCGAATCACTGAATTCTGCCGGTTACCCTGGATTAAGTGATATTGCCATATGCCAGGAAGAAGTTACCGATCAACTAAAGACTATCAATGTTACTAAAGCGAGTGGTCTGGATGGGATCAGTCCCCGTATGTTGAAAGAGGCAGGTTCTGTTATAAGCGAGTCACTTGCCAAACTGTTTCATTTATGTCTCACCCAGTGTAAGATGCCGCGATTATGGAAAAGGGCAAATGTCACACCTCTTCATAAAAAAGGAAGTCGCAATGCTCTGAGTAACTATCGCCCGGTTTCTGTGATAAGCTATGTCGGTAAAGTTTTTGAAAGAATTGTGTTTAAGTATACCTTCAATTATCTACGAGATAACGATATTTTATCAAAGTTTCAATCAGGGTTTATTCCTGGCGACAGCACTACAAATCAGCTTGTCCACCTGTACCACTTATTTAGTGAAACGCTAGACATGAAGAAGGACGTCAGAGTGGTGTTTTGCGACATTTCCAAAGCGTTTGATCGAGTCTGGCATGCTGGTCTGATATACAAGCTTAAGAGAATAGGGTTTAGTGGGAATCTGTTAAACTGGTTTCAAGACTACTTGCAAGATAGGTATCAGCGTGTATTGATTGATGGAGCCGCTTCACCATGGCGTGCTATAGGGTCCGGTGTGCCTCAAGGTTCAGTACTGGGACCGCTGCTGTTTTTAGTTTATATCAATGATATAGCCGAAGGGTTACAATCGCGTATACGTTTATTTGCTGACGACACGACTGTTTTTATAATTGTTGACGATGTAACCCAGGAACCTGCAAATAGCATCTTTAGGGAGGACCTGGGTCAAATGGAGAAATGGGCGTCTCAATGGTTCATAAAGTTTAGCGCCCCTAAAACTAAGTCGCTGGGGATATCAAACAGACATGTTAGCAATGCACCAGTTTTAATAATGAATAATGACTGTTTAAAAAATGTTACGCAACATAAACATCTAGGTGTGACAATAACCTCCAAGTTAACATGGTCAGCCCATATTAATGAAATTTGCTTAAAAGCCAGCAGGCGAGTAGACATGTTAGCGCGGCTACGTAGCGTAATGAGTCGCAGTTCATTAGACTTGATGTATCGGACATTTGTACATCCAGTCATGGAGTATGCATGTATTGTATGGGACGGCTGTACCCAGTCAGACGCGGATAAGTTAGAATCGGTGCAACTTAGAGCTGGTCGCCTCGTATCTGGAGCGACCAAATATACTAGTCACAGTCTTATCTACAACGAGCTTGGATGGGAAAAACTGTGTACTCGTCGGAAAAGATTCAAATTAGTTTTATTTCATAAATTGTTTTACCATGCTCCAAATTACCTTTGTGAACTTATTCCTCAATCTGTGTCAGCCAGAACCTCGTATGGATTACGCAGTGCTCAAACAATGAATGTTACTACACTTAAGGCTAGACTTGCATCTCACTATAATTCGTTTTTACCGAGTGCCATCAGGCTTTGGAATGAGTTACCAAACAACATACGGCTCATCCAGGACCTTAAATTATTCAAAGAAACATTGCTAAAACATGAATCTCCTATGTCTCAGACCAGTAGCAAATTGTATTCATTCGGTAATCGCTTTACTAATGTTATCCATGCCCGGATGGGGATGAATTGTAGTGGATTAGAAGGTCACCTGTATGATATGCACGTAGTAGATAACCCTCAGTGTATATGCGGCTCGCCTAGAGAGGATCCATACCATTACTTTTTTGAATGCCCAAGGTACACTATACTTCGCGATAAACTGATCCATTCTGTCATGAAATTAACATCACCCACCATTGGTACCATCTTGTATGGAAGCCCAAACCTATCACTAAGGGAAAATCAAGCTATATTTAAAGAAGTGCATGATTACATTGCCACGTCTGGTCGCTTTAGGAGATGATATATGTTACGCCTTCAATCTGATCGAATTTCATTAATATGTATGTTTAAGATTAACTAATGTTCTGCTTGTTACTTGTGCATCACATGTAAGCAAGAGGGATTTGTATAGGCATTGCCTGTTTCCTAATTGCAAAATAAAATATGTTTAAACCAATATAAAGATGTACTGCTTACTACGTACCCGGCGTCTCTTCCATATTCAAGTAACTGTAGGCAATTTGTTTCTCATTTAAAACCGTACCGTAGTAATGTGGCGGTCTGAGGGCTCCACACCCAATTATTTATCTGGCAGCCACCACATAGTTAGTTTAAACATATTTTTATTACGCAATCGGAAAACAGGCATTGCCTATACAAATTCCTTTTGCTTAAAATAATACGTCAGAAATAAGCATAAATAAAATCATCTCCTAACATCAAGTACAAGTTTATACAAGTATACGCCAACAACATTGGGCTAGTCTGGACAAAGCTCCACAGTATATGTAACAGGAAATAACTTCCGCACAACGTTATTTATTCATAGTTACCTGACCTGACTTGACCCTGATTCAATCGCACTGATTGGTTCTTTCTTGCTAGTTGCAATACACAACTATCTACTATAAATAGGCTTTGGCGCGAAACGCCGGCAGTTTGCATTGTATGTATCGACAAGGACAGACCGTCCACTGCTCTATCATTGCTAACATACTTTGACAATGCCATCTGTATTTACAGGTAAGCTTACGTACTTTATTTATGCTACTAGTATCCATTCTCATTTTATATTTAGAACTCTTATTAGGTATTCGAGTTTGCATTGTGTGTATCGACAGGGACAGACCGTCCACTGCTCTATCATTGTTAACATACTTTGACAATGCCATCTGTATTTACAGGAAATAAACCAGTTCAAACCACATGATACGAGTCGCTACAACATATACAAATCTACACACAAAACATCGTTACAGAGAAATGTATTCTTTAGGATTTGAATCTTCTAGTTCCATCAATATAATTATGGACAGCTCTAAATATAGCTTTGTTTTCTTCAATTGGTAAATCATTGTTTCCATATAAAATAGTTCCGATAGACATAGATGTATATTTCAGAATACTTTGTGCCAGTCGATCACGCAAGACTGTAAACCTCGGACATTGAAAGAAGTAGTGTATTGTGTCCTCCCTCGTCGCTCCACAGAGACACTGCTGATCGTCAATAATATGCATATCAAATAGATGTGCCTTTAGGTCACTGCAACTCATTCTGAGACTCGCATGAACAACATTCGTTGAGCGCCGACCGTGGTTAAATAATTTATTTGTTGCCCGACTGGTTCGAATGTCAAGGTTGACTAAAGCCCTTTTGAAAGCTTTGTTGTCACTAAGTGATCTTACGGAGATTGGTAATTCATTCCAGAGCCTAATTGCACTTGGTATAAAGGAGTTGTAGCACGACGTCAGACGTGTTTGAACAGTAGTTACATTACATGGCTGAGCACTTCGTAACCCATAATGCGTTCTGTTCTTTACAGTTTGTGGTAGGATATCACACAGGTACTCGGGTGCTTCCCCATAAAACATTTTGTGAAACAAGATAAGTTTAAGCCTTCTACGTCGAGCACTCTGTGTTTCCCAGCCCAATTCGTTATAAATGAAAGAGTGGCTTGTGTGCTTAATGGCTCCAGACACAAGACGGCCAGCTCGGAGCTGAACAGCTTCTAATTTATCAGCGTCCGCTTGGGTGCAGCCATCCCACACAACGCATGCATATTTCATAGTTGGGCGTACAAATGTTTTATACATCAAGTCTAATACACCCCTATTGAGTTTAAAACGCAGCCTTGCCAACAAATCAACCCTTCTATTAGCTTTCAGATAAATTTCATTAACATAGTTATAATTATATGGCCGCCATCACTTAATTATCGGGGCCGGTCTGGTAGCTCAGTGGGTTAGCTCAGTGGGTTAGAGCGCTCGAATTAGGTGCTTTGGTCACCTGAGAGCCTAACGGCACGTGGATCGATGGTTCGATCCCGACTGTGGCCATGCCTGTGTGGTCGCAGGATAAAGATCCCCTGTCCGTCTACGGAGTAGGGGGTTACCCCCGGGGACAAGGCTCCACTCTCCCTTCCTTCTCCCATTGACGCGATATGACAAAAGTGGTTAAAGCGTCCTGAATTATACAAAGAACCATCACTTAGTGTCTGGCGGCCGCCACATAATTATCCAATTATCTCGCCAGATCATCTGTAAATAAAGAAATGTCATCCCTGGGCACCAGCGGTCTTGCGTAGCATTGCCCATACACACAGCGCTTCACCATTTTATTACAAATGTACAGAGCTAGCGGTCCTGCTCAATTAGAGCGTGTACGATTTACATGAAACTGACGAGAAACCGAAACCGTTTTTGAAACCGGTTTGAACGATTGACAGACTGTGACTCACAGGTGGTTACCCCACAAATCGAGGGTAGGGGTGAAGGTGGAGAGGTGAGGGGGTGGCACTGATGTTGCAGTCCGGATGTGTAAATAGATATACAACAGGCGTTTTGCAATCGGAACAAACAACAAGGTCAGACCACTTGGGCCAAGTCGGCTTACTAAGCGGTAGTCACGGCGAGTGCTCCAAACTTCAACGGCCGAGACTGTAACGGACACGCACCTAGCTGGCTTGTGATGTGCAGACCACTGTTAATACACGACTACTGAACCGGTAGTACGGGGGTTATATGTCTCGTGCGTACCGTTGACGATGAGGATTTTGTTGCTGTTAGTGATCGCCGGTCCCAGTCTGGCCCTGGGGGCGGGGACCACCGCCAATCTGGAGGAGATATTCCTGGGGCGCTGCTGGGAATATCAACGGCTGACCAATCCAGGAGCCTTTACTACTACTGGGTAGGTGATATATCAAAGCTCCAGGCTAAATATTACACTTGTCACCGCACCCACTGAGGGTGAATGCGAATACATAGGGGTCTGGAAGGGGGGGGGGGGTCCAGTATCCAGTGTCTATTTTGCGAAATTCTCAGTGTCGAATATCGATTTTTCACGACGTTTGGCGTCGCTTTTTCACTAAGTTTAGTGTCGTTTTTTTTTTCAAAAATCTGAGTCGATGTCGCTTTTTCAGATCCTCATTGTCGGAATTTGGGGGTCAATGTCGAATGTCGATTTTTCCAATATGCCTGTCGCCATTTACCCCTTCCAGACCACTCTACATAGAGATCGATCCATATTCTGCAACAATTTAGGGCGGATCCGTGATTTTGAAGGAAAAGAAGAAGGGAGAGGACAGTTCGGGTTGGGCGACCTACCCGTAACACCAATGACCGCGGGCGGGGGAGGTTGGGGGAGGGGGCTATCGTACACAGTGTGTGAAGCAAACTTTACATTGTACATGAGCGACCGGTCTTGTAAGGTAGTAAGTACACTCGACCGGCTGTTGTATCATTAGACCGGATGAGGGCATGCAGAGTGAAGATTATACCATTCCCTCCCACACATTCCCAGAATTATCATTCAGTTTTGGCGCCTTTGGGGGCTTGCCCCCTTTGACAAAGTGCCGCATTTCTTCCCGTGTCCTTTCAATGATTGCATACTGCCAATTCCAGCGCGTCCAACCTAATTTATCGTGTTCATGCGTACTTGCGCGTGCACGTGTGCGTCTGTTTGGGGCATACTATGGCGGCATCAGCCCGTCAAAAGCATGAATTGCGTCATCTTCCAAATTTCAAATCTTCAATTCTGGATTAGAAAGGTCCCATCTGGATCTTATTGTCAAATCTGGATCATTTAGCCTTAATAGCGCTTTCGCGGGCAATTTAGCGGAAAAAAACCCATCAACGGACAATTTGGGCAGACTAGCGGCAATTTGGGTTAATCAGGGCCTTCAACGGTCATGTTGTGCTAAATAGCGGACAGGTTGGGCTAAGTAGGAGATTTGACCCCTGTGATCCAGATTTGGATCTGACACTGGATTTCAACAGTCCTTGACATTCTCTTGCTTCCTAACCTCTCATAGACAGTTTCACGAGTCCGGTACAAGATTAATGAACTGTTGGCCTATATACAGACTCACTAGTTACTACGTACCTGGCCTCTCTTTGGTATTCAAGTAACTGTGGCCGATGTGGGTAAGATTTTTTGTCTCATTAAAAAAAGCCCCGACATGAAGAGCGCTGTCAAGTACCGGAGCAATGTGGGGCTCTGGAGACACCACACACACCCCACTGTCATAAACGGGAACAAAAGCTTCGAACATGTTGGTTGAAGTGATCCATCGCAATCCAAGTGAAGCACACATAGAGGCTGGGTATTGCACACAAAAAAAGTTTTCAGGGCACGAACCTGGGCTGATCAGCCAGAAATTCCGTTTTCTATGACCCCAGATCCAGTGATAACCAAAGTGTCCAGAATAAAATATCAAGGTAGGATATACACTAGATGGCAATGGGGTACTTACTAATAAAAGTTAGTTGCATTTGCTAAAAAGCTCAGACACTTAAGAAGACCTCACATCTTACAGCTGTAGATGTAGCCGTATATATATAATCATGTTCAGGGCACTGTGGGGTGCGGAATCACGCTGGCCATGTTCAGGGCAGTCTGTGGGGTGCGGCATCACGCTGGCCATGTTCAGGGCAGTCTGTGGGGTGCGGCATCACGCTGGCCATGTTTAGGGCAGTCTGTGGGGTGCGGCATCACGCTGGCCATGTTCAGGGCAGTCTGTGGGGTGCGGCATCACGCTGGCCATGTTCAGGGCAGTCTGTGGGGTACGGCATCACGCTGGCCATGTTCAGGGCAGTCTGTGGGGTACGGCATCACGCTGGCCATGTTCAGGGCAGTCTGTGGGGTACGGCATCACGCTGGCCATGTTCAGGGCAGTCTGTGGGGTGCGGCATCACGCTGGCCATGTTCAGGGCAGTCTGTGGGGTACGGCATCACGCTGGCCATGTTCAGGGCAGTCTGTGGGGTGCGGCATCACGCTGGCCATGTTCAGGGCAGTCTGTGGGGTGCGTCATCACGCTGGCCACGTTCAGGTCAGTTTGTGGGGTGCGGCATCACGCTGGCCATGTTCAGGGCAGTCTGTGGGATGCGGCATCACGCTGGCCATGTTCAGGGCAGTCTGTGGGGTGCGGCATCAGGCTGGTCATGCTCAGGGCAGTCTGTGGGGTGCGGCATCACGCTGGCCATGTTCAGGGCAGTCTGTGGGGTGCGGCATCACGCTGGCCATGTTCAGGTCAGTCTGTGGGGTGCGGCATCACGCTGGCCATGTTCAGGGCAGTCTGTGGGGTGCGGCATCATGCTGGCCATGTTCAGGGCAGTCTGTGGGGTGCGGCATCACGCTGGCCATGTTCAGGGCAGTCTAAGGGGTGCGGAATCACGGTGGCCATGTTCAGGTCAGTCTGTGGGATGCGGCAGCACGCTGGCCATGTTCAGGGCAGTCTGTGGGGTGCGGCATCAGGCTGGTCATGTTCAGGGCAGTCTGTGGGGTGCGGCGTCACGCTGGCCATGTTCAGGGCAGTCTGTGGGGTGCGGCATAACGCTGGCCATGCTCAGGGCAGTCTGTGGGGTGCGGCATCACGCTGGCCATGTTCAGGTCAGTCTGTGGGGTGCGGCATCACGCTGGCCATGTTCAGGGCAGTCTGTGGGGTGCAGCATCACGCTGGCCATGTTCAGGTCAGTTTGTGGGGTGCGGCATCACGCTGGCCATGCTCAGGGCAGTCTGTGGGGTGCGGCATCACGCTGGCCATGTTCAGGGCAGTCTGTGGGGTGCGGCATGACGCTGGCGATGCTCAGGGCAGTCTGTGGGGTGCGGCATCACGCTGGCCATGTTCAGGGCAGTCTGTGGGGTGCGGCATCACGCTGGCCTTGTTCAGGGCAGTCTGTGGGGTACGGCATCACGCTGGCCCTGTTCATGGCAGTCTGTCGGTTGCGGCATCGACCTGGCCATGTTCAGGGCAGTCTGTGGGGTGCGGCATCACGCTGGCCATGTTCAGGGCAGTCTGTGGGGTGCGGCATCACGCTGGCCATGTTCAGGGCAGTCTGTGGGGTGCGGCATCACGCTGGCCATGTTTAGGGCAGTCTGTGGGGTGCGGCATCACGCTGGCCATGTTCAGGGCAGTCTGTGGGGTACGGCATCACGCTGGCCATGTTCAGGGCAGTCTGTGGGGTACGGCATCACGCTGGCCATGTTCAGGGCAGTCTGTGGGGTGCGGCATAACGCTGGCCATGCTCAGGGCAGTCTGTGGGGTGCGGCATCACGCTGGCCATGTTCAGGGCAGTCTGTGGGGTGCGGCATCACGCTGGCCTTGTTCAGGGCAGTCTGTGGGGTACGGCATCACGCTGGCCCTGTTCATGGCAGTCTGTCGGTTGCGGCATCGACCTGGCCATGTTCAGGGCAGTCTGTGGGGTGCGGCATCACGCTGGCCATGTTCAGGGCAGTCTGTGGGGTGCGGCATCACGCTGGCCATGTTCAGGGCAGTCTGTGGGGGGCGGCATCACGCTGGCCATGCTCAGGGCAGTCTGTGGGGTGCGGCATCACGCTGGCCATGTTCAGGGCACTCTGTGGGGTGCTGCATCAGGCTGGTCATGTTCAGGGCAGTCTGTAGGGTGCGGCATCACGCTGGCCATGTTCAGGGCAGTCTGTGGGGTGCGGCATCACGCTGGCCATGTTCAGGGCAGTCTGTGGGGTGCGGCATCACGCTGGCCATGCTCAGGGCAGTTCTTTAGGGTGCGGCATCACGCTGGCCATGTTCAGGGCAGTCTGTGGGGTGCGGCATCACGCTGGCCATGTTCAGGGCAGTCTGTGGGGTGCGGCATCACGCTGGCCATGTTCAGGGCAGTCTGTAAGGTGCGGCATCACGCTGGCCATGTTCAGGGCAGTCTGTGGGGTGCGGCATCACGCTGGCCATGTTCAGGGCAGTCTGTGGGGTGCGGCATCACGCTGGCCATGTTCAGGGCAGTCTGTGGGGTGCGGCATCACGCTGGCCATGTTCAGGGCAGTCTGTGGGGTGCGGCATCACGCTGGCCATGTTCAGGGCAGTCTGTGGGGTGCGGCATCACCCTGGCCATGTTCAGGGCAGTCTGTGGGATGCGGCATCACGCTGACCATGTTCAAGGCAGTCTGTGGGATGCGGCATCACGCTGGCCATGTTCAGGGCAGTCTGTGGGGTGCGGCATCACGCTGGCCATGTTCAGGGCAGTCTGTGGGGTGCGGCATCACGCTGGCCATGTTCAGGGCAGTCTGTAAGGTGCGGCATCACGCTGGCCATGTTCAGGGCAGTCTGTGGGGTGCGGCATCACGCTGGCCATGTTCAGGGCAGTCTGTGGGGTGCGGCATCACGCTGGCCATGTTCAGGGCAGTCTGTGGGGTGCGGCATCACGCTGGCCATGTTCAGGGCAGTCTGTGGGGTGCGGCATCACGCTGACCATGTTCAGGGCAGTCTGTGGGGTGCGGCATCACGCTGGCCATGTTCAGGGCAGTCTGTGGGGTGCGGCATCACGCTGGCCATGTTCAGGGCAGTCTGTGGGGTGCGGCATCACGCTGGCCATGCTCAGGGCAGTTCTTTAGGGTGCGGCATCACGCTGGCCATGTTCAGGGCAGTCTATGGGGTGCGGCATCACGCTGGCCATGTTCAGGGCAGTCTGTAAGGTGCGGCATCACGCTGGCCTTGTTCAGGGCAGTCTGTGGGGTGCGGCATCACGCTGGCCATGTTCAGGGCAGTCTGTGGGGTGCGGCATCACGCTGGCCATGTTCAGGGCAGTCTGTGGGGTGCGGCATCACGCTGGCCATGTTCAGGGCAGTCTGTGGGGTGCGGCATCACGCTGACCATGTTCAGGGCAGTCTGTGGGGTGCGGCATCACGCTGGCCATGTTCAGGGCAGTCTGTGGGGTGCGGCATCACGCTGGCCATGTTCAGGGCAGTCTGTGGGGTGCGGCATCACGCTGGCCATGCTCAGGGCAGTTCTTTAGGGTGCGGCATCACGCTGGCCATGTTCAGGGCAGTCTATGGGGTGCGGCATCACGCTGGCCATGTTCAGGGCAGTCTGTGGGGTGCGGCATCACGCTGGCCATGTTCAGGGCAGTCTGTAGGGTGCGGCATCACGCTGGCCATGTTCAGGGCAGTCTGTAGGGTGCGGCATCACGCTGGCCATGTTCAGGGCAGTCTGTTGGGTTCGGCATCACGCTGGCCATGTTCAGGGCAGTCTGCGGGATGCGGCATCACGCTGGCCATGTTCAGGGCAGTCTGTGGGGTGCGGCATCACGCTGGCCATGTTCAGGGCAGTCTGTGGGGTGCGGCATCACGCTGACCATGTTCATGGCAGTCTGTGGGGTGCGGCATCACGCTGACCATGTTCAGGGCAGTCTGTGGGGTGCGGCATCACGCTGGCCATGTTCAGGGCAGTCTGTGGGGTGCGGCATCACGCTGGCCATGTTCAGGGCAGTCTGTGGGGTGCGGCATCACGCTGGCCATGTTCAGGGCAGTCTGTGGGGTGCGGCATCAGGCTGGTCATGTTCAGGGCAGTCTGTGGGGTGCGGCATCACGCTGGCCATGTTCAGGGCAGTCTGTGGGGTGCGGCATCACGCTGGCCATGTTCAGGGCAGTCTGTGGGGTGCGGCATCACGCTGACCATGTTCAGGGCAGTCTGTGGGGTGCGGCATCACGCTGGCCATGTTCAGGGCAGTCTGTGGGGTGCGGCATCACGCTGGCCATGTTCAGGGCAGTCTGTGGGGTGCGGCATCACGCTGGCCATGTTCAGGGCAGTCTGTGGGGTGCGGCATCACGCTGGCCATGTTCAGGGCAGTCTGTGGGGTGCGGCATCACGCTGGCCATGTTCAGGGCAGTCTGTGGGGTGCGGCATCACGCTGGCCATGTTCAGGGCAGTCTGTGGGGTGCGGCATCACGCTGACCATGTTCAGGGCAGTCTGTGGGGTGCGGCATCACGCTGGCCATGTTCAGGGCAGTCTGTGGGGTGCGGCATCACGCTGGCCATGTTCAGGGCAGTCTGTGGGGTGCGGCATCACGCTGACCATGTTCAGGGCAGTCTGTGGGGTGCGGCATCACGCTGGCCATGTTCAGGGCAGTCTGTGGGGTGCGGCATCACGCTGGCCATGTTCAGGGCAGTCTGTGGGGTGCGGCATCACGCTGGCCATGTTCAGGGCAGTCTGTGGGGTGCGGCATCACGCTGACCATGTTCAGGGCAGTCTGTGGGGTGCGGCATCACGCTGGCCATGTTCAGGGCAGTCTGTGGGGTGCGGCATCACGCTGGCCATGTTCAGGGCAGTCTGTGGGGTGCGGCATCACGCTGGCCATGTTCAGGGCAGTCTGTGGGGTGCGTCATCACGCTGGCCATGTTCAGGGCAGTCTGTGGGGTGCGGCATCACGCTGGCCATATTCAGGGCAGTCTGTGGGGTGCGGCATCACGCTGGCCATGTTCAGGGCAGTCTGTGGGGTGCGGCATCACGCTGGCCATGTTCAGGGCAGCCTGTGAGGTGCGGCATCACGCTGGCCATGTTCAGGGCAGTCTGTGGGGTGCGTCATCACGCTGGCCATGTTCAGGGCAGTCTGTGGGGTGCGGCATCACGCTGGCCATGCAGCCGTTGCCACCCAGCACGGATATATACGACACGGGAAGAGACTATAACGTGTGTCACAGTATCGGTATATGAGTCACGTGCCCAGAATGCCAACATTGTATATATATGTCCAGCATTAGCGCTGGGGTCCATACTACACATTTAAATTTGTTCAAATGTCCTTAACTGAACATACGTGTCAGAGATGAGATTTAGTCTAATGCCGCAAAATGGGTATAATTCACATGTGACAAGCTACAAATCAAATTGTTGTCGGCACTCTACTGGATCACAGATGAATTCGCACACCAGGACAGACGAGCTATTTACCGTCAATTCGCTCGATAACGAAACTGACTCTTGGTGACCCTAACACATGGCACACGGTCGCACACCCGGACAGACGAGTTACTTAAATACAGTCTTTTTGCTAGATAACGAAACTGAGACTTGGTGACCCCAATGCATGGCACACGGTCGCACACCCGGACAGACGAGTTACTTAAATACAGTCTTTTTGCTAGATAACGAAACTGAGACTTGGTGACCCCAATGCATGGCACACGGTCGCACACCCGGACAGACGAGTTACTTAAATACAGTCTTTTTGCTAGATAACGAAACTGAGACTTGGTGACCCCAATGCATGGCAGAAGGCAAGTACTCGAGATATAGCGACCGTTTCGTTGCAGCAAAGCCGTGTCGGTGTCGGCAAAGGAATATCGGATTAAACTTGGAAAATCCGTAAAACTGTGTCAGATAACGCGTTTTCCTGTTCATCGGATGTCGGATAAACAAGTTCTGACTGTTTATATATGTGAACGTATTTATAAGGAATATGTGTTTGCGTCTTTAAGGCCGCGCGTAACAGATCCCTCGCATTGATTAAGTGGGAGTGAATGATGGTATTTTTCGATTGCGTAATTAAATATCGTTCGTTTTCTACGGCTACCAATGAGTATGAACGTGCAGGGGCGGATCTAGAGGGGGGTTAGGGGGGTTACAACCCCCCACCCCCTCCCCCCCCTTGGAACTTGAACATACACTGTAAAAGTCGGGTTCTTCGAGTACTCCCGCCCCCCCCTTCGCACATTTTCAGAATGCACCCCCCCCCCCCCGGTCACAAGGTTTTAGAGAATAACCCCTCCCCTCCCCTTTCCAAATTCCTAAATCAGCCCCTGAATGTGCGATGACGTAATATTTCTCCTTTTTTTTCATAAGCAAAAACCAACCCGAGAGAGTAAAAATAAGGCTAGACTTCAATATGGCCATGAGCTTTAGGAGTGGTATCATTCTATTTGTAATTGTCTGGGATTGTCCCTAGCTCAATGGGTCAGATGGCGGAACCGCAAATAACCACGTCTGGAGTATAAACCCTCGCACCTGCATCTGGGCAAGGTACATCCAACCATTGTCCCGGTAGCCTTCAAAGCCCAATTAATGTAGCTACCATGTGCACAAAAATGACATAAAAACACCAATGTTTCATCTCTAATTATCATCTTCCTTTCCATTTGACAGATTGAAGAATTGCACCAGTTTATGGGAAGCCTTCTTGGATGGCTTCGCTCACCAGGCTCCCTGTGGCGTCCCAATCAATGGTTACGACAGATACCGTGATGAGGCGAAACATAATATTACAGGCAATGAGGTAAGCTAAGACGATGACGCACCGCAGTGGTTGCCATGATCACCGAACGGGCGGGCGGTTAATTGGGCATTGAAATAGTGTTTGTGATTTAGGTTGGGGGCTACCAATAACGTATGAATAACGTACGATTTGGGCAGAAGATCCCATTGGGTAGTGTAATAAACAGGATAACACTAATTCATACGGGAAAATTAAGAAATTTTAGATAATGCAAATGGTCATGTGTGCATAAATTGTTGTATTTGACAGCTGGTAGTTCGATGTTGTGTACTATGCCACAAAATTGGGTTTATTACGATTTTTTAGAGACGATAAACATTGTCATAGATTACTCCTGTCGTCTATTCCAGCCACGAACTGTTGATACAGAAATTATTACGGGAAAGAACTGTTCTAATAGCGTTAACATGTTAAACTTTGTGCCCTTTGTCAGCATTTGTTCTGGGAATACGTCTATCCATTGGTTAACGCATTCGCTGATGATGGGAAGAGATATTGGACTGTCGCGGGCACTCTATCAGGTAATCTGCTTCAAGTTATATAGACTTGATCACTATTTGAACTATTAAATAAGGCATGATACATGTAATATTTGTACTAACTGATCAATATATGCTGAAATGTCGATTGTACATACAGGGTATGAACAGGCTGAGGTATTGTCGCCCTATTTCGTTATTTGTTGGAATCGTTGAATCGGGCGTATTGGCAAGCCTATAATGCTGGATATATCGACATATCGCCTGTGACGAATATAGGGCAGAAAAGTGGTAAAATGTTGTAAAAGCATAAGCGAATCTTCTGATTTCTTCTGTATGGGCGGCTTGCGTGTGTGTGGGTGTGTGGGGGGGGGGGGGGCACGATTCCCGTTAATGAAGTCACTTTGGACCAATGCTTGCCGTAATTGGCCGAATAGGATGGATCGGCGCTTTTTAGGCCCTCTCGGTAGAACCTGTATGAAAGAGATGTGCGTGCCTGGTAGAACATGCAGAAAGCCTAAAGTACTGACTATTTTGACGGTGTCTTTTAATCGAGCCCTCGATGTAAGTTGAATACCATAAGGGGTATTATGGTAAATTCAAAAGAATATCATAATAACTGCGACCGGGGGGGGGTGCTGGTGAGGTCCTGCAGAAGGAATTGTGACTGTGCCCCCTGTGTCGCCGCCTTCAGAGGAAGGGGTCACGTGCCTTCTTTCGCCTATTTTCCAGCAAATAGGGGAGACACGTGCCTTCTATGCACCCCCCCCCCCCTTCCCGCCCCTTCCCTAGACCCGCCACTGCACACGGACCTATAGATGTGTGCCATGATGATTATGATTATGATAATTGTTTCTACAAGGGTATATATTGGATGGACTCCTGTGGTGTGGCCAGGAGGACGATCCAGGGATTAACTACTCCGACTGTCCCAGCACCTCCCAGTGCCAAGGTCTGGGCGGTGGGGACAGCTCGGAAGACGCCTTCTGGAAGGCCATCTCCGTCACGGTAAGTAAAGAACCAACACACAGACTTTGTTTAGGTAGCATGCTACTTTTACTACTCCGACTGTCCCAGCACCTCCCAGTACCAAGGCCTGGGCGGTGGGGACAGCTCGGAAGACGTCTTCTGGAAGGCCATCTCCGTCACGGTAAGTAAAGAACCAACACACAAGCAAGAACAGGTGACAAGGGCGGATCCCGGATATTGACACAATGCATGGGGGTTTAGTTTGGTGGATTCATAGAATTCATAGAATATTGTTGTTGATTATATAGAATTCTACAGAATACTGTAGTAATGGTGTAGATGATATAGGATAGGCAGTAGATTCTAATCGATTCTATGGAGTAATGTAACATATTTCATATAAGTTTACAGTAACTGCGTCGCGCGCAGAGTTAAATCGAGCGTTTCTCATATTGTAGTTGGTTCCACAGATTACTGTAATAGAATTTGATAGCAAAATGTGGCACAGTGATGGTCTGTACGTCTTCTTTGTTTCCTTCAGTTTTCTGATCTCGCAGAGGGACACGTAAACGTCCTGATGAACGGCAGCCATGGAGCGGCGTTCCGCAACACCAGGTGCCGTCAAACTGCCGTCTGTGTTAATAAACCACATCGGGAATTAAATTCCCCTGAAAAATGGTTCCGTCGTATTGATGAAATGATCCTGGGCCGTATTCATACAAAATGGCGCACAATTTTCGTCAAAATCGCTCATGTTGGTGGCATGCAGGTTATCGGGTTTAACTCTCGCAGTTTCCTCATTTAATAATGCTTTCGTTGGTATTTTTCGTTTTATAGTTTTAGAATACCGGCCCTGAAGGTTCGCTATATTCTGCATTTGCTTAAAATATGCAATTTCCAAGGCCCGTCCTTGAGATCAGACATTCAGGCACAGGAAGACAGCAAGACGAGGCAGGCAAAATGCAAATGAATCAAAGTTTTACTAAATTAAAAGTATAATATTTTACTGATGATTCCTACGCATTAATGTAAGAATAGTAATGTGTATGGTATGCCTAAAGTGCACCTGGTTTATCTATGTTCCAGCGTATTTGCGCAGTACGAGCTTGTGAACCTCACCCCCGAGAAGGGAGTGACCTCCTTGACATTATATGTCCTACATGACATCGGGAAGCCGCAGTTGTATGTAAATCCATTGTTATCAACCAGAACAAAGTATCCTTCAAATTTATTTCATCACTTCAGAGTTTAACTTTGAAGTAATGGTAACCCATCGCTAAAACGAAATTAATTACTCGTTTTTACTCGAAGATTTTCTCCGCATATTTTACACTTTGAACTTTGCAGTAACGTCGACAGATCAGTAAACAAATAACATCGGTAAAAAGTGACTTCGGTAAACAAATGGTTTCTGTAAACAAATACAGGTTCATTATACGGTAGTAATGCTGCTTCCAGGGAGAGCTGTGGCGAGAACACACTTCTTCAATTTGAGGAAATAGTTAGGAATCAAGGCCTCACATTCACATGTGAGAACGATCCAACGTAAGTGAGTTCGTAACATCATTGACCAGATAGTGTGAGATGGGAGTCTAACTTCGTCTGTAAATAATGTTAAGGTAGTAAGGTAGTTAAGGGATCACTGTGGCGCCGTGCACCTAGCGAATGCAACTTACATGTGGTAGTTTTTCGACTTTTCGAGCATTTTTTCGCTACGAAATCTAAATATTAATACAATGTACATCACAAGAAATGATATAAACTTAAAATATCAATACTTTTGGCCAATTTGTTTTCATGTTTTCTTTTATGCCGTAAATTCCGTAAGTGACAATGCTGAGTTTCCATAGGGGGTTCAGATGGGACGGTTTATACTCACATTGCAAAAAAACTAGCAGGAAAAGAGATCAATATTATTGTATTATTCTTTTAAGTACATAACAAGGTACTCCTTGTGCAAAATCAGGATGTTTGACGGCCTTGTTTTGTTTTTACAATAAAAAATAAGTGAAAATATCCGAAACTCCCATAGGCCGCCATGTTAAGTTGTAATAGGGGGGTGCTTCCACTTCACTTTTTGGAAAAAGTAGCCTGAAAACATTTTTTTTTAAACTGCGTTGTAATAAGCATGTATAAAGATGTATCTGGTGAAAATTTCACAATCTTTTACGG
The DNA here is from genome assembly GCA_964019135.1 of Arenicola marina. NCBI lineage: Eukaryota > Metazoa > Annelida > Polychaeta > Arenicolidae > Arenicola > Arenicola marina. The sequence goes on along the minus strand of OZ025254.1, from coordinate 3,503,106 downwards.
CAAGTTTTGAAATGTAGCATACTACCTTAACTAAGTTGTTATTGACGCAGCATGAAAAGGACGGTTCATGTACAAGCATGTCCCTCTTGATCGACAATTGGACGTAGCTCCTGTAACTAAGTTTCTTGGTATAGACCTAAATTCTCCATACAAGGAGAAAAATCAGTCTATTGAAAATCACTTTTAAAACTATTTTAACACATATAATTCTAACGGAATATACGATCTACGCATGTGTCTTTAAAGAAGCATATAGGTGATTCTTATTGTCCGATTTTCCGTATATCGGTCATTCGGTGGCCAGGTCGTTGCAGTCAGCAAACGAAATGTCCAATTAGCCAAAACGCCGGAGTGAGTGTCCGTCCCTCTGGAATGGGATTTTCATTTCAGCGTGAACTGGAAACGAAGAACATAATTCTTTGTGAACTGGGAATAGGGGTATTAGCCGACGGTCGTGATTAAGGATTTTTATTCATCGTGAACTGGGAATAATGCAGGGGCTGATCCAGGAATTTGAAAAAGGGGAGGTCCAAAACTTGCGACCGGGGGGGGGGGGGGGGCGGCGGAGGGGGGCTCGGAACAAAATTGCGACCGGGGGATCAAAAAAAAATTACGATGGGGGGGGGGGGGGGGGGTGTCCACACCGCCTCAGATACCGTTCTTTCTCAATCTCGAGAGATGGGCTAAATTTTGCGTTAAGAAACTGCATTCTTCCCCTGGCTCCGCTGGTTCTGCCCTTGGAATGTTAATATGTAATAACAGTGATCTTGATCCCTGGTAACTGATCAATCTAATCGGGAAAGAATATTTTGGTAGAGGCTTGGCTAGGTTTGCATTTAGCTTGGCGGCTCGCCTACGTCCTCGCTTTCCACTTATATCAGCAGGCTGGTCGATGCAGGGGCGGATCCAGGTTGTAGGGGGGAAGGGGTCCAGACCCTCTAGACCTCCCCCTCATATTCAGTCACTCAATTCTTCATGAACCGTGAATTCATGCTTCAATTATTTCATTTACCACCCCCCCCCCCCCAACCATTACCGTTTGTCACTCGATAACTTGCTCGTTTCAGCAGGGATCCTATAGTACCTTACATAATCTCTGGTTTCAGGGACATCCGCATGTATCAGTGCGTGGACAACACTGCCGCCGAGGAATGCCAGCTGGCTTCCAATGCCATCACGTGGTCAGCATCCGGTCCCACCTGGCTTATCATGTCCTTGTTAATCCCAGTGCTGGCTAGATTGAAATCCTGGTATTAGTCTCCTTCATAAAGTATGTAAATGCTGAAGTGTGTTCCAAGGTGATCACCAGTTCAATCTTACCGGCGTCAGAGTATATTATTTTACTGTACGTTCGTTATTTTCCATCGTCTCAACATTTATAACAACTTCCTTAATCGACGCTCAATGTCGTTGATTTAATTGCTGCGCGGCGTACCATGTGCTTCGCAGACGGACAGATGCCAACCAACCAATGTCGTTACAACGCCGTCCTGACAAACTAAGTGGGATGCTGTAACGTTGGAGGTCATTTCATCTCCCGCTCAGATGGCGCATGGATGCTTAATGAGATCTGTGCTGGGATCTTATCAGCAAGGCATCGACATTTGCACACAGGTGGCTCGATCCGACGGCTGGCTTGATCCGACAAGACAGTCGACCACGAGGCATAGCCGCTTATCCACGGGGGGGGGGGGGGGTGGAAGCGATTTCTCATTGAAGCTAATATCAAATAAACACGATGAAAACGTGCACGAAAACGTATCGAATCTCTCTCTCTCTCGGCCTATAAGATTTGTAGGACACGATTTGTGCATGTAAACTTTATTAATTTTACGAGGTTGTAAATGGCGAATACACATGTAAATGACCACCTTGTAGTATATAGTGTCCTCTTGGTGACGGATCCAGAAGGTTGGGGGAGGGGGAGTTTCACTAAAGAGCCACCTCTGTTGATGCCATAACATCCCCCACGGTCGGTTGAAGCGGCCCTGTGAATATTTTGGAACGCCGACCCCGCTCCGCTGCCGCCCACCTGCATACGTCTCCGAAGTGTTTCGTCATCGTCCAACGGCCCAAGAAAAACCAAAACACACTTTCGCATTTATTTATTTTACTTTTGTTTTAAAGAAAACCGTACCACATAGATCTTATATTGTGACATTCTCCTAATTGACTTCGAAAAGGCATTCGACTCCATAGAATGGCCTTATATAGACGAAGCTTTATGTTCTTTCAACTTTGGTGGTAATTTCCGCAAGTATGTAAGAACTCTTTATGGAGATAGCATTAGTAGTGTATTGAATAACGGATTTAGTTCAGACTGGTTCACACTCGAGAGAAGTGTCAGACACGGTTGCCCCCTCGCGCCCTATTTATTCGCCTTAACTGTAGAGTTATTAGCTATTGCCATACGGAGGGACAAACAAATTAAGGGTATAAACTGTGGTTCCATAACCTCGAAAATCGCAAAACTCGCAGACGACACTACCTGCTTTCTAGCGGATGTGGACTCAGCGAAAAGACTATTCACCCTCCTAAACCATTATGCACAGTCATCTGGTCTACGCTGTAACCTAGATACGACTGAGGCTATTTGGATAGGGGCCAATTCTGGCAAACCGCCTGGAGATCTTCCAGTTAGATGGTCATCAGCGAACAACTTCAGCACGTTGGGTATCAAGCTTAGCCCAGATGAAGTTGAAATGGCTCATCTGAATTTAGGAACACAAGTGGACAATCTAAAGAAATGCTTGAATATGTGGAAAATGCGGAATCTCACACTTATTGGACGGATCTTGATTGTTAAAACGCTCGCCATTCCTAAGCTCGTGTATGTATTGTCAAACATGCATGTCCCTCCTACCATTGTAAAAAACATTCAAAGTCTGGTTAATTCGTTTGTGTGGAAAAATGCAAGGCCAAAGGTCAAGCTTGATATATTATCGCAACCAATTAATAAAGGAGGCATGAAAATGCCCATCCTGGAAGTAAAGTTAGCAGCTCTCCAACTGGGTAATGTCAAAAATTGTATAACGCGGACGCTAAGGTTTGGAAGGAATGCCTTCAAGCATACTTCCCCCAGATGGGTATACAAGACCTGTTCAATACTAGATGCTGCATACCCGATATGTATTTAGAATCTGTACCTTTATTTTACAAAGATATTCTATCAGCATGGGCGAAGCTTAAAGCTCACTTTGTGCCAGAGAGTATTCCGGACATTCGACAAGAAGTACTGTGGTTTAATCCGTTCATACAGATTGGCAACGAGTCGGTCCTCTACGGCAAGTGGTATAAATGTGGCATTGTTAAAATTAATGACATAGTTGGAAATGACAATTGTTTTTTGTCCGAGGTTGAACTGGTAGAGAAATATGGGGTAAATTTACACTTTCTGGAGTATTATAGTATTAGACAAGCAATTCCTCGTGGCTGGAGAACACGCCTGCAAAATAGAAATTGTCTCCAGTCCTTGCACCAGCATCTGTTATCTCTTTCGTGTAAATCTCTCTACGATATACCTTCTTCTTGCCCATCAAGTTGTGTACAGATGAACAAGTGGCTTGATATATTTTCGTTCCACGAATCAGATTGGGGCAAAATATGTTCCCTGCCTTTTAAATGTACCTTTGAAACCAAACTACAATCCTTTCAGTATTCAATCCTTTACAGGTTTGCTCCCCACAACAAATATCTAAACACAATTGGGCTGGCGGAGAGTGGTTTGTGTGATTCATGCTCAGAGGTAGATACACTCATTCACAGATTCAGCGACTGTATCGCAGTACGTAGATTCTGGAATGCCCTCACAGAGTGGTGGCACCTAGCCACATCTGATGCTGTAGCTGCTTCTGCTAAGACAATCATTTTAGGATCCTACGATAAACCGGTCTATTCCATAAATAGTGCGTTCCTTTTAGCCAAATATTATATTCACGTATGTAAGTTTAAATCTGAGCCTATCAGGCTAAATTCTTATATATCCAAGCTAAAATATCACATAACAAACGAGCAATATATCCTGTGTAAAAAAAATCAGCTAAAAGTCTTCGTCTCGATGGGAGAAACTTTTATTTCTTATATCCTAATTGCCATGTATGTGTTGATGTATTACCACAATCTCTTCTCATGTCTGTAACGCATCAAGGAAATAAAAAAAAAAAAAAAAAATCATCTACTAATTAAGAGATTAGTGTGCCCGCGGCCCCTTTAGTACAATGACAATAAACGCTTAAAAGATTTGTGCACATAATGAATTAGCATCAAGTAGACAATAAAAGTACTCACATTTCGAGGATACTTGCGGTAGTAGTAACCATATTACACCATCCAATTATTATATCACAATTATGCAATTTGATATCTATACTCCTTATATTTTGAGGATATTTGACCTCCGCAAAAAAATAATGTACAGCGCAGAAGCATGAACACGAGATAAGGGCAATAAGCCCAGCTTTACCACCGGTGTTTGACAGCAATATCACATTTCATTAAAAACAAACAGGGGCGGTATTCATAAACCCCACACATAGCTTACGCACGACATTTCCAGAAGTTATTTTACAGCTACCGACGCTCGAACTTGGGTTTGCTAAGTGCCATTTGACTTAGATAAAATAGTACATATCAAAAAAAATAGATCCGGCAGATAAATATAACAGGCTCGCCAAATTGCACGCGTAAGTTTATGTATACGGTCCCTGCTGAGCAGTTGTTTTTCTACGAGCAGGGCTCACATTTACAACGCGCGAGCAAAGCATCCTCTTACAACGGACTGCAGTTACGTATACCTGTAAGCCCTGTATCCTGGTTCAGTGACCAGGTGTTAATGCAAGTTACATCAGGGATTTAAATTCCTCACTAAGTTTTGTTAGAATGCTCTGCAATATTGAATGGCTTTAAATGTCTAGTGTTTTGATTTATTACTATAATAGACGTTGTTCACGACGGAATGTCCCAGTATAAGTCTGTCAGTCAGGTCAAGTAAATTGTGTAACATTAAATAAATATATCTATAATATATATATGATATAAATACATATAAAAATAATTATATGTATAAAGCGTTGCGTCGTAATACGTAAAACAGCTAATATTCAAACCGCCATTTCGGGGGCAAGTTCCATAAAAATGTAACTTATGAGCAACGCGATAAGTGTATGCTGCGGGCGAATAATCTTAGGTTACAGCCATTTTTCCTTTAGCTGTTTAGTAATTATATATATATACCTGAACACTGTTAATTCAGGCGATGCAGCTGCTATTCGGATATTTACGGTATTATATGCACCCTACACGTGTGTCTGTTTACATCCGGTGCACTGGTCAAGTCGATTCCGAGGCTGCTTCCCGGTCATTTCGGGGGTCAAGCCGTGATCCCGCCCACCGTCCCCTTCTGTCAGCTACGGTCACTACCCCGTTTTTCTGTGGGCCTCTTTCTCCCCCACCTTCCTGGTATATTCACTTACACAGTCGGGCGTGATGTTACGTAAGGGTACGTAATGTGACGTTCGACTGTGCACCCCTTGAGGGGCGGTATAACCATTACGTAAGGTTAAATTTCCATTATATTAGGTCATCTTGCGTAATAATACGCAAGATCAGGTATACACAGTCTGGCGTCATCTTACGTAAGGGTACGTAATGTGACGTTGGACTGTGTAGCCCTTATGGGTCTTTTAACCATTTAAGGTTATACTTATTTTATGTCATCTTGCTGGCTATAGCTGTTCCGATATGGATGTGTATATATTTTCGTCATTTACAAATAAATGGCCTTTCACCGCCAACACGGTGTTATTTCTTCCCAGCAACGAGCTTCGCGAAGGCTAGATGATAGACCGGCTGGTATAAACATATATACCAATATGGTGTTTATATACAGTACTAGAGGTCACACCTCATGGATTGGTGTTTTAGCCACTCTGGTCACGTTTTAAGGGATGGGACGTCATCGAATCATTTTTATCCAATCACAAACAACAGAGATTCATGTCGACAGCGTTCGGTTCCGTCCCGACTCCCTACACAGATATCCTAAATGAAACCAAATGTTGGTTGACCCGTCTGACCGATAGGTTTGTATGTCCACCGCGGGGTGCCCGTTGTTAACCATGTCATAGATGACCTGCTGATCAGTGCTCATAATATCTCTCGCCAACATGGCCTCCACACCTCTCTTGTACTCACTTGCCCACGTCTTCATCACGGGCGCCGTGGCCAGGAAGAAGCACCCGCACACCCACACGTTGTTGGTGGCCACGATCGTCCGGGCGCTGAGCGAAATCGACCGGTCATACACCTCGGTGTACGCCACCGTGCTGGCGTTGAACCCAGGGGGAAGCCCCAGATAAATTGAGGTCAGGTCATTCCGATTGGTCACCAGGTCCCGAAACAAACCGATGTCCAACCAGGCGAAGTATTTCGTCCGGAAATGGTTGCGTTCGACGGCTGACAGCATGAACTCATACTTAGCGTGCATGGCGCACGAATACTCCGGCACCACTGTGTTGGGCGGGTGGTACGGGTACCCGGGCTGACTGAAAAGGTGGCGGATTTTTGGCAGCAGTGCGAAGGACCACAGCTTCGCTCTGTCGATGACAATGATCTCAGTGAGGTTGGTGGGGAGTCCTTGGCGAATGAGGCTAAACGTTGCGGCATGCTGGACATTGTCGAAGAAGGCGATGACAGGATTTCGAATGCGGGAGAAAACTTCCATCCAACTTTGGTAGAGTTGGGGGGTAAAGGTGCTGCCCCCAGCCCCCTTCATGAACGACCCAATGCTAATGTAGGAGGTGACAACGGTGATTTCGTCTCGACGACGGCCATCGTCGAGGACTGGATAACGATTTGAGGATTCAACGTTAACAGTAGTGATGACCTTTCGGGTATCGTCTTTCTTTACTTCAAGTGGCACCTCCTGAAATAACACGTAGTCAAAAATCGTTTCCAAAGGACACCCCAATCTATGAAGTTGTCCATAAAATGCAAGTAAAAACAAGGCATAACAAAGTATTTAGAACATTAAATGAGGAAAGTCCCACCTGGAAGTTATAACTCCATTGATGAAAGACAATGACCAAAATTCCGCAGGCAACAGCTGCTATCACAATCTTGGTCACTCTGGTGGGGATGCAGATTGGAAGCCTACTCCTTGCATTTCTAAAACACAAAATGAGTACAATAATGGCACTATGAAAAACATAGGCCTTGAAATTTGATGTAGAATGTATAAGAGTCTAAATGTACATTGCATGATGATAAAAAAAAAATTACTCTTTCATCATTTTTTCCACAAGAACTAATTAAATATCTGACATGACGAGATGTATTTAGGTCCTTGTGTGTCATAATGTGACCCTTGGATCTATCTTCCATGTTAAGATCAGATACAAAATGGTGCAAATGCTGCTAAACAAATTGGAATACTTAATCTGGTGATAATATATAAAAAAACTGCCAGGTCAATTTTAGTTCATAGCTAGTGGAACCCACTTACTGAAGCAAGAAAGCAGAAGAGTAGCTATTGCATCAAAACATTTTTATATTATTGTACAATGAATAAATTAAATTTGTATTAGAGTACCTGTACTTTCATCAAATAATAATTATATAAAAGAAAACTTATATATTACTTCACACACACAGTGATTCTAGTGTCCCAGAGCCCTTGAAACTTATGGGACATCTAAAATATAATGGGACATTAATTTAACTAAAATATTGCAATTTGCTTACTATAATATCTATAATGTGTCACCATTTCCCCGCACAGTGCAGTGTAGTTCTATAGATGTAACATAGTCTGCTCCGATATGGGTAGCCACAGCGGCTTGCTTGCAGGACTAAGTGCAGTGCAATGCATCATTTGAAATGTTTGTGTGACAAATAAGAAAAAAAGAATATGCTACTGCTGGCATTAGACACTAGAATAGATACATATAGATCTATCTAAAAGCAATTAGTGCGACTGTGACTTAATCATGTGAGGCACGCTGCTGTAGCTATACATGATAGCGCAGATCACTGCCATGAAAATGTATCTAATATTATGAGCATGCAGGAGTTGTCTGAAAAGGGCAGATCAAATTTGATAGCATCTATCCCCACCATGAACAGGTATCATTCTGAGGATGTAATGGTTATCTGATTTATATAAGGGCAGAGGGAATTCCATAGTGTCGATAACCTCCATCAAATGTATCCCACCTAAAAACTGACTTACAGTCCTAATGTTGGAAGCAGCTATAGACACTTTCTCACAGGGTATTAGCCAGCGAGTTTCAATTTTGGCACACAGTTTTTCAGGCAGACAGGTACTTAGCCTGTTAGCCCGGGTACATGTCTCTCTGACCACACCCGTAAAGGGAGCAAGGCCAAAGGCGAGAGCTATGCCATTCACCAGGCTTAAAATTTGAAATCTTAGGCCTGGTGAAAGGCATGGCTCTCACCCTTGCTCCATTTACAGGTGTGGTCAGAGAGCCATGTACCCAGGTACCATGCACTCAGGTGCTGTTTACCTGCCAGAAAGTGCCTTTTTCACAATGTCTAGAAGAAAATCATAAGGCATAGCTTAGTGCTCACAATTGTGTATGACAGTGAGAACTTGTTTGCTAATTTGCTAATTTGCTAAATCACCCTGGCCAATGTTGTGTACGGCCAGGGCGATTCAGCCCTAGGCCTATCGTCCCGAAGTCCCTGCAGTCAGACACTGTCTGTGACAGTGTCAGTGGACCGTAACGACACCGTGCGCAGGACACTTCCGCATGTCCCACTGGGCAAAACCGACGCATAGCGGCAAGTTATATCACCACATGAAACGCTTTTGATACCAACATTCCCAGCATTGATGTTGATGACATTCTACATATGGGTATTGACAGCAGGTAGTTATAGTTACATGGCATATGAGCATATGATATGGTACTAACCGGGCAGCGTGCGCCATCTTGTTTGTTCATTATATTACACTCTCTGCCGGCAGAGGGCGTTCGGCTTTTTATGTATAGATCTCTTTTTGATACGGTCACCATGGTGGGGTCGTTTCACTATACCGAGATTATTTTGGGCACAGCGTTTTTTGTGCAATTTAGTTCCCGCCATTATTGAGGTTGGGGGGGGGGGGATTATTACCCCCTGTAAATCGCGAATCGCCAAGAATTAGGCAGAGTAAATATAGACTGACCGTCGAATCTCCAGATGATGACTTTTCAAGCATGGGCGCGAAAAAAGACACCTAAAAGGTGATATCGCGAATATATCGAAGAATTCACAGCCTGCCATAACGGATCGCGATAAATAGGGGAAGGGTTGAACCAGGAATTGTACGGATAGCCATCCCCAAACATTGCTAACAGCTAATTCATCGCGATAGAATTAATCTCCCAGAATTTTTATATAAGCTTAGAAGCCAATCGCGGAGGACGGAAATTTAAGGGTATCCCCCCCCCCCCCTTATTATTCAAAGTAAGCCCTGTTTGTCTTATATATAAATGACGAATTCAACAATCTTCAGTTCTGTTGGGGCTGGCAATTTTTTGACGAACGAACGAAAGCCAACGGTTGCGAGGTCTAAGTGAAATATGATACCCTGACAAGTAAATGGCGATGTCAGGTGAACTACTTTTAGGATCCCATGTATAATATAATTAAAGAACGGGGAAGCTCCGCGATTGGCATCCCTGCAGGAGTTCTTGTAGATTCGAGATAAGCTCTTGGCTAATTTTGGTGATCGTTATATATATATCCGTACAATTTCAACGCGAATTATATATATAAGACTATTTTCCCATTTACCGCGATCCTTTCAAAAAAGTGAAACTGTTTTTTTTCGCGCCGCCCAGTTTTGAGCACCAGCATGCACTCATCTTGGAGATAATTGGATATATTCGTACTCTCCCTAATTTTCACTAAAACCTAAGCTTAAGTCTGATGAAAATACTGATAACGTACTAGTTAGTATAACGTTTAGCAACTTTAGCGCACAAAGGTTTTAGAGATATACATTGTAATTAAAATAATTTTCAATTTATTTTAATATAACTAATTAATACTGGGATTTATGAAACAATGCGTGTCACAGCATTACTCAGTATATTATAAGAACAGCTGGCCGATTTATCGTGTGGTAACAGTCAGCTAGGGCCCCACACCACGGCATATGGCGTATCATATCCGGGCGTGGATCACTTATCTGCTAGGCTCAGGGAAAGAACAACAGGACGGCGAGGCGGGTAGGCGTTGTGTAGGGGCGGGCGGGTTCAAGTTGGGGGGCGTGATTATTGAGTTGGTTGAAACTAATTTGCATGGTAGGGATGAAACTACAAATGTAGACCGAAACAAAAGAAACGGGCAGCTTGGATTTAGCTGTTGACCAAGTGAGATCGTTGCGTTTTGAACTCCTGGGGGCCCCGAAGAGTGAACTTTATAACATTGCGTGCAAAAGGCCACTGAATAATATACGTGTGCCGGGAATGAAAATGATCATGCAGGTTGTAAGAATAACTTTCTAGCAAGTAGACATAATGTTGTCATCTCGCCTTGCATGAAATTTTAAAAGCGACCTGGCAAACCGGTCTAGCTGTCTACTGGGTTGAGTTGCGGAGCACGATCGACCGCCGCGAACAATTTACTGCGGGCATATCCACTAAATAATTAACCCTAATTTGTAAATAAAAGCCCACTCTAAATAGTGTAAAATATTGATAAATAAAGGATAATTATTATGCATCGATATTTACGGGTTATCCCCACGTATTTCAGAAGAATCGTCGTCCAGAGTTGAATATTATGATGCGGAACTACTCTCGCTGAGGCGGTCGATCGCGGTCGATCGTGCTCCGCAACTCAACCCTGGTCAACTTTTATAAACGCACGTGCGTTTATATCGGAGCATGCGCACACATATTCCCTGGGCTGTGGGATGTCGATTAAATCACATTGAAGCATGATGGCGGCTTGGATGAGGGCAAGTCGTTGGACCTGCTGGTAAATACATGTAGCGAATTATTGACACATGTTACCTTTAGAAAATGTTACAAAGACGATAATAATTGATCTTAACCTGTTCAAAGAGAGTAAGATATTCGCATGACTCAAAGCCGTTCTTCATAAATCTAATTTTATTTACGTCCTTGACCGCGACTTCGGACTTGACTTGTCGTTCACCGTTGTGAGGCTCCACCGTTACCCAAGTCCGACTCCAAGGGAACTGGGGAAACCTTGAACGTTTTCGGCCAAACTGTTCCAAGCTTAATTTAATTTGGGAAGACTGGGGAACTTTCCAGCAAGTTCATGTGGCGTATCTAGCTGTTTTGCTATTTTTGAATGTCTATTTTGTGTAGGGTAAAACTCACTAAAGCAGATAAGAACTTTATGAAGTTTATCTATGGCAGGCCACTTTATCACTCACAGGCTCGCACTAAAGTGGCAGCAGACACCAGCTTTCTTGCCGGTGAAACACTCCTGATAACATAAAATATTGCAATTTCACTATAATGTTGTTGCTGTCTATTTGAAGCTGCATACATATTTGGCGCAAGTGCCCCCAGGCAAGCCCGCTTCTCTAGGGGCACAACGGTAACAATGTTAAAATCCTTCGACGTTAGTAGGGAATCGACTGTAGCTTTTATTATAATGCGGGCGCGTACAATAACAGTGCTTACGTATTCTATATACCTTGTTCTATCTTCTGACATCAAGAAAGTGTGTCAATACTAGATTGTTCCAGTCATATTTTCGCGAACAAATGTTGGAGCATGCGACTTTTCCCTACCAACCGCCATGTGTATGCAGCGCCACCTGGTGAATCCCGCCACCATTTGAACCATATGTAGCCTGGGTCCGAAACTTTGTAACAGTCAATGACCTGTGAAAGAGGGCGCTGCTGTTGTCTTTAAGTTCAAAGTAAGCGACTGACAAGGCCCTCTAGCGGAGAGTCATATGCTAACGGAGAGGAGGAATCAACTCGCATTCAAAGGTACCAGCATCCGCCAAAAACAAGTATGGCGGATGGCTGGTCGGGAACAGTTGTATGCTCCAACATTTCTTCGCGAAAATATAATCGAAACAACCTAGTGTCGACACACTTTTTTGATGTCAGATGATAGAACAAGGTATATATAATACGTAAATACTATGATTGTTCGAGGACACATTATAATAAAAGCTACAGTCGATTCCTTACTAACGTCGAACGATTTTAACATTGTTACCGTTGTGCCCCTAGAGAAGCGGGCTTGCCTGGGGGCACTTGCGCCAACATACATATTAGAAGCTGCACCCTAACTTTGGCCTCAAAACCGGATTGGCAGGCACCCAGCCCCATTTCCGGAAAACTACATATTATGGGGCACCGAGACTTTGGCCTCTCAATCCTCCCCCACCCCCTCCCCCCCCCCTATGTATCAGTGCTTAATCCCCTCCAGCCAACGAAACCAATTAATTGTTTTTATAAGTAGTCGTGACTACTAACAACATTCACCTCTCCCTGTCCGATTGCAGCTATCCTGGCTCTTACTGCATGTTTATAAATCACTGTCATACCTACCCAGTATCAAGTTTCTATCTGGCACAATTAACTTATTACATTTGGTACGAGGCCCGGGGCAGCTGTATCAATTTATACCACCTGAAACCTGGCCTCTGATCATTGGTCTACAATAGGTATGGGCGGAGTCACGTGGCAGTAGTAATACATAACCATAAATAGCTGATTGTCGGTCTTGATTGCCACAGTAACATAATGCCCTGGGACAAGAGCATCTTATGATGCAGCTTGCAAGTTGAATTATCTCCTGACATGTTGACTTATATGATGTTATGATGCAATAAATTATTTTGGCAATACCGGTAATTTGTATATTACTCCCCCGCCATTGTTCCTGGTGACTCAAACCCGGAAAGTGGAACCTTCAACTTCTTAATATAAGCTGCGGCTTCAAACAGGCAGTTTACAGTAGTTCCCTATGCCGGTGGCAGTTGACACTGTGTCTGGAATTTTTTAACCTTAAAAGCAGCAGTAGCCTGAAAGTTCAGATGGTATAGTTTTGATGCTTGTTCTTGTGTACAGTCATCATCAGACTGTCAAAGTGTAATATCTGAACATTCAGGCTAAAGCAGCAGGTGCTCTAAAGCTAGGGGCTGAATTAGTTTATACTGCTAAACCTAGAAGCTCAGACATCTATAAAAAAATTATTGGTTTCTGAGATGAAACTAGGAGGCGAAACAGGTTTAAATGGCTATTTTTCTGCATCTCTCCATCGTTTGATACATCCAGCAAACTTTTACTTGCTACAAACACCTATGTAGACACTGAAGTATAAAAAGTTTATTTTAGTGCACCTGTTTCAATGGTGAGCTAGATATGTAACTTTAACTTACTGTTATCTTGCAGCTTTTGACCTCATAGTCTAGGTCCTAGCTTATTCTTCAGATATCAATTTAATTGAAGACTTCAGGCTATAGCTGGTCATATTGACATAGCTGTTGCCGGCTGAAAAGACATTAGTCATTACTGTCAAAAGTTGGGAAAGGGATGATAGTAACGTTTTGTTTTCAGGGTAATATTAGCGTAGACTAAAAGCAGCAATTTTCCAAGTCAAATTCATAAATGCTGTGGACTCACATTTCAGCTAATATTTGTCTGCGAATGTGCTGCAGTCATTCTGAAAGTTACTGATGCAAGTAAACAATACTGGGTATTTAAAAAATTAAAATATGACTTACACAATGTGTCTTCATTCTAGTGCTCTATTGGCAGCCCACACTATGTTGCAATAATCAAAACACATATCGTGAAATGATACAGTTGCCATGGCATGCCTATGGCCGGAATAATATAGCTTATATACTCTGATTGTGGCCTTAAAACTCTGCATTCACCAAGAACCATTTCCAGTAAGCTAGATATTATAAGCAGAACCTAGACTATGGCTTCTCTGAATCCCACCTCTGTTTTCCTACCATTTAGTACCTGTAATAATATGACCAAGTCTTCATTATTAAATTAGAGGTTAATTGGTCAGTGGCGTATGGAGAAGTGAGACAGGAAACTGGTTTACTACATCAATATCGTGTATCCCTCCGCATACATGACATTCGTCCACAAAGTAAATAATCCCAATATTACTACAGTACCCTTTCCTGTATCCCTGCTTATCATAATCTTATCCGTGCTTAACCAGTATTAAGTAGCTGTCTCTCTTTCTGTCCCTTCCTCCCCTTCCCCCCCTGCCTGGGTCACTTGAAATTGACAAGATGCAATATTTAAAGCTGCACACATCTCTGCAGTCAAACATGTAAAAGTGCATTATGCAACTTCCTAATAGAAGCTATTGCTTCAAAAAGTATTTTTACAGAAATAGAGTATATGCTTCTTCATCATGTTCATAGGTAGAAATAGAAGATTGCAAGATGTATACCATAGATGATGTTATGATGTAATAAAGTAAGCAGCCAGTAAATTTTGATATTAATCTTCATAATTTTTAGGTTACTTGCAACACCTCACCCTTTCCTCAGTGATAACCTTTCACACACCATTTGCCTACCATATTCATTTAAAGTGGCCAAACCACGGTGTCTTAAGCAGTACTGAGATATTACAATCAAATCATTCTATATAACAATCCTACCGGTAATTATAACCTGCAGGTTCAGCATATTAAAAGAGGCAGTTATGTATTCTCAATATGCAGATAATTAGTTCCTTATCTAACATGGCAAAAGCATCTGCTACTCATTTCTTCATAGCATAACTTCTAGATTTTGGAAATGGAATAATATATGTCGGAGAACACTGTTTCATACATGATAATAGTATTATTGTTGTAAGATAAATATACATTTAGTTAACATGGTTAATAGGATAAAGGTGGAAGTGGAAGCTTTAATACCTCTTGAAAGTAAACAAGCTTTATATATCATAAACATCATAAATTACTTTTGCTGGAAGAAATTATCACATTTCTAGCATTTACCTAATCTATATATGCTGGTATACTGGAGAGCAGTGAAAACGGTCTACAGTGGTCCCTTCTTTATACGACTCCCGTTTTTTGCTGTGCACTTTAACATGTTAGAGCCCCTTTATCATGCCACTCCCTCGCTAACGCGTCTTACGGCCAACATTTCGGCTCATTATACGACCTGCACACAATTAATTGATTGAATAACTGATTGTTATTCCAACCTTTTGTGTACCTTTAATATAAGTAGGGCTGTCTAAGTATTTGAGTCAATACATGTACACAATGGCTGGAGAATGCAAGTGAAAGGTTTCAGTGGTACAGAGCTGGAGAAACCATAATCAGCATTTCAGCTTGTTTGACTGAATGCTGATGTTATTATGGATGAGTGGGGAAAAGAAGCCAGAGCTGCGCCAAAGACTGAAGCTGTATTATAGTGTCATTTGAGTGCATGATGATACTTGAGCAAAAACGGTCCATCTCGGGGCATCCATACACAACTCCCTCCATTTTACAGTCTTTTCGGGCTGGCAAAACAAAAGTTGTATTTATAACGCAGGAACTACTGTATTTAGTCTTTTAGAGTTCTGTCAATGCAAATTAAGGTCTTGGAATTTTTTAATATTTCTCTGAAACCAATATTGTTGTCATTTAAGGTACCAGCAAATATTTCATCATGGGAAAAGAACTAGGAGCACTGTTGGTAAGTAAATTTATTGAAGGACGTATAACTTATTTTATTCATTCCAAATCGTTGAAAAGTGATTGGCAAACTTTTTTCTAGTTCCAAGTGCCCTTATGACAAAAGTAGCTTCTGTTGGAAAACAAATCTCTCATTTGTATTTTGTCTTGAGATCCTGTGAAGTTGTCGAGTATAAACCTTGTAAATACCTCTCTCTCAATGAGGTGGTGGCATGTATTAGTACTAATAACACCTATGGTAAAGTCGCTAACAACTTTGGTTCAATAATAAGTGTTTCCAGGAACAGCTTGGATAGTGAGAAGAATAGATGCTTCACCTTTAAAATAATATCCTGAGATATCTGGTGATTTGTTGCAGATTGAAATGTTTCAGTTTGCATTATAGGCCTGTGCCTGTAGATGGACATAAAATCATTATTATAGTATTACACATCAGACGTTGTTGCATTATTAAATAACTGAGCTATTTTACCTACGTCTTCCAGCGCAACCTATCAGTAAGGTGCTTATCGCCAACCGCGGGGAAATAGCATGTCGAGTAATGCGTTCAGCCAAAAAAATGGGCATCCGCACAGTGGCTGTGTACAGTGACGCAGACAGCGAGTCAATGCATGTAGCAATGGTGAGTATGCCAGGCATGAGACGCCTTCCACTGAACACATCTGAGGCCACTTTCCCATGTCTGCATGGTTCAGTTTTATCTTTCTTAGCCTTCGGGTTGTGTCAGTAAACAGTTTTAAAATCTTCAGTTTAAGGCGTCAACGGCTGTTAAATATTGTGTGAGCTATGTTTTAAATGTATAATATGTGAGCCAAATTAAAAATTCTGTGATGTCACCGTTATTTGGATACAAGACTGCAGGTGTACCGGCACTGGATTGTAATTTATATAATTAGGCGGACGCTGTTATAAGACACATGTGTGGGGCAGTATGATTATCTTTTCGATAAAATGCTGGTGGTGCCGATATTTTAGGCTTATTAACTATAGATACCAATTATAAGGTAGAAATTTATTAAAGATAAAACAATATGCCCCGAATGTCTCGTTCCTTTCCAAGGCAGATGAGGCATACAACATTGGACCCGCTTCATCGCAGCAAAGTTACCTCAAGTCAAACAAGATAATGGAAGTGGCCAAGAAAACTGGAGCGCAGGTAATTGACATCATGGTTGGAACGTCAGACATTTGAGAGCGGTCGTTTTGTGTCTGTGAATAATGTACTTGTATGGGCCGTTATACATGTGTATTTGTCTACAGACCAACATATACATCAGAGATGGGACGTCAGATCAGGATAGCATGTTTGTACCTTATGACGGTGGAGATGTGTATATATTGATATCTCTGATTTATGGTGCACTATTGCTAAGAAGTGACAGTTACGTTGATCGAACAAATGGCATATAATTTATGTTCTACAAGTTCTGATTTCTCAATCTTTTTAGGCCATACACCCGGGGTATGGGTTTCTGTCAGAAAACGCGGAGTTTGCAGAGCTTTGTGAAGATGAAGGAATTATCTTCATTGGACCGCCTCCATCAGCTATTAGAGATATGGGAATTAAAAGGTGATTGAATGCTACATATGCTGCCATGCCTACACTAAATAACAGCAATTATGTTGGAAGTTTCGCAGTGGCTCACCGTCGGGGTATTAGCCAGAGGCCCGCCGGATAGACGGGCGTTTTTTCTGACAGGCAGGCACTCTGGTGCTGTTTACCCGCCCCAAAAGGGGCCTTTCGGTCACGATGTCTAGAAGAAAATCATAGCGCTCACAATTTTATATGACAACGAGAACTGCTGCTGTTGATTGAATTGTAAATGGCGAGCTCAAAATGCGACGGTCTGATCGACTGGCGCAATGTTACTTGTGTATACTGAACACGGTGTTTACCAGGCACAACTTTAACCGGTACAACAAATATTCTGGCTAACACCCTGCTCACCGTGATGCCATTGGACGTATATAACGCCTTCTCAAAGGGAGAAAAGGATAGAACTGGGAAAGCTGTAATATACACAGAATATGATGTTAGGTAATGGATAAAATAAGCCAAACTTGATATTGTTTTTATTTTTTAAATTGACAGTCGCTCCTGTTACTTTTAGCACCTCCAAGCACATTATGTCAGCGGCCGGGGTCCCAGTTGTTGAAGGTTACCATGGTGAGGACCAATCGGATGAGACGTTAAAAGCGGAAGCTCAGCGTATTGGCTACCCGATTATGATCAAAGCCGTCCGTGGTGGCGGGGGCAAGGTGAGCAAGTCTGCCTGATCTCACATTCATTCTTCGGTATTTAAAGTACTATATTCTGTAATTTGTTGTATTACCAACCTCTTCTCCATGTCAAATAAGTATATTCTGTCTTGAATTTGAACCCTGAAAGCCTGTGTGCTATCAAAAGAGAAGCAAATTTGTTCCACGGAGCAGAAGTTGGTGGCCGGCTTTATATCCCGGCCTGCGCGCCTGATCACTGTTTGGTATTCTGTGTGATGTCGACCGCAGCTCGCTAGAACGTCCGCGCGCGATATAAATAAGCCACGCAGTTTTATGTTGTGATTGTTGTTTTACAGACTCAAAAGAGGTATAAAACATATGTATCATAACTTTGAGATACTTTTTGTCTTGATTCTAAGATGTACAAAATCTAAGATGGCGCATGTAAGTATATTGCTTTAAAATTTAGTTACTTGTTTTCTGTCTTAGTCGCCCTTCTTTATTTCACGATATATCAAAGATGCAATATTATTCTGTGCAATATCCTGTTTTACAGGGAATGAGAATCGCGCTGTCCGCGGAGGAGTTTAACGAGCAGCTGCAATCCGCGCGTACAGAAGGCTTGAAATCCTTTGGCGATGACGTCATGCTTGTGGAGAAGTTTGTTGACCGACCAAGGTTTGTGCTAGGAGTTCAGTCTGCACCGCACTTTATTTATCAAGCTACTAACTATTCGGCTTCTAGAGAATCCATGCGACAATCTGCGCGTATGAATGTCCGCTTTGTGAGGACGTCACATATGTGGAAACGTATGTTGACTGACCAAGTTCTGTGATACGCATCACAATTGGTAATGTTCCAAGTTCAGTCTCCAACGTAAACATGTTTTTATGACCACCAGTAATTCGGTTCCTAGGTAACAGAGTTGAAGTAAAGTATTTGGCACATCTGGCGATGCGATGCGATGCGAGTCCAAAGATACTTCCAACGGATTTGTCTAAAGACCGATCCAGACTGTCAATCTTTCACTAACGTCACTATTGCTTTTATCCAATCATGTGGTGAAAAAATGTCTTCCGCGTGCATTATGTCGGACAAACGAGTCGGACTAATAAAGCAGCATGTCACTTTCTTGTCAGTTTCACAGATGAGTACTTCTCACTTGTGCCTACCATCAGCTTTGGCTGTCATTTTCATACTCACGATTAAGGCGAAGGACTCGATCGTGGGCGGGGCTTAGTGCGGGAGTATGGATCGGTATATAACAACAATTACAACCCTATTGATGTTCGTTTCTGTGCAGACACGTGGAAGTGCAAGTGTTCGGAGATCGCCATGGTAACTACGTGTACCTGTTTGAGCGGGACTGCAGCGTGCAGCGGCGACACCAGAAGATCATCGAGGAGGCTCCCGCGGTGAGTTGGCGCGAGATTGTCGGCTACTATAGGCCAGCAATTACTCTTTTATTTACACATTTTTATTCGTTATTTTGTGCGTAAAATTGATTTATGCGCCATTTTTGCCAGTACTTAAGATTTCGTGACTTTCTTTTAGTCATTTCTTAATTTCATGATATATCAAAGGGTGCAATGTTCTTTCTATGGAGGCTCCTGCTTCTGGGCTCTGCGCAGAACCTGTTGAATTTTGCATACCATGATTCCCAGAGAGAAGAGTTTTTACATGACGGCCATGACCGTACACGTGGGTTTTTGCTCCGTTTCAGCCCGGCATTAGCGAAGAGACGAGGCGGGCTATCGGCGAGGCGGCCGTCAAGGCGGCACGTGCGGTGGATTACGTCGGCGCAGGTACTCTCGCTTCACTCTCGTTCAGCCGTCCCGGAAGCTCAGTGGGTTAGAGCGCTCGCCTTGAGTGCTCTGGTCACCTGAGCCTAACGGCACGTGGATCGATGATTCGAGCCCAGATGTGGCCATGTCTTTGTGGTCGCAGGATAAATATCCCATGTACTTCGCAAAGAGTAGGGGGTTACCCCCGAGGACATGGCTCCACTCTCCCTTGCTTCTCCCATTGACGGGATATGACCAGAATTGGGTAAAGGGTCCTGAATATACAACCAACCACTCTTGCCTATGCGCTCCGTACATTTCATGGCGTGTGTCTGTTGGCTAACGGGGCATCCTAAATGTGTGCTCAGTATTATAGTGTTGATACGGAATGTCGAAAGAAGAAATAGCCAAAAATTTGGCTTGAAATATATTAAGTGGTCAGCGTCTCGCGGAATCTTATTAGAGGGAACGCTGGTACAAGTTTAACTACCGGGTAGATGTTGCATGGCGTACATTAGTCTTTCGCTTATAATGATATCTTACCCTTCGGTTTAATAAACCATTTGTTTTTGTGCTTTATTATGCAATCTATGGCTTTGTTTGCGTTTTTAACAAACACAAATCATTAAATTTAATTTATATAGTTTTGATGGATATTTAATTATTGCTGTTATGTTATTTCCTTCCCAGGTACCGTCGAGTTCATCATGGACAAGGACGAGAAGTTTTACTTCATGGAGATGAACACTCGCCTCCAGGTGGAGCACCCGGTCACTGAGATGGTGACGGGCACCGACCTCGTCGAGTGGCAGTTGAAGGTAAGGCGCTGGTTAAAGTAATATATCCTGTAATGTTTGTATTACCAACCTCTTCCCCGTGTCAAATAAGTATATTCTGTCTTGAATATAAATCCTGAAAGCCTGAGGGCTATCCGGAGAGGAGCAAATTTGTTCACCGGAGCAGAAGTTGGTGGCAGGCTTTTTTGTTCCTGCGCGCCTGTTGGCTGTTCGGTATTTTGTGTGTGATGTCGACCGCGGCTCGCTAACCGCGCGCGATAAAATAATCCGCACAGTTTTATGTTGAAATTGTTTTACAGACTGTCAGAGATATAAAAAACATCTGCATCATCATTTTGAGATACCTTTATTCTTGACTCTAAAATGTAAAAAATCTAAGATGGCACATGTAAGTAGGCTGTTTAACGTACTTAAGGATCTGCTAATCTGTTTCGACTATAGTGGAATGTGAATGAGGTCAGAGGGTGTCTGTTAACGAAGGGGTAATATTGAACGTACGTGTGTGTTTGACCGTAGGTTGCTGGGGGTGGCTTTACATGTATATTTCCCACTGTGTGTGTTTCACTGTAGGTTGCTGGGGGTGGCTTTACATGTATATTTCTCACTGTGTGTGTCTGACCGTAGGTTGCTGAGGGTGGCTTTACATGTATATTTCCCACTGTGTGTGTTTCACGGTAGGTTGCTGGGGGTGGCTTTACATGTATATTTCTCACTGTGTGTGTTTGACCGTAGGTTGCTGAGGGTGGCTTTACATGTATATTTCTCACTGTGTGTGTCTGACCCTGGGGGTGGCTTTACATGTATATTTCTCACTGTGTGTGTCTGACCGTAGGTTGCTGAGGGTGGCTTTACATGTATATTTCTCACGGTGTGTGTTTGACCGTAGGTTTTCTGGGGGTATCTTTACATGTATATTTCTCACTGTGTGCGTCTGACCCTGGGGGTGGCTTTACATGTATATTTCTCACTGTGTGTGTCTGACCGTAGGTTTCTGGGGGTGGCTTTACATGTATATTTCTCACTGTGTGTGTCTGACCGTAGGTTGCTGAGGGTGGCTTTACATGTATATTTCTCACGGTGTGTGTTTGACCGTAGGTTTTCTGGGGGTATCTTTACATGTATATTTCTCACTGTGTGCGTCTGACCCTGGGGGTGGCTTTACATGTATATTTCTCACTGTGTGTGTCTGACCGTAGGTTTCTGGGGGTGGCTTTACATGTATATTTCCCACTGTGTGTGTTTCACGGTAGGTTGCTGGGGGTGGCTTTACATGTATATTTCTCACTGTGTGTGTTTCACGGTAGGTTGCTGGGGGTGGCCTGTTGCCGGTCAACCAAGAGGAGCTGAAGCTGCGGGGTCACGCCTTCGAGGCACGAATCTATGCCGAGGATCCTGATAACAACTTCATGCCAGGGGCGGGTCCCCTCCACCACCTGTCCACCCCTCAACCCGCATCGGACGTCCGCATAGAGACCGGGGTGCGGCAAGGTAAGCATTGTACACTAAGCCCCCCCTGTCCGACCACCTCCCAAACCCGATCCCATCTGACGTATTTCTGAATTTATTAAACTCTAGGCCTGACAGAACTATTCGGAATACCGCGGCACGTGTGTATCATGCCATGAAAATTTGACATTCCATCATTTGTATATAGTCATAAATGCGTAGACTCACGTTTCGGCCCATATTTTCCGCGAATTTGCCGCGATCGCTTTGAAAATCCCTGACGTGAGAAAGCAACACTAGACCAATTTAATAATTTTTTATGAATAGGTACTATGGGCCTATTGCCTGATTAGTGCGAAATAAACTTCCTATATGCATAAATAAAGACGATTATAAAAGGTAATGTTGGTGTTTTAGGCCGTCATCGTCATTTAGAATCTGAACGTCACCCATCCCATCCACCTTTAAGAAATGTTATATCGGTGTTTTAGGCCGCATTTGTGCGCCTGAAGGCACATAACTGGGCAATGAAACCTTCCGGAAGGCGTCCTATGCGATTATATGAATCGCAAACATGAAGTTATCTTATTAACTAGTTGGATCTTCGCATCTATGCATGACAGCCAATTATATCTCACAGATAAAGACTTCCCTGCCCCTTTTTAACTGTCGATGGCATGACTGCCACAGCTCCTCATCGGCACCGTGAACCTGAAACTGATCCCAGATTCATTCCTCATCTATGCACGCCATTGCCTAATATGGAGTTCTGATCTTTCTGACCGTAGGAGACGAAGTGTCAGTTCACTACGACCCGATGATAGCCAAGTTGGTGGTATGGTCCAGCGACAGGAACTCCGCGCTCCAGAAGCTGCGCTGCGCCCTGCGTGAATACAACGTAAGATGAACCATTGAATACGCTGATCTCAGATGTCATGGCTTGTAGCCGTCATATAATGTCTACAGTGTTTCTACAAAGTGGATTTTGATTGAGATAAATAATACAGCATGTAATGATTATTTGATGATTAAGTGATGGTCCAAAGCAGGTTCCCTTAAATTAATTTACGGTCGTGTATGTTACATATTACATGTCCGTGGACTCACGGTTGCGTTGTATTGCACTGGGTTGTGTAGACGTTGGGACTGAAACTGTAACACGTAGAACCGACTTCGCGTCATTTTCCCGGAAAGCTACCTAACGAAACGGAAATCGGCGGATTCAGAGGATATAAGTTGTAAAGTTACAGTTAGTTATAGAGAATGGCGTTTGGTTTTGAGACTTGTTGCGACATAGCGGAAGTTGAGGTTAACCGAAGTGCGATTAAGTGGGGCCCACTGTAAAAATTTAATCCGTAGAACCGACTATGCGTCATTTCCCTGTAAATCCTCGTAACGGAATATAAGTTGTAAAGTTACCGCATAACTTCATAAAAGGCCACATGTTGATATTTTGTGCTTGACAAAAAACTTGCAGATTGTGGGGCTTAGCACCAACATCCGTTTCCTTGACGACCTGGCGGGTCACGCCTCGTTCTCGGCGGGTGACGTCCACACGGGGTTCATCGACCAGCACTACGCCGACCTGTTTCCGGAGCGCGTCCTGCCGGACAGTGCGCTGTGCACGGCCGCCATGGCGCTGGTCCTCCTGGAGCAGGAGGTCACGTGGTCCAAGGCCATGGCAAGCAACGGTAAGGAGCACCGACCTCCCGGCAGAGGGGCGTGCCGCTTACGCTATAGCCTTACGCGAGTTAGGTAGCGCGACAGATGGTTGTTTATTCAGGACGATTTAACCACTTCTGGTCATATCGTGTCAATGGGAGAAGGAAGGGAAGAGCGGGAAGAGCCATGTCCCCGGGGTAATCCCCCCAACTCTTTGTAAAGTACATATATAGGATCCTTTTCCTGCGACCAAATGACCACAGGAGGTTCGAACTACCTATCCACATGCCGTTAGACTCTCAGGTGGCCCGAGCACTTAATACGAGCGCTCTAAGCGTTCTTCGCCCGGCAGAGGGCGTGCCGCCTACGCTATAGTCCCACTGCCCCTCAGGGTGACCCCTGTGACCTTGTAAGTAGCGCGTTCGGCTGTTGTCGAGTGCCCTCTGCTAGGCCAGCCCAAGCGGCCGGTGCGGGGTTCGAATCTCACATCCTGTGCAGGATAAAGATCTCGTGTCCTCCATGGAAAAGAGTAGGGAGGTTACTTCCGGAGACATATGGCTCCCCTTTCCCTCCTTGACTGTTCCCGTTGTTGCGGTATGACCTCCTCCCCACGTAACACTAGGCCAACCATCATGTGCGGAAATTTAAAATGAACGTGATCTAAGATGCGAAGTTTGGCATCCAATACACCACTTCTTGCAGTCACCGTACTACTGGTCGCAAACCCGACAAAGTCTTTCCATTTTGATTAATTTGATGCCATGTTATATTCATACAATATCCACCTAAACGGCCCTCAACAACCGTCCATTACCCCAAGTCAACCACCGGGTTGAAATCTACGTGGGGCAGAAGTGATGTGAACAACGAGCTCCCTCTGGTGGGAGAGTGAAAGAGGACGTGCGCACCGCGTTATAATATGAGATCACTATTCATACCTCACAAAGAAAACAGATAAAGGCGGCAAAAGTTTACTCATGTCAGTCGTCCTGAACAAGAAAAAATATTTATTAAGTAAAGTAAATCCCGAGAACGTATTCCAGTAAAGCCACAACCAAATACATACTTCGATATATAGTCGTAGGTTAGCATGCAAGTGTTTTATATAAATCAAGGGACAGATCCAAGGACCCGCGGTGCTGTTTCCTGTCTGTAATATTCCGGTTTGGTTTTCAGATCCTTTCTCTCCAACTTACCACGTAAACGGTCTGAGAATCAACCATAGTCTGTCCCGCAAGCTGACCTTGAAGGACGGTGAGCAAGGTCAGTCTATGAAGAGTTTATCGCATTGGCTGATCTCAGATACATCGGTTCATCACATATGAATATGAAATAGAAGCCGTCAGAACTAAACGTTATGTGCAACAAATTGACTGTGTCCTCTAATACGATGCTACGGGGAGATTGCCTACATTTGTTTTAGGCTGGTGTTTTTATCCTCCCGAGCCGAGTAAAATTAATTAAATTGATTAAAGTAATAAATTAATTAATTAAAATAATATATTACGTAATTAAAGCTTTATATTACGTAAGTAAAGCAATATACTACGTAAGTAAAGTAATATATTACTTGAAGTAATATATTACGTAATTAAATCAATGTATTGGGTAATTAATTGAACTAATTACTCGCCTATCCCCGCAGACATAGAGGCGCAGGTGGCCTACAATAATGACGGTTCCTACAACGTCACACTGGGCGACCAGACGTACCACGTGACTGCCACTTTGGACAAGGCAGACGGCCGGTCGCAGCTGACTGTGCGCATTGATGGCGTGCAGACCAAGGCCAGCGTGGTGCTCAATGGGGACACCATTCATGTCTTCACTGCTGTAAGCTTGGCTGTCAAATTCGTTCCGTCGAAAATTAATATCTATACTTGTTTTTCATATTTATGTTTATATTTATTTTTAAATTTATTTTTATATATCAGGTTTATGTATTGCCTTGCCTTCCTCGCGTTGCCTCGTTGTGTTTTCGTAAATTTGCTTTTATGTTCATTTTACTCTTCACGGGTGTAAGATTATAATTGGGTTTGATAATATTATTGAATTCGTAACATTATTGACCTTATTATAAAGTGTAATTCTTCCCTGATAGCATGAAATGTGCTTCTCTGTTTGTCATTCCTTGCCTTTCATACCTGTATTTTCCCTCTTATTTGATAATTTACTTCTGCATTATTAATATTTCCTTGTGTTTTCAGTTATGGTTTAGACTTTAATAATACTTTGTGATTCATTGAAGGCTGGCAGCTACAAGCTGGATGTTCCTTTGCCCGCTTTCGTCACGGCTACCCATAGTGCTAGGGCTCGAGGGGGGGCCACCGCCCCAATGCCTGGAGTTATCGAACGGGTCAACGTGAAGGCGGGAGATAAGGTTGAACTGGGTGATCCACTGGTTGTGCTCATCGCCATGAAGATGGAGGTCAGTGCTCGTACCAAACCAAGGCTGTGAAAGCGTCTCATGTTCTGTCGTCTGTTGCCAAATGGTCGTCTCCACAGCGAGGCGAAAACCCGCAGCGTCTTAGGAATATTTTATCCACTCTTGGTTCATGTGGTCATTGTTTCAAAAGCAGCCCTGCGCCTGTAAAAAAAATATTTGTTCTTTTTTTGTCTAGAATCCAGCGCCAGTCAGTAATGTGGAACTTCTATTCGGTCTTATCTGTCGTACTGTTAACATTCTCCTTCAATATCCACTATTTTTCATATTATATACTGTTTAGTGTTATGTTAAATGCTTTACCAAGTTCTTGCACATTATACATGGTTATGTTCGATGTTTTTCCGATGACTTTCACATCATGTACTACATCATCAGACATCAGACTATTTCGGGACACATGGCACGGCTGATTACAGAAAACATTAAGAAAACTAAATCAGGCGGTCCACATCCCATTGTCTATCTTTGTATTTGAGTTATTTATTGATTTATTTGCAGTACGTGATCAAAGCCCACAAAGCCGGAACGATCAAGTCGGTTCTACACAACATTGGCGAGACGGTCAGCAAGGGAGTGGCCTTGGTGGAGCTGGAAGAAGACACGGATTAACTTCTGCCTGCACCCTGCTGTATTCATCTAGTAACTTATTTTGCCATGACCGCAAAATGGCGGGAGACATTTCATGAAATGTATTCGTGTTGAGATTTATAAGGATGTGTCTACAGTCTGGCCTTAATTTATTTGTTTACCACGGTGTTCCGATCGCATTTGGACTGACCGGTGGTCTCTAACTGGAGTAATCTGATATATCGCGATCACTTGTATCGAGTTATCCCAAGGTTTCATTTCGGTTCTGTTTCAATCGTGAGATGTAATTGATCTAATAATGCTGATAAGGCTCTTCACCAGACTCAGGTAGCCTAGTGAGTTACATCAATAAGCTGGTATGTAACAATGCGCACAGTCCTGTTTCAGGCACTCCGAAAGGTACATCAGATATATTGCAATGATATAGAAGTTATATTCGGGTATCTTAAGGTCCAGTTAGTTTATGCATGATGAATGTAATGAACATGTTCCACTAGTCGATCAAACCTAATCTACTGTTTGCACTTTGTAATACATTCAGGTCATTTTGATGCTCAGATTTCCCGTAAAAGTGCTTGTTTACTGCATAACTATATAATTGATATCAATATAATGTCTCCCAGAGAGGTACTCTGTCAACTGTGTATGAGGTGCGTGCAGACCCTTGCGCACATTCGAAATTAAAGTCTTATTCGTTTTGACATCTTCGGCTTGGCTGATTTTTGCAGTATCGACAAGCGTTATATTTTCTTCCTAAGTCCGAGATACTTTGCTATTCTACGTAACTCCAGAATGCAGTCGGGAGGCGAGTGGGGGGGGGGAGGGGCTGGAATGTCGGCTATTACCCTCCAGTGCGCAGTATTATGTTTTGTGTGGTCTTCACACAGAGCTACCTCCACCTTGGCCTCTGTTGGAAATACTGAACACCCCTTACTCAACTATTTTAAACTTACAGCTTGATTGTATGTTTCAAACCGCGCGACCTAGCTAGCAGTTGTCGCCGAAACGCGAAGAGTATTACATTCCTTAAGCTTTGCGGTGGCGTTCTTCGTCGCATATTTGACGCCAGTAAGCCGTTTATACCCTACCTCTGGGAAGCCAGTCGTTGGCATTGCGCATCGGTTGTTCTGTCCGTGAATCGAGCGTCGTGCGATATTCCCGGTGGGATCCTGGGCTCGTGTACATGAAGACACATGAGCCATAATCAGCGCTACGCGAAGGCGGCCATTCACCAAAAGCATGAATGTCGGCAGTTCTAACAATGGCGTTAATTACGTGCGAAAAGCGCATTTCCGTAATATTCTTGTTCGCTGAATTGTGGCAAGTGTATTCATAGTGAAAGAATGGGCATATTCGTCGTTCTGAGAATGCCCACTTTGGGTTCTTTCCCGGGAAACCCGTAGAACTTGCTTTGCGCTAAGAACAGAATGGCTGGGGGGTTTCTCACCAATGATGTGAGAACGTGAACGCATATAGCATTCATATCGTGCAGGCGTTCTGCTTCTAGGTAGAGGAGAGAGTCCAGCAGAGGTTACCATGGATCCCCGCCAACCTCCCGCCCCCTCCCTATATTAGTTCTATTGGGCGTGGATGCCAGTTTAAAATGGAAATTGTACCCCCCCCCCCCCTTTAGGTGCGATTGTTTCATATTCCATTTGTTCGGAGTGATAACTCCCCCCTACGCAGCAAGGACGTATTCTTCGTGTCCTCGTCTTACGGTCTTTTCACCCCTCATTTTTTCAGTGGGCCAAAACCTGCTGTGAACGTGCATGCCGTATTGGTATACGAGAGCGACACCTAGCGAATGCCATGACAGCGATATACCGGAAGTGGCAAATAATATTGTGGAAAGGAAATAGTCCGGACAATGACCTCATCACCTTAGCAGAATAAGACGGAAAAATGCCCTGAAGAATACTATTTTCCATAACTGTTCAGTATCGCCACATTCGATTTGTATTACGTATTACACACCATAAAGAAATCTTCTGAACCTCGTGTCATCAACCTTAGAAGAAAAAATGAACTTGTCACTGAGATCTATATTCATAATGCGCAGTCATACAATATGAGACAGGGATGTGACAAAACAACTGTGGAGAAGAAAATACTGTCGAAATAATTGGAAGAAAATCCTTTAATTCTGTATTTCCGTCTATTATTCCACTATAGAAATGAAACACTTTGAATACATATGCTCCTGTGCTTAATATATATATCTATGTCTTTGGCTGACTATACATACCAGTTTGCAGTCTAAGTACAAACTCAAAATGAGCAGTTTCAATAAAGGCAAGAAAGACAACAAAATGCGGATAAGGGCCTTTCCGGTAAGTCGTTGTGCCTGAACACTATTTAACCACTTGCAGTCCATTTTATATTTTTCACAAGACATAGGTGTTTTTCTTGTTTTTTAAAATATACCATGTTAAAATGTGCCTGAATTACTGTGAAATTAAATGTTCAAGTAGTGACTGCAACAGCTGTCAAAATAACACTGGGGGGGCCTATTCAACAGTTCAATTCATACTGGGCCATACTTCTAAACAGATTTTCTATTTGTACAGCACTGATTATGTAACTCTGCTACTCCACATCATTTGTGGCCACCTAACCTGATGCATGGCTAATCAGGGCCATCTTGTATAACTGTCGATTTTTTTCCTTTACACCCCACCCCTCTCTTCCTAACAATACAGCTGACTGACTGACAGAAAAAGTTTAGCGTAATTCATGCCTAAGCAGGAAACAAATTGAGGCCATCGTTTGATTGTTCTATCTAAAGTCACAACGGAAACTCTCCAGACAACGAAATTTCCTGTTTACGAGAAAATATTCATTGATTCGAGGAAAAAAATACTTCCTGTGTGAACTTCAAATTGGGGTCTAGTAAGTGTATGTCAACTCACGTTTCCTGAGACACTTGCAAATAAACTATAAGCCAATGTTGCGTTGCTGCACTTCGAAGCCGTCGATCGGCTTGAGGGCGCCATTCACTGTTTACTGTGACGTCACTGGGCGATACCATTTATATCTTTGTAAGGGCTCGTAGGTTTGAATTCCTTTGTAGTATTTTATCATTAATTGTTTTTAAGCATTGACGCATAACTAAAGTGACCCAGAGTGAACTTGAAATGAGTTTGGTATCAATTGGGGCTAAACTTGAATTCATTGCCCGAAAGCAAATGCCTCCTGCAAAAGTGGATAGATCTACAGCAGATCAACCACTACTCTCTGACCATTGCATTCAACCTCGGTACCCTTGTCAAATGACGCGATGGACTTTGCCAAACTGACTTAGATTTTGAACCAATCAGTTGTCAGTTGGATGACCTTTACATTTGAGCGACTGACAAGAGAACGATAAAAACAACATCGTCTGCTCTATTAAATAGAATGGCAGGTCATGTATTGTGAGGATAGGAATCAAACTGCAGATCGGATAAACAATTGTTCAGACAGGCCCCAGATCATAAATTAGGAATATGCGTCCTCATAGATTTCGTCCTCAACTCGTAGAGTAAACAAATAATTCGCAAATTTTGATGTCCAGAGAGTTTCCGTTTTGACTGTAGTTAAATTTGATATTTGGTTGGGAAAGGTATGATATGTAACATCGAAACTCCTGACACTGTTTACAAAATTTATTTTCAAATCTTAACTCATATTTATCAGCTGTTTTATGAAATAAGTTCTTCCTTGATATAAAACCAAGCTTGGAGAGATAATATTTATACTCATTCAGCTAATATAACTGGAAATCACTTTTTTTGCTGTCTGAATAAAAGTTAATCTACATTGTTGTCAATATGCCTCTAGGTTGGCGCAAGTGCCCCAAGGCAAGCCAGCTTCTCTAGGGGCATAACAGTGTCAATGTTAAAATCCTTTGGAGTTAGTAAGGAATTGACTGTAGCTTTTATTATAATGTGTGCACAGACAATCATAGTATTTACGCATTCCGTATACCTTGTTCATATCTTCTGACATCAAGAAAGTATGTCAACCCTGGGTTGTTTCGGTCATATTTTCGCAAGCAAATGTTGGAATATGTGACTTTGTGGCTCTGCCACCACAAACATGCTGCTGTATGGCTAATCTGGGAACTGGCTTAAAGCTCTTTCTGACAGATTGGCTGGTTCAAGTGATCTGTATATCTGTAGCTGTTAGTTTGCTCACAGGCACCTCAAAGCGCAGCTGGGTGGGGCTGGAGGGGGGTGGGGGCCACCAAAGCCCCACCCACCCACGATTGAGGCTCGATTGAGGCTCCTGTGGTTTGCTGCACCTTGATGGTGGCTTTATGGTGACATCATGGCTAATCAACCTTATTTATGTGTGGACATTGCCTAATCTGGCTGGTTTTGGACATGTACCATATTACTTCAATCTGAGTGAGCTAACACTAAAGCATTAAACTAAATTATAGGCTTTCCTGAGCGAATCACTCTAAGACCGCAATATCTTTTGGTGGCCATACTTATATTTGAGGTGTGAAGTTTTTGGGCTTAGGCAGGAGTTAGGGAGAGTGTGGGGGTGAATCAAGGTGCAATTTTTTTTTCTGTTGACAACATGCTTTGTATATGCAAATTATATTGCAGGCTATTTCCTTTATTTAATTCCCTCCTAAAGTACTCATATTGCAGGGGAGGTTTATTAGAATAAGTAGCACTAATCCAGCATTGCCTTTGGCATTGCTTCTTCACAGCTGTCCAAGTCTATCAGGCTTTGATGCAGCTTATTTATGAAATGTTTCGACAGTAACTACTACTAATGTCTCTTTTATTCTGTTGTGGTAGCAATATTTGTATGCTGCATAATCAGTATGTCCAGCTGATGTCAGCTTATCTTAAAGCTGCTTGTCAAGCTTTTTGCACCAAATCTAAGCCCAGGCAACATATCACAACTTGCAGAAAACTTGATTCATTCTGGAAATTCAGAAACCTAATAAACATTGCGGTTTTGGCTGTGATATGGCAAATGTATCTATCCAGTGACACTGCAGAGCTCTGTCACACCTGTGATTAATCAATATCACAGGCAAGGCTCAGAGACACCTTCGGTGTGAGATTCGCCCACACGTTGAAGCACTGTGTGCATGATGCTGCAGTTGAAATAGCTTTAAGCTGGCTTATAAGATTTGTGGGAGGCATGGTGATATCATCGAGAGATAAACAAGAGAAAAAGGTGTGACTTATACACCAGAAATTATGGTAGTTGTATCAATGCATAATAGCGAGAAGATGCAAATGAAGCATGTTGATGCCATTATGTGGCACAGCTGCAGAATAGATTATCAGCATGCATTGGTTGACTGGTTTAGCATGTATATAAGTATGAGCTAACATTCAACCTATGAAGAAGGCGATATTTTCATCACTACTTTCAGCACTCATGAACAACAGATTAGGGATGCATGTTATCATATCAATGGAAATCCAGATTTGGGATCCATACAATAATATGTAGATATTTATCTTCTTGCAAACTCACATTTAATGTGTAAAAGTGTCCATTCATCCTTTTCTTGACCACAATTACTCTGGGAATGTGTACATTCCGAACTTAGCCCAAGCCAATACTTGATATCTCCCTATTCTTGCAGATGACGATGGATGAGAAGTATGTCAACAACATCTGGACACTTCTCAAAAATGCCATTCAAGAAATCCAGAAGAAAAACAACAGTGGTCTCAGCTTTGAGGAATTATACAGGAATGCATACACAATGGTTCTTCACAAGCATGGGGAAAAGCTCTACACCGGTCTACGGGAAGTTGTGACAGAACACTTGATTAATAAGGTACCAGTGGTTCAAAAGTTTTAGGACTGGTTTTGTGTACCTTTTACATCTGAAGTTAGAATAACATATAGTTGGTATTATCCTTGGGATCATACAGAATATTGTTTATATTACCGGGTAAGCGAAATTGACCAAAAGTGATTGTTTTCCCTCAGGGATCATTGTTAAGAGGTTAAATGAATGAAGTAATCGTAAGTGATACTCATTTATAACCAAGTTGCCAGTAGTAGCATTATGAATACATATTCTCAATGTGTAATTCATTTATTTGTATCTTCTCAGGTTCGTCATGATGTTTTAGAAGCACTGAACAACAACTTTTTGCAAACATTAAACAGTGCGTGGAATGACCACCAGACATCTATGGTCATGATCCGAGATATCCTGATGTACATGGTATGTTTATTGCTTTGTTTCTTTACTTATAATATTCCGCTCGAAACTACAAACATTGAGGCATACATTACCGGTAATATAGGAGTTGAACGGTCCTGAAAATCTCTGTCATACTCGCATGATTGTGGCCTATTGTGACATCCGGTCCAGGATAGATGGACAGGATGGATGTTAAAGATGTGCGATACATAGTCTCTCTGGGTCGCCTTCGTTCATGCTCAAGGGCAAAACTGGCCCACATACTATTTTCCTAATCTGATCCAACATATTGGTACCTATTCCAAAGCTCACTTTCATCTATCGCTATTGAATTTAGAATAATCTTCCTGTTATTGATATTGTCACTGTTTTAAATGTTTCACTTTTTTATTACCTTCTAGGACCGTGTATACGTGCAGCAGAACAATGTGGATAATGTATACAATCTTGGGTTGATGGTCTTCCGCGACCAAGTGGTCCGCTACCCAACCATTCGCAACTACCTGCGGGACACACTGCTGGACATGGTGGCTAAGGAGCGACGAGGCGAAGTGGTGGACAGGTAAGCACCTTAATAACATTGCTGGATATAATAGTACAGTTGTAGACAGGTACCTATACAACACTATTCGATATGACAGCCAAGGGGTGATAAGGCAAAATTAGTAGACCGGTAACTATGCATGTGACACTGCTGGATATTGTAGTATGGTGTAGTGGTAGGCATTGTCACATATGTTTCACTGTCCCACAGTTATGTAAATACCATTACATGTGTATATCGTTTACTATGAGTTCATGGCCACATAAGCGAAATAAAACTTTTCCACTTATGATAAGCAAGGATGCAGGACAGTGCTGGCATGGTATGGAGTGTGTGTAGGGATGGGGTAGGGTACAGTCTGGAAGCGACTTGTAGTGCCTGTGTAGTTTTCAGGAACTGATTCTGGGTGCATGCAGACCCCAATCTTGAGGCTAATGTCTGGTTTCAGGTTCTTATATGTATGCAGCACCATTTGACATGTGTCTAGTCTTTTGGTGTTACCAAAGAATGATCGACATCCCATAAATCCATGCTCTTTGTCATTGCCAGAGGTGCTGTGAAGAATGCTTGTCAAATGCTGATGATCCTTGGCATTGACGCTCGCACTGTATATGAAGAGGACTTTGAGAAGCCATTCTTGGACCAGTCTGCAGAATTTTACAAGGTAAAGAACGTTATTTAACTCTGTTTACCAATATGGAAGTCAGTTACAACGCGTGGTAAAGGGACTGCACCCGGCTTTCGTTTTCGTGTTAGGGCATTATAATTGGCGACTATATATCCCTTAACATATGTACAGTATTTATAAATATATAATTTTTTCTAGCTAAATGTTCTTATAGTCCTGGTGTTTTTTTGTGCATAATTTATTTTTCAAAACAAGGTTGTGATATTGGTTGTTGGGTCATCCTGAATCATGGCTTTGTGTTGACCATAATTTACTCACAAGGCGCCTCTCCAGCTCAGTTGGTAAGCAGACTGAACTGGTGAATCTGTGGCGACTCCAGCTAGAGCATATTTCATTGTCCCGTGAGGTCTCCTGGCCAAGTATAACTTACCCTTCATGTGCACAATAATGTTCCCACACGTCCCATGATTTCGTATTGATCTCGCCTGGAAAGTATCTGTGACATCGTTGTCGTGGACGCTAACGTTGGACCGTTTGCGGAACCGAATTGTGTACCGTGGTGATGTTGTTTTTCAGATGGAAAGTCAGAAGTTCTTGGAGGAAAACAGTGCCTCGGTTTACATAAAGAAGGTGGAAGCCCGGATTAACGAGGAGGCTGAGCGGGCCACACATTACTTGGACAAAAGTACAGAGGACCCAATAGTGAAGGTCTGTCTCTTCACCCTGTGCTCTGCAGGTTGCGTACCGGAGCACGACCGCTTCCGCGAGAGTAATCCCGCATTATAATATTAAACTGTGGGCGACGACTCTTCTGATATACGTGGGGATAATCAGTAAATATTGATGCCTGATAATTATCCTTTATTTATCAATATTTTAGCTTATTTAGATTGTGTTACTATTTCCAAATTAGAGCTAATTGTGTGGTGTATATGCCCGCATCACATTGTACGCGGCGGTGGATCGTGCTCGGGAACTCAACCCAGGAATTAATGAATATATTGAAATGGAAAATAATGTTCCTAGGGTTTCGGTCTCGACCAATGAACGCTGGTTGTAGTACCGGTAGATGATGCGGTTTCTGCTACTGCAGTTGCTGAATTTATCAGCCCACCTCACATTATCCATGTACATGCATCTATGAGAATGTGATTTGGCTTGCTATGTGGTTTTCTCCATACCTGTGGCGGATTTCACGAACGCATTTTAGCCGACTACGGGGCTTAGTCGACTAAAGTTACCATGTAAATGATGGGCGATTTTAGACGACTAAGCCACGTAGCCGGCTAAACTATGTACGTGAAATAGGCCACAGTATACTGGATAGTGATTTTGTTGGTTATTTGTTGCAGGTGTTGGAGGAGGAATTGATTAGAAAGCATATGAAGACAATTGTAGATGTAAGTATAATTTACCCCTTGCTACTATTTTCATTCTGCAACTCTTCATACATTGTACTCGATAATGTTGTTGCCAAACCTTGAAGAAATGGTTATAGACGAGCATCATTAAAACAAATATGGTCCAACATATCATGTCACTTTGATATGTTTCCTGTTTCGACTTCTGAAGTAAATCTGGCCATGTGCAAGCATGGATGAAATATATATAGGTGTATTTGTCAAATTGAAATTAAAGTATATGTTGACAAGATAGTTGCAAAATGTTTCTTCGATGGATGTCTTTAGTCCTGTTCTTGTCATCCTAAGCTATGGGCACCTTGTTTGATATTATGCAGTGAAGATTAACAAGAATGTCAATAATATTCAAGTGCATGACGCTAAAGGTGTGATGTTGATAAAGTCAACCAGTCAGTTTTAAGCAGTTGTTTTGAATGTTCGCTAACTTGGTGCCATGTTCCGATTTAGCCCTATGTTATCACGTAGCCAAGCCGATTATGCTGTATTTTATTTCTATTTTCAGATGGAAAATTCAGGGGTTGTGCATATGCTCAAACACAACAAGACCGAAGGTAAGGACTGTTTGTTATCGAATATGATCTTGTCTAGGTACCTAGGTACCAAAGTCGTGATGCTAGTGACAGGAATAATTTTTGCCGATGATGACTTTTATGGGGGTTCCCCCTTTAAATGTAGTGTTTTGCTGCATGAATGATATTTAATTTTTGTTTCGTTTCTTTCTTCAGATCTTTGTTGTATGTACAAACTGTTCATCAGAGTGCCTGAAGGTCTGCAAACCATGTGCTCGTGTATCAGCGGCTATCTGCGGGAACAAGGCAAAGCTCTCGTGGCGGAGGAGGAAGGAAAGAACGCCATCAACTTTGTACAGGTCACTGTCGTTATTTTGACTCTCATTGTATTCACCGGTAGTTTAATACTTACGTATAGAAGCGCATATTTTGGCCAGTTGGTTAACAGCTTTAATTGAAATAGGAGTGTCAAATATACCAGAAACCTGCTGTTTTCTATGCTTTTATGCAAACTAAAGCAAATGTATCAAAAAGAAAATCCAAATAAAGGAACTGTAAACTTATTGCTTTAACAACATCAAATGACCCATTTGTCCTGCACTTTCTGTTACAACTGTGATATTGTTTTGTGTTTTTGCTTTAACAGAATCTATTGGAATTGAAAGACAGATTTGACCACTTCCTTTACGAATCATTCAATGGGGACCCGAAGTTCAAACAAATGATATCGTCGGATTTCGAGTACTTCATCAACATCAACCCGAAATCTCCAGAATATTTGTCGTTATTCATTGATGACAAACTCAGGAAGGGAGTTAAAGGGGTTAGTGTTGCTTCGTTATGTTAATGCTGATATATATACTCTGTGGCTATATCTTTGGTCACCCGATCTGCCACTATTTCACCTGTTACTCCTGTTGGCATGGGAGGCACATGTATCGCGACCATCTAACATATATGTCTGCCTTACCCGGAAGGCACGTGCTGAATATATGTTATGTTATAATGTTTTCATTTGAACAATATTTGAACTAATCCAACACGAAGGCGAAGAAACGTCAATTAATGACTTACTGAGGTGCACCATCTCATCTAGACTTGTGACAGTATCTTCAGAGTCATTCACCGCGGAATCGTAAGTTAAGAACCCACAATTCAAGAGTTGAGCATTTAAATGTGTGTTTTTCATTATGTAAACCTCTTTAAAGAGTTAAAGCTTGAAAAAAATGATTTGTGACTCGCTATTTAATACGCAATATTTGCGTTTTGATTACAGATGACGGAACAGGAGATTGAAAACGTTCTTGACAAGAGTATGGTGCTGTTTCGCTTCTTGCAAGAGAAGGATGTGTTTGAGCGGTACTACAAGCAGCATTTAGCCAAGCGACTTCTTCTCAACAAGTCCGTGTCCGACGACTCGGAAAAAAACATGATCTCCAAGTTGAAGGTGACTTATCCTTGGTCATATCACAGCGAGCAGTCTGATTCTCTTCAGCGTTTCTTCACAGTAATGCAGTGTAAAGATAGTAATAGTGCTTGGCGCATCCAGACTAGAAATCGTGCCACACTAGCAATCGTGCCACACTAGCAATCGTGCCAGGCTAGAAATCGTGCTAGACTAGCAATCGTGATAGACTAGCAATAGTGATAGACTAACCATTCAGAGGGTTCGCGTCTCTTTTTGCCAATTTCATTGTGTAGTCAAGATAAAGATCCCATGGCCTTCTTTTAAAAAAAGTAGGGGGTTTACCCCTGGAGAGCTGACGTTCTACCATTGATCATCTCTGCATTAATGCCGCTTATTTCTGAGCGGTCTACCTCCGAGACCAGCGATCTCGACTTAGTACGAATTCCTCAATATTGCCACCTGACTTGTTGCGCCTGCTTTGCCCAATATAATGATCTGGTCGTTGTTCCTCTTTGTTTGCAGACCGAGTGTGGCTGCCAGTTTACTTCGAAACTGGAAGGCATGTTCAAAGATATGACTGTTTCCAATTCCACGATGGATGAGTTTAAATCCCACATACAGACCGCCGGGGTAAGTCACTGCGTATTGTAACACAACCTACTCCCCTTCTTAACTCGGAAAGTCCACATCTTGGGTTAATGGTTTTTTCTTTTGTCCCACATATACGCTCAACAAAGTTTCTACTTAGCGCTAAGTAAGGTTTATGAGTACCTTACTTAGGCTACGCAAAGCTACTTAGCGCTAAGTAAGGTTTATGCATACCTTGCTTAGGCTACGCAAAGCTACTTAGCGCTAAGTAAGGTTTATGAATACCTTACTTAGGCTGTCGACCAATTAACGGGTTTAAAATAGAAAAGTCTTCACCCAATAAATGGATTTTCTGCCATAAGAAAGTACTTAAAATGAAATTAAATTGCATTTTAAATCGTGATCATGAGCCCCATCCCAAACGCACTTTCGTGCGTAAGCTCCGTGTAGTTTATGAATACGACCCATAGAGCGGTATTCATAATAGTGCCGCAAGTTACGCAAGCACAGAGCATTTTTTCGTTTCCAGTTCGTGGCTCATTAGAATTCATGAAAATGATAGTTATTTAAAAATTGGCATATTGTTCATTCTGAAAATCCTTTTGGTTAATGGCCGCTTTGTTTTCTTTGCGTTGAAGGCCCTTTTACTTTGCGTTAAGTAGATTTGCCTAGCACTGGGCATGGTTTATGGAGTACGGGCCCTGATGATTTGTTGTGCCACGTGTTTCAGACGATGCTATACGGAGTGGACTTGTTCGTGCGGGTGCTCACCACAGGGTTCTGGCCCTTCCAATCGGCCACGTGGAAGTGCAACATCCCTCAGGCGCCGCGACAGGCGTTTGAAGCCTTCCGCAGGTAGGTTACACACCACCCAGCCCAGGAGGGCCGGCCCGGTGGCTCAGTGGGCTAGAGCGCTAGCATTGAGCGCTCTGCTTACACACCACCAAGCCCAGGGGACAGGTTACACACCCCACCCAGCCCAGGGGACAGGTTACACATCACCCAGCCCAGGAGGGCCGGCCCGGTGGCTCAGTGGGCTAGAGCGCTAGCATTGAGCGCTCTGCTTACACACCACCAAGCCCAGGGGACAGGTTACACACCCCACCCAGCCCAGGGGACAGGTTACACATCACCCAGCCCAGGAGGGCCGACCCTGTAGCTTAGTGGGATAGAGCGCTAGCATTGAGTGCTCTGGTTACAAACCACCAAGCCCAGGGGACATGTTACACACCCCAACCAGCCCTGGGGACAGGTTACACACCACCAAGCCCAGGGGACATGTTACACACCCCACCCAGCCCAGGGGACAGGTTACACATCACCCAGCCCAGGAGGGCCGACCCTGTAGCTTAGTGGGATAGAGCGCTAGCATTGAGTGCTCTGGTTACACACCACCAAGCCCAGGGGACATGTTACACACCCCACCCAGCCCTGGGGACAGGTTACACACCACCAAGCCCAGGGGACAGGTTACACACCACCCAGCCTAGGGGACAGGTTACACACCACCAAGCCCAGGGGACAGGTTACACACCACCAAGCCCAGGCGACAGGTTACACACCACCCAGCCCTGGGGACAGGTTACACACCACCCAGCCCAGGGGACAGGTTACACACCACCAAGCCCTGGGGACATGTTACACACCACCCGGCCCAGGGGACATGTTACACACCACCCAGCCCAGGGGACAGGTTACACACCCCACCCAGCCCAGGGGACAGGTTACACATCACCCAGCCCAGGAGGGCCGACCCTGTAGCTTAGTGGGATAGAGCGCTAGCATTGAGTGCTCTGGTTACACACAACCAAGCCCAGGGGACATGTTACACACCCCACCCAGCCCTGGGGACAGGTTACACACCACCAAGCCCAGGGGACAGGTTACACACCACCAAGCCCAGGGGACAGGTTACACACCACCAAGCCCAGGGGACAGGTTACACACCACCAAGCCCAGGGGACAGGTTACACACCACCCAGCCCTGGGGACAGGTTACACACCACCCAGCCCTGGGGACAGGTTACACACCACCAAGCCCAGGGGACAGGTTACACACCACCAAGCCCAGGGGACAGGTTACACACCACCCAGCCCTGGGGACAGGTTACACACCACCCAGCCCAGGGGACAGGTTACACACCACCAAGCCCAGGGGACAGGTTACACACCACCAAGCCCAGGGGACAGGTTACACACCACCCAGCCCAGGGGACAGGTTACACACCACCCAGCCCTGGGGACAGGTTACACACCACCCAGCCCAGGGGACAGGTTACACACCACCAAGCCCAGGGGACAGGTTACACACCACCAAGCCCAGGGGACAGGTTACACACCACCCAGCCCAGGGGACAGGTTACACACCACCAAGCCCAGGTGACACGGACAGCGTGTAGAC
The DNA here is from genome assembly GCA_964019135.1 of Arenicola marina. NCBI lineage: Eukaryota > Metazoa > Annelida > Polychaeta > Arenicolidae > Arenicola > Arenicola marina. The sequence continues at coordinate 3,462,821 of OZ025254.1, read as the reverse complement.
TAAAATGTGTTCTGCTCCATCTGCACGTTACTCATAACACTGCCGACAGCCGTAGTCGTAGCTCAGTAGGTAGTGCACTGACCTCGTGAGCCTCCCTAGCTCGGGTGGCAGGCAGGCATATCAACGGGTCATGGGTTCGCGCCCCTGGACCGGCGTCATCTAGGGCGTGTTTCATACAAGCACGTTATATTGTCCCGTGATTCTTCTTGGCCTAGTCTAGTCTTTATGTGTACAAAGTAGCATCCCTGATGTAGTGGCTAACGCACTTGTCCGCACGTCAATAGTTCCTGGGTTGGAATCCGGCTCTGGGCATCCTTGTCTGCGGCATCTTCCCTCCATTGATCATTTAGCGTCCCGGATTGTTCCTTGGTCCAGTTTAGCCCTTGAACATGTAAAACGGTCTAAAGCACCAATTCAGTGGTTTCCATTCATACTCTTGTGAGTTCCTGTGGCCCAATTTATCCCTTGTGTGCACAGAATGCGGCCTAAAGACCCAATTCAGTTCCATTAGTCAGCTTGTCAGTTTCCGTGGCCTAATTCGTGCCCTATGTGCATAGAAACCAGCCTGTAACACTCAATTCATTTTATTTCCATTCATCGTCTTGTCAGTTTCCGTGGCCCAGTTCACCTCTTGTGTGCATAGAAAGCAGCGTGTAACACTCAATTCTTTTCATTTCCATTCATCGTCTTGTCAGTTTCTGTGGCCCAGTTTATTCCTTGTGTGCATATAAAATAGCCTAAAACACCAATTCTTTCCATTTCCATTGATTTCCATGCATCATCTTAGGAGTTTCTTTGGCCCGCTTTAAGGAGTTTCTGCAGCCCAGTTGGGAGATAGACAGCTGTATTATATTTTCGAGGCCATCAGGCCCACAGAACGTGTACATTTATGACATGGTGCAACATGGTAACACTGGTTCAAGTAAACACGTTTGGATTATTTTATTGGGTAAAGTTAAGTGCTGGAGGCCATCAGGCCCCCAGATCATGTACATTTATGACTTGCAACATGGTAACACTGGTTCAAGTAAACACGTTCGGATTATTTTAGTGGGTAAAGTTAAGTGCTGGGTTGGACATTCAGTTCTCTTGTGTAAAGCTTTCCAGATATAGATTGATAAATATTGGAGTCTTCCGATGCCATTAATTCCATAAACAGTTTATCCTATGTGGACACGCATATATAGAAAGCGGCCTACAACCCCTGGATTGAACATTGCAGGTTCTACCTCGGCAAGCACAGCGGCCGCCAGCTGAGTCTCCAGCCTCAGCACGGCTCGGCTGACCTCAACGCCACATTCTACGGCGGCGCCCGCAAGGAGGCGGACAACGGCGAGGACGCGGCGGCCGGCAGCTCGGCCAAGGGGCCCCGCAAACACATCATCCAGGTGTCCACCTACCAGATGGTCATCCTCATGCTCTTCAACAACCGGGACAAGTGGCTGTATGAGGTGAGGGGGGTTCGGTGGGAGGGGGGGTATGTATCAGGTGAGTGGGGTCGGGGGGGGGGGGATTATGAGGTGAGTGCACGGTGGTGGGTGGCTGGGGGAGGGGGGATTATGAGGTGAGGGGGGGGGGATGGGTTTGGGGGGATGTAGGACGTGAGGGGGGTGGTGGGCGGGGGGGGGGGAGAAGATGTATGAGGTGAGGGGGGTGGTGGGTGGTTGGATGGGGGATGGGGGTGGATGTACGAGGTGCGTACGCGGTGGTCGATGGGGGGGTGGCGGATGTATGAGGTGAGTAGGCGGTGATAGGGAAGGAGGTGATGGGGGTGTATGAGGTGAGTAGGCGGTGATAGGGAAGGAGGTGATGGGGGTGTATGAGGTGAGTAGGCGGTGATAGGGAAGGAGGTGATGGGGGTGTATGAGGTGAGTAGGCGGTGATAGGGAAGGAGGTGATGGGGGTGTATGAGGTGAGTAGGCGGTGATAGGGAAGGAGGTGATGGGGATGTATGAGGTGAGTAGGCGGTGATAGGGAAGGAGGTGATGGGGGTGTATGAGGTGAGTAGGCGGTGACAGGGAAGGAGGTGATGGGGGTGTATGAGGTGAGTAGGCGGTGATAGGGAAGGAGGTGATGGGGGTGTATGAGGTGAGTAGGCGGTGATAGGGAAGGAGGTGATGGGGGTGTATGAGGTGAGTAGGCGGTGATAGGGAAGGAGGTGATGGGGGTGTATGAGGTGAGTAGGCGGTGATAGGGAAGGAGGTGATGGGGGTGTATGAGGTGAGTAGGCGGTGATAGGGAAGGAGGGGATGGGGGTGTATGAGGTGAGTAGGCGGTGATAGGGAAGGAGGTGATGGGTGTGTATGAGGTGAGTAGGCGGTGATAGGGAAGGAGGTGATGGGGGTGTATGAGGTGAGTAGGCGGTGATAGGGAAGGAGGTGATGGGGGTGTATGAGGTACGTACGCGGCTCTGGTGGGGGGGGGGGCGCGGGTAGATGTGTAAGGTGAGTACGCGGCGTGGGGGGAGGTGGAGGGAGGGGTGGAATGGTGGGGGTTTGATGGATGTACGAGGTGTGAACGCGGTGGTGAGGGGGGTGTATGAGATGAGTACGCCACTAGGGGAGCGGGGTGGGGAAGGGGTGAAGTGTATGAGGTGAGTACGCAACTCTGATGAGGGGGGGGGGGTAGGGTGAGTACGCAGATATTTTGTCAAAATGGCCGGCAGGGCGCTGAGGGGTTCACACGTTAAACTCTCCTTCTCCAACCAACTTCCATCTCTGCATGACGAATTGGAGGGATGGTTTTCCAAAAGATAAGTGAATTGAACACAATTGTTGGTAACATGTCCTATGTGTTCTGCCTGATCTGCAGGCCGCTGATGACGCTCCCTACCTGTGTAACATGTCCTATGTGTTCTGCCTGATCTGCAGGCCGCTGATGACGCTCCCTACCTGTGTAACATGTCCTATGTGTTCTGCCTGATCTGCAGGCCGCTGATGACGCTCCCTACCTGTGTAACATGTCCTATGTGTTCTGCCTGATCTGCAGGCCGCTGATGACGCTCCCTACCTGTGTAACATGTCCTATGTGTTCTGCCTGATCTGCAGGCCGCTGATGACGCTCCCTACCTGTGTAACATGTCCTATGTGTTCTGCCTGATCTGCAGGCCGCTGATGACGCTCCCTACCTGTGTAACATGTCCTATGTGTTCTGCCTGATCTGCAGGCCGCTGATGACGCTCCCTACCTGTGTAACATGTCCTATGTGTTCTGCCTGATCTGCAGGCCGCTGATGACGCTCCCTACCTGTGTAACATGTCCTATGTGTTCTGCCTGATCTGCAGGCCGCTGATGACGCTCCCTACCTGTGTAACATGTCCTATGTGTTCTGCCTGATCTGCAGGCCGCTGATGACGCTCCCTACCTGTGTAACATGTCCTATGTGTTCTGCCTGATCTGCAGGCCGCTGATGACGCTCCCTACCTGTGTAACATGTCCTATGTGTTCTGCCTGATCTGCAGGCCGCTGATGACGCTCCCTACCTGTGTAACATGTCCTATGTGTTCTGCCTGATCTGCAGGCCGCTGATGACGCTCCCTACCTGTGTAACATGTCCTATGTGTTCTGCCTGATCTGCAGGCCGCTGATGACGCTCCCTACCTGTGTAACATGTCCTATGTGTTCTGCCTGATCTGCAGGCCGCTGATGACGCTCCCTACCTGTGTAACATGTCCTATGTGTTCTGCCTGATCTGCAGGCCGCTGATGACGCTCCCTACCTGTGTAACATGTCCTATGTGTTCTGCCTGATCTGCAGGCCGCTGATGACGCTCCCTACCTGTGTAACATGTCCTATGTGTTCTGCCTGATCTGCAGGCCGCTGATGACGCTCCCTACCTGTGTAACATGTCCTATGTGTTCTGCCTGATCTGCAGGCCGCTGATGACGCTCCCTACCTGTGCGTCTACTGTGTATATATCGTTGTACATTTCATGCCGTCGCCTTTACGCAGGAAATCAAAACCGAGACGGACATCCCCGAGCGCGACTTGATGCGCGCCTTGCAGTCCTTAGCGCTGGGAAAAATAACACAGCGAGTGCTCAGCAAGGAACCCAAGACGAAAGAAATCGGTAGGGTGTCGCACATTTACTTGTAATTCTATTCGACCAGTGTTCTGCATTCTATTAATAGTCTGAACTGTTTTATGTTCGATTGCCCCGGAAACCAAAAATCACTTTACTTCTTTATTTGCCTTTGCTACTAATACGTTGTAGTAATTCTAATATGTATTTATTCATTTGAATCCAGTTATTTGCTCATGTCCTACCATTACCTAATATACATTGGGTGAATCGGAACGCATTGGGTGTCACATAGTTGAAAATTAATTTAAATTTTTTTTTTTTTTTTTTTTTTTTTTTTTTTTTTCCCATAACTTTGGCGGACATTTTTTTGGGTTTGAATAGCTTGAACACGTGATGGTGTTTATTTTTTTTTTTTTTTTTTTTTTTTTTTTTTTTTTTTTTTTATATATTTTTATTGGCTCCAGTGGTATACAAGAAAAAGCGAGAACATCAGGGAAGGCTTGGCATGGTTCATAGGATACATAATTGTCTATTACATAATATCGTGCAAGGGCTGCACTAATAGCGTTTTGTCTAGTTTACTGATTTACATATGGGTCAACACAAAGCGCCGAGACGGTTTGCAAATTCCCCTAATCGATCATTGTTTCTTGCTATTCGATACTCTAAGTCAACGTATACTCTTAATCGTGCTAAAAATGTCTTCAAATCCGGGAATCTTGAATTACATTTGCAAGAATATAGATAATGTTTTCCCAACATCAGGACAAAATCAATGGTTATATCTTTAGCACCAAATAGGATATATTTCACATCGTACTCTATCAAAATTCCCAATCTATTTCCAAGCCAAAGGTACACAGACTGCCAAAATGTCTTTACAGGTTCGCATTCAACAAAACCATGCATCAAAGTGTCAATTTCTTCATTACAAAAACAACATAAATCACACTCCCTTAGACCCCATTTGTATAGCCTTTCATTCGTTGATAAGATACGGTGGAGAAACCGGTATTGGAATTCTTGCAATTTCACACACTGTGTTGTTTTAAGTAACTTTTGAAAAGAAGCTACATATTCGGTCTCTGATATATCTATATCAGCTCTCCATGCTTGGAATGGGGTCGTCGGTACTGTGGCAATTTTACTAATGAGACTCTTATATACAAGTTTACTAACATGTGTTGCTTCTATATATTTCTGAAATCTCGTGCAGGTCTTAATGTCTGTACCAAATGCCAGCCAAGGTTTCCACTTCTCTGTAATGCTGTGTATAATACCATAATAATGTAACACATTGATATTACTTCCATACTTTTGGCAAATATGTGGATACGACAGGAAAGAGCCTTGTTCATCACAAAGATCTTTGACAAAAAGTATCTCCAATTTCACCCAACTATCATAACAGATAACCTTATTATTAACTTTTATGTGGGAATTATACCATAAGACCTCTTCTGGTACATCAACTATATCGTCTAGTGTGCAAAAATGAAATTCACACCAAGTTTCAATAATTTCTCGAGTGAAGGCGCTAGTTATATTTGTATAAAAAGGGATAGTTTTTAGGTCTTTAGCGTCCAAATTACATCTCCAGAACAGTTCGCCTATAATGCCAAAGTAACTGTGAACAAATATCGCACACGATTCATTACTGACAATACGTTGTACCCATGCAATCTTAAGTGATTTGCTTTTAATTGTAAGATTTGGGATATATATACCTCCAGTTTGCTTATTGTTATACAATACAGTTCGTTTGATCTTTTCCGGTTTTCCACTCCATATAAATTTGAATATTTCGTTTTGAATAGTTTTTAACATCATACCGTCTGGCGTTGGCAATATCGACATCAAATAAACCAATTGGGATATCGCGTACGTCTTAACGATGACGGCCTTACCAAACAATGTAAGGTATCTTTGTCTCCACATATGGAGGAGCCCAGTGAGCTTTTTGAGAACTCCATTATAGTTTTCTCGTAACATTGTTGCTTTATCTGTATATATTTGAACCCCGAGTGATTTTACTGGGCCCTTCGTCCAAACAATGCCAGATTCCGGTATTAAAACTTCAAAATGACTTCTGACTTTTCCAATAGGCAATATAATAGTTTTTTCATAATTAACTTTCAGTCCGGACACTTTGTAGAAATAATCGAATAGATCAAGGACATGTTTTAGCACATCTACAGAATATATTAGCATTAATCCCAAGTCATCTGCGTATAAAACTATCTTAAATTCTCTATTTTGGTATATAATCCCTTTGACTTTTGGATCCTGACGGATGTTATTTGCGAAGACCTCGACTGCGATAATAAAGAGGTAAGGGGACAATGGGCATCCCTGACGTAAACCTCTTGAAATGGCAAAGGAATTGGTTGTCCAACCATTGTTAATCACGCTGCTACGTATCTCATTATAAAGTATTGTGATCCAACGTTTAATTGAATTTCCAAAGTTAAAGTATTCAAGACTTTTTTGAGTGTAATCCCAATCTAGTTTATCGAACGCTTTTTCAAAGTCGACAGATAAGTAAATAGCTTCTATGTCGTATTCCTCTGCTGCATCCATTAAATTAAGTAATTTAAATATATTTTCACCAATATATCTTCCTTTCATAAAACCCGTTTGGTCTTTGTTAATCAGCGCTGGTAATTTTGCTTTAATTCGATTTGCTATGCACTTTGCCATAAGTTTATAGTCGGCGTTTAACAAGCTGATCGGGCGCCAATGTTTCAAATAAGCACTATCTTTACCTTCTTTTGGTACCAGTGTTATGATTCCTTGTCTCTGAGTAATAGATAATTTGCCTTCTTGGTAGCTTTGGTTAACCGAATTTAGCACGAAGGGCTTAATGTCCCCCCAAAAGAATTTATAAAAGTCAGAGGGAAGGCCGTCTGGGCCAGGAGATTTGTTATTTTGACACGTGCGCAACGCTTCTGTGAGCTCATTTCCTTCTATATCTCCTTCCATATCGTCTCTCTCGTTGTCTGTTAATGAAGGATGGGTATTTTCAAAGAAGGCTGGCTCAATGTTTTGGTTTACGTTTCCACTATACAGGTTCGTATAAAAAGCCTCTAGTTCGTTAAGAATGTATTCTTTACCTTGTCTTTCAGACCCATCGGCTTTTATCAATCTGCTTATGACTTTTTTATTATAATTCCTCTTTTCTAAATTCAGGAAAAATTTGGTAGGCTTTTCCCCTTCTTCATACCAGGTAGCTTTACTTCGTATGATAGCTCCCTTTGTCCTAGCTGCCAGTATACTATCCATTTCTTCTTTCACCAATTTGATATCATCTGATACCCCCTCCTCTCCGTCGATTAGTCTTTGCTCTAACCTCTTTAGTCTTCTTTCTAATACTGTCAATATATTTGATTCAGATTTCTTTTTCCTTATTGAATACTGTATAGTAGCCACCTTTAAATTATTTTTCATAGTATCCCATAATAGCATATCATTAATCGGCCCCTCAGTATCCACCGTCTCTAATATCGTGTTTTTCACGATTTGAATATAACTAGGGTCTGTTAGAAGAGAACAATTAAATTTCCAAAGACCTTTTCCTTTCTGGCAAACGCTAATAGACATCGTAACTATCACCGCACAATGATCGGATAAAAATTTAGGTAGTATAGAGGACTGCTCTGTTAAATTAACTAAATTCGTTGATATAAGGAAAAAGTCTAAACGAGAAAATATTAGCTCCGGGTATCTGGTGAAATATGTGAATTCTCGTCTGTCTGCGTGCTGTACTCTCCATATATCGACCATATCATATTCCTGCATATATGTTTTAATTGCGATTCTTGAATGAATATTCATATGGTCTTTTTTGCCACCTTTTTTGTCTAAATCTCTGTCCAGAATACAGTTAAAATCACCCCCAATAATTTGATTTACCGAGGTTGATTCTTCTCCTAATATATTAAACAGATTTAAATAGAAATCAGGGTTATCTTCATTTGGACCATAAATATTTACTAAATTTAATCTCATGTCTCTCAACATCAGGTCTAATATTAGATATCGTCCGTTTTCGTCTCTAGTACAAGAATACAATTCAAACACATGTGTCTTGTTTATTAATATGGCTACTCCCCGGGAATTGCTTGCGCCGTGCGAAAAGTAGATTTCACCTCCCCATTCTCTTTTCCATTTGTGCTCGCATTGTGCTGTGCTATGAGTTTCTTGCAGGAAAGCTATCTCTACCTTTTTTTCCTTTTTCAACCAATGCCATAGTTTTTGTCTCTTGACTTCTTTTTGCAGCCCTTTAACATTTAAAGAGAGTAATTTAACTCTATCCAGCATTATCTTTAAAACAGAATGTAGCAATCTCTAACAGTAAACCATGACGGCCTTCACCTTCCGAATAACTCGCATGCCTCATATAGCTGGTAGTGAGCCTATACCACTTTTCCACAATCAAATTGGGTAGTTCAACTAAGGCTTGTATGTTGTAAGGCGACATGACAAGCCCGCTATTCAAGGTTCACAACCCCGTGGGCGATTATTGTTGAACTGCCAAGGTCGATCGTTGAGCTGGTCACTAATTGCTTTTCTAGTAGCGGCTGAAGTGGGGTGAGCATTTGTGTGCATTCGTTGCTCTTAACACACCCCTACGTTAACTCTATGAGTCCTACTGAGAATCGCTCAAGGAAATAACGACTACCTTAAAAATCGTCAATTTCACTCTTCCAACAACTGTCATTGCGGCCTTATTTGGCCACATGGGTTGATCAAGCATACAGTTGTTTATGTTTCTTAGGCCAAGAAAAAGACTAGTTACTTTCTAGAATCTAGCATAAATGTTTACATATTTCAATAATACATACCGCGTACGTCAAAAGTCGAACACGAAAGGATGAAGACGAAAATGTTAAAGGTTAACCGGAACCGTTTTGGCTCTTACCATTTCAACATGAATCTCTTCACACATTTAGCCACAGCGTAGCTCCGTAAATCAATTTGTTCATGATAAACGACGATCATTAGTCTAACGAAATATCCGAAATAACAGTCAGTCTGTCTGGTCGGGTCCGATTCGTTGATAAGCTTTTGCCAGTGCTTCATCTGTTGTTTCGCCCCAGCGGATGCGAGCTACTGTACCGCGCTTGTCCTTGAGGAAGCATTTACCCCTCCAGCTCCAGCTCTGGACGATGTGATCGCCGCTTCTCACACGGTTAAGCAAGTGATGGTGTTTATTGTTTACTACAGTTGTTTGTTGTTGTTGTTGCTGCAGAGGCCGACCATATTTTCATGGTGAACGATCACTTTACGTCCAAACTCTTCAGAGTAAAAATCCAGACAGGTGAGTGAATCTGTGGCCGCCATGTTACACAGGGCCCGTCTTGTGAGTGAATCTGTGGCCGACATGTTACACAGGGCCCGCCTTGTGAGTGAATCTGTGGCCGCCATGTTACACAGGGCCCGTCTTGTGAGTGAATCTCTGGCCGCCATGTTACACAGGGCCCGCCTTGTGAGTGAATCTGTGGCCGCCATGTTACACAGGGCCCGCCTTGTGAGTGAATCCGTGGCCGCCATGTTACACAGGGCCCGCCTTGTGAGTGAATCCGTGGCCGCCATGTTACACAGGGCCCGCCTTGTGAGTGAATCTGTGGCCGCCATGTTACACAGGGCCCGCCTTGTGAATGAATCTGTGGCCGCCATGTTACACAGGGCCCGCCTTGTGAGTGAATCTGTGGCCGCCATGTTACACAGGGCCCGCCTTGTGAGTGAATCTGTGGCCGCCATGTTACACAGGGCCCGCCTTGTGAGTGAATCTGTGGCCGCCATGTTACACAGGGCCCGCCTTGTGAGTGAATCTGTGGCCGCAATGTTACACAGGGCCCGCCTTGTGAGTGAATCTGTGGCCGCCATGTTACACAGGGCCCGCCTTGTGAGTGAATCTGTGGCCGCCATGTTACACAGGGCCCGCCTTGTGAGTGAATCCGTGGCCGCCATGTTACAAAGGGCCCGCCTTGTGAGTGAATCTGTTGCCGCCATGTTACACAGGGCCCGCCTTGTGAGTGAATCTGTGGCAGCCATGTTACACAGGGCCCGCCTTGTGAGTGAATCTGTGGCCGCCATGTTACACAGGGCCCGCCTTGTGAGTGAATCTGTGGCCGCCATGTTACACAGGGCCCGCCTTGTGAGTGAATCTGTGGCCGCCATGTTACACAGGGCCCGCCTTGTGAGTGAATCTGTGGCCGCAATGTTACACAGGGCCCGCCTTGTGAGTGAATCTGTGGCCGCCATGTTACACAGGGCCCGCCTTGTGAGTGAATCTGTGGCCGCAATGTTACACAGGGCCCGCCTTGTGAGTGAATCTGTGGCCGCCATGTTACACAGGGCCCGCCTTGTGAGTGAATCTGTGGCCGCCATGTTACACAGGGCCCGCCTTGTGAGTGAATCTGTGGCCGCAATGTTACACAGGGCCCGCCTTGTGAGTGAATCCGTGGCCGCCATGTTACACAGGGCCCGCCTTGTGAGTGAATCTGTGGCCGCCATGTTACACAGGGCCCGCCTTGTGAGTGAATCTGTGGCCGCCATGTTACACAGGGCCCGCCTTGTGAGTGAATCCGTGGCCGCCATGTTACACAGGGCCCGCCTTGTGAGTGAATCTGTGGCCGCCATGTTACACAGGGCCCGCCTTGTGAGTGAATCTGTGGCCGCCATGTTACACAGGGCCCGCCTTGTGAGTGAATCTGTGGCCGCCATGTTACACAGGGCCCGCCTTGTGAGTGAATCTGTGGCCGCCATGTTACACAGGGCCCGCCTTGTGAGTGAATCTGTGGCCGCCATGTTACACAGGGCCCGCCTTGTTCTGTTGGAAGGTCGTCTCAGTATTCTGGGTCGATATGTCGTTTATAGACTATCCACCCATGCTGGGGTCCAAAAAAGAACATTGTTTTGTGTTATATGCTTTTTTTGGTACTCATACGGAATCTGAATACTTAAATTAAAACGAAATAAGTTGCACATCCACCGTCCTACGCAGACAGATGAATGTCCCCTACCCAACGTGAGTAAAACCGAAATCAGGGCATCGTTCGCTAATCGTCTACAGGCTTAAAAACATGTTCTCACTAGATTGATGACAAATTCAATATGTTCCGTTTCTCTGCGGATCGGCATTGCAAGGTTTTAGTAAAAAATGTGGGGAACAGTTAGTGTATGTGATAGTAAATATCCTTTATATGTCCATGTCAGTCGCTGCCAAGGGAGAGTCAGAGCCGGAGCGCAAGGAGACGCGGAGCAAGGTGGACGAAGATCGGAAACATGAATATCCTTTGAATTACTGGGTTCGCCAACGCGCCTACGACAACCAATGGCCAAGGCAAAGATCTAGTGCCTGAAATACTTACGCACAGCTTCTTGTACATGGCTGCTGACAACCTCACTTTTGGCTTTCAACTCCAGGTGGCCAAGTCCTTTATTACGGCTATTTTTCCAGTCTCAAGATGGACCGTGATTGAGGCGTTGTACCGTCATTTGTTTTATATATAAATCTGGGTGTGTGTTGACTACTAGATCTATTAACGGGAGAGGGAGGTGGAGAGATATAGTAAATATATTATAATATATATATTAGATCATATAATGCCACTTTGTCTGACAAGGATTGCGAACATCCGAACTCCGTCTTTCATGGCAGTGTAAATGGAATCTATTTGTGATCTACGAGCGACGAGCCCAATAAATGCTTGTATCCCTCGTGGTAGGTTGGGATGTTGGGGAACTGGTGTCCGGCTACAACCAGTGTATTGTCCCCATGTTACCTGCATGAGTGGTATATTGTGATCAAGATTGTTGTGTGAACACCATTTGACCTTGACCTTGCTGTACGATTGAGGCTGCCATTGTGAGGGTCATGAAGGCCAGGAAACGAATGCTCCACAACGTATTAGTAGCCGAGGTAAGTACAGCACCGTATCTGTGGCGTCCGGCTCTTCACGCACACTGTGCCAGAGTTCGGGGGTTGGCGCCCACTGTGCCAGAGTCCGGCGGTTCACGCACACTGTGCCAGAGTTCGGGGGTTGGCGCCCACTGTGCCAGAGTTCGGGGGTTGGCGCCCACTGTGCCAGAGTTCGGGGGTTGGCGCCCACTGTGCCAGAGTTCGGGGGTTGGCGCCCACTGTGCCAGAGTTCCGGGGTTGGCGCCCACTGTGCCAGAGTTCGGGGGTTGGCGCCCACTGTGCCAGAGTTCGGGGGTTGGCGCCCACTGTGCCAGAGTTCCGGGGTTGGCGCCCACTGTGCCAGAGTTCGGGGGTTGGCGCCCACTGTGCCAGAGTTCGGGGGTTGGCGCCCACTGTGCCAGAGTTCCGGGGTTGGCGCCCACTGTGCCAGAGTTCGGGGGTTGGCGCCCACTGTGCCAGAGTTCGGGGGTTGGCGCCCACTGTGCCAGAGTTCGGGGGTTGGCGCCCACTGTGCCAGAGTTCGGGGGTTGGCGCCCACTGTGCCAGAGTTCCGGGGTTGGCGCCCACTGTGCCAGAGTTCGGGGGTTAGCGCCCACTGTGCCAGAGTTCGGGGGTTAGCGCCCACTGTGCCAGAGTTCGGGGGTTGGCGCCCACTGTGCCAGAGTTCCGGGGTTGGCGCCCACTGTGCCAGAGTTCGGGGGTTGGCGCCCACTGTGCCAGAGTTCGGGGGTTGGCGCCCACTGTGCCAGAGTTCGGGGGTTAGCGCCCACTGTGCCAGAGTTCCGGGGGTTAGCGCCCACTGTGCCAGAGTTCGGGGGTTGGCGCCCACTGTGCCAGAGTTCCGGGGTTGGCGCCCACTGTGCCAGAGTTCGGGGGTTGGCGCCCACTGTGCCAGAGTTCGGGGGTTGGCGCCCACTGTGCCAGAGTTCGGGGGTTGGCGCCCACTGTGCCAGAGTTCGGGGGTTAGCGCCCACTGTGCCAGAGTTCCGGGGGTTAGCGCCCACTGTGCCAGAGTTCGGGGGTTGGCGCCCACTGTGCCAGAGTTCGGGGGTTAGCGCCCACTGTGCCAGAGTTCGGGGGTTAGCGCCCACTGTGCCAGAGTTCGGGGGTTAGCGCCCACTGTGCCAGAGTTCGGAGGTTAGCGCCCACTGTGCCAGAGTTCGGGGGTTAGCGCCCACTGTGCCAGAGTTCGGGGGTTGGCGCCACATTATTTCTTCCCTGCATGTTGTTGTAGACCGCTTGACAGTGTCTCGTATATTTACCTACCTACATGGCCTCTCAATGTTTTCAGGTGACGGAGCAGTTGAAAGTTCGGTTCTTGCCTAGTCCCGTTGTGATCAAGAAACGAATTGAAGGCCTTATAGAGCGAGAATATCTAGCCCGGAGCCAAGACGATAGGTAAGACCGCCTGCGATGGCGAGCTGTTAGCACTCGCGTCCCATGGTTCGTCATTACGTAGCCTTCATAGAAGTACAGTAAGTTTGGGTTTGCATCGTTATTTTCAATATCATTCGTCCATGTGACGTCAGACGTATAAAACGATACCCAAACTTTTTTTCGTAATGATAAAAATAATGGTTATTTTTAAAAGAAAAAGTGTACTGAGGGGATCCTATTTGATATATTAAACATGTATCGTCAATGGGGACTTTGTACCATTTATATATTTGTTACATTAAGGAATTTTTATCTGATGATATTTTTTTTTTCTGTTTGTAGGAAAATTTATACCTATGTCGCTTAGCTGTGGACTGGAGGCTGCCATTCGAGCACGTTATGCAGACTGGCTATCCTTCTCGGGTAGATTCTGTGACTGTGTTATCTCGTCTTCTGGTTCCACCTCGGAACCCTCGCCGGCCCCCACCCACCCACGCCGGCAGCCAGGCGGCCCCGCGTCCGCACCTCACCCAACCACGTCGGCAGCCAGGCGACTCCGTGTCCGTCCCCCACCCCCACCGGGACACTGAGAGCCCATGTCCACCCCCCATCCTCACCGGGAGCCAGACAGGCCCGTGTCCGCCCCCCACCCACGCCGGCAGCCAGGCGGCCCCGTGTCCGTCCCCCACCCACACCGGGATACTGAGGCGGCGTCGTGCCTGCCCTCCCCCCCCCACCCACCCACGCCGGCAGCCAGCCGCTCCGTGTCCGCCCCCCACCCACGCCGGCAGCCAGGCGGCCCCGCGTCTGCCGCCCCCCCCCCACCCACACAGAGACACAGAGAGTCCCCTGTCCGCCCCCACCCGAACCGGGACCTAGAGGGCACATGTCCGCCACCCTCACGCCGGGACACGGACCGTTCACCCCCGGGACCGAGACGGTCCCGAGACGGTCCCGTATCCGCCACATGCACCAAGCCGGTGCGACTATAAACGTAATGTACGAGATATAACAGGAATGAAAACGACATTCATAGACCTGATGTCATTCCATCTGGCATGGAGGCTGCGCTACAACGTGCAGGGCCGCCGGGCGGTACAGAGCCACGCTGAGGGACACAGCCACACTGACAGCCGTATCTACAGGGTGTAGGCGCCCAGGCAGCACTACAGGCACTGTACAAGGTGTAGGCGCCCAGGCAGCACTACAGGCACTGTACAAGGTGTAGGCGCCCAGGCAGCACTACAGGCACTGTACAAGGTGTAGGCGCCCAGGCAGCACTACAGGCACTGTAATAGGTGTAGGCGCCCAGACAGCACTACAGGCACTGTACAAGGTGTAGGCGCCCAGGCAGCACTACAGGCACTGTACAAGGTGTAGGCGCCCAGGCAGCACTACAGGCACTGTACAAGGTGTAGGCGCCCAGGCAGCACTACAGGCACTGTACAAGGTGTAGGCGCCCAGGCAGCACTACAGGCACTGTAATAGGTGTAGGCGCCCAGGCAGCACTACAGGCACTGTACAAGGTGTAGGCGCCCAGGCAGCACTACAGGCACTGTACAAGGTGTAGGCGCCCAGGCAGCACTACAGGCACTGTACAAGGTGTAGGCGCCCAGGCAGCACTACAGGCACTGTACTAGGTGTAGGCGCCCAGGCAGCACTACAGGCACTGTACAAGGTGTAGGCGCCCAGGCAGCACTACAGGCACTGTACAAGGTGTAGGCGCCCAGGCAGCACTACAGGCACTGTACAAGGTGTAGGCGCCCAGGCAGCACTACAGGCACTGTAATAGGTGTAGGCGCCCAGGCAGCACTACAAGCACTACACGAGGAACGCCTCCGGCCGCCATACCCTCTGGGTTGGGCGCGGCTCACTGTTTGGAGCGGTATCTTCCCCCGATATTTCTTTTCGTTCCGGGGGGCGTGCGTCAACTCATTATGTGGGCTTACCTGGCAGTGTTTGTTTGCTGGTTGTTTCCGTGCGCTGACCGTACGTGCACTGGCAATGAGTGTGTGCTTATTGGTCGCATGCAAGTACTGGTAATGTACGTCGACTGGTAATGTGCGTCGACTGGTAATGTGCGTCAGCTGGGATTGTACGTCAACTGGTAATGTACGTCAATTGACAATTTACGTCAACTGGTAATGTACGTCAACTGGTAATGTACGTCAACTGGTAATGTACGTCAACTGGTGATGTACGTCAGCTGGTAATGTGCGTCAGCTGGTAATGTACGTTATCTGGTAATGTACGTCAACTGATGATGTACGTCAACTGGTAATGTACGTCAACTGGTAATGTACGTCAACTGGTAATGTACGTCAATTGACAATTTACGTCAACTGGTAATGTACGTCAACTGGTAATGTACGTCAACTGGTGATGTACGTCAACTGGTAATGTGCGTCAACTGGTAATGTACGTTATCTGGTAATGTACGTCAGCTGGTAATGTACGTTATCTGGTAATGTACGTCAGCTGGTAATGTACGTCAACTGGTGATGTACGTCAACTGGTAATGTACGTCAACTGGTAATGTACGTCAACTGGTAATGTACGTCAGCTGGTAATGTACGTCAATTGGTAATGTACGTCAACTGGTAATGTACGTCAACTGGTGATGTTCGTCAACTGGTGATGTACGTCAACTGGTAATGTACGTCAACTGGTGATGTACGTCAACTGGTAATGTACGTCAACTGGTAATGTACGTCAACTGGTAATGTACGTCAACTGGTAATGTACGTCAACTGGTAATGTACGTCAGCTGGTAATGTACGTCAACTGGTGGTGTACGTCAACTGGTAATGTACGTCAACTGGTGATGTACGTCAACTGGTAATGTACGTCAACTGGTGATGTACGTCAACTGGTGATGTACGTCAGCTGGTAATGTACGTCAGCTGGTAATGTACGTCAGCTGGTGATGTACGTCAGCTGGTAATGTACGTCAGCTGGTAATGTACGTCAACTGGTGATGTACGTCAACTGGTAATGTACGTCAACTGGTGATGTACGTCAACTGGTAATGTACGTCAGCTGGTAATGTACGTCAACTGGTGATGTACGTCAACTGGTAATGTACGT
Organism: Arenicola marina; assembly: GCA_964019135.1. Taxonomy (NCBI): domain Eukaryota; kingdom Metazoa; phylum Annelida; class Polychaeta; family Arenicolidae; genus Arenicola; species Arenicola marina. The sequence goes on along the minus strand of OZ025254.1, from coordinate 3,446,407 downwards.
CAGCTGGTAATGTACGTCAACTGGTAATGTACGTCAAATGGTAATGTACGTCAAATGGTAATGTACGTTATCTGGTAATTACGTCATTTGGCAATGTACGTCAACTGGTGAGGTACGTCAACTGGTAATGTACGTCAACTGGTAATGTACGTCAACTGGTGATGTACGTCAACTGGTAATGTACGTCAGCTGGTAATGTACGTCAACTGACAATGTACGTCAACTGACAATGTACGTCAACTGGTAATGTACGTCAACTGACAGTGTACGTCAACTGGTAATGTACGTCACAACTAGTAATGTACATCACAACTAATAATGTACATCACAACTAGTAATGTACATCACAACTAGTAATGTACGTCAAATGGTAATATACATTAACTGGCATTTGCGTGCAGTACTAATTGCCTATTGCCTGTATGTCTGGTGGTGGTACATTACTACCGGTTATAATTGCCTATTGCCTGCGGGTTGCCAGACACTTTATTTGCGCTGCGCCGTTTGGAACAGCTTTCTCCCTTGAACGGATGTCGACGGAACATGAAGTGTGACAAACAGAATGGAAGAAGACTCACGCGAGTCTGTGACAGTGTGACTTTGATATTTCGTGCTCGCGAGTCCTTGTTGAGTTTTTATTTTCTAAATAATTAATATCCCGCAAAACGGATATTTTATGTCGGAACATAGTTATGGTATACGACGGGCAAGAGCTGTTTCTCGTAGAGGAACCATCTATTTGAGCCCCCCCCCCCCCCCTCCCGCAGCCCACCCCTCCTGCCGCCCCGCTTCTTCACGCACACTGGCTCTCCTTGCTGGTCGTAACAGTATGTATTCGATGCACAACGATGGCTTGCTTGGCATAAACATTCTCGTGGCTCGTGGCTGTTCTCTCCCGACATAAAAGGTTTTGAGTGCTTAGTGAGAGTTATTCCCGGATGCATATCCAAATAGTTCTCACCACAGGCTGGATGCTTTCGACAGAGGCTACGGCCAAGGATGTAGTCCACTGTAACATCGCCACGCGTGCATACATTCAGTTCACTTGCTTGTGTCAGTAAGTTAACATTTGTACTTTCTAAAAGCATTTTTTCTTTGGAAGGGATACAAACTCGTGCTGATGGGTCGTCTTCGTTCATGAAGACGTCTATACTGGAAGCTATAAAAGTAACATTTCCCGTTTGATATGTGTGCTAGGTTTTTGTCATTATAACGGGTTTATTTCCGGTGGATATTCACCCGTGCTCAGAGTCTCCATTGCCATGGAAAGTAAGAAAGACCGACATTCATCGCTGGGTTTTTATGCGGCGTTCGTACAAATTTGTAGCCCTTTCGGTCGCCGCCCTACCCGACCGATCACCCCACGGTCCGACTGTATTTTCGACGATATATTGCATCATATAATACCACTTTATAATGACTTCACAGACTGGTATATATATCACTTTCTAATGCGCTTTGGTATTTATGTATACGTTTTTAATAATGGCTGATAAGGTTTGAGAGAGGGGAGGGGGGGGGGGGATGTGGTATCGTAGACGATACCGCGGTCCAATGGGGTTGTTAGTGTCTTAACTCGCGCAGTAATACACCGGAAGTGCGAGTTGCTAGGCGATAGACGACTACCTTCTGTTATTAGGTGATGATCAGTACTCCTTAAAAAAGAAGTCACTTGTTTTTGTCTACCGTAATGTTTTTGAAGTACAAGCTTGCTGATACCCTGCTCAGTTTATCTTCACCGAAAACATGGTAATATTAACTCCTACTCTGCTTTGTGCGCAATACACCGGGATGCGTTTTGTGGTAGCCTGGTCCACGCATCGGGTGACCAGCGTTCGTATGTATGTATGTATGTACAGTTGTTGAAAGATAGCTTTTCAGAAATAAAACTTGTACATACGGATTTCCAGCAAAGGAAAGAGGTTTCTTTATTGCGTTTCTGCAGACTCGCAAAACGCGATTGCAGTGGGCAGAAACTTCTACATTCGTGTTTGTGAACTGTTATCAACCATAGACGATCGACCTTCAATGGGATTGTTGCAAAAATAATGCCGATTGAATAATCTGAATATACCCCTCCTCGTCTCCATGGTGGTCTCCATGGCTGCGCACCTTGTAAACAGAGCTGCAACCTTGGACAGGTACTTTCCCATCAAAATATCACACTTGTAGGTCAATATTTGAGATATTTCTCATAAAATAAAGCCCCGTTAAAACAGGACGATACAGCCAACTGCGATCATTCGACGTTTCGTGACGTACGTAAATGTATGTATATAAATAAATGTAGATTCCGGTTTAATTAAGTAAAGAACTAGTGCGTTGTACGCATGAAACGGGCTGTCCTACCATTGAGTTTGGTCAACAACTCAGCATCACCGTGCCTGATATAAACCTCAGAACAGCCTAAATTAGCCCTGATCGCCTGGCACCCCCGCCCCCTTCCCGCCCGGCACACTGTGTTTTTCTAGTGTACGCCTCTCCTGCTGTTGTTTCCCAAGTTGATCTGCATTTATAAAACACCTGACTACCGCTATCTGCCTGTGCATCGATAATTAGGAAAACATTTATAAAAACATCATGAGAAACAACACGCAAGCCAAATAATAAGGCTATAAGTTACAAATTATAATAAAAGACGTAACGATTTGAGAAGCCGACACAACTATTTAACTCTCTTTTTTAATTTATTGATGTAGATGTTAGTTTATAACTTTATAACGTTTATTGCAACGGATCATTTGCCCAATGATAAAGTATACAGATTCGGACCAAATTAGATAATTCGTCAAATATCAGAGCTGCGATCTTCGCCGTACATGGTACGAATGAACCATCTCTAAGAATACGTGTGCTCAGAATTGAGACAGTGGGCTCAGTTTTGAGCACCAAGGCGCTGGAATCGGGGTACCCCCCTCGGTCGGACGCCAATTAATGAGGACTCTATGGGGAAATCGACTCGCGGCACTTTTGAGTCGGAAAGGCCACCGCTCGCTCAATAGTTGTAACCGGTTGGAAAATACGGGGGATAACGTATGGTGTCCTAATTTCGTCATTTCAAATATTTTTGCTTCTAAAAACGCCCCGTTCTTCTAATTAGAACGAATGAGTGAAACCATTTAATTGTTCCTTTTAAAAGATTAAGTCCGCTATCTGTTGGTGACACATTGATCTAGTTAATGGCATTATCTTATCGCTAAAGTTGACTCACTTATCGGTTTTTAATAAAAACAATGACATGTCGATAGGCTGCGATAAGGGTTAATGTAGGACGCTGGGTGTCGGGACTGTCTGCATTCGTGCGGCTACATCGGAACTATGAAGACAGCAATCCTCCTCGGGTTTATCTTGGTTCTCGCCTCGGCGGTGGACTGGGTGAGTAATCTATCGTTTAAAGGGGCTAATACATCAAAATGTACACGCGAACCGGCGGGTCGCATGATCTAATTTAGATCGCTAGAACGTAAACGCTCGAGGGCGAGAACGCTAAAAATGCGAGGGCGAGATCAATCTCGCGTTCGCGCCCTCGCGTTCTCTTATTCTCGCCCTCGCGTTCTCTCGTTCTCGCCCTCGCGTTCTCGCAATGTCGCCCTCGCGTTCTCGCAATGTCGCCCTCACGTTCTCGCAATGTCGCCCTCGCGTTCTCGCAATCTCGTCCTGGCGTTCTCGCGATGTCGCATTCTCGCCTTCGCGTTGTGGAGTTCTCGCGTGCGCGCATTTTTGCGTTCTAGCCCCTTTTAGTTCTTGCCATCATTCTGTAAACCGAAAATAAAGAGGAAAACATTGTTCAGTACCCGGATGCACAGCCCGGGCTACGACCAACGGCGCGCTGCGCCACCACATGTGGCCTATTTCCCGCACATACAGTCGGCTAAACTGCGCTCCGTAGTGATCAGTCGCGTTTCAATTAAGCGACTGAAATGATTACCTGTCAAATTTGTGAATGCACAAGTCACTCTATATGCTGGCATTAATTAAGGTTTATGCAAAATGCGTACATTAAACTGACCTTTTTGATGTTTTTAAATGTATAATACGTTAATATTAAATGCAAAACTACTATACGTTCTATATATGCCGTTGGAAATTTAAACGACGTCAATCTTGCTTTGTCTCGATTGCAGAATATTCAGACCCCGCTTGACGAGTACGTCAACCGACCAGACCCTAATTATGGCTACGAGCTGCTGGACACATACGTGGTAGAGGGCGCCACTGTGTACATCCTGAATATGACGTCACAGCAATGGTTTGACGGTTGGTATCATGTACAATACTTACGGCGCATTTTTGCCCACAGCTCAATGTAGGTGTGTGTCGTTTTCAGACACAAATCATAATTTTGACACTTTTATATTTACATGTATATTTTTCATAACGTAATAGTCTTTATGCGAATAATCCCTTTCACACCTCCTATATCTCCGTATAAGGAAGGCCATGCATTGTAATATTCTTATTCTCATTTCGCTGAGAGTAATGCATTCTCAATCGGATTGATCAGGGCATATCCCATTAACTACCGGTGAAACTTTATTGTAGAGTGACGAAAATGCACAGATTAAGTTATTGTCACCTGATGCAATTCGATTACAGAAGAGATTTGTTACATTTGCGGATGGACACTTGATTACATGAGAGGGAATATAACATGCGATTTACATTTACGAACCAATTATTACACATGATGGAAAGTCCGTTTACAGAAGAAAAACAGCTTTTACAGTTGAACGAATTGTTACATATCAGAGAGAAATTCGAAATTTAACCATAACGTCAATTACAGTGTATTAATTGATTTGGCTTTTACTCTTGTTTTTACCCAAGTGGGTTGTTAGATTTGAACGATGTTTTGACGCTAGAGGGTTCAACATTGTGTCCTGTTCTACGTTGCAGAGAGTCTCACCACGATGCCAGTGTGGTTCCACTACATGTCTATCGTCATCCCTGACCAGCGGACGTTCGATGACACCGCCCTGTTGTACATCACAGGCGGAAACTGGAATGATGAGTAAGGGATTCACACACTTCCTGATCTATGTGACGCACCTTCAGACTGGCGTATGTGGGCCAGAGAAATCTTCATGTTATATTCCCCGTAAAATGGTGTACTATGTAAATATATCTTTGAACCGCCAGACCTAGAATACTACCGAAGAACCGCCGTCGCTTGTTTATGTGGTGTGGGGTGACCCGGCCCTTTCATATTTTCTGTAATCGTAATCGTAATCATGAAATATCCAAGTAATCGTAATCGTAATCATGAAATATCCAAGTAATCGTAATCGTTATCATGAAATATCCAAGTAATCGTAATCGTAATCGATTACATTTACAATGTAATCGCTCCATGTCTGGTGGGGTCTTGTCCTTGCAGAGCTCCAGACATAAATGACGGCAACGTCCAGAGGTCCTTGACCTTCTCACTGAACACCGGCGCCGTCAGCGCTGTCATTCGCCAGGTCCCCTTCGAGCCTGTGAAATTTGTGGTAAGACAGTGCGTGGCAGGGATTTATAACCCGTATCTACGCATATTGAAGGCGTATTACAGGCGTTCTAACGTAGACTCTATGTTAACTTCTGCTTTATCACAAATTCAAATATTACCAAAAAATCGACATTTTAAAGCTCTTCCCATCTAACGCCTAGCGTGCCGATAACGCTACATAGAGGCTCGTATTTCGTTACTGTAACATTCTACAAATGCTAAACAATCTGCGGGTTGCCATGTAACCTTCCGACAACGTTCTGGCAACGTTAAATTAGTTTAGAGTTATGCATGGATGTGACCTTCCGAAAATGTTATAGGAACATTCCTTGAACTTCAGGAGAACTTTCCCAGATAACGTCCTCGGAACGTACTCCTAGCCCCGGGCAAACGTTCCCCTAACGTTGCATGAACTTTAAATTGTCAGCTGGGTTATATGTGTCCTAGTATTTGTTGCATTATGACGCGTAGCATATTTATGTGTACATGTAATAACGGAAAATGTCGCACCAGAGTTCAGAGTTCATTTCATTTATTTAACCAAAACAAATAAATCTGTTGTTACATGAATACATACGCATTACAGAGCTATTGCAGGTTAGGAGACACAGGCTAAGATTAATTAATCGCTAACGCCTGGCCACCTTATCATATCAGTTCACACAAAAAAAAAATGCTTAGATGCACCGAATGTAATTACAACAACTTGCATGATGCAACCGTCACGTAGCAAAATAATTTAATAGGCGTAATTACAAATAAAAAATATGCATTTGCAGAAAATGTAGCAATAGATGCATAACTAATTGCAACAAATGTTTTGATGAACGAATAAGCCAGAAGTCTGACCACAAATCTGACCACAGATCAGTATCAGTCAAAACTAAATACTTTTTACTCCCCGACCCTATGTCTAAATTTGTTGGTGTTCATTTATATATTTGCAATAGATGTTTGATAACTTGTTTAACACTAGTTTATTAATAATAATCAAGATATTTTTACACATCCATATTTGGTTAGACGGATGACCGCATCAGGACCGAGGATGGAATCATTGCCTACACCTGGAAGCTCTTTATTGAGCAGAACATTACCGACCCCGAGGTTATCCTGCTGTTCCCCATGACCAAGGTACGTACAGTTCAACCTCTTTATTGAGCAGAATATTACCGACCCCGAGGTTATCCTGCTGTTCCCCATGACCAAGGTACGTACAGTTCAACCTCTTTATTGAGCAGAACATTACCGACCCCGAGGTTATCTTGCTGTTCCCCATGACCAAGGTACGTATAGTTCAACCTCTTTATTGAGCAGAACATTACCGACCCCGAGGTTATCCTGCTGTTCCTCATGACCAAGGTACGTACAGTTCAACCTCTTTATTGAGCAGAACATTACCGACCCCGAGGTTATCTTGCTGTTCCCTATGACCAAGGTACGTATAGTTCAACCTCTTTATTGAGCAGAACATTACCGACCCCGAGGTTATCCTGCTGTTCCTCATGACCAAGGTACGTACAGTTCAACCTCTTTATTGAGCAGAACATTACCGACCCCGAGGTTATCTTGCTGTTCCCCATGACCAAGGTACGTATAGTTCAACCTCTTTATTGAGCAGAACATTACCGACCCCGAGGTTATCCTGCTGTTCCTCATGACCAAGGTACGTACAGTTCAACCTCTTTATTGAGCAGAACATTACCGACCCCGAGGTTATCCTGCTGTTCCTCATGACCAAGGTACGTACAGTTCAACCTCTTTATTGAGCAGAACATTACCGACCCCGAGGTTATCCTGCTGTTCCTCATGACCAAGGTACGTACAGTTCAACCTCTTTATGGAGCAGAACATTACCGGCCCCGAGGTTATCCTGCTGTTCCCCATGACCAAGGTACGTACAGTTCAACCTCTTTATTGAGCAGAATATTACCGACCCCGAGGTTATCCTGCTGTTCCCCATGACCAAGGTACGTACAGTTCAACCTCTTTATTGAGCAGAACATTACCGACCCCGAGGTTATCCTGCTGTTCCTCATGACCGAGGTACGTACAGTTCAACCTCTTTATTGAGCAGAACATTACCGGCCCCGAGGTTATCCTGCTGTTCCCCATGACCAAGGTACGTATAGTTCAACCTCTTTATTGAGCAGAACATTACTGACCCCGAGGTTATCCTGCTGTTCCCCATGACCAAGGTACGTACAGTTCAACCTCTTTATTGAGCAGAACATTACCGACCCCGAGGTTATCCTGCTGTTCCCCATGACCAAGGTACGTACAGTTCAACCTCTTTATTGAGCAGAATATCACCGACCCCGAGGTTATCCTGCTGTTCCCCATGACCAAGGTACGTACAGTTTAACCTCTTTATTGAGCAGAACATTACCGACCCCGAGGTTATCCTGCTGTTCCCCATGACCAAGGTACGTACAGTTTAAGCTCTTTATTGAGCAGAACATTACCGACCCCGAGGTTATCCTGCTGTTCCCCGTGACCAAGGTACGTACAGTTTAAGCTCTTTATTGAGCAGAACATTACCGACCCCGAGGTTATCCTGCTGTTCCCCATGACCAAGGTACGTACAGTTTAAGCTCTTTATTGAGCAGAACATTACCGACCCCGAGGTTATCCTGCTGTTCCCCATGACCAAGGTACGTACAGTTTAAGCTCTTTATTGAGCAGAACATTACCGACCCCGAGGTTATCCTGCTGTTCCTCATGACCAAGGTACGTACAGTTCAACCTCTTTATTGAGCAGAACATTACCGGCCCCGAGGTTATCCTGCTGTTCCCCATGACCAAGGTACGTACAGTTCAACCTCTTTATTGAGCAGAATATTACCGACCCCGAGGTTATCCTGCTGTTCCCCATGACCAAGGTACGTACAGTTCAACCTCTTTATTGAGCAGAACATTACCGACCCCGAGGTTATCCTGCTGTTCCCCATGACCAAGGTACGTATAGTTCAACCTCTTTATTGAGCAGAACATTACCGACCCCGAGGTTATCCTGCTGTTCCCCATGACCAAGGTACGTATAGTTCAACCTCTTTATTGAGCAGAACATTACCGACCCCGAGGTTATCCTGCTGTTCCCCATGACCAAGGTACGCACAGTTCAACCTCTTTATTGAGCAGAATATTACCGACCCCGAGGTTATCCTGCTGTTCCCCATGACCAAGGTACGTACAGTTTAAGCTCTTTATTGAGCAGAACATTACCGACCCCGAGGTTATCCTGCTGTTCCCCATGACCAAGGTACGTACAGTTTAACCTCTTTATTGAGCAGAACATTACCGACCCCGAGGTTATCCTGCTGTTCCCCATGACCAAGGTACGCACAGTTTAAGCTCTTTATTGAGCAGAACATTACCGAGCCCGAGGTTATCCTGCTGTTCCCCATGACCAAGGTACGTACAGTTCAACCTCTTTATTGAGCAGAACATTACCGACCCCGAGGTTATCCTGCTGTTCCCCATGACCAAGGTACGTACAGTTCAACCTCTTTATTGAGCAGAACATTACCGACCCCGAGGTTATCCTGCTGTTCCCCATGACCAAGGTACGTACAGTTCAACCTCTTTATTGAGCAGAATATTACCGACCCCGAGGTTATCCTGCTGTTCCCCATGACCAAGGTACGTACAGTTCAACCTCTTTATTGAGCAGAATAATACCGACCCCGAGGTTATCCTGCTGTTCCCCATGACCAAGGTACGTACAGTTCAACCTCTTTATGGAGCAGAACATTACCGGCCCCGAGGTTATCCTGCTGTTCCCCATGACCAAGGTACGTACAGTTCAACCTCTTTATTGAGCAGAATATTACCGACCCCGAGGTTATCCTGCTGTTCCCCATGACCAAGGTACGTACAGTTCAACCTCTTTATTGAGCAGAACATTACCGACCCCGAGGTTATCCTGCTGTTCCTCATGACCAAGGTACGTACAGTTCAACCTCTTTATTGAGCAGAACATTACCGGCCCCGAGGTTATCCTGCTGTTCCCCATGACCAAGGTACGTATAGTTCAACCTCTTTATTGAGCAGAACATTACTGACCCCGAGGTTATCCTGCTGTTCCCCATGACCAAGGTACGTACAGTTCAACCTCTTTATTGAGCAGAACATTACCGACCCCGAGGTTATCCTGCTGTTCCCCATGACCAAGGTACGTACAGTTCAACCTCTTTATTGAGCAGAATATCACCGACCCCGAGGTTATCCTGCTGTTCCCCATGACCAAGGTACGTACAGTTTAACCTCTTTATTGAGCAGAACATTACCGGCCCCGAGGTTATCCTGCTGTTCCCCGTGACCAAGGTACGTACAGTTTAAGCTCTTTATTGAGCAGAACATTACCGACCCCGAGGTTATCCTGCTGTTCCCCATGACCAAGGTACGTACAGTTTAAGCTCTTTATTGAGCAGAACATTACCGACCCCGAGGTTATCCTGCTGTTCCCCATGACCAAGGTACGTACAGTTTAAGCTCTTTATTGAGCAGAACATTACCGACCCCGAGGTTATCCTGCTGTTCCTCATGACCAAGGTACGTACAGTTCAACCTCTTTATTGAGCAGAACATTACCGGCCCCGAGGTTATCCTGCTGTTCCCCATGACCAAGGTACGTACAGTTCAACCTCTTTATTGAGCAGAATATTACCGACCCCGAGGTTATCCTGCTGTTCCCCATGACCAAGGTACGTACAGTTCAACCTCTTTATTGAGCAGAACATTACCGACCCCGAGGTTATCCTGCTGTTCCCCATGACCAAGGTACGTATAGTTCAACCTCTTTATTGAGCAGAACATTACCGACCCCGAGGTTATCCTGCTGTTCCCCATGACCAAGGTACGTATAGTTCAACCTCTTTATTGAGCAGAACATTACCGACCCCGAGGTTATCCTGCTGTTCCCCATGACCAAGGTACGCACAGTTCAACCTCTTTATTGAGCAGAATATTACCGACCCCGAGGTTATCCTGCTGTTCCCCATGACCAAGGTACGTACAGTTTAAGCTCTTTATTGAGCAGAACATTACCGACCCCGAGGTTATCCTGCTGTTCCCCATGACCAAGGTACGTACAGTTTAACCTCTTTATTGAGCAGAACATTACCGACCCCGAGGTTATCCTGCTGTTCCCCATGACCAAGGTACGCACAGTTTAAGCTCTTTATTGAGCAGAACATTACCGAGCCCGAGGTTATCCTGCTGTTCCCCATGACCAAGGTACGTACAGTTCAACCTCTTTATTGAGCAGAACATTACCGACCCCGAGGTTATCCTGCTGTTCCCCATGACCAAGGTACGTACAGTTCAACCTCTTTATTGAGCAGAACATTACCGACCCCGAGGTTATCCTGCTGTTCCCCATGACCAAGGTACGTACAGTTCAACCTCTTTATTGAGCAGAATATTACCGACCCCGAGGTTATCCTGCTGTTCCCCATGACCAAGGTACGTACAGTTCAACCTCTTTATTGAGCAGAATATTACCGACCCCGAGGTTATCCTGCTGTTCCCCATGACCAAGGTACATGCAGTTTAAGCTCTTTATTGAGCAGAACATTACCGACCCCGAGGTTATCCTGCTGTTCCTCATGACCAAGGTACGTACAGTTCAACCTCTTTATTGAGCAGAACATTACCGACCCCGAGGTTATCCTGCTGTTCCCCATGACCAAGGTACGTACAGTTTAAGCTCTTTATTGAGCAGAACATTACCGACCCCGAGGTTATCCTGCTGTTCCTCATGACCAAGGTACGTACAGTTCAACCTCTTTATTGAGCAGAACATTACCGACCCCGAGGTTTTCCTGCTGTTCCCCATGACCAAGGTACGTACAGTTCAACCTCTTTATTGAGCAGAACATTACCGACCCCGAGGTTATCCTGCTGTTCCCCATGACCAAGGTACGTACAGTTCAACCTCTTTATTGAGCAGAATATTACCGACCCCGAGGTTATCCTGCTGTTCCCCATGACCAAGGTACGTACAGTTCAACCTCTTTATTGAGCAGAACATTACCGACCCCGAGGTTATCTTGCTGTTCCCCATGACCAAGGTACGTATAGTTCAACCTCTTTATTGAGCAGAACATTACCGACCCCGAGGTTATCCTGCTGTTCCTCATGACCAAGGTACGTACAGTTCAACCTCTTTATTGAGCAGAACATTACCGACCCCGAGGTTATCTTGCTGTTCCCCATGACCAAGGTACGTATAGTTCAACCTCTTTATTGAGCAGAACATTACCGACCCCGAGGTTATCCTGCTGTTCCTCATGACCAAGGTACGTACAGTTCAACCTCTTTATTGAGCAGAACATTACCGACCCCGAGGTTATCTTGCTGTTCCCCATGACCAAGGTACGTATAGTTCAACCTCTTTATTGAGCAGAACATTACCGACCCCGAGGTTATCCTGCTGTTCCTCATGACCAAGGTACGTACAGTTCAACCTCTTTATTGAGCAGAACATTACCGACCCCGAGGTTATCCTGCTGTTCCTCATGACCAAGGTACGTACAGTTCAACCTCTTTATTGAGCAGAACATTACCGACCCCGAGGTTATCCTGCTGTTCCTCATGACCAAGGTACGTACAGTTCAACCTCTTTATGGAGCAGAACATTACCGGCCCCGAGGTTATCCTGCTGTTCCCCATGACCAAGGTACGTACAGTTCAACCTCTTTATTGAGCAGAATATTACCGACCCCGAGGTTATCCTGCTGTTCCCCATGATCAAGGTACGTACAGTTCAACCTCTTTATTGAGCAGAACATTACCGACCCCGAGGTTATCCTGCTGTTCCTCATGACCGAGGTACGTACAGTTCAACCTCTTTATTGAGCAGAACATTACCGGCCCCGAGGTTATCCTGCTGTTCCCCATGACCAAGGTACGTATAGTTCAACCTCTTTATTGAGCAGAACATTACTGACCCCGAGGTTATCCTGCTGTTCCCCATGACCAAGGTACGTACAGTTCAACCTCTTTATTGAGCAGAACATTACCGACCCCGAGGTTATCCTGCTGTTCCCCATGACCAAGGTACGTACAGTTCAACCTCTTTATTGAGCAGAATATCACCGACCCCGAGGTTATCCTGCTGTTCCCCATGACCAAGGTACGTACAGTTTAACCTCTTTATTGAGCAGAACATTACCGGCCCCGAGGTTATCCTGCTGTTCCCCGTGACCAAGGTACGTACAGTTTAAGCTCTTTATTGAGCAGAACATTACCGACCCCGAGGTTATCCTGCTGTTCCCCATGACCAAGGTACGTACAGTTTAAGCTCTTTATTGAGCAGAACATTACCGGCCCCGAGGTTATCCTGCTGTTCCCCGTGACCAAGGTACGTACAGTTTAAGCTCTTTATTGAGCAGAACATTACCGACCCCGAGGTTATCCTGCTGTTCCCCATGACCAAGGTACGCACAGTTCAACCTCTTTATTGAGCAGAACATTACCGACCCCGAGGTTATCCTGCTGTTCCTCATGACCGAGGTACGTACAGTTCAACCTCTTTATTGAGCAGAACATTACCGGCCCCGAGGTTATCCTGCTGTTCCCCATGACCAAGGTACGTATAGTTCAACCTCTTTATTGAGCAGAACATTACTGACCCCGAGGTTATCCTGCTGTTCCCCATGACCAAGGTACGTACAGTTCAACCTCTTTATTGAGCAGAACATTACCGACCCCGAGGTTATCCTGCTGTTCCCCATGACCAAGGTACGTACAGTTCAACCTCTTTATTGAGCAGAATATCACCGACCCCGAGGTTATCCTGCTGTTCCCCATGACCAAGGTACGTACAGTTTAACCTCTTTATTGAGCAGAACATTACCGGCCCCGAGGTTATCCTGCTGTTCTCCGTGACCAAGGTACGTACAGTTTAAGCTCTTTATTGAGCAGAACATTACCGACCCCGAGGTTATCCTGCTGTTCCCCATGACCAAGGTACGTACAGTTTAAGCTCTTTATTGAGCAGAACATTACCGGCCCCGAGGTTATCCTGCTGTTCCCCGTGACCAAGGTACGTACAGTTTAAGCTCTTTATTGAGCAGAACATTACCGACCCCGAGGTTATCCTGCTGTTCCCCATGACCAAGGTACGCACAGTTCAACCTCTTTATTGAGCAGAATATTACCGACCCCGAGGTTATCCTGCTGTTCCCCATGACCAAGGTACGTACAGTTTAAGCTCTTTATTGAGCAGAACATTACCGACCCCGAGGTTATCCTGCTGTTCCTCATGACCAAGGTACGTACAGTTCAACCTCTTTATTGAGCAGAACATTACCGGCCCCGAGGTTATCCTGCTGTTCCCCATGACCAAGGTACGTACAGTTCAACCTCTTTATTGAGCAGAATATTACCGACCCCGAGGTTATCCTGCTGTTCCCCATGACCAAGGTACGTACAGTTCAACCTCTTTATTGAGCAGAACATTACCGACCCCGAGGTTATCCTGCTGTTCCCCATGACCAAGGTACGTATAGTTCAACCTCTTTATTGAGCAGAACATTACCGACCCCGAGGTTATCCTGCTGTTCCCCATGACCAAGGTACGTATAGTTCAACCTCTTTATTGAGCAGAACATTACCGACCCCGAGGTTATCCTGCTGTTCCCCATGACCAAGGTACGCACAGTTCAACCTCTTTATTGAGCAGAATATTACCGACCCCGAGGTTATCCTGCTGTTCCCCATGACCAAGGTACGTACAGTTTAAGCTCTTTATTGAGCAGAACATTACCGACCCCGAGGTTATCCTGCTGTTCCCCATGACCAAGGTACGTACAGTTTAACCTCTTTATTGAGCAGAACATTACCGACCCCGAGGTTATCCTGCTGTTCCCCATGACCAAGGTACGCACAGTTTAAGCTCTTTATTGAGCAGAACATTACCGAGCCCGAGGTTATCCTGCTGTTCCCCATGACCAAGGTACGTACAGTTCAACCTCTTTATTGAGCAGAACATTACCGACCCCGAGGTTATCCTGCTGTTCCCCATGACCAAGGTACGTACAGTTCAACCTCTTTATTGAGCAGAACATTACCGACCCCGAGGTTATCCTGCTGTTCCCCATGACCAAGGTACGTACAGTTCAACCTCTTTATTGAGCAGAATATTACCGACCCCGAGGTTATCCTGCTGTTCCCCATGACCAAGGTACGTACAGTTCAACCTCTTTATTGAGCAGAATATTACCGACCCCGAGGTTATCCTGCTGTTCCCCATGACCAAGGTACGTACAGTTCAACCTCTTTATGGAGCAGAACATTACCGGCCCCGAGGTTATCCTGCTGTTCCCCATGACCAAGGTACGTACAGTTCAACCTCTTTATTGAGCAGAATATTACCGACCCCGAGGTTATCCTGCTGTTCCCCATGACCAAGGTACGTACAGTTCAACCTCTTTATTGAGCAGAACATTACCGACCCCGAGGTTATCCTGCTGTTCCTCATGACCAAGGTACGTACAGTTCAACCTCTTTATTGAGCAGAACATTACCGGCCCCGAGGTTATCCTGCTGTTCCCCATGACCAAGGTACGTATAGTTCAACCTCTTTATTGAGCAGAACATTACTGACCCCGAGGTTATCCTGCTGTTCCCCATGACCAAGGTACGTACAGTTCAACCTCTTTATTGAGCAGAACATTACCGACCCCGAGGTTATCCTGCTGTTCCCCATGACCAAGGTACGTACAGTTCAACCTCTTTATTGAGCAGAATATCACCGACCCCGAGGTTATCCTGCTGTTCCCCATGACCAAGGTACGTACAGTTTAACCTCTTTATTGAGCAGAACATTACCGGCCCCGAGGTTATCCTGCTGTTCCCCGTGACCAAGGTACGTACAGTTTAAGCTCTTTATTGAGCAGAACATTACCGACCCCGAGGTTATCCTGCTGTTCCCCATGACCAAGGTACGTACAGTTTAAGCTCTTTATTGAGCAGAACATTACCGACCCCGAGGTTATCCTGCTGTTCCCCATGACCAAGGTACGTACAGTTTAAGCTCTTTATTGAGCAGAACATTACCGACCCCGAGGTTATCCTGCTGTTCCTCATGACCAAGGTACGTACAGTTCAACCTCTTTATTGAGCAGAACATTACCGGCCCCGAGGTTATCCTGCTGTTCCCCATGACCAAGGTACGTACAGTTCAACCTCTTTATTGAGCAGAATATTACCGACCCCGAGGTTATCCTGCTGTTCCCCATGACCAAGGTACGTACAGTTCAACCTCTTTATTGAGCAGAACATTACCGACCCCGAGGTTATCCTGCTGTTCCCCATGACCAAGGTACGTATAGTTCAACCTCTTTATTGAGCAGAACATTACCGACCCCGAGGTTATCCTGCTGTTCCCCATGACCAAGGTACGTATAGTTCAACCTCTTTATTGAGCAGAACATTACCGACCCCGAGGTTATCCTGCTGTTCCCCATGACCAAGGTACGCACAGTTCAACCTCTTTATTGAGCAGAATATTACCGACCCCGAGGTTATCCTGCTGTTCCCCATGACCAAGGTACGTACAGTTTAAGCTCTTTATTGAGCAGAACATTACCGACCCCGAGGTTATCCTGCTGTTCCCCATGACCAAGGTACGTACAGTTTAACCTCTTTATTGAGCAGAACATTACCGACCCCGAGGTTATCCTGCTGTTCCCCATGACCAAGGTACGCACAGTTTAAGCTCTTTATTGAGCAGAACATTACCGAGCCCGAGGTTATCCTGCTGTTCCCCATGACCAAGGTACGTACAGTTCAACCTCTTTATTGAGCAGAACATTACCGACCCCGAGGTTATCCTGCTGTTCCCCATGACCAAGGTACGTACAGTTCAACCTCTTTATTGAGCAGAACATTACCGACCCCGAGGTTATCCTGCTGTTCCCCATGACCAAGGTACGTACAGTTCAACCTCTTTATTGAGCAGAATATTACCGACCCCGAGGTTATCCTGCTGTTCCCCATGACCAAGGTACGTACAGTTCAACCTCTTTATTGAGCAGAATATTACCGACCCCGAGGTTATCCTGCTGTTCCCCATGACCAAGGTACGTACAGTTTAACCTCTTTATTGAGCAGAACATTACCGACCCCGAGGTTATCCTGCTGTTCCTCATGACCAAGGTACGTACAGTTCAACCTCTTTATTGAGCAGAACATTACCGACCCCGAGGTTATCCTGCTGTTCCCCATGACCAAGGTACGTACAGTTTAAGCTCTTTATTGAGCAGAACATTACCGACCCCGAGGTTATCCTGCTGTTCCTCATGACCAAGGTACGTACAGTTCAACCTCTTTATTGAGCAGAACATTACCGACCCCGAGGTTATCCTGCTGTTCCCCATGACCAAGGTACGTACAGTTCAACCTCTTTATTGAGCAGAACATTACCGACCCCGAGGTTATCCTGCTGTTCCCCATGACCAAGGTACGTACAGTTCAACCTCTTTATTGAGCAGAATATTACCGACCCCGAGGTTATCCTGCTGGTCCCCATGACCAAGGTACATACAGTTTAAGCTCTTTATTGAGCAGAACATTACCGACCCCGAGGTTATCCTGCTGTTCTCCATGACCAAGGTACGTACAGTTTAAGCTCTTTATTGAGCAGAACATTACTGACCCCGAGGTTATCCTGCTGTTCCCCATGACCAAGGTACGTACAGTTTAACCTCTTTATTGAGCAGAACATTACCGACCCCGAGGTTATCCTGCTGTTCCCCATGACCAAGGTACGTACAGTTTAACCTCTTTATTGAGCAGAACATTACCGACCCCGAGGTTATCCTGCTGTTCCCCATGACCAAGGTACGTACAGTTCAACCTCTTTATTGAGCAGAACATTACCGACCCCGAGGTTATCCTGCTGTTCCCCATGACCAAGGTACGTATAGTTTAAGCTCTTTATTGAGCAGAACATTACCGACCCCGAGGTTATCCTGCTGTTCCCCATGACCAAGGTACGTACAGTTCAACCTCTTTATTGAGCAGAACATTACCGACCCCGAGGTTATCCTGCTGTTCCTCATGACCAAGGTACGTACAGTTCAACCTCTTTATTGAGCAGAACATTACCGACCCCGAGGTTATCCTGCTGTTCCCCATGACCAAGGTACGTACAGTTCAACCTCTTTATTGAGCAGAACATTACCGACCCCGAGGTTATCCTGCTGTTCCTCATGACCAAGGTACGTACAGTTCAACCTCTTTATTGAGCAGAACATTACCGACCCCGAGGTTATCCTGCTGTTCCCCATGACCAAGGTACGTACAGTTCAACCTCTTTATTGAGCAGAACATTACCGACCCCGAGGTTATCCTGCTGTTCCCCATGACCAAGGTACGTACAGTTCAACCTCTTTATTGAGCAGAACATTACCGACCCCGAGGTTATCCTGCTGTTCCTCATGACCAAGGTACGTACAGTTTAAGCTCTTTATTGAGCAGAACATTACCGACCCCGAGGTTATCCTGCTGTTCCCCATGACCAAGGTACGTACAGTTCAACCTCTTTATTGAGCAGAATATTACCGACCCCGAGGTTATCCTGCTGTTCCCCATGACCAAGGTACGTATAGTTTAAGCTCTTTATTGAGCAGAACATTACCGACCCGAGGAAGATTGGAGGGGAGCAACATACCTTAATTGTGGCTAGTGTTATGGGGGTGGGGGGGGGAGTGGGGTGGGGCGCCTAGTACCTTACCTGCAGTTGAAACGCAATCCACTTAGAGTCGACATATTTGGACGCCCCCCCCCCACCCCCCCCCCCCCCACCAGCCCCTAATCGAAATCCTGTCAACATCGGACTTTTGCCAGATCCCGATGTGTTTTTATCCCGTACGCGGACCCTAATTGCTAAACCGAAAATCTAGTATTTCTGTCAAGCAGTGTATAGAGGTTTTACTCTAGATGAATTATTTCGGTTCCAGGCTGCCAAGGCCGGAGTCGACACTATGGTGGAGTTCGCAAACTCCATCGACCCCACCATTAACATTGACAAAATCATGCCCAGCGGATACTCAAAGGTATATACGCTAAACATAAATATACAGTTCACAAACATGCCCAGGTTGTAAAAAAAACTAAGAATATTAACAATAATTACAAAGTAATGTAGTCAATATCAATAAGGAACGTAGTAAAATATTCGCTGTTAAGAGAAAAAGGATGCTTATAGCATGATATGTTCCCTGCAGCCATGTATCCTAAATATAATGATCTGTTCCTTACAGCGTGGCTGCTGGTCACCCTGTATCTTATATATAATGATCTGTTCCTTACAGCGTGGCTGGACTTCATGTTTGCTGGTCACCCTGTATCCTATATATAATGATCTGTTCCTTACAGCGTGGCTGGACCTCGTGGTTGCTGGTCATCCTGTATCCTATATATAATGATCTGTTCCTTACAGCGTGGCTGGACTTCGTGGTTGCTGGTCACCCTGTATCCTATATATAATGATCTGTTCCTTACAGCGTGGCTGGACCTCGTGGTTGCTGGTCACCCTGTATCCTCTATATAATGATCTGTTCCTGACAGCTGGCTGGACCTCGTGATTGCTGGTCACCCTGTGTCCTATATATAATGATTTGTTCCTGACAGCGTGGCTGGACCTCGTGGTTGCTGGTCACCCTGTATCCTATATATAATGATCTGTTCCTGACAGCGTGGCTGGACCTCGTCGTTGCTGGTCACCCTGTATCCTATATATAATGATCTGTTCCTTACAGCGTGGCTGGACCTCGTGGTTGCTGGTCACCCTGTATCCTATATATAATGATCTATTCCTGATAGCGTGGCTGGACCTCGTGGTTGCTGGTCACCCTGTATCCTATATATAATGATTTGTTCCTTACAGCGTGGCTGGACCTCGTGGTTGCTGGTCACCCTGTATCCTATATATAATGATATGTTCCTTACAGCGTGGCTGGACCTTGTGGTTGCTGGTCACCCTGTATCCTATATATAATGATGTGTTCCTGACAGCGTGGCTGGACCTCGTGGTTGCTGGTCACCCTGTATCCTATATATAATGATCTGTTCCTTACAGCATGGCTGGACCTCGTGGTTGCTGGTCACCCTGTATCCTATATATAATGATTTGTTCCTTACAGCGTGGCTGGACCACGTGGTTGCTCGCTGCCGTAGATCCTCGTGTTTTCGCCGCGGCACCTGTTGTCTTCGATCTGCTCAATTTTTATGAGGTATTAACTTTTTTACAATTCCTGTTGTCCATGTTGTCTAAGATAACCATTAAGTCGTTGGGAATAAATATATATATATGTGGTGATTCATTGCACAAATATATGTTGATGACATGGCGATCTTCACGAAATAAGTGTGATAATGGTGGTGGTTGGGTGCTAGAGGCTATAGGTCTACAGGGGTTCTGTTTGAATTGCTCAGCAGCAATAGACAGGACACACATATGTGTCTCAGGATTATGCAATATATTGTTTCTCATTAAGCGTCGCTAACTGATAATAAGTGATACCTAACTGGCATTCTATAAGTTGATTAAGTTTTGAATGAGACAAAAAGGATAGACTAGACGTGTCCAGTCCTTGCGGTTACACAAGATTTGTTCTTATAATGATTTTTTATTACATGTATTATATACTTATAGTCAGGGTCGGATTTAGTTAGTTTGGAAGGCCTTCGTGCCCATTCATCTTAACATACATTGTGCTTTGAAACATAACTTGGTTATCAGGGGTCTGGAATGGGGGGGGGGGGGGGGGGGGGGTCTAGTTAGAATCCAGTGTCTAGTGTCGATTTTTCTAAATTATTCGTGTCGAATGTCGATTTTCGACGTTTAGGCTTTTTCCTAAAATGCCATTATCTGTGTCGATGTCACCTTTTCTGATCCGTAGTGACGGAATTCGGGGGTCAATGTCGAATGTCGATGTTTCAAATATGCCTGTGTCGCGTGTCGCCATTTACCCCTTCCCCCTGTTAGGCCCCTGTTATCGGCATAGCAAGTTGGTGAAGACGATTCAGTCACATCGTTTCCCGATATTCTCTGCAAGGCTACAAGTATACTAATGATATATTTCACGTCGGCTGCAGAATATCCAGCACCACTACCAGTCGTTGGGCGGCTGGTCCTGGGCCTTCTTCCAGTACTGGGAGAACGATGTGCCGAAATACCTCCACCATCCCAGAACTCAGATCATCATAGATCACATTGACCCAATCAGTAAGTACAACGAAGGACGGAGCCTATGGGCCACCAAGTGCAATAATGCCTTTCATATCGTAGACGAAATGAAATAGAATAATTTCGTCGACTTTAATTATTTAACCCCTTTCATGTCGTAGACAAAATGAAAAAAATTAATTTCGTCGAATTTAATTAATTAATTCCTTTCAAAGGGATTAATTACACTTGGCGCCCCATAGAATCCAGGCTTCACCAACAGCCAAACGGTAAATGGTATCATCTCACCTCACCATTTTAATATATTGATATAATTACCAAATGGCTCACTAGATGGAAGCACAATTCACAACATGATTTAACATATATATACGCTCCATAATGAACGATAATCTTACATCATGATAGACATAATTACTGACTGGGTGCCACAAAAATTATTTAAAATAATAATTAATAGGTTTATTGCATCTAAAAAACATGTACATTACATTTTCATGTGCAAACTGAGCAGAAGCGGTGCTTATATGCTCGTGCAAGAAAAAGAAAAAGAACAAAAAGAATAAATTTAGATACAACCGTTAAAATTACAACTCCCTTCAACGCATGCTGAAGAACGCAAAGTATACTGAAAACACAACATATCAATCGCCCATCGATTAGCATCGATAACATTGCATGAAACATCCCTTCATTAATTCACAGCATACAACGAGCGACTCACGATGCCCAAGCTGGTAACGTGCGCCACTGGAGACCAGTTCTTCCTGGCTGATGACGCCCAGTGGTTCTGGACGGACCTCAACGAACCCAAGTACTATGTGTGAGTCGATGGGGGCGGGGGGCGGGGGGGGGGGGGGTACATTTTCCGATGTCCGCGACTGGCACCCAGGAATTCTCGGAGGTTCGCGAATAGCTTTTGGCATTTTGGGGGATCGTTATCCGAACAATTGCTGGTTTAACGCGAAGACCCTTTCCCTATTTACCGCGATCCGTTATAGCTGTCTGCGAACTCCTCGATATTCCCGATATCACCTTTAAGGTGTTTGGTTGCCGAGCCGTGTTGATCAGTCCTCATCTTGGAGATTCGATATTACTCTCTCAAATTTTTGGGGATTCGCGATTCAGAGAGGGTATCCCCCCACCCCACCCCCATTCTAAGTCCCATATTGTGAAACTCCAATTGAAACCTTCCACATAATGACATGTACATAGTATGGTTTTATGGTTCTAGCTAGTCATTGAAATCAAATTTAGGAGGTTTAATTTCGATAACATTCTTTTGCAAGCGTTTCGTTAACCAAAAGGGCTTGATATTGCTTCGCGTGCATTGTGTTCAAGCGCCACCTTCATCTATGGTCTTACTGTGTTTTGGGTACCACGTCACGGTGTATGTGTAGTCGACGGGTTTTATGGCAACGTTTTATGGATCTAGGCTGGCTGATTTTAATGACAAGCACTCTTTCAATAATCAATCCATGAAATGTTGTCATTTTAGAGGCTGATAAGATTTTGGCGGGATTTAAGAAGCTGTTATTATGTTATTATATAAGGAGAGTTCGTCTACTTGCAGTATTTACGAGAACGATGACCACAGTCTTGGGAATCATAAAGATCTGGTCTGGAGCAATTACGAGGCTTTCTTCCTGTCTGTCAGAAACGTGAGTACCACAAAATATACCATCATTGAAGCGGCTCATACAGCAATATATCCCATGAGAAACATTATCAATCTATTGACGTTGTGAAAACTAATGTACAAGACCCGTAAGGAGACACTTTTTTAGATTTTTTCCCTCAACCGGTACAGGCATGCACCATGAAAAGGGACGTTTGTGTGTACTACGTCATCAAACTGGTGCATTGTTGGCGCTTAAATAGACACGAAAAGGTGTATATTATTATTAAAGTTAATTTTTAACACGGAAACATATCTAACAATTTCTAAGAAACGATCTAAAATTCATTATTCAGAGAGAAAACAGTTGTACTAGTAAAATCACACTGATCAAGAGCCCTTTACATTAGCGGTTGATCGTAATCCACTTTTACGCCTATAGCGTACTGAACCAATACAACGATTCCTCGCGATTAAGCCTCATCAAAATCTTCCAGAAATTAAAGAACCCTGTATTCAAATAAAGTCATCTTAATGTAGCAGTGAGTCAAGCCAAGCCTTGGCTAGAGGGATCAGCCCTTTAGGTATAGTGTGTCTGACTCGTGATCGAGGAATCGTGGGTTCGACGCCGGACCGGTCCCCACCATTGGATTAATTTACGCTAGCACTAGGTACGGTAGTATCAGCTAGAGAATCGTGTATTAAGTTGTCATGTCTTTCAAGTTGTATTTCTCCCCCTCACCCCAGAGCGTGCCTCTTCCCGAACACTCCTGGAATTATGGCCAGGTAAGGAATACGAACAGTGACGCAAGAAACTAGCTACACCTTTATATAGCTTCAGTGTGAACTTCATCCATCCAGGTTTGCGATATCGCTTTTGAAAACAATGATGGGTCGTGGATAAGGTTGACAAGTGGTATTAACTTTTGCATGGTCTTCGTAACCGTACTAATCATTCGGTTTATTTTGAGGCATATAACAGTTTTCATATTTCCTAATTCGTATACATATTTCCCGGTGGCTATCTATACATGTACCACGTAATTGGCCCCATTTTAAATTTAATCTGGTAGATCTATGCTTTCGTAAAAAACGTTATCGGCTATTCGTTACGTTATCAGAAAGGCGTACAAAGGTCACACCGATAGATCAGTGGGCTATAGCGCTCGCCTTGAGCGCTCTGGCCACCTGAGAGCCTAACGGCACGTGGATCGGTGGTTCGAGCCCTGCTGTGGCCATGTCTGTGTGGTCGCAGGATAAAGATCCCATGTCTTTCTTAGCAAAGAGTAGGGGGCTACCCCCGGGGACATGGCTCCACTCTTCCCTTCCTTCTCCCATTGACGTAATATGACCAGAATCGGTGAAACACGAAATCTCACTTTCCATTCTCACGGAGGGTATTCTTGACCCAACGATCATTTTTGCAATTTTGTGGGATCGTTATCCGTACATTCCTGGTTCAACGCGAAGACCGTTTGCCTCTTTACCGCGATCCGTTTTAGCAGTCTGCGAATTCCTCGATATTCGCGATATCACCATTAGGGCGTTTTTTTTTTCTCCGGACTTTTATTTATTATTATATTATCTATATTATGTGAATTTATTACCGGCTATGAGCTGCGATGCTTTGTAAGGAATGGTTTTTTGTGACAGGGCGTTGATGGCGGCCATATTAACCTCCATAGCCCCACCGACCCTCTGTGGGTGCGTGGCTGGGTGGCTGATACTACAAACAGGACCTGTGAAGACGATGACACTACACTGTGAGTGATAACCCAAAGTCTTTAAAACTTAAAGGCCCCATGAGAGCGTTGATACCACGAGCGCTCACCTCCGTTGGTCACAATCAGTACTGTGTCCGTTAACACACGGCGGCCCCATGTGTAATATATAGGGCCGCGGTGTGCTGACTGACGGACACAGTACTGATTATGATCAACGGAGGTGAGCGCTCGTGGTTGATATCACAGGATAGATCTGGAAGAATTTACTTTCAAACTTTCGGGAAAACCAGATCGTTTATTTTTCTGATTTCACAATTTTAAGCATTCTGGCATTGGGGACCCCCCCCCCCCCCCCGGTATGACGTCTTATACTGGATTGGAAGTTCCGAAGTGTGCAATAAATCAATAACTATAGGCCAGATACAGTCTGCTCCCGGCACATTGTGGCCGGCACATATACATATCATATGGTCGGGAAAGTGAGAGCTCAAAGGTTTTCGTCTCCTATCTCCGAGCAGTACATGCCGACGCGACTTCAGAGTGACCCGATGGGCGATCCCTACCCCGACCGAGATAGAATGGGTCCCGGCTCCAGTTCTCGAGCATGTACGTATATTGACATCTTATATTTTTACTGCACATAGAATCATTACATTTTAGTTTAGAGTAACAACACCGCGCTTTAAAGAAATTTTAATATATATATATATATTGTTTTGACAAAGGCAGGTGCATCTGGAAGGTAAGATGTTTTTATTCTTATAATTAAGAATTATTTATAAATCACATTCCTGTTGGTCAGGCAGCCTGGGAGACCGCGACCCTATGGTCTTAGCCCGGCTCAACTATTCTAAATGTCGACACTATATTAGTTTACATCTACCATTTACTGTTGTAATACTTGCACATTTAGGAAAATAAATGAACCCTGGACTAAAATATATATAATTAAACAAGGCTTTTATCGCACTTGAGTTGACCCCTTGACTTAATATGTTGCGTGACTATTTTCGAGTACGCTCTGATTGGCCAGCTCATGCGACCAGTGTGTAGTATGAACTCGAGCTGTGCAAATATCGATTTTGTGCAGGACTCAGATCCCACTTTTTTCACATATAGAGTAGGGCGATTGTTGTCTCTTCATTCACCACTGCCATAGGGCTATAAAGTCTCGCTCGCCTAGACTTCCGGTTTACTCATTTTGGGGACAAACAAACAAAGCACGTGTTCGGACTGAGTTCAGAATCTCTGCGCACACTGGTATCCTGACTATCTGTGACGTAGGCGTGACGTGTATGTTACGCAAAGAGTGAGACTGGGAACCAGACTACATGCGCAAGAGCCAGGCGCTGAGGGGTGGATCCATTGCGGAAGGCCTGGCGATATAATTAAGAATATTTAAGAAATATAGCTGCCCAAAACGGATAGACGACATATTTTTTATTTATTTGCGCCACCACAATGACTAATATCTGTTACGACGGGACAATACGGCTGAGAAACTAACGTTTTTTTGCATTTCCTACGAAAACGAGTCATTATGACGTCACATGGATTCTCCCTGAGTGACAACGTTGGCGCAACGCTTCAAACAGAAAACTTACAAAGAATGAAGAACTTTGTCTTTTCGTGATCCAAAAGTGATACGAAAACATCCTACTGGTCTTAATTTACCTCTACCATGTGGTTTAATGACGCGTCCGTGTGTTGTTACTCCATGCGCTGCACATTTTGACAGCGGAATGGTTAAGTCGATCACTTGCTCTCGCCATTTTTGTTACCGCGGAGGCACGTGAAACTCTGTGACGTCACTCGCAGTTTGGAGAACTCGCGAAAGCCTGGGTGCAGGGCTAAATTTAGAACGCTATTTTTAGCTTTCGAGTGTTGTGAAGACGAATTTTTCCTTGTATATTCCGAACGTTCTGCGCTCCATCGCCTTCAAATATTTTAACGTCTATCTCCCATAGCCATGTTTAGTGAAATGGTACTCATAGTCTTTAGAATAGACCTGGAAAAAAATGACTTATAGCTGCCTATAGTTCAACATGGAGCACGTGTGTTTGTTTGTCCCCAAAATTGAAGTCTCGCGGCCCGATGACGAGAACTGTATAGCCCCATTGTCGCGATATAAAAGCGTCCTACTTAAGATCACCGACATAATACTCGCGCTATAAACTGCTAACCCGTATAAGCAGCAGGGCAAGCGTCGATGCGATACTGAATTAACACGGACATGTGCTATAGTTACGGCAAAGGTACTCAACTGTGTGAGACTTTAATCGTTTGATGTAAACATACAATTTATCAGCTATGGGGTCCTAAACATAATGCATATGAATATGTGGCGATATCTCAATACATTATTACAGGGAAACAGCAACTACGAGATGCTTCAGCCGTTCAGAACGGACTTTGGCTTCAGGACTTTCCATATGGAGGTAACGTTATAATCTTTACGACAAGCCTGGCTTCCCCGGGTAATTAAAGTCAACATTTAAATTTAATCTAAAGGGGCTTCATGGCACTGCTTCCTATAAATTCCTAAAAGATTGATAACGTAGTACCGTAATTTCTCCATTTTTTTGTGAATAAATTATAATAATTATTTTTGCATCAGCTAGTCTACGATTTCTACTTGCAAGATCATGTTGAAGGTAGCGTGCAAATTACTAATTGACATAACAGTGAGAGTTATTTTGCTGCCAGATGTCGTACGCAGCGCCGGGAAGTGCCGGAGAGCTTCGACTGTCCACCGTCGTGAATGTCTCGCCTGACTATCTCCCCTACGATATTTGCGTGACTGACGAGCAGTGTCAGGGGCACCTCGTTTAGACCGCGACGGGAGGAACGCTCAGTTGCACGACACCATATACTTCCAAATATCCAAAAGTTCCCTGCAGCTTGTCATTCCTCATGTACGGTTACACGATAGATCTACGTGTATATCCTATCCTGACCAATAAACTACGGTACCCAGTTAAAGCGTGGTATTAATAGAGAGGGGCGGGGATACCTTTTCCGATCTCCGCGATTAAATTGGCATCCAGGAGTTCTTGAAGATTCGCGATTAGCTGTTGGCATTTTTTGGAGTTCGTTATTCGCACAATTCTGGTTCAACGCGATGACCGCGATCCATTATAGCAGTCTGCGAATTCCTCGATATTTGCGATATCACCATTAAGGTGTTTTTTTCGCGCCCAACTATAAAATGTTCTTACCTTGGAGATTCGATATTTTGCTCTCCCGAATTCTTGGGGATTCGCGATTCAGAGGGGGTACCCCCCCCCCCCACCACCAGGGGCCGATCTAGGAATTTGCCAAGGGAGGGGGGGGTTGCTCTCTGAAAACTTGCGGGGGGGGGGGGCGGGGGTGTGCTCTCTGGCTAAAACTTGCGAACCGGATGGGGGGGTGCTCTCTTTTTGCCAAGGAGGGGGGGGGGGTGCTCTCTGAAAACTTGCGACCGGGGTGGGGCGCTCCTCGGAGAAGCCGACTTTAACAGTGTATGTTCAGGTTCCCAAGGGGGGGGGGGGTGCAACCCCCCTAACCCCCGCCCCCCCCTGGATCCGCCACTGCCCACCCACCCCTTTCAATAGCTGTCTTCGTTCTGCTATCCATGCAGTGACCTTCAGTAAAAACAATTAAAGTCATTATAAGAGCAACATGTAAAAAGCGTACCGGCGGGGCCGCACGAACTATTAATTCGTATTAATTAATTAAATCTGAAAACCGCGGGGGATCGAGCCCGGTATTTGTCCTGTTACTCCCATAATATGGCGACTATATACACCAGGTAAACAGGGCTTGAGAGGAAAGACGTGCAACACCGACATGCAACAGCGACATGAAACATCAACCCAGTTATAGACCGGCACCTGGTGCTATCCATTATTCAGCGTATCGAGGCTGTGGCATTGAGATGGCCACGTTAAAATTTAATAATTTGTCGGCTGTCAAACGATTCTTGCGATATCGATGTCATTTGGCACACATGATGTCATTGACATTGGAAGGCCTTCATGTATACTTCACCATGCATGGACACCTTCCCTCATGTAGAATAGTCACAGCGAATTGAAACAATTGACAGAAATTTTGATTGACCAACAAATATAAATCGCAGTTATTCTAACAAAAGCACCTCTCCAGAGCAAATAACCACGTCTTGCGACCTTGACCATGGATACGTGACCTTAGTCAATATACGTCATCTGCACCCAAATTCAAATGTTATGTTGCTGTATGCAAGGTGTCATTTGTCTGAATTGTTGCCTTCATACAGAAACTGAGCAGGTCGTTTTTCCCGCCAAAATGTTCTCATAGAGAGATCAATGTTAAAGTTAGATAATAAGTGGTCGACTCAACAAATGACTCGTTCGACTCTGGCCACAACGAACGGCACGTACGTGGATGGGTGGTTCGTGCCCCGCTGTGGCTATGTCTGTGTGGTCACAGGATAAAGATCCCATGTCCTTCTTCGCACAAGAGTAGGGGGTTACCCCAGGGGACATGGCTCCACTCTCCCTTCCTTCTACCATTGACGCGATATGACCAAAAGCGGTTAAAGGGTCTTGAACATATACAACCAACCAACAGACGATTTAATTGATGGAGCCTTGATCAAACTCATCTGGCATCAATCACCCAGCCTTCCATTCGTAATGGCGATTATAATTGCGATTGAAAAGCAAGCTACCAGACCGATTTCGGGTAACCTTTAAAGCGGCTCATACATTAATTTTCCACAATTTGTTGTTAAAATTCATCCACATCTACTTAGCAGGTGCAGCGATCTTATACCTTGAAAGACGAAACCCCGCCGTGATGCACTAAGTTTGATGACGCGAGTACACTTACCCACCCCGAGATGTACCGATATCACGGTGAAACTGTGTCCTTAACGATATGCAATTTTATTTATTGCACTTGATACAGAAGGTTCCAAACAAATTGAATGCTAATAAAAGAAGCTAAACATCGTTATTAGAGGTATCTCAGCATATGTAAAGGCAATCGTTGTGTTCTACGTAAAGTTTGCTTAAACTTGTTTGTATTTGTATTGTTTTATTGCGCCACTAGCACGAGTGAAGAAGTATATTTATTTCTGACGGCCAGTTTGCTGTTTCAACAGCTTTCAAAAACAATACCACCCATGTGGATAGAACGACTAAATAGCCGGATTGAATGCAAGAAATACAAGACACGAAAGTAACCTTTGCTTTGCAAGTTTATTGTAGTCCAGAATAATTCATAGCGTATTTTTGCGCTCACATTCGAGTAAATACAGTATCAGTGTTTGAATTAAATCCCGGTTTCCAACAAAGCAATAAACGCCGCACACCACTATTAAGGGTGGTCTTATTTTAGTTGCAACCGTTTTTAAGTGAATTACATAATTCATGAAGGAACCGGAACGCCGATATCTGCACTCTTAGGAGTAGACCGTAAATATCCAGGATGATTCATCGTTTTAAATATATGTCACATAACTATACAGGCTTCATACAGGCAAGATTCCATCAAATTCAAGCCTTTTTAAGGAAAGCACTAGAAAAATTCAAAACTTTTCAAAGACAATTTTTACCTTCTCTGGTTTATGTTAAGCATACAAATTGGAAAGCTTGGGGACAGAATTTTATGCAGACCATCTTTGATATGCGTTTATTTATTACCAACCAACAGCATTTACTGGAGTTAATCACTTCACTTATTAATTGCTACTTCTTCAATTCAGCCAGCTTTTGTTCCATTTTTTCTTTGCCAATGCCCGGTCCAGTTTGAAATCAAGCACTTTTCATTGTAACTGCCATATTTTCAAGCAAATTCAAGTACATTGGATCGACCTCAAGGCCAATTTCTGTTTTTATGACCTTTTCCAGGCATCAGTCAAAATTCAAGCACTTTTCAAGCCTGTGCGCACCCTGCTATATTTCCAATGGCATTCCACCGGCAACTGCATGGCCGACTATGTTTACCGGTAATAACAGAAGAGCAATTAAAATCAGATGTCATCATCCTATGCTAAATTTTATCCTTGATTGAAACAACCGAATGACATTTCCTGTATCGTTTTCATATATCATTTATAAACTCCCTAAGTTTATCTCAGACAAGAATTAGGATAGCCGTGCTTAAGCGTAGAGCCTTTTAGCAATTTGAACAGCATTTCCCGACGATGTTCCACCACAAATAGCAAGATGAAGAAACGCCCAACCAAATATTGATCTAAACACCCGCAATACCTCCAGTGTTCAGAGTAACTTAGCAACACGGATTAGAGGGCCAAAGCATGTACATGAGGTTGGTTCGTTCTTCCCTTTCAACATGGCTCACGTATCACTCACGCCTGCCATTCCCTGTATAGAATAATCCATTTCGTGGGCTTTATTTAACATGCAAGATGAACCTGGAGGAGACCCCAACAGCGACAATAGCGTTCAGCTAAGGTCTATAGCTACGGTAGACAGCTAGAGCGTTCAGATGGGGTTGGCGACACCGGCAGGGCGTTCAGATGGGGTTGACAACACCGGCAGGGCGTTCAGATGGGGTTGACAACACCGGCAGGGCGTTCAGATGGGGTTGACAACACCGGCAGGGCGTTCAGATGCGGTTGACAACACCAGCAGGGCGTTCAGAGGGGGTTGACAACACCGGCAGGGCGTTCAGATGGGGTTGACAACACCGGCAAGGCCGTTCAGATGGGGTTGACAACACCGACAGGGCGTTCAGATGGGGTTGACAACACCGGCAGGGCGTTCAGATGGGGTTGACAACACCGGCAGGGCGTTCAGATGGGGTTAACAACACCGGCAGGGCGTTCAGATGGGGTTGACAACACCGGCAGGGCGTTCAGATGCGGTTGACAACACTGGCAGGGCGTTCAGATGCGGTTGACAACACCGGCAGTGCGTTCAGATGGAGTTGACAACACCGGCAGGGCGTTCAGATGGGATTGACAACACCGGCAGGGCGTTCAGATGGGGTTGACAACACCGGCAAAGCGTTCAGATGGGGTTGACAACACCGGCAGGGCGTTCAGATGGGGTTGACAACACCGGCAGAGCGTTCAGATGGGGTTGACAACACCGGCAGAGCGTTCAGATGGGGTTGACAACACCGGCAGGGCGTTCAGATGGGGTTGACAACACCGGCAGAGCGTTCAGATGGGGTTGACAACACCGGCAGGGCGTTCAGATGGGGTTGACAACACCGGGAGGGCGTTCAGATGGGGTTGACAACACCGGCAGGGCGTTCAGATGGGGTTAACAACACCGGCAGGGCGTTCAGATGGGGTTAACAACACCGGCAGGGCGTTCAGATGGGGTTGACAACACCGGCAGGGCGTTCAGATGGGGTTGAAAACACCGGCAGGGCGTTCAGATGGGGTTGACAACACCGGCAGGGCGTTCAGATGGGGTTGACAAGCTGGCAGACAGCTGAATCACTGCCTTAATGCTGATACGACCAGCGGCGACAAGCCGAGACGGCGCTCACGTAACGTTCATACGACATATGACATGATGGCCGGCGCAATGTGATGATTTAAATAACTTAAGAGCCGTCGTCAATGACCTTCAGATTGACCTTGGCTGGCGGCGTCCGTGCCCAGAGCCACGACGTCGGGAACCAGGATTTCACCGGTGATGGAGATGTTGGCAGCGTCTCTGACCTCGTCTATTTCGGACACTCGTGCCATCTGGATCCCCTAAAACAGGACACATACACTCGGGATCATTATACGGACACTGACAGGCTATACATCTACAGCGATTGTGATAAGTACGCGTCCTGCGTCATTTGTCACACACAAAATTCAAATGAATTTTCATTGAGCGGTGACACAATGTAAATATATATTGAGCAGACCACGTCATTTAATTTAATGTCCCATTATTTTTCGGATGTCCCATAATTTTAAGGAGCTCTGGAACACTGGGACCCACCCACTAGCATACTTATCAGAATCACTGCATCTATATATATATAACCAACGTTGGATGTATATTCAGGACCAATTCTGGTCATTGCGTCAATGGGGAGAGGAAGGGGGAGTGGAGCCATGTCCCCGGGGTAACCCCCTACTCTTCGCGAAGAAGGACATGGGATCTTTATCCTGCGACCACACAGACATGGCCACAGAAGAAGCCTTTAGGCTCTCAGATACCTTTAGGCTCTCAGATACTTTTAGGCTTTCAGATTCCCAGAGGTGGGTGTTAAAATGTCGTTAGAGGTGGGTGGTTAAAGCGTCTTTAGAGCTGGGGGTTAAAGCGTCTAAGGTTAACCATTGACTTACCTCGTGGAAGATCTCCGCGAACTCGGAGAGGGCGTTGGCTGAGCTGAACTGTGCCTTGAAGACCCTGTTGCAGGGTTCGTCCGTGGCGAAGTCCTTGGCCCTCCACACACAGCTTCTCTTCGCCTCATCCCTGGGGAACACAGAGTAAATGAGATGTGACTCACAGCGGGGATTAGCGGCCAATACTGGCGCATTAGGACAAAATACAATGATGGGATTCATATATTTCGGTTGAGGCCGCAGCACGTTGGTGACTATAGTTTATACGTCATTGGTGCTTATAGTTTATACGTCATTGGTGATTATAGTTTATATGAAATCTTCCATGTTATCCAGCGGGGGCTATGCGCGACTCTGGCGCTCTGCTACAGCTGTGAATGCGCTAACTGGAAATATACTGCGCAAAGCTCGTGAAAACGAAAAGTAAAAGTCAATTTTTATCACAGGGAACCATTATCTGCTACTTTTGGGGCCATTAGACATGTGAAAATCAATCGGTTTGTACTGTTGGTGCAACTCAGTTGTGTTCCATGTGATCAGTAGGACGTAAATCTCAGCAAAATTAACATTTCACAATATATATATGTAGGACCGTGTATGGCGATGTGACAATAACTAACCCAGTCAAACTGAAAATCACATATCTTGCAAAAACATTTGAGACCAAATTGATCACTTCACCCAACCGCAAGTGTAAAAAAAACTGCACCGTTCTTGCGTAAAAGATAAAATTACTCTGACGCCAATTCTGTCACGGATTTCACGGACACAGTTTAGCCGACTACGGGGCTTAATCGGCTAAGATTACCATGTCAATGATGGGCGATTTTAGCGGTCTAAGCCCCGTAGCCGGCTAAACTATGTACGTGGAATATGCCACCGCAGTACAATCGTGGACACGACTTACATGTGAGGTACGTAAGATCTGCAGATGACGTGATTACAGATGGCTTTGTTGTCGTCAGCTTTCATGACGATACGTGCAGCGCAGAGGTCATCGTCATACAAAACCTGAAGGTCACCCATGCCTGCCACCTGCAAGAAATGAAATATTGGTGTTTTAGGCCGCTTTTGGGGCCACATAAAGACTAAATTGGGCCATGGGTTGGATTCGAACCCACGACCGGTTGGATCACACTCGACCAAGGTGCCAGGCTTCGAACCCACGACCGGTTGGATCACACTTGACCAAGGTGCCAGGCTTCGAACCCACGACCGGTTGGATCACACTTGACCAAGGTGCCAGGCTTCGAACCCACGACCGGTTGGATCACACTTGACCAAGGTGCCAGGATTCGAACCCACGACCGGTTGGACCACACTTGACCAAGGTGCCAGGCTTCGAACCCACGACCGGTTGGACCACACTTGACCAAGGTGCCAGGATTCGAACCCACGACCGGTTGGATCACACTTGACCAAGGTGCCAGGCTTCGAACCCACGACCGGTTGGATCACACTTGACCAAGGTGCCAGGCTTCGAACCCACGACCGGTTGGATCACACTTGACCAAGGTGCCAGGCTTCGAACCCACGACCGGTTGGATCACACTTGACCAAGGTGCCAGGATTCGAACCCACGACCGGTTGGATAACACTTGACCAAGGTGCCAGGCTTCGAACCCACGACCGGTTGGATCACACTTGACCAAGGTGCCAGGATTCGAACCCACGACCGGTTGGATAACACTTGACCAAGGTGCCAGGCTTCGAACCCACGACCGGTTGGATCACACTTGACCAAGGTGCCAGGATTCGAACCCACGACCGGTTGGATCACACTTGACCAAGGTGTCAGGCTGCGAACCCACGGCCTGTTGGATCTGCAAGCTCAAACTGAGCCGGGGAAGCTCCTAACTAAACGACAATACACACAGTTCATGATTTTTATAGTTCCAGTGTAACCCAGCTTAACTATAAATTGCACACGTTTTACAAATACTTACTGTTATGTTTATATGTGATTTGGGCCTGATAGCCTTGAATTCTCAATAAACTCACTCCCTACACACCTCAAAATGATCGCCATCTGTAGCATAGAAGAGCGTGGCTCGCTTTGAGAACATGGGAGTCTCCTCCTCCTCTTCCTCCTCCTCCTCCGCCTCTCCCTCCTCCCCCTCCTCGACCCCTCCGACGCCATCTTGCTCCTCGGTTGTCTCCGGACTCTCTGCGCCCTCAGGTTCAGCCTCTGAGGACGACGTCTCGGCGTTCGCGTTGTTTGCTGTCAAATTAAGTAACAAAGAAAAATAACATATACCAAAATTATCATATATTACAAAAAATATAAAGATATAACATCATAAAAATATATCAAAACATAATAAAAATAAATAAGCTTATACCAGAACATAAAAAAATTAATAAAATAACATTATACCCTCAAAAACATTTTTATTACACAATGTGTTTAATAATATGGAATCGATAGAAATGTTACTATTACTGCCAAAATGGAGAGTCAACCACTGTTTCTGTGAACAACTTGTTTAAGCCGGGCCAGAATCGGAACATGGTGCTTAATGGAACGATATAGACGTACAGGCTGACAGTGCCGTTAAAATAAAGTCATGCGGCTCTTTTTAAGGGCAACTACTTCAGGTAATCAACAGTATACATCTACAGTAACTTTCACGTACGTCATAGATTGGACCGATGGCTACAAGTGTTGCTTCGGGTCCTGTTTGCCACTGGTCCGATTTCTAACTGCTCAACCAACATCTACTCTTCCAGTCGCGTTTTCCTCAACATTAGCTCAATTATGTGTACTCATTACGCAAGACGTGCTCATTTCCACTCCTTCGTCCCCCTCAATTCAGCTCACGCCTCACACCACAGATGTGTCACGTGACTTGTTCATTTCATCTCAACCCACATTGCTCTCGCTCAGCATCGCTCAAAGCGGCCCACTCAACGGAAAAGTGACGTCAGTTCAGCATCGCTCATTTCAACTCACTTCGGAGAAGTCGTCAATTTCTTTCTTATTTCTAATCCAGGTTTTGTAAAAGTAATCTTTTAATGTGTGAACTAAACTTGCTTCCTTCCGACAATGTTCATGAATTTATTTACTATTTACGGTTGTTCTGCGACGTTAGGGCGAACCATTGTTTCAGCAAATCTCATTTACATGCCAATTTCTATCTTGCCTTACCCTTTTTAGTATCATTTACTGGTTCGCAAAGTTCTCAATAGTCCATTTCTCAGCCCTTATGTACATAAACTCATTTGGTCTTACTCACGTCTCATTTCACTCTTTTTCTTCAAATTCAGTTACTCATATTTTGGTTTTTATTTTTTTTCATGTCGATTTCGGTATTGCGTGATGATTATGAGACAGGTGTTTTAAGCCACAATTATGCACACATGCTAAGGCGGGCCAATAAAATCTCCAAATTTCAAAAACACTTCCTTTCACCCCACTTCGAGATACTGCAAAATCGAGAATCGCCTTCTGTAGACGGATAGTAAACCGATACATTGTAAGATCAACTACAAGAGGAACTAATTTCTGGCACGTTTATTTCACCCGTTGCCTGGTCACCGCGTGGGCTTACAATTCAAATGTTTCATATGCCAAAAGCGACCAATCGCATTTAACCAAACATCAGAAATCAATGGTAAATCAAATTCAACAAAATATCGACCTTCCAGGATTTTTAGTTACTCTGATTTGATCCCACAGTAACTTGACTCAGCAAGTACCTGTGGAGTTTGGCGCCTGCAGCCGGAGTTGTTCTTGACAATCTTCAAAGACTTGCTGGAATCTCGTGGCCACATCCTTGACCTGAAAGGAAAATGACATGATTGTTGTGTTAGGCAAGTTTCGTCTACACGAGGGCTTAATTAGGCTGATAATAGACCGATCGACGCTCCGACACTAAGCCCCGCGCACGCTGGAGTTCTTTTTCCTAAATCGTGAGTATAAAATTGATTAATCATAGCTGATGTTCGGTACAAGTGAGAAGTACTCATGTTAACGTAACGTACGTGGAAGACCTTTTTCACCGCATGATTAGACGTCAGTGAATGATTGACAGCCTGGACCGGTCTATTAGGCTAAGAATTAGAATCTTGGGAACACTGATTGATTTGGATGATATTAGATCGCCCTGGCAGGGTTTCGAACCAGGAACCTATTGATTGATCTACCGCTCATGTTCCAGGCCTGAAAAGGTCATACACAAACAAGAGGTGATAAAATGTGGCTCAATATAAAATAAAGCCTAAATGGTTATACACCAATAGTTCAGTGTCAATTGAACTATAGAGAAGTAAACTGGTTTTGGTATATTTGACAGCCATGGCACAACAATACAACAAAATTAGTTCATGATAAGTTGATCCAGTCATACAACATACTTTTGCCGCACAACTTCCACCCCTGTCCCCCCCCCCCACCCATCCCAACAAAGACAAGCCTCACCTTGACTCTGACGGCGAGCTGTTCTAACTTCGACCCCCCCCCCACCCCGACCTTCCCATCATCCACAAGCCTCACCTTGAATCTGACGGCGAACTGCTCTAACTTCGACACCCCCCCCCGACCTTTCCATCATCGACAAGACTTACCTTGAATCTGACGGCGAGCTGTCCTAACTTCGACCACCCCCCCACCCCCATCATCGACAAGCCTAACCTTGAATCGCACGGCGAACTGTTCTAACTTCGACCCCCCCCCCCCCCGAGACCTTCCCATCATCGACAAGACTCACCTTGACTCTGACGGCGAACTGCTCTGACTTCGACCACCCCCCCCCCACCACACCATCGACAAGCCTCACCTTGAATCGGACGGCGAACTGCTCTAACTTCGACACCCCCCCCCGACCTTTCCATCATCGACAAGACTCACCTTGAATCTGACGGCGAGCTGTTCTAACTTCGACCCCCCCCCCCGACCTTTTCATCATCGACAACTCACCTTGACTCTGACGGCGAACTGCTCTGACTTCGACCATCCCCCCCCCCCCCCCACATCATCGACAAGCCTCACCTTGAATCGGACGGCGAACTGCTCTAACTTCGACACCCCCCTCCCCCCCGACCTTTCCATCATCGACAAGACTCACCTTGAATCTGAGGGCGAACTGCTCTAACTTGGGTTCGTGCTCGGCGTAGTCGTGAGCGCTCCAGCACCAGGCGGTCTCCGAGGTGTGCATGGGCTGCAGCTTCATGTCGGCCGTCAGGCTGTGGTTACACGCCACCTTGAACACCTGTTCCCGCCGCAGCAACAGCCGCACGCGACCTGCGCGAGGCGACAACAAAGGTGTGACGTCACGCCTTTAGGTTAAACAGACCTCCCATCCCACAGCCAAGCCAGCAACATAGTTTGTTTTTTTCTTGTAAAATCCTTTTTCGTTGTCACCGCGATACAATTATTGTACTTTTGCAGGAAAAAGGACATACGACCGATCAAGGACAACATTCTATATAAAATACAAGATATAATTCACGTAGCAATTTGCATCAGTAATGAAGCCATGTATGTTTCTATATTTTTATTTGTATATCAAAAGAAAATTCATAATAGATCTAACATATTTTCAGCAACATATATAGGTGGGGATTAAATTTTTTGTGTGGTTAAGGTAGTATGCTACATTTCAAAACCTACGGTAAAAGATTGTGAAATTTTCCCCAGATACATCTTTATATATGCTTATTACAACGCAGTAATAAAAAAAAAAAAATTTCAGGCTACTTTTTCCAAAAAGTGAAGTGGAAGCACCCCACCCCCTATTACAATTTAACATGGCGGCCTATGGGAGTTTCAGATATTTTCACTTAAATTTATTGTAAAAACAAAACAAGACGGTAAAACATCTTGATTTTTGCACAAGAAGTACTTTGTTATATACTTACAAGAATAATACAACAATATTAATATGTTTTCGGGCAAAATTTTTCGCAACGTGAGCTTGAACCGTCCCACCTGAACCCCCTATGGAAACTCAGCATTGTCACTTAAGAAATTTACGGCATGAAAATTTTTTTGCCAAAAGTATTAATATTTTTAGTTTATATCATTTCCTGTTATGTACATTGTATCAATATTTAGATTTAGTAGGAAAAAAAATGTTCGAAAAGTCGAAAAGCCGCCACATATAAGTTGCATTCGCTAGGTGGTGCCACGGTGATCACGCGTACTACCTAAATTATTAGAAATTAAAACAAACTGAGCTGTATAGACGCACCTTCACCTCCATATGGGTCAACTACCAGAAATTAAAACAAACTGAGCTATACACCGACACACACGGACTGGCTGGCGCTAACAGGACAGGGACAGACCCCCCCTCTCACCCGTGACGCGGTGCCTCAGGATCTTGATGTCGCCCACGCCGCGCTCCTTCCACTGGTCGTTGTCATAGCGATACAGCTTGGCGCGGTGGGTGAACAGCGCCTCCTCCTCCT
This sequence comes from Arenicola marina, assembly GCA_964019135.1. Classification (NCBI taxonomy): domain Eukaryota; kingdom Metazoa; phylum Annelida; class Polychaeta; family Arenicolidae; genus Arenicola; species Arenicola marina. Next base: position 3,407,674 of record OZ025254.1, on the reverse strand, counting down.
CCTCGCCGGTCTTCAGGTCGACCAGCTCCGGCAGCTGGACCACCGGCTCGAAGTGGATGTCTGGACCCTGCTCCACCTCACCGTCCTTCCCGTCCTCGGCCCCCGCCCCGCCCGCACCGCCCGCCGGGCTGCCAAACACCGCCCGCCCCGCGCCCTGCCACTTGAACGATTTATCCGCTTCTGGAGAGGAAAACAAATATATAACACATTTTAAATTTGTTTTCGTTCGTGTGCGTAAATTTAAAAAAAGATATTGACACACTTGCTTGATTCTGCAAATACGTAATAAAATACATAAATTGAGGGATTTGATCCTGAGAGCCGTCCTTGTGAATAAAACAAGGTTATCAAGAAGAAAACAAGAACAAAAAAATTCTCACCTAACTTCATGAGGGCCACCTCAGTAACGATAAATATATTGACGAAGGGCGGACTTCTGAAGTGTAAACTGTGTTGCCAACAGCATTTATGAATAGATAATGTCATGAAAAAAAAAAAAAAAAAATTCTCACCAGACTGCTGCTGCCCGAATGCGTAGCCCCCGTCGCCCTTGGCGGCCACGGCGGCGAAGTCTCCCAGGGAAGTCTTACCGCCAAACATGACGGCGCCATCACCACGTGTCACCTCTGAAACCACGCGAAATGGCGGTGGTTTTAGGCCGTTTTGCTGTGGCCATGAAGGATAACTTGGGGCCAAAACCTAGGTTGCAGGGTCATAGTCACGACCTGTGGATATGCAGCTCAGCCACAACTTAGCTAGCGGGGTGGCCGACGTGTCGCCTCGGCTTTTTTTCAAGCGACATGGTAAAAATAGCTATTTACATAACCAATATACTCAGTGATAAACCCCAAAGAGTCCTAAATCTCGTAACGTTTGACTTGCCGTATATACTGGCCATTGTATATACCGGTAATTCCCTTGAAAAAAAATAGTTCCGCATTGGCAAACAAATTATCATCTTTCTTTCGAATTGCTTCAAAATCCCACATTTCCCTGAGGCTAAAAAACATTCGCCCGACTTTCCAGTTTTTTTTGAGGCATCTGGAAACCCTGATGGGTACCTTAATATCCTACCTGGAGTTAAAACATTTGCTTAGGCTGGGCTCGAACCCACGACCACCCTCTGGGGTCTATGATTGGTAACACACAACGTCTAAATACCGGAGGGCAACAACTCACCAGACTCGGTCTTCGGCGTGCTGACACTGACACCACTCGCTGGGGCCTCGGTCGGTGTCGGCTTGGCAACCGTTTTGGAAGCTGCAACGGCACGCCACAGAGTGAAAAGTACACCGATTAGTACATCGTCTTTCAAGTATCTGTTCAAAGACATTGGTTTGTTTCAGTAGGACGTTTTAACATCAGTAGACTATAGCCAGACAATGCGAAGGGTTACGGTGGAGACGACCCATGTCGCCCGGGGTAACGAAATACACGTTCATAATTATCCTACACAAACAGAGAGCAAAATAAGCGCTAGCGAACATAAATTGAAGAAACTGAACTACACCGGTCTGTGTGCACATAAATATAGGCGGAACTGGTCGCAGAATAGTTTTAATTAGAGAAGTTTTGTGTATTGAGAAGGAGCCACAGTCGGTAAATACCGTAAACACTATGTAAGATCAGAAAACTGCGGAAAGATGTCATATCTTTGACTGCAGTTCACGGAATTTTGTTTGCCGTTTTTTCTCACAAGCGGAACAACTTCACCATAAAGATTCAGTAATTGGCAGAACTAATTAATAATAATAAAATTATATAAGTCCATCTCCTGGGTTTTGGATTGCAGAATGACCTATCGGTATTCACTAAACGTTAAATATGGACTTTATCGTGCCTGAGTATTAAACTTGACCTATATTAGTTTTATAGATGTCGCGATCAGAAAGACGAAAAGCGGGTATGATCAGCAAACTGTCAGCAAACAGGCATCTGGCATGCGAGACATGGCAGTATGCTACCGCGGTTATCTAAGGCTCCCTGCCTTGAGTGCCTCCTTTGTCGTCACAAGTACCCATCGGGGTTTTAGGAGGATCGCAAGTTTTGTTTCACGAATATTGTCAAAATCGTTTTATTTTTTAAAATATTAAAATAATAGTAATATAGACCGACAGGTTGAAGCACTAGGGTTTGAGTGTGAACAGTGATTTAAGACCCAGGAGATGGCCTTTAATAGAAGAAATACACCAATTCTTGTCTCATTGAGTTATCAAAAAGCGTCATGTTGATTATCATAACTAAACGCCTGTTAAAAGTTTCTTATATTTTAAGAATACAGAACTTATGGTGGCAAAACAACGACGCAGGTTAAAATTTCATATCGAAAGGTGGAAAGGCTTTAGCTTTTTTTTACGTTTCGAATGTGCCGTCGCTGTGGCTTTATTATGTAGTGTCCTGTGATGAAATATTAGTCATAATAAAAACAATTATAAAACAAACAAAAAGAGCTACTTACTGTCCCGTAGTATATAAATATATATATATATATATAAAACCCAAAAGACTTCCTTACCTTTAGCCTTGGGCACTTCGAATGTTTTGTCCCCGCCGATGAGGCTGAAGTCGAAGTCGTCGTTGCGGCAGCCGATGCAGCCCTTGCAGGCCGGGTGTTGCTCGTACAGGTAGAAGCTGTCCGGGAGCTTCCACTTGCGGGCCTCCGCCACCTGGGCCTCCGAGGCGGTCTGCACCCTCACAATCTCCACAAAGTCGTCCTTCTCCGCCACAACCTTGACCTTCGGTATCGTCAAATCCGTGGGCACTGTCAAACAATGACATGTTTAGTGTGTTTTTCGCCCTTTTTTTTAGCGCCGATTGGGCCAACAGCCATGAAGACAAATGTCCTAATTCATCATGGCGCATTCATCGATCATGGGATCCTCAAAGTCTCGTGACATCACGGATGACATCACATGACCAGCATGAAGTACACCGACTGGACGAATTCAAGCACTGATTATAAAGTCCATTTTGAAGAAATCTGGCACAATTAAAACTAGTATATAGTATAGGGATTTTAGTTCAGAATATAGGACCCATACAAACAAATGCCGCAGCTGTCACGCTACATTTTTGAGATAGTGACTTGATTAAGATCAGAGCGACGACGTCATACCCACTTCAGCATCAGATTATAAAGTTTCTTTGGGAGGTATCTTTTTAAATTTAACTATTTAAAAGTACACACACGTATTGAGACACGCAAAAAAAGCACATGGGTCGCACACATGGGGATATATTCTTTAAAAGCTGATTCAAAGTCAGAGCGACAAGATCATAGCCCATACGGTTAAAACTCACTGTCCCTGATGGGGTCCTGCAGCAGCTTCAGCAGCAGGCCGCCCTCCTCAGCACCCCCCTTGGTGGCCTTGGTCGAGCTGGACGGCGAGCCACCGAACACGCTGAGCGGCGCATTCGGCTGGCCGAATAAACTGGGCGATCCGGTCGTCTTGCCGAATGAACTGGACGACGTGGTCGTTTGGCCGAACATACTGGGTGATCCAGTCGACTGGCCGAATCTACTGGGCGATGTGGTCGTTTGGCCGAATAAACTGGTTGACGCGGTCGTTTGTCCGAATACACTGGACGGCGTTGTCGCTTGTCCGAATACACTGGACGGCGTTGTCGCTTGTCCGAATACACTGGACGGCGTTGTCGCTTGGCCGAATACACTGGACGGCGCTGTCGCTTGGCCGAACAGACCGCCGACGCCGGGGACAGACCTGGCCATTAGGCTCGCGGAGAAGGGACTCGCTCCCGCCGCTTGAGTAGGCGTGGCCTTGAACGAGAATCCCGCGGGACTATCCCTGGCCTTGTCTGGGGTCGTTAACTTGGCCGGCTTCAGATCCACTTTAGCCGGGCTGGGGCTGGGGCTGGGGCTGGGGCTGGGCGCGGCTTGCGGCGTCGACGGGTCAGAGGATACGGCGGAGCCTTCGAAGGCGTTCTTGAAGTTATCCGCGACCTCCGTGCTGCGGAACTTGATGGCGAGCTGCTCATGTCTGGCCTCTCCGTCGGCGAAGTCCTCGGCGAACCAGACCCAGGCCTTGCCCTGGGCGTTGGCCATGGGCTTCAGCTCCATGGCCGGCAGGATGTGGTGGTTCAGGCAGATCTTGTGTACCTGTTCGCGCCGCATCAGCAGCCGCCGCTTGCCGGTGGCGCGGTGCCTCAGCACCTTGATGTCGCCCAGGCCGCGCTCCTTCCACTCGCCGTCCACGAAGCGGAAGAGCTTGGCGCGGTGCTTGTACGCCTCCTCCTCGTCCTCCTCGCCGGTCGTCAGCTCCACGACGTCGGGCAGCTCGACGATGGGCTCGAAGTAGATGTGGTCGTCCTCGCCGTCCCGGTTCACGTAAAAGCCGTCCTCGCCGGGTGATTGCGGCGTTTTGGGAGACTTTAACTTGGTCGCCGCCTTCCCTTCCGTCTTCGTCGGCGTCACTCCCATGAACGAAAACTCTCCTTCGCCGCCGAACTGGAATTTATCAAACGTGACGTTCGGCTTGGAAGGAGTCGTCGGATCCGCTCCTGCGGCCTGGGGTGAGTCCAGTTTAACGTTGACCTTGGGGCCGGGTTTGTCCGCGGAGGACGCGCCGCTGTCCGCTGTCGGGGCGAAGGAGAAGCCGCCTCCCGCGCTGAAGGGAGCCGGGGCGACGGCGGTTGTCGTCGAGTTGGCGGCCGCGCCGCCGAAGCTGAACCCTACCGTGGTGGCGGGGGCTGCAGTGGTAGTAGCAGCGACTGAACCAAACCCTCCCGCCGTGGAACTACCCAAACCGAACCCTAACGTAGTGCTGGAAACCGCCGTACTGCCGAAGATGAACCCTCCTCCCTTGGAGCTCGCGCTCGGGAGAACGGCGGGGGAACCCCCGACCTGGCTGGTCCCCCCGATGTTGCCGAAGCCCGCCGAGAAGGCGGACCCCGTGGCAACCTGGGGCCCGCCGAGGGTGAAGCCTCCTTGGGCCCCCAGCTTGATGGCGGAGGACCCCGAGGAGGACACGGCACTGGACTGCGGCCCTTCCTCCGCCTCACACCCCGGCCTCGGGGTCTCGCAAGCCAGGCAGGACTTGGCCTGGCCGCTGTTCTTTACGTAGCACGCATCGCAGTCCCATTCCCCGGCCTTGGTCTTGAACATGTCCGCTAGAGTGGTTTCCCCCTCAGCCTCGCACCCCGGCCTCGGGGTCTCGCAGGCCAGGCATTTCTTAGCCTGGTCGGTGTTTTTCACGTAGCAAGCATCGCAGTTCCACTCCCCGGCCTTGGTCTTGAACAAGTCCGCTAGGGTAGCCTCTTTCTTCTTCTCACCGGCGCCGTCAGCCTTGGCCGCCATGACAGAACCGCCGCCGCCGCCGCCCCATGCCGCCACCGCCGCCTCTTTCACGGCCTCCTGCAGGGTCTGCTGACACTCCTCGAAGACCTCCTTGAAGCGCTGGGCCTGGTCCGACGTCTTGAAGCGCATGGCGAATTGCTCGCTCTTCATCTCCTCCTCGGCGAAGTCCTGGGCGACCCAGCACCAGGCGTTGTCGCTGGAGGTCATGGGCAGCAGCTTCATGTCGGCCGCCATGTAGTGGTTGGCGCACAGCTTCAGCACCTGCTCGCGCCGCATCACGATCCGTATCTTACCGCTCAGTCGGTGCGCCAGGACCTTCAGCTCGCCGACGCCGCGCTCCTTCCACTGCTTGGTGGCCGGGTCGTGGCGGTACAGCTTGCCGCGCTCGCCGAACAGCTTCTCCTCCTCCTCCTCGCCCGTCTTCAGCTCCACCGCTTCCGGAAGTGTCACCACCGGCTTGAAGTCCACATCCGGTTCATAGGCCTCAGCCTCGTTCTCGTGTCCTCCTCCTCGCGGCGTGCCTCGCTCGCCGTCCGCCCTGGACTGGGATCCGAACACCGGGGACCCAACCCCTGGGAACCCTCCCCCGCCCGAGGCGCCGCTCCCCCCCGTCCCGAAGGCCTTGCCGTTGTTGTCGTCAGCGGCCGCTAGGGTTGCGAATGTGGGGCCCGCGGCGCTTCCGAATATGGAGCCAGAGGTCGGGAAGGCGCTGCCGCTGGTGGTTGTGGACCGAATGGTGATGGGCGTGCCAAATATGGAGGTGGTGGTGGCAACTGAAGCGCCGGTTGTGGTGGTGGCGGCGGCGGGTTTGCCGAAATCAAGGGAAGGCTTCGGGGAGGCGAAGGAGGGGGTCCCGGATGCCGGCTGGCCGCCACCTGCCGAGGCGGGCGGCGTGAAGGAGAAGGCGGCGAAGGGGTTGGGCTTGGAGGGCGTCGTGTTGGTGGTCCCCTTCTGGTCGCCGCCAGGTGGCGCGGTCACGGCCCCGTCTTTACCCGCCTTGGTCTGCGTCTTGATGACCGGCTGCCCGCTGAAGGTGAAGCCGCCCACCGTGCTCTTGGCGTCCTTGGCGTTCTCCGCGGCGTCCGCTCGCAGCGCCATCGACTTCAAGACGTCGGATGCGGGAGTCGCCACCGCCGACTTCGGCTGAGCAGTCGCCGGGGTAGCAGCCTTCCCGAAAGTGGCTCCAGAGGCGAAATTAAACCCGCCAGAGGGCGCCTGAGCCTTGGAATCCGCCGCCGCCGCTTCCGGCTTCTGCAAGCTGCTGAACGCCGACGATGACGTCACAACGGGTGAAGACACCGCGCCGGAATCCGTTCCTGAGGTCTTCGCGACCGCTGGTGTTTTACCGGCGGGGGTCTTAGGCTTGGCGGCTCCTTTGGCGGTTACGGCCTTGGCCTCCTCGAACTTCTCCTTGAAGCTGGCGGCGATTTCGGCCGTCTTGAAGCGGCAGCAGAACTGCTCGACGCGCGGCTCCTCCTCCACGAAGTCCATGGCGCGCCACGTCAGCGTCTTGTCGCCGTCGCGGAACTCGATCTGCATGTCGGCTTTGATGTTGTGGTTGGCGCACACCTTGTGGATCTGCTCGCGCCGCATCAGCAGGCGCACCTGGCTCGTGGCCTCCATGTGGAGGAGCTTCACGTCGCCCACGCCGCGCTCCTTCCACTGCTTGTCCACGAAGCGGTAGAGCTTGGCTCGGGCGGAGAACATGGCCACCTCGTCCTCCTCCCCGGTCACCACCTCCACCTCCGGGAGGTTCACCAGCGGCTTGAAGTCCGGCTCCTCGTACGACTCGTGGCCCTCCCCGCTTACGTCCGCCCCTCCGCCCGGCGACGACGGCACCGCTCCGGGTCCGCCCATCATGTGCATTCCGGATCGCTTTCCCGGGCTAACGCCTGGAGATTTCACCGTCGGGCCGCCGCCGAAGATGGATTTGGCGGACGGGGTGGTGGCGCCGGCGGCGGCGGCACCGGCACCCGGGACGGCGGTGCCGGCGGAGATGCTTCCGGTGGGCATGGCCAGCGGGAAGCTGGTGGCGTATGGTCTGTTGGGGCTGGTGCTCGATGACGGATCCACCTTGAAGAGCGGCTGACCGCTGCTGGCGGCGACGGAGTATCCGGAATAGGCTCCGGCCCCAGATCCAGATCCAGCTCCAGCTCCAGACGTATCCTGTCCTGCTCCAGAGCTCAGTAACGGTCGATCGGGGGAGGAGAAGAACCCGGGGGCGATCACCTTGGGTAGGTTGTCGGCGGTCCAGGGCGCCGGCAGGGAGTTGACCTGCACCTGCACCTGCCCTTGCCCCTGGCCGGCGCGGCCCATGAAGCCGTTCTGCCCGGCGCCCGGCTGTGGAGAGTAGCCGATGGTCGACTTGGATTTGCCCTCCACCTGGACGGTGCTACCGAAGGGCCACTCCTGCACGAGGCCGGTGTCGCCCGGGCCCGCCTTGCCGCCCACCTTGCCGCCGCCGGTGCCTCGCTGGGTGTCCGCCGCCGGGTCGTTCTCGTCCCCGTAGTAGTACGCCTCCTCGTCCTCGTAATCCTCGCCGCTGGCCTCGTAGGCGGCGTGTGCGCCGTGGGCGGCCGCCTGGGGGCCGTAGGACCCGGGGACCTGGCCCGGCCCGACCACCGGCCGCTGGCTGTAGTGCTGCAGCGACTGCGCGGCGGCCAGCGGGGTCTGCGGGGCCGGGGGGAAGCCCGGGTAGCCGAAGGCCGCCATCCCAGGCTGCTGGTACTCGTAGTCCAGGCGGTACGGGGACCCGTAGTACCCCGGGATGCCGCCAGGGGGCACCTGCGTGACGGGGGGAGCGGGGATGAAGGGGGCGCGCGGGGCTCCCAGGTGGTCGTACATGAGGTGGGGCGGCAGCGGCACGAGAGGCGCCTGGGCGGCCAGGTGGGGAGGGGGAGGCATGGCCAGCCCCATGGCGCTCGCCAGGGGAGTCCCCGGCATGACGGCCGCAGCGTAGGTACCGCCGCCGCCGCCGACGGCGCTCTGGGCCAGGTCCCGTGACGCCTCGGCCGACTTGACGTCTTGTTCTAACTCCCGCTGTCTCGCTTCCAGCTCCGATATGCGTTCCTGGAGAGGTAAAGGAAGGAGCAGTGAAAGCCAAGGTCAGGTGTGTGAATACAGGGCAAGCGCTAAAATCCTAGGTCAATGCATTACCATTCTCGCCGGCTGAGGCCGGGAGCCAGGAGAAATGTGTGGCGGACTTACATAAAGAATGTGGCGGAACCAGCTTATGCTTTACAATACATTTCAGAACGATAAAAGCAACAGCTCCGCTCATAGTTATGGCTAGTTCAACCCTTACTAACGAGCAGTTCGTTGAATAAAATAAGGAAAAACTCATTATTTCTGTTTTTCGCAGACACGTCACATATTAAGTGAAGGCCTTACCAGCAACTGCCTTTGGACGGCATGAAAAAATCAGGTGGGTGAACCAGAAGTTTATGTATTACGTATTACTGTTTCATAAACTGACGGCACACTAAAGTAGAGATTTATTTATTAATGCAACACTTATACGTGAATATAACAAGAAAATCACTAAACGAGCACAATACCGCGTTACTACAATACCAGAGAGAAGGAAACCGCACGAACTTAAATGTCACGTGACACACAACACAACCAGTGTTGTGTGTCACAACGGCAAAGATTGCCGCGGGAAAAAATGTCTTTCGTGTGACTACAGTTGGTTCGGGCGGCTATGAGTACCATATCAGGACTCCATACCTGTAGCTTAAGCGGGCTAAGGTTGACAATCAGGTGGGTTGGTTATATATTCAGGACGCTTTAACCAGTTTTGGCCATATCGCGTCAATGGCAGAAGCAAGGGGAAGTGAAGCCATGTCCCCGCGGATAACCCCCTACTCTTTGCCAAGAAGGAAATGGGATCTTTTTCCTGCAACCACACCGACATGGCCACAGCGGGGCTCGAACCACCGATCCACGTGCCGTTAGGCTCTCATGTGGTAAAAACACTCAAGGCGAGCGCTCTAACCCACTAAGCTATCGGGCCGGCCCCAGAGTGACAATTAGGGCCCTTTACCTGTAGTTTCTGGTGGTTAAGAGTGATAATCAGGGCCCTTTACCTGTAGTTTCTGGTGGTTAAGAGTGACAATCAGGGCCCTTTACCTGTAGTTTCTGGTGGTTAAGAGTGACAATCAGGGCCCTTTACCTGTAGTTTCTGGTGGTTAAGAGTGACAACCAGGGCCCTTTACCTGTAGTTTATGGTGGTTAAGAGTGACAATCAGGGCCCTTTACCTGTGGTTTTTGGTGGTTAAGAGTGACAATCAGGGCCCTTTACCTGTAGTTTCTGGTGGTTAAGAGTGATAATCAGGGCCCTTTACCTGTAGTTTCTGGTGGTTAAGAGTGACAATCAGGGCCCTTTACCTGTAGTTTCTGGTGGTTAAGAGTGACAATCAGGGCCCTTTACCTGTAGTTTCTGGTGGTTAAGAGTGACAACCAGGGCCCTTTACCTGTAGTTTATGGTGGTTAAGAGTGACAATCAGGGCCCTTTACCTGTGGTTTTTGGTGGTTAAGAGTGACAATCAGGGCCCTTTACCTGTAGTTTCTGGTGGCTAAGAGTGACAATCAGGGCCCTTTACCTGTAGTTTCTGGTGGTTAAGAGTGACAATCAGGGCCCTTTACCTGTGGTTTCTGGTGGTTAAGAGTGACAATCAGGGCCCTTTACCTGTAGTTTCTGGTGGTTAAGAGTGACAATCAGGGCCCTTTACCTGTAGTTTCTGGTGGTTAAGAGTGACAATCAGGGCCCTTTACCTGTAGTTTCTGGTGGTTAAGAGTGACAATCAGGGCCCTTTACCTGTAGTTTCTGGTGGTTAAGAGTGACAATCAGGGCCCTTTACCTGTAGTTTCTGGTGGTTAAGAGTGACAATCAGGGCCTTTTACCTGTAGTTTCTGGTGGTTAAGAGTGACAATCAGGGCCCTTTACCTGTAGTTTCTGGTGGTTAAGAGTGACAATCAGGGCCCTTTACCTGTAGTTTCTGGTGGTTAAGAGTGACAATCAGGGCCCTTTACCTGTAGTTTCTGGTGGTTAAGAGTGACAATCAGGGCCCTTTACCTGTAGTTTCTGGTGGTTAAGAGTGACAATCAGGGCCCTTTACCTGTAGTTTCTGGTGGTTAAGAGTGACAATCAGGGCCCTTTACCTGTAGTTTCTGGTGGTTAAGAGTGACAATCAGGGCCTTTTACCTGTAGTTTCTGGTGGTTAAGAGTGACAATCAGGGCCTTTTACCTGTAGTTTCTGGTGGTTAAGAGTGACAATCAGGGCCCTTTACCTGTAGTTTCTGGTGGTTAAGAGTGACAACCAGGGCCCTTTACCTGTAGTTTCTGGTGGTTAAGAGTGACAATCAGGGCCCTTTACCTGTAGTTTCTGGTGGTTAAGAGTGACAATCAGGGCCCTTTACCTGTAGTTTCTGGTGGTTAAGAGTGACAACCAGGGCCCTTTACCTGTAGTTTCTGGTGGTTAAGAGTGACAATCAGGGCCCTTTACCTGTAGTTTCTGGTGGTTAAGAGTGACAATCAGGGCCCTTTACCTGTAGTTTCTGGTGGTTAAGAGTGACAATCAGGGCCCTTTACCTGTAGTTTCTGGTTGGCCTTGCGACTCTCGCGGAGCTCCTCGACCAGCGTCTTGATGATGGAGTCTCTCGAGTATGACAGAGCCCGGATCTGGGCGTCCAGGCGCTCCGGACTGGGTCGCAGGACGCGTCCGGGAGTCCTCTGTGAACACAACGGGCGGTCACAATGGGTACAGGGGTGGGGGGGGGAGGTTAGGTTAAACAGTTAATGCAGATCTCAATGTAAATCGGTAAATGACATTGGATTGGGGTTTAACGGTGCGTGAACATCGTGCTATTAAATGGAGTATATGTGAATAGTTATGGTAGTGATATTGGTTAGTTTTTCGGGTTAATCACCACGGTATTGGGGTTACACGTTGCCGGTTCCTTCTGCCAGGTTGTTTATTATCAGGACCTGAGATTCTCGTATTTGTACTCATATCCATACGTTATAATTATTGTAATAAAACTGAAGAAAAGTTAAAGTTTAACGTAATAACCATCTGGATTGTCTTTTCATAGACCAATGTATTTAGCAGTCATGTTGGCAAAACAATGATAGTACAGTGACATCATTGGCACCTGAATGGAGCTCACTGTGACGTCATGATCAGAGGTCGGTTTTGGTCTCACTGGTGTGCTGTGGGAGAAGTCTTGAGGTAGAGGGCGCTGCGTCCTGACGGACGAGAGTTTCTCAGGCGCCTGTTCTGTGGTCGAGGACACCTCGTGACAGCTGACGTCACCGTCAACAGCGTCTGGAAGTCACGTGACTCGTTAGTCATCAGTACATGTTCGTTTTACCCAAAACAACCATTTTTCGCATTGTTTAAGAAGGAAAATAATTTTTTACAAAAAAATCACGAAGGAAAAAATTACTCAAATATTTTATTTAGAGATCTGGACCTTCCGTATCAGTGATATAATACATATTATAAATACTATGTTTTTAAAGCGCCGCTGCGTCGCAAAGCGTTTGTATTTCTACGTATCGGGGCGAGGTGATTTTGTAACCCGTAGCAGTGCGTGAAAACAAGTTCTACGACTGGTGAACCAACTGGTGGCGAAGTGTGGCGTTGTACATTCACACGACTTTATCGCACACCGGCGGTTCTACGGCACTCCTCGGCCGATATACCGGCAATTGTACGCAACGGCGGTTCTACGGCACTCCTCGGCCGATATACCGGCAATTGTACACAACGGCGGTTCTACGGCACTCCTCGGCCGATATACCGGCAATTGTACACAACGGCGGTTCTACGGTACTCGGCCGATATACAGCCAATATTTTACACTACGGCGGTTCTACGAAACTGTTACGTCTATACTCCACACATATTTAATCTACAGACAAGGTCATCTATATACACCTACCTTCTTCCAGACGACCGAGGCGGCTCTCCACTTCGTCCAGCTCATCGCCAATCACCAGATTCAAGTGCTGTGAAAAAACACCCAATATGATAAGATAAAAGAATAATTGTTATTCTTTTTTTTTTCATAATAACTCACTAAATACATGTAATAAACGGCGTATGCAACGCGTTAGGCTCACAGTCCACGGTTTAAATAATTTATCCAAACTAACAAAAAACTTAAAATGCACATTCATAACCACATATTTCTGCACCCAATATGTTCAAAAGATCAGAGAGGAAATAAAATAAAATGAAATGTTTTCGTATTTGGCCTTCTTAGGCCTGCAAACCGTTACGCCTTACACTGCAATGGCCGTTTAAAGGATATATACGCTTCAGAACTTTGTCCTTCCTCGCAGCGGTACTCACATGATGTCGGTCACCTCTGAGTCGGTCCAAGGTCACACAGAGGGCGTCGCGAGCCTTAGACAGGAGCGCCACCTGTTGGGAGACTTCCTGACCATCTAACAACTCCACGGAGCGGTTTCCGCAGTCCTTGTCAGCCAACGTCTTGTAAATCTGAAAAGAAAACCATATATATTTAAGACAGTTACAAATCGTTTTGCAAGTCGCATATTAAAAACAGGTAAAAAAGGTAAAGTACTAATAAGAAATGACGTCATATTATTCTATAATCCTAATAAACTAAGCCTTTCGTTGTGACCGGACGGTTCTTACTGAAGCCTCAAAACAGAATTCGAGCGTTTGCTGCATTGAATCTTGCTGATCCGAGCATCAACCTGGTGAAGTGTTTTTAACACATAAACACAGGGGAGCGACCCAGGTTGTCAATCATTCATTGACGTCACTGTCGCCTTTATCCAAATCATGTGCCGAAAAAAGATCTTTGTGTCCGACAAACAAGTTGACAACAAAGCAGCATGTCACTTTCTTGTTAGTTTCAGAAATGAATACTTCTCACCTGTACCTACCATCAGCTATGATTGTCAATTTCATACTCACGATGAAGGAAAAACGACTCACGCATGGGCGGGGCTTAGTTCGGAGCGTGGGCGGGGCTTAGCTCGGAGCGTGGGCGCGGCTTAGCTCGGAGCGTGGGCGGGGCTTAGCTCGGAGCGTGGGCGGGGCTTAGCTCGGAGCGTGGGCGGGGCTTAGCTCGGAGCGTGGGCGCGGCTTAGCTCGGAGCGTGGGCGCGGCTTAGCTCGGAGCGTGGGCGCGGCTTAGCTCGGAGCGAGGGCGCGGCTTAGCTCGGAGCGTGGGCGGGGCTTAGCTCGGAGCGTGGGCGCGGCTTAGCTCGGAGCGTGGGCGCGGCTTAGCTCGGAGCGTGGGCGCGGCTTAACTCGGAGCGTGGGCGGGGCTTAGCTCGGAGCGTGGGCGCGGCTTAGCTCGAGGGCGCGGCTTAGCTCGGAGCGTGGGCGGGGCTTAGCTCGGAGCGTGGGCGGGGCTTAGCTCGGAGCGTGGAGCGGTGTATTTACTCCCCGTGACCCTTACCTGGGCCTGGTGGTAGGAGGCGTCGGGGAGGTCAAGCTCTTCAAAGGCCTTCACAGCTTCCTCGTGCTTCTCGTCACCCATGGCAACACAGGCCAGGAAGAAGCGTCCCTCGGTGAGCCACGTGACCCGGTCTTGCTCGGTCAGCGCCTGGTCGCGGTTTTCAAACAGACCCGGCTTCGCCGCCCGCAGGAGCTGCTTTCTGAAACGGAGTAGCGAGATGGGATGCAATTATCAGGCAATCATTATCATGCTCACAAGCTTCCCTATTTTCACATAACCAGAGTTTTAATAAAATCGATTATCCATTAATGTTATGGTTAGCTTGAGAAGGGGGCATGGCAAAAAGCAAGTTTTGTGAGATGGGGGGGGGGGGGGGGAGGGGGGCAACACACGAGCCGTATCCCGCGTTTTATTTTCAGGGGTCCGATAGAAAATAGTTGCCACAAGAAAATCATTTCCCAATTGTTGTAAACCCCCAAAAAATGCAGTTGGCTGACTTACTCGTTAAGTTTTGCGACGGCCACTTTCCAGTAGTGCTGGGTCCGCGCCTGTAGGAAGTTGATCTCGTCCAGCACCTCCACGGACGTCTGATCCTTGGCCCGCGCCTCCTCCAACTAGAACGAAACGTACAGTTTGTTTTGTCGCCCGCCGGCTCAAGCTAGAGAACGTAACATAAATTATATTTTATGTCGCTCTCGCCTCTTACAAGCTAGAACGAGATGCGCAGCGTATTTTATTTCATCCCAGCGTACATTAGCTAGAACAATAACTACGGCGCATCTTCATAACAGATTTTTAATCTTTTATTTTGTCCGCATCTCCAGCCAGACAGGAACACAATACACGGTATATTAGCGCGGCCCTCACCCTTCAATTGGGAACAGGACAGCGATGTGTCAACGGCAGACGCCGCCCGTGTCAACGTACAAAGTCTCCCAGCCTATAACACCTTCCCTCCCCTTTACCCATACATCAAACCCATACATTGTTAATCGGCCAAGTCTATATATGTAACAGGGCATACGTTGAGTTGTCTTAACCTCAGTAGACGAGGCACCATATAAGCAATTTAAAGCCTTGCGTACCCTCTCAGCGAATGTCCTGGCGAGGTGGACTGTTGTGGTCACATCGAGGCTCTGCTTGTCCGCTGCTCGCACCTGCTGCAGACCGTGATGCAGTGTCACCCGTAGCCGACCCATGTGCTCTCTGCAAGACAACGCCCGTCAGAACTGTCAGCTATGGCACACATCACGCCAAACTCTACATGTATCCAAAGACTGGTACAGGCGTATTTCAAACTGATTTCTTGTCGAATCTAAGGCTATAGCGTCATAAACCAGGTTTCCTGGGTTGGAACCCTGCTTTCTCGTCTAGTTTCGCGGCAGAAAACCTTTCGTGGCTCAACAACGTGCCCTATGATTCATTGCGTACAATAAGTGAGTTCCTTCCCACGAAAAACCTAAATACATAAATATAACATATTGCTGTATGAGTAACTTTTTACGAAAACAATTAAGAGAGATCAGCACATCACATCAGAATAGCGTATCCAGTATCTACTCATTGTGACCTCAGAGAGGGCAAGGTTGTCATCATAGTGCCGAGGTTTAAGACTGACCTTATCCAGGCGCTTTAAAGAAACGGCTCGGTCTACAATGTCGGGCAGTAAAAGGCACAGGGCTAGTGAGTCTGGGGTGGCCATGGATGTGCTAGTGAGTCTGGGGTGGCCCTGGATGTGCTAGTGAGTCTGGGGAGGCCCTGGATGTGCTAGTGAGTCTGGGGTGGCCATGGATGTGCTAGTGAGTGTGGGGTGGCCATGGATGTGCTAGTGAGTGTGGGGTGGCCATGGATGTGCTAGTGAGTCTGGGGTGGCCATGGATGTGCTAGTGAGTCTGGGGTGGCCATGGATGTGCTAGTGAGTCTGCGGTGGCCATGGATGTGCCAGTGAGTCTGGGATGGCTATGGATTGACTTACTTGATAGTGAGTCTAGGATGGCTATGGATGGTATTGGACTTACTTGCTAGTGAGTCTGGGGTGGCTATGGATGGACTTACTTGCTATTGAGTCTGGGGTGGCTATGGATGGACTTACTTGCTAGTGAGTCTGGGGTGGCTATGGATGGACCTACTTGCTAGTGAGTCTGGGGTGGCTATGGATGGACTTACATGCTAGTGAGTCTGGGATGGCTATGGATGGACTTACTTGCTAGTGAGTCTGGGATGGCTATGGATGGACTTACTTGCTAGTGAGTCTGGAATGGCTATGGATGGACTTACTTGCTAGTGAGTCTGGGGTGGCTATGGATGGACTTACCTGCTAGTGAGTCTGAGGTGGCTATGGATGGACTTACTTGCTAGTGAGTCTGGGGTGGCTATGGATGGACCTACTTGCTAGTGAGTCTGGGATGGCTATGGATGGACTTACTTGCTAGTGAGTCTGGGGTGGCTATGAATGAACTTACTTGCTAGTGAGTCTGGGATGGTTATGGATGGACCTACTTGCTAGTGAGTCTGGGGTGGCTATAGATGGACCTACTTGCTAGTGAGTCTGGGGTGGCTATGGATGGACTTACTTGCTAGTGAGTCTGGGGTGGCTGTAGATGGACCTACTTGCTAGTGAGTCTGGGGTGGCTATAGATGGACTTACTTGCTAGCGAGTCTGGGGTGGTTATGGATGGACTTACTTGCTAGTGAGTCTGGGGTGGCTATGGATGGACCTACTTGCTAGTGAGTCTGGGATGGTTATGGATGGACCTACTTGCTAGTGAGTCTGAGGTGGCTATAGATGGACCTACTTGCTAGTGAGTCTGGGGTGGCTATGGATGGACCTACTTGCTAGTGAGTCTGGGGTGACTATAGATGGACCTACTTGCTAGTGAGTCTGGGATGGCTATGGATAGACTTACTTGCTAGTGAGTCTGGAGTGGCTATGGATGGACTTACTTGCTATTGAGTCTGGGGTGGCTATGGATGGACTTACTTGCTAGTGAGTCTGGGGTGGCTATGGATGGACCTACTTGCTAGTGAGTCTGGGGTGGCTATGGATGGACTTACTTGCTAGTGAATCTGGGATGGCTATGGATGGACTTACTTTCTAGTGAATCTGGGATGGCTATGGATGGACTTACTTGCTAGTGAGTCTGGGATGGCTATGGATGGACTTACTTGCTAGTGAGTCTGGGATGGCTATGGATGGACTTACTTGCTAGTGAGTCTGGGATGGCTATGGGTGGACTTACTTGCTAGTGAGTCTGGGATGGCTATGGATGGACTTACTTGCTGGAGTTGTTGATCAGGTTGAAGGCGGCCTCCCACCACTGCTGCTGCTGGGGGGTACAGAGGGGGTCGCTGAGGGAGACAGGCAGCAGGGAGGGCTCCCCGGGGGCCGCCAGGACGGACCGCCGCGCCTCCTCCCGTCGCAGACCGCTCTCCCGCACCGTGCAGTACAGGAACGCCTGGCGACACGGAGAGAACGCGCGGTTAAAGACGGGGATGGGGGGAAGGGTGGAGGGATGGGGGGATGGGTGGAGGGATGAATAGATGGATGGCCGGATGGATGAATGGAGTGATGGATAGAGGGAATCCGGATAGATGGAGTGATGGATCGAGGGAATTTGGATGGATAAGAGTTGTGGGTGCACGAATCGATGGATGAAAGAATGGATGGATGGACGGATGGATGGGTGGACGGACAGGTGGTTCGATCGACGGATGAATAGATGTTTCAAGGTTAAGTTTGTGCACACACGTTACGCCAACGGCATTGGTTCGAGTGAGATGCATTTATCTCAGCACAAGTCTCGCATACATAGAAGAGTTGTGCTCAGATAAACTTTTCTCGCGCGAGAAGTCCTACATTCTTTTACTGATACAAGTTCTTGTTCTCCCTTCCTCAGTTATTCAAGTCTTTCTTGCTGTCATTAGAGAAGCACTATTATTATTATTAACAGGATCCACAAGCTTCCACAGTGACGATCTTGAGAGCGGTCAGTTGCCACTTACCTCCATATCTTGCTGGCTGAGTGACTCAGGGTTGGCCAGTTCAAGATTAAGTACTCCTCTTTGTAAGCCATCAAAGCACCTCAGATCACCTGTAGAGATGCAGCATCAAAGTAAGCAATGTGAGTCATATTATTCCATTTTATTAATTAAATCATCAAATAATGTTCATACAAATATACCAGGTTGTAGATTGCATATACGTGTAAGTTCTTCGAACGTAACTTTCACGATCGTCTATAAAAATCAGGCTTATCATTAGACAAGCTTTGTTTTTGGAACAGCTAACATTCATCCGTTTATCCATGCGTGTTCGCGCTCGTCAAAATCGGTCCCAGTGGAAGGCACTGGCACGAAGAAAACACATTTGATCACACTTACAATTGTACTGTGTCATCAGCTTGAACACTTACAATTGTACTGTGTCATCAGAGTGTGAACACTTACAATTGTACTGTGTCATCAGAGTGTGAACACTTACAATTGTACTGTGTCATCAGAGTGTGAACACTTACAATTGTACTGTGTCATCAGAGTGTGAACACTTACAATTGTACTGTGTCATCAGAGTGTGAACACTTACAATTGTACTGTGTCATCAGAGTGTGAACACTTACAATTGTACTGTGTCATCAGAGTGTGAACACTTACAATTGTACTGTGTCATCAGAGTGTGAACACTTACAATTGTACTGTGTCATCAGAGTGTGAACACTTACAATTGTACTGTGTCATCAGAGTGTGAACACTTACAATTGTACTGTGTCATCAGAGTGTGAACACTTACAATTGTACTGTGTCATCAGAGTGTGAACACTTACAATTGTACTGTGTCATCAGCCTGAACACTTAGAATTAGATTGTTTTAAAGGTGGGTGACCACACATACAATTGGGCTGTTTTAGAGGTAGTTGAACACTTACAGTTGGGCTGTGTTATCACTGTTTGATCACACTTACAGTTGGGCTGTGTTATCACTGTTTGATCACACTTACAATTAGGCTGTGTTTTGTCTCGCAAGGAGTAGTATTGCAATGCTGTCCACACAACGTGATGAAGGCTTTCTGGACGCTGACCCTGCACCTCTGGAAACATAAACATTCTCTTTGCTTCCAAATCCTTATTCAAAGTCAAACCCATATACTAGTTACAACCCCCACGATAATAATAGTGCAATAGTCCACGTTTATAATGTAAATAGACGCCTGTATGTAAACTGCTGAACTCTTCAACGCCATCTGTTATCGGCAATGTGGCAGCTATGTTTATCATCCTTTTAAGGTGACGGACATCGGCACAGCCATTTACATTAGTTTACATTGGGGACAATGGCCCTAATGCCTTTTATGTACGAATAAACTTATTATCAATATTATCAATACAGCCAACAACAATCTCGCATTTTGCTTAATTTTACTAGTTAAACAAATTTAGTCGCATTTTAGTTCTTTAAAAATGGGTTTGGTCATAGACACATATCTGACGTCAGATTCTCTAGAAGGTCACCTTGGTCGAGTTCCTTGAGATCTTCCACTTCGGGAAACCTGGGCGTGAATGTGGTAAGCAGAGCACTTTGCATCAAGAAAGACGTCTCTTTCTTGGACTTCAGCGACTGTCTGTTGAAGAGCGACTTGAAGATTTCATCTTTGCCCTGCAACGAAAAAAACCATTCAAATGTCTTCCTCACGCTAGTGAAGTGAAAAACCTCATAGCGCTCCCGATGAACGCGGGTTCATGCAAATATCTTCCAATGGCAGTCGAAATAAAGGTACAGAATTAATCTAAAGGTTACAGTCACGATGCTAAGTATATATATTACATTATAACATTCTCCTAAGATGAGTTGGTTGGTCGCTTTAAACATTTCTGGTCATATCGCATCAATGGGAGAAGGAAGGGAATGAGCTATGTCCCCGGAGTAACCCACTACTCTTTGCAAAGAAAGACATGGACTCTTTATCCTGCGACCACACAGACATGGCCACAGCGGGGCGCGAACCACCGATCCACGTGCCGCTAGGCTTTCAGGCGGTCAGAGCGCTCAATGCGAGCGTTCTACCCCACTGAGCTATCGGTGCTACTCTTCTCCTAAGATGGGAAAATCAGGCCTGAATTAATTGGTAAATAGGCAACCCTTTATAGGCGACTTTTATCGACACCAATACCATAAATTCAGATACCGTGCATGGTGAAGGACTTACCTCTTTATTACAGAGCTCCTGTTGGATGTCAGACATCCAGGACTTTCGGTTCCCGCCAGCGAAGTTATGCAGCATATGTCCTGGAAAGTACGCCACATAAGTTATATATGTCGCTAAGATATAGAGACTACATTCATGTCATTTACCTGCCACAAAGACCTGTTACGGTACCGTTTGTTTCAATGGTTGTCAATGTTTCGTCCACCCTGCATAGTCTATATCGTGGCACATCACACTAAACAGTAAGATACACACAGATATACATGTGTTATATTATAAGAGAGGAGCCACGTCTTCGGGAGTAACGCCCCTACTGTTTGCCAACAAAAGCATGGGATCTTTATCCTACACAAGTATAAGACAGGTGAGATTCGAACCACAGACCGGCCGCTGGCCTAGCATAGCACACACTCGACAAGGCGCTGCCCACTAGGCCACGGGGCGCCCCCCCCCCCCGCCGCTGCTTACTTGTTTGAACGGAAAGAAGCCAGCATCACTACACATTATCGACGTTATTAGACGAAAAAAACTGTATTGGGGAAGAAGGGGACGGGGTGTCTATAAGCTGTCATTGTTCGCAGTGACGCTTCCTGTTATCACGCCTCACGGTTGGTTAGTGTACACAGAGCAGCAGACAAACAGGTTATGGGTTCGCGCCCTGACACATGTATCTGAAGCTCTATTCATCCAACGACACTTCGCTGTCCCGGGGAAGCGACAAATTCGCCGGTAGGTAGCATCGTCTCACGGCGCCACTCACCGATCTGTGCGGCCCGAAGAGCCCCAGTGGGCGCCAAGTTAGGTCTCATGTACACATTGCCGAATACCCAAACATTTCGGATTCCTTTTCGCACATAAAATACATACAAGGTAGCCAGTCTGTACCATCACACGGCGCCACCCACCCACTCACCGGTCTGAGCGGCGCGGAGGGCCGCCAGCTGGCGCCACCGGCCGTACAGCTTGCGGTCGGCGGGGCTGGCGCTGGCGAACCAGGAGGCCCGGACGTTGGGGGGCGGCAGGGAGTAGCTGGCCATGTAGCAGGCGCCGGCCCGGGCCACGGCGTCCCGCCACCCGAGTCGCTCCTGCTGGGCCCGCCGCAGCAGGGTCGTGCCGGCCTGGAAGAACAGCTGGGCCTGCATCTCCGTGAAAAACACCTTCCACGGGTCGCCGGCCGCCGCCATGTTGTCCACGGTGTACAGCGTCTGGTCAAACCTGGCGGCGGAAAAACGGGAATGAAATTTGTTAATTTTAGTGTATTTAAGAACAAATGGGAATCCATTATGTCCTATCTAATGAATATTTGATCTGTGCACAAGAGGGTTAAACGGGGCCAAGGAACGTCCCACGGGACCAACGGTAAAGGCGGAATGAATGACGCATGTCTCAGATTATGTGCAAAGGCCCAGATTCGAACCCAGGAGCTATTGAAATGGCTAAGTCGGGGATTACATACAAATCAACTCCTTGTTAGTCGTATCACGTCAGTGGGTCAGTTGTTTCAAAATGAATTTGGTGCTTTGCCCTTTTTTTGTCTTTCCCTGGGAATATCCACTCCAGACTTTCTACTTAGCAGCGTTATATAACTAGCGATCAACAGAACGGAACCAGAAATCTAAACTTTAATATGCCACAGAAAGTGGGACTTTGATCAAACTTCGCCGTATCACATGGCAGCAGGTGACCTACTGATGAAGGACGTCCACGGCGTCCGTGACCTTGGCGCCCTCCATGGTCAGGCCCAGCAGGTTGGCCTGCGCCCACAGCAGTTGCTGGTGAAAGCGACCGTTTATCTTCTCACCAGAGTCGCGCTCGTATTTCTGAAAGCAATCAAGAAAAAACAAAACCCAATAACTACCAGTGGTAGTAAGGAATTTATATGTATTTAAAGATTTCCGGTGTATAAGTCGCCCTTTTTTCCTTCGTGTCTGAGGGCTGAGACTTATACACCGGCGCGACTTAAAAATGAGCTTAGTATTTAAATTTGAGGCCATCAACATATTTCTTTTCACTATTTGAAAGAGCAAAGTATACTAGCATATTAGCGTCTGTCGCCGCTTACTCAAGGTGCTTCAGTCCAAGGTGGAAATCCAACAGACAGCGGTACTCACCTGGTATGTGTCCAGCAGACAGCGGTACTCACCTGGTATATGTCCAGCAGACAGCTGTACTCACCTGGTATATGTCCAGCAGACAGCGGTACTCACCTGGTATATGTCCAGCAGACAGCGGTACTCACCTGGTATATGTCCAGCAGACAGCGGTACTCACCTGGTATATGTCGAGCAGACAGCTGTACTCACCTGGTATATGTCCAGCAGACAGCGGTACTCACCTGGTATATGTCGAGCAGACAGCTGTACTCACCTGGTATATGTTCAGCAGACAGCGGTACTCACCTGGTATATGTCCAGCAGACAGCGGTACTCACCTGGTATATGTCCAGCAGACAGCGGTACCAGTCCAGGTTTCCGCTATAGGCCCCGGTCGCCTCCACGTCCACAGCATGTGTGTAAGCTTCATTAATTCGACCTCGGTCAGCCAAGAGCCCCAGCAACTTCAAGCGTAATTTCGAATCCCGTGGTCGTTTGGTCTGAATAACAAGCGATTAAATATATTTAGTGAACTTTGATGTCAGTTTAATAGCTAGCAAAGCAGATCAGGTGGTGTTTTCGCATACATTCGAAAATGTTGCGATATTAGCTAAATTGCTTAGAATGGCGTGCTCATATAACACTATGTACATGGTTCGAGCCTCCCGGAAACCAGAAATATGATTTCTTTATTATTCATATTCGCCGCTTTCAAACACTATGAATAATTCAAACAAGAATGCCTTCGCCTTGCTTTTGATGTCAACGTCTATAAAGGCTAAATTAATCTAACTAATTAGACATTTGTTACAGCGTACTACATGACAAGGACCCCAGACACCGCGGGATTCTCACCAGCTCGGCAGCCAGCAGATCCTCCAGCTCCTTGTACCCTTCTTCGGTGTCGCAGGTCGCGTACATCTTCTCCTGCAAGAACAAATTCAATACAATTGCATCATGGAAATGAAAAATTAAATAAAATGTTTGGTGTTGTAGGCCACACATTTGCAGGACATTAAAATGTGGTTGGATGAAAGTTTCAGGTGAAACTTTGTGGATGTACCATGGGCTTTCCTGCATTTTAAATATTGTGTTTTAATGTATACATAAAAATATGTCAGAATGGCTGAATGAATTGTTTTATATAATTTATCGAATACTTATAATTCAAATGTACAATATGTACAGATGCAGGGATATATATCTGCTCTGCACAATATAAAAATTAATGGTAATCACCTGGCAACAGGATTCTCTATACCCGTCACAATGGTCTTAAAGCTATTTGGTATTACCGGTGGGTTGATGACCAGGCAATAGCTGTTAAAACGAAAGAAATTAAACCTACCCGCAACCTGAATACCACATCATGGTCAGGGTACAACTTTTCCAAGCGCTCAGCCCAATACTGATGATAATGGAAAGATGGAATGGAATGGAAAGGCGTCAATATTCTTGTACGGGGCAGTGTTTAAACATACAATCCGTTGCTTGTATAGACATAAACGTGCAGTTAAATCCTAATCAAATCAAAATGAGTTGATTGTCAGGGTATACCAAGGATAATGGCTGTACCAGTAACATACGTAGACTACTTTTATTTCAGAAACACAACTTTTGAGCGCTGTTTTCCTATTCACAGCTTTTAACAACTAATAAAAAAATCTAATTATTAAAAGGTTATTCCACAGAAATACAGGTCATATAAAATAGGATTGAACAATTTCTAAGGATTCTGTGGGTTTTTCATACCTTTGCCCGATCTGGACCAACGTCAGTTCGGCAATACAGCTCGCAGACTGTGAAGACAAACACAAAGTTCTTACACACTGCAAATCCCCTTTTGCCGTTATTTAAACTGCTCATATAGCCATATTTTCAGTGATAGATAGTTTTCAATGAAATTTCACCAAAACTACATACCAGGGTACCATAAGTTCAATCAACACTTTATCACCCCAGCCCTCCGATGTTCTGCGGCAGGCATATAAATCAATGTTAAACATGCAGGCACACACTTTGCTTATACAACCAGTCTCTACAATGCATTTAGGTCTTTATAGCATAAAGTGTGCAAATTACATGATAGGCATACCAGTAATTATTAAATGCATTGTAGTGAGTAAATGTGATTTTGTGTGTGTAACACATTAAAATGTACATTTTTACCATTGGTTTTCCTGTTAAAAGAAATATGCTTTGGGCACAAGGTCTTTTGTTATCCCATAAAAAATGTAATAGTCTAAAATAGACCAAAAAAACAACTCGCAATAAACATTGCACAAGAGAACATTTAAGATGATGAAAGTAGCTAATAATAAGTTGTCTTCACTTACTTTTTAGTAGAACATCTCGTTGTTTGTCATCCAGATCTAGCGATCTGCGATATGAAGCAATTGCTTTCTCTACAAGATCCTGACCCTCAAAGATCTGGCCAAGCAACTTGTGAGCTGGTGCATAGTTTTCCTTCACAACCAAAAACTGCTTCAGGTACCTGGGTGTGATAAAATATAAATGCAGAGAAGGATGTTATCCTGCAAAATGAATGTTTTGGCAAGTGTTACCAATTTTCTTCTTTTTTCTATGTTGAATTAATTAAACATCTGCATAACATGGTTAATTCTCAAAGTGTGAGCCAAACCCCTCAAAGTGTACCCACCATTGTTAAATATTGCCCGTAATTGCGTTGTTGCACTGTTGTCAAAGTCTGTAAGAACTGACGGATCTATGTTCCTTTGAAGGGTACTCAAAGAACAGTTTCAGCGGCACCTGCCTAACACCCTGCAGCATACAATTGACTGATGGAGCGGGTGAGTCAATTAGGCTTTGTTTATATAGGCGGTTGACGCGTCGCATGGTCAGTAAGCCTTTTGAAGTTGCTTTTGTAGGGAAGGAGTGGAGTGGAGTGAGGTGTCGGTCGTCATTGGCAGGGTGCCCAATTTTGACTTGACTCATAGCGCGGCAAGTCTCGGGAAGCAGCAGTTGATGGTGTAACTAGATACAGCTAGCTGCCGTCTTAGACTAAGTGGGCCAGACAGAAACTTAATACGGGGAGGCGCTACAGGGCAGTGGAACAATGCCTGAGTAATTGACTTCTTTAGCTGGGGGGGATTATGATAGGCGGCGACGGTGCATCAGCGACTCCCGATCTCCCGGCTGCCTAAGTTAGGTCCGGGGGGGGGGGGGGGGTCCCTGAGAGACAAACTTTGACTTGGTCCATATATAAGTCAAACCGGTGTATAAGTCGCACCCCTCGGCTGCGAGGAAAAGACTTATACACTGGTGAGACTTACATAGTCTCGAAATCTGTCTCTAGGGGACCCCCCCATCCGGACCTAACTTCAGAAAAAGTGAAGTAGCATTTATTCTTCTTCTGAACAGTACCTTAAAGCAGTGTCATATTCCTTCACATCCAAGTACCACTTGGCAATTTGGAAGCCTCTTCCATCCTTCTGAAAACAGGAAGGCAAACAAAAATTATAATCTGACGCACTGTAAGCTTCTTTTTTGTAGTTGTATTCAGGTTACAAGTCTGCAGACTGTTTTCACAAAACTACAGGGTACCAGAAGTTTAATCAACACTTTGTCAGCCCGCCCTCCTATGTTCCTCATCAGGCATTTAAATAAATGTTAACCCATTGCATATATACAACCAGTCCCTACAAGTAATGCATTTCACTTTTTCTTTTGCCTACCCTGTTGTCAGATTAGTACAAAATGATATACCGGTAAGTCGCACCAGTGGCACCCCCTGCTTTTGAGAAATATTTATACTTAATCCATATATTAGTTACATAGTCGATGTGAGATTCACGCAGTGAAGCACCGTGTGCATTACACTAATGACCACCATAACCAGCGGGTTTGTTAACTATTGCCTCTGCCTGAGTTTGACACAGCGTTCATACCAAATACAACTGGTTATGGTTGTAAGTGGCTTCCGGGGCTGAGCTAGATGTACTTAGAATGCTGTTTCAGTAGCACCAGCTTAACACTCTGCAATAAACAGGGAAGCCATGGCCTATAATACAGCATTTCAAGTGAACATGTTTGTAGGGAGCGAGAAGTGAGGGGTAATCTGCTGTCATTGTTGGCAGGGAGCCCAATTTTGATGTTGTATAGTGGCATATGGCTACGGCAGTGGCATTGGATGATGTTCTTGATACATCTGCCGTCTTAGACTAAGTAAGTCATTTGGAAACTTTATACCGGATAGGCATGAGCGTGATTTATAACCATAGAGTCTGTGTCATACTTGGTAAGAGCTGCAACGGGGGATTGAAAGGGGAATGTTGTTACGGGTAATTGTTGGACCTACAAATGCCAGACTAATAAGTTTTGTTTACCAGGATAGGATTATGATAGGTGAAATTGCTGGTAGGTAGGGAGGATGTAGCAGGGAGAGGATAGTCATGAGATGCTACAGTCTGTATCCAAGTCGCACTGCAAGCTTGAACTTAATTCATACATAAGTTGCAATGGTATTAGCCGCTCTGGGACGTAGATGCAACCCAGAGACCTGCCTGCCCGCTGGATGGGTGAGCAGTTTTAATTTTAGTGGGCAGATTTTCAGTTTAGCGGGCACTCAGGCGCTGTTTACCCGCACAAAAAAGGTCTTTTGGTCAGGAGGATTAGAAGCTAATCATGACCAGGGGCGGATCTAGGGGGAGATCTTTAACAATTTTACACTACTAAAGTCAGGCTCTGAAAGCCCCCCCCCCCGTCTCAGCATTTCAGAGCACAGAGGCCCCCCCCCCCCCCGCCCCTGTCACAAGTCTTCAGAGAGCCATCCCCCCACCCCCC
The DNA here is from genome assembly GCA_964019135.1 of Arenicola marina. NCBI lineage: Eukaryota > Metazoa > Annelida > Polychaeta > Arenicolidae > Arenicola > Arenicola marina. The sequence goes on along the minus strand of OZ025254.1, from coordinate 3,380,820 downwards.
CTTATTCCCAGATATGCCCCAGAATGATGCTCACAGATTCATATGAACACTTTCTTCTACCAGCCATAACGTTGGCTGGCAAAAAATTAATTCTGGCTAAGACCCTGCCCTACATGCGCAAAATGCCAAGTTCTGCAGTTCAGGGCAAAGTTTTAACTTCATATCTTGGTAAAGTTATCTTTAATTAAATGACATCTATTTTCGCTTGCACATGTACAGGTTTAGTCTATATTTGTGTCACCGAAATGACACCTTCAACCTGCCTGGCTGATTCAAAACAAATGTTGGATGACGGAAATGGTTCGATGCGCATGACCGGAAAGAAGGTCACCGTAAAACTGTGTGGATGCAATGCAGCACCCCTCATATGCCAGCGTGCACTTAATGTTTTAATTATGTAACACTCAAGTGGAAATGTACAGAGCGCTATAAAAAGACAAAACAAATAAACTTTTGAGCATAAATAAATTTTGTTTCACCAAAATTGCAATGTTACATAATATTAACACATATTAAAAACATCATATGCAGGATAATCAACCACACGCTGTTATAGCCTATGAGGTATGCCACGTTGGATCTATACAGTTTTACAACAACTTCTTTAATATATTTCGTAAATGACCAACCAGTATTCCTTGTTCATTGCAATAAATGCCTTCTGAGGTGGTTGCCCAAGCCTTAAACTAGCCCAGTTTGATGGCGTTAATGGTTACGGCAGAATGATAGACCGTCCTTACCGCCACGGCGTAGGTCGACATTCAGTCTAAAAAACCTTACTAGTAGCTGGAGGTTTTGACACCAAACACTCACCTCTAATTTTTAGTTGTGTTAAGTTCAGGAGCATTATCCTCAAGGAGTGTCCGACTGAAATACGTTTGATGCAACTAACACTAGCTCAACTCATTCATTTTGTCCACTAACAAGTTTTCCTGGCTAGCGTTGCCGTCTTCTCGTGCTGTCTCGTCCCACAAGACCGCTAGATGTCGCTAGTTCCTTCTGGTCATTGCCCTCTAGGAAACTGGCTGCGCATTTGTCAAAGACCTGGTTCCCATTCTGTTTATCAACAAAGACACGTATCTACTCACCTGTTTTCTGTACACCTGACAGAAAAATATGTGTCACTGTTGATAAACAGATAGTGTTGGAACCAGGTCTTTGGGAAATGTGCGGCCAGAACGCCAGAGGGCATTTACCAGAAGAAACGAGCGACATCTAGCTGTCTCTTGCGACGGCACAATACAAGACAACAAAACTTGTCAGCAAAACTTGTTAGCGGACAACATAAAAGAATTGAGCGAGTATTAGTAGCAGGAAACTTATTTCTGTCAGACACTCCTGGAAGATAATGTTCTGGAACCTAAAAAAGTAAGAATTAAAGAGTGTTTTGCATAGAAACCTCTAGCAACTTGTAAAGTAGTTCCATATATGTAACGTAGTCCGCTCCGATATGGGTCCAGTCGCTGAACTACGTTAAATTTCCTAGTAATCTCTTTCCATTAGCAGAATCGTGCCCGAAATCTGGTCGTCTTTACACGGTCATAAAACTACTATTTCATCTCGATATTTAGTAATGAACTACATATTTACATAAAGTAACCTATTCTCTGTTGATTTGTTACCAATTTGGGATATGACGTTGCTTGATGCTTGTGTTTTGATAACTTTTCCCTCTGCTGTGTAATTTCTGAGCTTTTTTGGCTGCCGCGGGCGCCATGTTTAGATTGGGGTTCACATGCACCGGAAGAAATAATCGTTGGGCGCGTGCACATTTTTGGTTGGGAAATGTAAAGTACAGATTTTACACCACATCAAACAGTATTTCACGGCAGTTTAACAGTTGTTTGTTTCAAATGGTCTGCCTTTACCAGATCAGTGACATCGTTGCATTAAAATCTTTGAAAGCACAACTTAAGTGGAAGTTCTTTCAGCGTTCCATTGATGTTTAATTTGCATTGAAGATCATTTCACCGAGCATATGACAGCGGGAGGGGTGTGAATTTTGGGATATTTTAAACTGTCAGTAACCCGGCATCCAGGCTAGGGGGGGGGGAAGGGGAGGCCTTGTATACAAAGTTGGGGGTAGGGTTCCGTGGGGTACCTTGATGCCAGAGAAAGTAGATATTTGTGATGAAAAAGATATCCCTATAGAGTGGATGTTTAAAAACTTCTGACCGGGGTGGGAGAGGGGGGGGGGGGGGGGGTGTGTCTGAAAATGTATTCATAGATGGGTTGCTGCGAAAAATTAAAACACCCGACCAAGCGAATTTCGATGGTGAAACACATTTCATATGTAAACCAACATTAGAAGAGAACATCTGTAAATTTTGGTTACATTTGGTTGGGTACCCCATCAACCCCATCCATACTATTTATCACGCCGGGGGACCCGCGGCACGAAGCCAGCAAGGAGACTCTTTCAGTTACGGCGAGCACACAATTTGTACGTTAGCGCACAATGATTGGTTGGCCCACACAGGGCTCGAACCGCCGACCCACACGCTGTTAGGCTCTCAGGTGACCAGAGCACTCAATGCGAGAGAGAGCACCGAGCGCTGTACAATGTGTACATTCACTTAAGCGATGCAAAATAGTCCTGTGTATTGTCTTCGCTGCGCTCTGCTAATGAGCGGGATGCGCTTGGAAGCAAGACGCTGTTGACGGTAGCCATAGCAGCTTGCTTGCAGGACTACTTGTAAAATAGACATCGCACAGTGTTTGGGACCAAACATGGGGACCTACGGTGTGGCTGTTATGGACATAGAACAATATAAAATCCATAACAAACCATCTGATGAGGCTAGCCTTAACCTAGATAATCGCGCGGGATCCAGAAGTCACTTGGCGCAAGTGCCCCCAGGCAAGCCCGCTTCTCTAGGGGCACAACGGTAACAATGTTAAAATCCTTCGATGTTAGTAGGGAATCGACTGTAGCTTTTATTATAATGTGGGCGCGTACAATAATGGTGCTTACATATTCTATATACCTTATTCTATCTTCTGACATCAAGAAAGTTTATCAACACTACATTGTTGCAGTCATATTTTCGCGAACAAATGTTGGAGCATGCGACTTTTCCCTACCAACAGCCATGCGTATGCAGCGCCACCTGGCGAATCCCGCCACCATTTGAACCATTTGTAGCCTGGGTACCAAACTTTGTAACAGTCATTGACCCATGAAAGAGGGCGCTGCTGTTGTCCTTAAGTCCAAAGTAAGCGACTGACAAGGCCCTCTAGCGGAGTCATATGCTAACGGAGAGGAGGAACCAAGTCACATTCACAGGTACCGGGATCCGCCAAAAACAAATATGGCGGATGGCTGGTCGGGAGCAGTTGTGTGCTCCAACATTTCTTCGCGAAAATATAACAGAAACAACCGAGTGTCGACACATTTTATTGATGTCAGATGATAGAACAAGGTATATAGAATAAGTAAACACTATGATTGTTCGAGCACATATTATAATAAAAGCTACAGTCGATTCCCTACTAACGTTGAAGGATTTTAACATTGTTACCGTTATGCCCCTAAAGAAGCGGGCTTGCCTGGGGGCACTTGCACCAAAGAAGTCACAAGCTCCTCCTTAGGATCCCGAAGCAGTGCATTAATGCTGCCACCAAAAGCAAATAGGTTATTAAAAATAAATAAATTCAAATTATTTTCTAAGAGTATTATGCATATATCTTAACATCTCCTTATTTTACATAACTTATTATTAAACTTTTTAATTGACATCTTTACGCATATTATAAAAGTATCCAAGGCAATCTTGTTCGCTGCTTTAACTTTCAAGCTGTGCGCAATGACAAACAAATATGGTGGTTCGCTCATATCCGAATGTACTTGAAATGACGCCATCTAGCAGTGAATGTTAATGCTATATTGCGCATATGCGCCTCGATGCTCATTATCTTTTAATATGGCATGGCGAGCAAACATAAATACAATAAACAACACCCATAATACTGATTGTTTGACAACATAAGAAGGGAATGAGCACAGAGGCGTGTATGCGTATGACGACCCGGTCTCGCTACTCCAGGCAGGCAGCCAGCTCATCGGACACAGGGATACCTAACCCCCGTCTCTGGAGCTGGCTGTGGCTGTGGTCTGTGCCCTGGTGCCAGACAGCCGAACACGGAACGGTCTGTCACTGTCACAGGTCAGAGAAAGAAAGACGCAATTTAGCTGTTTTCAACACAATAATTTACCTCTTTCTGGTCTCGTGCGTGGCTCAAGAGGTTAGTCACGTGTTTGTCAACCTGCTGCTTCGTTCGGTACATAATTTCGTCTGTTTCTGAATTATTTAAACACTTTTCACCTAAATGTTACAGATCAGCGCATTATTTTGCCGGTCTTTCCTTTCGTTTTTAAAATAGACATGTGACTTCCGGCATGAAGATCGTGATACGCATGCGCAACCGACATACTACTAAACACCAAAATAGTCAAATATGATTTAATTCTGCCATCTCTACACAGCCTTTCCACATGAGAGACAGGCATAAAACCAGGCCCTGCCCACGTTTTTTTTGGCACCAGGCCAATAGAAGAAGGCTGTGATGAAGGCCTGGAATGCGCCGCGACAAGCTAAATAAGATGCTTAACTCGTCGCGGCGCATCTCAGGCCAGATGCAAAAAAAAAAACGGGGGCCCTATACCCAGCAAACACATGTTTTTTTAACTTTTTAAAATAGTTCTAATTACGTTCATAACTTTACAATGCACTGAGGATGTTCAAAAGTATGAATGAAAATAATGTTCAATTTTGTTTTTTTTAAGTAGTAATCATGCATGGGACATGCCATGTATTGCAGACAATAAGAACATATTTTTATTCGAACAGCAGTTACGGACGTCGACATGATGCATTCCTGTCAAACAAATAGCAAAATTAGAATTTATGTTTGTTTCTCTAACTTACAGGAGGAACTGAAATCACAGTATTTCATTTCTGTGTCTGCCGTTTATTCATTCCTCCCGGTATGAAACCACAATTCAACTTGTGAAATGCAGTGACAAAATATTCACTGACTAAATTCGGTCAAAATGTGCTGCCATAACGTCCATAACGGGTGCAAGCAAGCGTCTCGAAAATCGACCAGATTGACATGGAATGCGTGCGCTTGTGACGTATAGCAGGCCCCCAGAAAGGAGGGAGATGCAAAGGAGAAATGACCACGTACGTCGGTTAGGTAATTTCGTCCACTATATCAGTTGAGTTACAAAGCCAACGTTATCGTTTACCAACGTTCGTTACGCAAATTCTGGTTACATTCACTAACACTAAAACTGAAGTGTACCTAAACGTATACTTCTCCGGTTTTGCAGTTGGCATAATATACGACTAACTGAAGACTAATCATGTTAATCATGCTATCAAGGTGCAACGCGTTTATCCCAAAAAGGAAGAAATTTTAACGGAACTTGTTCTTATTATTGTTCAGATGTTTTCTGATATAATTGATTAATTGCAATTGTTGAATCTATATTAGTTCAGTAAAGCATCGAACGTCCGTTACGTATAATAAAATCCGTACGTATGTTCGTTTGCGCAAAGAATCACTTGCGTTCGATCAACCGAATACTATCTTATCAGGTGATGAAGTTACCCTTCTTTCCTTCTTTGCACAAAATACTAAGTATTCTTGTGTTTTATACTTGGCAACATCACTTCCGTAGCCGTTCGCAGTGGCGGATCCAGGGGGGTGGAGGCTCCTGGGGCGGGAACCCCCCCTTTCAGGAATGAGCCAAGCACTTTTAAAGTCGGATTTTTTTAGGAAACATTTTTTGTATGTAAAATATTCTCACACGGGGTCTGCCCCCCACCCCGCCCCCCCCCCCCCCCCCCGCATTCACAAATTCCTGGATCGGCCACTGGTTCGGCATTTCTTTTTCAAATGTTTACCGGCCAGAATTCATGATAATTAAGGACCATTTAAAATGTACAGGCAAATGTCACGTTTTGGCAACGCTCAGCGTTATAGGATCTGCAATATTTATTTTGGGCTAACGTTTTTTTGTGCACCCTCAGTAAAGCACCCCTATTGTATGTGTGCCGGATAAGAGGGGGAGGGGGGGGGGAGCGGCGATCGAGACCTCAAATCGGTCCCACGAGCGAATGTCACACTGTCTGACTGCATATACATGTATAGCTGCATGCAACAGGCCACCCCAATTAATATTACGTACCGTCCCCCCCCCCCCCACCCGCCGCATCCCGCGACAAACATACGTGGGCCATTATGTCATCTTGATCATTTTGTTACTTGAAAGGCCGCCCTTGATATAGTAGGCCTATATACTCCAGTCCTCACTATTAACCCCTACATTTGGCACTAATTAACCCCTACTTTTTTTTGGTGGGGGGATCGAGGGAGCAATTGTAACAGCAACACATCCCTTTGATGCGCCCGGTCGTTATTTTTGCAATCCAAATGGCCCCAACCCGACCCTTTTTATCTAGTGTCCGCCACAGCCTTTAAATTCACATCGAACATGTATTAACGACAACTTCTCAGAGCTTATAACTTATACGATACCCTCTAGCTAGCTCCGCCACCATATCACCCCAATCCCACTCCCACAAATACCGACCTGCTAAAGCTTCAACATCCCCTACTACACTAAATCAGCTTGTAGAAGCACCATTGGTTTATATATATTTTGGTGCACTTGGATCTGTCAGCCTTTGTCATACGTTTTTGACGGGGGAATCGAGTGTTAATTATTTAACATTCTATAAGACGGGGACCCTCACCCCCGGCCCCCACGACAAGCAAGTGCCAAACACCACTTATGGAAAATGATATGTGGTTGATGCGATACTATTTGCAAAGGCAGAATATTTGTAAACAAAACGGGACTGGCATTTCTTATATAATTATACTAAGGAATCGCGGTATGGTGAAAACTGAACAAAAACGGCGGCAGGCGTGAACACGAGCACAGCGACATCTATCGACGGAAATTGGAAAATCAGCTTCGGTGCAAGGTGATCGTGAAGCACGCATTTTGATTGGTCAAAATCTAACAGCCCCTGTGAACTTCTTTGAACTGCGATAGAGTGAAGGAATTATTCACCTTTTCCATTGCTTAAAGGGATCGCCTTATCGCCGAAGCGCTCAGAATTGGTACACTTGGACTTTACTACCTTTTTAACTTTGCATTATTGTTCTTCGTGGGTGATAATACAGTTGGTTTTGGAGTTGTGAAGTGAGACCTCATCCTGAGTGAAGTCGGTAAAAGATCAACATTGAACATTTCCACTGCCAGTCGATACAAGTTATTTGCGACATGATGATGAGAACGACACTCGATATTAATCATTTAGCCGCCTAACGTTACAATCGTTTAAAAAAATGTTAACTATACTGGACATATATTACAGTTTCATTCACATTAGAGAATTGCCTTGTGATAAAAAGGGTTTCAATAAAAAAAAGACTAAAATTAATATGAATATGAACCTAGATTGGTGAGATTATAATTATTGAAGATTAAATTTGCATGCCAGAATGATTTTTCTAGTTTACTTGGATGGGTTCATTACTATGGCTGTGGTTTATAGGTCTAGATTGGCTCCATCACAGAGCCTTGTTACAAATAACAAGTCCCTCGAACAACGCCACAAGGTTGGGGCTAGGTTTAGATAAGGAAAAATGTTGGTGAATTAGATCTTATTCCACAAATGGAAAAAGCTACCAGTTATTAAAAATCAATAGGGCCATCAGTTTGATCATGACGTATAATATACTTTTTCTTTGTAAAATAAAGTTAGTCCTACTTAGTAAGAAATGTGATAAGAGATGGCAAGGTAAATGTTCTTACTAGTAGTGTGATATCTCTCTGTGGTATATAAAATCAGCTCCAAAGTACTTGGTTTCATTAGCCGGAAAGGATTACGATCGGCTCAAATCTGCTCAGTTTCACTACCAGAATTGCTTCCCTCTTCTCTTAGAATTTTTTTTTTTTTAAATTTAGATTTTCTGATTCAACTTATTCCAGGAGTTATTATTTCCTTTATATGTACTACAATAAATTCTGTTCAATTATCTATGAGCTTTTAACATCCAGGTATATCTGTATACATGTGATTTCCAGAATATGGTGCCAAGTTATCTGTTATCCTGGCTTTTTTATTAAAAAGATTTTAAACACTGCTATATAAATTCAGAGGTATTTTAAAACCATCAGTAAGTTGCCTTCACATAAGTTGGATACCATGTATTGCATGTTAAAATATTCTGAAATTATGTGTGATTATGATCTGTGCTTGCAGCACATGGCAGGGAGCGGCATGGAGGTAGATCCTCCATGCCCAGATGGGGCTCCTTGCATAATCTCTTCAGCAAACAATGCAGGATTTATGCAGATGAACCCTCTGAAGAGATCCAACAGCGCTCCTATGATAAATGTCTTGGTGAATTCCACCAGCGCAACACTCAGTCCTTGTATTATTACCCAGCCAAGGTGCGTCATTTACCATATTTACACTCTGGGGAGTACAACTTTTTTCGCAAAAAAATCATGCTGTAAACCTGTAACTATTAATAAATTTAGTTTTCTGTCCTACCAATCTGGTGACATACATAGATGAATTTCTATATATTCTTGTTCTTGATTGCACTTTTACATATTGGTATATATTATAATACATTTGTCAAAGGATTTTATGACCATCTGTGGGACCAGATTGTGGGACCAGATTTTGAGGTTGTGTTATGCGGGAAGTCTTATAATTTAGATGCTTTAACACTTGATCTTTCCATGGATCAGGTGAATGGTTTAAAATTGTTGAGATCACTCTATATCATACAAAATAATTAATATTGCACAAACATTTTATGGAAGTATAATTTGTGTGGGTCCATATACTTATTTTTATGAGCTAGTTTAACAAAAAAGAATGTAATGTATTCTGCCATTTCAAGCATGCTGTACCTGGTTAAATATTAGCCTACGATACCAGTAGCTCCTAAGCTTAATTGACGTTACCAAATTTGGGTGAACAATTTCTAGTGTAACGGACCCTGTTTTAATGATGAATTGATTTGCTTTCTGTTGTATCAGCCCTAGTTATGCGGGAGACGGTCAGCACAGCCTGGAGAGAGTGCGCAGGTTCAGCACCAGCAGCATGGCTCTCAATTCACCTACGGTAAGAAAATGTTAATTTAATATACATACTGGTACCATATGTTGTGTCATGTTCTTCTAAAGTTTGTATGTCACTTTCTCATATATATTGTTAACTTAACACATGTTTGCTTTCACTTAGTTACATGTGTAATAATATCAATTGAAATGGTGTTTAAGACTGCTTTAATATGTGTGATAGAATCCACTTTCAATAAGATAAAACAAGAATCAAAATTTATCTTAATCAATAACTTGTTATGTGGTTCATTATGACGTCTGCCAGGTGTTAATTTACGAAATTATATGATTGACCGAAATGTTCCATTGCGCTGTCATTGTGTTTGTATTTTACCAGACTCCGGTCAAGGTTCCCTCTCGCCTGGACCAAATCAAACGGGAGGAGAGTGTGACCGTCAAGGACCGAGAAATGGCGCATGAGAGGTAGGAACAACTGTAATAGGCTTAGCGGTATACACACCGGGTATGTATCTTTGTTATAAAACTCCATCAAATTTGTCCAGTATTTGTTCGGAGCGATGCTCACTATGCGATGCTGAGATTTACAAGGGTGATGTTTTCTTTCCAGGGAGGTACAGTCTGCAATGCAGTTGTCCCATTCGCTGGAGGACTTCTGTAGTGTGGTAAGTACGTCTTCTAGAAGACATATATTATTCTATATAATTCTAAATAAAGTGCGGGATTATTATGGGAGTAAAACTTTGTAACTTTTCTAATGATTTATATGTATATATACATTGGTAGAATTTGTTACGTCCTATATGGTTAGTATTCCGGCTGATTTAGTTTACTTAGTTATTTCACTATTGTCTAAACGTTGCCTACACGTTGGTATCCAGTCCGCGAAAACATGTTTGTTCTCTTACCCGACAATACTGCATTTATTACTCTAATTAGTAAATCATTGCTGAACTTACCCGACATATAACACCAATTGTGCACTAGAAGAATATTGTCACATGTCGTGTCTACCAGGCGATTTACTCGTCCTGGCCCCCATGAAAGGCACCCATTGGTTTTGTTGACGAGCACGTGTTCAGCACCGCCTTATACTTGTCGTTGCCATGGCGACAGGGTGAGCCGTGCAAGGAGGAGGAGGAGCACATGTTGACGGAGCCGCGGCGCCCCAAGTCGCTGGGTGAGCCCCTCCACGTGCACGTGTCCTCGCACGTCAGCGCCCCCTACGTCAGCTCCCCGTCCCCCACCCGGGTGGGCAAGCAATGCTTCTCACCCTCGCTCCAGCAGCCAGTCTACCGCACCAACACCCTCACTCCTAGTCCAAGTCCGAGCCCTACCAGGAAAACGTTTGCCAACAGGTATGATGGCGTTGTCAGCTACATTGGGTAGGATTTTAATATTGAAATAATGGCGCACTTGCAGAGATGGATGTCGGCATACTTTTTTTTAAATTAGCCATTAAATTAAATTAATTAATTTAAATTATATCTTATTGTCGAAATAGTTTATCTATGTTATTCTCATAATTCTGTAATTATTTCTACCAAACGAGCCATCATTTTGCGCCTCCCTGTAGGTATGATTATATTTGTGCAAGATAAAGTTCCCATGCTTGGCTTAAATAAGTAAATTAGTACGGTAGAATGTTCCCCGTTTGTACTATGTTCCTTCCCATTAACGCTATATGATGACATGTGCAGCTTAAGTGCCTTTCCCAAACTAATATATCACTGAAGTTTTGGTTCGTATTCCAGGCGGAGTCTCAGTCCCATCACTCTCAGGCCAAGTCCGCTTGGAGGCGCTATGAAACGGAAAAGTAGGTCAATTCCTGAACACATCTGATGATCTTAGTGATCCCAAGGCAACACGCTATTACCTATGTAGAATCACTCTCAGCAAAACTTCATTCTAGCTGGATCAAATGTCTCACGGGTTGCGTTATATGTATCATCTATATTTACACTAGTTCGTAATAGATGGACACCATGAAAAATGTGTATATTCACCACATCACTTCTGATGGCTAGATTATTTTGAATCGAAAATATCCTTTATATTATGTCCCATAAATGTGTCCCCATATATTGCTGATTGAGGTAAGGAATGGTATCATTTCCTTGCCTCGAACCTTTTTTGAGGATTATGAAGCGGCAATTATTTTTTTTACATAATGACATAATTGTTATACAATTCTCACGTTTCTTGTATGATGTTGCTTTCTATGCGCAGTTATTGCATGAACAGACTGTACGACGGTTATCATGTATTTATTCCTTGGCTTTAGTTGAGGTGGAGGAGAAACACGATATGTACTTCAGCCCACCCAAGAAATTCCACACGTCTTGCTCGCCAGGAGGCAGCACCCCAGAGCGTGCGCCCACAGTCTACCACCCGCTCATCAACAGGTAACCAACGTCCTGGTGGCTGGTGTCTACCACCCGCTCATCAACAGGTAACCAACGCCCTGGTGGCTGGTGTTTACGGCCTGGTTTAGTCTACCACCCGCTCATCAACAGGTAACCAACGCCCTTGTGGCTGGTGTCTACCACCCGCTCATCAACAGGTAACCGACGCCCTGGTGGCTGGTGTCTACCACCCGCTCATCAACAGGTAACCAACGCCCTGGTGGCTGGTGTTTACCAGCCGCTCATCAACAGGTAACCAACGCCCTGGTGGCTGGTGTCTACCAGCCGCTCATCAACAGGTAACCAACGCCCTGGTGGCTGGTGTCTACCAGCCGCTCATCAACAGGTAACCGACGCCCTGGTGGCTGGTGTTTACCAGCCGCTCATCAACAGGTAACCAACGCCCTGGTGGCTGGTGTTTACCAGCCGCTCATCAACAGGTAACCAACGCCCTGGTGGCTGGTGTCTACCAGCCGCTCATCAACAGGTAATCGACGCCCTGGTGGCTGGTGTTTACCAGCCGCTCATCAACAGGTAACCAACGCCCTGGTGGCTGGTGTCTACCAGCCGCTCATCAACAGGTAACCAACGCCCTAGTGGCTGGTGTCTACCACCCGCGCATCAACAGGTAACCAACGCCCTGGTGGCTGGTGTTTACGGCCCGGTTTAGTCTACCAGCCGCTCATCAACAGGTAACCAACGCCCTGGTGGCTGGTGTCTACCAGCCGCTCATCAACAGGTAACCAACGCCCTGGTGGCTGGTGTCTACCAGCCGCTCATCAACAGGTAACCAACGCCCTGGTGGCTGGTGTCTACCAGCCGCTCATCAACAGGTAACCAACGCCCTGGTGGCTGGTGTCTACCCGCCGCTCATCAACAGGTAACCAACGCACTGGTGGCTGGTGTCTACCAGCCGCTCATCAACAGGTAACCAACGCCCTTGTGGCTGGTGTCTACCACCCGCTCATCAACAGGTAACCAACGCCCTTGTGGCTGGTGTCTACCACCCGCTCATCAACAGGTAACCAACGCCCTGGTGGCTGGTGTCTACCACCCGCTCATCAACAGGTAACCAACGCCCTGGTGGCTGGTGTTTACCAGCCGCTCATCAACAGGTAACCAACGCCCTGGTGGCTGGTGTCTACCACCCGCTCATCAACAGGTAACCAACGCCCTTGTGGCTGGTGTCTACCACCCGCGCATCAACAGGTAACCAACGCCCTGGTGGCTGGTGTCTACCACCCGCTCATCAACAGGTAACCAACGCCCTGGTGGCTGGTGTCTACCAGCCGCTCATCAACAGGTAACCAACGTCCTGGTGGCTGGTGTCTACCACCCGCTCATCAACAGGTAACCAACGCCCTGGTGGCTGGTGTCTACCAGCCGCTCATCAACAGGTAACCAACGCCCTGGTGGCTGGTGTTTACGGCCCGGTTTAGTCTACCACCCGCTCATCAACAGGTAACCAACGCCCTGGTGGCTGGTGTTTACGGCCCGGTTTAGTCTACCACCCGCTCATCAACAGGTAACCAACGCCCTTGTGGCTGGTGTCTACCACCCGCTCATCAACAGGTAACCAACGCCCTGGTGGCTGGTGTCTACCAGCCGCTCATCAACAGGTAACCAACGCCCTGGTGGCTGGTGTTTACGGCCCGGTTTAGTCTACCAGCCGCTCATCAACAGGTAACCAACGCCCTGGTGGCTGGTGTTTACGGCCCGGTTTAGTCTACCAGCCGCTCATCAACAGGTAACCAACGCCCTGGTGGCTGGTGTCTACCAGCCGCTCATCAACAGGTAACCAACGCCCTGGTGGCTGGTGTCTGCCAGCCGCTCATCAACAGGTAACCAACGCCCTGGTCGCTGGTGTCTACCAGCCGCTCATCAACAGGTAACCAACGCCCTGGTGGCTGGTGTCTACCACCCTCTCATCAACAGGTAACCAACGCCCTTGTGGCTGGTGTCTACCACCCGCTCATCAACAGGTAACCAACGCCCTGGTGGCTGGTGTCTACCAGCCGCTCATCAACAGGTAACCAACGCCCTGGTGGCTGGTGTCTACCACCCTCTCATCAACAGGTAACCAACGCCCTTGTGGCTGGTGTCTACCATCCGCTCATCAACAGGTAACCAACGCCCTGGTGGCTGGTGTCTACCACCCGCTCATCAACAGGTAACCAACGCCCTTGTGGCTGGTGTCTACCACCCGCGCATCAACAGGTAACCAACGCCCTGGTGGCTGGTGTCTACCACCCGCTCATCAACAGGTAACCAACGCCCTGGTGGCTGGTGTCTACCAGCCGCTCATCAACAGGTAACCAACGCCCTGGTGGCTGGTGTCTACCAGCCGCTCATCAACAGGTAACCAACGCCCTGGTGGCTGGTGTCTGCCAGCCGCTCATCAACAGGTAACCAACGCCCTGGTGGCTGGTGTTTATGGCCCGGTTTAGTCTACCAGCCGCTCATCAACAGGTAACCAACGCCCTGGTGGCTGGTGTCTACCACCCGCTCATCAACAGGTAACCAACGCCCTGGTGGCTGGTGTCTACCACCCGCTCATCAACAGGTAACCAACGCCCTGGTGGCTGGTGTCTACCATCCGCTCATCAACAGGTAACCAACGCCCTGGTGGCTGGTGTCTGCCAGCCGCTCATCAACAGGTAACCAACGCCCTGGTGGCTGGTGTTTACGGCCCGGTTTAGTCTACCACCCGCTCATCAACAGGTAACCAACGCCCTGGTGGCTGGTGTCTACCAGCCGCTCATCAACAGGTAACCAACGCCCTGGTGGCTGGTGTCTACCAGCCGCTCATCAACAGGTAACCAACGCCCTGGTGGCTGGTGTTTACGGCCCGGTTTAGTCTACCACCCGCTCATCAACAGGTAACCAACGCCCTGGTGGCTGGTGTCTACCACCCGCGCATCAACAGGTAACCAACGCCCTGGTGGCTGGTGTCTACCACCCGCTCATCAACAGGTAACCAACGCCCTGGTGGCTGGTGTCTACCAGCCGCTCATCAACAGGTAACCAACGCCCTGGTCGCTGGTGTCTACCAGCCGCTCATCAACAGGTAACCAACGCCCTGGTGGCTGGTGTCTACCAGCCGCTCATCAACAGGTAACCAACGCCCTGGTGGCTGGTGTCTACCAGCCGCTCATCAACAGGTAACCAACGCCCTGGTGGCTGGTGTTTACGGCCCGGTTTAGTCTACCACCCGCTCATCAACAGGTAACCAACGCCCTGGTGGCTGGTGTCTACCACCCGCGCATCAACAGGTAACCAACGTCCTGGTGGCTGGTGTCTACCACCCGCTCATCAACAGGTAACCAACGCCCTGGTGGCTGGTGTCTACCACCCGCTCATCAACAGGTAACCAACGCCCTGGTGGCTGGTGTCTACCAGCCGCTCATCAACAGGTAACCAACGCCCTGGTGGCTGGTGTTTACGGCCCGGTTTAGTCTACCACCCGCTCATCAACAGGTAACCAACGCCCTGGTGGCTGGTGTCTACCAGCCGCTCATCAACAGGTAACCAACGCCCTGGTGGCTGGTGTCTACCACCCGCTCATCAACAGGTAACCAACGCCCTGGTGGCTGGTGTCTACCACCCGCTCATCAACAGGTAACCAACGCCCTTGTGGCTGGTGTCTACCACCCGCTCATCAACAGGTAACCAACGCTCTGGTGGCTGGTGTTTACGGCCCGGTTTAGTCTACCACCCGCTCATCAACAGGTAACCAACGCCCTGGTGGCTGGTGTCTACCACCCGCTCATCAACAGGTAACCAACGCCCTGGTGGCTGGTGTCTACCACCCGCTCATCAACAGGTAACCAACGCCCTGGTGGCTGGTGTCTACCAGCCGCTCATCAACAGGTAACCAACGCCCTGGTCGCTGGTGTCTACCAGCCGCTCATCAACAGGTAACCAACGCACTGGTGGCTGGTGTCTACCACCCGCTCATCAACAGGTAACCAACGCCCTTGTGGCTGGTGTCTACCACCCGCGCATCAACAGGTAACCAACGCCCTGGTGGCTGGTGTCTACCACCCGCTCATCAACAGGTAACCAACTTCCTGGTGGCTGGTGTCTACCACCCGCTCATCAACAGGTAACCAACGCCCTGGTGGCTGGTGTCTACCAGCCGCTCATCAACAGGTAACCAACGCCCTGGTGGCTGGTGTTTACGGCCCGGTTTAGTCTACCACCCGCTCATCAACAGGTAACCAACGCCCTGGTGGCTGGTGTCTACCAGCCGCTCATCAACAGGTAACCAACGCCCTGGTCGCTGGTGTCTACCAGCCGCTCATCAACAGGTAACCAACGCACTGGTGGCTGGTGTCTACCACCCGCTCATCAACAGGTAACCAACGCCCTGGTGGCTGGTGTCTACCCGCCGCTCATCAACAGGTAACCAACGCCCTGGTGGCTGGTGTCTACCCGCCGCTCATCAACAGGTAACCAACGCCCTGGTGGCTGGTGTCTACCACCCGCTCATCAACAGGTAACCAACTTCCTGGTGGCTGGTGTCTACCAGCCGCTCATCAACAGGTAACCAACGCCCTGGTCGCTGGTGTCTACCAGCCGCTCATCAACAGGTAACCAACGCCCTGGTGGCTGGTGTCTACCACCCGCTCATCAACAGGTAACCAACGCCCTTGTGGCTGGTGTTTACCACCCGCTCATCAACAGGTAACCAACTTCCTGGTGGCTGGTGTCTACCACCCGCTCATCAACAGGTAACCAACGCCCTGGTGGCTGGTGTCTACCAGCCGCTCATCAACAGGTAACCAACGCCCTGGTGGCTGGTGTTTACGGCCCGGTTTAGTCTACCACCCGCTCATCAACAGGTAACCAACGCCCTGGTGGCTGGTGTCTACCAGCCGCTCATCAACAGGTAACCAACGCCCTGGTCGCTGGTGTTTACGGCCCGGTTTAGTCTACCAGCCGCTCATCAACAGGTAACCAACGCCCTGGTGGCTGGTGTCTACCACCCGCTCATCAACAGGTAACCAACGCCCTGGTCGCTGGTGTTTACGGCCCGGTTTAGTCTACCACCCGCTCATCAACAGGTAACCAACGCCCTGGTGGCTGGTGTCTACCAGCCGCTCATCAACAGGTAACCAACGCACTGGTGGCTGGTGTCTACCACCCGCTCATCAGCAGGTAACCAACGCCCTGGTGGCTGGTGTCTACCACCCGCTCATCAGCAGGTAACCAACGCCCTGGTGGCTGGTGTCTACCACCCGCTCATCAACAGGTAACCAACGCCCTGGTGGCTGGTGTCTACCAGCCGCTCATCAACAGGTAACCAACGCACTGGTGGCTGGTGTCTACCACCCGCTCATCAACAGGTAACCAACGCCCTGGTGGCTGGTGTCTACCACCCGCTCATCAGCAGGTAACCAACGCCCTGGTGGCTGGTGTCTACCACCCGCTCATCAACAGGTAACCAACGTCCTGGTGGCTGGTGTCTACCACCCGCTCATCAACAGATAACCAACGCCCTGGTGGCTGGTGTCTACCAGCCGCTCATCAACAGGTAACCAACGCCCTGGTGGCTGGTGTCTACCCGCCGCTCATCAACAGGTAACCAACGCCCTGGTGGCTGGTGTCTACCACCCGCTCATCAACAGGTAACCAACGCCCTGGTGGCTGGTGTCTACCACCCGCTCATCAACAGGTAACCAACGCCCTGGTGGCTGGTGTCTACCACCCGCTCATCAACAGGTAACCAACGCCCTGGTGGCTGGTGTCTACCCGCCGCTCATCAACAGGTAACCAACGCCCTGGTGGCTGGTGTCTACCACCCGCTCATCAACAGGTAACCAACGCCCTGGTGGCTGGTGTCTACCAGCCGCTCATCAACAGGTAACCAACGCACTGGTGGCTGGTGTCTACCACCCGCTCATCAACAGGTAACCAACGCCCTGGTGGCTGGTGTCTACCACCCGCTCATCAGCAGGTAACCAACGCCCTGGTGGCTGGTGTCTACCACCCGCTCATCAACAGGTAACCAACGTCCTGGTGGCTGGTGTCTACCACCCGCTCATCAACAGATAACCAACGCCCTGGTGGCTGGTGTCTACCAGCCGCTCATCAACAGGTAACCAACGCCCTGGTGGCTGGTGTCTACCCGCCGCTCATCAACAGGTAACCAACGCCCTGGTGGCTGGTGTCTACCACCCGCTCATCAACAGGTAACCAACGCCCTGGTGGCTGGTGTCTACCACCCGCTCATCAACAGGTAACCAACGCCCTGGTGGCTGGTGTCTACCACCCGCTCATCAACAGGTAACCAACGCCCTGGTGGCTGGTGTCTACCCGCCGCTCATCAACAGGTAACCAACGCCCTGGTGGCTGGTGTCTACCACCCGCTCATCAACAGGTAACCAACGCCCTGGTGGCTGGTGTCTACCACCCGCTCATCAACAGGTAACCAACGCCCTGGTGGCTGGTGTCTACCCGCCGCTCATCAACAGGTAACCAACGCCCTGGTGGCTGGTGTCTACCACCCGCTCATCAACAGGTAACCAACGCCCTGGTGGCTGGTGTCTACCACCCGCTCATCAACAGGTAACCAACGTCCTGGTGGCTGGTGTCTACCACCCGCTCATCAACAGGTAACCAACGCCCTGGTGGCTGGTGTCTACCAGCCGCTCATCAACAGGTAACCAACGCCCTGGTGGCTGGTGTCTACCCGCCGCTCATCAACAGGTAACCAACGCCCTTGTGGCTGGTGTCTACCACCCGCGCATCAACAGGTAACCAACGCCCTGGTGGCTGGTGTCTACCACCCGCTCATCAACAGGTAACCAACTTCCTGGTGGCTGGTGTCTACCACCCGCTCATCAACAGGTAACCAACGCCCTGGTGGCTGGTGTCTACCCGCCGCTCATCAACAGGTAACCAACGCCCTGGTGGCTGGTGTTTACGGCCCGGTTTAGTCTACCACCCGCTCATCAACAGGTAACCAACGCCCTGGTGGCTGGTGTCTACCAGCCGCTCATCAACAGGTAACCAACGCCCTGGTGGCTGGTGTTTACGGCCCGGTTTAGTCTACCAGCCGCTCATCAACAGGTAACCAACGCCCTGGTGGCTGGTGTCTACCACCCGCTCATCAACAGGTAACCAACGCCCTGGTCGCTGGTGTTTACGGCCCGGTTTAGTCTACCACCCGCTCATCAACAGGTAACCAACGCCCTGGTGGCTGGTGTCTACCACCCGCTCATCAACAGGTAACCAACGCCCTGGTGGCTGGTGTCTACCCGCCGCTCATCAACAGGTAACCAACGCCCTGGTGGCTGGTGTTTACGGCCCGGTTTAGTCTACCACCCGCTCATCAACAGGTAACCAACGCCCTGGTGGCTGGTGTCTACCAGCCGCTCATCAACAGGTAACCAACGCCCTGGTGGCTGGTGTTTACGGCCCGGTTTAGTCTACCAGCCGCTCATCAACAGGTAACCAACGCCCTTGTGGCTGGTGTCTACCACCCGCTCATCAACAGGTAACCAACGCCCTGGTGGCTGGTGTCTACCACCCGCTCATCAACAGGTAACCAACGCCCTGGTGGCTGGTGTCTACCACCCGCTCATCAACAGGTAACCAACGCCCTGGTGGCTGGTGTCTACCACCCGCTCATCAACAGGTAACCAACGCCCTGGTGGCTGGTGTCTACCACCCGCTCATCAACAGGTAACCGATGCCCTGGTGGCTGGTGTTTACCAGCCGCTCATCAACAGGTAACCAACGCCCTGGTGGCTGGTGTCTACCAGCCGCTCATCAACAGGTAACCAACGCCCTGGTGGCTGGTGTCTACCAGCCGCTCATCAACAGGTAACCAACGCCCTGGTGGCTGGTGTCTACCATCCTTGTGTCTACCAGCCGCTCATCAACAGGTAACCAACGTCCTGGTGGCTGGTGTCTACCATCCTGGTGTCTACCAGCCGCTCATCAACAGGTAACCAACGTCCTGGTGGCTGGTGTCTACCATCCTGGTGTCTACCAGCCGCTCATCAACAGGTAACCAACGTCCTGGTGGCTGGTGTCTACCATCCTGGTGTCTACCAGCCGCTCATCAACAGGTAACCAACGCCCTGGTGGCTGGTGTCTACCAGCCGCTCATCAACAGGTAACCAACGCCCTGGTGGCTGGTGTCTACCACCCGCTCATCAACAGGTAACCAACGCCCTGGTGGCTGGTGTCTACCATCCTGGTGTCTACCAGCCGCTCATCAACAGGTAACCAACGCCCTGGTGGCTGGTGTCTACCAGCCGCTCATCAACAGGTAACCAACGTCCTGGTGGCTGGTGTCTACCATCCTGGTGTCTACCAGCCGCTCATCAACAGGTAACCAACGCCCTGGTGGCTGGTGTCTACCAGCCGCTCATCAACAGGTAACCAACGCCCTGGTGGCTGGTGTCTACCAGCCGCTCATCAACAGGTAACCAACGCCCTGGTGGCTGGTGTCTACCAGCCGCTCATCAACAGGTAACCAACGCCCTGGTGGCTGGTGTCTACCACCCGCTCATCAACAGGTAACCAACGCCCTGGTGGCTGGTGTCTACCACCCGCTCATCAACAGGTAACCAACGCCCTGGTGGCTTGTGTCTACCACCCGCGCATCAACAGGTAACCAACGCCCTGGTGGCTGGTGTCTACCAGCCGCTCATCAACAGGTAACCAACGCCCTGGTGGCTGGTGTTTACGGCCCGGTTTAGTCTACCAGCCGCTCATCAACAGGTAACCAACGCTAATGGATCATTTTTAGGTACAATTTTGAGCCCATCAATTTTTGGACAGAATATTATACCTCGTTGACCGTTGTCTTTACCCAAGTTTTTGACTTCACTGTACTTCGCATTATATCACATTAATTCCTGTGTTATAAATCGCACTTGTGTAATAGTCGTTGCACGTTCAGCCGACTTGTCATGCTCTGCTGGGCCAGCCCAGTCAGTCGAACTAATCGGTGCGTGGTTCGAAGCCCACCTGCGCAAACGGCGGGATACAGACCCCATGTATTTCTTGGCAGACAGTGAGGGGGTTATCCCCCGGGGACATGATTCCTCTCTCCCTTGACCCTTTCCATTGGTTGATCTCACTTACGGACAAGTCTGGCCTCGATATAGCAACCCACTTTAATTTTGTCTTCCTCAGTATCTCATCGAGCAGCTTCGAGGACAGTAGCCCGGAGCAACGCGTGCCGATGACGTCATCCCTCGGCATGACGTCCTCTCTAGGGGTGACGTCGTCTCTGGGCGTGACCTCCTCCCTGGGTGTGGCGTCATCAATGGGGATGATGACGTCATCGTTGGGCGTGTCTGTGAGCGGCGTCGGTCCCTCGCCTTGCTTCTCCTTCCGCCCGGTGCGTGTCTCCACCGAGTGCCACGGCACCGACTCCGAGGCCTCCGACATGACGGACGCCGACCCCCTGGCGTCCGGCGGACACGCCGCCGCCCCCGCTGCCGCCGAGATGACGTCACATCCGTCGCCGCCGTATCCGTCATCATCGTCAGCGCCGTTCGCGTCGACTGCTTTGCGGAGTGACATTCAGCACGGCGCGCAGGCCAGAAACCCGGCGTCGTCCGTCGCCATGACGCCACATTTCACGACGCCGACGGCCGCCACCGGATTGTCGTCGTCGTCGTCGTCATCGGCGACCTCGGTGACGTCAGCGTCGGTCGCCAACTCGTCGACTCTCTTCACCGTGGGGAAGTCCACTCAAGTATGACGTCATCGTGGCGTCACGTGGCGCTGCGAGCCCGCGCCCCGTGCGCGTTATATACACATAGATATAGATATATGTACGGGCAGGAACAACTCTCTCCCCGACCAACCGCCCGTGTCAGCTGTCTCATGCTGTGCGACTTAGGACCCCTGACTTGTCACGTGGTTACACGCCCGTATGCCTACCGCCTTGGCCACGGCAAACCGCCTCCGTGTCCTTTCAGCTATCTATCTATCGCCAGTCTTCGGTCGCCAAGCACAACGGTGTGTCTACGTTGTGCCTCTCTCTCTGCATTGGGGTCTGTTTCTAGGCGTGGACAGCACGCCAGCGCCTGTCGGCTGCTTCTAGGCGTGGACAGCACGCCAGCGCCTGTGGGCTGCTCCTAGGCGTGGACAGCACGCCAGCGCCTGTGTGCTGTGTCTAGGCATGGACAGCACGCCAGCGCCTGTGTGCTGTGTCTAGACGTAGACAGCACGCCAGCGCCTGTGTGCTGCTCTAGGCGTGGATAGCACGCCAGCGCCTGTGTGCTGCTCTAGGCGTGGACAGCACGCCAGCGCCTGTGGGCTGCTCTAGGCGTGGACAGCACGCCAGCGCCTGAGTGCTGCTCTAGGCGTGGACAGCACGCCAGCGCCTGTGGGCTGCTTCTAGGCGTGGACAGCAGGCCAGAGGCTGTGGACTGCTCCTAGTCGTGGACAGCACGCCAGCGCCTGTGTGCTGTGTCTAGGCGTGGACAGCACGCCAGCGCCTGTGTGCTGCTCTAGGCGTGGACAGCACGCCAGCGCCTGTGAGCTGCTCTAGGCGTGGACAGCACGCGAGCGCCTGTGAGCTGCTCTAGGCGTGGACAGCACGCCAGCGCCTGTGTGCTGCTCTAGGCGTGGACAGCGCGCCAGCGCCTGTGTGCTGCTCTAGGTGTGGGTTATATATATAAACGTCGAGCCAAACGCCTCGTAACTGGCGTATTGTTATTTATTGCTTGTATATATCGTGGCACTTGTTACTGCTGCCTTCAGCTATTTCAATTGGTTTAATCCAGTCAGGGCGTGATTTCTTTCTTGTCCTTTTTGCTTGTTCACTAATAACGGTAAGCGGCAAGTGCAAAAGAGAGATCGTGTGGCTGATGTGAAGTGAAGGGGTATTCCGTGTATGATGGCCGCATCGCCCATATCGCATGGTTTCACAATGTCACGTTGGCTGGTTGCCGCGCTGTCCTTTTTGAATCGCACTTACGAAAAAAGGCGTGTTCGCTTAGCGCGCCATGATGGCGTGCCCAAAGTATGACGTCAGTACTTACCGCCCTGTGTGTCATTGTGACGTCGGCACGCTGTCGGTGTGACGTCGGCACGCTGTCAGTGTGACGTCGGCACGTTGTCAGTGTGACGTCGGCACGCTGTCAGTGTGACGTCGGCACGCTGTCAGTGTGACGTCGGCACGCTGTCAGTGTGACGTCGGCACGTACCTCACTGTCAGTATGACGTCAGCATGCTGTCAGTGTGACGTCAGCACCATGTCAGTTTGACGTCAGCACGTACCTCACTCTCAGTATGACGTCCACGCTGTCAGTGACGTCAGCACGTACCTCACTGTCAGTATGACGTCAGCACGCTGTCAGTGTGACGTCAGCACGCTGTCAGTGTGACGTCAGCATGTACCTCGCTGTCAGTATGACGTCAGCACGTACCTCGCTGTCAGTATGACGTCAGCATGCTGTCAGTATGACGTCAGCACCTCACTGCGCCGGGTCGGCAGTTAACTCCAGTAGATACCGACCCGCGACCTCTACCTTCGCTTGCCCGCTAGCATTGTCACCCATTGGAAATGTGATACGACGTCTCTACGGGAGTCCGAACAAAGACACACATTGCACAAATATACCCCGCGTAATACCTGAAGGACATCATTGGTGTATACTATAACCTGCTGTGGGAAGCAGCCCTCTACTTTGCTCGAATTATGTCTTACGTCATAACGTCGTCTGGTTAAATACCACTTCTTTCGTTGTGACCCCTCCAAAATGGCTGCGGAACACATGTTGGCTTCTGTGTGCCAAGATATGGTTAACATTGCATCACGTTGGGTCAGTGTTCGAATGCCAGGCGTACTTAATACACTGTTCAACCTTAGCATGGGATGTTTGTGTGATAGATGGGTTTGTTATAGAATCTATTATGGAAGGTTACACTGTACACTTATTAATGTCTTGCTACACGTGGCGGGAATATGGAGGGTTATTGTATGCAACATGCGTATGAGAAGCGTTCACCGTATCAGGTTACAATACCCGGACGAACGGTTTATTAGTGGGTCTGGGGCTGAATGCCCCTTGGGTGGTCAGGGTCGATGTGTGCCTAGTGTGGTATATAGGTCATTAGGGTGTCTTAGTATGTCTCGCCCACGTTACCATATGTAACACGTGATGTAGCATTGTAGGGTCAGCCACTGGTGTGATAGGTCTAATGTGGGAACGACTTACGTGCAAAGTTCATTGTGTGACGTACTTGGGTGTGCAAGTAGTATGGTAAGTTTAGTGACTGATTTGTGTGATGAGTTTAGTGGCTCAGCGAATTATGGGTTCAGTTCAATGAGTGATATGTCAGTCAATCTGAGTGATTGTGATAAGTTCAGCGTGACTGATTGTGTGATAAGTTTAGTGTGACTGATTGTGTGATAAGTTCAGTGTGACTGATTGTGTGATAAGTTCAGTGTGACTGATTGTGTGATAAGTTCAGTGTGACTGATTGTATGATAAGTTCAGTGTGACTGATTGTGTGATAAGTTCAGTGTGACTGATTGTGTGATAAGTTCAGTGTGACTGATTGTGTGATAAGTTCAGCGTGACTGATTGTGTGATAAGTTCAGTGTGACTGATTGTGTGATAAGTTCAGTGTGACTGATTGTGTGATAAGTTCAGTGTGACTGATTGTATGATAAGTTCAGTGTGACTGATTGTATAAGTTCAGTGCGACTGTGTGATAAGTTCAGTGTGACTGTATGATAAGTTCAGTGTGACTGATTGTGTGGTAAGTTCAGTGTGACTGATTCAGTTCTGTGTGAGTCTTTGGTGTACTTTTGTGTCTTGTATCAAGGAATGTTGAGGTCGATAAAAGAGTCGTATATCAAGGAATGTTGAGGTCGATAAAAGAGTCGTGTATCAAGGAATGTTGAGGTCGATAAAAGAGTCGTGTATCAAGGAATGTTGAGGTCGATAAAAGAGTCGTGTATCAAGGAATGTTGAGGTCGATAAAAGAGTCGTGTATCAAGGAATGTTGAGGTCCATAAAAGAGTCGTGTCTCAAGGAATGTGCAGGTCGGTAAAAGAGCCGTGTATCAAGCAATGATGAAGTCGATAAAAGTGGGCTTAGTCGGCTTGGGATTTAGAAGGTCGTATTACACCAAAATAATAAAATTGTTAAACTTATATCCCTTCGCTTAATCTATGAAGTATAAAGCATGTTTTAGCACTTATAGGATATAATTGTTTTGCAGTTATAGTGTATAATTGTTGAATTTGAAGCCTTTTATTCGTACGCTTCGGTACTTTTTGTTGTGGTCGTGGTTGCCATGGCAATATGGGTGGGTACTTATTGGCTGTTTTGGGTGTTAACGTATTTATAACATTACCATTATTGTCAAGTGTGATAAGATATATCTATATTAGATTAATCCGTTATACACCACACAGTCAGCTAATCCAAATATGCACACAATCTTTTTATATATCAAAGCAATAATATTAGAATTACTGTAAATCGCAAATGTGTTGTATTTGATTGTTGTCGCGTAAGCTCGATACTGAGTTGTATAGTGTAGCCACGCAGGAGCCTCCCGAATGGTCTAGTGGTTAGCGCCCGCTGTCCTGTCGATTGAGCTCTGCCAGGTCGGCTCTCGTTCCGACGGTCTGACGTTCGCGCCCGCTCGGTCAGTCGCTACGATACGTCAGTCACTGCGATACGTCGGTCACTACGATACGTCAGTCACTACGATACGTCAGTCACTGCGATACGTCAGTCACTACGATACGTCAGTCACTACGATACGTCAGTCACTGCGATACGTCAGTCACTACGATACGTCAGTCACTACGATACGTCAGTCACTACGATACGTCAGTCACTACGATACGTCAGACACTGCGATACGTCAGTCACTGCGATACGTCAGTCACTACGATACGTCAGTCACTGCGATACGTCAGTCACTGCGATACGTCAGTCACTGCGATACGTCAGTCACTACGATACGTCAGACACTGCGATACGTCAGTCACTGCGATACGTCAGTCACTACGATACGTCAGTCGCTACGATACGTCAGTCACTGACGTCAGTCAGTACGATACGTCAGTAACTACGATACGTCAGTACGTCAGTCACTACGATACGTCAGTCACTACGATACGTCAGTCACTATGATACGTCAGTCTTTACGATACGTCAGTCACTACGATACGTCAGTCACTACGATACGTCAGTCGTACGATACGTCAGTCACTACGATACGTCAGTCACTACGATACGTCAGTCACTACGATACGTCAGTCACTACGATACGTCAGTCACTACGATACGTCAGTCGTACGATACGTCAGTCACTACGATACGTCAGTCGCTACGATACGTCAGTCACTGACGTCAGTCACTACGATACGTCAGTCGCTACGATACGTCAGTCACTGACGTCAGTCACTACGATACGTCAGTCGCTACGATACGTCAGCCACTACGATACGTCAGTCGTACGATACGTCAGCCACTACGATACGTCAGTCACTATGATACGTCAGTCACTGACGTCAGTCGCTACGATACGTCAGTCACTACGATACGTCAGTCGCTACGATTCGTCAGTCACTACGATACGTCAGTCACTGCGATACGTCAGTCACTACGATACGTCAGTCACTACGATACGTCAGTCACTACGATACGTCAGTCACTACGATATGTCAGTCACTGACGTCAGTCACTACGATACGTCAGTCACTACGATACGTCAGTCGCTACGATACGTCAGTCGCTACGATACGTCAGTCACTACGATACGTCAGTCACTACGATACGTCAGTCGCTACGATACGTCAGTCACTACGATAAATCAGTCACTGCGATACGTCAGTCACTACGATACGTCAGTCACTACGATACGTCAGTCACTACGATATGTCAGTCACTGCGATACGTCGGTCACTACGATACGTCAGTCACTACGATATGTCAGTCACTGCGATACGTCGGTCACTACGATACGTCAGTCACTACGATACGTCAGTCACTACGATACGTCAGTCACTACGATACGTCAGTCACTGCGATACGTCAGTCACTACGATACGTCAGTCGCTACGATACGTCAGTCACTGCGATACGTCAGTCACTACGATACGTCAGTCGCTACGATACGTCAGTCACTACGATACGTCAGTCTCGTGGGTCATGTAATCACACGCGCCCGGGACCCCATGGTATCGACAATACCGGTCGCTCACTGTCAGGTCACCTGTTATGTCGCTGGCTAGCCATCAGGTTGCCGACTGTCAGGTCACCTGTTATGTCGCTGGCTAGCCATCAGGTTGCCGACTGTCAGGTCACCTGTTATGTCGCTGGCTAGCCATCAGGTTGCCGACTGTCAGGTCACCTGTTATGTCGCTGGCTAGCCATCAGGTTGCCGACTGTCAGGTCACCTGTTATGTCGCTGGCTAGCCATCAGGTTGCCGACTGTCAGGTCACCTGTTATGTCGCTGGCTAGCCATCAGGTTGCCGACTGTCAGGTCACCTGTTATGTCGCTGGCTAGCCATCAGGTTGCCGACTGTCAGGTCACCTGTTATGTCGCTGGCTAGCCATCAGGTTGCCGACTGTCAGGTCACCTGTTATGTCGCTGGCTAGCCATCAGGTTGCCGACTGTCAGGTCACCTGTTATGTCGTTGGCTGGCCATCAGGTTGCCGACTGTCAGGTCATCTGTTATGTCGCTGGCTAGCCATCAGGTTGCCGACTGTCAGGTCGCCTGTTATGTCGCTGGCTAGCCATCAGGTTGCCGACTGTCAGGTCACCTGTTATGTCGTTGGCTGGCCATCAGGCTGCCGACTGTCAGGTACCTGGTTGTGTGCTGTCAGGCCACCTGCAGCCATGCCGCCGTCTGACCTCGAGTCTCTGTTAGCTCTCGGTTCAAGCTGCCTTCACCACCGTCAATGTTCATCATGTTCATCACCGCTCGAGTGTTTCTCGCAGGATGTTCCACTTGCGCTGGGGACCTGCGCCAGGTCTCCCAGTTCACGTTGCCAATGATGTACACCCCGGAGTAGCCTACATACCTGTAAGTAAGCCCCTCTGTATATATATAGATATATATATAAACTTGTATATGTTGTAGATATGCCGATTCAGTCGTGAATAGCGAGCCTACGGCGGCTGTACATTAGTGAGTCATTTAGTGACCTTTGCCTGTAAGTTATGGAGCTGACTGCGAAATAGGCGGTATGTTTTGGTGTCGCCATGGTTACGACGCGCCACGTGTCCACGTACCTAGGCGCGCGCCCAGTGACGTGTCCCGTGATGTGTAATCTAGCCACGTGGTTTTACACGCGTACGGCCATAGTGAGTGGAGAACGCACGAAGCCCGGTCGGCCCTGTCTGTTCCCCTGTATTGTGTTCATTTGTTTGTACACGTTTACTGTCATTAAAAGTTATTGTGACATTCAAATCTGTCTCTCTTCATGCATGTTTTATGCTTCATCCCCACCTCATGTTTTGTGGTCCCGGGAGGCCCAATTATTTAGCCGTTTTGTGCACAAGTATGGCTTAAAACACCGACATTTACACATAGTAATTTAGGGAACCGACCCGAAGCGGGAAACCTTATTTGTTAGCGCCATTGCGAGCGAGTGGCCTGCGGGTGTTCAGTTAACCAGCAACCAGAGTTCCGGGCACGTGGTCTGGTTGGCCTGTGGTGCCGTTGTGATCTAATCACCTGTCCGGTGGGGCATGCGGAAGTGCCCCCTCCCCATTTGGAGATGTCCCCTATCTATCATAATGGCACATGATCGGAGAGGGTCTCAATATCGTGTATTTTATATAAGGGGGGGCGAGGGCATCTCCGCCTTTGACACCGGCCGTGATAAGGTGTCCGGCTGACGAATGCGCATGCGCAGCGAATGGGCCTGCCATGTAAATAGCGGCGCATGTATGTTAGATTTGGGGTTAGGTTGTGACCAGCAGGGTTAGGGTTAGGGTTAGGGTACTGGTTAGGGTTAGTATCACGAAAGAAGCGTGGCCGGAGAGGTTATTATGTTACACCGAAAACCAGTCACCCTGATCGAAATTTGACGAACTGCAGTTCAACTATGAAGGATAGGCAGGAGACTAGTCGTATTATTTAGTCATAACGTTTGAGTGTAAGGCATATATATATATATAGCTATGCAAAAATATAATACTTTAACCATTCTGTGTTGTTCTCTGTGCTGTATCGCGCGAACTCAGTAGACTGATGTAGATAATGTTTGTGGAAAGCACGGCGGACGCCTTACCATTTCAGTTTCTCTTGTCTCGGAGTGGACGTTTTGTACAGGTTTTCCAGTAATGTAAGACCGCATCAAACTCCAATAAAACAAACATCTCTGATCAATTCAGTTCGGTTTACAGTTTTATGTCGCTAGAAAGTGGGTTAAGAGTGTAATTTACATTTACAGGTTGCATATATAGGGCGTAGTTGGAGTCGTTACTGGTTTATTTTACTGGTGAGATTGTTACTGGTTTATTTTTTCGACTCGTTCTTTACAGCTACTTACGTGACAACTGTTCTAATGTGGTATGGATAACATTGGGCGTGACACGTACATGTCAAGGAGTTGGATTTAAATGCAACCCACCAAATACTTCATTCCGCTCAAAGTCTGAACTTGTCACTATACATCATTTCACAATTGCTACTCGACATACTCCACAATCAATCAGTTTTTGACTCTCGGGTTCGTTTCATTTCTTCAACGATATTTTTTAGATAGAGTAAACCAAGCAAGTCCGGTGACGGGGGTTCAGGTTTATTTGAGTCTCAGACACGTATACAAGCGTTGGATCCTGGATTTTGATCGGAAAGAGGTGTGTGTGGGGGAAGGGCCGGGCGGCGTTTCACGACTTTGCCCAATCAAACTTCGTTCCCCCACCTCTTATATATGGCCACCAGGATCGATATTTATAAACCATACTTAACGCTACGCAAATCTACTTTACATGAAGTGGAACATTTTAAAAACTGGTTTCCTGGCAAAGCAGAAAACAATATGTCATTCACCCAAGGCGAGGAAAGTGCCATAATAGAAGTCCACAACTGGCTGTGAAATGGAGCACAATATCCACTAAGCAATCACATAAAAAGTTAAATGAACGTGTCTCTGATGAGTATATAGCCATGCGTCCTGACGTGCCTTTAAAGTTAAGAGGGCCGTCCATAAGTTATCATTTAGTCATTAAAGTCACCTGTGAGGTAGGCCAAAACAGCGTTCTGACCCAGAGCCGGGGGGCTTCTGTCGTCGTCTTTTCATGCATGTAATTAAATAATTAAACACACTGCGCTTGAATTTATATATTTGTTTTTCCCTCCGCCACTCTCGGCGGGTAATGGCTTCCTCTACTATCTGTTTGCCACTGACATCGATTCGAGAGTCACACAAACCGTAATGAGGGTGAGGCTGTCCGGACTCTTGTTTTATGTTTTGAACGCCACAGATGTGAAGCAATATTTACATGCAGACCTCCAGCCTACTTTTGTGTAACGAAAAAACAGTTACGTGGCGTTTGGTCGACACGCTATATGCTTAAGGCAACAGTAAGTCAATGCATGTTTTGTCTAAGACGGCCAGGTTAAGATCACCGCTCACCTTACGTGATCGCTCTGCCTACTGGTCTCAGTCCTAGGCATGCGTGCAGATCCACACGCACCAGTCCGGTTTAGGGAGTGTGCCCAAAAAACATTTTCAAGTGCGCTCTAAACCCGCCCTGTATGTATGTGTGTGTGTGTTGGGGGGGGGGGGTCTAACTAGGCCCATTCCATGCGTCTTTGCAGCAGGTGATTCGTTTCACTACCAGATCTAGAAGGGGCGGAGGGGGGGGGGGTTACAGTGTCCAGTGTTGATTTTTCAACATTCTCAGTGTCGAATGTCGATTTTTCACGACGTTCCGTGTCGCTTTTTGGCTAAGTTCAGTGTCGTTTCTTTCAAAAATTTGTGTCGATGTCGCGTTTTCCGATTTTCAGTGTCGGAATTTGGGGGTCAATGTCGAATGTCGATTTTTCAAATATGCATGCGTCGCGGTACACGTGTCGCCATTTACCCCTTCAGACCCTTCCGGTTACAAGCTCGAAACGCTCTGTTCGATACTAAGTGTGCAATGTTTATTTTTCGGCAATACGTGTAGTGGTGAAAACATTTTATATATGTATAATCAATTCAAACATTTCGTACCTCATAGGCCAGTCAATTATTGTGAAATACATGTACCACCCTGGCATTGTAAAGCATTTGGCACCTCGGAAGCAGTTCTCAGGGGCAGATCTAGTGTGTTTGTTGGGGCGGGGGGGGGGGGGGGGTAGGAGGGTTGCAACCCCCTTTTGGGAACTTTAGCATACACTGTAAAGGTCGGGCTCCCCAACGACATACATTGGAAAGAGACATTTTGCAGATGCAGCCCAGAGAAGGATCCAAGGGGGTGGGGGGCGATATCAAGGTCCCCGGTCGCAATTTTTTTTTAGAGTCGCAACCCCCCCTCCCCCCCACACACTTTCCCACATCCTAGATCCGCCCCTGAGGTCTGTTGCGCCTCGCGCACCCTCCTCACATGATGGATAGATCCCCTCCCCCCCACACACTTTCCCACATCCTAGATCCGCCCCTGAGGTCTGTTGCGCCTCGCGCACCCTCCTCACATGATGGATAGATCCCCTCCCCCCCACACACTGTCCCACATCCTAGATCCGCCCCTGAGGTCTGTTGCGCCTCGCGCACCCTCCTCACATGATGGATAGATCCCCTCCCCCCCACACACTGTCCCACATCCTAGATCCGCCCCTGAGGTCTGTTGCGCCTCGCGCACCCTCCTCACATGATGGATAGATCCCCTCCCCCCCACACACTGTCCCACATCCTAGATCCGCCCCTGAGGTCTGTTGCGCCTCGCGCACCCTCCTCACATGATGGATAGATCCCCTCCCCCCCACACACTGTCCCACATCCTAGATCCGCCCCTGAGGTCTGTTGCGCCTCGCGCACCCTCCTCACATGATGGATAGATCCCCTCCCCCCCACACACTGTCCCACATCCTAGATCCGCCCCTGAGGTCTGTTGCGCCTCGCGCACCCTCCTCACATGATGGATAGATCCCCTCCCCCCCACACACTGTCCCACATCCTAGATCCGCCTCTGAGGTCTGTTGCGCCTCGCGCACCCTCCTCACATGATGGATAGATCCCCTCCCCCCCACACACTGTCCCACATCCTAGATCCGCCCCTGAGGTCTGTTGCGCCTCGCGCACCCTCCTCACATGATGGATAGATCCCCTCCCCCCCACACACTTTCCCACATCCTAGATCCGCCCCTGAGGTCTGTTGCGCCTCGCGCACCCTCCTCACATGATGGATAGATTATTATCTTTTACCGATAATGACGACAATAACCGCAAAAATGGCGCCAGCGGGTGACGTCACTGCATCTGAAATAATGTGTGCGCTGCCTGAAAAACGTATGTCTTTAATTGGTAAACAAACTAAAATAAGTATAATAAGGCAATTATATAAAGAAAAGACCTTATATGCAAAAAAAAGTTAACAAATCTGATGTAAGTATAATTGACAAGGCAATTATATAAAAAAAAAAATACATGCAAAAAAAGTAAACAAATCTAATGTACAGAACAGTGTCGTAGCCACCGCCCCTGCCCCCTCAGCCCCCCCCCCCCCCTTCTCCTCCCCTCGCATCTCAATTAACACACACACACCACCGACTCTCCCTGGTCATACGCATTATGCATTATGCGGTGAACATATTGCCTTCTGGGCCCTCCAGCGGTCCGACGGACTGATACGATACACTCTCATCATAATATCTCGGGCAAACAGTGCTTCTGTGATCGAATCACTTGAAAATAGATAGTGCACACGTCGTTGAGGGTGAGTTGACACAATGGACCGACAAACAAGTGTGCGTACAGACCATCTACACCAGACCTACCGGGTTATAGGTACCTGCAGCGTACGCGCGGTGAGAGTTTGCACGTTTAAAATATACAAGACGTAGTCGATGTTTATGCATCCTGCTGGTTGGTGGTGTAAAGTAAAATTCGCAAGGTGTAGAGCACTTGGCTCTCGTCTAGTCACTTTTACTTATCTAGGCGTGCCACACCGATGACTGGGCTGTCATCCAGTAACTTTTACTAAGTGTGTCTCCTGTTGGCGTGTGTTTGTGCGCGTGCGAAGTAACCAATCCTTGTCATCATTGCTACGGTCGGGGAGCGCTCATGCACAGTCGCAAAAAATGTAGAGCGGCCTATGCTTTTGAGTTGACTTAGGAAGTGACGATCGACTCCCTGGATATATAACAGGCGGACTGCACTTGACAAGTCGGATAATCCTACAAGTGAACAACAAGACACAGCTACACTGAGGTAAGTCTCGTATACATCATTGTCCAGGTTCAGTGTCAAGTTTAAAATTCAATGTCCATGCACTGTCGATTTTTCGAGTTACAATGTCGCTGTCAGATTTTCGACAAACTACAGTAAATCTGAGTCGGTATCAAATTTTGAAATTGTCGGAATTTGGATGCCAATATCGAGTGTCGCCATTTACCCGCTCCAAATACACGTCAAAGCCAATGCGCAAATTCGCCGAACCACGTCGTTTTTTTATACCATTATTTCCAACATTATTAACCCGACATGGCTCACAAAGTAATGTGCTTATTTTGTCACAAAGGATATGTATATATTTATATGAATATAAATCTCACATTAATATTTATTTTCCGCTGTAAACACAACTTGTTGGACATAAGATTGTGATTTATCGTATTGCCATGTACCTATAATGGGTTCGGTAGCTCAAAGCAAAGTTATCGGCATCTGACGTGTCAACCATACCTTGACTGCTCCAATCATCAATCTCTAGTACTCAAGCAGCGTCACGTTGCTCTTTATCTTGCCGAATCAGCTCTCAGGACGCTTGACCTGTTCACCCGCGGCAGATTCTTGCCGGGGACGAGATCCAGTATTTGGAAATGAGGGTGGATTTCTTTGGGTGATATATCAGCGGTACGCGCTTGGACATATAGGTGAGAGGGAAAAGGGGTGGGGTGGGGGGGGGGTCTTATATTGTTCGATACTGCAAAATCCCGGCTAAGAGATCCCAAGTACAGGATCAAGAAGGCTTTACCATCCCCCACCCTCTCTCCCTCACAGCACGTACTGCCTGCGACGAATCATCCCTGGGGGGGGGGGGGGGGGTGAACTTGACTGCAACATATTAACCATCCAAATACCAAGAACTGTGCAAAGTTAGGGCCCATCCACGTACCAGCTGAGGAAACTGCTAGACTTTTCGAGAATCTACTCTGTCCAGCTTGAAAATTGAGCGGAACCATTGGCGTACCAACCCAGGGGCGGATCTACCCCTTTTTGGGAACTTGAACATGCACTGTCGGGTTCTCCGGGCACCCCACCACCCCCCCGGTCGCACGTTTTCAGAGACCACCCTCCCCCTGGTCGCAACTTTTCAAATAGCACCCCCCCACCACCCCCTTTGCAAATTCCTAGATCCGCCCCTGCAACCGCCCCAAAGTAGCACGAAAAAAACACCCTTTCCAGCCGCACGTCCCCAGCAGTCGATTACATAGAGATCCCGTCCCCCCCGCAAAACATCCTTCATGGTTGTAATTCCCGCATTGCCTTAAAAACACTGCCAGGTATGTAATAAATCTCCGGTGTTTACATCCGAGTCACATCCTGGTTGGCTGAGGTTATGTGGAAAAACTATCTGCGACGTATTAGGCTGTTTTCCTGTGATCCCCCGGCCCGTTATGTTGGCAAACAGGAATGCCTCTTTCTCAGTACGTACAGCTCTAACACCTGTCAAGTGCAAGGTGCTTTGGAGGGGGGGGGGGGGTGGTTACCCCCTCTTAATCGCGAATCCCCAAGAATTAGGGAGAGTAATGTCGAATCTTCTAGATAAGTACTGTTCAAGACCAGGGGCGAAAAACACACCTTACAAGTGATATCGCAAATATCGAGCAATACACAGACTGCTAAAACGGATCGCGGTAAATAGGCAAAGGGTCTTCGCGTTGGACCAGGAATTGAATCTCCAAGAATTCCGTAAGATCTTTAATTGTTACTGCCCAAGCTAAGAGAACGGTGAGGCATAATAAAAACGTCTGTCAATTTAGTTTGAATCAAAATCAATGAAATGATACAATAAGTTCACCGGGTAGATCCGGCACTTCTAAAACGGGCGAAAAAAAAAGAGGGAGTGGGGGGACAGTGCCAGTAAAATACATGTAGGCTATGTGTATGCGTAGATGGGGTGTGGGCGTTTTGGGCAAGTTTTTCTTTACGAGCGGTGCGCCTTATATCTCGTTACGCGAAAATATGGCTTATGATACACTCGAAAAAAAAGTCATTGAGAGTGGAGAATTCGGATCTCATCAAGCATCGTTATCAGCAATTAGACCTGTATTGTGGAGTGTAATTGATTTCTTTAAAGCAATGAGATGGTTTGACAATTACGGAGTAGTCTTGTGTTACGTGCTTTCTGTGCCCTAACGCACAAGCGAACTCTTATCAGCGTACGATTTATCAATACCACTTTCAAGTACAATGGCCAGAAACTGCAGTTTGGGAAGCGGTGTCATATTCGAATTTGCTTCGTGCTCTTGTGCATTTCAGAATACACTTTCAGTTGTGGTTTGAGGCTCATAACAAACATTGAGATAGTCCCAGGTTTCAGCATACCATAGAGGTCTCTTAATACATTCCGACATTATGGAGATGTTGTTGACCGCACTTATAAATATGTGGTGACGAGAGTGCACTCCTACACCGATCTTTCGGTAGAGGGCGCTTCTGTTGACACTCTGTTCCAAGTAAACCTAGCCCGAAATAACTATCACAATTTAGGCATAAATTGAAAATAATTCTTGTGAACAAATATCCGTAAGTCGGCATCTAATGGTCCGTCATAGTACATAAAGTTAGGGTGAGGGTATGTATGACTGTACATTTTGTGGGGAAACTATATTTTTGACTAGATCAAGGTTAAATGGCATATACGCTTACATCTAATCTAATAAAACTCTTTGATCAAAAACTGTTAGGTCTTATATGTACACATCTTCTTCACTTTCTCGTGTTCCTAATTTAAGGTCGTTCATACATTTCGCAGATAAAAACCTTTCAAATGTTTAACGTTCGTGACTCTTACACTGTTGAACTGTCAGGAGAACGGGCTTTTAAAAACACTACGCCACGGACCGAATTTAACGTTATATAGTTATTATGCGTGCCTTGCATTACCTTATAGACTGCACGTATTAGGACAAAATTCGCTGACAAATCCAGGGTGATGTTCAAGGATTTCACCCCCCCCCCCCCTCGTTTTTAGCGTGGTTCGCCAGATGTTTGTATAAAGTACAGTACATTTATAAGAGGTGGACCGCCTCTTACCCCGCCGCGGGAGGCATGACTTAAAGCTGCCTTTTTCACTTATACTTGGCATGGAGCGAAAGACCAGTGGCCTGTTTCAAGTACATAACTTATCCGGTTACGGGGCTTAGTCCGCTAAAATCGCCCACCATTTACATGGTAAACCTTACCGGCTAGGCCCCTTAGTCGGCTAAACCGCGTTTGTGAAATCCGCCACATGGACGGATCTGGGGAGGGCGGGCGGGAGGAGAGGGATCAGGTGGGTTGCAACCCCCTCTTGACAATTTGAGCACATACACTGTAAACGTCGGGTGGATTTCCGACGAAATACGTCACATAATGACATTTTGTCGACGCCGTCACCCCCCTTTGCCCGCCCAATAACAAAGCTAGATTCGCCTCTGAGGACGAAAGGTGTGTACCAGGTCAAAACAATTATGTCTCACTTGATACAACCTGGCGTTTTACTGTTCGATGCACCGCCGTAGATACGGACTAAAGTTCGGCAAAAACTGTCGGTGTGTTGATACCGTCCAACGGATCACGTGGATAAAACGCTCTAAAACTGCATACAAGCCGGCCATGTCAAGTATGTAGAGAAGCAGTGCCCATATTTGGAAGCGACTTAATAGCCACGCAAATTTCACCCCCCCCCCCACCACTTCCCGTCATTGCAGAGTGACTACGACTGTCTATACGTGTCAACCAAACTGTGTTTAAACTAAGCTCTACAAGATACGCTGATGCCATCCCGTATACATTTATTTTTCCAACTCTTTTTTGTGATCAACTTGAAGCCATTCGTAACTTCCACATGTAACTGCCACAGTGTCCTTATTGTGTTTGCCTTAGCAACCTAACCCTACGCTCCATACGTTGGTGCAGCATCTGTCGTGATGCGGGGCTGGCAATGTCATTTTGAATGTCGCCATAGCATTCAAAGACTGCGAATACCGTGCACGATTACGTTCAGCCAAAACCTCCAAGGGTTGTGGGCCCGGGGGGGTTACCCAGGGGCGGATCCCGGGGGGGGGCGATCCGTCCCCCCCCCTTGTCGGGCTGAAATTTATTTATTTAACATATGAAAACCAAAAGCGAGGCCATTACTCGAAACCGCCCCCCCCCCCACTTTTCCAGCATATCTGGGTCCTACCCTGCTACTTAATACATTGCTGGGTTTGTGGGGTTCCGCGGTAAAGCCCCCTTTTTTCACCGCCAAAATCCCCTCGGAAAATCCATGGCTTTTCATCGCCCAAATGTGTTGGTTCGGTGTTTTACCGCCAAAATCCGGGGCTTTTTACCGCCAAAATCATCTCGGAAGGGGTATTTTATCGCGGCTACCCGCTCTATAAACGAACATTTTCAGAGCCCCCCCCCCCCCCTTCCTCTCGGTCATAACTTTTAAAATATCCGCTTTATAGGGATATCTTTTTCATCTTGAATGCCCACTCTATTCGCCTTATTCACATGTTGGGAATTCCCACGCGAGAACGAGGCTATACCTGCAAGTTTGCGCGCGAACGGCTAGTGCATATGATGTGTGGCCCTGGTGAGTGGCATGAGGGCCTTTCTCTCCTGTCGTCAGTGGTCACTATTAAGTCTGTCAGGTCGTTATTGTTCAAACTAATTAACAAATAATAACTATTTCTCAAAATTTTAATCTTTTTCGAGCACATTTGACAATAGCCGAACGTGTAGGCCTATGCCACACGGAACGGGTGACCCCCTCCAACTGGGGGGTATCCCTGACCAGCAGTGAGACGCTATCAGTTCAACAGAGCTCATCTGCTTAGTGGAAGATAGCTAAGGTCCATATGTTGATTTGTCCATTGGAAAGTTAACGGCAAATTAAATCAAACGTTAATGGTGTTTTTATTACAAACTTTGCAGGGAATGGTTGCTCGAGGTACAATAAGACGCATTGAAACGCATTGCGCAATGTTGGCGCAAGTTCCGCCAGGCAAGCCCGCTTTCTAAGGGCACAACGGTGTCCATGCAACGTTCTTCATACGCCAGTCGAGAATCGACTGTAATTTTTCTCATAATGTGTGCGGGTACAATCATAGTGTTTACCTATTCTATATACCTTGTTCTATTTCTGACATCAAGAAAGTGTGTCAACACTAGGTTGTTTCGGTTATGTTTTCGCGAAGAAATATTGGAGCATACTCGGGTCGGGTCTGTTCCTGACCAACCGCCGGGGGGAGGTGGGGGGGGGGGGTAGAATAATTGCCACATTGGTCCCTTCATGAGATAAAATATGTCAGCATAATTCCATATACCCAGGATAATAATATCTCCCCATGCTCCGATCATACAATACCGGGTAAAACACAGGGTTTAACAACGCTGGTGTGCACAAGTTTTCACGTGGTTTGATTGGGGTTTAACGGCACTTTCAGCCTGTAAGGCTGTACCGTGCCATTTCACGTGGGTCTATCATAGGAGTAGTAGGCAAAGAATGGAGAGTCATGGGATTCACTCAAAACTCATAAGAAAACAAAAACAATAGGAGGTCCATAGACTGATATTTCACAGCACAAAGATCCTAGCTAACGTGGAAAACGATTTAAAAAATATAGGGGGGGGGGGGGCATTATGTCAATTGACCCTTGCTGCATGCCGCGGGAAATACCCCAATTTTTCAAATATACTCGCCCCAAAAGACCCTTTTTGTACATGTACTTGCTCCAGAACACACACACCCTTTTCATCTGCCTGAAATCAGTCATTTTATTCCTGAAATCACCCGGGAGCTATTTTGCAGCGAACCCGCGGCA
Organism: Arenicola marina; assembly: GCA_964019135.1. Lineage (NCBI taxonomy): Eukaryota > Metazoa > Annelida > Polychaeta > Arenicolidae > Arenicola > Arenicola marina. The sequence goes on along the minus strand of OZ025254.1, from coordinate 3,342,115 downwards.
GTGTCCCCCATTACATTTCACGCGTTGAACGAGTTACGTAGTTTGCGTTTGCAGGCACAGCCTCGCTTTGGCGTCAATATGGCGATTCCGTGAATAAGGCGAATAGGGGGATATTTTTCATCATAAATGTCCGCTCTATAGGGGGATATTTTTCATCACAAATATCCGCTCCCTCAGGTATCGAGGGGCACTCCCCCATCAGATTTGTATAATAGTGCATACCCCGAGTAATATACTACCACACTACCTAATGATAGATGTTGACTTTTGTTCTCACAACACATGACATCTCTGTGTCATCATATATTTGTAACTGTCTCAGTCATAATGATCCTAAACATTGTGTTACTGTTATTAATGTTTGTATAGCTATACATCTCTATCACCAGGCGTTGCCACTCCTCAGCCACCGTCTACATACTTGGCTGATCCGTTGCCATGGACACATCGGAGAAAAAACCGCCGTTAGACGTCGCTCCGGCGATTGCCGCAGCTATTGATGAGGAAGAGGATGACTTGCCGAAGACTCCAGAGGGCGTTTCCAAGGAAAAAAAGCGGATTCTGAAGAATATTTTCCTCATCAGCCTCGCCTTCCTCTTCAACTTCAATGCCTATGGTGGTCTGAGCCGCCTGCAGAGCAGTCTGCACCGTGACGAGGGGATGGGGGTGATCAACCAGGCGGTCCTCTATGGGGCTCTCGTCCTCTCCTGCATGTTTCTGCCTAAGCTGCTCATAGGACAGGTGGGTCTGTACGTGGGCCTCCGAAGACCCATTCTATTGGCATTTCGTTTTCTGATTGACGCTTCTTCGGTCAATTAAAAGGGCTCATTATCCAAGTTTAGAACCCATTTGAGCCCGCAATTGATTATTGTAGTAAATGTTAGCCGTGAGTCCTGCGTAAACTATATTGAAACATTATTTTTGCTATAAGATAGAAGAACCGTATTTCTTCTAAAACAAATTCGTTGAAACCGACCACAGGAGCCAAAAAACTAGTTTTTTTATAGAAAGTACAATGTGACACTTATTCGACGATATTCTTCAAAGATAAATATATCCTTCCCCCTCCTCTTCCGCGCACAATCCATCGTTTTACGCCCACGGACGGATGCCATTTTGCAAACCCTTTCAGAAGAGTATATAGAAAATATCCCCAGATCATTTCCCGCACAACGATACGTTGCATCATAGAGTGACTACACGTACGTTCCCATTTTTTTCCCATGCAGGTGGGACATAAATGGACCATGCCTATCAGCTTCACCGGCTACATCCTGTGGATGGCTGCCAATGGCTACGCGGTGTGGGGTACAATGGTAACGACGTCCATCCTGGTGGGTCTCTGCGCGGGGCCGCTGTGGACGGCTCAGTGTGCCTACTTCACCAAGCTCAGCTCCCGATGGTCCCGCATGACCGGGGAGGCGGAGGAGTCGGTCCTCTCCAGGTTCTTTGGATACTTCTTCATGTTTTTCCAGCTATGTGAGTCACATGTATTATGGCATTTCTTCATGTTCTTCTAGCTATGTGAGTCACATGTATTCTGGTATTTCTTCATGTTCTTCTAGCTATGTGAGTCACATGTATTCTGACATTTCTTCATGTTCTTCCAGCTATATGTGAGTCACATGTATTCTTAGACTGCTTTATGTTTTTCCCGCTATCTTCCAGTCGTCCGGGAATGGTATTGATTAACCCCTAGCTGGACCCACATTAATGCTTACATTTCCTTGGCCACCTACAAGCATCATTAATATTTACACGTCTCCTTGAGGAGCTACAAGCGTAATTATCAAGTTTACATGTCCTTAATTGTTATGGGCATGTTTACAATTCCTTAGCTATCAACAAGTGTCATTGATGTTTACATTTCCTTGGCTATCAACAAGCATCACTAATGTTTACATATCTTTGTTATGGGCATGTTTACATTTTATTTTGCTACCGACAGCCGCCATCACGGGTTCTATTATCTCGGCCACCGTGTTGCGGCAGGATGAGGGCAACACGACGGAGCTAAGTGCCGACGAGATCATCATGTACTGCGGCGTCAACGACTGTCCCTGGAACAATGTCTCGAACCCCAACACCAGCAGCCCTGACTCGAAAACTGTACGTCCAATGCGATAACTACCAAAGCCAAAAAAGTTTGAAGCTATTAGTAAATACTCAGTTTTGGGGTGAGGTTAGAAGGTTAGAATGAGGTACAGGACTGATTACACAAATGTGATACCCACTAATACACTGTAAAATATGTTATTACTTGTGTTACACGCCTTAACTAATACCATATTAATTAATATATATATTGCATTGCGTGTGTGCTATTCGCCTTGTTACACATGTGTATTACACATGTGTTATATATCTTATTACACATGTGTTACATGTTTTATTACACATGTGTTACATGTTTCATTACACATGTGTTACATGTTTTATTACAATTGTTTGTTTTATTGTACACATGTTTTACATGTCTTATTACCCATGTGTTTTGGGTGTTCCACACTTTAAAGAGTAGACAGGCAAAGCATTTGGAGTAGCCAGCATATTGTCATTGAATGCGGAGCCACGAGCGCAGCGAATGAAAAATGTAGACGGCGCAAGTTATACGAGTAGCCGGCGTTATCGCCGGCCGCTGAGGCTTGTGGAGTACTCTGTGTTACATGTTTATTACACGTATGATACAGGACGGATTACCCATGACGTACACGGCTGATTACATAGATCTTTCGAGACGTCCTATATTGCGTGCACGCCGTAGTAAAGCATCCTTACTATGTAGGTTTGGACCATGCTCGGCATCTACATGGGGATCGCCGTGTTGGCCATAGTGACAGTGAGCTTCTTCGTGGACCGCCTTCCTCACAGCTTGAGAGACAAGAAAGGCGTGACGAGGAAGGAGCTTGCCGACCAGGCGCTCAACACCTTCAAACACATGCGGAATCCGCTACAACTCATCCTCATTCCCATGACCATTTACAGCGGGCTGGAGCAGGGATTCTTCGGGGCAGAATTCACCAACGTAAGCTAATGCATGGCTACAAGGTCGTTTATATTTAATGCCCGAAGCGCGTGGGTGGGAAAGGGCACTATTATACAAATATGGTGAGGGGGTTTTCAGGGTTTGCCGAAAAAAATAACCGACTGTGTCTGCATGGAGCACATAGAGCGGGTCAAGAGAAAATAGAAAAAAAACCTTCCGAGTGGATTTTGAAGGTGAAAAAGGGGGGGGGGGACAATTTACTGAGGAACCCTCCCAAATCCAGCGATGTAGTAGATACCCCCAGGAGCGGATCAAAGGGGGGCGGCGGAGGGACCCGGTCCCGCCCCCCCCCCCCCCCTCCACCCCTTTTAGGGCCGAAATGTTTATACCATATGAATTTAACATATGAAAACCAAAGAGCTAGGCCATTACTCGAAACCGGCCTCCCCTTTTCATGCATATCTGGATCCAACCCCCTGACCCCCCCCCCCCCCACCCTCCCCTCGGGATTTAATTCTACAGAGTGAATTGCATGGTCGTATATAGACGCGGTAGAACGTTACATACATGGTAAAAGTAACGTGCAACTTCCCAACAAACATGACGGAATCGGACCAGTACTGGCCCGATACAGGCTGCTCAATACTGCTGGCGCCGACCCGATACTGGCACCCGGTACCGGGCCGGTAACACCGTGCACAACTGCGCAGTAATGGGCCGATGCTGGCACGCCAGTATCGGTCGATAACGGGCCGATAACGAAACAACGCTGGCCCGATTGCGGCTCGCCAGCAGTATATGCACGTAGCTCGGATTAGGGTTATTCTACATCGTCTTATTGTGGTAATATAAATGATGAAAAGATACATGTCATTATTTATTTCAACCATAAGCAGCAGCGCACAGAGATTCACAGTAAAGACGTCTCATCATGGCAATCACCTGATCTCTATTATCGCCCACACAAGATTATATCAAAAATATTCTTAGGTTAATATCCCTATCATGCAGGTTTGAACAATAATAGGGATAAGGCAAGCAAATGCATGATTACCGATTGTCTAGCTACTTTCCAGCTAGATCTCTAATTAATATAGAGTGCTAAACCAAATAAACGCAAGAAGCTATAGTCAGAGAAAACTGTAACGGTGCTATAGCGGCAATGCGGTAATAAATTAGCCTTAACTGGCCCAGCAATAGGCCGTTACTGGCCGGCCATGATACCAGCATCTCTGTGATAAGCCGCAACGCTGCCAGTACTGGCCCGTTACCGTCATGTAGTTGGGTTACTAATGATATCTTTAAAGTTACATGTGAAGCTGACCGTTGCAACGGCTGTACCAAAATAAACATCAACAGGAATTGTTACCTTTGACCACAAGCAGTGTCAACGGCCACCGCCAAAGAAAAAGTGGCGCTCCGGACGCTTCTATTGTCTCATATAATTTAGCGCTTTGGCCCCCTGTCGGTGGCACCGGTAAACGACTTGTGTACACACGTTTATGACGTTTCCAATCAGCACAAGTTATCATTTTTGTGGCGGACAATTCATGAATTTGAAATGTTTTGCTCATTGGCAGATAATTGGTGAGCGATATGGTAGGTGTTTATTGTCTGTTATGAACCTTAAGGCCTTAGGTTTGTGTTCTTATACGCAAATTTGGCATTCAAAAACAGCGAAACAACTCCACGTGCAACTTTAAACGATTCCACCTTCTTGCAGTCGTTCATAACGTGCAGTCTGGGCATCTGGAAGGTGGGCCTGGTGACACTTCCGTTTGGCGTGGTCAACACAGTGGTCTCCCTCACAAGTGGGCAGCTCATTCAACACATTGGGAGGATACCTGTATTTACCGCAGGTGAGCAATAGATTAATTAATCATTCAAAAATGAACATTTGAGTCCTTTAATTGCAATCCATGCATATAATGACAAGGAAATTAATTGTAGAAATATTATAGAAATATAATAATGTTTGACCTGTTATAGGTTTTAGTTCTTAAGTTTTTATTTCCCATAATAACTAGCAGTACTTTTGATGATGTTTGAAACACCCCAAATGATGCGTCAGTGCAAAGCCAGCAATGCATAATGACGCTAGTATTTAGCATTTCACAGCTTATGAAGTCACCATAAGTTACACACGTACCGCTCAAAAGTTACATATCACGCTGTACACGTCGCTCATGTCTTGTATTCCAGGTCTAGTCGTCGACTTGGCTATACAGATCACACTGTACACGTGGCCGCTAGACAAGAACAAGGAGTATGTTCTCTACATCCTCGCCGGGATGTGGGGGATGACGGACGGCATCTGGCAGACTCAAATCAACTGTAAATAACATCAGCATTCCCCACCCTTTTTTGTAATACCTGATAAATATGTATGGTACAATATCTATGATTCGAATAGGGACAGAACGATCCATGCGGATTATGCCCTGTTCACACGATGCAATACGTTGTAAACTTCGTTGCAAGAAATCAAGTTTTCGACCAGCTTTGCAATTGGTTTTCCACGCATTGTAAGCCTAGCTCATGTTCTAAAGTTTCGATCAACTTCACGATTTGGGAAATGTCAACCAATCAGCGTCGAGCATTTCAACTAATCAGCGTTGAGAAGATCACGTTCACTTTATTGTTTGCATTATGACAATGATAAATGTATGTTTGGCTTGTATGCATGACGTTATGAATGACGGTATGTTCCCTAGGTGGCGGTAGTGATAATTGTTGAGTCAGTTGGTACGCGGTTTGACCGTGTGAACTGCTTACCAACCGATGCTGCGACCGTTGTTACGACTGTTGAAGGAATGATCGTACCATGTAATCCCGGCATTACAGATATTTTTTAGCGGGACATACAAAAAAAGGTCCGGCGTTGATCGAGAGGGTCTCGGTTTGCTCAGGGTTCCGTGTCTTCTCCTGTATCGGAATCTATAAAATAGGGCATGGGTATTGTAGCGGGCCTGTGGTGCGCCCTGTTCTTTAATTGGGTTTTTAAAACACAACTCGGCGGCGGTGATAATATTTGACAGACTTTATTTCCCCAGGCGGGTAAACCTGCAACACAGGGATTAGAAAACGAGTTGAAAGCCGGCGTGCTGCCGGCGCCCATCGAGTCAAATAGAAAAGTTCTCTGTATAACTTATCAAGTTACTATTTAAACCAATTACAGCATATAAGTTACTAGATACATTACGCGGAATATCTAAAAATCACATTAGTACATTGCGTTAGTATGAAAATAGCGAGGAATGATAAAATGAAACATACCTGCAACACAGGGATTAGAAAACGAGTTGAAAGCCGGCGTGGTGCCGGCGCCCATCGAGTCAAATAGAAAAGTGACGGGCAACCCACAAATATCCCATGATCCCCTTGGCGTAATGAGAGTGAGCCAATGAAATGCGCGTTGCTATGATGGTCACGAAAACAAAAAATGAACCAATGGTATGCGATCATTAAACTACAGTACAAATTTACCATCACATAAAATAGATCCCGCCACAGTATGACCTAGACACGTACAGGGCTTTATGAGAGAATCATCATTTATTTCGACCAGGAATCAATACAATACAGCATACAGCAAAAAAGGAAAAAGGTTATAATCCCTGGCGGAAGAGACTACCATTATGACAGTCGCTGGCATATGGTGGCCACACACCCACAAAAAACCCCACACAAAAACAGCTCAGAACAAGATCCTATAGCTACAAATTAACAAAGTTAACAATTACCGAGACACACCATTATAGTTCGATACAAATATGAAATGAGAATAATATTTTGGGGGACTAGATAAAACGTAATTCTTTTTGGCAGACATAACAATTAACTTTAAAACAGTCAAAACAGTACCTATCAATTAGTCTATTTTTGATATAGGTTGAGTATCCCGCTATTGTCTGAGTAAATATCTTTGTTAAAATCTCCTTTGAATTTCGGTTTATTAAATGGGTCAAATGATAGCGGATGCAGTTTTCGGCAAACTTGTGTTTGGTTCTGGGTACAATTATATTGTGCTTACGTCTGGTGTTGTGCTCATGTTGGTCCAATATACGGGGAAAATGGAAAGAGGTAATTAAATATACAGGGAGATCATCGTGCAGCAGTCTATGATAAATATTCAATGCCTGTAACTCATTAATGTCGTCTATTTTATTTAATCGCTTAAATAAGAGCTCAGTGTGCTCAATATAATGACTCTTTGTTATGATACGTATGGCTTTTTTCTGAATATTGCTCAATCGATTACTGTGGTGTCCCCAGTAATGCAAGTGAGATAAAATGATATATAGTGACCAAATCAGACATTAAAGATATAGCGTGCAGAAAAAAATCAATGACATAATACTTATACTTATAATAGACGCATGTAAGAAGTTTCATTAATACCGTCACGTTCTGGCAAACAGAGAAAGCCGAAACACGGTTAGTTGTTTCCACCAAAGTTGTGAAAATCTGGCCCAATCCCTTCTCGTCGTCTCATTATAATATTATTAACTGCGTTACTTGACTGTGTTAGTAGATGTTTGGGCCTTTGAAGTATATATCAGCGCACGAGTCTTCCTATTGAATGTAATTCTGCTTTGTTACTCTGTAAAGGACAGAGGATAGAGCAAGATGTTTGGGCCTTTGATGTACGTATATGAGTGCATGATTCTTAATTCATATTGAAAACAATTGTGCGTTATTACTCAGTAATAGCAATCTTTGGTAATAGATACAGGATGGGGCAAGGCGTAAAATCCTTTGGCTTAAACAATTGCCACAGTGGTCTGTTGGATATTACAATGCTGGGTTTTTCTTTCTTTGCATTAGCTTTGTACGGCTCCATCTTCTCGAAGAACGCGGAGGCGGCCTTCAGTAACTATCGGTTGTGGGAATCCCTGGGCTTCATCGTGGCATTCAGCTACAGCAGCTTCATCTGCACAGAGGACAAGCTGATCGTCCTGACCACTGTCCTCTGCGTTGGCATGATCGGCTACTACATCGTGGAGAGCGTAGACCGCAAGAAGAAGAAAAAACTGAGGCAGCTGGCGCAGAAGGAGCTGCCAGCGCCAAGTGACTGGCGCGGTACCTGCCGGGACGCGCGGCAACACGGCGTAGCCATGGAAACCAAGGACTCGCCACCACCAGCCTACAACGGAGTGAGCAACATGGCTTTCAGCAGCGGAGGTGAAATAATCGATAATTCAAGGCTGTAGAATACTGATCTGGGGATGTTTTGGCAAGCCTACCCTTAATATTAGATATTTCCACTTAATATCTGATTTCCTCCGCGTGTTATTATATTCCTATATATCTTACTTGCAATTAATTGAGCGCCGTATTGTACAAAATGAGTCCCGGGATTGTCGGCCCCGTGTTTTACTAGCTGTCAATAAGGGTGGTCAGTGTTGTTTTTATTATGAAAAGCAAAAATCTGTAGTTCAGGGACTAATCCACCGCGTGTCTAGCATTTGTGTGTTTCCGGTCGCGAACCTTGCCTGTATTACCAATCAGAGCGCACGCTTTTTTGCCGTATGTGTTTGAAGAATTGAGAGTATATTGGTAGATATATTATACGTACTCATAAGGCGTCAACAAATGGGATTGGCTGGGCATGGGCTCGGTGGACAGTCTGCACAGTAACTGGTGAACGATGGAGCTCTATTGAGGCCTGTTGACGGGAACCAAACTGTCACGCAGGTTTTTTCATTTGAACATTCTATATGACGTTGTTGTGTGCTGAGATAATGTAGCTGGGTTATTATTAAACATTTTTAGCAAGATATTAAAATGTTTTTAATTCTAAATCTTTATCGGATTGCAGCTCTTTTCACAAGACGTGTACTTTGAAACGCAGCTTTACATTCCATCATATATGTTTTTCCAATAAACCATATATTTTGAATCAATTTGTTCAAAGTTTTTATATATGAGGAAATATATGCATTAATATATTAACATATAAACATGGCCCATACCCCCCCCCCCCCCCCCCAGGCGGGTGTTACTAGATATTGTAAGCAGGTGTCTCCGGGAACCCCAAAATCTTACCCATACAGGTACCAATAACAGGGTAAAATTAGAGCCCATCAACGTACAAGCTGTAATGAGTTACAGGCATTGAAGCTGAGCACGACTTTGGCAAAAGCTGCTATGACATCCTTAGGATATTGCATATTTTACATACAATTAAAAAACTGGCTTGGCGCCTGCCTCATTTGACTTCTCGTCAGTAAAGACGGTAAAGAGGTCATGCACCTAGGCCAGACAGACTGTTGAAGATTTCTAGGTATCAGGAAACGGAGAATAATTAAGACATGAGGGTCTTGATAATCAGATCTATGTACGGTCTGTAGTAAATTCAAAATCAGCGTTTTTTCCTAGAGAAAGACAGAGTGAGGGAGTGAGGGGGTAGCCTGTGTAGGCCTAAGCGCGCAATGAATTAACCCTCCAAAAAGAGGGTGGGGCAGGGGGGGGCGGGGGGGAATACCTTTTTCGATTCCCCGCGATTGGCACCCAGGAATTTTTGGAGATTCGCGATTAGCTGTTTGCAAAGTTGAGGGATCGTTATCCGTACAATTCCTGGTGCAATTCCTGGTTCGCGCCCAGCTTTAAAATGTCGTAATCTTGAAGATTCGATATTGCTCCCCGTAATTCTTGGGGATTCGCGATTCAGAGGGGGTATCCCCCCCCCCCCACCTCCCCTCCAAAAAGACCACAATAGACGAAAACGAAATCTGGTCAACGAAAACGAAATCTGGTCAACGAAAACGAAATCTGGTCAACGAAAACGAAATCTGGTCAACGAAAACGAAATCTTGTCAACAAAAACAAGTGAAGAAAAAAACTGTGGTCAAGCTAAAGCACCAGGATGACAAAACAAACTGTAGTAAAAAACGGGGACAAAACGCATCAGGCAAAAAGAAAATATGAACAGGATCAGTCGAGAGAAAATGCCTCCCAACCCACCCTTTGTTCGTAAAAATGCAAAGACTTTCAAGAACTGCGCGCCCTTTTGGATTATAGGGCTATACAGTTCTCGCGATCGGGCCGCGAGATTTCAATTTTGGGGACAAACAAACCCACGTGCTCCATTTTGAACTATAGGCAGCTATAAGTCAATTTCTTTCCAGGTTTATTCTAAAGACAATGAGTACCATTTCACTAAACATGGCTATGGGAGATAGACGTTAAAATATTTGGAGGCGATGGAGCGCAGAACTTTCGGAATATACAAGGAAAAACCCGTCTTCACAACACTCGAAAGCTAAAAATAGCGTTCTAAATTTAGCCCTGCACCCGGGCTTTCGCGAGTTCTCCAAAGTGCGAGTGACGTCACAGAGTTTCACGTGCCTCCGCGGTAACAAAAATGGCGAGAGCAAGTGATCGACTAAACCATTCCGCTGTCAAAATGTGCAGCGCATGGAGTAGCAACACACGGACGCGTCATTAAACCACATGGTAAAGGTAAATTAAGACCAGTAGGATGTTTTCGTATCACTTTTGGATCACGAAAAGACAAAGTTCTTCATTCTTTGTAAGTTTTCTGTTTGAAGCGTTGCGCCAACGTTGTCACTCAGGGAGAATCCGCGTGACGTCATAATGTCTCGTTTTCGTAGGAAATGCAAAAAAACGTTAGTTTCTCAGCCGTGTTGTCCCGTCGTAACAGATATTAGTCATTGTGGTGGCGCAAATGAATGAAAAATATGTCGTCTATCCGTTTTGGGCAGCTATATTTCTTAAATATTCTTAATTATATCGCCAGGCCTTCCGCAATGGGCCCACCCCTCAGCGCCTGGCTTTTGCGCAGGTAGTCTGGTTCCCAGTCTCTCTCTTTGCGTAACATACACGTCACGCCTACGTCACAGATAGTCAGGATACCAGTGTGCGCAGAGATTCTAAACTCGTTCCAAACACGTGCTTCGTTTGTTTGTCCCCAAAATGAGTAAACCGGAAGTCTAGGCGAACGAGACTTTATAGCCCTATTGACAGTGGCGCCGCCTGGTGAATCTTTGGCATATAAGTTTATATTTGCCACCCAGCGGCAAAGGAAAGCAACGATAGCTGAGCGATAATAGATGGTTACAGGTGTTTCTTCTTTTTCTGTTATGTTTAGGTCTATAATTCAAGTTAATCTGTTATCTCTGTTTACCGGCTGAATTACAGTGCATATAACTTGTAAGATTACATCGGGAGACAGGTTCGGTTAAATGCTTTGTGACATACATGAGGAGGTTACTTAAATTTACTGATTTTTTTCCACTTTGTCTTCATAAGACTTGAATTTCAATATTCGATAATAATTTCAACACTGACTCAGTGACTGTTCAATCTTCATACGAATCCGTCTGCGGACAAATGTTCATAATTCATGATATCACACTATGTGACACCAAGCTGATGGTTTTGAACAGCAAAACGCTTTGCATGGTAAAAAACAAGTAGGACTTAGACCTAAACTCAAATTCATTAATGCCGTTCACACTCCTTTTGGCCGATATCTTCGTTAATATTGGAGCAATGACCGATATATTTTCTGACTGGCTGCACTGAACTAAGACCCAACAGATTTAGACTTACTTTCCTTTCTTTGCTCATTGTTTCTTTCTGTGTTATCCAAAGAAATATTCCATATGATGAAGCTCCATTGACTACAAACGTCTGCCTCTTAATAAGCTAAAAGGAGGAGCATGCGCTTGTTATGACGTGTACTGTATCCATTGTCTCAATTGCATCCAATGGCAACCATTGCCAGGCAACGCTTCGCGCACGGTCCTTGTTTTAGTTTGTTAAATGGCTGACGTTTGTGGTCAATGGAGCTTCATCATATGGAATATTTCTTTGGATAACACAGAAAGAAACAATCAGCAAAGAGAGGAAAGTAAGTCTAAATCTGTTGGGTCTTAGTTCAGTGCAGCCAGTTAGAAAATATCTCGGTGATTACTCCAATATTCACGAAGATATCGGCCAAAAGGAGTGTGAACGGCATTAATGAATTTGAGTATAGTCTTAGAGATACAGGCTTGCCTGGGGGCACTTGTACCAATGCCAATGGTGACGTATGCTACCCATGAATCCTATTGGCATTGTTTTCGGGTATATGTCTATGTGTAAACTGAACTCCTGTATTTGCTGTAAATAGATTATTTTATTTATTTTTATCCTCATATTTTGTTGGTATAAGTATTAGAAGCTGTCAAAACTTGGTCGGCATTAATCTAGCCCTGAAGAACCCTGGCCGAGCGGCAGCGAGAAGTGCAGCCTGCAAATCCTCAGCGATTTGAAACCCCTCCACTTTAATCTGACTAGTGTCACTTTGTGGGTGAATACTACGTCCAATCCTTATTATATTTGAATTCTACATACCTTAAACTATCTATTTACGTATAGTTTGTTTCTTTAAAGAACTGCTGATGTCTACAATACCGGCGATATTCCGCATTTCATGCGTAACATGCGAGCAGCCATTCCAAGTGACAAGTGGCAAATATGTCTACAGATGGCGCTACAGGGCAGAAGCGGCAAATTCCCCGGTTTTACCGGTTTACCTCATACAATTTTGCTAGGCGTTCGCGCTCCATCCAAGACGTGGTCATGCATCTCCACAATAAAAAAATGAGTGTCTTCTGGATGTGGAAATCGCGACATGATGATGACACTAAGATTGAATGAAGCCTTGCATTATACTGTGCAATCTCTGTGTCTTCGTTATATCGCGACTTCCACATCCACAAGACACCCATTTTATTTTCTTGTAGAGATGCGCGAAAACGTCTTGGGATCGAGCGCGAGCGCCCAGCAAAATTGTACGAGGTAAACCGGTAAAACCGGGGAATTTGCCGCTTCCACCCTGTAGCGCCATCTGTTGACAAAGTTGCCGCTTGTCACTTCGAATGGCTGCGCGCATGTTATGAATGAAATGCGGAATATCGCCGATATTGTGGACGTCAGCAGTTCTTTAAAGAAACAAACTATACGTAAATAGATAGTTTAAGGTATGTAGAATTAAAATATAATAAGGATTGGACGTGGTATTCACCCACTAAGTGACACTAGTCAGATTAAAGTGGAGGGGTTTCAAATCGCTGAGGATTTGCAGGCTGCACTTCAGGACCCTGGCCGAGCGGTAGCGAGGCCTGGGTTCTTCAGGGCTAGCATTAATCCTGTGTGACGTTTTCTAGGAAAAATGTTATACTTTACATTGGGCAATTGGGATAGGTTGGCATATACCCAGAACCATTTTTAGAACTTATATATTATAAGCGATACCTAGACTTTGGCCTTTTAGACCTTTATCATAATGCCATACAGGGAACCAAGCTACTTACTCTGGCATTAATTATTTATTGAAGCAGTTACACTGCTAAAAACATTTGTAATATCTCTGTACCAATCCATTGTGGCATACAGACCAAAAATAACCTGCACCAATGTGATTATCTGTTTGGTACATCACATTTGACGTCTTCAGTTTTAAGTCGATATATAGAGACTGAGCTTCTTTGATCTATAGTGCATTTGTGAACTAAAAAGTGATGTAATGTCACCATGTTGCAACAGTTATATTTTGTTTTAAATGAAGGCTCCCATGTATCGTCATGTAATATTGTTGGAAGGTTAAGATTTGGTGCAAAATACTGATGTTTGATGAAGCAGGTATAATAATTGTATTTATATAATGCTATTCATTATGCATAGATAAGAACTGCGTATCAAATTATTGCCCCATAATTGAACAATTCTGTAAAAATATGCTTTAGACCCAAAGTTACATTGCTAAATCCTTGTATAGATTCTGCACATCACATGTACTAGCAATGCTGATATGCATGTTCAGATACATACCGGTAATACCACAATGCATATAGGTGGTCAGTGGAGCATGTGCCAAGAGTTGACATTGTTAATGTTGTTGCAGCAGGTTGATAGGCTGGCCATACCACCACAGTGCTTGCTGCCATGTTTGATAACAAACTAAAGCAGAGGTCAGCTCTGTTTAAAGGCATCTTTAACCATGTTTCACTCTTTGTCAGCTTCTACCTACCACTGGTAACAAGGCCAAGCATCTTGAAGAACACCACCATGGATCAAAAGCTGGTTGACCATAGCATTGACTTCCATGGTCCAGAATTAATTGACCAATTGGCTAATGAGCAGGTTGATGTTGCGCTGCCAAATTTTCTGTCGCTGAGTAGCCAAGGAAGCTGTTGCCATGAGAATGCCAGGTATACTTTATCAAGTGACATTTTCACTGACTTTTTTTGTATATTGCATAATGCTTGTATACCATACCTTTTGACAAAGTTACTAACACCGCTGTGTCTGCAATGATGACAGAATTGCTAAAGAAATATCTCTTGGTATCATACCCAGGCTTCTGACAGATAAAAATATTTTTAACAATAAACCAGACGTCATGAAGAAAGTAACTTTTAAAGTATTCCTCAATGAGGGATCAATATTTTGATGTCCTGATGTGAGTACCACCAGGACTATTATGTAATGGTTTTTGCTGTAACTGACGTCGTTTTTGGGGGTTTGGGCAGAGACCCAGCTTTCACAAAGAAGCTGGCCAAGTTCATTGCCAAGAAAGCAGACCTTGTATTCCGACCACCCTCTATTCCCGTGACTGCATTGGGGTCCATAGAGGAAGAAGGTAGGTGTGTCCATGTATAAAGTACTGTATTTGCGGTTGAATAAGTCAGGCGATGGCGATATGAATTATATTATATTATTTGTAGTATGATTTTGTTATTTTTAGGTGTGATATATGTTAACCTTTCTGTTCATGAGTCGTGTCAACATTGTCTAATGTTAAAGGCCTGTCCCTCTTACCTGGCAGCTCATGTGGCTGTGTTGCCCCCTTTGGACTGTTTCATGGAAGTCCCTGGGCTGATGAGGAAAGAATACCTTTACAAGGTCAGACTTGTCTAGAATGCATTTACTTAATCCTTTTAAAAAGTCACATTATTCAATATTAGAGGAACAAATCGTTTGATCTATCCCAGTACCGTAGTATCTGTTATGAATTATATTGATATCCTAGAATGAAATGACATTTTTATTTCTCAATTCCCACCTGCAGAGGTGTGTTTTGCCCCAGGTACAAATACAAAAATGTATAAGGAGGTGTCATTGGGAACCCCAAACTCGTGTCCGTCCAAGTACCAAAAACCCGCGTAAAAGTAGGGCCCATACACATACCAGCTGAGATTCTTGCACGAATTTGTAAGATCTAATGTGACGAAAATCCTTACGATTGACCCCTCTCCAGCTTGAAGTTTGAGCAGACCCATTGGCGTACCAACTGCCCCCCCCCCCCCAAATTAGACCCATGCAGGTGCCGAAAGTGCATAATTTAAAAGTCATTGGCGTACCAAAATGCACGCAAAAGACACCCTTTTCAGCGGCACGTCCCCAGCAGTCAATAACTTGAGATCCCCCCCCCCCCGGGAGGGTTTCACCCACTGGCCATGCATTCATCATTCACTAGAGGATCCTTGGCCCAGTTTAGCCCTAGTGTGCACAAAAGCTCTAATAACTAATACCGTTCATTCTCACCTGCAGAGTCTGATGCCCGGAGACCTGATCGTTGGCAATGTGGCCAGCGTGCAGGAGAGCGGGCTGAGCATCGCCCTGCTGTGTCTGGATGGTGGCAAGGCCAGAGACCTTGAACAGCTGAAGATCCTGGCATTCTGTCCTCTGAGGGAGATTCCAAAGTATTACAGCCACGAGAGCCCTTTGGAAGCCTTCGCCCTGAAGGATACAGTTAGAGGTAGGAGAATATGGGTCAGGAAGGAGTGAGGTGGGGGGGGGGAAAGTCCAGTGCCGATTTTAAAAATAATTCTCGGTGTCGAATGTCGATTTTTCACGACATTACGTGTCGCTTTTTGGATAAGTTCAGTGTCGTTTTTTTCTAAAATGCCACTATCTGTGTCGATGTTGCTTTTTCAGATCCGCAGCGTTTCGAAATGTTTTACTTAGCGCTAAGTAGATTTGAGTAGTGTTAAGAATGGTTGACGAATACTGGCCAAGGATCCCTATTCATAACAATGGCTTCAGTTAATCACGAAACACGCCTTCTCGTCAAGGCCTCTCAGGCTCGTAGCGCTAGTTACTACCGTAGACTTCCCTTTTTAAGCCGCAACTTCTATTAGGAACTTGATGCATTTTCCGGGTTTGACCAGAAATTCGAGTTGCGGCCTTAACTACGGCATTGTGCCGATTTTAAGTAATTGTAGCTGGGGGAGGTGGGTGCATTTGAAGGAAAAGGTGGGGTACGGGCGGGAGAGAGGGCAGGCGGGTGAAATACGAAAAAAATACGAAATACAAAAATTGCTGTTAGAAACATAATTTATTACATCATAACGTCATCAGTGTAACGTCGTCATAACCACCATCAGCGTCATGCAAGTCGTAAAGTGTACACGGCGCCCGGCAGGCATCCCCACACTGACAGCCGGCCACGTCCATCGTTCGGGGAAGCTGCCACGCGTGTGTTGGTACTCAGCGTGAGGCTAAATTTAATGTTCTCACTTTCATTAAACCTGAAACTGCATATGCCGCTTGAACGCGTTCTACTTTTAGCCATTTGAACGCGCGTCAAATTTTCTACTTATCATAAAATAGATTTGCCAACGCTAAGTATGGTTTAGAAATACGGACCAAGGGACCTGGAGATAATATAACGCATGCAGATACTTGATTCATGTGTTATAGTCGCATATGCAATCTCATGCAAATGTAAATATAAATATTTGGACAGATATATATGGCATCCGGCCCTTAGGGCTTACAAGTGACTACAAGTCTGAGTGCATATTAACGCAAGCAATTGTCCACAAAGTGATCTTTTCATTGAACTAGGACTAAACTTCCGTAACTAATGAGTCTTTTCGTTTAGACCATTGCGCTGATACATTTTTCACCTGTATTCCATATATGCAGATGCTAGGGTTTATTACTGCTTCAAGGCATATTGAATGACAGATTAGTGAATCAAGCGCATGCAATACACAATATACAATGGAAAGTGGTTGATGGTACAGTTAAATCCGGATGTGAAAGGGGGTAAGTAACCATTTAGTCGAATGTTCTGCAGTTTGTTAACCTACGCTTTGCAAAGGACGAAACTGTTCGTTAATAGATGCCATAGGCAGTGTTTTAATAAGAATAAAGGTTTTAACTGTCAACATTTGACCTTTGACCTCAGGTGTCGTTTTGCACGTGGCACCGGAGAGCGAGAAGATCGTGTTCTCGATGCAGAGTCGCGCGTTGCCCCCTGGGAAGGAACAAGTCAAAGTGGTGGGTCGTACATGCCAAGAACAATATGGCGGCAGTACTGGCTTTGCTCTATTGGTATAACTTCAAGCTTAAATTAGTGGTATGTGTTGAAACTGATGAAGTTACACGGACCAAAAGGATAAATATCCTGTGAATAAAAGTGCGACGAGATTTTTCGATGAGTATCACACCGCTTAAACATGGCTCCATTGTGCACTGCGCCCTTTTTCTATTTGTCTTGCATCTGGGGCAAATTTCGTCCAACCTCATTTCATTGTTTTCGGGAGATATCTTGGCCCAATTCAGCCTCTTGAAACATTAACATTTCAATATTTGTTTGTCTCCCCAGGGACTTCTGGCTGAGGAAGAGCTCCCACTCCACTATATGTAGGTCCCCTTCAATGTGTTATTGACTCATCATGCTCCATTATTGACCAGAACCGATCGGTATATCGTTCGCCAACTTGGCCCTCATATCAGCTGTCAACATGTTTTCTAAATGTACGGAATTGTAGCTTATAATAATAGTTAATGGAGAATTGGTTAAATTATCGATATACTGCTTTACAGTTGCTAAATTAGATAAGGAGTCATTATGCCTTGATGTGAAATGTCCATGTCCAATTCTTTTTGCGTCATGTATTACATTTCGGCATTGTATGCGTTTGCTTTCATTATTGTTTGTAAACAACCGATTTCACGAGACTATTTTGACATGCTACGGTTTTATATAGTGATACTTTTATAGAAGATTATATGACATGTTCAACCACGGAACAACATCAGTCAAACCTGCCAGAAAATGCCAAACGATTGTGTTTGCGTACGATTTACGCGCGGTGAATGTACTGTCTGCATGTTTAGGAAATAATAGTAATAACAAATTATTACTATTGGAATGACGAATGTAACAAATACAATATTACTAGTACCGCTATTGCGAAGTAAGCCTGGGCAGGGTATTAACAATATAAGGATTAATCATTTATTTGTAATATAATTGTTTATCTTATTGTGACTTAACACCAATGAAAATGGACCCAAAGTTTAAATACTAATCGCCCGATTAAGTTATCACAATCGACTGGTGACTCAACCACCACGTGACCCGTGCACACTCTTACGCCGCTAGATGTCTCTGTTCTCACCCCCGCTGGCCGCCGTGGGATACAGGCAAGCCCAGAAGCTGTGTGGTCGCACCTATGAGGAATGCCTGGGACGGACCCTGGAGTTCAGTAACCCTAGCAACGTGCAGTGCCTGGCCCCGAGGCTGGGTATTGTCGACGATCAGGAGGGAATGTCTCTCATGAGGGGACTACACAGGTAGGGAGTTTACATACTTATATAGTGAGTCATTCACTTAAAGTTGCTCGTGCAAGGGAACATGCGCCGGCGACGTGTTAATGTCCTTATTTCTTCTAAACGAATTATCAAATTATCACTTCTGTTCATTTCACTGCCCAATTCCGTATGTCGCATAGTGCAATGTTGCCCTCCTACAGCGCCATTCACTGCCACGCTTGCGTACCTCTGTACGCGGTGCGCATGCGGGATTCCTTGACCACTTAACACCATTGTCGCATGTCCTTTCTACGGCATTCGGAACCGAAATGCCAACATGCGGATAGTCCATTAAATAGTGAAGGATGATGCCATGGGTAACATACGGGAGAATTGACAACAACAGACGATTTGTTGTAAGGGCGAATCATTGCTCCAGCATAGCTCACGTATTACGCACGTCCTTTCGTCCTGCAGTGTGGCTTACAAAGAAGAGGACTATGCTGAAAACCTGCGTCAGGCACAGTCATACCGCCTCGCCCTCCGCAGGTAACTCACCCCGCCTACCTATCCCCCACCTGCCACTATCTTACAGAGGACCGCAGTCCCCTGTCGACAATCTCCTTGTAAGTCGAGGGTTATCGAAATCCGCGTTAAATTGATGCATATATTTTTAAACTGATTTTGTTACCTATCATTATATAATTTATCTATAAGTATTGAACAATTATTTTGAGAACACCCATGCTATTTTTTCTGCTTTAATTTAAATCAGCAGAGACAATGTACTGTACTTCAGTGTTTGGAGAAATGGGACTTGCATATTTTGGCCCATACGTCTATATATATATATATTTATATATAGTTAAATGGATATGCTGTTCGTGTTGTAGCGTTGCTGAAGGGATCCGGTTCTTCAAGGAGGGACGCCACATGGAGGCGATGCAACACCTCAACAAGGCGCTTCAAGTGGATGAGAAAAACGTGGAGGCCTTGGTGGCGAGGGGCGCGCTGTGAGTGGGGGGGGGGGCGCTGTGAGTGTGTGGGGGTGGAGGTCGGTGGCGAGAGGGGCGCTGTGAGGGGGGGGGAGGGGGGGGGGCGCTGTGAGTGTGTGGGGGGGGAGGCCCTGTGAGTGTGTGGGGGTGAAGGTCGGTGGCGAGAGGGGCGCTGTGAGTGTGGAGGGGAGGGGGTAGGGCGCTGTGAGTGTGTGTGTGGCGGGTGGGGGGGGTGGCGAGAGGGGCGCTGTGAGTGGGGGGCGAGAGGGGCGCTGTGAGTGGGGGGCGAGAGGGGCGCTTAGTGTGTGGGGGGAGGCGCTGTGAGTGTGTGGGGGGGTGGCGAAAGGGGCGCTGTGAGTGTGTGGGTGGGGGGGCGCTCTGAGTGTGTGGGAGGGGGGAGGCGCTGTGAGTGTGTGGGGGGGGGCGCGCTGTGAGTGTGTAGATGGGGCGCTGTGAGTGTGTGGGTGGGGCGCTGTGAGTGTGTAGATGGGGCGCTGTGAGTGTGTAGATGGGGCGCTGTGAGTGTGTGGGTGGGGCGCTGTGAGTGTGGCGGGGTGGTGGGGGGGGGGGGCGCTGTGAGTGTGTGGCGGGGTGGTTGGGGGGGGGGGCGCTTTTTTTGCATCGAATTCTGCATTGATGAGGCAATGTATAACATTACATTTGTCACAAATTACAGGGTTTATAAATTAATCAATTTGTCACGCTTGAGTTTTTTTTCTACTATGAAGTTTTTTCGCAAGCTGCCACAAGCTTGTAAGTGTATATGGAGTTTTGTGTCGTCATTTTATTGCCATGCGTCCGGAATAACTACATAATGCTACATTAAGAACCTCTAATAACCTCGTGTTTTTCGGTGATGTTTAGATACGCCAATAACGAGAGTTTCAAGAAAGCCATCGACGACTTTGAAGCGGCTCTCAAGCTTAATCCCAACCATAAAAACGCCAGAAAATATATTTCTGAAACCCTCATAGCGCAAGGACGAAGGTATGTTATTTGCCTGATGTGTCTCCAATAATCCGTATTATATTTCTATGCATTAACTTCCATGTAACTTTCGCGAGCATGAATGCATTACGTTGGTTATATTTCCTCTAATAACAATGTGAGCTATCACTGAGCCAAGATGGTTGTGCATGTGCGTGTAACTTTGTGCGGGACTAAGCTAATGTGACCTTGACCTGCAGTCTAATGGACGCCGGTGACCTTGACCTTGCCGCGCCCTACCTGACCCGAGTCCTGGAGCTGGAGCCGGAAAACCAGGACGCTGCTCAAGGTCTCCAGGAGATCAAAGCCTTCGCCCGTAATCACCCTAAGGTAATTGTTTTAAATGGATTAGAATGGATCATACCCACAGCCAAGGTGAGTATGTTAGGATACCAAAGCCATCGCCCACAGCCAAGATGAGTATGTTGAAGATTACCTCATTAAAGCCATTACCTCAGCCAGCAACAGGTGAGTATATTGAAGATTACCCCATCAAAGCCATTACCTCAGCCAGCAACAGGTGAGTATATTGAAGATTACCCCATCAAAGCCATTACCTCAGCCAGCAACAGGTGAGTATATTGAAGATTACCCCATCAAAGCCATTACCTCAGCCAGCAACAGGTGAGTATGTTAAAAACTACCCCATCAAATCCATTACCTCAGCCAGCAACAGGTGAGTATATTGAAGATTACCCCATCAAAGCCATTACCTCAGCCAGCAACAGGTGAGTATATTGAAGATTACCCCATCAAAGCCATTACCTCAGCCAGCAACAGGTGAGTATGTTAAAAACTACCCCATCAAATCCATTACCTCAGCCAGCAACAGGTGAGTATATTGAAGATTACCCCATCAAAGCCATTACCTCAGCCAGCAACAGGTGAGTATATTGAAGATTACCCCATCAAAGCCATTACCTCAGCCAGCAACAGGTGAGTATATTGAAGATTACCCCATCAAAGCCATTACCTCAGCCAGCAACAGGTGAGTATATTGAAGATGACCCCATCAAAGCCATTACCTCAGCCAGCAACAGGTGAGTATGTTAAAGATTACCCCATCAAAGCCATTACCTCAGCCAGCAACAGGTGAGTTTAATGAATATCAAAGCCATCGCCCACAGCCAGCAACAGGTGAGTATATTGAAGATTACCCCATTAAAGCCATTACCTCAGCCAGCAACAGGTGAGTATATTGAAGATTACCCCATCAAAGCCATTACCTCAGCCAGCAACAGGTGAGTATATTGAAGATTACCCCATCAAAGCCATTACCTCAGCCAGCAACAGGTGAGTATATTGAAGATTACCTCATTAAAGCCATTACCTCAGCCAGCAACAGGTGAGTATATTAAAGATTACGCCATCAAAGCCATTACCTCAGCCAGCAACAGGTGAGTTTAATGAATATCAAAGCCATCGCCCACAGCCAGCAACAGGTGAGCATATTGAAGATTACCCCATCAAAGCCATTACCTCGGCCAGCAACAGGTGAGTATATTGAAGTAATTACAAAGTAATTACCGTAGCCGCCAACCAGAAGCAGAGGAGTTCGTTTGAAATATAAACAGTTCATGAATTTAAGGTAAAAGTCAGTTACTGAGTTATGAGATGAACCTTGCGCTCCCACGTCTGTTTTGAATTGCAAAACACGCACTCGATGAAAGCATCGGTCTACCATCGGTCTAGATAGGTATACCCAGTATTTTATTTCATTCGCCTGCAGTTAACGGTGGATGAGCTAACGTATAACATTGAGTTACCCGTCTACAGTCACGGACAGGGGAGTGTTGTCAGAGCATGTTCCCTCAATGAGAGTGGATAGTAGGGCACCCTCCTTTAGTAAATAAGCGACAAATTATCTCTTTTATGGATGTGTTTTATATTCCGTGTTTTATATTCCCCAATAATAATTATTTAAAGCTGCTCCATTTCCACGGTGGTTTGCGACACCGAGTGATCAACAACAGGGTGGGCACAACTCATTTTAGACCAGGGAAGGGTGATCACTAAATGAACTTGATAATATTCTTGCTATTTGTCATACTTGTACATTTGCTGTGGTCATATTTGTACATTTGTTGTGGTCATATTTGTACATTTTCTGTTGTCATATTTGTGCACTTTTTGTTGCCATATTTATAATGTATTTCATTGCTTAATGGATACCCTAATCATATTATTTGAGCCTATTGGTATCGGCGTTGGATGGCTTTTGTAAGAAACAATATTATTGGACTATTTGCACAAATGTCAGTAACGCCGTAACGGTTTGTCCCGGGTGGCTAGAGTCATATAACAGCAAAACGAACATTGAGTCAATTGTAGGCTGTAATAACAATGAGACAGATGGTGGGAGCACTCTGGTCACGGTGTCGGCGGTCTGCGGGCTTAGCCCTCGCTCCAATCTGTTCACGTCTGATCACCAGACCAGTCATCACAAGCGAACTATTTTTTTCTTCGTCTATAACCAGTCTGACTGGCGTTTATTGACCACGCCATGACACTCCTCATCCTCTGTTGAAGGCCAGGGATGAACGCGTGTTAAGATTTGTCTTTCTTATTTTCTTTTCCATACTTATTTAAATAAAACCTCTTCTTATGCGATAACTTGCATAATTTGTATAGTTTGCATGATTTGCATGCTGCTAATAAAACCATTTATGGCAACCAGCCCAGGCACCTGCATAAAGAAAAGACTTCGAATGGAAGGAAAGGTGGAGTTTAAGCAATCCTCTCTCTCGCTGTAAGGTTGAGAGAAATACAGTAATATAATGACTGGTTGTAAAGAAATAAAGCGTACTGTACAGGTAAGTGGAATTAAAAAAATTATTTGGGCCGGTTTATGGCTGAGTGAAATAAAGTAAAACGATGGATCTTGTACGATTGAGTGAAATAATGTGAAATAATGGATTTTGTACGGCTGAGTGAAATAAAGTAAAATAATGGGTCCTGTACGGCTGAGTGAAATAAAGTAAAAGGATGGATCTTGTACGGCTGAGTAAAATAATATGAAATAATTGGTCCTGTACGGCTGAATGATATTTGGTTAAAGTGATTGCAGTCTACGACTGAATTAAGTTTTAAATGAATCGATCTTTAGGTTGTATGTCTTAGATTGTGCGTACATACGATTGATATATATATGTAATTTTGACGCGTTTTGATTAAAAATTTTCATAGTCAAGATGAATGCAAATAGTGTATTTACATCAAACGAAAACATACATACGAACATGCATAACGTGCATAATTAAATTCTAGTTGATGATATTATTTGAAAGACGTATTGCCTGTTCTTTTTAGATAACGGTAACCTACAGGTATGGACATAAAAAACATGTTTGCAGATTTATAAATCTCAAAATGCTGTTTGGCGCCTACAAAGCTGACAATACGCGTCGATTTTTTTTCCTGGCGTCTGTCTCATGGTGTGAGATAAACTCAACATCTTGCACCGCGAAGGATCCGAACAGGGATAATAGGTGTTGTATTTCCTGTAACGTGGAATTTATTCGGCATTTAGACGCAGATTGTAACGGACCGTCGTTCATTTTGTGCGGGACTGTCTTCACCAAGCCACGACTCATTTACAAGCGGCGACCACGCGTAATGCATTGTTCACGCGGATTTTTCCAATTTTTTTTGTGCTATGAATAAAGACTTATTTCAGCAGCGATTATTGGTGACAAGTGTTACGTTGGAACATGTATTGTCAGTGTTTGGTCTCATTTAAATTGTGCCATCGCAAATCTATTGTCTACAAAGTTTTTGGGGTCACATAACTAATTTGTTTTCTTTCCTGAACCCCTCTGCCTTACTCTGCACATGGACTGAACTTTTTATCGCAGAGTTTGTTTTTTTTCCTCACGCAATTGTTTTTTCTCTCTCTTTCATGATCCCCTCATGCCCACTGTACGTATGGTCTGACCTTATGACCAACTCTGTAACCTGCTGCTGCGACCGGCCCGATGCTAACTATGATGACGACGATGCCAACTATGATGATGATGACCCTGCCAACTATGATGATGATGACGCTGCCAACTATAACGATGCTGCTGTTGATGATGATGTACCAATGATGTTATTATGAAAACAATGGACGGCTGCATCATATTGGCGCTCGCCTGGAATCACCGACCGCTTCGTGACCCAATCTCTCGCCGGGTGATGCTCGCGCTTCCTCTTGGTGGGTATTTATTGGTTTAACCATTGTACATATACATGTACAACTACCGTTGTAAACACATTGTTCCAACCAAAATATCCTTTATTAAATTTAACATTCATTCATAATGTTTATTATTGCTACGTTTTTTTATACGCATCCTTAAATGCGCTGTTGAATTTTAAAATTATACATTTTATGACCATTTCGTCTGTGAATTATGATGTGTAATAACATTGTTTTCCCTTGTTATTGTGGTAAAAGAAAGGTGACGACATTGGTTCGTCGGGCAGTAGGAAGGTGAGGGGTTCGAGCTTCATGGAGGATGACAGTGCGGATGGATTTTCTAAAGCACAAGGCAAACCGCCGGAAGTTATAGACGTTGATCGCCTTTCCAGGTGAGATTCATCCGCTTGATTTATCCGCTTGGTTTAGACGGAATTAATGTTTTAAAGCAAGATAATGTTGATCTTTTAATCGAGATTTGTCCACATGTAGGATCAGATTCAAGATTCAAAATCATTTATTCAACCAAGCGGAAATTTTTAATACATGAAGGAGCATAAAAAGGAAAATAAACGCCACTTTGACACAAGGAGACTCTTATTAAGGTTAAATACCGCTATCACCAGATCCACCTGGAGTTCTTGCAATACAGAGGACTAATATAACCGTAACCTTAACAATGAAAACAGAACGAGATATTCCATATATGTTACTTACAATGTGGGGGAGGGGCTAATTTATCTACTCCACGAAGGCAAGCCCTAAACCGTCCCAAGATCCGTATCATATCATAATGTCGTTATAAGTATGTTTTGATAAATCGTAGACAACACTATGCTTCAGATTTTTTTTTTACTAAAGTAATGATTTTATTAATGATAATATGGGACCTCTGTATGGGAAGGAAATATGTTATTCCTATACAATGTTTCGGGACGCGTGAGTCATGAAGGAACGGCACATTCTTAGTGTTAACTCAACTGGCTACTTCGTATGTAATTGTTAAAAGGCAAAGGTAATTATTCACAATGTGTTTCAATGATCCCATTTTGTTTCCATTCAGGAGCGCTGAGAAGAGAAAGCGAACAGTTTCGGGATCGACGGAGCGCTCTGGTGGCTCCAGACTAGACCATCGGAATCGGTCTCGATCCAAATCGAGCCCTAGGCGTCGCTCCGATCAGCCCAAAACGCACCAAGGTCAAGGTCGTAAGCGCCGACGAAGTAACTCCCCGGGTAGCCCTGATAATTCTCTGGACCGATCCAGCAGCAAATACCGGGGGAAGGGAAGCGGAAGCGGCAGTCCCCGGAGCCCCAAGGGCAGGAAGCAGAGAGGAAAGCACGGGAGCAGAAGTCCAAGGAGGAGAAAAAGAGCCAGAAGTTCCAGTGACAGTCGGAGCGGAAGCGGAAGCAGGAGTCCCAAGGGAAGTAAAGGGCACAGGAGAAGAAGAAACAGCAGAGAAAGAAGAGGAGGAAGAAGAGGGGGAAGTTCAAGCAGCAGCAGCAGCCGCGGCAGCAGCAGCAGCAGTAGCAGGAGTTCCAGCGGAAGCCCCAGAGGGGGACGTAAAGGAAACTCGAGCCGTAATCGCAGGTCGCGAAGAAGCTACAGCAGAAGTCCCGACCGGAGGAAGAAGACCAGTGCGCCGGGCCGCACCAGTACTGGACACAGCGGAAGTCCTCCTGGTCACCGGAAGTCGGGGCAAGATGCGGGACGAGGTTCGGTGGACAAGGATCGGCGGAAGTCGGCGCCGGCTGGGATCAAACACGCTTCCCAGCGCGACTCCCGCTCCGAGCAGTCGCGAACTCTAGGAGATGGTGGAGGGCTGTCACCGGGATCCCTGAACTACATCAAGGGTCACCAGAGAGGGGACGCCGTGGCCGTGGGCGATAAAAGGGCACTTACGTCTGACACCGCCAGGGGCGCAAGCGGCGGGCTCTCCGGGACGCAGGGCGGTGTCCACGGCGGAGCCACTCCCAAGACGAAGGCGATGCCTCTCGCGGGTCAGGCCGGGAAAGCGGTGGGACAAGACTGGGAGAAGCCGGCAAAACCGGACACAAAAAACCCACATCAAAATAGTAGTCTACCGGACAGATCAAAGGTTACTATTATTAAAAGGTCACAATCAGCGTCCGGTTCCAGTTCCTCCGAGTCGTCTGATTCTGATTCCTCATCAGATTCCAGTTCTGGATCCTCCAGCGTCTCGGAGCGGAGGTCATCTCCAGGGAAACGACGGAAGGAAGGCATATGGGATAGCCTGGAGGACGATTTATTCCACGGGGATCGAAACTCACTCGGTAACAATAGTAGTAGCAGTAAGAAGCCGGTAAAGATTGATTCAAACGCCTCGCACAAGCCGAGACCGGGGGGAGGTTCTACAAAGCTATCGCAAGAGGCGGCGAAAGGGTCGGAGCAACGGAAGGCGTTTGTGGAGGTGAAGCCTGGTCACCCACGGCGGTCGCTGGATGCCGGCGATGACAGGCGTGGCGGGCGACACGCTTCGGACAGAGGGCAGCAGCAGCGGTCTGCTCAGCCAGGAGGAACCCACATCCACGTGGCTCCCTTCACCATCGCGCCTACCCACGTGGTCGTGGAGAAGGACAAGCGCGGGCTTCTTGTGCGCTCCAAGTGGGATTCGGGTTCGGGTTCCGACAACTCTCCCGTGTCCAACCAGACCAAGTCCGGCCGTTCCGAACATGACCAGAAGCGGCAATCGTCGTCGGCGCCGGGGCTGCCGCCAGCGCCTGTGCGGCGGGGTGGAGAGGACGGCGGAGGGCGTTACGCCGACGGCAAGGACATTGAGATCACGGTCCGACGTCGCGCGTCCGGCGCCGGCGTCCCTAGCATCGACTTCACCGACATCGAGGCGCCAGCCAGAACACAGGCCGCGGGGCATGACGGGAAGGGGGGCACGGACGCACCAAAACGAGGCGAGAGCAAACCGGAAGTCCGTGTGGGAAAGAACGGAAAGAATGAAGAGATGAAGACGGACAAAGGGTCAAGGACACTCAGCAGCGAGGAAAAAGCCATGGAGAGTAAGGATCGGTTGAAGCGGTTAAAGAAAGAGATGAAGGATATTAAGGCCACTATGAAATACTACAAGAAGGTCACAGGCATGGCGAAGAAACTCGGCCAGTCGGAAGCGGTGGAGTTCGAGCAGAAACTGAAGGATGCGAAGAAAAAGAAGAAAGACCTGAAGAAAAGCATGGCGAGCGCCGCCAAAGGCGCTGTTTCCGAGCAGGAAACCAAGGCAACGTCCACCATGGGCGCTGTCACGGCAATGAAGGCCATAGTAACGGCCGCTAGAGGCGCTATTGCAGAGAAGGAGGCAACGGCCGGCAGGGGCGCTGTAGTAGGAAAGCAGGCCGTGACGGCCGCTAAGGGCCCCGAGGCGGACAGGGGACGAGGCGGGCGACCGCGAGAGGAAGTGACGTCACGCAGGCCGGGGGCTGCACCGGCACCCACGACGATGGCCCTCTTCCGGCCACGCCAGGTCGGCAGCGCGCCGAAGCCGATCGCGCGGCCACAGAACGCACGCGCGTCTCGCTGGGCTCCACCGGAGGAAGCGGCTCGTCAGGATCCCAAGGACGTCGGGGACGATGCTCTCCCGGAGGAATCCGAGACCTTGGATGACCTTGAGACCTTCCTCCTCCAGTTGAAAAAGAAGAAGAAAACTGAGCCCAATTGAAACGAGAAAGAAGAAGAAAAGTGAGCCGAAGTGAAATGAGTAAAATCTCTTATTTGTTGCGCGAAGGATTGGCTGCCCCTCCGGAAATGCAAAGCGATTATCTGCAGAGGTAAACAATAGGGCGTCCTATGCAGAATCGTTGAACGACATTGTGAGACTTGGTGGACTATGTGGCAGAAGTGGTTGTTGGCAATGCTTTTTAACCCTGAACTCTAGCCCTAAACAGCAGCTGGTGTTTCTCCCAATGACGCTGCGTCGGCTCGACCCTAGTATACTACTACAGGGCTACAGATGTTTAGTACATAAACCGGTTGAATGCGGACATTTGCCATGCAGATGTGTGTGATTGTTTGGAGTATAAGCGTGTATGTTTGTGTGTGTGGTGCATGGTCTGCTGACTGATAAACAGATTACCAGCAAATGGCCACCGTTTTTGTTGCTTGTGGTCTAGGAATAAAACATGAAACCAAAATATCCTGTTCTCATTTATTGGAGTTTTGACCATTGTCATACGCACGGGATCCCGGGCTGTACTTAATACAATGACCATTGTCATACCCACGGGATCCCGGGCTGTACTTAATACAATGGCCATTGTCATACCCACGGGATCCCGGGCTGTACTTAATACAATGACGATTGTCATACCCACGGGATCCCGGGGCTGTACTTAATACAATGACCATTGTCATACCCACGGGATCCCGGGGCTGTACTTAATACAATGACCATTGTCATACCCACGGGATCCCGGGGCTGTACTTAATACAATGACCATTGTCATACCCACGGGATCCCGGGGCTGTACTTAATACAATGACCAGTGTCATACCCACGGGATCCCGGGGCTGTACTTAAAGCGGGTGTCTAACCTAATTTAATGGCGATCTGCACCGAAAGTCTACATCTTAAAATTAATTTGGCGAGTGTTAACGCTTCGATTCGGCCGACTGGTAAGGAGAAAAAAATTAAGGCAACCCGCCCCCAGCAATGTCAAGCAGAGCGCCATTTTGCCGGGAGCTCTACTTAATACAATGACCATTGTCATACCCACGGGATCCCGGGCTGTACTTAATACAATGACCATTGTCATACCCACGGGATCCCGGGGCTGTACTCAATACATTGCTGTGAGCGGGGGGTTCCGCGGTGAAGCCCCCCCGCCCCCCATTTCACCGCCCAAATCCGCTCGGTCGAGGTTTTGCAGCCAAAATCTGCTCGGTCGAGGCGGTTTGCGGCCACAATCCGCTCTATAGGGGTATTTTTTTTTATCAAATTCCGTTCCCTCAGGCATCAAGGGGCAACCGCGGACCCCCCCCCCCCCACCGGGCACGGGATGAACACCCGACCCTGACCTCATCCACACACAGCAAGGAAAGCCAGGGTCGTAGGACATCAAAGTGAAGTCCCTTTTAAATACGCGGTAAGGGTAACATGACCCCTCGTTTTCTCTGTGAAGGGTCATCCTAAGACTTACCCCCCCCCGCGCCTGCATTTTTGTTGTTTACATGGCTCTTAAATCCAAGTCCTCCATACATGTAGGCCTAGTGGCTAGTTGGCGATGTACGGAAGTCTAGTTACTCTATGATACGTTAGTTAAATATCCAATTGTTTGTATTATTGAAGAATAGAAAATGCAACGACGAATGGAACCTTTAATTGCAGACAACACTAATCGCGGCTATTCTAGGTGACTGCAATAACGAGGCTCAAGTATCGAACCTAGATTGTTTGGTTTGAGAAGGGGTTCTTTTTTATAATATGAAGGTTCTATCGTGATAAGTGTCAAGGGTAGGGTGGAGCCAATATCAAGTTTTCGAAGAACGTGTTTTCTGAGTCATTCGCACAGTGGAGCACGGGTCCTAGCACTTTGGCTTGCCAGAAAAAGCCGAACGCTCAAATAGCCACTCGAAGCTGCCTAGATTTAGCCCCAGTCCACCTGGAGAAATTGAAAATGGAAAATTCTGCTTTTGTAATGTTCAGACGCAAAATAAAAAAAACTGATCGTTACACAGGGCGACTTTTACGCCGATAAATTTTCCGTCGACGGTGCTACAAATTATTCTCCGTTTAAAACCATGCTGGCCTAACTGCACTTTTCGGCCTTTATCCCATGCACACAGACCGCAGAACCATACGTGTTTGCTCTATGATCGCCATACTTCCATGCACTCTGCGTCAGGCAGCGAAGCGATACCGGCGTCCAAAACTAGGCGCCATAGAGTCTACAGGCGAGCGGGTGTAAACGAAACCGACTAGAGGCGAGTGGGTGTAAACGAAACCGACTAGAGGCGAGTGGGTGTAAACGAAACCGACTGGAGGCGAGTGGGTGTATACCGAAACCGACTAGAGGCGAGTGGGTGTAAACGAAACCGACTAGAGGCGAGTGGGTGTATACCGAAACCGACTAGAGGCGAGTGGGTGTATACCGAAACCGACTAGAGGCGAGTGGGTGTATACCGAAACCGACTAGAGGCGAGCGGGTGTATACTGAAACCGACTAGAGGCGAGTGGGTGTATACCGAAACCGACTAGAGGCGAGTGGGTGTATACCGAAACCGACTAGAGGCGAGTGGGTGTATACCGGAACCGACTAGAGGCGAGCGGGTGTATACCGAAACCGACTAGAGGCGACTGGGTGTATACCGAAACCGACTAGAGGCGAGTGGGTGTATACCGGAACCGACTAGAGGCGAGCGGGTGTATACCGAAACCGACTAGAGGCGAGTGGGTGTATACCGAAACCGATTAGAGGCGACTGGGTGTATACCGAAACCGACTAGAGGCGAGTGGGTGTATACCGAAACCGACTAGAGGCGAGTGGGTGTATACCGGAACCGACTAGAGGCGAGCGGGTGTATACCGAAACCGACTAGAGGCGAGTGGGTGTATACCGAAACCGACTAGAGGCGAGTGGGTGTATACCGAAACCGACTAGAGGCGAGTGGGTGTATACCGAAACCGACTAGAGGCGAGTGGGTGTATACCGAAACCGACTAGAGGCGAGTGGGTGTATACCGAAACCGACTAGAGGCGAGTGGGTGTATACCGAAACCGACTAGAGGCGAGTGGGTGTATACCGAAACCGACTAGAGGCGAGCGGGTGTATACTGAAACCGACTAGAGGCGAGTGGGTGTATACCGAAACCGACTAGAGGCGAGTGGGTGTATACCGAAACCGACTAGAGGCGAGTGGGTGTATACCGGAACCGACTAGAGGCGAGCGGGTGTATACCGAAACCGACTAGAGGCGAGTGGGTGTATACCGAAACCGACTAGAGGCGACTGGGTGTATACCGAAACCGACTAGAGGCGAGTGGGTGTATACCGGAACCGACTAGAGGCGAGCGGGTGTATACCGAAACCGACTAGAGGCGAGTGGGTGTATACCGAAACCGATTAGAGGCGACTGGGTGTATACCGAAACCGACTAGAGGCGAGTGGGTGTATACCGAAACCGACTAGAGGCGAGTGGGTGTATACCGGAACCGACTAGAGGCGAGCGGGTGTATACCGAAACCGACTAGAGGCGAGTGGGTGTATACCGAAACCGACTAGAGGCGAGTGGGTGTATACCGAAACCGACTAGAGGCGAGTGGGTGTATACCGAAACCGACTAGAGGCGAGTGGGTGTATACCGAAACCGACTAGAGGCGAGTGGGTGTATACCGAAACCGACTTTCCTGTCTTTGTTTCAACCAGTCGCAGATTTCTAGCGTCAATATTGAGCGAAGTGGCTATTCCAATCGAAAGGTGCCTATAGAGTCGAATTCCCTAGACCCTTAGCTCATGGGCGACCGAGCGACAAGTATTTTCAGAAAGCGATCTTTGAGGAATTTTCCAATTATTGGGCTTAGTTTTATTGCCATGGAAACGTCAAGGTGACGTCACCAGACGTCGCTGACGCTTACCAAAACGGCTTCCCAACATTTCATTTTACTCTGCTCACTTTAACTACGACGCCATTTTAGACGCACACGATTCGGTACCACAAAAAAAGTTACGCACGGCAGCACTTGTCCCTTGATATATACGATATAACGTCAAATAAACCGCAAATCGCTATGACGTATAATAGCTGAGTAATGGCCTTTGTAAAACTATGACGTCATGTTAGCGTCATGTCATGACGAACGGCAACGTCCAAATAGTAAGACCCAAACGTTCTCTCCCTCAACCCAAAATGTTGAACAGCACGGCGGATATGACTTGACGAAATTACACAGAAATTATATTCTTCATCATTACGGATACATGAAAAACGAGCAGACTTACAAAAGACACTGCGGTCGATCAAAACGAAGACTGCGAGGTTGGTTTTTCCGATTTTTAAAATTTAGCCGGAGTCTACAAAGTGTATACCTTATCATTGGGCAAATGTTCTGTTGTCATGGAAACGGAATTGGAAAGCGAAAGTCTCTTGTACTTATCAACAAATTACACCATGGGGAAGGAAAGTAAAATCGCCGAAACGGAATTACGTCATATTGAATGAAGTTCGGTTATCTACATATCCCAATAGCCTGCCGACGTTAACTTAACGTGAGATGAACGTCTTTAATTAACGTTATTCTAACGTAATTTTGCTCATTGATGTATCGTTAAATTAACGTTTGCATTTTAACGTTAACGGTAGACCAATCGAATGACTAACGACTTTTTGCGCCAAAAGTCTGCCTTCCTGCCGTTGTACACACTGTATTTCATGAGAGGGTGGCCCCACGTTCGTCACCATTGGCACCAGCGTGGTAACTGAAGTCATAGGACTCCGAAAGTCGGGGGGGATTGAAACCCGGTCGCGAGATTACAAGGCATTCACGCTAACCACTGCGCTACCGGAGCCGGCTATTATATTAAACTTAAATTTATCTGACTTCTAACCGGTGCCATATATGACGCATACTAAAAATCTCAGATTTCACAATGCTCATTGTCATTCATATGTTTATGCCCACCTAGAGACCCAGAACGATATCTTTAAGTTATATGGGCCAAACCATAGAAACACTATTGAAGGTCATTTTGCCCGAAAATGAATATTCCACCTCAAAACGTGAACAATACACGAAAGATGCGTAATATAGAGCAGGGAATTATAAAACTTATCCGACGTCTTTAACTCTAATATTAACGGCGATAGACGCGTTCTAGCTTTATTATTTTTAAATCACTGGTCTTGACCTTTGACCTAGTACATACACCAGCAACAAACTGGATCTCTCTATGGCACCTATCTATCGTTTGGTAAACAAACACATTTATAAACAATAGATAGTACAGTTCTGTCGGTATTAAACTGTGGGTCACGGATTGTTTTGGCAGGGGTTTACCAATGTGGTGGGTGAGCTGAAACAAATTGGAACGATTGCATAATATGGAAGGGACAAGCTGACCTTAGCTCTGCTTGTACACAGTATCAAGTGATCCAGACATAACTGCACGAAGGGGATGAAACTAGACGAAAATGTTTTATTAGGTCGCTTTTGTGGATATGAAGGCTAAATTGGGCCAACAAACTTCCCGGATAATGAAAGCGGATTGGACGTGCCCCAAATGAAGTTGCTAGGTTCGAACCCACGACTGGAATTTGTAATATATTGTGTATGTGTAAGGAGAATATTGAAATATGGATACCTTTACATGGCCACCCTTATGGTGCAGTTGGTAGCGCGTTCGACTATGTTCTCTATTGCCAACCAATTATGGGCCGGCTCGTGATGGGCAAGTGTATGTTATGCACAATGTAGTCCATGTTTTTTTCGTATTTATTTGTAAGTTGTAGGGAGGTACTGCTGGAAACGTGGCTCCTCTTTTCTTACACTTTCATGGTTTTAAAACAACCTGCCCGATCATATTACTTGATGTTCTCAGGGTTTTATAAATCTGTTGATCGTTTCAACATTGACTTCATGTTTTTTATTGATATCGACTTGCCTTGACCCCTGATTGACCCTTGCTTCTCTCATAGCCATGATCCCGGATTGGCTATTGCTTTTCCCATAGCCTTGACCCCTGATTGACTATTGTTTCTCTCATAGCCTTGACCCCTGATTGACTATTACTTCTCTCATAGTCTTAACCCCTGATTGGTTATTGCTTCTCTCATAAGCCTTGACCCCTGATTGACTATTGTTTCTCTCATAGCCTTGACCCCTGATTGACCATTGCTTCTCTCATAGCCTTGACCCCTGATTGACCATTGCTTCTCTCATAGTCTTAACCCCTGATTGGTTATTGCTTCTCTCATAGCCTTGACCCCTGATTGACTATTGTTTCTCTCATAGCCTTGACCCCTGATTGATTATTACTTCTCTCATAGTCTTAACCTCTGATTGATTATTGCTTCTCTCATAGCCTTGACCCCTGATTGACTATTGTTTCTCTCATAGCCTTGACCCCTGATTGATTATTACTTCTCTCATAGCCTTGACCACTGATTGATTATTACTTCTCTGATAGCGTTGACTCCTGATTGACTATCGCTTCTCTCATAACCTTGACCCCTGATTGACTATTACTTCTCTCATAGCCTTGACCCCTGATTGACTATTACTTCTCGCATAGCCTTGACCCCTGATTGACTATTACTTCTCTCATAGCCTTGACCCCTGATTGACTATTACTTCTCGCATAGCCTTGACCACTGATTGATTATTACTTCTCTGATAGCGTTGATCCCTGATTGACTATTACTTCTCGCATAGCTTTGACCCCTGATTGCTATTACTTCTCGCATAGCCTTGACCTCTGATTGACTATTACTTCTCTCATAGCCTTGACCCCTGATTGACTATTACTTCTCGCATAGCCTTGACCACTGACTGATTATTACTTCTCTGATAGCGTTGATCCCTGACTGACTATTACTTCTCTCATAGCCTTGACCCCTGATTGACTATTACTTCTCGCATAGCCTTGACCCCTGATTGACTATTACTTCTCTTATAGCCTTGACCCCTGATTGACTATTACTTCTCGCATAGCCTTGACCACTGATTGATGATTACTTCTCTGATAGCGTTGATCCCTGATTGACTATTACTTCTCTCATAGCCTTGACCCCTGATTGACTATTACTTCTCGCATAGCCTTGACCCCTGATTGACTATTACTTCTCTGATAGCCTTGACCCCTGATTGACTATTACTTCTCGCATAGCCTTGACCACTGATTGACTATTACTTCTCTGATAGCCTTGACCCCTGATTGACTATAACTTCTCGCATAGCCTTGACCACTGATTGATTATTACTTCTCTGATAGCGTTGATCCCTGATTGACTATTACTTCTCTCATAGCCTTGACCCCTGATTGACTATTACTTCTCGCATAGCCTTGACCCCTGATTGACTATTACTTCTCTGATAGCCTTGACCCCTGATTGACTATTACTTCTCGCATAGCCTTGACCCCTGATTGACTATTACTTCTCTCATAGCCTTGACCCCTGATTGTCTATTGCTTCTCTCATAACCGTGACCCCTGATTGATTGTTACTTCTCTCATAGCCTTGACCCCTGATTGACTATAACTTCTCTCATAGCTTTAACCCCTGATTGATTATTACTTCTCTCATAGCCTTGACCCCTGATTGACTATTGCTTCTCTCATAGCCTTGACCCCTGGTTGATTGTTACTTCTCTGATACTTTAGTTTCCCCTTGGTTGCGACATGATGTGCTTCCGAGTCCCCGTTATACTAGTGCGTTTTAACGGATCTCGCTTCGCTCCAGACACATCGTTCAATTGGTGTCATTGGCTCCCCTTGTTGCCCAGCGCGATATAATTGTTTTCGAACAGGTGGTTGTTTCCCAGCATATAAACAAGTATCGGAAAGAACACTAAACTACAAGATTAGCAGTTCACATTTAACAAAACTAGAACCTTTACTTTAATATGTGATGGTAATCTGTAAGTTGGAAGCTTTGCAAACTACGTCACAGATTTATGTGCATTTCACCAGTTTATTACCCACTTTTGGAATGCTGAGCAGGCTACAGGCAATACATTATAGTAATAACAAATGGATAAGAACAACCAATTCTTGCACTAATCAGGCCTTAAAACGTTTTAGCTCGTGGCATGAATTTGGCCGGAAACAACTGTTCTAATAGCTTTCATCAACGACTGTACGAAATACTGAATTAAGAAACAGGAACACAAGTTACACCAGGTTGCATTTTATTCCACCAATTTCGTCCGTTTCGTATATTCTCCCTACAGGCCACCATGTTAATTATGTACCTCCTCCCCACTTTGACATTACGTTCATCGGTATTGCGTCATAGGAAGTCATTCTGCCCTCGAGTCCCTGCCCACACAATGTTCCACTCCCATAGCTGGACAATTCTGGCGCACACCATGTCCTTCTACCCTCGAGTCCCTGCCCACACAATGTTCCATTCCTGTACTTGGACAATTCTAGCGCACACTATGTCCTTCTACCCTCGAGTCGCTGCCCACACAATGTTCCACTCCCATAGTTGGACAGTAGTGGCGCACACTATGTCATTCTACCCTCGAGTCCTCGCCCACACAATGTTCCATTCCTATAGTTGGACAATATTGGCGCACACTATGTCATTCTACCCTCGAGTCCCTGCCCACACAATGTTCCATTCCTGTACTTGGACAATTCTAGCGCACACTATGTCCTTCTACCCTCGAGTCCCTGCCCACACAATGTTCCATTCCTGTACTTGGACAATTCTAGCGCACACTATGTCCTTCTACCCTCGAGTCGCTGCCCACACAATGTTCCATTCCTATAGTTGGACAATTCTAGCGCACACTATGTCCTTCTACCCTCGAGTCGCTGCCCACACAATGTTCCATTCCTGTACTTGGACAGTACTGGCGCACACTATGTCCTTCTACCCTCGAGTCCCTGCCCACACAATGTTCCATTGCCATAGTTGGACAATAGAGTCCTCGCCCACACAATGTTCCATTCCTATAGTTGGACAATACTGGCGCACACTATGTCATTCTGCCCTCGAGTCCCTGCCCACACAATGTTCCATTCCTGTACTTGGACAATTCTAGCGCACACTATGTCCTTCTACCCTCGAGTCCCTGCCCACACAATGTTCCATTCCTATAGTTGGACAATACTGGCGCACACTATGTCATTCTACCCTCGAGTCCCTGCCCACACAATGTTCCATTCCTGTACTTGGACAATTCTAGCGCACACTATGTCCTTCTACCCTCGAGTCCCTGCCCACACAATGTTCCATTCCTGTACTTGGACAATACTGGCGCACACTATGTCATTCTACCCTCGAGTCCCTGCCCACACAATGTTCCATTCCTATAGTTGGACAATTCTAGCGCACACTATGTCCTTCTACCCTCGAGTCCCTGCCCACACAATGTTCCATTCCTGTACTTGGACAATTCTAGCGCACACTATGTCCTTCTACCCTCGAGTCGCTGCCCACACAATGTTCCATTCCTGTACTTGGACAATTCTAGCGCACACTATGTCCTTCTACCCTCGAGTCCCTGCCCACACAATGTTCCACTCCTGTACTTGGACAATTCTAGCGCACACTATGTCCTTCTACCCTCGAGTCCCTGCCCACACAATGTTCCATTCCTGTACTTGGACAATTCTAGCGCACACTATGTCCTTCTACCCTCGAGTCCCTGCCCACACAATGTTCCATTCCTGTACTTGGACAATTCTAGCGCACACTATGTCCTTCTACCCTCGAGTCCCTGCCCACACAATGTTCCATTCCTATAGTTGGACAATACTGGCGCACACTATGTCATTCTACCCTCGAGTCCCTGCCCACACAATGTTCCATTCCTGTACTTGGACAATTCTAGCGCACACTATGTCCTTCTACCCTCGAGTCCCTGCCCACACAATGTTCCACTCCCATAGCTGGACATTTCTGGCGCACACTATGTCATTCTACCCTCGAGTCCCTGCCCACACAATGTTCCATTCCTGTACTTGGACAATTCTAGCGCACACTATGTCCTTCTACCCTCGAGTCCCTGCCCACACAATGTTCCATTCCTGTACTTGGACAATTTTAGCGCACACTATGTCCTTCTACCCTCGAGTCCCTGCCCACACAATGTTCCATTCCTGTACTTGGACAATTCTAGCGCACACTATGTCCTTCTACCCTCGAGTCCCTGCCCACACAATGTTCCATTCCTGTACTTGGACATTTCTAGCGCACACTATGGCATTCTACCCTCGAGTCCTCGCCCACACAATGTTCCACTCCCATAGCTGGACATTTCTGGCGCACACTATGTCCTTCTACCCTCGAGTCCCTGCCCACACAATGTTCCATTCCTATAGTTGGACAATACTGGCGCACACTATGTCATTCTACCCTCGAGTCCTCGCCCACACAATGTTCCACTCCCATAGCTGGACATTTCTGGCGCACACTATGTCCTTCTACCCTCGAGTCCCTGCCCACACAATGTTCCACTCCCATAGCTGGACATTTCTGGCGCACACTATGTCATTCTACCCGCGAGTCCCTGCCCACACAATGTTCCATTGCCATAGTTGGACAATAGAGTCCTCGCCCACACAATGTTCCATTCCTATAGTTGGACAATACTGGCGCACACTATGTCATTCTGCCCTCGAGTCCCTGCCCACACAATGTTCCATTCCCATACTTGGACAATTCTGGCGCACACTATGTCATTCTACCCTCGAGTCCCTGCCCACACAATGTTCCATTCCCATACTTGGACGATTCTGGCGCACACTATGTCCTTCTAACCTCGACTCCCTGCCCACACAATGTTCCATTCCTATACTTGGACAATTCTGGCGCACACTATGTCATTCTGCCCTCGAGTCCTCGCCCACACAATGTTTCATTTCTATAGTTACACAATACTGGCGCACACTATGTCATTCTACCCTCGAGACCCTGCCCACACAATGTTCCATGCCCATAGTTGGATAATTCTGGCGCACACTTTGTCATTCTACCCTCGAGTCGCTGCCCACACAATGTTCCACTCCCATAGTTGGACAGTACTGGCGCACACTATGTCATTCTACCCTCGAGTCCTCGCCCACACAATGTTCCATTCCTATAGTTGGACAATACTGGCGCACACTATGTCATTCTACCCTCGAGTCCTCGCCCACACAATGTTTCATTTCTATAGTTACACAATACTGGCGCACACTATGTCATTCTACCCTCGAGACCCTGCCCACACAATGTTCCATGCCCATAGTTGGATAATTCTGGCGCACACTTTGTCATTCTACCCTCGAGTCGCTGCCCACACAATGTTCCACTCCCATAGTTGGACAATACTGGCGCACACTATGTCATTCTACCCTCGAGTCCTCGCCCACACAATGTTCCATTCCCATAGCTGGACAATTCTGGCGCACACTATGTCAAACACAATGCGAAGATAGTGGTCCTCATGTTATACTCAAAACCAAGAGCTACGCGCAATCGTAGATAGACATTGTAGATTAAAATAATGCACACTTCCGTGGGGTAATAATGATATCGAGGACTCGAGGGTAGAATTATATAAAATTATATATTATCTGTATGCTGAGTATAATCTGCATATACCGAAAGATATATTCAAGTTACTGAGGGTCTTGATTAATGGCTCAAGTACGGGATACAAAAAAACCCGGATATGAAAAAAAGTTCCGGTATTGACCTGTTTTCGGTTCACACAGGGTTCGGCTAATGGAGATTCTACGACGTATCCCAATGCATTGCAAAACATACTATCAAAATATACGATCCCTTATGAGTTATTATTATCTTCAGTTCATTCCACAGCATGCTTTGACAGAGGCCGAAGTAGACGCTGCACATTATAAGACGTTCACCGATATATATTGTCTGGCTATAAGACGGCAAGGCACCATGTAAAACACACTTAACAGAGTCTGAATATACATGCTCGTCAACCCATACACAGAACATCCGGGTCCTGTTATGAAACTCTAAATATAGAGGTCATTCAAGTGAACTGGAGACTAACATCAAGCGTTTTTTTACAGTCACAATGTTATAATACATACTCCATCCGCGCCGGATGTGGGCTTTTTACACCCAGTGTACAACGTACATCAATACAATTTGAAGTGTGTGTAACGGCTTATGCATCTCCAATATATTTCCAAACAAATGCGCAAATTTTGACCAATCAGAGGCTCGCGTTGCCGTTTGTTCATGGATGTGACTCACGGAATAACAGTGGACGCCAGTGGGGGCATTCCTTTGGGCCAGGACGGGTGGGCTGCCCGGTATACTCTTCCGGGCCTGCCGGTCGGGTTACGCCGAATGTCAATGAAATGTTCACACCGCGGGCATGTCCGGTTGATTTAGGGGCAATGGAACCAACCTAGACAATCACTTTTCAATCAGCCGCCATCTTCTCACGAATGTCCCGAGCTGTTTTGAACGGGGCACATCGGCATACCGAATGGATGCGCGCGCACCCGACTCGAGTGAAAGAAGTGTCGGGCGGTAAACCGACGCGTACTGTGCGTATTCGGTCCACCTTGTTGATACAACCGGGTTACCAAAGAAATGCGCCCACTGTGGGCCGAGTGCTGTGTCAACGTGGAGTCGGTTTCATCCCTCCTCCAAAGACTGTACGCTGGGAGCGGCGCACGTATAGCCAGACATATGAATAATATTGCTTTGAAAACTACCATTTATGGCTTCGGAACCACATGCCGTGCGTACGCACCGCACGTGATGTTGTCTCCGTTGCCCGATATTACTGTGCGTTAAACAGCCTTCGTAGAACGCAGTACCAGCTGCTTGGCGGCATTGTGCTGGTCAGTTTGACCCGCTTCGTCAACGAGTCAGTTAATGTCACGTATGGAAATGATGGCGGATCCAACCGGGTGAAGAAGTGGGTGTAAGATGACGGAGGGGGGGCGGGGGGGGGGGGGGCTGAGGGTAAGGGTGAGGCTTGGGATGGGCGTGGGGCGTGGGGAGGTGAATGGGGGCAAGAAGGAAAGGGGGGGGGGATTTTTCGTAGGCTAACCTGAAACGTGCATGGTAAACTCTGCCTGTCTCATATATATATATATATACTCAAATACTGGATCAGTCCGTGGTGGCTGTTGTAGCTGAACACACTCTGTCGTAGGTGTTATGCTGACGAAGAATAAAGACAATACTGATAAAAAGGGTGACGACCACATCGGCCATCCGTCCTTATTACGGTCACCCCACTAGGGTCATGACCCGGGGTCATGACACGTCTAGGTCACGTCCATCACGGAAATCATGATCCAGTTAAAATTCGTAGGACCGCAAAAGTGGTTTTTGACCCAGTTACGTCAAGGTCGATCGATCGATCGCCATGGTCGGTCGCCGTTACATAAAAAGGTCAAGGTCACGGCCCAGTAAAGTCACGGATCACGATCTAGACAAGTGAGTGTCGCAGCCCAATGACATCACAAGGTCATACAAGCAAACAGGCCATCCCTTCAAGGTCACGGATCACGACCTCGTTATGTATGACGTTACTGTTCCCCCTACTGGCGCTACTCCCTCTGCCCGCGGGTCGCGCGCGGCCTAGCTACGTCACTGGAGTTACTCGAGTGGCGTTGCTGTTCCCGCTACTGGCACTACTCCCTCTGCTCGCTGTCGTCGACGGCACCTCTTTCCTGTATTTCGTGGCCTTTAACGAGGCCTTCAGCGGGTTCCGGCGTTCATCGTACTCGACAGCTTTCCTGTTGAGAGCCGACTTCGCCAGACAGAAGAGGAGCACCAGGACCGGGATTCCAAGCAAGATGCACGGCAAGACGATGAACTCCAATGGGACTGGTTTCGCCTCTGACCCCCCACCCGCCCCCTCCAGCGGGGCAGCTGTCGTCAAGTCCCTCTCTGTGGTCACGTCTTGAAGCATCGCCGTCGTTGACGTCATCACACGCGCCGTGACGGCGGTCACGGCTTCTGTTAGTGACGTCACCGTTTCCTGGTCGTTTTCCGCCATTTTGAGCCACATACAGATTCCGAAACTGCAACAACAAAAAACAGATAGTTGATAATATGTCTAAGCCTGGGAGATAACGGTCCGTGGTCGTTGAAAACTGGTTTAATATAGCCACACAACCTTCCTAAACAGTGGGTAACCGTAGGGAACGGTTTCTAGTTTCAGTAGGCCATTACTGCACAAAGACACCGAGGCATATCCACCCTCAGTGTTATTCTAGTAAACACGGTTTGCTGTGTTCTCGATCACACCGCCTCCTCGCGGCAGGAGTCCTATTTCCTCACTCTCCCGCCAGGGGACGTGGTAGACACAAGGTGCTTCGACGCGGTCCCTCAGCGATATATTTACCTTTCCCCCGGTAGTGACGCTCGCGTAGGTCTTTGTAGGTCTTCCCTCGGGCCGGCGGCGGCAACCGATCAATTACAAGTACAGCGTCACGATAGTTGTTAGTTTTCCACACTCGCCCACACTTTTGGCTGGTGACGATGGAAAAACACAAAAA
Organism: Arenicola marina; assembly: GCA_964019135.1. Taxonomy (NCBI): domain Eukaryota; kingdom Metazoa; phylum Annelida; class Polychaeta; family Arenicolidae; genus Arenicola; species Arenicola marina. The sequence goes on along the minus strand of OZ025254.1, from coordinate 3,299,233 downwards.
CAGCATGTGATACTGCTGGTCCGATAGGCCAGGGAGACGCGCCTGCGAGGCTACTCCTATGGGAACATTACAGGTGTATATGCTCTGTCTGGGCCACCTCGGCAGCAGCACCCCCGGCGGCCTGCTAGGCGGAAGTCAGGGACGAGCCAGGTATAGGCTGGAGCGTCTCGATTTATGATCTTACGGGAATCACTTTCGCTCCTCTTGACGGCCGGAGAAGAGAAAAGCTGTGTTTTTGTTATTCGCGTCCCACCCCGTGGGCTAGAGCCGCCGATAAGAGAAGGGATCGTATGCGGCGATTGATTGATAACTCGGCCGCTTGGCGTCGCTGCCACGCCATCGTGTGTATGTGTTGTCATGACATCCCCTCCCTCCCGGGAGAAGTCGCAGCCAGACGAGGAGAAGCCGGGGCCTCAATAGGGTGGTCGTCCCGTTTGTCTCGGTCGGAGGCGACAGGGGCTCGGTGGCGGTGCTGGGGGGTTGACGGTGATGGCGGCGGCGGCAGTAGAGGTTAGGGGTGGGGGTGTCCCAGGGGGACTGATAGCGAGCGGGAGGGGGGGGGGGCTATGGCTAGAAGGCGTAGCTGGCCTCACTGTCTCACCCCGCCGCTGACGCTATGTACGCCCAGACCCGCGCCCCTTTGCGCGCTGATTGATGTATATGGATGTCACGTGACCGACTTCGCTTAAGAACGGACAGCAATATCCGCCTCTTTGCAAGTGTTGTGACGTCACCGCCCCCTGAAGGAGTTGTCGGGCGGTGCGGGGCCGGCAGACGGCGCTGTCTGAATACCTTACAGCGCCCCTGTCGGTGTCTTTATGACGCCGTGGCGTGGCTCGATGGGATATCCCGCTCCGAGAGAACAAATAATCCGCTCCTCTGTGAAAAAAAACACACACGAAAAGTTAAGGAGTTTTTAAGGAGTTTTTAAAGTGTAGGAGACGGGCGGCGCGGTACTGACAGCCATTGATACCACCTGTCTGGCCCCTCAATCACCTGTCTCCTCTGTCCACAGCCAGGCGGAAAATCTGGGAAAATGCCAACTTATGTAATCTATAATCAAAATCTATTGACGGTGCCTCCGCGGTAACTGCCGCCGATGAAAGTGATTGGCGGGGCTGAGTCTCAACGGAATAGATATGCCAATAGAAATCGCGTGTAACCCCCAAGGCGATAAAACGCTTTTATAAAGGGCAATTAAGACTTCAACTGGTGATTTTACTAGATCGGCTTATCCATCAAATGTTTTCTCCATTTTTCAATCTCAGACCAGACATTGTTTATTTGCTTGGGCATTGACCCGCCTCCGTACTTTCATTCAGTAGCCGTAGGGGAGACCGGGGCTAGTTTGCTCCCGGAGTAAGTCCGGCCACCTCGATTATTATGTTATGCGGTTACGTAATGTTCGACGAACAGGAGCTGTCAGAGCAAATACATGAAATCAAACTGCGTTAGTACATTTTTGCGCTCGTAGATTTTGTTGAATTTGCTACTTATGCGGTGTAGACAAGACCTATATATATATATATAACTCAAAAGTACAAACAATCCCGCATTTAGTGACATTTAGTTCACCCCTGTAATCAGTAACACTAAAATTACTCGTGGGGCAAGTTCGCCCTCCGACGATGGGGCACGTTCGCCTTGTGTAGTTTGAGTGGCGACTCCAGCGAAATCTGGGTGTAGTGCACTGCCTTTGACTGATTTTTTCTTATGCCGTTCACTTTAGGAATATGGAAGTCTATAAACTTCGTCTTCTTGCTTTGTCCTTGTCAAATGTTTTTTTCTACTCGATCCTGGAAGTAAATATTTTCAGACAAAACAAGCCTCGGGGCACGTTGGCCACTTTTACCTGTCTTTCGTGTTAAATTATGTTGTTAGTAAACGATCCACAACTGTAAAATAATGCCAATGTCTTAGCCGAGATATGTACCTATTATATCAGACGTAGCATGGCTGAAATAATGGCCTACAGATCAATTTGAGTGAAAACTAGAAGAACTAACCCCGGTCTCCCCTACAATTTTTGTTAATGTATCATGACACATATTGATTCTCTGTACTTGCGTCTCAAAGCCCTATGGTCATGTGTGGAGACTATACGTCCATTATAATAATGCAAGCCTATGTTATTCTTTAGTATTTACAGTTTAATCAGAAGATTTGGACATTCAGTTACCCCACGACCACAATACGAGGAGGTTGCGCCACAGATACCTTAGACTTCGCGGTGGGGGGGGGGGGGGGGTGGAGGGACACTCGTATGCCATATAAAAAATGTTTTTATGTGAGATGTGAGCCTTGTCGACCCCCCCCCCCCACCCCGTGGACCCACCCACCCGCCATTGAGGCTCCTATGCATGAACCATAACATTTCAAGTAAGACGATGTATAAGAATAATTGCTACAGTTATAAGACCTTGACTTGCTTTTTGTTCAAAGTTAATTGTCGCATCGTTTAATCTTCTGCATACAAGCTTGTTAAAAAATCTGATTATCCGGTTTTTGACCCCTATTCATACCAAAGCAAAGGTCAATGAATTGATGGGAATTAAGTTTTCGGTTCCGATAATATAAGAAGTACGAAGAAACTTATCAACGATACATGGAAAAACATATCAAGGGCGGGGTCCAGCCGTTTCAGCGGAGCGCCCTCTGTCGGGAGATCGCACTTTGACCTCAATTCGGTTCAGCAAATGGCGCTGCGTGCCGTCAACAAGGAACCAGTCTATGTGTGTGTGTGCTTATCTCGAATCATATACACTGGTTCCCTGATGCCGTGACTTATATGAGGCCAGCCCTACATCCCATTGACACGCCAGGTGTTTATGTTTCATCTCAAAGAATATACTTCAGGCAGGTATTTTCCTCATGGAGAGGGAGAGAGAGAGAGACTGTGGGGGAGAGGGAGAGAGACAGAGACACATAGAGAGAGGGAGAGAGACAGAGAGAGAGAGAGAGAAAAAAAAAAGAAGAAAAATATTGCAGAATATTTATTTATCTTCTTCCATCGATCGCTTCCTGTTGTCGGATTGGCTGGTCTCGTAGTTGTGTATTTGCGTCTCGTAGTTGTGTTTTTGCGTACCGTTATATTTGCGTATATCTGCGTAGCGGCAGATGATCAACGGAGGAGAGGCGGGGGAGCGGGGGAGCGGGGGATCGGGGGTTGGCGTGTCAATAAGTAAGACGAAGAGAATAATATAACAATAGCGCGAGTTAGCGGGGCGTGTGGGAGAAGGAAGGAAGAGTGGAGCCATATCCCCTAGGGGTAACCCCCTACTTTGCGAAGAAAGACCTTTATTCTGCGATCATACAGATACGGCCACCGCGGGGCGCGAACCACTGATCCACGTGCCGTTAAGCTCTCAGGTGAGCAGAGCGCTGAATGACAGCGCACTAACCCACTGAGCTATCGAGGCGGCCCTCAGGGAAGTGGTATCCGGTTATTGGCGGATCTCAATATTTATCTCTCTTATCGCTTTTCAACCCCAACTGTGAGACATATTGCACGTCCCACCACTCACCTGGTCATTTTTCCATTTAAGTAAGTAAATATACTTTACTTCTTCCATTTATTAAGGAAGAAGCAATATGTCAGCATGTATAGATTCTACATTATAAGTTGATGTTCAAAGAACACGACATTATCGGTGATCCAGTAAACGTCGTTTTCCGAGGACGTCAACTTGTGTAGAATATCCGCTTGCCTATGAAACTTACACACTACGCTACACAAAATAGTGCCGGGAATTGAGTCACAATGGAGTGGCGTCCTCAGTGGATTTTACCATTTAATTACTACAATAAACCAGTATATGGGCTCTAAAATAGAACACGGACCACTCACACAAACAAGCCTAGCGAAATTGACCGGCCAATGATGACGTCATCGTTCGTGCCAAATGGAGTCGATTACAGTCTCTTTACATTAGTATCTTGTCTGTTTGTTTACCCACGCCGGATCCTCAGCTCGCCGCAACTACCCCCCCACCCCCGCCCCTCCTAGCTCGCCCGCTCCTACCTCGCCCACTCCTACCTCGCCTCCCACCCCCAGCTCCCCGTACCCCCACACGGGGTAGGGTTTTCTCTCGGGCTACGACGGTAGGAGGTCGTTAGAAACCGCCTACATCCTCACTTTGTTATTAGTTCAATTTCCTTCCTGTATGGATTAACAGGCAAAACTGGAGCCGGTGACGTCATACTGGCGTCAAAACTTGCTGCATGCGGTTAGCGACGTTACAGTTCGTTGAGGCCACACATAGTTAAGCTAAATCTCGCGGGTTCCGGACTTTGTTGTTAATCTTTTCAATGCAAGTATTGAAAATAGAAAATCCATGTTATCGAAAATAACTCTTTATAATAAATATAACACAAATATTTGTAACAGAAAAACGAAGTAATCCATAAAGAATTGACTCCATACATCAATCACAACGCTTCTTTTGTAATCGATTCTTTGTAAATATTCGATACATGCCATCGAAAATAAGGCCCTGGTCATCGCAAGAATGCTTTCCTCGCTATCGAATAAGACCTATTGTGCAAACTAAATCATCAGGCAGCATTGGTGGTCACGGTATCCGATAACGAAAACGATTATCCTGATTGAAAAGCCCGTCATCAGGCACAACATACATTATCAGTTGACGAGGATTTGATAGGATAAATCTTTTGTAGCAACAAGAATTTTGCCCCAGAGTGGCCCCAGGCTGGCCCCAGGGTGGCCCCAGGGTGGCCCTAGGGTGGCCCCAGGCTGGCCCCAGGGTTGCCCAAGGGTTGTCCCATGGTTGCCCCTGGGTTGCCCCATGGTGGCCCCATGGTGGCCCCATGGTGGCCCCATGGTGGCCCCATGGTGACCCCATGCCCCATGGTGACCCCATGGTTGCCCCATGGTGGCCCCATGGTGGCCCCAGGGTTCCCCATGGTGGCCCAGGGTTGCCCCATGGTGGCCCCATGGTGACCCCATGGTTGCCCCATGGTGACCCCATGGTGGCCCCATGGTGGCCCCATGGTGGCCCCAGGGTTCCCCATGGTGGCCCAGGGTTGCCCCATGGTGATCCCAGGGTTGCCCTATGGTGGCCCCATGGTTGCCCCATGGTAATCCCAGGGTTGCCCCATGGTGATCCCAGGATTGCCCCATGGTGGCCCCAGGGTTGCCCATGATGACCACAGGGTTGCCCCAGTGTTGCCCCATGGTGCTCCCAGGGTTGCCCATGATGACCCCATGGTTGCCCCATGGTAATCCCAGGGTTGCCCCGTGATGTCCCCATGGTTGCCCCAGTGCTTCAGACCCCGGCAGTCTGCTGTGTACAGGTTTGTGTAACATATTTTTAACATAGGTATGTGTTTCAATTACTTTCAATTATCTCCCCCCTCCCACATTCCCTGCTTCCTTTTCCATGAGTTGTGATTGGTCGTATAACCCGGTAAATACTTAGCTAATGGTGAGCCAATGGGGTTCAGGTGTCGTCCTAGGGATATTGTCGACCTGGATGTAATCCCGGAAAGGATTGGGGCACAATTGGGGTCCCATGTAGGGTTCAAGCTCTCCTCGTAACCATGACACCCAACGCACTAACATGGGTCCAACAAACTGACCTACCGACCACGCATTCAAAAAGGGTTGTCTAGCGAAATGGACCGGCCAATGATGACGTCATCGTTCGTGCCAAATGGAGTCGATTACAGCCTCTTTACATTAGTATCTTGTCTGTTTGTTTACCCACGCCGGATCCTCAGCTCGCCGCAACTACCCCCCCCCCCGCCCCTCCTAGCTCGCCCGCTCCTACCTCGCCCACTCCTACCTCGCCTCCCACCCCCAGCTCCCCGTACCCCCACACGGGGCAGGGTTTTCTCTCGGGCTACGACGGTAGGAGGTCGTTAGAAACCGCCTACATCCTCACTTTGTTATTAGTTCAATTTCCTTCCGGTATGGATTGACAGGCAAAACTGGAGCCGGTGACGTCATACTGGCGTCAAAACTTGCTGCATGCGGTTAGCGACGTTACAGTTCGTTGAGGCCACACATAGTTAGGCTAAATCTCGCGGGTTCCGGACTTTGTTGTTAATCTTTTCAATGCAAGTATTGAAAATAGAAAATCCATGTTATCGAAAATAACTCTTTATAATAAATATAACACAAATATTTGTAACAGAAAAACGAAGTAATCCATCAAGAATTGACTCCATACATCAATCACAACGCTTCTTTTGTAATCGATTCTTTGTAAATATTCGATACATGCTATCGAAAATAAGGCCCTGGTCATCGCAAGAATGCTTTCCTCGCTATCGAATAAGACCTATTGTGCAAACTAAATCATCAGGCAGCATTGGTGGTCACGGTATCCGATAACGAAAACGATTATCCTGATTGAAAAGCCCGTCATCAGGCACAACATACATTATCAGTTGACGAGGATTTGATAGGATAAATCTTTTGTAGCACCAAGAATTTTGCCCCAGAGTGGCCCCAGGCAGGCCCCAGGCAGGCCCCAGGGTGGCCCCAGGGTGGCCCCAGGCTGGCCCCAGGGTTGCCCAAGGGTTGTCCCATGGTTGCCCCAGGGTTGCCCCATGGTGGCCCCATGGTGGCCCCATGGTGGCCCCATGGTGGCCCCATGGTGACCCCATGCCCCATGGTGACCCCATGGTTGCCCCATGGTGGCCCCATGGTGGCCCCATGGTGATCCCAGGGTTGCCCTATGGTGGCCCCATGGTTGCCCCATGGTAATCCCTGTGTTGCCCCATGGTGCTCCCAGGGTTGCCCATGATGACCCCATGGTTGCCCCATGGTAATCCCAGGGTTGCCCCGTGATGTCCCCATGGTTGCCCCAGTGCTTCAAACCCCGGCAGTCTGCTGTGTACAGGTTTGTGTAACATATTTTTAACATAGGTATGTGTTTCAATTACTTTCAATTATCTCCCCCCTCCCACATTCCCTGCTTCCTTTTCCATGAGTTGTGATTGGTCGTATAAACCGGTAAATACTTAGCTAATGGTGAGCCAATGGGGTTCAGGTGTCGTCCTAGGGATATTGTCGACCTGGATGTAATCCCGGAAAGGATTGGGGCACAATTGGGGTCCCATGTAGGGTTCAAGCTCTCCTCGTAACCATGACACCCAACGCACTAACATGGGTCCAACAAACTGACCTACCGACCACGCATTCAAAAAGGGTTGTCTAGCGAAATGGACCGGCCAATGATGACGTCATCGTTCGTGCCAAATGGAGTCGATTACAGTCTCTTTACATTAGTATCTTGTCTGTTTGTTTACCCACGCCGGATCCTCAGCTCGCCGCAACTACCCCCCCCCCCCACTCCTAGCCCGCCCGCTCCTACCTCGCCCACTCCTACCTCGCCTCCCACCCCCAGCTCCCCGTACCCCCACACGGGGCAGGGTTTTCACTCGGGCTACGACGGTAGGAGGTCGTTAGAAACCGCCTACATCCTCACTTTGTTATTAGTTCAATTTCCTTCCTGTATGGATTGACAGGCAAAACTGGAGCCGGTGACGTCATACTGGCGTCAAAACTTGCTGCATGCGGTTAGCGACGTTACAGTTCGTTGAGGCCACACATAGTTAAGCTAAATCTCGCGGGTTCCGGACTTTGTTGTTAATCTTTTCAATGCAAGTATTGAAAATAGAAAATCCATGTTATCGAAAATAACTCTTTATAATAAATATAACACAAATATTTGTAACAGAAAAACGAAGTAATCCATAAAGAATTGACTCCATACATCAATCACAACGCTTCTTTTGTAATCGATTCTTTGTAAATATTCGATACATGCCATCGAAAATAAGGCCCTGGTCATCGCAAGAATGCTTTCCTCGCTATCGAATAAGACCTATTGTGCAAACTAATACATCAGGCAGCATTGGTGGTCACGGTATCCGATAACGAAAACGATTATCCTGATTGAAAAGCCCGTCATCAGGCACAACATACATTATCAGTTGACGAGGATTTGATAGGATAAATCTTTTGTAGCACCAAGAATTTTGCCCCAGAGTGGCCCCAGGCAGGCCCCAGGGTGGCCCCAGGGTGGCCCCAGGCTGGCCCCAGGGTTGCCCAAGGGTTGTCCCATGGTTGCCCTAGGGTTGCCCCAGGGTGGCCCCATGGTGGCCCCATGGTGGCCCCATGGTGGCCCCATGGTGACCCCATGCCCCATGGTGACCCCATGGTTGCCCCATGGTGGCCCCATGGTGGCCCCAGGGTTCCCCATTGTGGCCCAGGGTTGCTCCATGGTGGCCCCATAGTGACCCCATGGTTGCCCCATGGTGACCCCATGGTTGCCCCATGGTGGCCCCATGGTGGCCCCAGGGTTCCCCCATGGTGGCCCAGGGTTGCCCCATGGTGATCCCAGGGTTGCCCTATGGTGGCCCCATGGTTGCCCCATGGTAATCCCAGTGTTGCCCCATGGTGCTCCCAGGGTTGCCCATGATGACCCCATGGTTGCCCCATGGTAATCCCAGGGTTGCCCCGTGATGTCCCCATGGTTGCCCCAGTGCTTCAAACCCCGGCAGTCTGCTGTGTACAGGTTTGTGTAACATATTTTTAACATAGGTATGTGTTTCAATTACTTTCAATTATCTCCCCCCTCCCACATTCCCTGCTTCCTTTTCCATGAGTTGTGATTGGTCGTATAAACCGGTAAATACTTAGCTAATGGTGAGCCAATGGGGTTCAGGTGTCGTCCTAGGGATATTGTCGACCTGGATGTAATCCCGGAAAGGATTGGGGCACAATTGGGGTCCCATGTAGGGTTCAAGCTCTCCTCGTAACCATGACACCCAACGCACTAACATGGGTCCAACAAACTGACCTACCGACCACGCATTCAAAAAGGGTTGTCTAGCGAAATGGACCGGCCAATGATGACGTCATCGTTCGTGCCAAATGGAGTCGATTACAGTCTCTTTACATTAGTATCTTGTCTGTTTGTTTACCCACGCCGGATCCTCAGCTCGCCGCAACTACCCCCCCGCCCCTCCTAGCTCGCCCGCTCCTACCTCGCCCACTCCTACCTCGCCTCCCACCCCCAGCTCCCCGTACCCCCACACGGGGCAGGGTTTTCTCTCGGGCTACGACGGTAGGAGGTCGTTAGAAACCGCCTACATCCTCACTTTGTTATTAGTTCAATTTCCTTCCTGTATGGATTGACAGGCAAAACTGGAGCCGGTGACGTCATACTGGCGTCAAAACTTGCTGCATGCGGTTAGCGACGTTACAGTTCGTTGAGGCCACACATAGTTAGGCTAAATCTCGCGGGTTCCGGACTTTGTTGTTAATCTTTTCAATGCAAGTATTGAAAATAGAAAATCCATGTTATCGAAAATAACTCTTTATAATAAATATAACACAAATATTTGTAACAGAAAAACGAAGTAATCCATAAAGAATTGACTCCATACATCAATCACAACGCTTCTTTTGTAATCGATTCTTTGTAAATATTCGATACATGCCATCGAATATAAGGCCCTGGTCATCGCAAGAATGCTTTCCTCGCTATCGAATAAGACCTATTGTGCAAACTAAATCATCAGGCAGCATTGGTGGTCACGGTATCCGATAACGAAAACGATTATCCTGATTGAAAAGCCCGTCATCAGGCACAACATACATTATCAGTTGACGAGGATTTGATAGGATAAATCTTTTGTAGCACCAAGAATTTTGCCCAAGAGTGGCCCCAGGCTGGCCCCAGGGTGGCCCCAGGCTGGCCCCAGGGTGGCCCCAGGGTGGCCCCAGGGTGGCCCCAGGGTGGCCCCAGGGTTGCCCAAGGGTTGTCCCATGGTTGCCCCAGGGTTGCCCCATGGTGGCCCCATGGTGGCCCCATGGTGGCCCCATGGTGGCCCCATGGTGGCCCCAGGGTTCCCCATGGTGGCCCAGGGTTGCCCCATGGTGGCCCCATGGTGACCCCATGGTTGCCCCATAGTGACCCCATGGTTGCCCCATGGTGGCCCCATGGTGGCCCCAGGGTTCCCCCATGGTGGCCCAGGGTTGCCCCATGGTGATCCCAGGGTTGCCCCATGGTGGCCCCAGGGTTGCCCCAGTGTTTCAGACCTCGGCAGTGTGCTGTGCACAGGTTTGTGTAAAATATCTTTAACATAAGTATGTGTTGACTTTCAATTACCTCCCCCCTCCCACATTCCCTGCTGCCTCCTTCGGAGTTGTGATTGGTCGTATAACCCGGTAAATACTTAGCTAATGGTGAGCCAATGGGGTTCAGGTGTCGTCCTAGGGTATTGTCGACCTGGATGTAATCCCGGAAAGGATTGGGGCACAATTGGGGTCCCATGTAGGGTTCAAGCTCTCCTCGTAACCATGACACCCAACGCACTAACATGGGTTCAACAAACTGACCTACCGACCACGCATTCAAAAA